>CM070718.1:5737438-8137438 GCA_036346275.1 Otatea glauca | reverse complement strand
TGCTTGCTTGTCATCTCTAATATCCTTTCATATGAGGTATATTTACTGAATTCCAAGTCATATGAGATATTATTTATTATTTTTATCGTCTAATCACAGCCTAGGCGTCTAGGCGCTCCGGGCTCGCCGCGCCTAGCCGGACCGCCGTGGCAACTAGTTCACTTGTGAAAGAAACCACTAGAATTCTAAGAGCATGTGATCCTCCATAATTGCAAGAGCTCAAGTTTCGCGCTAGAGGATAGAGCTCTCCAATACAACATGTGGTTTGAGCTGGTGTTAAGGCATTGGCAAACATAACTTTCAACGTGCCTCAACTTTTGGGCTAGGTGGCTTAGCCTATTTCTAAAACTGATTTGCATACTAGAGGTAGAGGCGCCATGCCATAACCTCAGGTGAACTTCCAATGCTTCACTGAGAAAGTAAACGTGGCAGCCCGCCATAAGGCCATAACCAAAACTACGCATCTACACAGCATCAATTCTCAATCCCAAAAAAATGCTAACCTTAATCTAGCAACCAAACTTCGAAGCTCGAGACAAGTCTTATCCACCTCACCTTCGACGAAGTACGCCGCCGACGGCCACCCCCGCACGGTGGTGAAGCACATCGTCTCCTCCTCCGTCATCAAAGTCGCCCCCACGGCGCCCCTCGCGGTGTAGACAACCGTGCCGACAAGGTCGGACACCCCGAGCGGCCGCCGCATCGGCGGCACCCAGTATGATCCCCCCGGCACGAAGGGCAGCCACTCCGGCGCGGCCCGCCGCACGAGCGCCCCGTGGATGGCGTCCTCCAGGCGCTGCATCCCCATCGCCTCCACCGTGGAGTCACCCGAGTCTTCGGATGAGGAGGATGAGGAGAGGGAGTCCTCGGACAGATCGATGTCGATCAACTCCGCCTTGTCGGAGAGCGCGCGGAGAGTGTGGAGGGAGGAGGGCGAAGCGGCGGGGCGCGCTAGGGTTAGGGTTCGCGCGAGGATGCGAGCCATGAGTGAGCGGGAGAAGAAAACTTTTGATGGATGGCGCAAACGGAAGAGTCGAGAAGGGAGACGGATACCCAAAAATAGGAAGACCAAATAATCAAATGTTTACGAAAAAAATAAGATCACTTCTGAGTTGCCACGGCTCACGGATAATCTGTACCTCTTTATAATGCACCTAAGCAATTTTTTCTACGTTCACCTTAAATAATGCATCTCATTAGAGATGGCCCAATATTCGTGCTTCCAGCGAAACGTCCCCAGAAACTTACATTCATCAAAATGAACGTCTCGGATCTTTCCTCAGTTTTACTCACCCACATCCGATGGCCATTATTTAGTGTGTTTAATCATCCCAGTGGCCCACAACAGACTCCCTCACCTACATATTTGGAAGGAGAGCGAATCAAACAAGGAAATAAATAAGGAGGATCCGTATGCAAGGAAACCAGACTTATTTTTTTATTGGTCAAAATTGTACGTACTACATATTTGGAAGGAGGGTGAATCAAACAAGGAAATAAACAGGGAGGATCCACATACAAGGAAACAAGACTTGAATTTTTTATTGTCCTGGCATTGTGATCGTATTTTTTTCAAATATGACTCTTCTCGAGACTTTTTTACGGATCTAGCCCCATAGAGCCTAATTTCAACGCACGGAGAGCGTTGAATTTTTGTTTTTATTTTTTACCTAACGAACCAACTGTTTGTGAGTGCTTCTTATTTTTTTTTCAATTTTTTCTCGCGGAACGGCTGGCGAGCACTGTTTAATTTTTATCTTTTTTTCCTTATGGATCCAACGGTCGACGAGCGCAGTTTATTTTTCCATATTTTTTCGAAATCATCCCTGTGGCCCACAACAGACCTTCCCTCACCTCTAGCATCAACAAGGAAAAGGAAACAAACGTCCTGGAATCAAGGAAAAGGAAACAAACGTCCTGAAAAAGTAAAGGACCATACATTACGTGCTGGAAAAAGAAAATCGGGAGATGGGGCAGCTCGATCGGAAGAACGCAGGTCTGCAATGGCTCAACGGTCGCCATCGGTGGCTTTGCCGACGCGGCGAGGTTGCTGGTCAGCGACTTCGCGGCAGCCGTGCCTCGGCAAATTTATAATTTAAATTTTTTTGAAAATAATTTTATTAAGTACAAAATAATCGAAAGTTTTCTTGATAATTTTTCTAGAATTTTTTAACCTAATGTGCTATCTTTTCAAAAATCCTTCTATATTTAAAAAAAATGAAGGCAACTCACATGTAGCTTCTTCTAGTCTGCATTTCTGCACTGCAGAAGCTTCTTCTCTTCCCTCCCTCCATTAAAGCAAGAAAGAAACTCCAAAGGTCCATCAATCCCGCACCAAATCTCCTCTTTCCATCTATGGTGTTAATTCCCCAAATTTCGTACTCTATTGCCAAAATTTCCTCCCAATCTGATTTGATCCCAAATTATGGTTTCCATAAATATGCTTGTTTCGGGGCTATAAAAGCCGACGAGCTCTTCTCCACCCCATCGCATTGCGTAAATCTCCAAGTGCTCCCTCTTGCAAAAGATCGCCGGATTTTGGAGGTAACCCAAGCCATCACCGTCATCTTTCCCGACGAAATTCACCGCAACCGTGACTCCTCCTCATGAG
The DNA here is from genome assembly GCA_036346275.1 of Otatea glauca. NCBI lineage: Eukaryota > Viridiplantae > Streptophyta > Magnoliopsida > Poales > Poaceae > Otatea > Otatea glauca. Next base: position 8,134,827 of record CM070718.1, on the reverse strand, counting down.
CAGGCACGGTGCGGCGATCTCGCCGCACAGATCTGCCGACCATCGCGATCGGCCGGCCACCCCGGCCTTCCTCCCTTGAGTGGCCAAGCCCAGAGAGCACGCTGTGCTCTCTGTGGAAGCTGCAAAAAAAATAATCTAAAATCAGAAAATTCTTTTTTCTTTCTCTTTCTTGATTTAAAATCTTTTGGGAGCCCGTTTTCGCCCATTCGACCTCCATTTAGTTTTGTTTTTCTTTCTAAATTCATTTAAAATTCTAAATTTCTCTTTTATTATTAAGTGTTGTATTTATACTTATCTTCTCATTTAATTGATAAGTGGGGTACTGCCGTCGTAGCGTTAGCACAAACACTATACTAGTGAAAAGTGAGTAATGGGTAATCAGAAGGGTTTTTTTTAAGAAGAGCAGAGAGGACGAAGGTTTTCACCGACTCGTATTTATATATTAGAGTAATTTATCAATTTTATCTAGTGTAATTTATCATTTGTCCTTATTTTATAGAGTGGCTTTTCATCTTTCATCATTTTAGATATTTTCACTATTTTTAACAAGTATGTCTTTTATTTTTTTTTCTTCCGCTTCCTTTTCTTTTTGCACGATTATGATATGATGGCACACCGACGACTAAATGGCTGGGGCGACATGTTGCCTTCACTTCTACCTCCTCATGCCCCAAGCCTTTATCGACACTCTTCTCTTACTTTACTATCGTATCACCACGCTGCAACTCTAATAAAAGGCCCTTGATTCCTCCCTCACTATGACTTCACCGCCGCTACCAGAGGCTACATCTTTTGTCTCTATGTCACCACCACCCCACTCTGCCGCCATAGGTTGCATCACTATTGCCCTCATCCCTATGGACCCTACCTTCTTCACTCACTATATCAAGACCTCCTTCGACGAGCTCTCAAGCTATTGTCTGCATAGGAGGGTTAGAGATAGTGGACAACGAAGCGGAGCATGACGGCCGATATGGTGTTATTGTGCAGAGGACGACGAGGAGGTGGACGATCGATGAAGGGAGTTACATATGGAGCGATCGATAGAAATGGTCTTCGAAGATAGGTCATCTACCATGGTTGAACACGAGAAAAATGTAGAGAAAGAAAGAAAAAAAGATAAGAGGCAAATAATAAGTGCTAAATGTTGAGATATAATAAGACTTTTCATTATGATTGTTCAAATATATTTAGACTTTATCTCATTGTGATCAAATTAGAATATATTTCTAATACTTCTAATTAGAAGTTGGTGGCAGTGGTCCGTTCTCCTCTAAAGTATCTGATTCGTTAGATCTGACATGAATGACTGAGATAGAAGAGGATTTAATCATATCTTAGATAGAAGGGTTTTATCATATCTTTTTTGAATAGAAATATTATTTTAGCATATCTCTATTCACATGTTCTTACTATGGAAGGATGTTATTCATATATCTTATAAATTGAAGGATTTTCTCATCATATCCTGCATGGATAGAAGGATATACTCACCATATTTCATAATACGGGAATTCTATCTCATCATATCTGGAAATGCATAGATTAAAAGGAAAGAATCATGCAACCAAATCATGTGCCAATCACGAAGATGTTGGGGAGACCTAGCTTCTATCCGCCTGTGTACACTGCCTTCTGCTTTCATCTACTCCTTCCTGCAAGAGGAAGGCAATAACTTTCTCCTCCTTCAATGGTAAGGATTGATATCTCTCCACTAATTCTAATTAAGAGTTGGTTGCGATCGTCCGTTCTCCTTCAGAGTACTTGATTCGTTAGATCTAACATGAACGGTTGAGATGGAAGAGGATTTAACTCGATAGTCAAATCTCTTCGGAGGAATAAAATTTTCCTACTATTGAAACATAACTAAAGTTAGTGTTCTTTGCAAATAAAATTTTTGTCGCAAATTGAGTTTTCGTTGCAACTCACGGGCACATGACTAGTCTCTATTGGGTTTTTACTATAAATACGATACTCTATTGTAAAAAGAGAAAGTTTTATCTTCTATATCGTGTGTGTGCTTCTTATGATCGTTCAGGCTTTTCGATCTATGTATTGTGTTTGATCTATATTAGTCGTCAACATTTTGCAACACTAATGGTTAATTATCCCAATTGTAGCGTGTGTCAGGGCCACATGTCAGTGGGTATGGGGTTGCGTGCAGCCAAGGTTTCAAATTTCGGTTTCAGAATAAATTTTGTCCCTGGCCGGATCGCAAAATTTCGGACGAAATTTGAATTTGAAAATTCAAATCCGGTCCATTCCGGAAATAAAAATCCGAAATTTGGCGAAAACCCCCTATATTTTGGGTTTTTTGCACTGGCTGAAAAGTGGTCTAAACATTATCTAAAAATTTTGATTTTTTTTTGGAGGTTCCTGAAACATTTCTGATGTTCTCACAAAGATTTCAGCTGATTATCACATCTGAAGAATTTTTAAAAATTCGGAGAGTGATACTGTCCTGATAAAACACTGACCGACAAGTTTGATCCGAATGGAAAATGGTACAAATCAAGTTATAACTTATAAACTATTGAAATTTTTTGTGCATGGTTATGATCCATAACTAATATTCTCACAAAAATTTCAGCTGATTATCACATGTGAGGAATTTTTAAAAATTCGGAGAGTGGCACTGTCCTGATAGAACACTGACCGACAAGATTGATCCGAATGGAAAATAGTACAAATGAAATTAGAAACTGTTGAATTTTTTTGTGCATGGTTATGATGTATCTATAATTCTCTCATAAAATTTTCAGATGATGATCAAACTGTATGAATTTTTTAAAATTCGAACAGTACTACTGCCCTGTTAAAAGGCTTACCGACAAACTTGAACAAAATGAAAAATTATGTCAATCATAATTTTTTTTGAAAATTTTACAGAATGGTGATAAGGAAGTTATTAATATGACATAAAAATTGTGATTCATGATAACACTCCAGTGAATTTATAAAATTCTTACAAGGCACAGTACCATTTATGTTCTTTTCTTTTTGATTTTTGGAATATAATATAACAAACGAAGTTCAATGCTTACATAGATTTGATTGATAAAAAAAAGTTGATTTTTTTTGAAAAATTTATAATGGTACTGATTCAATTATTAATCTCTCACAAAAAATTTAGATCATAATCATACTCAAGAAAAGTTATAAAATTCTAACAATATAATTATCCCAATTATGTTCATTCTGTTTTTGATTTTTTAAAGATAACAAATTAAGTTAATTATTATCAAACATGTACAATTTTATAAAAATCTGACAATGTTTTTGCCAAAATTTTAAAATGTTTAAAAAATCGTTTTTTCAACAAATTTTCATAGAAGATGACTTTACTAAGGGTTATTGGACCAAATCCGGTCAAACCCGGCCAAAAAAAAACACGAAATGTCGGGGTTACTGTAGCAATTTTAATTTTTTTCCGACCGGTACTTTAGATTTCGGGGTGGTTCGAAATCCGAAATTTCGTCGAAATTTGTAACCCTGTGCGTAGCAAGGGAATCGGTGTCGGACGCATGGACCCATCTATACCCCTTTATAATGCACCTAAGCATTCTTTTCTACGTCCACCCTAAATAATGCACCCCATTAGAGATGGCCCAACCTTCATGCACCCAGCGAAACGTCCCCAGAAACTTGCTTCCATCAAAATTAACCTCTCAGATCTTTCCTCAGCTTTACTCACCCACATCCGATGGCTATTGTTTAATGTGTGTAACTCATCCTTGTGGCCCACAATATATCTCCCCCCACCTCTAGCATCATCTTAAGGAAAAGGAAACAAATATTCTGAAATTAAAGAAAAAGAAACAAACATTCTAAAAAAGAAAAAGATCATATATTACGTGCTGAGAAAAGGAAACTGAAAAACAGAGCACTGTAATAGCGTCTGTTGGCAGAAGATGGGTGTGCGACCTGTTATCGTGGCCTACATGTTAGTGTATGGTTATCCCATTGTGGGACCACTTGTCAGACAGCGTGCCCCGCATGGTGTGTTCTCGAAGGAGGCGAAGGCAGTTAACCAAGGCCCTGTTTGGCATGGCTCCAGCTCTCAGATTCTCGTTTGGAGTAGGTGGAGCCATACCAAACAGTATAGCTCCAAAAAAAATGAATCTGGAGTCAGGTGAATCTGGAGCAGACTGTAGTTTATTTTTGTGGAGCAGAGAAAGGTCGCTCCCACGCGAGCAAAGAACCCTATTACAAAACTACCCTTGAAGTTGGGGTAAAACTACCCGCAAAATGACCCTCACCGAAAACCCCTCGGCGGCATCTCTCTCTCCACGCGCAATACCCAGTGCTTCGGCTCCCGCAAACTCAGCGTGAACTTCCCTAGGGCGGTGCGCATCTCCCCTGCGTCGGCTACCTCCTTGGCCCAGATCTGCGACCTCCTTCCCCCGTATTTGTGACCTCCTTGGCCCGGCTCTGCTACCTCCTTCCTCCAGCACGACGTTCTCTTGAAGGTCAGGTTCACATGGTACCCGTAGGTTCCCTCGCATCTATGACCCCCTTATGTTGTGGATGTTTGTCTGATTATGGATAGGGTTGGTGAATTTTGATCTTTCATTGATCGATGCTAGCATCTAGTTTCTCATATTTTTCGTATTACTCACTACAACGTTTAATAGTCAGGTTAGTCCTCTTGAGTTGTCATTCAGATTGGAAAGTACTAGTTGGAGTGCATTTGTCGGACAGCAGAAGTGATGCTTTGCTAATGCTTTTTTTTTTGTTTATTCCATCATTTGTTAGCTTGTGTGGTTAGTAGTTGATTAGGCTCTGAAACTTCAGATTCGGTCAATGTTTCATTCTGAAAGCTGACGGCACATTGACAGAGCAGGTGAGCAGCAGTCCAGTAGCCAGTTTAGAAGGTTATAAATTCCAAAGTTGATTTGTAAAACACTATCTTATATAAGAAAAATCAATTGTGCTCTTTGAATCTGAACTAGAATCTGAACTGATTGACTGTGTTCCAGGGTAATGGGACTTGTAGCATGATCAATGCAGGCTTCTTGATTCAGAGTCTTTAATAGCTACCTTTTGTGAATCTCAGTTTGGTATTAGTTACTGAACTGCTATACTTTCTTAGCACTGTTCCAAATTTTGCTATACTTTCTTAGCAAATTCTTTAACAGCTTTGTGCTTCTTGAATTTTACGGCAGAAATGTGGTTTGACATTATGCTTGTAATGTGCAAACCATGAAATAAAATTGCAACATCTAGTTGACCTAAAGTTTTGTTGTTATCTGTATATAAGATCGACTATCATTATTTTGTTTACCAGAAAGTGCTAGTTCTCTTGTAAGTTGTCTACCTGTTAAGACCAAGCTTGTGAATATACTTTCTGTAACTTTTGTTTGCTGATATTCGCTATCCCAAAGTGTGCAGATGGCGGTGTTGCTGAGTGGAATGATGATAATACTAGAATAGTTTGTGAATTGTTTCTTTGAACAAGTTAGTATTGGGAATCGGCCGAATACCCACTTAAGCCATGTAGGCTATGTTGAAGTAGAAAAGAGGTTTAAGGAGAGGACCGGCCTCGAGTACAACAAGAGGCAATTTAAGAACAAATGGGACAAATTGAAGAATGAACGGATCACTTGGAATAGATTACTCATGAGGGAGACTGGGGCTGGTTGGGACAATGATAAGGGTACCATCAAGATGGACAACGATTGGTGGACTAAGGCAAAGGCAGTAAGTTTGGTATTAAACTTTTTTGATTTATGAACTACTGTTCCAAAAATCCCATTAGTCATGATGGGTCTCCTTTTGGTTTTAATAGGATATTCCAAGTTGTGCCAAGTTTCGCAAACAAGGCATTCGAATGAGACTTGCTTAGGGTAATGTTTGAAGATATCACCAATGATGGTGCCGACCATTGGTCTCCTGCAGGGGGCAAGTTGCCTCAACCGCCCCAGGAGACTCCTACAATCAATGTTGATGCTGAGGGCGATATAGAGGAGGTGGATGAAGCAGAGCATGAGGACTCCCCTAGTATTGCAACATGCAAGAGAGCAGCTCGGTTAGTTGCTAACAAGGGAAAAAAGCCTAAGATTGCGTCAACACAAGTCATGCAAGATCAGATTATAAGGATAGCTGATCTAACTGAGAAGTCTCATTCAACTTTTGAGTCTTTTGCCAATAGAGATGATCCTTGTTCCATTAAACTTGTTATGGACATGGTGGTTGAATGTGGGGCGGCATGGGATAGCAATGAGCATTTTATTGCCACCGAGTTGTTTGTGAAAAGGGAGCAAAGGGAAATGTTTGTTACCATGCCCCCACAAGTTCGTTTCACCTGGCTAAAGAGGAAGTACAATACTAAGTATGGGTCGTAGATGTTGTGTTGTCATGTAACAATTTTATAAATGTACCCTTATGTACGCTTGCTTTTAAGACTTATACCCATCGTTGTTGAACTATGTTAGATTGTTGAGTTATGAACCTTATTTGCTTGTTATCCATATATTTTTGTGTGATGTTTTATATGTTGTTTGTTTATATTATTTATTGTTGTTCGTAGTATTATTCGTTGTACTTATTATTGCTTGTTGTCTCATATTTTGTGATGTATGTACAGATGTCATTGGAAAGTGATAGTGATGATAGCAATGGTTATGTTAAAGAACATGAATTCAAGAAGCGTATGATGCTGAGATGGCAAGCTATGAATGTTTTATGCCTAGCTGGGGCATCTCTTGCAGCTCAGTATTGTTCAACCTACATGGACAAAGCGGAGCCTAGAACCTCAATTCTCAGCGGGATGGGTTGGTTGAGGGAGACACTATCTACTCCGGGAGAAAGTCATCGGATGCTACGTATGAACCGTACTATCTTCTTTGACCTTCATGATCTGTTAGTGAGTAAGTACAACCTAAGACCATCCAAACATATAAGTACTCATGAGGCACTTGCAATATTTCTATGGATTTGTGGTGCATGTGAGTCGAATAGGAGAACACAAAATCGGTTCAAGCACTCAGGTGAAACTATTAGCAGAAAGTTTGATGAGGTCCTTCATTGTGTGGTTGCCATGGCGACAGATTATGTGAAACCGAAGGACCCTAACTTCTCCATCGTCCATAGTAGGATTAAAGATGATAAAAGAGCTTATCCACACTTCAAGGACTGCATTGGTGCTCTTGATGGGACTCACATTCGTGTATCTATGCCACTTGACCAACAAGTTAGGTACATTGGGAGGTCAGGAAGTCCATCTCAAAATGTGTTGGCAGTTTGTGACTTTGACATGCGTTTCACATACGTATCCACAGGCCAACCAGGTGCTATGCATGATACTAATGTCTTATACCATGCATTGAGAGTGGACCGAGAGGTCTTCCCACATCCTCCACAAGGTAACTCACTTTTACACATACAAGAAAATTTCTCTCTTTAAGTAATATATTGTCATTAACTGAATCTATTTTCTTATTTAAGGCAAGTATTACCTTGTGGATGCCGGTTATCCTAACCGGTTGGGGTATCTAGCTCCATATAAAGGTGAAAGGTACCATGTTCCTGAGTTTCATAGAGGTACAGAACCAACTACTGTGAAGGAGAAATTCAACAGAGTACATTCAAGTGTGCGTAATGTGGTTGAGCGATCGTTTGGAGTATGGAAGATGAAATGGCAAATTTTGCTCAAGATGCCGAGTTATCCAATGATTAAGCAAAAGATGATTGTTGCCGCTACTATGGCGCTTCACAACTTCATACGTGAGCATGCTAGCGGAGATTGGCATTTCCGTAGGTGCGATCGCGATCCAGATTATGTGCCTACCATTCCATCAAGATACCAAAGTAATACAATTTCTCAACATGCATCCGATGGCTCAACGTCACAACCAAATGATCGGTCCATGGATAGTTTTCGTAATGAGCTTGCAACCGCTATTGCTCTTTCTTGGTGACATTTTCGAAGTGGTAAATGTGAGATAATATGATGGATATTTGTGTTGCAAACGTCATTAAGTTAAACAAATTTATTATGACTGTTGATGTCGAATAGTTTATCTAATGATCTTGTGAGCTTTAGAAATTGTGTTTTGCTTTTATATTTTCTCACAATAGTCAAACATCTATTTACAGAAGCACATTCAAATGATGCCCTAGGATATTTGTTGGTGCCTTAACCAACGCCTTTATAAGAGTAATACAGTGTTGTTGCTTATGCCAGTTGCAAAAGCGAAAAATGATTGGTGTGTTAGATCCCTCAATGAGTAGTGTACACGGCGTATGATTATCTCCATACCACTTAGGAAAAAAAATAGTATATAGGAGCAAGAGCAACCGAGAAGATGGTCAGTGGCCAAATTGAATTTCTTATCTGCCTTGTGCAGTTCTAGATTCCAATGCAAAATCGAAAAATAGTTGGGCAAACTTCAAAATCTTGCGCAAAAAAAGTATAGAACTACTGCTGAAATATATATGAACTCCCGTTTGAATGGGAACAGGGAAAAAATGAGTGAGGGTAGTCTAGTCTTTTTACACACAATTCTCTCATTCTTACATCCGGAGCCAACCTTCTAGCCAAACACTTCCTCTAACAGCTCCAGATTTTCAGTGGAGTGGATCCAAGTGAGAAGCTGAATCTGGAGCTGCAAAATTCGGAGTTGGAGCTCTGCCAAACAGGCCCAAAATTCTACCGCGCTTCCCCTGATCGAACGGTCTCCACCGCTCCTATGACGTGCATTCCTGAATCCGCACCGTCCATTCTCCAAGAAGAGGAAGATGCTCGAGTCGCCCAGATCGTACCTGCAGGCACAGCACAGACCTCTCCCCCCGTCTCCCATGGCGGAAGCCGACGCCCAAAGCCAAAGCCAGAGCCGCGCCCACGCTCACTCGCCGGCGGCGCAGCCGCCGACGGAGGTGGCCCGTGAACCGATCTGGTCACCCCAGGTTAGTAACCTCCTCCCTAGGACTTTTAATTTTTGTTTGATGTCAACGTGTGGAACTGTAGCGGAGACCTGTTCTTGCTCCATGGCGCTTAGATTCAGTGTATGTTCGTGTTCTGGAGGCTGATAGGGAGTTTTGAGGTGTAAATTTGATGGGTTTTGTCGGAAAGGCGGCGTCTTTGGGGAATTTCCGGTGGCGATTTGATCGGGGCTTTGATGCGGTTGGTGCATGAGTTAGTCCCCTTTAAGTCTCTTTTGCGTAGGATTTAGCCCGCATCAGATAGTTTCAGCGGGTGGTAAGACTATTGAAAATTTAAGATAGATTCCAGGGAAACAATTCTAGTTTCAGTGAAGGGTTGAAATAGTTTTTTAGTGAATGTTTTAGAAGATTTTTTTCGATTAAGGAGGTAAATTTATAAGATATTTTCATAGTGTATTTTCTTCTTTTTTGGAAATATCCTGTGCTCTGTGCTGCTTTATGACGATATTGCTATTATGGCTGCTGATGACAATGCAGGTCGGTGCTCCAAATGCTGCTTCTCCTATGTTCATGCACCCTGTTTTGTTGACTGGAATGTACTCCCAGCAGAGTGTGGATGATCAGGCTCAGGGTCCAGGGATATATGCCATACAGCTGAATCCATTCATGGGTGCAATGGGAGGCTATGCTCCAAATACATTCATACCACTCACTTACAAGATCCCAACGTAAGCTGTTTGCTTCTTATACTGAAAAATCTGTTGCATAATAATTTGTTATCCCTAGTATTGTTTTGGTGAAACTGCTTCACATGCCATCATTGGAACCAACATAATTATTCAATTCAAGTCCTATTGGATTATTAATGTCATTCTGTTGAAATCTTTGAACGATTTAGGGTGGAAATATGAAATTAGTGTGATAAAGGTTTTGCAAGGCCTATCTTGAGATCCAGGTGCTTAATCTGTTGTGTTTGGTAGATGTTTTCAGAACAAAAGCATGAGCTTTGACAACAGTACACCATACACGCTACAATATTATATTTAAGGATGACAGTATATTTAGACCTTCAGTGGATTATACTACATTTTAGGATCTGTTATTTAGCTAGTGGCAAGCCCAGAAATTCATGAAGTTAATTAACTTTTTTTTATGCATTATTCATGAATTCCTTACGTATTCTGCTGTTTTATTCACGGATAAACTTTGGTTAGTGCATAACTCAGCAACTTGGGATGTACAAAATCTATTCCAATTGTAACTCATAAGGAATCGGAGGCAGGATGAAGAACCTAAGTCGTCTTTCTTACGTTATCTAGAGACATTAAGACAAGGATGTAGTCTGTCATAGCACATAGAATGACTTACTGTAGACTAAGCCATATTATATCTTGTTAACTTAATCCTAAGATAGTGGCATATTTTGCCTTTATTACAGCGACACTTACCATAATTGACTAATCTGATCTAGAATTCCAGCAACACTGCAACATATTATTTGCTTAAATTTACTTGAACCTTTTGCTTAAGTGCTGCTTTTTATGCGGAAAGTTCAATTGAATCTGCATAGAACATTCACACAAGATACATGTGAGAAGTTCTTGAAAAAAATTCTTTTTTGTTGAGAGAATGACAAAGCCTATGCAGTTTGCTACTATGTTACATTGCCTTCTCATGCTGATTTGGGAATATCTGGGACCAGTGCAAAGCATTAGCATGTTCTTTAAAAAAACATTATGGCATGTTCCATAATATAAGTTTGTACTCTCCTTACTTGTTTGTCGCATCCTTTTGTGAAGGGAAAGCGTCAGTGCATTGGCTGGTGAAGAGCAAGGACAGGATGCTGGGCAGCAACACGGTCCTCAAAGACAAGTTGTTGTGAGGAGGTTTCACTTTGCTTTTCATCTTGACCCGCTCCTAATCATCAAGTTAGCAGCAGTGGTCTTTCTGTTTAGCCAGGAAGGATCAAAACAAAGGCTGCTCCTCCTTATATTTTTTGCCTCGATGATTTACTTGTGAGTTTTTTTGCTTACTTCTGCTTTGTTGTGTCTGTTATTTTTCCAGTTTGTTCTTCATTTCTTGTATAGCCTCTTTTATTTTGTTAGATCACCTTGTGTTTCTATCTCTTTCAGATATCAAACTGGAGCGATTACACCTTTACTAAGATGGCTGCAGCGAGTGGGAGGTGCAGCCGCTCGTCCACCACAGGCTCCTGCTCAGGCGGAGAATCATGCTCCTCTGGCTGCCCAGAATGATGGCAATGATCAACCACCTGGTAGTTGTCTTCTACCACACTGCATATTATATTTGCCACTATGCATTTTGTCCATTGTATTGCAATCACCAGATTCACAACTTGAATTGTAAACACCATAATAACATTATAATTTTCCTTTTCACTACTATCAGTTTCTCAGTGAAGGTTCGTGCTGTTAGTTTACGGTTTGCTAGGCAAAAACATTTCCCAACGCTTGCATATTTTAAAAGTATATAAGTATTGCATTTTCTATTAAGTTCTATAGGACTGCAATTAAACCTGCAATGTTATATGGAGTAAAATGTTAGGCGATAAAATACAACATGTATATAAGATGAGTCTAGCAGAGATGTAGATGCTACGGTAGATCTGTGGTCATACAAGACGAGATCAAATCCGCAATGATGATATAAGTGATAGGGTTGGGGTAGCATCAATTGAAGAAAAGTTTGTTCAACATCGTTTGGATATCTCCGATGGAGGCCTCTTGAGGCAACGGTGCGTCGTATAATTTTAAGTCGTCTAAAAAAACATAATAAGAGGCAGAGGTCAACCGAGACTGATGTGGAAAGAAGCGGTTAAAAGAGACTTGAGATATTGTAATGTATCCAAAGAGTTGGTGTTGGATAAGAGCGCATAGAAGTTAGCGATCCATGTACTGAAAACATGACTTAAGATCGAAGGTTTAGGGGTTTTATTGACTTTGATTGGGTTTCATTCCTAGTCTACCCTCAATTTGTTTGGGACAAAAGGCTTGGTTGTTGTTGTTGTATATAAATATTGCGAATAGCCATTAGTAGCACCAATAAATAGGACGGATGTTGAAGCTGTCTTATTATGTCGATCCCTTGGTTCATGAAATGGTGTTTTCCTGCTAGTCTTTTAGATTGTTTTCTGCTTGCCAGGCAGTATCAATAATTAATATTTCTCATTTGGTAGGCAGTATCTACAATTAATAATTCTTATTTAGTAAGTAGTGTCATTGTATAATTATTTTTACATTAATTTGCTTTCTGCTTCTCAGGGGGGAATCTTGCAGACCCTGCAAACCTTGACCAAGCTGCAGAGAACCAGGAACCTGGAGCCGCAGCTGGCAATGAGAACCAGCAAGAGGCAGACGGAGAAGGAAACAGGCGCAATTGGCTTGGCGGCATCTTGAAAGAGATCCAGCTGGTTGTTGTAGGATTTGTTGCATCGCTTCTTCCAGGTTTTCAGCACAATGATTAGGGCACGTATTGTTGCTGTGGAATCGGAAATTGGCAATGTAACTAGTTATTGTGACATAGGGAGAAACAAGGAAAAGGATATAAAGTGGGGCAAGAAAGACTTTTGTTTGCTGTAGAATCGAATGCAGTGTTACTGCTAATATTGTTTTCTTTCAGGTGCCTTTTTTTTCTCTTCGAGTGGTTTTTCCTGCGATATATGAACTTCTGAAGTTGTTCTTTCAGTGGGCAAAAGTGATTAGCTATTTATGCAGTACTGACAGCTCATATGTAAAAACTAGCCAAACACCCCCACAGAAGAAATGAACTGTTTATGAGCTGATCATTATGGGTGTTGCTTTGCTACCCAGCGAAGGGATTCTGTTGTACTGTTGTATTTTTTTCTGTAACCTGAAGAGTGCAAGGAATTCTGCACGGCTGAAACCTTGGTTTATAACATTTACTTTGCATCCATGACCGGTACAAAAAACAAAGCCACTTGAGCATCTTATGTTAGTAGGAGATCCATGTCAGGATGAAAAGCTGAAATTGTTCCTCCATAGATCTTTTCGTAAAGCGTTCCTCTATAAATATGCTTTGCTTTGTTCTTGGTTTAAGAGTGCAAAAAAAAATAGAGCAAGCCAAGAAGGCTGTTCTGTTAGCATTATACAACACAGAAGAAAGATCAGAGTGACACAGCAAATGAGCAAACAACTGAAAGATAAATCGATAAAAGATCTCAAATCTCTATACTCTCCATTTCTTTTTCCTTCCTCGGCTAATCAGTTGCTAGAATATCAACAAAAGAGAAAAAAAGAGGAACATAAGTCATAAAATGTTTTGACTTGAATGTTGGGAGCTGGTGTGTCACTCTTTGCAGAACGAGGTGAAAAGGCAGTTCATATGCCGGTAGGAGACGTCTTTCAAAAATATGCAGATAGCAGATATGCCACTTGGGAAGCCTGCATAAGGTATTTCTTGTTCGTGAAAACTCTTGAGAAGCAAGTAGCAATTGGTGAATCATTGACCACAAAAATGCATCGTGTCCGCAAAGTGACCATTGTTCATTGTAAAGCTGATGATCATCAGGCAAATAACATGTAACGTAAGAAATTCATTTTGGGCAATGTGGTGGTTTTATGGTGAATGAAAATACAAGTTCCTGAGCACTATACCAGCAATTTTTTGACTTTATGATCTTCATTTTCTGAAATCTGTTCAAAGAGCACCAGATGATGCTGATGAAATTTAAATCTAGTGGTGATACTTTTGTCCTTTGATTATAGTCCATGCCCTGAAAATTAATGTGAAGCCTAATGAATGATTGATATCACAATTACCATGCAAGCATTTACTGATATATATGCATGAGCATGACTGTTTACAAAGAAATCATGTGTTCATGATTGTTTTAAATGGGAAGTGTTACATTATTGTACCTGTCTTACACCGTTGGTGCATATGTTATACATGTTGTGAGTTAGTCCATTGGAATTATCAAAGCAGATTCAAATGCAGAAATAGCATCAGAGAGGCTCATTGCTCACCTATAAAGCTGCTCCATTAGAACTATTAAAGCAACTTGATGATTCAAAACCAGTGAGGATAGCCTAAGTGTCGCATCTGCACGCTCTCGCACTTGTACCCCAAGACCATATGGCCCACCGATACAAAATGTGAGCCTCGACGATCTCTGAAACATTTGAAAAACACATTTTGACATATATGTTCAACCTAGGAATTTCCAGCAGTTTGAACTTTAAATAAATGGATGATGATCAAAGGATAAATCAGCAATCGATGAACCAAGGTGTAGAGCATACAGTGTTGCCAGCATCCCCAATCAGATCAGCTATCTGCTCAGATATGACATCCTTCCCGTTTTCATCCAACACGACAACCTAACCATGCACACAAGCATCATATAGAGAGATAAAGCTGGAGGAAACGCACAATTTACAGCAGTGCACATATGATATAGATATGAGCTATAGAGTAAAGACAAGAAGGCACTGAAACATACAAAATCTTCAGGCTTGAGTTGCTGCATCATAGCCGTGTCTTCTGCCTCAACTTGCACCTTAACATCACTGAAGAAAACGTCAGATGTTAGTAATCAAACTTCATAAGGAGGCAGAAATTGTATTTAATTACACATGTCATGACAGAAAAATCACAACTTTCCATTTTTCAATGACGTGTAAAGTTACCTGTAGAAAACGAGACTACCAATATCAGGAACAATGTCACAGTACAAGAATACAATATAATGATAGCATGCATATAGGTATCCATACAACAGTGCAAGCTAGCCTCTGGGGATGTATCGACCATTTTGTCCGTAGCATCACAGAACGACTGTCCTACCTTGTAAATTTTGGGTTGGATCTGATGAGGGTGTCCTCAATATCGCAGTAGCAACCGAGCTTCTCCTTGTATTCTTCAACAAGAAGCTGCGTCCCGCGAGACCTCTTCTTTCCAATTGTTAACACACGCATAGGCATTGCTCTCTACAAACGTGGACCGACGGACGTCAAAATCACAAACCTGATCAAACGCATTTGACTATTACTTTGACTATACGATATGAACACTACGACAACTATGCATGGGCTCAAACTTCAAACACTTCGCATGTACTGTAAATCTGCAATACACTAAAATACTGCAGGATACATCTTTCAGAAAGCATTTTGCTATTGTTCTTGCTTTGTTCAAAAAAATACTAAAATCCTATGAAGGTATGTCCACTGACAACATGCAGCATGGCCTCCAGGAATCAGCCAAGAAATGAAAAATGCAAAAAATTGAATACGTCTCCTAGAGGAGAAACGAATTAAATGAATCAGTAACATCAAGAAGAGATCAATGTATACACTCCTTACCACAGATTGTCCTGTGTATTTGGATCTCCTGCCTGCATGACCAGAGGAAAAGTAGCAATTGTATGTCAGAATCCTGGGACAGTTGGAAGAATTATCAAGAGCTCAGAATAGCCAGTGTCAAATAAATTTAGAGCGGAAAAAGAAACAATGGTTCTAGCCTCTAGGACAGTTAGACTCGAGAAGCAGCAAAACGGAAAATGAAAATGAAGAGAGGCGCCGAGACAGAGCTTGTACCAGGAGGAGGAGAAGGCGCCGGTGGACCTCTGTTCTTGCTGAGGGAACGGCTGGGCCCACAACGGCAGCTCCATGGCAAGACCTCCATCGAGGAGGCGAGAGAGAGGACTCAGAGAGGCTTGCGAGGTCGGGGAGGCGCACCCGCCGTTCGGCTGAGGACAAGAACAAGAAGAACCTGTCAGACGCGTTTCAGCATTGAGAGGCGCCTCATGAGTGGACTGTAGAGTCGGTCTGGACCCTACAGAGTACGTTACCGTAGGTCGGAGGCGTACTCTTGTGGCTGCAAGTGTAACCCAACTTTTGAAATGTCGATAGTAGATCTCGAAATTTTTACTGTTCTAACCCCTAAGTTTTTTTGAAAAAAATCTAGACACCTCACACGTGCGTTTGCAAAAATAGTCTCTCCCCCTGTCACACCTAAGGAGCGCGGAAGGATATCAGCTCGCCAGCAGCTCGACCAATTGCGTGAGCAAGACTCTTTCCATACAACCAGGGCGTGACAGAGGTCTTTCTGCGCTAGCTGGACGTGAAAGGAGGCCTCCCACTAGCGCATGTGCCCCCCACAGCCCGCACACACGCCAGCACAGGCCCGCACGCATGCACCAACATGCGCCATGCACCCACTGCTCGTTGCCTGCCCATGTCGCCACCCGCCTGCACGCACTCACACGTTTCTTAGGCGTGCAGAGGACACCTATCACCTGCAGCGCCTTTCGCGGTGGGGAGGGTACTTTTGCAAATACATTAACAGAGAAGGAGATGGCTAGACTTGTAAAAAAAACTAGCTTTCCGTTCCGGACAAACTTCAAACCTTCACTCATGCTCTGGTAGGAGTAAATTCAACCTGTGAGGTGTCAGTTCATGATATGGGCCAAGTTTATTTATTGGAAGGTGCTTCTACACATCACTAATTGAAAGTTGCACAAATATTAAAACATAGATAAATGGTGAATAATACAAATATTAAAGCATGAATTAAGTGTGAATAGTAATTATTTATCTCTTCCCTTGCTTTCAAGATTTGTGTAACTTATATTAAAAGGATGATATGTAGAGGCATTACAGATTGGTTTGTCCGGGCATAAAACGAGCACACGCTCATCATCCCAATCAATCATCTGGGGAACATTTCAACAACTGTTCAACAATAAAACCCAGTCTCAAACTAATGATAGATTGATAGTACATGATGTCATGAATACTATGTACAAGCATTTTCGTTCACAATGACAAGGCAATGCTCTAATCTGAATTCTGAAGAACACTGATACACTAGTTGAACTCTGAATTTTACATACGAAAATACACTATTGTACAAACGACTATATCAGCGCTATCCCTTGTGTCTTGAGCGCATGCTATGGTACATACATGCCTGCCCTCCTATGATCCTCGTCTCAGGAAGATGAAGAGCGAACCTCTGGATCCTTTTCCTAGCCTGATCTTCTCGTCGACATAAGTGATTTCCAGCTTAACTTCGCTCTCACCACCATATTGAAACCGCAAGGAGCCTACCTTCAGTTCTGGGGGTTCAAATATGACCTGAATCCACTTACTGTCCAATACACTCAGCTTACCTGCATGACCAACACAGAAAGAACATGAAATCAAATTACAAGATTGCTGGCACATTTGCGCAATCTTCTTCTTTTTCCTTATGGAACTACAGGCGGGCTTAAAGCCAGCATGAACTTTGATTACCAACATTATGTGCAATCTGAATGGAATGAGCTGACAAAAAGTGTTTGTTTACCTTTCAAAGATACTGAACCATCGAGACCAAAGACGGAGGACACTTTGTTCCTGACGATGTCAGGGGCTTCCACCACCTGAATCATTTCGTCAGTTTAAATATCAGGCGGCCGAGACGAGTCCGGTGGAGTCCTCCGGGGGATGTCGGCACCGAGCAATACACAACCATCCACTCTGGTCAGGTGCAGTATACAAGCAACTTAATCAGGATGGCATGAAGCATGAATTGAGATATAAAACACTACATCCTCGAATGTGCAATACAACGCACGTACTTCTCTTCCATTGCTGCAAGTTTCACATATGGATGGTTGTGAAGATCTGACTTCTACTGAGTGTCAGTGATTGACACAAAACGAGATGAAAAAACGATAGCGAGATGAAACTAGGATTTAGTGAACCAAGCAGGCAATAACCTCCAAATATAAGTGGGGACTTAATGGGCTCATTTATGCAGCAAGTTCCTCATGACCATTGTTATACTCTGATACCCCTTATGCACAGCAGGCCCTCGGATAGGTTCAGAGTTTTGTGAGATAAGACACGAGCGTGCACGGTCTCGATAACGACGAAGATGAATCTCGTAGAGAACCAAAATAACGGTATTGAAGTAATCATGATGAGATAGAAAGATTTGATGAAGCGGACTGTAAATTTTTTAAGCACAACCTCAAAAGAGTACAAGGAATTGTTGCTCTCTCACAACCACTCAAACCTTTTAGGACTCTTGTATCCTTGCCCTATACAAGAATCTAGTGCTAAAAAATAACTTAGTCTCTAATTCTCTCGTGCACCTCTTGCTTTAGATGGGTTGGCTTGTGAATTCTCGGTTGTTTGGGTTCCATAACCACCCTTAGTTTTATATAGCCTCCCTAATTCTTCTCCAAAGCAAATAGGAATCCTTCTCCTATTTGGATTAGAAATCATAATCCTATTAGGATTCATCTAACACACCTTTCTAAATCCTAAAAGGCTAGATATGAGTTACCATATTTAACAACAATCTTTAGGCAGCAACTTCCTGATGACCATCTTTTGGCAGCAACACTCCCCGGTCAGTTCCCTTCACCTGTTGGTATCATGCTTTCTATCTATCACTAAGGTGTGTCGTGTAAATATGCATGTTAACCATTGTGGGTATCATTTTTTATGGCAGTGGATTGACATTATCCAAAACAAAATTTTGTATCATTTTTTTGTGGCTTTAAGAGTAAAGTATGCATACTTTGCTGTGTAAATAGGACCACGGGTATAGCATCCTTTCCTCAAGAAAGTAATTTGTGTTGTGTAGGAGTTGGTATTAGAAATTAATAAGAGTGCGAGTTGTGTGTGACGCGGAATTTTGTTAGAGATAGGATTCAAGTTAAGAGTCAAATTAGGGGTAGAGTCTGATTGTAATTCGGTTGTAATGAGCGCTATAAATAAAGGGTGTGTGGATCTGATAGAACATACACAAACACACAATTATTCTGTAAATTTCAACATGTTGAAATTACACTACTTAAAACACATAAACAAGGTTCCTTGTTTTGCAGCTGCATAATCTGTTTCGTGTGCCATATCTAGAAATGATGTCTTTTTCATGTGGAATAAATCCATTTCCCCCTTAATGTAATGTGGATCATAATTCATAGGCAAAGTAGCAAGTTACCAACGAGGCAACGAGCATGCATGGTAATTAACTAGCAAAATGGATTATTCTCATAAGATGCAAAACAAGGCCAGTACTCATGAGAGAGAGACCTTGCTATTACTGGTGAAATGGCAGCTCTTGTCAATTGACTGCAGCAAGATCAAAGTATTGAAAGTTAGAAGCATGCTATAGATGAACTTTCTGAAGAAGAAAAAACATAAGACAAAAACATACAGTGGTATTCTTCAGAAATTCCTAAGTGACATCCTTTGTCCGATAAGCTTTTGGATGCCAGTTTCCTTCAGACCAGTCAACAAGAGTCACAGACCAATTAGCAATTCCATTTGGATCCATCATCTAGTTTATACAAATACAACTTTACAACATCAAAAGTGATGCAGTGGATATTACTGGTATTGACAAATTTCAGCGTATAAAAGGTTATTGTGTACTTGACATGAATAATGTTGGCAAATAATGCTCATCAGCAAACCAATTGCGGCCATCTTCCATCGCAGCCTGCAAAAAGAGCAAAGAGAAAAGGTACCATCAGATATGTTACACAGATACATATTATAGCAGACAATACAGGGTCACTAGGTCCATTGTGGTAAGGAAGGAGGTGCACTAAATACATTGATGTTGAAATAGTAAATTAGCTCATAAACATCCAAAACACATGCACACTTACAATGTAAAACAACTATAGGATTAGAACCTACACAAGGTCACAGCTGTTCTTTTGATCCAAACATTTCCTTGGTATAAAAGCAGATATATAAGTGCAGCCTCATGGCAATGGATAGTTCAATAACACAAATATCATCCAATGACAAACATCAAACTAGCAAGGAATGAACATGGATATACTGGTACATGATCCTGAAGTTTCAACAAAACAGGATGGCTACCTGCCGCAACCCCCCCGCCCCCACCCCACCCAAAAAAAACAGAAATAAGGGCTAGCATGTAGTGCATCTATTGAATCTTATAGGCTGAGTTTAAGCGAAAACAGGGCAAAGATATATTTGACACTGTACTGTATAAAGATAACAATAATAAAAGATGGCATCTTACCTTACAATAAAGCTTGAACTTAGTACAGTATGTCTGCAATTATCAGCAATGCATGTTGACGCTTCACTGAGAACCACTGAAATATTCAGAAGTTTTGTTGAAATCCATTCTTCCAGATGAGATAACTATTAAAAATAACAAAATAGAAGAAAAGAAAAGGATGCTCCAATATAATAATTTATGTGAAGTTCCAACTCCAAAAGGATTGATTATTTTGCTCAAAAGTTGGAAAGGCATGGTTGCAAGATTAATGCCTGGTGAACAATTGATTAAGAGCATAAAGTTCACACGTAAGTTTGTGTCTTGAAGCATCTACTGTCCAAAAAGTTTCCAGAAAGTGAGAGCAACATCAGAAATATTTTAGATTTTATTGGAAGTGAGAAGGATCCTGAGGGACCGGACAAATAACCCATCAACTTTGTTTGTGATCATGTAAGAGAGAATTGTAAGTTTACCTGTGAACCCTTCCTGAAGTGTTTCCCTGACCTGAGGTAACATATTTTTCGAATATCTAAAATTTCCATGTGGTCCAGGATCATAAAAGCCGACCAAGGAAACAAAAGGGAATGTAAGCAGAAGAAATAGTAAATCTAAATAATAATACCGAATCACTAACATTATATGAAGAGAGAGATAAGTTCTGCTTAAAACTCAACAATATCATACAATGTTAAGGTCGGTTTAAGAGCCAATGAATGAAAGCAAAAACGAGAGTTTTGGCACAAGTCCCATTACTCTCAGACTTTACCAGATCTAGTGAAATGACTTCTGGCAGATAACCACAGCTAAAATTGAGATGATCACCTCCCACTCTTATAAGTTCTTCTGCAAAAGCATAACATGAAGGTTGATCAAAATGACAGTGCCAGGTTACATAAAGGTTAACTTGTGTAATTAAGATCCACTGATCAAAGCTACTTATTTGGTAACAAATGTATGAGCTGATTGCCCAGGGTGTGGCAATCAACTGAAATACAATTATGGCAAGAACCAAAATTTTGAAACTAAGACTTTCCAACTACACAAGTAAGAATTGCTGTTTAAAATTTTGTGTCCCATGGCAGTATCAAGAACTACCCCGAACAAAGTGAAAGCTGCAGTGTTTTTCTCCATCGTACAAGAAAAGGCGATCTCTTTTTAGGAGACAAATTGATCAGAACAAGTTGGCGTCAATTACCTACAAAGCAGGAAATCCCGTGTCTTGAGAAGGTCAAATAAAACTCCTCGAATCAAACAAACTGTCTCAAGGTTTTTCGGCTAATGAACAAAACAATCGAACAAAGGCGACACAAGATCACCCAAAACTAGGTACTTTATGCATCGAAGACTCCAGAACTTCCCAAATCGACAAGAATTTCACCGGTTGACAATCTAGAATGTGCAAAAGATTCCTGCCCTAACCGCATAAAATTACCGCTCCCTCCAACAAATAACCATTCGAATTGGCCAGGTCTCATCCCAAGAACCCAACGAACAGTGCCCAATACAGTTCGCGTCGATCAAGAATATGCTAGAATCAAATCGACAGGAAGGGTGAAAGGTCCCTCATACCTCGATGGACCCCGTAAAAGATCCGAATCGATAAACTGCCAAGGGCTAGCTAGAAGAGATGCAAGTACGCGGAGATATTCGCGTGCAAGGAACCAAAATCGTGGTCACCGTTCGATCGAAGCAATAAATAATTCAGACAGTGTTACGAACCATCTAAGCTATTGATTTTTTGATCCAACCATTGATCCATAAGTGCTAAAATTATAATTCTTATTGTATTGGATCTCTTTCCGTCGTCGCACGGTTATTTGGTTTTCACCGGTCACCACTACCGTTTTGGCTTTTTTTAGTGAATTTGGTGTTTGTTTATGCTGCATCTTTATATAGTGATAATGTTACATTTTCTCCCTCATAATTTTTTTTACATTTTTTCATAGTTTTTGGCCAGAAAAATTGCGCAACAGTGTATCTATCGGGACATTTGATAATATGCCACACCTAAATTGGTATAATTGATAATATGCTACGTACTATCTCACCTAGAGTCTAAATGTCATTGAGACAATCATCAATTTCATATCAACTTTGCGACAAATAATTAACTGTGCCTTATCTATTTTACTCCGGTCCAATTGAGCTCCTCTGCATGATTTTTGATTTTCGTAGATCTAAAATATGTCTCAGAATAAATTCAGAAACTTAGTTTACTTTAATTTGATTTATTTATTAGGTTATGCATACTTGTCCTACCTAAAATTAAATATTCGTTTTTAAGATGTGTAAACCTTTTTTTTTTAAGATGTGGACCAAAACATAACCCAACTTTGTTAGCTATACGCATATAGCCTTGTTTAAAGATGAATAAGCAGAGAGAAGTGGTCGAAGAGAGTTTGGTTGTTAAGGAAATATGTTAAAGATTTATGCGAGAAGTGCGCTATTTCATACGAAATTCCTACCACCTCGTCCTTCTCAATCTTATCAATCCAAATAACCCCTTTATGCTTGTGTCCATGCAAAACTCCCGAGAGGACTAGAGATGGCAACAGGAAAAATTCCCGCAGGGAGCACTCTCTCATCCCCGATCCCCGATAAGCAAAATTTCTCTGTCCCGTACCCGTACACGGAGCTTAATTCCTCTCGTCCCCGATCTCCGACGGGTTTACGGGGTCCGACGGGGACTAATCCCCGAAAATACTATATAAAAGATCACATGTTACATGAATTAATCACTAGAGTAATGGTGCATGTGTGATTGAAGTGTGAGTGAATCAGTAGAGTAATTCATATTTAGCATGTTTATTAGTAATGATCTCACATATATTCTTTTTTCTTTTGAGAATTATCAATTACTTCCACCTATTAGTGATAACGTGGGGACGAGGATTGGGGACGGGGAATAGTGGAACGTCCGCGTCCCCGCGATCCCCGACGGGGGCAATATTTTCCCCGATAAACCTCCACAGGAAGAGATTTCCCCCATTTCCATCCCCTAATAGAAGAATTCCCCGAGGAGAAACGAGGATTAGAGCCCATTGCCATCCCTAGAGACTAGAGAGGACACGGCCGTCACCCGTCATCCTCCAAATGGCACGTAAACACATGATTTACTGCTTGCGAAAGGGTCAGGCCAGTAACCGGCGCCCATCGTAATCGACTCGAGCACTCGACCGTTCATGATCCATTCCCAGCCTTCCTCCGCTGGGCGACAGCCACGAACGACTCGCCGAGTCAAATTCAGGCGTAGCACTGCCTCGCGCCCTCTCGGAGAAAATACGCATGCGTCCGAATTGTACTCGTACAGTAACACAAACAAATACGTCCGTCGTTGTATCGCACTAAGCCTGAAGGCCGTGTCGCAGTCGCATGAGCCTCAAAGATGGAAGAGGCCAATTTAGAATTCCATAAATTTACCATATATTACATACCGTGTCAAAACAGAATAACAGCATGAACTGCGAAAACTACAGGCAACATACAGATAGCTATAGGCGTGTATGCACAACGGCTAGATCATCATGCTTTTACGTTGTAAAATTTACAGTGTTGTAGGCTTGTAGCCGTATTGTCTGAATTGCATGGAAGAGGTTTTCTAGAGCTCTACAGGAAGCTTCCGCTGTTCAGCACCCACGAAAACCAGCTGCAAAGAGGTAATTAGATCATTTAGCATGGCGCCCCAGTCCAGTATTATCTGTTTCAGGTTTGCAGATTCAGAAGAGGAGGTAAGTCGGAAACTCTGAATTGTAGTCTAACGAGACAGCATCACCAACACCGTGTTCTGGTTCGGGTCAACATTGCCAAGAGAAATTGCGATAGACCAGCTGTATACTTATAAACAGATATTCAATTCATACCTTGTGATTGTGACTCGATCGTCCCTACTTGTCGACTCTGCGCTTGTGCTTGCGGTTAGAAGATCTGCTTCTGCCTCTCTCCTGTGTCCCCTGAATCTTCTTACTTCAGAGAAGTATGCAAGAACAATGAGGGCAATGGATTAGTCAGGGCAACGTCACTGTATCCCAGCTGAAGCTCAGAACTGCACTACGAATGGTACAAATTAGGAAGTTGTGGATGCAAACTGACCCGATGGTAGATGAGAAGATCTTGTAAACAGAGAACATCGGTAGCACAAACAAAGCAGATGCCTGCAAACATGTAGCAAACCGGTGAGTTTGGGAAGCATGGTAAATTTGAGTCAAGCAGATTATGCTGCCGGAGAATTTACCGTGAACCACGCCAGCCTATCAGCTGAAACAGGCTTCAGCAGCTCATTATCCTCCAGGAAGTGCCTGACTTCTTTCTGAACCTGTATAGCATCGGTGCTAAGTCCTGAGATCTATGAACAAAAGAATTGAGGGGGAAAAACTACTAGTAATAAAAGGCTATACCTGACGATGGTATACCCTTCCTGACATAACAAGCATTCTCCACGCGGACGTTACAGGCCTCAGGTAAGTTTCAAGAACTACACATGCTCTAGAAAGCTTAGGTTCAGATGCTGCCACAATCTGAGTGATGTATGGCTCGAAGAACTTCTTGGATTCCTAAAAGAGTAAATAGGTCAGATTCAGAATGAGAGTCAGCAGGTCAACCTACAATGAGATGAAAAGGCAGCTATGCATCAGCACCTGCCAATACTGATCTGCAAATACTTGTGCCTTCACCAAAGATGGTTGGATGGCATCTCTGCAAACTCGGTAGGCTGTGGTACTCCTGGTAGCTACTGCCGATACATAAAGGTTGGTAGCATTCCTCAGTGAGTTGAAATGTACTTTGACAACAGGACCCAATTTCTTCCAAGAGACAAAAGATTGTGCTAGTCAGAATATAAACACAAAGTGAAGGGAATTGATCAGTTCAACAAAACAATGCCCTACCAAATTATTTATATGATCATGCATCATGATTATGCTCATAACAAAAAAAACAGCAAACAGTGTTATATACAACAATGAAAATAAGCAGCTTTAAGGCTTTCAATATATCTTTTGTACAATAGATCTTCCTTTCTGTGAAAGAAAGATGAGAAGTATAGGTATACAGATACCTACATTTTTTGTTGCCTGCAAGTGTGGATCCACTAATCTTTGAGCATGTGACAAATTCTCAGCAACCTGCCCAATTGACATAATAAGCCAACAGTTGGAAACACTCGCAAGTTGCAGCAGTGCTAACACACTAGGAATAGTTAGTTGAGTATCCAAATGTAACAAAAACCTTTTGCATCAAAACATCTAGCCAAGGTTTCCCGTGGAGCTGCCATTTGGCATATGCTAATTCCTGCAAATGCATAAAATAAACCTAAATTAAAGTTGAAAGCTACAGGAATTTTCCTAACAATTTGATGAATCCACCTGTACCTGACAATGTACAAAATGCACTGCAAACCAATGCGGAAGCCACATGTCATGAACCTGAAAATGAACCATAGTGCCTTAGTATCGCTGCTCAATATAATTGTGAAGGAGGCAGAATGTATGTGTCCTTTAACAATAATCTGGTAGAGACTTTTTTATTAGATACAAAAGTTTAAAGATAATTTGGTGGTATCTCTCGAGGATGGTAAGGAAACAAAGATAGCGGATCGGATTTCTAATTAAAGTCAAATAGTTTACATACCTTCATCAACTCTTCAGCCTTCAATTTTGCTTCTCTTTCCACTTCAGAAAGTTTATCCTGAACAAATCACATGAAGCACAAATCAACACATTAGAAAGGGAGTGTTCTTTTCATTTCTTCTATTTGTGTACCAACCTTTGCATGCTGAAGATTATGGTCGAGTTCCTCAATTTTCTGCCTCTGCCCAATATTCTTCTTCTCAACCTGAATATGATGTAAACTACGTCACAAATCTGCGAACAACCAAACATCACAGCATATCCCAGCACACTAGAACATGTACTTACACACTCCAATTTGCGAGTAAGTTCAAGCAAGCTTTTCTCTGCTTCGCTAGCCCGGGCTTCTAATGATTCCCCTTTCTTAACTTGGTCTTCCAAATCATTACCCAACCTCTCAATCTGTTTATATTCTATGTTAGTTTTGTTTCCACTTTTGGGGAAGTGGTTCCAATATCACTTTTTGAAATATTGCTTCTCTTACCTGCTTCTCGAGCATCTCATTGTGCAAGTTTGCCTTCATCGCAGATTCATCATCAAACACATCTGTCACCTAATCCGGCAGCATACAAGAAAAAATAAGTTTAAATAAGAAATATATTTAAATATAAACACTAGGCAGCACTGAATCTGAAGTTATATTCGGTCAACTGACAATTCTATCTCTTTACCCACTTTTTTCAGTCACTGATATTGCGCACTCCTATTCAACGAAGCAGTTATATTAACTGAGTAATGCTGCACGATCAAATAGTCAAATAATTCTGCGCCATAATCGGTCAGTCAATTACAGCAGTTTTCCAAACCAAGCGTACATGCTTCCTTATGAGTTATGAAAAAGCATAGAAGCACCTCTCAACAAATTAACATGGCACATTGACACCTCCTACAAGATATTTGTCAAATTGTCAGACATATACAACTCTCTAACAACATTGTTCCCTTAGGCGCTACGCAGACTAGCGCCTAATCATCGCCTAGGCGGGAAAAATTGGCTTAGGCGGGAGGGAGGGGCCTAGCGCCTAGGCAAGCTAGGCGGCCGCCTAGGGAACAGTGCCCGACAATGTTCAACTTCAAGCGCGCAAAATACAGGACTACAGGTAGATGATTTGAACAGGGAGACGAAAAGGAAAAGAAAAAACATATTATCATCTCACCTGCAGACCTTCAAGCTCGCCGACCAATGCCGCAATCTGTGCCGTCTTCTCCCTGACAACAGCCTCCAGAAGCAAGGTCTCCTCCTTCCTCCCGCCGATCTCATCCTCTAAATCCAAAGAACTTAATTCTTTCACCCGGTAAAGTAAACAACAAGGATTAAGGTAAATCTTCCTTTGCACAGCTAAGCTAGGTTCTATGGGGTTCTCGTAGCTAAGCTAGGTTCTATGGGGTTCTCGACTTCTCGTAACAAGAACAAAGAAATAAAATAAAAACCAGGCAAAGTGCTGCAGTCATATGTTAAGTGAACAAATGATCAAAACAAGAACGAAAGAAGAAAAACTACAAATAAAATCCTGTGTTAAATAAACAGAAGACTCACCTAAGGATGCAACCTTGGACCTGAGCTTCTGAATTTCTTGGTCTTGTTCGGGCGACGCCGACGGAGAGGCAGGGACCGCATCGCACCGGATCCGAACGTAGCATAAGCAGAGAAGGATGGCGGCGATCAGAGCCTTGCAATTCGCCATGGCTCGCTGAAATCAATCCTCGAGAATCGAGGTAGTACTCTGCTACCTCGTTCCTCCTTTTTCACGACTCTTCAGACCTGTTCATGGGAATCTCTGGCTCGTTCACCCGCCGATAGATAGATTTTAGCGGGAGCGGCGCGCGTCAGTGTCCGAATTTGCGTTCAGGTGCTTTCTTTGCCTGCTATTTCAGGAGACCGCGACTCCTTGGAGTTCACATACGATTTATCAGAGAAGTCCTAGTGTGAGTTTCATTTACACACTGTTCGTCCGGATTGGAAGGAGCAGAACAGTTTTATTTCGTCCACGTTGCATTTTGCGAAGTGCTAAAAAGCCTAAGAGGGTGGAAATGTAAATTAGTAAACTTGGGAGGGGGGGTTCGATACCAGCTGTTGTCGTAGTGCGTGGCTGCACACGTGGCAACGCTGCCGTGCACACGTGGCCTTCGGGGCATGGGGAGCTGCGACACGTCGTGGAAGGAGACATGACCGTGCACCGAAAAGCTTCGGAGGCACACCTGGGCCTGTCTATTTGGTTTTTTTCCCAAGCTCAAAAGGCAAAAAGCCAATTAGGTTGCTTTTTATTTAAGTTTTTGTAAAAGTCATAAATTTGTATATAACTAAAAATCAAAAGACAATTGAGAGGTGTTTTTTTGCTTACCGAGGGTTAGTTTTAAACTAATGCTAATGAAATTGAGGTAAAATTACCCATCTCTATCCCATATAAAAACAGACCGCTTTTAAATTGTTTAAACAAAAAAAACTAGTTTTAAGCTATGAAACAAAAAAAAACTAAGCTAAACAAACAGTCCTAAAGCTAGGATGTTGTGCTAGTCAAACTAGAGTTTTCTGTCAAAAATCATTTTTTGTTTTAGTACGATGTGTACGATAAGGTTATTAGAGATGAATAGAATCAATATTTGTACTTGATATGGATCTTTATATATATATATATATATATATATATATATACTCAAGTAATATGGCTATGTTTATTTTTGCTTTTTTTTCAGCTTAAAAAATAAAAACTAAAGTTTCAATAAAAAGGTGGTTTTTTTAACTTATCTTTTTCAAAAGTCATAAACCAAGCTATTTTTTCTCATTAAGGGTTAATTTTAGATTAATACTACTGCAATTAGGGTAAAATTACCCAACACTAATATTTATAAAAATAGACTGCTTTTATGCTGCTTAAGAAAAAATGAATTTATGCTATAAGCAAAAAAAATCTAAACTTAAACAAATAGGATCTACAAATATCAATTATTTCCGTTATTCTATATTTCTACATAGAATTAGAGCGAGTTCACGTCTGGATTCATAGTCACCGTCAAATTCAACTGTATGCCGTCTCTTATAAGGGAGACAATGTAATCCGGTAAGGGTTGCACATTCATTGTAGAATAGATGGTTCCCTCCTTTTACTCTCCGATCAAATAAATCGGTACTAGTCTCAGTCGATCGGAACTCTGCCCTTTGACCTCCACCGTTCAATGGAGTGATACTTCACTTCGCCTTCTTCTCCAGCTTGAGCATCCTCGTCGGCATCTTCTCTAGCTTGAGCGTCCGCGACCCTCCTGCTCTAATTGCGTGGATAGCATTTGTATCTAATATGATTTCTTCCATATATCTATTTGATCTCCAAATTACTAGGTAATTAATATGTATGCATGTATATGTATGTATGTATATATGTTATACATATATACATATATATCCATGTGTGTGTATATATACATGGATATATAAACCTCTTTTCTACTCCCGGGAGTAATTACTCCCTATGTCGTATCTCATAACGTATGGGTTATCTCGTGCGACGGAGGGTATGTACGTGTAGTATACGAGTATATAAGATCATCTAAGTGGTATGTACATTTTTTCAGAGGTGGTATGCACATTTTTTTTTGGACATACTCCTTTTTTATGTGTGTATATAAAGGTATTTACAAAATACGCTAAAAATCATGGACTCCCTTGCAATTTTTTCATGTGGCTCGCATTGGAATATCTTATAATTAGTTTATGAGTGTACCCAAAGTGATAAAGTAGTATTTTAAGTTCGTTTAGGTGGTATTTCAGATGTGGGAGTAACTACTCCCGGAAGTAAAAGATATTTTCCTATGTATGTATGTATGTATGTATGCCCCCTCAAGCGATACATCTGTCAACTATTCCGGTTATTCTATCTTTCTACAGTTTTATCTAATTCAGAGACGTATATCTGGAAGTTAAAATCCGGAGTACTATTTCACGAATCGAAACTGCAGAACACCAAATTATAGCAAACATATAGAACTTCAGCCCTGTATAAATTTAAATTAGTGGATGCTGATATGTGGGAGATGTGAGACAAACATGTCGAGGAAACATGAATAATAGTACAACAAAAGGTAGTCGCTACATTGGTGGAGAAAGAAGGTTAAAAAATCGCATAGCGTAATATTATAAGTACATGATCAATAAGCTTACCTGTTTCAGAGAAAAAAAATCAATAAGCTTACATAAGTCACTAATCGATAATTGATTAATAAGCGTTTACATGAACTATCGTACATCATTACAACTAAGGGCTCAGTTGGATTAGAGAGATTTCTTCTGCGCCACTGGATTCTGGTGTTTAACAAGTAGGCCTTCGAAACGTAAACTATTGCATACCAACTGTAGGAGAGGTGGATTTTTATCCTCTACCATTAAATACTCTTAACACTTCTCTCATCCATCTAAAAAAACATAATGGCTGGGATTAATTGGAGCATTATAGCAGTTTTTAGATACTATTGCAAAAAGGTTGTAGCACTTAATTTCCATCTCATGCTTAGAAGTGAAAGAATAACACGATATTATTTGCCACTTTGCGCTCTTAACTTATGTCCTGAGTCCAATTTGCAACCACAATTACAAAATCGTTCATTTTCCACCTAACTAGCAAAATCGGTGCAAATAGCCCCTTTCACCCAAAACAACCCTGATTTTGACTGAGTTGGCATCTACATGTTCAAATTTTGATGGCATAGCATCCATGTGTGCATGTATAGGTGAATCACCAGATAACTAGAGTGGATAAGCCCATAGGCCAACCCCTAAAGGACCTTCTTCCTCATTTCAAAGCATGCAAAGAGAGGACGCCCATGGATGGTGGTGGCGGTAGCTCCGGTACAACGGAGGTTTGATGAGGTGGCATAGTGGCTCTAGGACAAATAAGTTGTAGTGGAGTTGTTGCTGGCCTGTAGGAAGAAGAGGTGAGGGAGATGGAGAAGCATGGGAAATAGCAGAGTTTAATTTGGACTAGCCTGTAGCACTGCTGCTAAGTCTTGGGCCATTGCAATCGCCTCCCACAAAGTCGTTTCCTCCTCTCCACCTCCATCGGCACCACCCCACTATCCCCTCCTTATACCCTCGTCGGGCTACCTCCATTGTCCACTTGATCTAGATCTAAGCGCTCTAGTTATCGGGCTGCCTACTCTACCTTTTCTACTCGCTCATAGAGAGGCCAAGGTGACTGGTCGTCGAATCATCTCCTCTACTTATTGAATCCAGATTAGGGCACATCGATCGCCTGGCTGCCCCCTCTGCCTGTCGGAGGGAGAGGAAAAGAGGAGGAAGATGGAGAGATGAAGGAAGGAAGAGAGTAGGAGGAGGAGCAGCAGCAATAGTTTGAAGTTGTGGGCTGAGGGCACTTGTGTAGCAAGGGTCGACTCATCGACGACTGAGCTCAGGCTTGCCAAATTTTGGCAGGAAGAAGAAAGAGAACAAGAGAAGTATGGTACAATTTTATTGTCGAGGGTGTGAATCAGGTTTTGGATATAAGTTGAGAAAGTAAAGTGAACTTCTTTTTAAATACAATAGTGGAGGATGTGAATCCGCAACAAATGGAGATGGAAGTCCGCAATAGAAACATAACAAACATTCGGCATGCAGAATTGCAAAAGAAAGCTTTCTTCGAGGGCTTTTACGTAAAACTGATAGAACCCAGCAGGCCACTGCCATTTTCCCCCTCCCCGCTCCCCACCCCTCTCCCTTATTTACATGTCTCGCGCCCGGCAACCGTACCTAGCGCGCCAACGCCACCGAAACCCCTCTCGAACCTTGCCGAAACCCCACTCCCCGCTTCCCTCCCACCAGTCCACCCCGCCTCTTCCCCATGCCGTCGTGCGTGCGGACGAACTCCACGCACGCGGCCGGCGCGAATTGGAGGGTTTCGACGGCTGGCTAGTCGGCGTTCATTTCACCTTTTGGTCGCGTGGAGATCGGCGCGCGCGTGCGGAAGCAATGGCGCCGCCGCGGCCGCACGAGCAGTAGCGTGCACAACCGGATGGACAACGGCGGCGCATCCTGCGTCGCGGCGTCGGCGAGCAGTTCCTCCAGGTGTGTTCCCCACTCTCCTGTCCCTTCTCTCTCATACGAGCTCGCGAGCACGTCGTGCGAGGCGGGGCCGCGGCGTGTAGATCTGGTAAGGCCACATGGGCGAGCACTCCGCGCACTCGATCGAACACGACGCATGCACGCTTGGTGAGTGGCGAGTGTTTTGATGATAGTACGAGACGATCATATCGATTCGTGAGGGTTTTGAGGCCGCTTCGATCGATTGATCTGACGAGGCAGATGGATGAACACAAGCATGCGAGCGCTCGTGGCTAATTGGGTTTTTTATTACGGGATGGTTGGGCCCAATTGTTTCGTTTTTTAAGACCCAATTGGATGTATAGAAAGTAGAAACTGCGGGCGGTGCCAGGCATCTCCTCGATCCAGGCCTCTCAACTATTCAACCCATATGTTCGTTTGCTGCAAATTGGGATCTGGTGGTCAGTTTGAGCAACAACGGCAATTCTGATTAGTGCGGTTTTTATGAGAAAGTAAGTTATGAATTCATTGCTGTGTAGTTTCTGTTAATTTGACAACCACAATTTGTCCATGAGCAGTGTTTTCCATTGGGTTTGCTGTTTGAATGTTGAGCAGTGCTTCAATGTTTTCCCTCCTAATACAAGTTGCACAAATCTTAAAGCAAACCAAAAGGTAAATAATCATCATCTACCTTTCATTCATGCTTTAATATTTATACAACGGCATAAGAGAAAAGCATGGAAGCACCTCTCTTGAATGTTAAGAGGAGTGTGTATTAAAAATTAGAGTGCAACTATAGCACGCTATACCGTTCGGATGCATCCACCCTTTCATCCGTGACTAAAACTATAGGGTGCTTCTTCGTTGTCTCCATCCCCAGCCTACTTCCTTGTACTGATCCTCATTTTTGGCATTAAATGCTAAAATGAGAATCTATAGCATATTTTAGGGGGTGTTTGGCACAGCTCCAGCTCCATTAAAATCTGTGGAGTTGGTGGAGCAGGGTATTCCTAGCTCCAGAAATTTATGGAGCTAGAGCTGTGGATACATTAAGAGTGTTTAGGTGAGTCATCTTGTTTACATTTTAGACTAAAAATATAAACTTAATTGACTTTATTTTAGCCTACAAGTTTCAGATCTGAGATGGAGCTGTGATCTGGAGCTCTGCCAAACAGGACCTTAGTGTGGTGCATTTTAGTTACATTAATTTGAATTCCTGTATTTTTGATTTGGCAGCATATTTTATTTTTACAGCGATTTTGATTCTTGCATTTTTAATTGGTACCATATTTTATTTTAGAGAGGTATTGGGGTCATCATTTTAATTATTACATATTTGCGATCTTTATATTCCTCTTTGCTTAATTAATCACATTATGTACGGTCTTTCGATTTTTAAGCGAACCGCAAAATGATTAATTAAACAGACGTGGTTAGCGGTAAATGGGTTATTTTACTTCCTTTTCTCGTTTTCTTTTTCCCTTTCCTTTCTCCCTTCTCTCCTTTTCTTTCCTGCTCCCCTTTTTCCTTTTCTTTTCTCTGCCTGCCCTTTCTCTGGCCGACAACCCTACTCTTGGTTCCCATTTCCTCTACTGGCCGAACTCCCTCAGTCGGCCTCTTTTTCTCCCCTCTGCTCTGCTCCACTTGACCCGATCGAGCTCTCCCCTCTCTTCTTCTCCTTGCGGCCGACTCCTCTCTCTCGGCCAAGCTCTCTCCCAGCTCTACCGGTCGAGCTCTCCTCCTACCTCCGCATGGTCCGGTTGCTCCTGGTTTCCCCTGGGTTCGGCACTAGCCTGGCTACGCGACGCGACTCCGGCCTCGGCCCCAGCCCCGCCTTCCTTGGTTGCGCGCGAGGCTCTGGCCCGACCGACTCCAGCTACTCCGGCCGCAACTTCTCCCCCCGCTCTCCTCCTTTACCCGTGACTCCCTTGGTTGCTATCTAGGGTTTGTTGTCCTTCCCATTTTTTTTTGATTTACCCATTTACTGATTTTGGTGGTGCTTAGCTGAATGGGGGGGGTCTATGATGATCTAGGGGATGCTCTAGGTTTAGGAAGTGAGGTGATGACACTGGCTTTACCCACACATCGGGGGAGTGTGAGGTGAAGCCAGGACGCTCTTCACTGGCTCTAGGGCTCCTCCTACTGAGACCACTAAGGTTTGCCCGATCTACTGGTTACTTACCCTATTTGCTAGCTACTTACCCGATCTACCATCTATGCATACTATATTTTGTATTGCTACTGCTATTGGGAGGTTCACCTGAGAGTTGGGTTTTGTTGACGTGGCTAAAGGTTGGTGCAGCTGGTGAAGCAGTGGAAGAAGCTGGTGGGGGATGGTTGGGGTCTGGTCTACTCTTGGTCGTCTCCTCCTGGCTTGGACTTGTTCCTTGCTTGGTTGGCTCCTGGTTCCTGGATCTGGACCTCCTCTTGCTCCTTCTTCTTGCTTCCTCCTAGCCTTCTTGCTCTCCCTCTGGCTTCTTTCTTGCTTCAACTGCCCTCTGGTCTTGGGTGGAAAAAGGGGAAAGTGGCTATGACTGTTTGCTGCTCTTGCTGTCTCTCGGTTTGTGTGTGATGAAGGGGCTGAATGTGGCTAGCTATGAATGTTGGCTCTCTACTGACATACTCTGCTATTTCCTTTTTCATACCATTCCACCAAAAAGTTTCTTTTAGATCCTTATATATTTTGGTACTACCAGGATGGATGGAGTATAGAGTGTCATGAGCTTCTCTCAGAATTATTGACTTTATCTCTGGATCACTTGGAACACGTCCGGTTATGTAATATGAGGTTTCCTTCTTCATCCAGTGTAAATTCTGAGGGTTGGTTTGACTTAATCCTATTGATTTCCTCCAGGATGAAACTATCGGTGGTTTGCTTTTCTTTAATCTGCTCTAGTAAAGTGGATTGGACAGTCATGGCTGATAGCATGGCATTCGATGGAGATAAGTTGAAGCTAATCTCCATTTTGGCCAAGTCCTAAATTAGCTTAGGCCTAAAGTTTTGGACGCATAATTGGTTACATTGGGATTTTGGTTACATTGGGATTTTCGGTTCAATGCATCAGCTACCACGTTATCTTTTCCTGGATGGTAGTTGATAGAGATGTCATAGTCCTTAATGAGTTCGAGCCACTGTCTCTGTCTCATGTTTAACTCGTTTTGGGTGAATATGTATTTGAGACTCTTGTGGTCACTATACAGAATGCATTTTGACCCATATAAGTAATGTCTCCAGATTTTCAAGGCAAAGACTACAGCTCCCAATTTTAAATCATGAGTGGGATAGTTGACCTCATGTGGTTGTAATTGCCTAGAAGCATAGGCAATCACTTTCTCTTTTTGCATGAGTACACAACCCAATCCAGACTTGGAAGCATCAAAATACACTACATATTCAACACCTCCTTCAGGCAAAGATAGCACCGGGGCAGAAGTTAGTAATTGTTTGAGTATTTGGAAACTCTCTTCACACTTTTCAATCTAGCTATATTGGTGGTCCTTTTTCAAGAGTTTAGTGATAGGTGATGAGATTTGAGAGAATCCCTTGATAAATCTGCGATAATACTTGGCTAATCCAAGGAAGCTTCGGACTTCGGTTTGAGTAGAGGGGCATTTCCACGTTCTAATAGCCTCAATTTTAGTTGGGTCCACCTCTATTCTCTTTCCAGAGATAACATGTCCAAGGAAGGACACTTGTTTCAGCCAAAATTCACATTTACTAAACTTGTCATACAATTGATTCTCCCTTAGGGTCTGTAGTGCTGTTCTTAAGTCTCCTTGTGTTCCTCTTCTCTCTTAGTATTTTAGTATATCATCTATGAACACCACTACGAATTTATCTAGATGTTTCATAAAGATTTTATTCATTATATTCATGAATACGGCTGGTGCATTGGTTAATTCAAAGGGTACAACCGTATATTCATAGTGTTCATATCTGGATACAAAGGCAATCTTCTCTATATCCTCTGTCCTGACTTTAATTTGGTGATACCCGGATCGTAGGTCTATCTTTGAGAAGATACATGCACCCTTAAGTTGATCAAACAGGTCATCTATTCGAGGAAGGGGATATTTATTTTTAATAGTGACACTGTTCAGCTCCCTATAATCGGTGCATAATCTGATTCCACCATCCTTCTTACCTACAAACAGGGCTGGTGCTCCCCATAGGGATACACTTTCCCGGATAAATCCTTTCTTTTCCAATTCTTCTAACTACTTCTTGAGTTCAACAAGTTCTTGTGGGGTCATTCGATATGGCCTTTTGGATATGGGTGTGGATCCCGGTACAAGATCTATAGAAAATTATAATTCCCTATCAGGTGGCATACCTGGCAATTCAGCAGGGAATACATCAGGGAACTCTTGAACTACTGGAATGAGAGTCAAGTCTTGAGATGACATACGATTTGAGTTTGGAGGTGGATAGGTTCTGTTTGGTCCTAACTCCCTGATAAAGGATGCAGTTCCCATCTAATTTCCTTATAGACGCAGTCTTTAACTCGCAATCTATGTTGACTCCATTTGTAGCTAACCAATCCATTCCCAAAATTATGTCTAACTCAGATAAATTGATGACATACAGATTATCTACGAATGGGGTATCTTGTATGCTTTGCATTTGATTTCTTCTTATTGAGGTTACTGTAATGAGTCATGCCGGTGTATTAACACCTAAGGGTGTTGCCAATAGCACACATTCCAGTTTATTCTGGTTTGTAAAGTTCTTGGAAATAAATGAGTATGTTTCTCCAGGATCAAATAAAACAGTACTCTTAGACGGGGGAATAGAGAGCATACCAGTGACTACATCAGTGGCTCCCTCTGCCTGTTCCATTGAGATGTTATTCAGGCGAGCTGACCCTGTTGTTGTCACTCCCCGATTTGAATCTTTAGAGGAAGTGGATCTGGGGTTCCCGTGTCCACGCATCATGGTTGGTGGATGACTCTGTGGTTTTCCAAGAAGGTTCTGTCCCGCTTGACTGACTGGATGTGGACAGTTAGGCCTCTTATGTCCCTCTTGCCCGTAGTTAAAGCACTTAACAGTATTTTGAGGACAATTAACGAGATAGTGTTGGCCGCCACACATGTAGCACTTAAGTAGGGCTCTCAGTGGCATGTTAACTAGGCGTGGGATTGGTGGAGCTATTCCTGGTCGGAACATAGGACCTCGGTTTGGTATCGGAGGCCTGAAAAATCTTGGCTGGTTATGAATAGGTGGTCTGGTGTCAAATCTTGCTTTCTTCTTTCTTCATTTAACTGAGCATGCTCATTTTCTAAGATAATGGCTCTATTTGCTAAGTCCTGGAATTTGATGATCATGAGTGTGGATAGGTGCATTCTGAGGTAGGGGTTCATTCCTTTCTTGAAGCGGTATATCTTTTTGGCATCAGTGTCAGTCTCGTTAGGAGCATATCGAGACAATTCATTAAACTTGTTAAGATATTCCCCTATTTTTCGGTTTCCTTGCGTTAGATTCCAAAATTCCTACCTCTCTATATCCATTTCACCTAGAGGAACATGGGTCATATGGAGCTGAGAAGAAAATTCTGCCCATGGAATGGGTTGCTCTCCGGTTCGCATGCAGCAGCAGTTTGTCCACAAAGTGGCCGCAGCACTGGTTAGTTGGTAAGTTGCAAACTGGACCTTATCTTCCTCTGAGCAGCCCACCGTTGTCAGCTTTTTCTCTATTTTCTGGAGCCAATCATCAGTCTCAAGGGGCTCTGTGGCTCTAGCAAATGTGGGTGGACGGGTCTGGAGAAACTCTCCTAAGGTAACTTTCTGTCTGAAGTTTTCAATTTGTTCTGATCTTGGACAATTTTGCATTTGCTAGTCATCATTATTAATCTGGTTCATCAGGAAAGAACCAAAGCTGAGTTTGTAACACCTCTTGCTGACGTATCCTGAATTAGCAGTATAAATTGTAGTTTTCTGACATTGAGAGCATGATCTATTTTTGTTGTTAGTTCACGATGATACTTGCATATGAACATCTTATTCTGCTGCATTACCACATGATGTGTTAGCACACTATTCAACTTGACATTGGTAATGGACGCTACATTACTTATCGCCATCTGGTGCATAAAAAACGCTATTGCCTGGTCTCACTATTTTGTTGAAGATTTTGTCTGCTGACTTCTTGTGTAATGTCCCAGAAAAAAAAATGCATACCATGTGTTCACTGTGTACAAATTCAGTACTTATAGATTCATCAGGCAAGTATCTTGAAGGGTTCTAACTGTCTATATCAATGTTACCATGAAACTTATCTGTTGAGTCCGATGAAACGTGTCAGCGTCTATTAACCAACTTTGAGGTAACGAAGGATACCTTAAAGTGAAACTTGTTTTACATTGTCGTTGTCATGTCTGATACAGTTCACACAGACAAAGTTTAACCCAGTAGCATCATAATTTTCTATTGAAATAGAAGTTAAAGATAGAGACTCCCCCATTAATTGTTCTCTTAAAAAAGGGGGTGTTGATAACCATGATCTAATGATGCTGATCGCATTTGCCCATGCTACCTTATGTGGGGAAAAATAACTGTTGTCTATGTTCTAATAGTGAGAGAAGGATCTCAACTTAATGAGATTGTGAAGATATGTTGTTTACATCTTACTTTTAGGCTTTTAGTCATCTAACTGTTAATAATTATGAAGTAAATGGCTTTATTCAGAGGACATGAAGGAGGACCGCTAACACTGATCAATTGAGGAATGGGGTACATTTCTTCTTTCTTATCTATTCATTTTTTCTTTGAGTAAGCAATGCAGCTCTTTTAATATGGCTACATCGTCGATGTACATTCTGCTTCTCCTGTCACTGTCGTACATGTTTAAGATTTTCTTTCATATGTGTATTCTTTATGCTATAACATTTAAGGACAATGGCGTGGTAACCGGCGGGAGCGTTGAGGAATCTTTTGTCTTG
The DNA here is from genome assembly GCA_036346275.1 of Otatea glauca. NCBI lineage: Eukaryota > Viridiplantae > Streptophyta > Magnoliopsida > Poales > Poaceae > Otatea > Otatea glauca. The sequence goes on along the minus strand of CM070718.1, from coordinate 8,096,335 downwards.
CAGTGCATGCTGTACTTGTTTTTGGCTTTTCATTTGCATTATGGGGCATCCCTTCTTTTACCTTCAACAACCAAGGCTTAGCATACGATAATGGCAAGGAAACAGTGAGATCGTCTGATATATATATGCACATATAGAACTGTAGAGATCTGATGCCAAGTGGAGGTTGAGCTTGTATGCAAGCCTTCTATACTTTTTATGCTTACATATTCATGCATTTGCATTGCAGAAGAAACAGAAAGATGTTTTTTACTTCCAATATATACATACATATATAGATGTAGAGATGTGAAGTCAAGTAGCGGTTGAGCTAGCTTGAGATGCAGACTTTTTATGGTTTGCATACTTACTTATTCATGCATTTCCATAATGGAAGTTGACAGAAATGCAGATATTAGAGAGCTAGCTCTTGACGATGCTTGAGGGCCAAACACTAGAAGAAGAGAACTAGGTGTAGCCAAGGACAGACTTGCCGGCTAACTTTCAATGGCTCAATAAAGCTGATATTTCCCCAGCACCAGGAGCCGGCAAGTCATCCTTGGCTGCATCCCGTTCTCTGCCTCTTAGCGCATGGCAACCCAGCAGAAGTCTCCCCGGCCAGTATAGGTTCTAACACTACAGGTACTGCTCCCTCCTCTCCTTCCCTCCCTTACCATGGCTTCTTTGCTACAGTGTGGTATGGTCTTCAAGTGGAAGTGTGCATTTCTATTGGGTGGGAAGGTGTGCATTTATAGGTACGAGCAAGTTGGGTTTGGAATAATATGGATCATTGTTCAATGAATTATTTATATAAATATTTCACCATAAAGTTTGCCATTTTTGGGATGTGAACACGTGACATGATGGGTCACCAATTGGTTGGCATGGGCCTGATTTCCATTTTAAAATCGATTTAGTGGGTCCTGAGGATTCGCTATCTTCGGGATGGGCTGTTACTGGGGAGCTTCGTTGATTGGTTGGGAGATTGAGCATTTGAGCTGTGCTGCATGTGGTGCCGCTCTTGGTCTAGCTGAATTTTATAACTATCTCAAGTCTCAAGAGTTCTTGGGGTAGTCCATTTCCAAATTTCTTAGAACTGCAAAAGCTAGGTAGCTTGTATTGGATTATTGGAGATTAATTTGGAGATCCACGAATAGTAAGCACTCTATCTTAAGGTGTCCTCAATAAGTTAGTAGGGCTCTAGGGCATCCATCATGATTTTTGGTCTCTATGTTAAGAATTTCAACCAGCAACCAAATTGAGCACAAATTAATGCCTGTATCTTCATTTCAATTCGAGAAAGGACCTAGCTAGCTTTCATTCTAGAAAGATAGGTACAAACTACTTTTGCAGCCATGCATGTGCCTCGTACGTAATTCGTAAGCCTGGAAATGGATGGGAGTATTTGGTTCACCCTGCATAAGAATCTAATAGTTACATCAACAAAATTATGTAGTATGACACTTTTTTTTTAAAAAAAATAGCAGAAGCTCTGCCTTTCATTTCAAAGGGGTAGAAAATAGCTAGTACTGGTACAACATGAGAATTATAACATCAAAAAATGATGTTCCGAGATGCCGACGGGAACAAACAGGGGCACAATCTAAGGACAGGAGTCGGAAATTTCATAGCTTAGCATACGTAAGCAAAAACGCTAAAACTAGAGCTGTTTGCTTCTAAAACTAGCTGCGTTGATCGCCCTCTGCTACCGTCATCCACTCCCGCTAGCTTGTGTGTGACTGGCGCTGGCAAGAACTTCTTCCCTGTGCGACGTTTATGCCCCGGCAATGGCGTCATCAGCTTGTTAGGAGTCTATTACGAAAGCCAATATCCTAGATAGCAGCGTGTCCTTTGATGCGACAATGGCCCGATCTTCTGATAGGTTCTACTTTTGCGGAATAGAGATGTTCGCGTTCCAAGGGTTTCTAATCAGCGGAGATTAAATCTTTGCAATCGCTACACCCACGCACTTGTTGTTATTAACTGTGCTCACGCTCGGATGATCTAACCACGAAGGTTAATTCCTTCACTCAGTAGAAGAAACGAGTAAGAACGAGGAAGAAAACAATCTAACAATTCAAACGATCAAAGTTGAGTTTATCTTTTTCACCAAACTAGTCTTGTGATACTACTTCGATGAACAAGTGTTTTACACATGTGGGGAACAAATTTAGCAATAACCTAACCCTAAAAGTAGCAGCGGCTAAGTATATATAAGGGCGAGTTACAAAAAGTGATCAATCAACGATTCTGATTCGAAGTCTGCAACAGCAGCAACTTTTTGCGTCGATTTGGAGGCTTTCCCGAACGAATCTGGAGGTGGGCTTGTATCCAATAGAGAGGTCTTGAAATAAGCTTTCGAGTGGTGGCTTAGCCCAAATGGACTTCGTATGAGGAAGTTATGGCCTTTTTAGTCTGGCGTTGTCAGGCTGATTCCGAGACGAGTTGTAGTCCGAATTGAAGTGCACGGACAGCATCAATTGGGCTTGTACTTTAGTTGAAAGTGTCTTGTAGGTGTTCAAGTTGTGTATGAGGTCTCCTTGAGTTAGCATCTCCTATCCCATGCTCCTAAGTAACAATACATCACAAGAAAAATTATGCAGTAGCACATTCTCATTAGAACAAGTATTATCACCTAAGAACGAGCTCACTTTGTAATTGAGCTGTTTTGCTCGGGCTCGTGTTATTGGACCAAGAGTTAAAGTTGTATTCATAGGAGTTATGTCCTCATCATCCTCTCAGATTACGGAGTAGCAATAGTGGTCATTTGATGTGGTGTGAACGCTCTTCTTCGATTGCCTACATCTTGTGAGATTAAGTTAAAAATATATTGCACTATTTGGTAAGATTTTTCAAAAATTCTCTTGTTCCTCTCCCTCCATATGTTCCAGAAGGTATATATAAGGGCTCCATCGACCTCCTTCCTCTATTTGGAAGGAGTGATGTCACAAATGGCTTGCCACCATTGAGAGGTGGAGGAGTTGATGTGGAACTGTATTGAGGACGGCTGCATGTGTAGCCAATGAAAGATTTTAATCCATATCTGTTTCGCAAAAGGGTAATATATCATGAGATGTTCAGCTGATTCAGGTTCAGATCCGCATAGTGGATATTGAGCGCTATGTGGCCATCCTCTAAGCAGCAACATGTCTGTTGTCAGAATCCTGCCTTGGATAAGGTGCCATGTGAAGAATTTGCACTCGTCGTATAACACTATGGCATGCTTTTTATTAATCGCATCATTTTTCAAAGAAGAAATGTTTGCATTGTACTTATGTTAAAACCATTTATTGTCCAAATGATATTCGTAATATGCTATAAGTGTGAACAGTTTATGGATAAAATAATGTTTGAATGGTACATACTGATATTATGCTTAAATCATGGATATAATCAGTAGATGTGTTGGGGAATACAGTCCATTTCCACGAGGAAATTCAGGGAAATTTGTTTCAATTTTTGCAAAATTCTATGAAACATTTGGCATAGTGTTATGGAACCTTTGGTGAGGCCAACATGTTGATTTCATATGATAGTTTTGAAACTTTTAGCAAATATCACATATCAAATATATACTTGTCATAATGGTTTAGTAGAGCAATCATTTCAAAGTCTAGGGGGCTAGAGTATATATAGAACTATAGATGCACTAATGCACGATACCATGTTGAGTTGCATGCACCAGTCAATTCACTCAAAAGCTTAAACTAATGAGAAAAGATGGATAATTCACTTATACTTCAACACTGTAGCTACAAGCTTACCCAACATTAAGTTTTTGTTTTAGTATTATGCTGACTATTTTTTTATTTTATCCACTTAGGATTGTCTATAGCAGCTTTATTTGAACTTTGACCGTGTGTAGACGTGATATTTTGCACTGTTAAATTTTTTAAAGAAGTCTTAGAATATAAATCAAGGAAAGTTTTACAGCTACTTTTGAGATTTAACATTTGCAGTTGCTCATTTTTTTTAGTAAAGATAAATAATAATTTTTTTTTGTTTTTGAAATAAATAAATAGCATTACTCATTTATAATAATTCACCTTAAGACATCCTGAACATAGTAATTCCACTGTTAGTGTTTCCAATGAGACTATGTCAGCTACATCAGGGGTAACGGGTCCCCAATCCTACAACTATTAGAAAAGAATTCTTTGTATTCTTGCGGGGCCCTACAAGATTAAAAGAGGTACGGTGGTGATAGCGCTGTCGGTGGCCGTTCTTCTACCATGCATCGTTCTTTACCACATACAGTTTTGAGACCCCACAGCTGGTTCATTTGGAGCATCAGACAATTGGGTATCTCAATTGGATTGTGTAGTTAATCTCTCGCCGTGTGTGTGTCTTATCAAACACCAAATTAAGTGACTGGTGGGCAACCTCGTAGGATAAATGGCCTTAATAACACATGATGTAGGACATTTCTTCATTGCTGATATACTGTAGAACTAGGATGCCTCTCGCAGAGCCGCAGGCTGGCAGTGGCAGATTGCGTTAGCTAATGCCGTGGGTTTGCTAGTAGTAAAGGTGGTACTTGATTTTTCTCTCCAAAATCAAACACCTTCGCATTGGCTCCCAAAACTTACGCACCAGTCCTCTCTAGGGTTTATCTAGCACAATTCTAGCTAGATTTCTGAGTGCCGCAGAGCGAAAAATGATAAGGAAGAAGGCTCGAATCTAGCTTCGATGCAAACCAGTGGTCCAAACTTTCTCCTGCTCTTGATTGCAACCATGTATTCCATTGTCCACATCATATTTTTCTCTTGAGCCATATGATGTTTTTCGAGACCAAATCCATATGATCATATAAATATGCGATGATCTGTTGGCTTTTGCTAGTTTTACTCTGATAATATAATGCTACGGTTGGGGTGTTAAGTTATTGCAACAACAAATGACGATATCAAATGACACCGGCATTAATATTATTGACGATTATGATAGAAATGAAGTCTGGCAGAATAGACTTGTGCTAGTACTCCACAACTGTTACTGTAGGGCTAGGGCGTCTCTCTCCTAAAAGAACTGTTTTACGTTTGGGTCCATCACCAGCATTCTATGTTATTGAGTTGTGTACTTCAATTACTAAAGCTAACTAGATAAAATCTTCCATTGCCTAAAATTTTTTACTAAAGCTAACTTGCTTCCCTGTAGGCGATCTAGCTACGTGCTTACAAGTCGTCGAAGAAAGTTGGGCAGCACAGAGCTGAATGGCAAAACCAAAATCGATTATGTCAGTCCTGAAAACTGAATGCTGGTGAGTTTCTGTGCTACTGGTTAGCTGTTCAAGGCCCACAGAGCATCACGAAATGCTAATGCGAGAGAATCTTGATAAAGCATGCTAAGGCCCACTTCAGTCTGAATAGTGGGCATAAGAGTCCGTCGCATTGGAGACAGCTCGTACAAGTTGGTGACCACATGCACCGTCACTGGCTCAAATACTAACGATCGCGACGGCTCAAGGCCTGGCAAACAGGCTATCTCACGTTGGGGCCGCCTAATGTTGATTCAATCAGTCGTCACCTCAATTTCAATCTATCTGTTGCTGACTGCACTCAAAACGTTTAAGAAATTCATCACAGAATATTGACAAGATAAAGAGAAAATTCTTATGGATAGGCAGTGCTGCGATGCATGATGGTAATTATAAGGTGTGGTGAACAACGGTTTGCCTGCCACTCAAATTGGTTAGTCTAGGAGTACTGGAACTGGACAGGTTCGTATGAACACTCCGATTTTGCTGGTTGTGGCTCAAGCACACCGATCCGGAAAGACAATGGAATGAATTCCCAACATCGTGTCACCTCATTGACCCGTTACTCTTCTCGGTGGTCACCAAATTCACTATTGAAAATGGGCGAAGAATCACCTTCTGGACCTCTGGATGGTTGCAGAGTGTAGCGTCCTCCCAGATCACGCCACACCTCTATAAACACTCTAGAACGAAGACAAGATTAGTAGAAAATGCCTGCTGAATAGTGGGCATAAGAGTTCGCCGCATTGGAGACAGCTCGTACAAGTTGGTGACCACATGCACTCTCAGTGGCTCAAATACTAACGATGAACTTTTTGTGTATAAAAATTTGAAGATGAACTTTGAGTTGGCATAAATAGTTCGGTAGTATAAGCTTCAACCATTAAAGAGGATGGGTACATAAGTAAATGTTCTTGGGAAAAGATTTCAGGTCAAAAAACTATTTCAGTTGAAAAATAAGGAAGCGATAATATTTTAAAGTAGTTAAGCACTAAGGATGCGACACATATATAGTCAGGATATTCTAAAAAATCCTACTACTAATTATAAGTGCTAGGGTTTGTCGTCCCATTTGCATCTAAGAAATAATTATTCAATTTCAACTGGAATTATGCTTGTGATATCCAAGATCTAGCTATCCCTCACACTCCCCCTTTGTTGGCGCAGAGGACGAGGATGTCATCAGTACGGATGCCTATTAATGTTGCACCACTTGGTCGGCAAATTCAATTATTCTTTTTCGTTCGTGTTTTTGGAAGCCGAGGCGAGCTCCCAACTTTCATTAGCAAAGCTGAAATGACATTACAATGTTCCAAATGACAAACATATATTTACTACTTAAAAGAAGCTACTTGTGGTTTGTCAGACTGCCTTCCATTCCTTCCCCTCATCCTCATGAGAGAAAAAAAATCGCCCATGTTCCTTCTTTTGTGCGCAGATGGGCGAGTCACCGATTGATATGCTCTCAAGAAACTCACCTTGTCCTTATCTTAACAAAATTAATCTTACCTCTACTAATAAAAAACATTATAACAAACACAGCTCACCTCAATAAACTCAACTAGTATCCAAGGTTCAAAAAAGCGCTAGACGGTAGGCGGGCAGAGGCTCACTGCCTAGCGCCTAGCCCACCTAGGCGGAAATCGCAAAATGGCAGGCTGCAACGAAACAAAAGAATAAAAGACACACATGACAACGTGTTGCTTAAGACAATAAATCTCTCCCGACCTCACATGACCACAAAAATGCACTTCACTCTGTCCAAGTTGGATGTATCGATTAAAACCGTATAAGCCCATCCTACGTCATCCGACTTCCTCTTAAGAGCCGTTATGCTCTCATTAGTTGTTGCCGCCGATCCCGTTGACAACATTCTGTAAATGAATAATTTTGCAGTGTACAAGCTCAATTCATGCCATATTATTTGGTTTTCACCAACTCATCTATTCATCAGCCAACCTAGTAGACATAACATTGATCTACCACTAATCTAGCAATCCAACATAAGTACATAACAGTAAATAATACTAGTGCCAACTGCCAAGTAAATATCACTGATCTAGCAAGCCAAGTGAACTAAATGTGTTCAGGGCTTCAGGCAGTGTAACACATTGACACTATGACTTCACTCAAGCAAATAATACTAGTGCTAGGTAAATAACCCCCGGCCTTATGAAGCAAATCGACAGGAAGCAGGAAGATTACCTCGCTAGCTGGTTGAAGGGCCGAAGGCTCGCCTGCTCGGGCGCTGGCGAGGGAGGAACCGAGGAAGAGCTGAAGAGCTTAGGAGCGGAGGTGGGGATGACGAGATCCGGGCGCTGGCGACGCACAGGCAGGGACGACGAGATCCGGGCATTGGAGACAGGCGTGGGCGGCGGGGAGGATCTCGGGCGCGGGAGGCGGGGAGGAGCTTGGGCGTCGGCGGTGGGGAAGACGACGAGGTTTGACGGCGATCTGGCGTCGGGGAGGATCGACGCTCGTAGTCGGGCCGATTTCCTCAGGAGCCTGGTAAACTAGCCTCCCTCCACCCCGTTTTCCCCTCTTATCCCACCTGGCACCACCTAGGCTTCCGCTTTCCTCCGATTTTTCATCGCCGAGTTCCGCCTACTCCCGCCTGCGCATCCGCCCAGCGCCACCGACCTCCGCCTAGGTGGAGCCTCCTCCTAGAGCATGATTTCGTGCCAAGGCGAGGCGAAGGCCAGCGGCGCCTAGGCGCCACTTTTTTGCGCCTTTTTGAACACTGCTAGTATCACCAGGAAGCATCTTGTCGCGTGCATCGTCTTCTTCATAGAGGATGTCATTGCCTGCATGACCATGTCAAGGTTGCCACCAACGTTGCCCGGTACCTTGTGCAAGCCACCTTTCTCATCCTCTAGTCCCTCGGTGCTCACATCTAGCATATTGTCTCTCACATGCACGAGCTCGTCCCCTCTGACATCATCGTCGCCGATTGCAAATCGAGATGGGACGGGCGCAAATTACCGCACCCTTACCAAACTTCACTGCCATCATCGCCATGTCGTTGTGACAAGAGGAGCGTTGTGCCATCGCCAAGCCTTGTTGCCGCCGTCATTGGGGATGATGGGATTGGAAGGCCACTGACCTCGCCACTGTTGCCGTCTTCGAGGAGGACAACGGACAGGGGATGGCCACGCCGCACTCAAGCTCGCTCTTGAGCTCACCATTGCTGCCTCCGATGTCGTCGATGTTTGGATCGAGACGGGATGGAAAGCCACCGTATTGATGCCACTACCTACCACTGTCGTCGCACTTACCTTTGCGGGTGTCATCGGGACAAGGGTGCGCTACTACACTATCACACTGCCTTGTCGTCGCCGCTTCTTCATCACCTAGAGAGGAGTGCAATGTCGAGAGGACACCACCGTAATCTTGCTTGGGCGCACGTGTGGCTCCTTGCCGCCAAAATGGGCTAAGGCTAGGGTAGGCAACCCTAGCCACCGGATAAACAAGCCCTGTGGCGTCCACATGGACCAATAGGGCAAAGGTCCAATGGCCCAAGCGCCCATTAACGGCACGAGTGGGTGTGATTCGATGAGACCACATGCACATTTTCAATTAAGCCCTTGGATTTTGTATAAATTACTAAAAGGTCCTTATTCTATTGAATTTTAGCCATTTCAGTAGGAAAATTGGAAATTAGACCATAGAACTTATAGTTCAAAGTAAGAGGGCTTCCACCCTATGGAAATTTGCAAATTGAGCCTTAATTTTGAAAGTTCAAAGCTCCATTAAGTTGGTTTTGGTGTTAATGATAAATCTAGTATTGAAACTAACTCTTTTGATAATAATAATATTGATTAGTTTCAATTGTTAATTAATGACAAATCTTTTATAAGACTAACTCTTTTGTTGAGCTTAACTCTCATTAGTCTCTTTTGGATAAAAAGATGGAAATATCAAAGGTATACATTCGAGTTCATATTATCATATCTTGTTGCATTCTTTGGATATAATATTCATAATCATATTGATAAATTAAAATATGAGACTAACTCTTTTATTGAGTATATCTTTTATTAGTCTCATCTCATTGAAAAATGGAAAACCCAAGGTATGCACTCGTATTCATTTTACGATATCTTAATGCATATTTTGGATTCAAGTAAAATGATGAACTCTACCATTATTTAGACCTCAAGATGTGCATTAATATTTCAACTCCATATATACATGAATGCACACATTTAGGGGGAGTTCATGCTTAAATCTTGAAGTTTCAAAGTATTGATCTAATTCATCTTTCTATATCAAGGATCATTACTTTGAAATAACCCCTTGAGTATATTTAACTTGTGTAGTTGTAGTATACTCATGGCAATATAGGATAAACTCTAAAGCAATCAAAAATTGAATATGTGCATATTGATTCAAGTTCAATTATTTGCATGCACACATCTACGGAGTTTATTCTATAATTAATGGTCTTAAGAGTATTGATCCCTTTCTACCACTCCATATAAACTGGATCATTACTTTTAGATCCCATCGAATTGAGTATATGAAACTTATTCCATCGAATTGAGTATATGAAACTTGTGTAGTTAATATATACTCATGACAATTTAAATACAATTTAAATTGTGTTCGGTTGCCATTCAATTAACAAAGAACTAGTCATTTGTTGATGGTTCACTTTGTTGATCCTAGGGCAATCGAAAGTTCTTGAGTATATGAAGCATTAGTTGCATTAGTATACTCAAGACACAATTAATCTTTCAATCATTTGTCCTTGGGTTGTGGTCAATCATCAAAGGAAAAGATCAAAGGATCTTGGGAGCATCCATTATGTGTTAATGGAGTGTAATGATGATTGAGACAACCATGTATTTTGGACTAACACTTTCAATGAGTTTGAAATAGGTTAAGTCCAAGGTTGAGATGGATAAACGGGACAAGGACGTCATCATGTGTTGATGAGCATCAAGAGAGGATCCCGAAGCTAAGACAAGGGGAGTTCATCATGTGTTGATGAACAAGACGAAGATCCCGACTTGGAGAGAATATGGAAATCATAAAAGCTCCAAGTGGATGTGCTATAGGCAAATGTATAACTAGATAGGGCTAAGGATGTGTTCCTAGTTTTTTACCGGTCTCGGTGTTTGGATGAGAGACCAGGTTGCTGGTTAGGTGCCGTACTATTAAGAGGGGTTAAATATTTTAGCTTGAGCTTCATCATGTGTTGATGAACTCAATCCGGTTCACTCTAGCTCACTCTCTATTTGGTTCTTGTATGAGCTAAGTATTTGCATGTGTTGCAAATAAGAGAGCTCATGCTCGCTTCTTATTGAATCTTAATCAATTTGGTTTTTGCATGGAGCTATGGATTTGCATGTGTTACAAAAGGGAGATAGCTCATGTAATTTGGTTTATGTGGTTTTTGTATGGAGCTAAGTTTTGCATGTATTACAAAAGGTGAGAGATCCTGCATCGGTGTTTTAGCTTGTGATTTGATCATGTGTTGATCATCACAAGGCTAAGCAAAGTTTATGATTTTTCTATTTGCAAATGTGTTTTGCAAATAATATATAGGTTATGGTTTTGATCCTAGAGCATGTGTTGGCATTTGCAAATGTGTTTTGCAAAGTGTCGGGATCATGTGTTGATTCTTACATGGCTAGAGGATTGATCTCATGGGTTCTCGGTTTATTTGCAAATATATTTTGCAAATTGTTTTGATCATGATTTGATCACCAAATGGCATAAGATTTGATCTTATTAACTCTCTCTAGCTTGTAGTTACGCTCTTGATCAAGTCTATGTAAGGGATTTCGAGAAATCAGATTTTAGACTTGAATGACTACATTAGAGTCTTTATTTTTGTGATGTTTAAAAATATATATGGTTGCTTAAATCTTGAAAATGGGTGAAGATTGTAGCCCTCGTGATAAGCTTCGCATATAATAAAAAATTACCTAAATTGGAGTTCAGAGTAAAAAGTTGTGAGTGTTTTAGTGCTTGGACTAGTGGTAGCACCGCCCCTAGTAGGGCGGTAGCACCGGCCCGAGCGGTGCTACCGGCCCAAAGGGCGGTGTAAAAAGTCCAGAATGCATGTTTTCAGCCCGAGAAAAAAAGGCCCAGTGCTACTGCCTGAAGCCCGGTAGCACCGAATTTTCTGAGTAACGGCTAGTTTTTCTAGCCGTTGGTCTAGAGGCCGGTGCTACCGGCCCTAGTAGGGCGGTAGCACCGGGTTTACTGCACTTTTTTCTTGTTTTTGCCCTCTAATGGCTAGTTTTCTTGGAGGAGGCTATAAAAGGAGCCTTGGGGCTGGCATTAGGGTGTGGCTGACCTTAGGGAAGGTTTGTGTGAGTTGTGTGCATGTGTTGCTCTCTTTAATTTGGTTTTTTAGCTAAGAGTGAGCCCTATTTGCATGTGTTGCATTTAGGAGAGGATTGAGAGCCTCTTGTGCATATGTTGCACTTGAGGGAAGCCTTGTGCATGTGTTGCACTCGGTGATCACCCTTGTGCATGTGTTGTACTTGGTGAGGATCAAGCTAAAGGACTTGGCTTGTTACTCTTGGTGTTTGCCGACACCTAGACGGCATGTGGAGGCGTCGTGCACGGTGACCTTCTCAAGGAGATTGTGAGAAGGCCCGGCAAAGTTGTGAAGGTCGGAGCAAACCTACCTGGAGCGGGAAAGAGCTACCACTAGTGGAATCGAGGCGGGTGCTCAATTCGTGGAGCCGGTCCAAAGAGGTTTGGGCTAGCCTCAATGTGGATTAGGGGAGACCGGCAAGTCTCCGAACACCACGGTAAAATATTGGTTTGTCTATTTGTGTTTTCTTTCAATTCTCTATTTATATTGTTGTAATTTACATTCCTAGAATTAAATTGCTTGATTGTCTTTAGAATTATATATTCTTGAGTAGAGACATAATTAGCTAGTGCACTTAGTGAGCCTAGTTGATTTAGGCTTTAAATTGTCAAAACCTTAGTTTATCGCTTCCGCATCTATTATCATTTAGGTTTTGACATAAGGGTACTTAGGCGAGACTTCAATCATAGGAGAAATTTTTATAGCCGCCTATTCACCCCCCTCTAGTTGGCATCCTCGATCTTACAATTTTTTTATTATTACGGCATAGTCTTTTAGACTTTATGTAAATATCAGAAATTTTTTTTCTATAGTTTTATTTTGTAGAAATCATAGCTATACTTAGAAAATTAGCAGAATTTTTGGAACATTTCTAAAAATTCACATACTCGTGTTTAATATTGAAGTAGTTTATTTTATTGATGTAACACACGTTCGGACTCTGGACTAATGTGGCTTATGATAAGACTATTGATTACCTTTGGTAATTAAATAAGTGTTGCTTTACAAAAGTGTAGGCAACAATGGACGGCATAATGAGAGCCGTACCAAGAGGGGAGTTTCTAGAACGGTAGAAGCAAGGATGCATCGATCTCACTGCTTGAGATCTTCAACATTGATGGGAACCGATGGACTCATGGCAAGTGCTAATGAGCTTCTTCGAAAAGAAAATAAACAAATTCACAAGCAGACAAGGAGTTAATTAAGAGGCTAATATAGCCATTCCATTAGTAATTGCGCATGATTTTTTATTCATGCCTTTTTCTCTTAAAGGATTATACATAGAAGCAATAGTCTTGCATTCTCATTTAGTGGTTGAACTGCCTAATACTGCTCTGCGCCATGACCTTACATGTATTCTTTGGTTTGATTAGTGATGTTACATAGGATGTATATTTATTTTTCCATAGCTTTTGTCGTGCTGCCTTCATGAAAAGGAAATGGAAGGAAGCCAATGCCCAGTTTTCGTGCGCAAGCAGGCAAGAATCAGCAACCTTTGATATTTCTTTCACCTCCATGCTTGTTCTGTGAGATTGTGACCATCTTCTCTTGGAAGCAACTGCTCTACATGTATCATTGCAATTTTATGCAAGCAAGAGAGGCCAAATGTCATCTCAAAATCAGATACTTTCTTTACGTAGTAAAATACAATCCAACCAAAAAGCTGAGAAGCAAAAACATTCACTGATTGCATTGCATCTAAGCTTTGTCTCGGCCATCGAATTCTTTGATATTTTTATATACGCTCTTGACGACTTTGCCTTCTTATGTTCTGCCCTTTGGAACGCCCCTCGGAAACTACTGATGTATGTTGTGGAATATAAGAATTCGGGTACCCTCATGCAGACTCCAAGAGGAGGCCGGAAGATACTCCCGTCGGACCCATTGCAGTGCGCAGAGGACATATCCTAAAGGAAGTTGAACTTATGTTTAGATATGATAGATACGGTTGTAATCCGAGTCGTTAATAGGATAGATAAAGATGTAAACTCTATCCTATTAACCGACTAGAATCTTGTAACCGATCAGAATCTTCAAACCGATCAGGACTCTGTAAGCCGCCTCATCCCCACTATATAAGGGAGAGGGCGGGCAACAACAGAGAGATCGGATGATCCAAGCCTAGAGCAATCAAGCCATAGAGCATAGCACACCTCATATCGCCCAGAGCATATTGCGCTTTGAGCAACACCAGATCCAAGAGATCAGCATAATTCCAGCACACAGGATTAGGGTATTACCTCCACCGCTGAGAGCCTGAACCTGTATAAACCCCTTGTCTTGTGTGACCTTCGAGTTTGAGATCGAGCGCCTACCCCATAAATTCATTGCTGACTACAAAAGTCGACATATGTCTTCTTAGTTGATCCAAGTGTTCACACGGATGCATAGTTTTATATGGAGCTATATCGTAACACCGGATTTTCATGTATGTGCCTCGATAGCATCGGCCTATAGAAAATTTTCAAAAACTATAATTAAAATGATCCCTTTTAAGTAATTACCAATATAGTATAGTGCCATGTCTTTCGGTTTCATTTTCCCAGCACGTAATATATGATCTTTTTCTTTTCTAGAACGTTTGTTTCTTTTTCCTTAATTCCAGGATATTTGTTTCTTTTTTCTTGAGATGATGCTGGAGGCGGGGGAAGATCTGTTGTGGGCCACAGGGATGAGTTAGACACATTAAACAATGGCCATCGGATGTGGGTGAGTAAAGCTGAGGAAAGATCTGAGAGGTTAATTTTGATGAAGGCAAGTTTCTGGGGACGTTTCGCTGGGTGCATGAAGGTTAGGCCATCTCTAGTGGGGTGCATTATTTGGGGTGGACGTAGAAAAAAATGCTTAGGTACATTATAAAGGTGTATAGATAAATATGTAAATTATTAAACTTACATTATGTTTATTTGAATTCTATTGCAAGTACGAGCACCAGGCTGTTTGATAAGCCACTTAAGTCTTTTGTGGTTCGTTGGGACTTGGGAGTTGGATTACGTACATGCCATCCCGTCCTCCAAATCTCAGGATGGGACACCCGTTGACGTCCATATCGTGCTAAACCAGTCTGCTCATGAATGGCTTCCAGCTCCAGGTTGATCTGGTGCTTACTGCTTATCATGTGCTATCTATGAAAATTTGTAGGGCTGGCTATTAAGTTTAATGGGTTATTATTGAGTTTCTTTTAAAATTAACATAGTTCGATATAAAATTATTTTATTTATCATTTAACTGGTTATTTCAAGAAGAAATGATGCGGATATGTACACGTCCAGTACTTTCTGGTTTAATCTTTTAATTAATTGTAAAGAATTACTAAGCCGCATCAAATATCAACAGGTGAATTATTTCCTTAAGCAATCTTTGTTATATTTCTACGAGAATTTTATACTACCTAATAGATGGTGATTGCTTGTTATTAGGTACGAAGATTGCACAAAAATCAATATTGGAGTCAAATTGCGTGAACGTATTATGGTGGACCCAAGTAGGAGATGAGGGACGATGGGAACCATATGGGAAATACTATTAATGTGCACTGTTCATATAACCCTCAATCTCCTTACATATATGCCATTAAAGAAGAAATGAAAGAAAGAAGGAAAGAGAAGAAAGAAAGGAAGGAGAAAATTCAGCCATCTTCAAATAAAGGGAAGAGATTACCATGACATGAAGAGAAGAGATTGTTTCCAACTAGATAAGCGCTCCACATGGTAACTTTTAATGCGGTTACTATTCACACGTTTAATGTTCACGCATGTCACTGTTCATCCGAGCAACTATCCATGCCCCTCTCCTGTATATATATATGTGCTCCCTCCATTGTAAAGTTAACAACAAATTTTCAGATTAAACACATACTCTTGATTCTATGGCTTGTGCTCCAATGCTTCATTAGAATAAGAAGTTCTAATCTAAAATTATCACTGTTATTCTTGCAACTTCTTCGGGGTGATTGCAAGGAAACGTGCGTCTACTTTCGCGTGGTCAAGTAGGCGAGGATCGAAGGGTGTTCTTGAGTGAATTCACGTGTCGTGGGTTGCCATATCGAAACGGTGGTTGACGCCAATATTCGTCAGGGTTCACAGGTCCGAGTTATCTTATTCGTCATCGCAAGATCGGACCACCCCCCATCATCTTGGTATCAGAGTATGGTTAAGTGCTGATGAATTTCTATCCTTAGAATAGTTTTATTTTTTGTTCTATTTTGAAAATTGTCCCACAAAAGTAAACCCTTAGTTTAATCTCAAATTTTAGTGAGTTTTGCTAAGTTTTCATTCAATAGATTGCTTGCATTAGATGCTTATAGTTTTTCCTTCACGTAGCTTTTTGTTTCAATTCTGTTTAGTTCGGTGTTTTGCTCATAACTTTTGTATACAAACTTAGATTTTTGCGTTCTTATACTCTATTGAAAGGTTAGGACATAATATTTAATTCATTCCATAGTGAACCTTTCAGATTCGATCGTTTTTGAACTTTAATCCATCCAACAAGTGTGTTGTCCTGAAAAAACCGAATTAGGGTTTCTTGGATTGTTTTTGAGTTCTAGCTTTTTCCTTTGATTTCTTGAGTCTAGTGGCATCTACAAGACATAAAATCACAAAAATATCAGTACACATACCTTTGGGAACTAAATTCATCCTTTGCGAATACTTTGATCGCAATTGAGACTAGCCATTTGATATTGCTTAGGGCTGTTCATATTGATACATTGCATAATCTTGAATCATCATATCATTATATTATCTTGTGACATCAATTTAGGGTTTTCAAAACTTTGCTCATAATAGTGTTGGCCGAAAGTCACAAAAGAACGAAAACGAAAAAAAGAAAAAAAAAGAAAAAGAATAGAAAAGAGAAAAAAGTGTTCGGCAGCACTACATTGAGCAAAACCCTAATTTATATTCAAAAATTTTCAGATTGTGTAATTGTATTAATTAGTGAGCAAGCTTGTGCCCTTTTTACATTCTTGAAGCAATAAGCTAGCGTCTCTCTACGACTTGTGCAAATAGAGCTTTTGGTGCCTCACTTATATTTTTATAGCTCATTCCTTGATTGCACAAGTGCTATTATCTTAGTGTGTGTTGCCTTGAATTTCGCTTATATCTTTGAGATCGTCAACTATGGCTTGTAAATTCTAGTTTGAATTATTACTTATATTACAGTAACTAGAATTATCAGGTTGTATAGGATCAACACTAATCCTCCAAGCTCCACATATTAGCAATTGTCTCGTGCAGTGCTTTGACTATGAATTCTCTTGAGTAATCACCTTTGTCCTGTCTACCACCACCGAAGTACGTACAGTACCTTAATCCAAAGGAGAAGTAAGAACTTCGGGTGGTAAGTGAGAAGGTGAGCTTGAGTGATTCCATATATATTCTACATATACATTCGGTTTTTGCTTACTACTAATCATGGTAGGTTACGAGCACGAGAAACTTCCATTCTATGGAAGTAATGATCCGGAGGAGTATATCACTTGGGAAGAACAAATAGAAAAGGTGATTAAATTTCAGAAGATTTCCAAAGACAAAGAGGTGATGCGTGACACTATTGAGTTTGAGGACTACACTTATAGTGGTGGCAACAACTTTTAGGAAAAAGCATCATTACATCTTGGTCAGATTTAAAATGATCATGAGAAGAGAGTTTGTGGCAAGCTATTACAAGAAAGAGCTACTTCGCCACTTGGAGAGCATTACACAAGGGTGCAAACTAGTCCAAGATTATTATATTGAGTTAAAATGTGCAATGCGACATGCTGGAATCACTAGTGCATTAAAAGAGAAAGCATACTTAAAAAAATGTTTGAATTTTAATATCGCTGCTGCACTTCAACATAAATATTTTAGAACTATATTTGATATTGTGGATTGTGCTATTGAGGAGAAAAGAAAACTTAAAGGGCATCGTATACCTAGGTTTAATCTTAGGGTACCAATTCATGAGAGCGATACAGCCAAAATAAGTGAAGGTGTTAAAAAGAGTGAGCTATGTGATCCCACCAAATGTGAGTTGACAACATTGAAACTAAGAGTGGGATAGATACACCAAAAGAAATGAGCGAAGAAGATGAAAATAAAAGTGAGGATATTTCTGACACTGACGACTTACTCTCAGTGAGGATATTTCTGACATTGACGACTTACTCTCTATTTCTAGTGTTATTTCTCACATTGTGCAGGTTGACATTGTTGATAAGGAGATGAACGATATATAACCTACACATCTTGAGATGGAAGATGAGGAGATAGCCACTGTTGGTGAAGGAACGAATGTCATACCATGGATAGATCATGAAGTTGTGCTACCTACAACATCTACATCAACTGATGAGAACGTTAAAAGTAATTACAAAGGTGTTGAATTGGTAGTACATCAAGAAAAGGTGAGTGAATGTGAGAATTCTTGTGCCAAATTAGAGATTCCACGTTCACATTTTGATATGCTTAATTTACATAATGTGGAATTGATTACTCATAAAGAAGTTCTTACTAGAATATTCCCTAAAGATTCTTTATGCTATATCATATTTGATGAACCTTTAGAGCTATCTGACATGCTTGAAAAAGTATCTAAAATCACGTGCTTAAAATATCTAGTTAGTTCGTACGCCGACTATAAATTCAATTTGATTGGAGATTATGGCATAGACAACAAATTTCATGTTCATCGAATATGCATTATTTGTGATAAACTTGCTGAATTGAAGTTACATGTTAAGCCATATCATGAACACTTTGAGATGAGTTTAAGTGCTTGTTGTTCGAACGGATATATAATGCTTACTTATTCATTTTTGCTTATACAATTATATAATAATTAGAGTAGCGCAATTAAAGCATGGATGGCATCTAAAATATTTTTGTCCACGGTACTTCAGTTTAATGTTGTGAACATGACATATGCACATATGACTAAATTAAGCTATTTGCTACAACCTTTCGAGGTACATTTTCATCCTATGTTGAAAAGGAATATCAAGACTGATGATGAATACATATACAATGCATATACGTTGTCCACTTTGTATAGTACATTTTCATACTATCAGAAGACAAGGCAAAAGCTGAGGACGACTTTTCTCGAAGGAGAGGATGATGTGGATATGCACACGTCCAGTACTTTCCGGATTAATATTTTAATTAATTAGAAAGAATCACTAAGCCACATCAAATATCAACAGGTGAATCATTTCTTTAAGCAATCTTTGTTATATTTTCACGAGAATTTTATAATAACTAATAAAGTGTGCTTGCTTGTTATTAGGTATGAAGATTGCACAAAAATCAATATTAGAGCCAAATTGCATGAATGTATTATAGTGGACCCCAGTGGGAGGCGAGGAAGGATAGGAACCACATGGGAAATACTATTCATGTGCACTATTTATATAACCTTCCATCTCCTTCCATATATGTCATTAAAGAAGAAAGGAAAGAAACAAGAAAGAAGGAAGGAGAAGAAAGAAAGGAAGGAGAAAATTCAGCCATCTTCAAATAAGGGAAGAGATCACTATGACATGAAGAGAAGAGATTGTTTTCAACTAGATTAGCACCCCACATGGCAACTTTTAATGTGGTTACTATTCATACACTTCTATTTATGCATTTACTGTTCATGAATTATTCATGCCCCTCTCCTGTATATATGTGTACTCCCTCTATTGTAAAGGTAATCACGAATTTTCAGATTAAAGACATACTTTTGATTCTATGGCTTTAATACCTCATTAGAATAGGAAGTTCCAATATGAAATTATCACCGTTGTTCTTGCAACTTCTTCGGGGTGATTGCAAGGAAACGTGCGTCTACTTTCGCGTGGTCAAGTAGGCGAGGATCGAAGCGTGTTCTTGGGCGAATTCACGTGTCGCAGGTTGCCATATCGAGACGGTGGTTGACGTCAATATTCGTCAGGGTTCACAAGTCCAAGTTATCTTATTCGTTATCGCAAGATCGGGTTACCCCCATCATCTTATCAGAGCCATTGAATAACTTCGTATGTCTACAATGAGTGGTATATTGTAGATTATGTAGTTATTTAGTGGCATATTGGAGATTTTATTTTATCTCAAATTCAAGCTAACGAGCCACTATCGAGCCGAGCCTCGTTAATTTTTTTTCGTTTGAAATAAATTTATTTTAATTTTAAACCCATTAACTACTGTAATTGAAATAATTTTAATTCGAACCTTAAAAGACTTTTTTTTGGCCCTAAAAATTTGACTCGTCTTTAGGGGCAGATTGGTGTAAAGGACAACTATAAGGAAGGTAAGGTTCGCGCGTCTGTCCGCGGCTTCGATTGGATAGAGGCATAGAGACACGATTGTGCATTTCTGGGCTTTTCACGTGGACATCTTTCACGCTAGACATACAGAGGCAATAGATGAATAGTGACAGATGGAATAATTAGCAGCTACAAAAAGGTACATGCATGGAGTAGATTGCTAGTCCAGTCTAAAATTTGTAGTACTCCCTTCTTGTACTGCCTGCATGAATGTTGTCCGAGAAAATATGTAGGACGGGTATATAGAATGAGAATTACCTGCATTTGATAAATTGATACTTCTAGGTGATTTTTTCGGAGGTGGTGCACTTTCTTTCTGTCCTCTTTCCGTGTGCGTTCGTTGCTTACATCTTTATAAAGGTCGAGGTGCTGTCTGTTTATTGACTGGTTTAGGATATGGTGCTGTCGCTTATTGAGTTTAGGGTATCCAGAGCTGTTATATTTGACAATGTTCAATTCACGTTGTGATTTAGGCCGTATGCCTACTGGAGTACTGGACGGTGTTCTCCTATTTTTCTCTTTTTTTTCTTCTTTCTAAACGTCTGGTTGGTTAACGAAGAAAAAAGAAAAGAAAAGGAGGTTTAGTGGTACAAATTCACAGTTGGGTTGGGGGACAGACGTACAAATTAGCCATAATGGGAAATCGCAGGTACCGTGAGAAGACTGGCAGCTCGCGCATGGCCGATTATTTTGGGTGGTTGCACGGCTGTTGTCCCGGATCCTGTCTAGCGTTGTTGTAGCTTTTCTGAGTAGTTTTTAGCTTGATTGCTTAGCTAAAAGGCCGTACGATTGAACTGAAGAGGTTAGGTGTTTGATAATTTGGCTTTTAGGTGTGAGAGGTGTGAGTCGAAAATAAGTGTAAGAAGGGTGAGGTTTGAGATTTAATACTTGATAGGAGAAGGTAATTTTCTTTAACTCTAATATTAAAGTCGGAACTATAATCCGTCGAAATCGTGGGAATATAACTTTAGACCAGCTTTCGGCTTTCAATTTTTTCTAATACGAATAGGTTGTTAGCTTTTAGTCTTCGACGTAGAGAGAAAAAATTGAAGCTGCAGCTCTACCAAAGTGGACCCTAACCTTGCCTGCGTCACATTTATCTTCGGGAAGCAAGAGTGCTCTTCGTGAAATCTCAAGACTTATCAGCCTGCATTTCTGCGACGGAGTTAGGTGCGTGTCAAGAACCTCCCTTGGTAGGCCGAGCATGGTCTCCTTTTGTACATCCCATGGCAATCTATATGGGCTCAGTGCTTATGGCCCAGCCGCCATGGTTGGTCACTGTCGTAGACATGGTCTCTCTCGAACCTGGCCCAAACTGGCACTGAAATGCCTTCGTTTCGTCTAAACGAGGCGACCTCCGCGACGGCGATGCCGGCGGCGGAAGGCGGTGTCGCTGTGGGTGCAGTGTGCTTGGAGCTGGATTCGTCCTTGCAGCGTTGCGGAGCGGGAGCTCCGTCTACCTCGCCGACGGCGGCCTCCTCTGCTTCGCATCCTTATCCACGGGCCACGGCCTCCTCTTTCGTTTGGTGAGCACGGCGCCTATAATTTTCCAGAGTACGTCAGTTTTTTGTCCACCGTGACATGCTTAGCTTAAACCAATGCTATGAACATTCCTGGTCTTTTTGGGCTGCTAAGTAAATATTCTTTTCTCATGCGCAAAGTACTGGCATTAACTTATTTACACTTTCAAAGTTGGTCTTATGCTCGTAAGTTGGTAACATCACAGTTTCCATCCTCTGGCCTCTGATGTGGTGTTTTACATGAACATTCAAGCTTTTCCTCCTACGCTGGTGAACATTTTGAACCTCCCGAGGAACATCGCCAACATGATGATCAGCCTACCTCCGTCAGTCCACTTGCCGACGAACCCATACGAAGTAGCTTTGCAAGTGGCATCAGGTTTCAGTAACTTCTCGCAGCTGTAGCCTAGTGAGTACCCTACATTGCCATACGCACTGCGAAAGAAAAATGCGCATCATTGTTTGGAAGCAACACACATAACTTGATAAGCTTAGATCTTGCATGCCTGGAAATTCACTTATGCTGGCTTTTACTGATTGCATTTCCCTATTTCTGCAACAAACTTAGTCCAACATTTCCTTATTCTACTAGAATTCGCACTTAGACTCCTTGTTTCTAGTATGGGCACACAATTTGTATAAGAATTGAACTTGCCTGATCACTTCAAATACTATGCTGAAGAGGTTGAAATTTAGTGGATCTTCAGACATTGACTTCCTTTCAGTTATACAAAACATAATTGTGAATATTGTTAAACAAGCAGGCTTGGTAATGATGAGATTCTTCCACATTGCTCTGCTATTCGGATTATCCTTTTTATCTGTCAAGAGCTGACTATCAGCATAGATAGGGATAAATGAAGTATCAGAAGGAAGGTACCTGCAAGTAAGTTAATGGTCTGTTATCATATAAATTTACTGAGGCAGGCAGGTAGCACACTGATAGTGGTCTTCTTGTTTTAAAAAGGGGTGAAACTTAAAAACTTCCTTTTTCATGGACACTATTGTAGCTTGCTGTTGAAATTTGGTTGTCATTTACTGATCTTACATCAACATCTCTGAACTCTGAACAGGACTATCTGGACACATATTTCTCCCTTTGGTGACCTCTTAACGCAGTGCAGTTGTCCAGAAGAGTTTCTATAGTTGTGTGTCGTCTGCATCTGTTTCGAGGGCACAATTTTCTGATTTTGGTCTAGGTAGCATGAGACATGTAGCGTGTTATTATCTGGAACTTCATTCAAACCCTTTTGAGAATATAAGACTGGCATTTTCAAGCAAAGATCACTAAATTTGCTTCGAGCCCCACTCAAAATAGTAAATAAACATTACTTTGGATGTTGAAGGATGTAAGCATACCCTTCTCTTCTGCTGACCTTCCCCAAGGCCCATATGCTTAGTCTCAATAGTGGTGGAAACAAATTGTTGCCTGCTAGTATTTGTGGGGTAACTAGAAGACTGGAGTTATTTCTGAATATTGCCATGTTATTATTTACCGGGGTTAAGCCACAGTTTGCAAACGAGGGCACTGCAGTGAAGATGGAGAACTTGAATATTTTGATATCTTTACTCTTCAGGAGATGCCTTGCATCTGAGTCAATCCACAGGTAGATAGGAATGACTACAGAGCCGCAAGCAATGGCTGCTATGGAGTAGTCTGCCACTACATGAGCCAAAATATTGCGAGAGTTCTGATTCATGCCTTTGCTTTCCTGTACTTGATTATGTGACATGGATGCTTCTGACTGGCTGCCTTCCATATTATTCCGATCACTATTGTTGAAAACATCAGAGGATTTAATGTCCCTGCTTATAAAAGGCAATCTTTTCTTGAGGATATCCTTAGTGTTGGCCTGAGTATTTTTTAAGTTCTGCCCTAGCATTGAAATGAACACTTCTCCCAATAACATCAGTATGACCAAAAACCCAGAGCTGCTGGTCAGAAAAGTCGTCCATCTCAATTGTTGCCATGCTTGACACTGTCAGTGTGGACACACAGATGAGCATCAGGTCCAAGTTCCTTGGAATTGGCTTATGCTGTAGCTTGAGATTTTGAGAGCAAAAAAACCAGCAAAGGATATTGACTTGAAAGTAAGAGCGTCTGGACAAATTTGCTGTATATTTAGAGAGGGTACCGAGCCACGTGGACAGAAACTCATGGAGATGATTTACTTTCTCCTTAATGATTCTAATTGCTTCAAAATTGGATATTGGGAGCTTCATGGCGATCTTTCATGGCAAATGCTGCAAGGTAACTAGAACTGAACTGAATGGATGCATTATTGGGGGTTTGTGAGCTTTTGAGTTCAAACTTCAAAGTGTTGGACTGTTGGAGTTGGCAACTGGAAGCTGTTTTATTTCATGGTGTTCCATAGGTTTCAAGAATTCTCTCTTGCCGGCAGTGCCCAGTGCGATGAAGTTCTGGAGCTCAATATGTAGGACGTAGTTGGACAAGTGTATAATTATGATGCTGATGGTGCGCGTGTTCACAAGGCCCCAGCCTCAAGTATAATTGATTCATGGACGAGCATGTGCTTCTAGTATTATAATATCTAACTACTGTATGTCCTGAGCGAAAGGATTCTCAGCGATTAGCATCCTTCGTAATCATGCGGCATTTTCTGCATCTGAGGATATCCTTAATTTAAATTAGCACTTTATCTTGACAAGCAAATCCATTACATGTGAATAATTCACACTGATTTTTTTCAAGTTATTATTGTCATATGATCTTGCAAATTAACAATTGCATTGTTCTCGCTTATCCCAAAATCTCTCCTATTTCCTTATGAGTAATCACTAGTGTATTGTGAAGCTGAAATTGAGTTCTAGTAACTACCCTGTAAATTTACTACTGCAAATTGCTGTATTTAGTCCTTCTCGAATGCTCCACACAAGAGACGAAGATTGCAGCAAATGAAATAAATGGCCAATTGTGAATTTCGTTGCAACATCTGCATTCTCTTAATTAAATTTTCAACTATTAGTGCAGATTGGGGTTTATTGGCTAATCTCTCTTGAATATTTTCACTATAGGTGAGGTTTATCTCTCATATTCCACTAAGACTTGTTTTATAACTTCATTACTTATAATATCCCTAAGACTTGTTTTATAACTTCATTACTTATAATATCCCTAAGACTTGTTTTATAACTTCATTACTTATAATATCCCCTGTTGTGGGAACAAATGCGCCACCATGCACAAAGTGTAGTGCAACTTTTTCTTGAACCCTTTTTCCTTTGTTATTTCCCTTTTTTTCAATGTGGCACAACCTCAGTTTCACATGTGCGTTACCTCTTTTTATTTCTCAGAAAAGTGTAGTGATTGGTGAGGTTGGCGTAAGTTTCATATAAGCAAAGCAATATAGCGCTATAGCGTTCTTCCATAAAGCAATCTTTGTGGTCTCAAGTACTTCTAGACATACAATATGAACGGATGGTTCTCTTGAATGCTACAAGTCATGTCTCGTGGCACGTGGTTTTCAGCAGAAGTATAGTCGTGATTATGATGAAACTTTTGCTCTTGTGGCTCACATGACTACTGTTCGCACTCTTCTTGTTGTGGCATTTGTTCGTGAGTTGTCCATAAGAATGTCTTTCTTAATGGTGAGCTTTGTGTGGAGATCTATATGCAGCCACTACCAGGGTATTCTGTTCATGACGGCATGGTTTGTCAGCTTCGCCACTCTCTTTATGGGCGATTTGAGCGTTTTTCTTTTGTGGTCACTGCGACTGGCTTTTCTACTAGTGCTCATGATCTTGTGTTTTTTGTTCACACTTCGCCTTGTAGTCGGACTCTTCTCCTTCTATATGTTGATGACATGATCATCACTGGAGATGATTCTCAGTATATTGCCTTTGTGAAGGCACATCTCAACGAACAGTTTCTCATGTCTGATTTGGTTCCTCTTCATTACTTCTTTGGGATTAAGTTTTCTTCTACATCTGATGGCTTCTTTTTGTCCCCAGAAAAGTATATTCAGGATCTTCTTGATCGTGCTTCTGTCACTGATTAGTGCATAGCCGAGACTCCTATGGAGCTCAATGTTCACCTTTAATCTATTGATGGTGAACCTCTTGAGGATCCTACTCGCTATTATCATCTTGTTGAGTCTTGTTTACCTTGGTTTCACCCATCCTGACATTTCGTATCCAGTGCATATCTTGAGTCAATTCGTTTCTGCTCTTACTCAGCTCCACTATAGTCATCTTCTTCGTGTTTTGCGATATTTTCGTGCAACTACCTCTCGCCGTCTTTTCTTTCCACGCTCCAGCTCCAGGCATGTTCTAAAGCTACCTGGGCTAGTAATCACTCTGATCGTCGATCCCTTTCTGTCTAATATATTTTTCTTGACAGTTCTCTCATTGCTTAAAAGACTAAGAAGCAGATAACAGTTTTTTGTTACAGTGTTGAGGCTGAGTTGTGATCTATGGCTCTTTTGACAACAGAGGTTACTTGGCTAGGTGGTTACTTGAGAATTTTGGTATTTCTATTTCTACACCGACTCCTCTTTTATCTAACAGTACAGATGCTATTAGCATTGCTCGAGACCCAGTGAAATATGAGCTCACCAAGCATATCGGTGTTGATGCTTCCTACATGCGGTCACAGGTGCAAGATCAGGTTGTGGCTCTTCAGTATGTGCCTTCAGATCTTCAGTTGGCATACTTCTTCGTGAAGGCACTGACTCAAGCTCAGCACAGTTTTTATCTTTCCAAAGTCAGTGCTATTGATCCACTATGAATTTGAGGGGGTGTTAGATAGTATCCTAAATTTTCTTATATAGAGATTGCTAGTATCCCGTTTTGCCTTGCATAGAGATTGATAGTATCCCGTTTTGCTTTGTATAGACATTGTCTTATATATGCTTTCCTTTTGTACCCTCGTGTACATGTATATATTATGCCCTTTTGGCCTCAAGATGAATACAAGTGCTATTCATAAAAATAATTCACACTGATTTTTTTCAAGTTATTATTGTCATATGATCTTGTAAATTAACAATTGCATTGTTCTCGCTTATCCCAAAATCTGTCCTATTTCCTTATGAGTATTCACTAGTGTATTGTGAAGCTGAAATTGAGTTCTAGTAACTACCCTGTAAATTTACTACTGCAAATTGCTGTATTTAGTCCTTCTCGAATGCTCCACACAAGAGACGAAGACTGCAGCAAATGAAATAAATGGCCAATTGTGAATTTCGTTGCAGCATCTGCATTCTCTTCATTAAATTTTCAACTATTAGTGCAGATTGGGATTTATTGGTTAATCTCTCTTGAATATTTTCACTATAGGTGAGGCTTATCTCTCATATTCAACTAAGACTTGTTTTATAACTTCATTACTTATAATATACCCCGTTGTGGGAACAAATGCGCCAGCATGCACAAAGTGTAGTGCAACTTTTTCTTGACCCCTTTTACCTTTTTCCCCCCTTTTTTTCAGTGTGGCACAACCTCAATTTCACATGTGCGCTACCTCTTTCTATTTCTCTGAGAAAAGTTCAGTGGTTGGTGAGGTTGGCGTAAGTTTCCTATAAGCAATATAACATTCTTCCATAAAGCAATCTTTGTGGTCTCAAGTACTTCGAGACATACAATATGAACTGACCCCCCGCTCGTTCAGAATCTCTCTATACACCCCTAAAATATGTACGTATGTCAGTGACGAATACTCATAAAACAGGGGTGCACCAACGGCCCAATTGCAACAAGCAAAGCCCAGAGCAGCAAGCAGGCGGCCTCGAATACGGCCCCAGCCTAAACAGGCCGTCCCCGGCCTGCTACCCAAATGCCTACGAGACCATTCAGGAGACCATTCCCGGCCGGTCCCGACTCACTCAAAGAGGTTCCCGACCCCGCAGCGGGACGGATTCCCGACCGACTCAAAGCGGGGTTCCGACCCCGCAGTGGGGCGGGATCCCGACCGACTTCAGCGGGGTTCCCGACCCGCGGCGGGACAGGATCCCCGGCTCCGACTTCGGCGAGGTTCCGACCCCGCAATGGACGGGATCCCGCGGCTCCGACTTCAGCGAGGTTCCCGACCCCGCGGCGGGGCGGGATCCGCGACCGACTTCGAGCCGCGCGCGCGCGACGGAGTCCCGTGTCAACCTAAGGCCACGTGCCCCACGAACGGTCATTCGAAGTGATCGGCGAGGCGGTGGTCCTTCCCAAAACGATTTGATAAGGCTGCTGAAGCCACGTCTCTGTCCCATCAACCGGCCACCCACGGTGCAAGGACACGCTCTCCGAGGCAACTCCAACGTCACACGCGACTACGTCAAGACCCACATGGATCACGAGAGCGGCTACGCCACTTCCGGAGGATTATTACCTAACCACTCGACCAACTAGACCACCGACCAAAGATAGGCCCGAAGAGCGGCGACGGTCGGCGAGCAAGCGACGATCGGCGAACGATTGGCGACGGCGGGCAAGACCGGCCCCTAGAAGTAGCTCGCCGGCACTTCGCCAATTCTCGATGTAACCGCCCTTCAGTCTTGAATAAAAGGAGGCAGGAACCTCCTAACAGGGCAAGGGAGTAAGAGCTACAAGAGAGCTTTTTTCCTCTTCTTCCTCTTCTTCTTTTTCTTCTCCTTCTGAGAGCTAAGTTTAGATCATTCTAGTGTTGAGGCTCCACCTCTCGCTTGTAAAAAACTCGGTGCGATCATCCGCACCCAGTGAATACAATACCAACGCCGAATCGGAGTAGGGACCTTGGCCCGAACGGTATACATCTTGGACTCTGTGGTCTAACCATTCGAGGCGAACGCGCGGCCCCTTAGACTTACAAATTTACTTGCGGCGCTCAAACGCGGCGGCGGTTGGCGCGCCGGTAGGGGCTTCGGCGTCTTGCAAAGATCTCCGGATTCCCATTCGTCTCCTTGATGGCATTCTTCTCCAACGAGCGGCATGGCGTGTTCGGGGCGAGATCCGCCGGCTCCCTCGGCTTCACCGTCACCTCGGAGGAGAGCTCACGCTCGTCCCGCTGCCGCCGGGAGGGCGCTGCGAGAGCTCGACACCATCTCCGGCGGCCGTCCGCTCGGCTTGAGCGCCGCGGCCCCAAAGCGGAACACGAGGAGCGCTATACCTCCTTTGGCGAAAGCCCTCCGGCTGCGCAGAGATCCGTCACCTCCCGCTGCGCCACGACTTGTAGCTATGGCGGCTACATGCCAACCTCCGTCCACGAGTTCGGAAGACTCTTCCACCACGGCTCCAGCCCGACGCGGAGTATCCCGCCCGCAGCGGCACTCTCGCGAGTGCAACGTGGCGGCATGGCCGATTTGGTCGTAGCCACCGCGGCTACGACGGTCCCCGTCCGCGACCGAGGCACGGAGGAATACTGGCCGAGGCCTTGGCCTGAACAGCCTTCGAGCTCGCGCGGCCGAGCTCCAACGGCAACGCTGAGAGTGGAGGAGCGAAAGGTCGAGCTCGGCCGGCTCGAGCCAACTGGGAGGGGCGAGCCCGAGCCAGCGCAAGTCTTTGGCGGCAGCGCGCGCGCGCGCGCCAAGAGCACCACAAGTTGGGGCGTAATCCGCGCCCCGGTTTTCCCTCACGCAAGCCAAAGCGTGGCTGCGCCGCAATCTTGCTCCGAGGCCTTAGGAGCCCGCAAACCCGAGGCGAGCTACCTACCGAACCTTCGGGTGGTGGAGCGCGGCCGTCAAAGACATATGCAGCCTCCGGCTCCTACCACACCGGCGCTACTTCCGCCATCGCGCGCTCTGCATGGAGCCGCTGGTGCGCCAAGACCGCACCCCACCATGAACCACCCCAGCCTCACGCACCCCGGTGCGCGGCGCCTCGGTAATGCCTCGACATCCGCGCCACCCTCGGCGCCAAGAAAGATGGCGGAGGACGCGCCACTCACGTGTTGCGGATGGTGGCGCCACTACGCGGCCCGAGCCCGATGGTCCCGACCACGGGCTTTTGCCAAGGGATCCGCCAGTGGATTTCGCCCGATTCCGGCGCCTACAAACATTGCCAAGTACACCGGGCCACCAACCTGTGTGTCGGCTCAAGATTACCGGCTCGCGTGCCGGCGGGGGAGCGACGGATGATCTCTTCATCATCCAAGACCTCCCCATCTACCTCGCGGACTCGGCTCGAGCGGCTCGAGTACCGCCTCCAAAGCTGTCGAGGGCGGGCCGACTTGAAGAATCTCTTCGTCGGTAACTTCGGTGGCACTTATAAGCGCCACAGTAACTCCTGACACGAAAGGCTGCAGCAAGGCAGCGGGAGACTCTCGGGACTACATCCGGAGGTTTTCCCGCCAAGTCAACGAGCTCCCGACATCTCCGACGCCGATGTCGTGGGAGCCTTCATCTGGCACCTCCGCAAGGCCTTGGTGCACAAGTCGGGCCGCCTCAAGCCCGGGACCACCAAGGAGCTCCTCGACATCGCCACTCAACCACGCCTTGGCGAGGAGGCCGTAGGGGCTATTTTCGAAGGAGGAAAGGCCCAGCGAGCCGGCGTCCAAACCGGGTCTCCTTCCGACCGCTTCGACAAACGAAAGCGGCACGGGAAGCAGATCCGTGAGACCCAAGTGGTCGCCACGGTCGACCGCCCTGCCAAGCAGCAGGCGCGGCCGACCGTCGCGCCCGACCACTTCGAGAAATTGATGGACGGCCCATGCCCGAACCATGGGTTCTCCGTCAAGCACAAGTACCGGGACTGCGAAGTCCTGAGGCGCTATCTTTCTAGCGTCCCCACCACGCCGACCCGGGCGACCGGGTTCACACCCTTCTTTATGGTGTTGGTGGCCGGCCGCTTTTGCCCATCGACACGGAATACGGCTCCCGAGATTGCAAGCCTTCGATGAGGCTCGGGGCTCGCCTCGCAACAAGACGCCATCGACCCCACTCGACGAGGCGCGCGGCGTGGCGTCTGCGGTCGGCGGATATCAACAAGCCTGCGCGCTACCACACCGCCAAGTTCGAGGGCGATCCTTGGTATTGGCGACTTGGTTCTGCGTCGGTCGGACAACCAAAGATAAGCACTGTCGGCGCCCCACAGGAGGTCCTTTCACCGTCGTGGAAGTTCTCCGACCGCACCTTCGACTCAAGGGCGCCGATGGTCGCATCCTCCTAATGCGGAACATTGAAAAGTTAAGGCGATTCTATCCCTAAGCTCTTTTCTTTTTCTGGTATAAGTCTTTGCCTTTCTCCCAACCGAGCACACGGTCGCCACGTGGCGACTCGGGGCTGCCCGTGGCGCCCGTCGTGCCGCTCGGATGGTGTGCGTATGGTCGGTGACCCACCGACCACGAGGTCTATCGGCGGTAACCCTCTCGACCGAGTGCTCGGCCTCGCCCGGTAGGCTATGGTTGCCCGTAGCACTCCGCGGAAGAAGGAAGCACGAGTGGGATGACCTTACAGTCGATTGGGAACAATCTTCCCCACACGAACTCGGCTAACTCACGTACTCATGTGGGTCGGTGACCCGACTAGTCACAGAGTCTATCCCGGCGGTAACCCTCTCGACCGGCGCTCGACCTCGCCCGGGCTATGGTTGCTAAGTAGCACTTTGCGGAAGAAGGAAGTGCCCGAGTGGAAAAACCCTTGGCCGATCGGAACACTCCGAACCCCATGAGTGCGCGTAACTACCGCATAAACAAGACTCCTATCCTCTTCGGCCCTCTCAAATTGACCCGACCTACGCATAAGCGACCCCGTGGTCCTTGAGGCTATGGTCGGTCAAACCCAAACGCAAAGGAGAGCAAAGAGGCAAACCGGAGCTTACAATTACTTACGATCGTTTACACAACAGTCTTTGCAAAAAAAAAAAAAAAAAAAAAAGGTGGGGCTAACTTCTTTCTTCCTCTTCTTCACGGTGGCGGCCAAGCGACGGAGGAGGAGGACCTGGCATCTTGGAAGGCGACCTCGGGCGGGACGTGGCTGGCGATCTCCCGAGCATGCGGCTCGACCTGGAGCTCGAACCTGTCGACCTCGTCGTCGGTCCGGTTCCCGGTGATGCCGCTACTCACCACTGCGAGGTCGATACCGTCATAGTGCGAGACGGTGTTGACCAGTGCGGACGAAGCTCCCAGCGCTGCGCCCGCAATCACAGCCGCCTCCACAAGCCCCAAGACTCGGGCGGCAGCGAGGGCAAGTGCGCTCGGGCTGCCACGTGCCCAAGACTTGGCGCAGACCTCTGGCCGCCCTCGAAGAGCTTCGATTCGGCGCCCATCTCGGCCTACCATCCTCGGAGACCCTCGGCGCCGCGAGCCTTGTCCACGGCGCGATCGCCACGTCGCGGGTCTCGCCGCCGCATTCCGAGCCTCCATGGCGGCGCTTCGGTTTTTCGCACCTCTGCGAGTTTTGGCGTCTCGGATGAGTCTCCTCACGGGTTACCCCAACCAAAGAAATCAATGGAGGAGTTGAGATACTTACGATCGCAGAGTCGATCAGTGCCGACTTCCCTCTCGAGACTCTCGTAGGACGTCCTCAAGGAAGCCGGCTCCTTCGAAACGATCTCGCTCGGACCGAGCTTGTTCGGCGCCCTCCGGGCACGATCCGCCCGACCGCAGATGGGTCGCTTCGCTTGTGCCACCCCTCGGTGGTGGCGGCGTCCTTGGCCTCGGTGACCTCCGCCAGGAGGATTCAAGCTCGCCACCCTTGCCCTCAAGGCCTCGGCCCCAAGGCGCTCGTCGTAAAGGGCCTTTGAGGCCTCCTCCACCCTAAGCGGAGTTTTTCGCCTCCGTCCGCCCAATGTTCAAAGCCTCTTGGGCAAGGCGAAACTCAAGCCGCACCGACCACTTTCTTCCCTGCTGCGCGCCCCGAGCATCCGGCGACGAAGGAGCGGCACGGCGCTTCGGGCAGGCCCGCAAATCTTTGCACAACACGGACATTTCGTCAACCGCGTAGCATATCGAGAGTTACAAAGTCGACTCCTTCGCTCACTTACCAAACTTACGGGTTGAATCCCCGACCATCACCTCCGGCGCCTGTTTGAAGACTCTAAGGCTAGGGTCGGACCCTTATGGATCGACCCTATCTCCTCCTCCGAACCGTGGCGCCTGCCAAAGGCGACCCACTCGCTCCTCACCGGGTCCATGGATCCGGCCTGCGGCCACATCCGGCAGCAGACCGCTGTCTGCTCGGAGGAGCGGCGCCCGACAGAGCGCCATGGCGGGCGATGAAGTCGGCCTCGGGAGCCCTTTGGGAGGGGGTCTGACGCCTCGGCATCGGCGCCGACCGGCCAAGCCGCGTCGCCGCCGCTTCGATCGGGCGCAATGGCGGCGGCGTCGCCGTCCCTCCTGCAGGAAGACCCTCGCGTCGGCCGCGGCGTCGGCGAAGCGCGGAGCTCTTCGCGGCCTCGATCTCTCCTCCTCAAAGGAGGGCGTCCTGATCGCGTGCTCCATAAGCGCCGACCGACGGTACCACCGAGCCGCCGTGACCGCCACTTGAGAAGTGGCTGCGCACGCCCCACAAATCACGCCGTGTAGGCGCCGCGACGCCACGATATTTAAAAGTCGCCGAGCGGCTTTGCTACAAAAATGTTCCAGCAGAAGGAAGAAATACTTATCGAGCGGAGCGAGTCGCGCGCACGCGCGCTCTTCGTCGGCCCCCACCAAGGCGGTCGGTGGCCGCTTCCCGGCTACCACGGTCGGCGCGTCGACAAGCTGCGGCGCGAGATCGCCCTTCGCCGAGGGACGCGGCGCGGGCTCTTTGTCGGGCCAACTCTCGAGCCACCACTCACCGGAGGGTCGGGAAGGAATGCGCTGTAGTCGGGGAAGCTCTCCCCACTATCAGTAGAAGTCGTCCCCACCGCGGTGGACTCCGATACGTCCTCGCCGCGCTGCGTGCCTTGCCGCGCGCTCCTTTCGCTTCTTCTTCCTCCTCTCCTCCTTCTGCCTTTTGCGGGAATCGGCCTCGGCGGTCTTCGCCCGAGAGGCCGCCCTCGCTTCTTTCTCCCCCGGGAGCGGTGCCCGGGAGGACATGCCTGCGAGCCCCTAGAGGATACAAAAGCGACCGATCAGTCGACGCTAAGAGCGAAGAAGAAAGAAGCGAAGAAAAATCCCACAAACTCACGGATTTGGGAATGGCCGACGAAAGGCCGGGTGGCGCCCGCGCCACCGTGGCGCTTCCTCCGATAATCGCCGCCACCGGGCCTCCACCTCGAACGCGCCAACTCGGCCACCTCCATCCTTGCCGGTCGGACGACCCCTCATATTGGAACATGGGGTGCGGCTCGAGCGCGAGGGGTCGACGCGCATCCTCATGAAGGCGCACGACAACATCCCCGGTCCACCCGTTTCCTCGAGCCCCGATCTCCTCCACGATCGGGGCCACCTT
Source organism: Otatea glauca (assembly GCA_036346275.1). Taxonomy (NCBI): domain Eukaryota; kingdom Viridiplantae; phylum Streptophyta; class Magnoliopsida; order Poales; family Poaceae; genus Otatea; species Otatea glauca. Next base: position 8,062,662 of record CM070718.1, on the reverse strand, counting down.
GTTCTTTTCCCTCTTCGGCGCCCTGGTCCATTGCTCCATCGCGACGGGGAGCTCGCGTAAAAGCTTTGGCGCTGTTTTCAACGTTCGGACATAGATCCATTGGGCGCCATCCCTTGTTAGAGGACGGCAGCTTGATGTCCAGGTACTCGGAGCTCCGGCCCGTTCGAAGCTGGAGGGCCAGGCCGCCCATGGGCGCCGTCGCGTCAGACGGCCTGTCTTTCCAAAGCCTCGCCTGGAAGAAGTGCGCTGCGGCGCCAATGCGGCTCAATCCCTAAGAAGGCCTCGCACAGGGTAATGAAAATGGCGATGTGAAGGACCCCGTTAGGGTTGAGGTGGTGCACCTCCACCTTGTAATGAAAAAGAAGCCCCTGGACGAAAGGGTGGAGCGGCAGGAAGCCGCGCTCAAAAAACGAGGCGGGACCACAACCTCGTCGCTCTGCGGCGCCGGGATAACGGCCCCGGTCGGCACCCTCCAGCCAGAGGTGCCCTGCGCCGGGAGGAAGCCCTTCTTCACTAGGCCGAGCGCGCGACTCTCCTGTGCGGAGCACTCCGTCCACGACATCTTCGCGGGGAAGCGACGGAAAGGTGAGAAGAAGAGGGCTGAGGTCTCCTTCTCTAGCTCTCTGGCGTTTTTCTTGCTTTAGGGACGGAGACGAAGAAGGCGAAAGCGTGGCTACCCGAGGCACCCCAACAACGTACTTATAGGAGGCGGAAGGACGCCGACCGAACGGACGCCTCCTCGAACGAATCGTCGCGCCCGCCTCATCGCACGCCGGCCTGGTAACTCCCGATTTCCAATTCCACTCCGCATTTAATCCTGTCGCGTCAGGTTGCAGAGTCATAAAGACGCCGCCCCCGAACAGCGTGTCCCGTTACCTCTTGGTCTCCGCCTTTTGGCCGGGACGGTTGTTCCGGGGCGCGCGAGGCCCATTGGGCCGCTGCGGTCCCAAGATGGCAAAGCTTTGTGGCTTGCGCCAGAGCCCACCAAAGTGTGGGTTCAAAAGGCCTAACCCACCGGATGGGCGTAGGTCGCCCAGTGAACTTGAGCGAGGGGCAAGAGGTGAGCCCCACGGTGGGTCCCGGTTGGGTCGGTGACGACCCACCACCTCTACTCGCCCGAGACCATACTTCACACTCTCCGGGAGCTCATCGATGAGCGGCACCGGTGTGCTCTGGGTGGTGACGACCCGTGGTCCATACGGATTGAGTAAAGAAAGGTTTCTTATGGGTCGCCCACGGCGCAGGCCAGACACCCTACTGCAGGACCGTCGCTCGGAAGGTCCCCCTTGGCGGGACCTCCCGGGACCCACTCGGACTACCCGTTACTAGCTCCAAGAGCACGGCGTTCAAACCAACGCAGTAAACGCGTCGCTCACCCCTCCGTGTCCCACACTGCGGATGGGGTAAACTTGTGGGATAGACGGCGGCGTCCGGCCACGACGTTAAGCGAGCACTCGGACATCGGAACCTCGCGGAGGCATCCGGCCGTCCTGCCGACTAAGGCGGCGTCCGGCCACGACGTTAAGCGAGCACTCGGACATCGGAACCTCGCGGAGGCATCCGGCCGCCCTGCCGACTAAGGCGGCGTCGGCCACGACGTTAAGCGAGCACTCGGACACCGGAACCTCGCGGAGGCATCCGGACGTCCTGCCGACCAAGGCACTCGGACATCGGAACCTCGCGGAGGCATCCGGCCGCCTTGCCGACTAAGGCGGCGCCGGCTCACGACGTTAACGAGCACTCGGACACCGGAACCTCGCGGAGGCATCCGGTCGTCCCTGCCGACTAAGGCGGCGTCCCCACCACGACGTTAACGAGCACTCGGACACCGGAACCTCGCGGAGGCATCCGGTCGCCCTTGCCGACCAAGGCACTCGGACATCGGAACCTCGCGGAGGCATCCGGCCGTCCTGCCGACTAAGGCGGCGCCCGGCACGACGTTAAACGAACACTCGGACATCGGAACCTCGCGGAGGCATCCGGCCGTCCTTGCCGACTAAGCGGCGTCCGGCTACGACCTTAACGAGCACTCGGACACCGGAACCTCGCGGAGGCATCCGGCCGTCCTGCCGATCAAGGCACTCGGACACCGGAACCTCGCGAGGCATCCGGTCGCCCTGCCGACTAAGGCGGCGTCCGGCTCACGACGTTAAGCGAGCACTCGGACGCCGGAACCTCGCGGAGGCATCCGGCCGTCCTTGCCGACTAAGGCGGCGTCCGGCTACGACGTTAACGAGCACTCGGACACCGGAACCTCGCGGAGGCATCCGGCCGCCCTGCCGACCAAGGCACTCGGACACCGGAACCTCGCGGAGGCATCCGGCCGCCTTGCCGACCAAGGCACTCGGACACCGGAACCTCGCGGAGGCATCCGGCCGTCCTGCCGACTAAGGCGGCGTCCGGCACGACGTTAAGCGAGCACTCGGACGCCGGAACCTCGCGGAGGCATCCGGCCGCCCTTGCCGACTAAGGGGCGTCCGGCTCACGACGTTAAGCGAGCACTCGGACACCGGAACCTCGCGGAGGCATCCGGCCGTCCTTGCCGACCAAGGCACTCGGACACCGGAACCTCGCGGAGGCATCCGGCCGTCCTTGCCGACCAAGGCACTCGGACACGGAACCTCGCGAGGCATCCGGCCGTCCTTGCCGACCAAGGCACTCGGACATCGGAACCTCGCGGAGGCATCCGGCCGCCCTTGCCGACTAAGGCGGGCCCCGCCACGACGTTAAGCGAGCACTCGGACATCGGAACCTCGCGGAGGCATCCGGCCGTCCTTGCCGACTAAGGCGGCGTCCGGCTACGACGTTAAGCGAGCACTCGGACATCGGAACCTCGCGGAGGCATCCGGCCGCCCTGCCGACTAAGGCGGCGTCCGGCCACGACGTTAAGCGAGCACTCGGACACCGGAACCTCGCGAGGCATCCGGCCGCCCTTGCCGACCAAGGCACTCGGACACCGGAACCTCGCGGAGGCATCCGCCGTCCTTGCCGACCAAGGCACTCGGACACCGGAACCTCGCGGAGGCATCCGGCCGCCTTGCCGACCAAGGCACTCGGACATCGGAACCTCGCGGAGGCATCCGGCCGCCCTGCCGACTAAGGCGGCGTCCGGCTACGACGTTAAGCGAGCACTCGGACACCGAAACCTCGCGGAGGCATCCGATCGTCCTTGCCGACCAAGGCACTCGGACACCGGAACCTCGCGGAGGCATCCGGCGTCCTTGCCGACCAAGGCACTCGGACACCGGAACCTCGCGGAGGCATCCGGCGTCCCTGGCGACCAAGGCACTCGGACATCGGAACCTCGCGGAGGCATCCGGCCGTCCTTGCCGACTAAGGCGGCGCCCGGCCACGACGTTAAACGAGCACTCGGACACGGAACCTCGCGGAGGCATCCGATCGTCCCTGCCGACCAAGGCACTCGGACACCGGAACCTCGCGGAGGCATCCGGCCGTCCTTGCCGACCAAGGCACTCGGACATCGGAACCTCGCGGAGGCATCCGGCCGCCCTTGCCGACTAAGGCGGCGTCGGCCACGACGTTAAGCGAGCACTCGGACACCGGAACCTCGCGGAGGCATCCGATCGTCCCTGCCGACCAAGGCACTTTGACACCGGAACCTCGCGGAGGCATCCGCCGTCCCTGCCGACCAAGGCACTCGGACACCGGAACCTCGCGGAGGCATCCGTGCGTCCTTGCCGACCAAGGCACTCGGACATCGGAACCTCGCGGAGGCATCCGGCCGTCCTTGCCGACTAAGCGGCGTCCACCACGACGTTAAGCGAGCACTCGGACACCGGAACCTCGCGGAGGCATCCGATCGCCCTTGCCGACCAAGGCACTCGGACACCGGAACCTCGCGGAGGCATCCGGCCGTCCTTGCCGACTAAGGCGGCGTCCACCTCGACGTTAACGAGCACTCGGACACCGGAACCTCGCGGAGGCATCCGGCCGCCCTGCCGACCAAGGCACTCGGACACCGGAACCTCACGGAGGCATCCGGCCGTCCTTGCCGACCAAGGCACTCGGACACCGGAACCTCACGGAGGCATCCGGCCGTCCCTGCCACCAAGGCACTCGGGCACTAAAACTTCGAAGGCATCCGCTCATCCTTGCCGACCAAGGCGCCGACTAGCTACGGCGGCCAAACGAGCGCAAAGGAAGATTTCTTGAGGAACAAACCGCGAGTTCGCACGTCCGACCACTCGAAACCAATCGCCGAACTTCCTAGCGCCGAGTGATCAAAGCGAGAACAAGCAAAGCTAACTCCTTCATGAAGTCATTCATAGAGAGAAAAAAAGGATTTCATTAAAAGCCGCAGCTCAAAACTTTACACCATTTTACATGAGGCACACGCAAGACTCTCTATCTACACCTGGACTCCTAAAACTCCCTACGACAACGCCGACGGTAGGCCCTCGCCGCCGACGGACGGACTTGGGGTCGGTGGACTGAGGTCATTGGAGATGACTCTTGGTAGGCCCTTGCCCGGTCGTCGAGGTGAAGCCACACCGCGGAATGGCATGCCGCCATCGCTGCTCGCCGACATCGACGCGGCCGCGCTTATCGCAATCGGCGCCCTCGCGCCATTGCCTCTAGGAGGGCCCCTTGCCACTCCAAGCCTCGGATCGCTCAAGTAGCGCGTCAGCGGCAAACAACGTCGCGAGCTACTTCTTCTCTCTTTGGGAGTTCGGCTATCGCCGATCATACTCAACCCAAAGCTCGTTCAAAGGGTCTTCCTCTTCCACCACGATGTCATCACAAATCAAGACTAAAGGGTGTCTTGAACACATTTCAAGAAGGAAAGGATTCTCGTCTAAGAGTCGCCGCTCGAGCAACCCGTGGCGCCCTTATATACCCATTGAAGGAAGATCAAACGACTCAGAATAAATGCCGCACAGAAAGCGGCGCCCACCACCGGAACCCGGCGGTCAAGAAGACGAACGAGCAAAAACACACCTAGGCGTGCGCGCGCGCTAACAAAGCAATTAAGAGGCTCCGGCGGTTCGCATACCTCGTGAGCGTAATCCCGGCAGGCGTCGGATGCGTTGAGGCACGCCGGCAAAAGCGGTAGGCCCGTTGGCCCACCTAGTTGAACGGATCGATCAAGCTCAACCCCAACCGAGTCCGCGAACTCGATTGGAGGTTCGGGGCTCTTGGCGAATACTCATAAAGCAGGTGCACCAACGGCCCAATTGCAACAAGCAAAGCCCAGAGCGGCAAGCAGCGGCCTCGAATACGGCCCGGCCTAAACAGCCGTCCCGGCACCGCTACCCAAATGCCTACGAGACCATTCAGGAGACCATTCCCGGCCGGTCCCGACTCGACTCAAGAGGGTTCCCGACCCCCGGCGGGGCGGATCCCCGACCGACTCAGCGAGGTTCCCGACCCCGCGGCGGGGACGGATCCGCGGCTCCGACTTCAGCGAGGTTCCGACCCCGCGGCGGGACGGATCCCGCGACGACCGACTTCGGGTCGCGCGATCGGAGTCCGTGTCAACCTAAGGCCACGTGCCCCACGAACGGTCATTCAAGTGATCGAGCGAGGCGGTGGTCCCTTCCCAAGACGATTTGATAAGCTGAAGCCACGCCTCTCGTCCCATCAACCACCCACCCACGGTGCAAGGACACGCTCTCCCGAGGCAACTCCAACGTCACACGCGACTACGCCACCCACATGGATCACGCAGAGCGCCACGCCACTTCCGGAGGATTACCTAACCACTCGACTAACTAGACCACCGACCAAAGATAGGCCCAAAGCGGCGGCGACGATCGGCGAACGATTGGCGACGGCGGGCAAGACCGAAGCCCCTAGAAGTAGCTCGCCTGGCACTTCGCCAATTCTCGATGTAACCTGCCCCTTCGTATGAATAAAAGGAGGCAGGAACCTCCTAACAGGGCAAGGGAGTAAGAGCTACAAGAGAGCTTTTTCCTCTTCTTCCTCTTCTTCTTTTTCTTCTCCTTCTGAGAGCTAAGTTTAGATCATTCTAGTGTTGAGGCTCCACCTCTCGCTTGTAAAAACTTCGGTGCGATCCGCACTTTTGATGAATACAATACCAACGCACGAATCGAGTAGGGACCTTGGCCCAACCAAGTATACATCTTGGACTCCAGGGTCTAACCATTCAGGGAGCGGGAACGCGCAGCCCCTTAGACTTACAAATTTACTTGCCGGCGCTCGAAACGCCGACAGTCAGTATGTGGATATTAATTCCACAATAACACCCAACTTTTTGGCATCAGGTAGTTGTAAGAAATGATTATTGCATTGTCAAAACCGTCTGCGTGTGAAGAGAATCAGGCTAATTGGCATAACTTGATTTTTATGATTTAACTTCCATTCACCTAATCTGAAACTGCCAACACTAGCAGGGGTGTGTGTGTGCAAGGATGACTAGTAGAAGGTTCCCTTCTACATGAAAATGAATATAAAAGGGGGGAAATGGAAGAGAAAAAGGAAAACATCCTTTTGTTTTGGAGCTCAAATGGATTCTTCACCAGACTCCATGGCCACAAGTGTCGGCAGGACTGCAATGTTCACCAGTTGCTGCATCTAACTAAGCTTCCAGGTTTTGCCTCCTTTCATGCTGAACTTCTTCAGCCTCCCGAAGAACATCACAAGAATGAGTATGAGTTTGCCGGAATCGCTCCACCTCCCGGCAAAGCCGGTCCATCTGTCAGTGCATAGCTGGTCCGGGTTGATCTGTCTACTGCAACTGTAGCCCACGGAGAACCCCACATTTCCATAAGCACTGCAAAACGTGACTAAAATATGTCATATTCCAGCAAGAGACATGAAAGAAACTGTGCTCGTTTTGGTATATCTTCTTGTCAGGCGTGTTCATTTTCTCCAGACAATCTGCAAACATTCACCACAGAAAGTGTAATTGGCTGACAAGTGTTACTTTGCACCTTGCAGTTTCCATCATCTGTATTGTTAATTTGTTTGATACGCATGGGAAACATTTTATTTCTTTTCAGTTTCGAATCGCTTAGACTGACTTGCCTGACGACTTCGACGACAATGTTGAGCACGTTGAAGTTCAGGGGATCTTCTTTGAGCTTTCTCCTCTCAGTGATGCAGACGGCAATGACAAAGATAGTCAAGTAGGAGAGTTGTGACAAAACTGTGCTCTTGAGCAATCTGATTCCCTGGCTATCTGAGGGATGATCCTTTATGCTGGAATTCTCTTCAAATGGAAACCATGTTGTGTACGGAGGAAGATACCTAGAAGCAAGAAGAAGCAGAATGTGAGACAACAAAGGTTACGAGTCTACAAAAACTGCACTTTATTTGTAGCATTTCTACGCGAAGTTCCAGCAACTTATTGCTTACATTATACTGAATATGCAGGTAGGTGCATGCAACTGCGCGCTTAAGATGATCAGAAATCCGGCCGTGTATGGATATATTCTTTGAAAGTCCAAAAGTAGAGCACATTTCAAGAAAGGAGTTTCAACTCTGCTTGTCTAAAATATCATCTTACAGATGACGTGCAAAAGCATTCTGGTGACTGGATCTATTCCAGTAAATGACGCGACAAGATGAAAACAACGGCAGAATTTATGAAATGAGTTGTGCTCTATTTTTCGTTTAAATCAACCGCGGACCGGAAGTTTTGGTTCGCAGTTTATGGTCTCATGGACCACTGATATGAATGGACTTCAGAGAACAATACAAAAATGGTTTATATGAACTATTGGTTGTACTTGTACTAATGGATGTTGATCGGTGGAAAAGTTTCAGTGCTGGAGATGGGACGAATGAGATTTGCTTTAGCCAAACATAAGGACACTTTTGGATGCTTTTGATTTAGAGGCTAACAAGAGCACACCTCAAATCTTACTGCATGTTTTGACGATTGCTAACCACAAATTGGACACCATATCCATTTCATTACAGGAAGTATACTCCATTTGTTATGAGGTTCCCTATCGCCCAGAGAAAGATGGGCCTGCACAAATGGAATACAGGAGTCTGTCTGTCAGTGAGTGTTATTTTTATGTGAAAGTTCAGCGTGTGCATCGAGTCACTCTATCCTCCTCTTCTTTCCCTCCTATGGATTTTTCAAGGTTACATTCCGTATGCAAAACCAGATATTACTTCACTTTAAAGAGCTCATGTTGGAATAAGTTACTCGAATTGACGCTGGTCTGCGTCAGATTCTTGCAACGCATCACTGTTTGTTTTTGTTTTGTTTTTATTTTGTCACATGAGTGACACTAGAAGGTAAGCGCCATCATTCACAAAAGGTAGTCTTGAGGACGCGGAGGCCATATTCTAAGGTTGATGAAGGTAGCATGTGATTCATGGGCCTCATCTGAATGGAGACTTGCAATATCTATCAGCATTTTGATTCTGGCGATCTCAGAGGTTGAAAAGAAATGCAAGTTTTGTAGTCTGTGATTTATATCTGGTCCAAAATTGGGTGCTTGGGCAATTGATTTATTATCTAGTCCAAATTTGGGTGCTTGGGCAATTGATTTATTACTAGCTAGTTGGATATTTCTTATATGGAGAAAGTTCAAGACGGGTCAAATTTAAAAATGGGCACGAGCGAAGATGTTTGGAGGTTGGAAACTAAGAAATTTCGACATCGCATGCTTATACCTACCTATGAAGGAATTCTCCTACCACCGGTTTACACTTTCCAGGTAAGTACACATTACAAATTCTCCTAACCTGACTGCTACATATTGTACCATCATTTATACGACCTCCTTATTCTGTTCAATGATTCAAGAGCATTCGGCAATTGCCCCCTAACTCCCTAAGAGAACTTCACTATTTCAGACAAACAATTAAGCACATTGATGCCAATGCCACTAACAGCCAAATAAAAGGCTCCTTGGAACAGAAGGGACACCTGTTGTGCTAAAAAAAATTTGGTCTACATAGTCAATGTGTATTGTACCTCGCCATCTACATAGTATATTCAGCAATGATCGAGGTATAAAATATGGCACTTGAGGAGTAATTAACATGCATGATAAAGCGCATTTAGAATAACAGCAAAAGGTAAACTCATCGATTATTATATGTATACGCAGCCTATAATCAGTAGTAACATGCAATGGATAAACAGAGGAGAAAATAGAATCGCAGTAGCTTCTAGAATCTAGCGTGCAACCTACGTAGGAAACTAGGAAGTATGAAGGGAAACAAACCACCTAGGTTAGTAAGACACGTACAGCTTTGTATTCTCGTAAGCATCGGCAGCTGATAGTCTAACAGAAAGTGAGAGGGAGATGGAGAGAGAGAGAGCACTCACATCATGAGCACGAAGAGCACGAGGATGGCCGGAGCGAGGGTGGAGAGGTCGAGGGTGGACTCGCCGGTGTGCCGGGAGTTCACCGCGAGGAACAGCGCGTTCGCCACCTTCTCCCACCAGCTCATCCCCTGCAGCGCACCGCCCCACTCCATGGCGCACAGCAGCGCCACCTGCACGGCGAGGAACCCGGCCACCGTCGCCGCCAGCATCCAGCACCGCCGCGTCGGGAGCAGGTGGTAGTATCCCGTCACCTCCCTGCCCTTCCTCGCCAAGTCCGCGAGCTCCTCCCGCCGCGTAGCGGCGGCCGCGGCCCACACGCACACGGCCAGCAGCGGCGGGAACAGCGTGTTTCCCACCAGCGCCTGAGGCACGAGCAGCAGCTGCAGCGCGGTGTCTTTCTTGAACACCGCCATGTTCTCGTTCGTCGGCATGTACCCGCAGCTCGAGAACGTCGACACCGTCGTGAACACAGCAAAGGTCCACACGTTCAGGGCCTTGCTTCGAAGCGTCCACCTCGTGCCCGGTGACGCATAGACGTACGCCGCGACGGCGACGGCACCGAGGACGTGTACCACCAGGAGGATGGCGAGGACCACATAGAACAGCGAGCGCAGAGCATTGCGCCGAAGCCTCTTCGCGTTCATGGGGCCACTCATCTCTTCCGCGATCGACGTTATCGACATCGAATTGTCGATGTCAGCAGTGTCGGAGATCGGCGGGGCCTCAAGTTCGATCTCGTCGTGGTTCTCGATGCGCCGGGATTTGTTTATAGTCTCTTTCCTCAGCTTGGACCATTTGTTCGCGAGGCCTACGAGCGATATGAACACCTCGCCTCCGATGAACATCAGCACGGTGAGGACCAGGAGCTGGCCATTGGAGAACACCTCCATCTCGACGGTGGACATGCTTGACACTGTCGCGGCCGAGACGGCGGTGAAGAACAGGTCGATGCCGCGGGGCCTCCTGTCGGGTGCCCGTACATTGAGCTCCGCGAGGAGAAGGTACCCGACGCAGGAGATGGCGAGGAAGTAGACGACGTGGACGAGGAGCGAGCCGAGGCGCGCGCGGAGCCACACCTGCCCGGCGCCGCACCGGAGCGGGCGGCGCAACCGTGCCACGCGCTCCGTGACCTGGTGCTGCGCCTGCGCGTAGGCCTTGGAGAGGGAGCATAGGAGAGACAATGCCTTGACGAGCACGGCCGCCGTGCACAGGCGCAGATGGTGCAAGAGTTCGCCAAGGTTGTGAGCTCCCGCCATGGGGATTGGCACTATATATGTGTGGGGGGGACGTGAGATCTATATAAGCTTTACGCGCTTCTCATGAAATGTGCATACGCGGGCTGTGTGTTTGTGGTGCTTGAGTTGAGACGCCCGACACCTGTATTTATAACTAGGGATGTGGGTGTTTGTTTATGCTTTGATTAGCAAGTGCAACACGTGGAAACTCAACATGCAGTTGGGCTCAATTTTTTCTCCTTTTTATGCCATGAAGATGCCTACAGAGCTACTCCGCTTCTAAGTTTACAAGACATATTTTCTCTTAGCTTATAGAGTAAAAATACATTAAAAATAATCAGATTACACATAATTATTAACTCTAAGCATCGTATTCAACGTATATACGTAGCAAAGAATATAAAGTAAATCTGGATATTTATTAAGGGTATAAAGAAAACATCACACTAATTTTGCATGCATTAGAATATGAAATATATCATATATTTATAAACAAGATCATTTAAAAAATACGCCCTGTAAAGGAAGGAGGGAATAGTTTAGTTGTTGGGCTCAGCCATGTTCCATGTGATGAAATGATTTTCAAACTTGATTTTTTTAAGAAAAGATTTTCAAAGATAGCTTAGAAGATACATGGTGATAGTTTATGATAATCTCATCACTGACGATGTTTTCCGAAAAACCGTCAGTGATGTTAATGGTAGTCATCACTAACGGTTTTTGAAAAAAAAATCGCCAGTGATGATCAACCATCACAGACATTTTTTGAAAACCGTCAGTGATGAGGAGTCTAATATAAGTTTTTTTTAATAGTGAAGTATAATTTTTTTAGATGAAAAGGTACAGTTAATTGTAGGCATTCATTATGATTTCTATTGCCTTGTTCTGAGTAAATGTTTGAAATTCCGTGGTCGAGCTAGCATGACATATCCCTGTCACAAACTTCGCATGCTACTGAGGATTTTCATAATCCATCAGATTATCAGATTCATGCATGGGAATGCATTGAGAGGTGAGAATGTAAATGTATTGGACACATCCATTTGTGTAGTGTATAACTGTATACATATAGATTACTATCTACGAACACTACTACAGAATGATACAACACTATCTCTTCATCTGAATCTGTTCCTAACTTTTCAGAAAAAACAATGGTGATAGATGATTCGAGCAGGTGAGAAATATGGTGCAAAACAACACTATCGATCTGACCTCAGAACCGATAGTGATGATCATCATTATCACTATCGTTCTCAGGCAAGAACCTATCACTATATGAACCGATAGTGATGACGATGGCTAACAAAATTGGTTTATGAGGTTTGAACCAATCATGATAGTACATATATCATGGTCGGTTCTGATCTTAGAACTGACTGTGATGTGATCGTCTAGTAGGTTATAACTTTCGGGCTGAACCCTCCTATGTTGTTGGTCTAGAGGTCAAAATAACCGCGATCACCTTAAAAAATACAACATACTCTATGGTTGGAACCAATAATTGAGGTGAGAATTTATCCTCAGGGATGGGTGTTAAGAGAGTAAAGTTGAAGCTTTAGCTTAAGGAGATTTCCTCTCAATTTGCCCTCATTTGCGGTTTTCTTCAAAATGTGAGAATTATTTCAAATCCCTTCAATTTTGCACTAGATAATTTGGTATTATTGTTGATGTTGTAAATGTATGTCTCTTAACTAGGGAATCGAAACTCGTAATTAGGGAAGAAGGTATAGGGAGTAAATTATATATCTTGGAACTCGTCCTCTAGTTTACAAAGATAATTAAATAATATCTAAATATTAGCTAGCTGTAGCTCCAGTTTTTTCTTAATTTAATGTGCGTAATTTAATTGCAGATGGACCATGAAGAATGGATGTATCAGAAAAGTCGTATGAGTGCTGAATTTCAGAGGGGTGTTAAGGAGTTCAAAAAAATTGCCGAAGAAGATAAGGTGAAGAGGGGTGTAAACTCTATATATTGTCCTTGCTTTGATTGCACCAATATCAGAAGATTTAACAACTCAGCTCAAATTAAAGACCACTTGATTCAACGTGGTTTTGTGAGAAATTACACGTGTTGGATCCATCATGGGGAGACAAGTAATATATCTCCAATATGCAATGAAGACATGCTAGAACCCGATCACAATTTACCATGTGATATATTTGAGGAGGATAATTTAGATCATCGATTTGGCCATTGATGCAACGAGGCAAATAATATGAGAATCTATGGTAGTGACCCTGCATATGGAACAAAAGAGTTCAGTTTGGCCTTTGCCGAGATTTCTATACTGCTGTGTTTTCCTTCTAAAATATCATAGTTTTCTTTATATTTAATTAATGTACAGTGGTTTAAGGGCTGGATGTTTTCATATTACCCTGAGAATTTATAGCTTGTTTCTTAGCACCTGTGACCACTCACCGATTTTCAATACTACATATTCTAAGGCCGTGTGTACTGCCAGTCAGTCTACTAAGTGTTATCAATAGTTCTCCATGTGGCTGTTCGTATTGATACCCATTATTTAGGTTAATACGGATATGGCTTATTCTATGAATGGGCAGATCGAATTTGCCATAATATGACAGTCTTGGTCGTATTCTCTTTATTCTGCTATATTTATCTACAGCTCATATACACATAGTCAAAAAAGCACTAATATGCATATTCCTGTTCAATGACATATATACCAGAACCATTTAACCTCTTCTAAAACATTTAAGTATAAGTAGAGAGAGAGGAAAAATTACAATAACACGGTACTCTAGATTCCATTAATAAACAAATATATTGAAATAAATACTCTCGAGACCATAGACAAATACAGTGAAACTGAGAGAGTATTATTTTGGATTGATAACTCTTTGTAAGTTCTTAGTTTGTCTTCTCCAGGAACAGCAGTTTGTTCCGATCCATACCAGTTCAAAAGTCTTACTATTTTCCTGCATGTTTCGCATAAGACTGGTCTACACATAGGGATGAATAAATAAATTAAGTAGCAAAAGGAGCGAAAGTGTAAAAAATCTTGCAGGGTCGGAAGCGCGGTGGCTGCCCATCCGACCAAATGATACGGAAAGGAGAGAGCCCTGCTCGCCGTATGTTGAACATTTTTGTCCATGCAGGCTGCTACACCAGCAAGATCTTAATCGCTTGCATGAGAAACCATGGTTCACTAGGAATTTAGAATCTACTGCTGCCGTCTTCGGGAGGAAAAAGTCCACTTTTCAACTCTTAACCGTTGATTTGGGTTCGTTTTTTAACCAGTAACCTCGGGATCGTTCGCTTTGCAACCTTGAATTCTCAAAGCTGTTCAAAATAGCCCCTTAAGCCAATTCATAATGGTTTTGACACAGAAACTGGTTTTGATTGAATGATATGGCCGGCCCTTATAAGCTACCCCAGTTTTGACTGACATGGCATCTACCTGCATGTGATTTACTGATATGGTGTCCACGTACTCCACGAGGGACTCATCAGTCATCCCCTTCTTCCTCGCTCTTCTCCTCTCCCGAGCTCCCCTTCTCTCTCAATCAGGCTCCTCCTACTCTGCCCTCTCTCCCACATTGCCTCGCACACTCTTCCCTATCCCACCGCGCGCAGCGTTGCCTCGGCAAGTCAGCCGGGGCACACAATGCAACCAGGTGGGATTCTATCTTTGCACCTCGCGCAGCCGCAAGTCCGCAACCACCGCCACACGATACGCCGCAGGTCACCAGTGCCAAGTGCAAGCCATCACCTTGCCCTCAAGAGCTCATGTACAGGTGCGCTGCCCAACAACAGCAACCATGGGGATCCAAACCAGCGGCCACGGGTGTCCAAATCCCATGCTAATCCGAAGTCCGCACACGATAATCCCAAGCCACAAATTGAACAAAGTTGAAGCTACGAATCCAAATTCCAAACTACTTACCCACCGGATCGTCTGATAGATCAATTAGGTGGGAAAAAATGGAAAAGCACGGGGTAGAAAAGCACTGGCAATGGGTATGTAAGGATTCCGTAAAAAAGAAGGTATGCAAGGGAGAAGGGCAACGTCCATTTTGGCTGTGATGATGACTCAATGGCGGCCACTGCTGCGCCGTTCCTCTCTGTTTCCCATACCGTCGTCGTGGCCGTGCCCCGCGGCGGCGCATCCTATCTTTCTCTCTGTGCCATCAAGATGGGGACCATGGTGTCGCAGCCCTGGAGTTCATGCGACCTCTGTGTGTGTGTGTGTGTGAGAGAGAGAGAGAGAGAGAGTGAGGGCATCTGGTGGCGACGCCGGACAGATGATGGCCAGCGATGAGCCTGAGCTGGCTCGAGCTTGGGAGAAAGGGAGGAGGAGAAACAGAAAAGGAGGGAGGTGGGACGAACAGTTTGTTTTTTCTCGTCCTAATTAAGCTTTGCTGACTCAGCTGTACGTGTTCACGTAGATGCCACATGAACCGAAACTATCTCTACATTGGTGCCGCATCATCTAAAATCACCTTAGTTTGGGTCAACAGGGTGAAATAAATGGTATTGTTAGTTCGAGAGCCTATTTCAGACGGTTTCAAACTACAAGATTAAAAAAATAACCAAGACTCGAAATTAAAGTTAAAAGGTGAACTTTTTCATGGAGCTGCTTCATTTCTCGTGACAATGCCCAGTTAACTTGAGTATACTACAATATGTCCGTCAGTCCGCGTGATGTCCGTACACAATATGGTATACGGCATGCATGCCCAGGCTTTCGCCGCTGCCGATCACCTCGATCTGTGCCGTGCCGTGCGCGCGGCACACGCGGGTAGCGTCTCGCGCGAAACGTTGGCGGCCGGGTGCCGCATGCCGTGCCGACCGCGGTTGGGTGGGATCGATGGGCGGCGCGCTGATCGATCGATCGGTGGTTATTTGCCCCGTGCCGAACTGCCGATCGCGGTGCCGCGCGCGCCCGGGCCGCTCTCGGCTCAGACACGCCCAGCACCGGGCGAAACGTCCACCTGCCCGGCCGGCCACTCGGTTCATGATGTGGCCGACCGTTTCGCTGCCGCGCCATACATACGAGATGCCCGACGTCCATCTCGCCGTGCAGACGTGCAGCTGGCGTATGTACCCGCTCGTGCACGCCGTTTTCGGTCCAGTACTACGAACTACTACCCGATCCACGATCAAAATTAAGATAACGCTAGCTCCCACGTCAAAAGACGTCATGAATGAATGAATGAATGAATAAGGTGGTGGCTTGGTTAAGGACGTTAGTTGCACATGACTTGACTCGATCGATCGCTCTGTTTTCCGATGTCAAATTAAGCTTGAGGAGTCGCGCATGATGAGATATAGAATATGATCAATCAGTACGTTAGTCGTCGCATGATTGCATAGAAGAAACAAGGTTTTCTTGATCGGATTAGATTTTGCATTTTGCAGGACAAGTGTCTATGCGGCTCTTATCCATTCGTCCATATGCCCGCCCTTCATTTTCGATGTACGTTAGATCTGAAAACTTACGATGGTTTGTACGCTTAATTGTCCCACCGCATAATACGGATGGATTATTCCCGGCAATTATTGCCACAAAGAATACAATAACACTGTTTTTGTCTTATTATGTCGTTTTAATTTGTCAGATAGTTAGCATTTGATCCTATGGTCATTTTGAGTTAGACAAGTGAAAATCTGTACGGAAAATCTCTTATCCAGAGTTTCCCACCATAGTTACCCTCGCTTAGCAACAAAAATGTCACATAATTAATCAAATTCTTGAATTTTTTAAAATACTCCCTCTGTTGCACTATATTTGTTTATAGTCTCGGGATTATCCGTTTCTATATATTTGTAGAATGTAGTTTTTGCAATTTTTTCTTTCTACCTCTACTTAAATGCTTTAGAAAAGGTTGAGGGTTGTACTTTATCATTTAATACAATTATGTACGATCATTTCTCATTAACTATTTTTTAAATTTAATGATTTCTTGGTCGGAACAAAATATAGTGAAACGAAACGAAGGGATAGGGTGTTGTTAGTGGGCTTGAACCGTCCTTTTTAGTCACATAACACGGTTGTCACACCAATTGATTAGACTAGCCATTGGTTGGCTGAGATTCTACATTTGATTTTCATTGCGTTAGCAACGAAAATCAAATAATTAGGAAAAGAGAATGATTCAAGCGACTTTCGTGGTAGGTAAAACACCAGTTGCCTGCCGTACGTTCTTTATGCTCAATAATGGTTCCAGTTAAGTTCTACACCAACACTAATTGTCGTGCGTAACTGATACCGTTCATTGTAGTATCATGAAGCTTCAATAATTGACTAAACTACTATGAAGAATTGATGTCGCCACTCGCGAGTGGTATGTTGAATTTAGGCGATTGGGTATTAGCTAGGTCCAAACTTATCGAGAGAGATCTCAGTGCTTACCCGTCACCAAAGCCAATAGGGTTGCGACACCTCGGAACGCCGAATTCGTGGCCATCCTTTTCTAGGACAGGCTAATGATAATTAAGTTGTGTTGAACGAACTATAGTCAGGCAGGAGTAATAATTGAGCTAGTGTTAGCTAGTAGTATGTTAGCGACAAAAGAGATGCCATGCATGGTAGTATATCCGGTAAATCCACAGACAACCCATTCAACATATATGGCGACATATGCTCGATAAGATCTGAACTTAAATCCTTGATTTAAATGAAGAGGACATATACGTGTACTCATTACCTAAGTCCTCAACCATCATATATAGCATTGTGCTCTGTACCTAAGCTGCGAGGGTGTCCCCGAATCCAAATACTCCCTCTGTCCCAAGTTTGTAGCGCGTATTTGTTGAATCATCTTGTCACAATATATATATATAGTGTATTTCATATTTTAATGTAAAATTAGTGTGATGTTTTCTTTATACCTCTAATGAATATACATCTTTACTTTATATCCTCTACATACATGCATTGAATATAGTGGTTAGTGAGAATAATTATGGGTAATATAGTTATTTTTAATATTTTTTAGTCCGTATGATAAAAAGAAATACGTTTTGTAAACTTGGATGGATAGAGTGTTTAGCTAGCGTGCAGTACAGATGCCAGGCGAATTGAACTGACACCGATCGGCGTAGATTATTTGACTCTGACCAACTGGAGCTAATTAGGTGAACTGATTTCTTTCCTCCCCTGGAAGAACAAAAGAAAGCGCGCATACCTTAACTGAGCATTATTGCATAGTTAATGAGTTAAGTACACAATGAAGTCACTAATTAACTGACCATTATTGCACGGTCTGTGACTTGGTGTCAGAAAACGGTGGTTTAGACGGCTCTCTCGGCCGCAGGGTCCAAGATTCCTAATGATTGCTGAATATAGAATCCGTGCATCCAATATATCCTCATGGCAGAGGCACCCAAACTGACGCAAACCATGAGCTCAAAACTCTTGAACAAATGTCGCCGAGGCAACTGATTCGCACGCGTCTAGGCTTCACCTGGACCGGCCGGAGGTACGTTGGCAGGACAAGTCCTTAATTACCAAGGCGTGTTGGCCTTTTCGGTCTCTGTCACCTTAAGAGACGGCAGCCACGTCTCTGACTTCTCGTGATCGGTTTAGCCGGCCGGTGCGTGCGTGAATGATGCTGCTGCTGCTTCTTCGTTCGGCTAAGATCGATTCTGACGTTTATTCTATCCTCTCTTGGGCAAGGTTTACCGTACCAAATCGGACACGAAAATTAGTCAACCCTCGATATCGATTTTCATCGAATGAAAATAGATAGAAACCGAATAATTTATAAAATCAAATATTTTGAATTTAGCGGATAAAAAGCGGTGAAAAAACAAAAACTGACTGTGACCGATTTTGTTCGATTTTTGACACACTCAAGGATCGGTTTCGTTTTTTGATTTTCGTTCTGTTTTATTCAATTTTCGACCGGTTTACATCGAAAATTGCCACACTCAAGGAAAATTAGAGAAAAAATCATAAAATCTGAATAAATCGCAATTAATATATAAAACACGTCAGAGAAAGTTTAACAATTTTTGAATTTATTTAGTACTTCTGAAAAATAAAAAATAGCAATTAATGAAAAGGAGCAGAGAAACTGTCAGATTTTTTTAGAAAAATTACTTGTTTAATCATGCTCTAAAATTTTAATTGTATCATAAAAATTTTCCAAGGATCATGTATTAAAATTTATAGAAATATTAGATTTCATTTAGTGCCCCTAGAAAATAAAAAACAGCAATTAATAAAAAGAAACAGAGACACTATCAGATTTTTATAAAAATTTATAAGCTTGATCATACTCTGAAATTTTAATGGTATTATAAAAAGTTCCCAAGGATCTTGTAAATTTTTTTCGGAAATATTATACTTCATTTAGTGGCCCTAGAAAATCAAAAATAGAAGAGCATATACAAAGACAATAGCACTGTTAGAATTTTTAAAAAATCCACATATATGATCATTATCTGAAAATTTTATAGCAATATTAACATTGCCTCAGGACCTCACACAAATTTTTTTTTTTAAATATGGATAATTTTTTTGAATTTTTGAATTTGAATTGGACAGGTTTACAAACCGATTCCAAATATCGAACCAGCTTGATATTTTTATCGATTTTCAAACCCTGCTCTTGGGTATTATGGGACAAGTTGTCCCGACTCCTGACCTCGAATCAAAGAATGGATATTAATCTTGAGTTTGGAAAAATTGAGCCTGTGATCACCTGACCAAACATGCTGCTCAAATCTAATGTGGTAACGCATGGTTGCCGTACTAGCTAAGAGCGAGACCATGGGCTGGGAGGTGCCAAATTAAATCATCCGTTATGCATGGTTAATTAGTTGGATAAGTGTCTTTTCTAAGCCTGAAGGGACACATGGTACAAGTGTCCGTCGTACGTTCTAGTACATACCGTGTCAACGCTGATTGATCTGCTGCTGCGGCTGCACTGTGTCTCTGGTTTATTCCAGGAAATCTCGCAACAGAGAGATGTAGTTCTAAGCTAGTTAGATTTCGTAAATTTTTCTCTCTTTTTTCCCGTTGAAAGACAACAAATTTACTTCAAATTAACCACCCGTACACGCAGTGCTATATTTACGGTTTTCTTCTATTGTGAAGAAGCGGCAGGCCACAAAAAATGAATGAAACATGCATGATGGTTCTGCATGCTACGTCTCCAACATATATACCTCACAAAAAACATTCTCTTCCTTGAACGGAAAACTTTGGCCATATAAATTGGAAGTGGATGGCTCGATTTCTGCATCGATCACATGCGTCCTAAGATTCTGCCGTTGACACAGGGTCTGTTGGAGGAGCTGCGGCTGGGCTGAAAAGCTGCTTTTGATTTGCTGGGTTGTAAAACAGTTGTAGCTGGCGGCTGTGGCTTTTCTTGTTATACCGTTTGGCAAACTGGCTGCTGCAGCTGTAACTTTTGGGGGACAAACGAGCGGAGAGGCAGTAACCTAGCGAAGCACAGCGGCGAAGAGTGGAGAGGTGACGTGGAGGTGGCGAGGCAGGGTGGTGGAGGTCGAGGAGGTCGGTGAGTGAGATAGGAAGTGGTCAAGCGAAGCCACAGCTGAAAAGCTCCTCATCAACGACTGCAGCTTTTAGGGTGCTTCTGCTGTGGTTTAGCTTCCCAGCTGCTTTGTAGCCATACTGTTTGGGGGAGCTTTTGGATCAAAGCTGAAGCACAGCCTCCCCAAACAGGTCCACAGCCAAGCCATATCTTTCAAACGAATCCAGATCTAAAACGAACAGAGTGACAGTAACTTTGGTAGATATTCGTGGATTGTTAGATTAAAGAGCGATTGTCCGATCTTTCAGATCACTGTTTAAAAATAATATGCTGATTTTTTCCATTGTACGTGCACTGTAGCAACACTACAGCTTATCGCTGCTAGGCGATCCGGACCGATCACTACCTCGATCTAATAGTCCGGAAAGATGAGGACCGCTAAGTTGTAGTCCAATTCAAACAGCACATGAACCCTTTTCCTTGCAAACTAGTCCCGGCCTCTGAATGGCTCGCCTCACTGGTTTGCTCTCAATAATTCAGCTTTATCCTAGTGCAATAATGCAGTTTGTTTACACCAAATACGGTCTGCGACTGCGAGTAGAAGATTTTGTATATGCGGGAGACCACTCGCAAGTCGCATGATCACGTCTTAATTTGTGCTAACTGATCACCTAGTACTGAACACCTGCCCTGTGTTTGGTAGACTGACTGGTCAGGTTCTTTTGCCTAATCGAACTATAAAATGAAAAGCACGGGAAGATCAATTAAAAGAAGAAGAGAAGTGCTTTCAACTCGATCCCAAGCCCAGCGAGCACTCGTGAGGAAGACACGTCGAGGCATCGAAACCGCCACTCTGCCGAATGACTGGCATATTGTCAGTTCCTCACAAACATGCTTAGAATGTGTTAGTGAGCAGACAAATGGTGCAAAAATAAAATAAAATGCCAGGGAGCGAGACACAGCATCAGGAGCCTATGACAACTTCCATAGTGTCTCAGCTGAGCCTGTAAGGAGCACATATTACAAGCAGTAAAAGTTAGGATATACACTGGACAGAACTGCTTGGATAGGTGGATGTTGCTTTTGATCGTTTCGCCCTGCAATGCAACAGCCAGCAGCTGCAACGTTCCAATTCCAATACAACCTTGCGCAGCAGGCCATATAATGCAACCAGGCCGCGCCATGTATTCTTCCGCCGGATCAATCCAATGTCTACACCTGTGTTCATATTTTTCACAATGCGATTCTCGCCAATTCCTCTGGCCGAAGTACCGCGCGCGGACGGCGCCGTGAGCTGACTGTCGGCGCACTGGACGTGCGGCTGCAAAGCCGTCACCCGGCGGTTTCGCCGCCTCGACCCCGCGACGTTGGCGGCTGCATGCACCAAACCACCTGCGCAACCACCCTCATCAATCTTCGCCTCGGCACCACCAATCCTCCGTGCCCACTGCCTCCGATGCTTCTTCTCCTTGACGGTGACTCTGGCCCTCCCCATGTTAAAATGTAATTGGAATTCGTTTCAGTTACCTTTTATTTTATACTTTAACTTGAGTTCTACTCTTATAAGGAAAGTTCTCTACGTATCCCTTTAAAATATATATATATATATATAGTCTACATGATAGAGCAAGCAAGAAAATGAGAAGAGTAAGTCTCAGTTATAAACATCTCTTTGTATAATGATAGAGCAAATTTGTCTCTTGTTCTTACTTTTTTTGTGTATTATTTCCAACAAATGATATCAAAGCTTTAGGTTCAAGATCCAAACAATGTTACCCCTAGGAGAAGGTGACTCATAGGGGTGACCATCCGTACAGTGCCATCAAGACAATCAAAGGTGGCCATCGCACTACGTCTACACCACATCCGTATCGAGGATTTCTAACTATTCTATTGGAAACCATCATCTACTATTACATGCACAAAAGGAATGTACTAGTAGATTTTAGCATCCTTGGCTCGGCGATTCGACTCAAAACATACTGAGCAAATAAGAACTATATACTTAGGCTGCTTCTGGTTTGGGGTTAAGATAACCAGGTCAGCCAACCCTAACCTAGCTAGGTTAATTAGCTTACCCTAAGTTTTGTATTTGGCAACCAACCTTGTTCATCTAATTTACTGTTTTGCTAGATTGAGTATTTTAGCCGGGTTAGCATTAGAAAAACAGAAGTTAGGAGACTGGGTCATGCTGAGTTAGTTTATCCCACCAATTTAGTGGGTTAACTTAATCCTAGGTTAGGATGGTTAGAAGACTTTGACCAAACTAAGTTATTAATCCTCCCTAATCTAAGGTTGTTTCGTGGGTTAAATCCCTAAACCACCTTTTAACCCCGAACCAAACGAAGCCTTACCTCTCACATTACTGCTTATTGCTTCAATAGAAACGACTATACCAAAATGGTTCTACACTTACGAATGAGCTGGGCGCTCAAGTAGTCAATATACTACTCTCCAAGGACTATAGAACTAGACGAGGCTGCTCCAGCACCAACAGAACCTCACGGATGGCGAGGATGGTCTGGCGATATGACACGAGCGGAGTCTCCAGGCTCGCAGACCAGCACGCGACGATCTACCGGGATCTTGCTCACCAGCTCGGGCTGGGCCTTCTCGTACTCGGCTCGAACGTACGCCGCTGCCTCCTCCGCGTGGTCGCTGCTGACGAGAGCAAGGCAGCAGCCCCTGAAGCCCGCGCCGCTGAATCGCGCGCCAAGAACGCCGGGGGCCTTAAGGAGGATCTCGTAGAGCTGTATCATCTCTTTGCTCCCTGCAATTCGGAAGTCACCATTGCGTTCCGGGAAGGACTAGCGAGACAACAACAATAGCGACCTGAAACTGTCAACATATCATCTGAAGTGTTTTGATGGACATACCGCATTCATAGTTGAGTATGGAGCTACGGCCAGAAGCAGAGATCAGCTGCCCAAATTCTTGTAGGTTTCCACGAGCCCATGCATCCCTTCCTGAACACAGATCAGCTAGTAAGAAAAGACAATAGAATCAGGTCGCAAAGAACACACTGGGATAAGAGAAATAACAGATGCGATGTGAAATTTTGCCTCTTTATTTTGGATGTGCACAGACTGGGATAGCCAGATAGGTGCAATGCCAGTTCATTTATAAATAATACAAGGTAATCATTTATGGAGAACACAACGGTGGCGAAAAACTCAAGTTCTTTATTAAGACATACAGTGAGTAGTACAAATACGGTGAACTGCGAATTTGATATTCCTGTGCATGGAGATATGTCACGGGGAAGTAATTTTCATTGGTAAATCAAATACATACAAGAGCGTAAACCAAAGATGTGATTAGCTCACCCTTAACAACTAGCTTCATTTCAGAAAAGTAGTGCTCAGCCCTCCTGGCAAGATTTTCCTCCAATATATACTGCAGGAGCAGATTATCATCAAATTTGTTCAGATTCAAGATCTGGTACCAATAAGATAATATTTATGAAACAGAGCTGCAAATGATAGAGTACCTTTTGGGCCTCGTATACACATGGATCAACTGCAATAACAAAAGAAAAAACAAAGATGTTATCAAGCTTGTTAGACTCGGAGAATGGATCACAACAAACCAACATTACTTAGATCTTTTACCATTACAAAGTATATTTGATGCATCTTCACAGCCTGAAGCACTGGGAATTTGAATAACAACATGATCAACAAATTGGTTATGTTCTAAAAAAAACTACTAACAGAGACTAGATAAATCGCAAATTTTACCTTTTTCAAATATAATAGGATATCTGTTTGCATGATGAAATTTAGTTATACACAATAGCTCACCATAAAAGAGCACGGGCAGCCTCTTTGCACTCAAAAACTCGCGTATTATATCCACTCTTCTTTGGTAGGTTATGTTGCAGCCCTGAAAATGCCAACAAAATCTTGAATGGTAGCCGTTCTTGAGATTGCTGGCTTTTATTCAGCTCCGAGAAGTAGACGTACAAAGGTGAGGCGGTCTACTCAAGCAAGAGAGTCTCAGTCACTACAAATGCTAACAGAGAACATTGCAATGAACATTTTCCAACAAACACCGGGCATAGAAAACACAAAACAGAGAAAAAGCCGCTGGGACAAGTTGACATAATCGATGGCCCCAAAGTGCAGTTGTATTGTATCAAACATCAACAATTTGAACTTTGTAAAAAAAAAAGGAAGGCCAGTTTTCTTTTATGAATAACATAACATCAACCCTAAAACATTTAAAAAAACTCAAAAGTCATACTGGAAACAAATAAAATTAACTT
Organism: Otatea glauca; assembly: GCA_036346275.1. NCBI lineage: Eukaryota > Viridiplantae > Streptophyta > Magnoliopsida > Poales > Poaceae > Otatea > Otatea glauca. The sequence continues at coordinate 8,038,413 of CM070718.1, read as the reverse complement.
TCAGAAAAACAGAAGGTGAGGTATTACCTTGCAGTTCATGAAGGTGAGATAGCCATACTGAGAAAGCAAAATGGCTGATGGATCCAGAATACCATTTTCAAGACCCAGGTATTTATTTTCAATGAACCTGACAAATATAAATATGAAGTTAAGAGGAACCACCCTAGTGACCATGAGCAATTAAGTCTGAAGTAAGTAGCAACAGCACATTGTTTGCACTAGGAGATTGTTAAGGAATAGCGCATTGTTGCAATGAGTTTGACGAGTACTCATACCATGGGTACCCTCAGCGGCCCGGAGTGACGAACGGGCTGCCCCAAGCCCGGCTCTGGCCAAAGGCCCCCGCTGGACCACGAAGGACACTCGTCCCCGACCAAACCAACCAGGGGGCGTCCGACCCCCGCTATAGGTCGGACTCCCCACAAGCTCCGACCAAGCCGAGACGATCTCCGCCAGAGGCCGAGTGCCAGGCCGCCGTGGGCCGTTGGCCACACCGCCTACGACATGATGACTCGTAAAGACCGTGACGAGGCGGTGGCTACTTCCCAAGGTAGCGAGGAGGTTGCCAAAGTCAAAGGTCCAGTCTCATTATCTAGTCATGCGCAGTGTAAGGATGCGCTCTCTCCCGAGGCAGCACTGGAGCCAGGCGTTGAGGCGTCAGCATCTGACGGACGTACAAGAGGGTAGGTGCGCCATTTCCTGATGACACGGAAAACTGCGCCACTCGATGAGTCCACCGACCGCGTGGGGTAAGTGGACGCCGATCAAATCGCCAAGACCAAGGACCGGGACTCTAGCCTAGGACACCTCATCCTTTCTTCTCCCAACTCCGTGTAACCCCCCTCCGATGTATAAAGGGAGGCGGGGTCCTCGAGGAGAAGGAGAGACCCCTTTCTCGGTTCTTCGGCAAGTCGTCTTGCTCCCACGGGTTCGAGTCCTTAGCTCGCTTGTAACATCGTGCGATCATCGCATCCGAAGCAATATAGCACCACCACATGGCTGAGTAGGACATTCGCCCAACCAAGATACATTTTGGGCTTCTTGAGTCTAACCATTCAAGGATAGGAACGCGCGCCCCTTGACTAAAAATTCACTCGCCGGTGCTCAAACACCGGCGGTTGGCGCGCGCTGTAGGGGCCCAGCGGCCCCATCGTCATCTCCGGATTCCCATTTGCTTCCTTGATGGCTTCCTTCACCCACGACGGCGTTCGTGATCGAGGAGCCGGATCCGTTCGGCTCCTCGACTTCGCCGCTTCGGCGGAGAGCTCGTGCTCATCCCCGCCACCTTCGAGACCAGCATCCGCCAGAGCTCGGACTCCATCTCCGGCGACCTTGGCAACCTCCGGCCGAGGCCCCGAGGTCGGAGCCCACTGCGCCGCACCGCCGCAATGGCGCCGTGGACTCGAGCGGCGACGACGCCGCTCCGAGGTTCACACCGTGGCAATGACCGGCTACGCGCGGCGCCGTCCACGACTTACTGGAGGACTCCTCCAGCCACGACTCCAGCTCCGACACGAAGCGCATTGCGGACGGACCGCACTCCCACGAATGCAACATGGCGGGCGTAGTCGACCCGGCCGCAACCCCCGCGAGTACGGGAACTCTCGTCCGGCGCACCGAAGCGCAGGGAGCGGAATATCAGTGCGAGCATGCTGAACGCACCCAAGCTCGCCGCGCCGAGCTCCAACAACAGTGCGATGAGCTGGAGGCTCGAAGGGCCGAGCTTGACAAACTCCAGGCCGACTTCGAGCAGAGTCAGCCCGAGCCCCCACTCGCACCTGGCGCCGCGCGCGCACGTGCGTGTTAGGTACACCACCAACTGGTGGAGGAATCCGACGACCTCCCATTCTTCCCCCACTCGAGCCAGAACGTGGCCGCAGCCGCGATGCTGCTCCGTGGCATCCCCGAGCCGGACGACCGGAGGCCAAGGCGACGCACGTAACCTCCGGGATCGGTGGAACGTCTGCCGCGGCAAGACATGCGTGGCTCCGGCCCCACCACGGGTGCCTTCTCCACCGCCGAAGCCGCGCCACCGCCGGAATCCGCGGGTCCGGCAAAGACGGCGACACAAGACGAGCGGCCTCGCCTCACGCGACACCGGTGCGCGCGCCTCGACGAAAACCACGACGTTCGCGCCACCTCGAGGCGCGGAAAAGCAATGAACGGTTACCGATCACGGGTCGAGATACGGCGATCGGCGTAACGGCCATCAGAGCCCGAGCCCGACGGTCCAGACCACGGGCTTTTGTCGGGATCGCTACGCGGACTTCCTCGCCAGTTCCGGCGCCGGCCAACATAGCCAAGTACATAAAGGCGACAAACCCGGTGTCGGCTAGAAGACTACCGGCTCGCATGTCGCAGGCGGGTGGAGCTACCGATGACCTCTTCATCATCCAAGACCTCCCATCTACCTTGCGGACTCGGTCGAGCCCGGCTCGGTATTTGCCCACGAAGACCATCGGAAGTGGGCCGACTTGAAGAACCTCTTCGTCGGAAACTTCGAGAGGCACGTATAAGCGCCCAAAATTCACGACTCAAGAGTCGCAAGCAGCACGGGGAGACTCTCCGACTACATCCGCTGCTTCTCCGACAATGCAATGAGCTCCCGACATTTCGACGCCGACGTTGTCAAGGCATTCATCTACGGTACCACCTGCAAAGCCTTGGTGCACAAGCTGGGCTACGTCAAGCCCAGGACTGCCAAGGAGCTCCTGGACATCGCAACCAACCACGCCTCTGGCGAAGAGGCTGTGGGAGCCATCTTTGAGAAAGGAAAGGCCGGAGAGCCCGGCGCCAAACTGCTCCCCTCCCGACCGCTCCGACAAGCGAAAGCGGCAAGGGAAACAAGGCCGCGAAGGCCACTTGGTCGCAGCTGCCGACCATCCTGCTAAGCAGCAGACACGACAGGCGCTCGACCACTTCGAGAAGCTGATGGAGAGCCCATGTCCGAACCATGGGTATCTTGTCAAGCACAAATACCGGGACTGCGACGTCCTGAAGCGCTTCCTCTCTGGCACCCCCACATCGTCGCGGGGCAAGGGGAAGAAGCAGGACTCAGCACCACGTGCCGAGGAAAAGAGGGTGGATGCCGAGTTCCCAGAACCCGACGGTTGCCTAATGATCTTTGGCGGACTGGCGTTCTACACCAACAAGCGGCAGCTCAAACTCGCTTTCCGCGAGGTCCACACAGCGGCTCCCGCCATTCCCACGTACCTTCGGTGGTCGGAATCTCCGATCACCTTCGATCGAACCGACCACCCCGACTACATTCCGCAGCCAGGGAGATATCCGCTGGTTGTCGACCCCATCGTGGGAACAAAGCGCCTAACCAAGGCGCTCATGGACGGCGGTAGCGGTCTTAACATCCTGTATGTCGAGATGCTTGACACCATGGGGGTCCCCCGCTCGAGTCTCCGACCGAGCAAGGCGCCCTTCCACGGCGTCATTCTGGGCCAACACGCTCACCCGCTCGGGTAGGTCGACCTGCCCGTCACTTTCGGGGGGACGGACAACTTCCGCACCGAAACCCTCACCTTCGAGGTTGTAGACTTTTCTGGTTCCTACCATGCCATCCTGGGGAGGCCGTGCTACGCCAAGTTCATGGCAGTCCCCAGCTACACCTACCTCAAGTTGAAAATGCTAGGGCCGCGGGGAGTAATCACCGTGGCCTCATCCTTTCAGCTTGCCTACAGCTGCGAGCGAAGCAGTTGCGAGCTGGCATCGGCGGTTATCACATCAGCCGAACTCACGAACCTCCGGAAGGAAACCTCCTAGTCCGCCCTCGACTCCGGCAAGTCGGGGCCAGGTTCCTTCAAGTCCGCCGAAGACACGAAGGAGGTCACGGTCGATCCCGAGGATCCGGCCAAAACCGTGCGGGTTGGAGCCGCGCTCCCCGCCAAATAGGAAAGCGCGCTCGTCGACTTCCTCCGCGCCAACCGAGACGTCTTCGCATGGAGGCCCTCCGACATGCCGGGAATGCCAAGGGAGGTCGCCAAGCACTCCTTGAACATCCGACCAAGCTCAGGGCCGGTCGCCCAACGCCTACGCCGCTTCGATGAGGAGAAGCGCAGGATCATAGGGGAGGAGATCGCCAAACTTTTGGCCGCAGGGTTTGTGAAAGAAGTACGCCACCCCGAGTGGCTGGCCAACCATGTCCTTGTAAAAAAGAAAACCGGGCAATTGAGAATGTGTGTCGACTACACGAGCCTGAACAAGGCGTGTCCCAAGGACCCGTTCCCTTTGCCCCGCATCGACCAAGTCGTCGACTCCACCGCAGGGTGCGAATCCCTGTCCTTTTTGGACGCCTACTCGGGCTATCACCAGATAGCGGTGAAGGAGTCCGACCAGCTCGCGACTTCTTTCATCACTCCGTTCGGCTTGTTCTGTTACGTAACGATGCCATTTGGTCTAAAAAACGCGGGCGCTACATTCCAGCGATGTATGCAAACGTGCTTCAGTGACCAGATAGGCCGTAACATCGAAGCGTACGTCGACGACATCGTCGTCAAAACTAAGGCTGATGACCTCATCGCCGACCTAGAGGAAACCTTTGCGAACCTCCGACGGTTTCGTATAAGGCTCAACCCCGAGAAATGTGTTTCGGGTCCCCAGGAAAGCCGCCGACTTCATCGTCTCGGCGTGGCATCAAAGCCAATCGGAGAAGATCTCGCGATCATGAAGATGGGCGATCGGCAACCTAAAAGGAGTCCAAAAGCTAACGGGATGCCTTGCGGCCTCGAAGTCGTTTTGTGTCTCGTGATCGGCGAAGCGGATGCCGCTTCTACAAGCCGCTCAAGAAGTCCGATCAATTCATTTGGACCTGTGGAGGCTCGAAGCCCTCACCCGATGAAAACATTCCCGACCTCACTCCGGTCTTTGGTCGCCCGGCATCAGAGAACCGCCTTCCTCTACATTGCCGCTACAACCCGGGTCGTCAGTGCGGCACTTGTCGTGGAACGAGCGAAAGAAGGCGACATGCTTAAGGTACAACGGCCAAACTACTTTATCAGTGAAGTGCTCTCCGAGTCCAAAGCTCGGTACCCGCAGGTGCAGAAACTGCTCTATGAGGTGCTCATCACGAAGAGGAAGTTGGTCCATTACTTCGACCGGCACCCCGTCTCCGTGGTGACCTCGTCACCGCTCGGCGAAATCGTCCACAACCGCAACGCCTCAGGAAGAATAGCCAAGTGGGCACTCGAACTCAACGGCCACTCTATGTGCATGGGGACTCCAAGCTTGTCGTCGACCAAGTTATGAAGGTTGCGGAGCCCCGAGACGCCTGTATGGCCGCATACTATCGGGAAGTGCGCAAGCTCGAAGAAAGGTTCAAGGGTTTCGAACTTCACCATAGCTTCAGACGCTACAACGGTGAGGCCGATTATCTAGCCAATCTCGCCTCCAGTAGAGGACCGGTCCCGCCTGGGATCTTTGTTTGCGATCTTCATAAACCTTCCATCCGACTGGACTCGGCAACCGAGCGGGCGACCGACCTGCTGGACGCGACCCCTCCGACCGTCGAGCGGTCGGACGTGGAATTGTCCGGGTCGGGCCGCGACGTGCTGATGACCGATTCCGACTGGAGGAAGCCCTTCATTGACCGGTTGACCGACGGATCGCTCCCCGCCGACTCAACCGAGGCTCGGCGCCTGGCTCGGCGGGCGAAATCTTTCGTCCTGGTCGGAGAAGACCTCTACAAGAGGAGTCCCTCTGGAGTCCTCCAGAAATGCATTCTGGCCAACCAAGGAAGGCAGCTGCTGCTCGATATCCACGGTGGTGTCTGTGGTCACCACGCCGCACCATGATCCCTCGTAGGAAAAGCCTTCTGACAAGGCTTCTACTGGCCGACCGCCGTGGCCGACGCCGAGCGAATCGTTCGCACTTGCGAAGGATGCCAATTCTTTGCTGACGCCGAGCGAATCGTTCGCACTTGCGAAGGATGCCAATTCTTTGCTTGGCAGACGCATCTTTCGGCGCAAGCCTTACAGACGATCCCCATCACGTGGCCATTCGCGGTTTGGGGACTCGATCTGGTCAGGCCCTTCAAAAAGGCGCCCGGGGGCTGTACCCACCTCCTCGTCACGGTGGACAAGTTCACCAAGTGGATAGAGGCCAGGCCAGTCACCAGCATTACATCGGCGCAAGCGGCCAAATTCTTCCGCGACATCGTTTTTCGGTTCGGAGTCCCAAACTCCATCATCACCGATAACGGGCCGCAGTTCACGGGGAAGGAATTCCTCGAATTCTGCGACGACTTCAAAATCCGCGTCGATTGGGCCGCCGTGGCCCATCCGCGACCAACATCAGTCGGCGGGCAAACGGCATGATCCTCCAGGGCTCAAGCCACGAATCTTGATCGATCAAGAAATTGGCGGACGATGGGTGGCCGAGTTACCCTCCGTCCTCTGGAGCCTGCGGACCACATCGACCCGGACGACCGGGTTTACGCCATTCTTCATGGTGTTCGGTGCCGAAGCTGTCTTGCCCACCGATCTGGAGTACGGCGTCCCGAGACTACAAGCCTTTAACGAGGCACGGGGGCTCGACTCACAACAAGACGCCATCGACCAGGTCGACGAGGCGCGTGACGTGGCCATTCTACGATCGGCCAAGTACCAGCAAACACTACGACGCTACCACAGTCGTCAGATCCGTGGCCGGTCTTTCAACGTGGGCGACCTGGTTCTGCGCCAGATTCAGTCCAACAAAGACAGCCACAAGCTCTCCCCCCCATGGGAAGGCCCCTTCACCGTGGTGGAAGTCCTCCGACCCGGTACCTTTCGACTCAAGGATGTAGATGGCAACGTCGTCCCCAACGCATGGAATATAGAAAAGTTAAGGCGATTCTATCCCTAAAACTCTTTCTTATCCCTCGCACCTTTTTGCCCTTCCTCCGAGTCCACTGGGCGCCGATTACACACTCGCCGTGCAGTCGGCGACCGACCGCCATTGGGTTCCCTCTAAGCGGTAACCCTCTCAACCCAAGCGCTACGGCCTACGCCCCTGCGGCTACGGCTCTGGGTTGGGGATAATCGTTCAAACAGGCGGTGATATTCTTATATACCCAGAAGAGGGGAAACCAAATGGTCCCGAATAAATACAGACGTGGGAAGACGAGGCGGCCCTCACCAGATTTCGGAGCGGCCAAGAAGGCGTATGGTCAAGGGTTGTCAAAACCACGCACGACGCGCGGCAACGGTAATTAAAGGCCTCACGGCAGAGATACCTCCCGACCGGCCCGACCCACGGGGGCTCCACCGCCAGACGCGCTGAGCGACTCGGCCGAATCGACCGACCGAAGTCGGTCGAACCCGGCCGACCAGTCGTCGGATCGGCCGACCAAGTCCGATCGCCGCGACTCGGTCGGGTTTAACCGACCAAGCCAAAAACCCCGATCAGATGTCGGCGAACTCGCCGGGGCTCGGGGCTCTCGACGAGTACTCATACCATGGGTACCCCGGCGCCCGGAGTGACGAACGGCCGCCTAAGCCCGACCGGCCAAAGGCCCCATTGGCCACGAAGGGCACTCGCCCCGACCAAACCAACCAGGGCGCCCGACCCGCCATAGGTCGGACTCCCACAAACTCGACAAGCCGAGGCGATCTCGCCAGAGGCCGAGCGCCAGCCACCGCGGGTCACACCGCCCACGACAGACACGACAGCTCGGAAAGACCGCACGAGGGCAGGTGGCTCCTTCCCAAGGTAACGAGGAGGTTGCCAAAGTCAAAGCTCCAGTCTCATCATCCAGTCATGCGCAATGTAATGATGCGCTCCCTCCCGAGGAAGCACCGGAGCCAGGCATTGAGGCGTCAGCATCTGACGGACGTACAAGAGGGTAGGTGCGTCATTTCCCGATGACACGAAAAACTGTGCCACTCAATGAGTCCACCGTCCCGGCGTGGGGTAAGTGGACGCCGATCAAATCGCCAAGACTAAGGACCAGGACTCCTAGCCTAGGACACCTCATCCTTTCTTCTCCCAACTCCCCATGTAACCTGCCCCCTCCGACTGTATAAAGGAGGCGTGGTCCTCTGAGAGAAGGAGAGACCCTTTCTCGGTTCTTCATGGCAAGTCGTTTGCTCCCACGGGTTCGAGTCCTTAGCTCGCTTGTAACATCGTGCCATCATCGCATCCAAGCAATATAGCACCACCACACAACCGGAGTAGGGACATTCGGCCCGAACCAGTATACATCTTGGGCTTCTTGAGTCTAACCATTCAAGGACAGGGAACGCGCGGCCCCTTGACTAAAAAATTCACTCGCCGGTGCTCGAAACACCGACAGAGTTCAACAAAGATTCTTGGTGTTTAAAACTTGTCCCATGCATGTATCAATAGATTTGATCCTTCTTATATGATGTAGATGGAAAGGGAGCAACTTACTTGTCCAACTGAATGTTATCAACTGATGATACAACCAGGTCATTTGCATTTTCTAAAGCCAGCAAATAGGCAATGCCAACCTGTTGAGGAGCATACAGAAACAAGTATCTTATAATTATATCACTAATCAAAATACCATTTTTCTTAATGATGCTTTTAAGGACCTAGGGTAAGGTCTAAAAGAGTGGTCTTGCATAGAGTTTATATGAACTCCAAATAAAACAATGTAAAGGTAGGGGTATAGACGAAGTTAAGAACATGCGTTGTTACATATGATCTATATGCTAGAGAAACTATACATCAGGGTGGGTCTAAATTACATTACTGTATATTAAAAATTTACAATTAGGTAAAGCAGTAATTCAATTCCAGGTTCCAACACATGATAAATGGGTCCAGCAGTAATTTTAACTCAAAAACATGTATATAACATATCAGTTAGCTTACAGCTGCAGATGAACTAAGCCCTGAACCGTCGAGTCCTTTCACACCGGAAATATAGCCTATAATACCCTGTAAGAAGCCATTTGACAATATTTTTTAAACCATAGGACAATCTGGACTATTAAATACACAGATGAAATTGAGTTACCTTACTGAGATCATATTCACCATTTTGCAGGGCATAAACAGCACCTCTTGCATAGCTTTTCCAGTTTATGTTTTCTAGGTTATCAATAGGTTTTTGCAAGTCATCAACTCTGTTTAAAGGTGATGGGGCATGTAAGTTGAAACTTAGCTTGGTAAAATTGAAAATTCTAACAAAGCCAGCATTGAAGAATATAAACAACACCTCTCTAAAACAAAGATACAAACAACAGCTATAATAAAGTGTTATATTTCCTAGGCAATGTGTTCATCAAAGAACTGTGATAACCCGGGGGATTATCAGTTTAATTAAATGATTAATTAAACAATAAAAACATGTTTAGGCAAGAAAAATTAAAATGTAAGGATTTGAGAAGTGCCGTCAGTCCCGCAATGAAAGGTATCGCTTATCGAGGTACCCAATCTGTCCGGGATCCAGACTGGCCCTTCTCGCTAGTTTCGGGTTCATCATTCAGCGTTTAGTAGCTTACCTGGTGCGGTATGTGGGTACCGCTAGCGAATTGAGTGAGTTTGACTGTAATGCCCTTTTGAGCAATAGCCAGCAGTGAAAACCTAAGGGCAAAAGGGTCATTGCCGAAATGCCCAGCTCTTTAAAGCCAGCTCTCCCCAGCCAACCAGAGGCCAGCTCAATTGTTGCTGTCCCCCATTTCGCACACAAGCCGAGAGGCACAAGAACATAGCCAAGAGCACCCAGTGCTTCCCCATTCCCATCCAGCCAAGCCCAGTGTCTAGCCGAAGCAAGAAGAGGGAGAGAGGAGCACCAGAAGGGGGGAGAAGATCATCCAAAAGCCCTCAAGAAGGACGTCGTCCAGAAGCAACCCGAAGAAGAAGGAGGCATCCTGAAGCAAGAAGCCAGCTTCAACACCTTCTTCTTCCCATCTTCAGCCAGCTTCATCCCCAACCAAACCCAGGTGCTTTTCGCATAGCAACAATACCTGTTCTTGTGTGCAGTGGGTAGATCGAGGGTTTAGCTAGCAAATGGGGTAGGATAGGGTATAGATCGGGTATTTCCCCCGTGATCTCAGTAGGTTGGAGCAACCATTAGTGTAGTATCTATTCCTTCTTTCATGTATTAGCTCAAGCCTCCAACCATCATCATAGATCCCCTCATACTAAAGCAAAAAGCAGTAAAGCAAAGCAAAATCATCAAAAAAAATGTGCGGGTAGAAACCCTAGCTCAGCATCCAGGGAGGAGCTGCGGCTTGAGTCGGCGCCAGGGAGGGAGCAGGCCGCTCGGGAGAAGCTGTGTCTGGCCGAGCCTGCGGCCAGTGGGCGCAAGGGCGAACTGCCATGGCCGAGTCGAGCGCAGAGGCGGCGCGTGAAGATCGCGTGGAGGAGCAGTGTCGGCTCGGAGAGCGCAGAGTAGAACCGCCAGGGGCGTGGGGCGGGCGGCCACGAGTAGGAGGAGGCAGCGGGGTGGAAGCTTGGTCGGCCTCAAGGCGCGTGAGGAGAAGGCGCCGTGATGAGGAGAGAGAGGCGCGTGGGGAGCTTGACGGGCCTGCGGGAGCCGAGCCAAGAGGGGAGGAGGCAAGCCGGTGTCGCTCGAGTGGAGAAGAAGTAGAGGCGAGTTGGAGAAGAGGCGCAGGCGTGATGAGCAAGGAGGGGAGGCCGAATGGCTGTCGGCCAAGAAAAGAAAAGAAAATGGCAGAGAAGAAAAAGGGAAAAAAGAGAAGAAAAAGAAAGGGAAGAGAGAAAAGAAAAGAGAGGAAAGTGAGGGGGAAAAAGGGTAGAAAAATAATTTGTGTCGCGGACCGCGTTGATTTTGTTGATCAACTTGCGGATCGCATAAAAATCGACAACTGATATGAATTAAATAGTGCCAAGATAAAAATGTACGGTAGATCAGAAATTGGTTGGACGCCAGAATAAATTATTCACATTAATTGCCCTGGATAATGTTGTATGATTTCAGCCAAGAGGGGAGGAGGCGGGCCGGTGTCGCTCGAGTGGAGAAGAAGCAGAGGCAAGGAGGAGAAGAGGCGCAGGCGTGATGAGCAAGGAGGGGAGGCCGAATGGCTGTCGGCCAAGAAAAGAAAAGAAAAGGGCAGAGAAGAAAAAGGGAAAAAAGAGAAGAAAAAGAAAGGGAAGAGAGAAAAGAAAAGAGAGGAAAGTGAGGGGGGAAAAGGGTAGAAAAATAATTAGTGTCGCGGACCGCGTTGATTTTGTTGATCAACTTGCGGATCGCATAAAAATCGACAACTGATATGAATTAAATAGTGCCAAGATAAAAATGTACGGCAGATCAGAAATTGGTTGGACGCCAGAATAAACTATTCACATTAATTGCCCTGGATAATGTTGTATGCTTTCGTGGTCGACTGAGCATTCCGACCAACCGGATCCAAAGATACTGCGAGGACGATCCTTCTGCTTTTATCCCAGGCAAGATTCTTTGATCATTTTTTATTAAATGAATTTCAATGCTTTCGTATAATAATCATATCAGCACTGCATCAAAAATTTACTTTCATATTGAAGTGTTGAATTGGAGGTGAATGATGGAAGTGGGATGTGGTTTTGAGAAAGAATGAAATGATGGATTTGTAATGTGGTTTCGGAAATGGTTGAGTTGGTGTTTAGCGTCCACGAATGGAGTCGTGGATTTGTATTAGAAATATTTATGGTGGGTAGAGGGCGCCGATGAGAAGGTGTTTGGCCGGCGGGGTCCTCTACATAGGCTATAATATAAGGTTAACCAATTGTACTTGGGCAATGAGCCGTATTTTAGTATCAACCATAGCGAGATAAATCGCTGTCAGAAAAGGTTGTCCTATGAAGGTATTATGATCTCCACATTGGGAATAAGTAGATAATTAGGAGTGTGAAGCTGGGTATGCCGGGAGTCCCAGTGAGGGACACGATATCAGCTGCAGTTGGTCAGACGCTATATTTAAAGCCTATGGTTGAGTACCGATGTTGCTGCAGTAGTATGGTACAACTGGTATGCTGAGGGTAAGTGGGGAACAGTCGAGGACACCACTACTCGTTGGCTACCAGGGTTGGAGATCTAATACTGGATTAGCGATAAACGTTCTGGAGCCTCTGTGGTGGAGGCCGTTATGGGTAAAGTGATACGAACCTGCGCAGGGTTAAAATCTTGAATTCAAGCCTGTCTCCTGGATGGGAGGCTACGGAAGCTAAGTCTGCCTCATATACGAGTGCAATAGCTGTTTTCATATTTTAAAATATCCAACTCTTAAAGAAAACCAAAAATCTATATTATGTAAAAAGGGATTTTGAGGGAAGGTGAGAATGGCTGGATTTGAGAGGAAAATTCATATCTGCATTTGTTATAATGCTTGCTGAGTACTTTTGTACTCACTCTTGCTAAATCCCTCTTTTCTAGAGTTTGGCTCCGGTGTTCAAGCTGATGATTGGGTGGACGAGGCAGCAGAGTTCTACCAGGAGGAATAGAGGGGAAGAGTAGCTGTGTAAGGGCTTCGTTAGTCTTTTGGTGTAATAGTATCTATATTATGTCCTTTTGTTGTAAAGGGATCAGAAGTATAATTATGCAATGGACATATAGCCCTGTGTGACTTGGTTTGAATATATTTTCATTCAGTCTCTAATTATTGTTCTGTTGCAACACTCTGAACACGGTGTACTAACTGATAAAATATCGAGTGCGCTCGATGTTTTGATTAGTTGGTATGCTAAGATTCGCGTAATTATCTCAGAGTGATGGCAGTGCGACTGTCATTACCCTGGGCTAATTATGCGGGTCGCCACAAGAACTAGCTAAAAAAATTAGTGAATGTCCAATGAAACAACTACAGGTTAAGACTTAGACTAGTCGTTAGACAGACAGTGAGACAGCACATCAGTCTGCAATTAACAGAAGGTCAACAAAGCTTTGAAAGAAAGCAAATGGTGTCAAAGTTGTCCCTCAGATGGCCCCAGGTGGCTACGCTGTTTGATGTTTATAACAAACACCAACACGGGGTGCAAATTTTGTTCAAGGAAATGTAGCTTGTATGACACTACCTGAAACGTATAACACCTTCAAATTGACCTGATTGGAGTAAAACCTGAAAAAGAAAACAGAGATTTGCCCATGTAGATAAATATAGAACAATATTATGATATGATGGATAATATGAGTGCACATGCAGAACTGCTAATTTGCAAGAACATATTTTCTGCTTGTACTGGTATATTTATCAAACATATAAACAAGAATACAACAAACAGGGCATCCAAGGTGGTGCAATCTATTATTTCGGCACAAAGGAGTTAGCTTGGAATATCAAGAGCCACCAGATAAATTTTTTTGTATATTTACCCACCTCAGCATCATCTGAGGGCACAAAACCAAGAAGAACTCCATAATTTATGGTCATAGTTGTCACAGTTCCACCCTGCCAGATTGCACAACAGAACAGTAGTTAGCTGACAACCATATTGTGCTGACTCTAGAGACAACCCTTCGAGATAAAATCAATTAACAGCATCACAGTCAAGTTTCCATCAGAACAAATTTCTGAGTATGATGCACCCACTTTTGTGTGTTTTAGCAATTTGCGAAATGTTTGATTCGTTCCACCATCAACCATTCTACAGAACAGCTGAGCAATACACACTTTCTTACAGGCTTTTTTTTTTTCAGGAACGCACCTGACTTGTGCATCATATTCATTAAGATAGGGGGGAAAAACAAGAAGCGATACAAACCCTGGAGGCTAGCCCGAGACTACCGAAAATGACCTAAAAAAAAGGAAAAAGACGAAACCAAGAGTACACTGGGCTATGACCAAGAGTATACTTTCTTACAGGCATTGTAAACTGGTACCACAATGGTTACTCAAGAAGGCCTGTAATAATTTCTAGTCAATGCCTGTAATAATTTCTAGTCAATTAGAGATAGTAATCATCCAGTACAATACAGGACCTTGCGCCCTTAGAGCAGTACTAAGTACTGACTCGGTATGTTACCTGCTGAAAACCAGTCATTCCCACAGTAACTCAGTAAAGTAGCAGTTTATACAGATTACACCCTTTCACCAAAAGTATTATGAAATTCTGTCCTGCTTACGAGCAAAGAAAACATGAAACTCAACCAACGTCAATGGAGCTTGTTCATAACTCGGAATTCAAGTTTAAAGCTCTAATTCAAAATATCTGAATTGGTCACATCTTTTTAAATACAGACCCGGCCATTACTGTTCTAACATCTCAAAAACAATTTTTTTCACAATTAGCCTCTGAGAGGAAGAAATGACAAGAATAGCCTCTCCATGGTTTATTCCCGTGGACCGGATGCGCGGAAAAAAAATTTCCCTCACTTCCAGCGGACGCAGTCCGCGAGATTTTTTGCGAGTTCCAGCGGTCGCGGGTGGGGCCGGGGAGTGGGGGGTGGGGTCGCGTGAGTTGCAAAAAAGACCGTGAACGGAAAAAGTATTTATAAGGCTACTTTGAAAAATTGTAGATTTTTTTGTGGCGGTTTGTGAGACATCAATTATATTTCCATAAAAATCTGAGAAGATTATCACGTACGAGAAATTTATAAAAATTCGAACATTACAACTGTTTAGATGAAACACTGACCAATAACTTTGAAGCGAACGAAAAATAGAACAAACTATGTTGATAAATTCTGGAAAAAAAATTGCGGGTTTCTGAGACATCAATTATATTTCCATAAAAATCTGAGAAGATTATCACGTACGAGGAATTTAGAAAAATTCGAACATTACAACTGTCTGGATGAAACACTGACCAGTAACTTTGAAGCGAACGAAAAATAGAACAAATTATGTTGATAAATTTTGAAAAAAATTGCGGGTTATTCAGACATCAATTATATTTTCATAAAAATCCGAGAAGATTATCACGTACGAGGAATTTATAAAAATTCGAACATTACAACTGTCTTGATGAAACACTGATGTAATTGATGTCTGAAAAATGTTCGAATTTTTATAAATTCATCGTACGTGATAATCTTCTCAGATTTGTTCTATTTTTTCGTTCGTGATAATCTTCTCTGAAAAACCCGCAAATTTTTTTTCAGAATTTATCAACGTGGTTTGTTCTATTTTTCGTTCGCTTCAAAGTTACTAGTCAGTGTTTCATCAAGACAATTGTAATGTTCGAATTTTTATAAATTCCTCGTACGTGATAATCTTCTCAGATTTTTATGGAAATATAATTGATGTCTGAAAAACCCGTAATTTTTTTCATAATTTATCAACATGGTTTGTTCTATTTTTCGTTCGCTTCAAAGTTACTGGTCAGTGTTTCATCAAGACAGTTGTAATGTTCGAATTTTTCTAAATTCCTCGTACGTGATAATCTTCTCAGATTTTTATGGAAATATAATTGATGTCTGGAAAACCCGCAATTTTTTTTCCAGAATTTATCAACATGGTTTGTTCTATTTTTCGTTCGCTTCAAAGTTACTGGTCAGTGTTTCATCAAGACAGTTGTAATGTTCGAATTTTTCTAAATTCCTCGTACGTGATAATCTTCTCAGATTTTTATGGAAATATAATTGATGTCTCAGAAACCCGCAAAAAAATTCAGAATTTATCAAAGTGGTTTGTTTTATTTTTTGTTCGCTTCAAAGTTACTAGTCAGTGTTTCATCCGGATAGTTGTAATGTTCGAATTTTTATAAATTCCTCGTAAGTGATAATCTTCTCAGATTTTTATGGAAATATAATTGATGTCTCACA
Organism: Otatea glauca; assembly: GCA_036346275.1. Classification (NCBI taxonomy): domain Eukaryota; kingdom Viridiplantae; phylum Streptophyta; class Magnoliopsida; order Poales; family Poaceae; genus Otatea; species Otatea glauca. The sequence goes on along the minus strand of CM070718.1, from coordinate 8,022,752 downwards.
AACCGCCACAAAAAATCCACAATTTTTCAAAGTCGTTATAGCCTTATAAATATTTTTTCCGTTCACGGACGTTTTTTTGCAACTCACGCGACCCCACCCCCCACGCCCCGGACCCACCCGCGCGAGTTCAACTCGCCGGCCCCACGTGCGCAGTCGCAATTTTTTAAAAAAAAATCTCGCGGACTCGGTCCGCTGAACGTCGCAGGGAAAAAAAATCTCGTGGACTGCGTCCGCTGGAAGTGAGTGAAAAAATAAAAAAAAAATCCGCGCATCCGGTCCGCGGGAATAAACTGTGGGGGAGGCTATTCTTGCCATTTCTTCGGCTCAGAGGCTAATTGCGAAAAAAATTGTTTTTCAGAAGCTAGAACAGTAAAAAATTTCGATTTCTGGTTACTGGCAGTAACCAGTTAGCACCACCATGTCAAACTCTGAATGCTAGTACCACTATACAGAGCTTGATGCAACTTCCAAACATTTGCAGAGGGGACATCTAATAACCATATTCACTACCAGTTAGCCAAATAGTCAAATACTGTCCTGAAAATCATTGAGGCCTGATCAACTTCGCAGGTACCACTAGGTCCATACAGCTATAGAATGATCCAACTATTTCCATTTATGTAGCAACAATATGACTTGCAACACATCATGTACAGTCTGTGTTTTCTGATATAGTGCTTAGTGATAATAATTAGGGGTAACCTAGTCATTTTCAATACCTTCTTAGTCTATATGCCAAGAAGAAATAGGCCTTATAAACTTGGACACAAAGGAAGTACAAAGTTACCTGATGATCAATGTGGGCCCCCAAAGGGCAAATCCTGTAGGGGCAAGCAATCACCCTAACCTCTTTTGCATCCCTTCCACTGATCTCCGCCACCTTCTTCCGAACAATGTCAAGCTGTATTACCAGCAACAATGTAAAAAGACCTGAGGGTCATACATTACCAAGGTAACCTTAAGTTCAGCACCCTACAGGCCTACACAAGCATGTAATTTCACCAATGTAATTACAAAAAATAAAAGACGTTAGAGGCCATGCAACTATCACTGGACTGATTTGAATTCAGTTCATCTGATTAGCTATACCAAAATTTGAGCTGGTAGGAAAAGAACATATTGCAATCCTACGATCCCATCCTCCCTGTCCACAACTCTCTTGAGGGACTATTGAGCTAAAGATGGGCTCATGCTGCTTACTTGAACACCAGAAAGGGTCAGATTTTGTTGGGACCAGATGAATTACTCGAAATCTCCAGCTGTTCGAAAACTACAGCACATTATACTCCTGCTGGGGCCATCAACATCAGCAGATAATCCAAAAGCAGACTGCACATCCCCCCTTTCCCACTTCGACACATCATCAGAAAGTATAAGCAAGGCACAATCTTATCCCCCAAAATACATCAATTCACAATAAGTATGACATTGCAAAATACATCAATACCACATTAATTCCAAGCTAGCACCATCAATCTCATATATATTGGGGCAAATTTTAACAAAAAGTTACTTTTTGACGCACCACACAAGCAAAATGAAAATCTAAAAGAGATCAATTTGCAAACATGACAAAACCAACTTGCAAATTTACAGTTTAAAAGACGTCAATTGACCACTAAATAATGGTAAAACGGATACACACTGATCGGAAGCTATCGACGGTCACCTACATCGTGGCTAATCGTAAACACAAACAGACGCATCGCACAATCGCGCGCGGGAGAAATCGAAATTCGCAGCTCTCAACCCTAAATAACCCCACCCCCGAACACAAGCAGAATTTACGGGACCGCGAAATCGAGACCATTGACCAACCGCCCCCCATCCGAGCAATGACGCTGGCCCTTACCTCCTCCTCCGACGGCCACCGCGACGACGGCCCTCCTCCCCCGGGCGCGACCATTGCCCCTATCGCCGCCATTGATCTCGCCGCTCCCACCCGGTAGCTGCGCGGGCGCGCGCGTAGTGTAGCGTTGGTATGCGAGTGGCGCGGCCGCAGCGTGCGGTGCTAGTAATGCTAGACAACGGACGGCGTGGCTGGCGTGGTGTTCGTTGGTTCCGCCTTTGCAAATCGTTAGTGCACTGCGTGGTGGAGAGTCGGGGTCGTCGCGTTTTTATCTCGGGTTCGGCGTGTCCTGTTGTCAGCTAATGGCGTACTCCCACTGATGTGAATACCTCTCTCCAAATTTTGTTTCTAAATACTTGTTATTCTATAATTTTAAGATATTTTTTAACAATTTTTTCTTTACATAGTTTTACTATTTATTATTTTTAATGTTATTTATTACTGTCAAATAGGGTAACACACCATTCAAAAACAATAAGTAAGCTAATGAAAAATGATAATTTAGTCATTTCTATACGTGTCTTGTTTGAATTACAAAATCCTAAAACGTTATCTATTCAGGAAAGGAGAGAGTATTATTTTTCGTATAGATAAAAGAGATGTTAAAAATGATTAGACTACCCTTAATTATTATATTTAATGTATATATATATATAATATCAAGTAAATCTAGATATTTATTATGGTATAAAGGGGACATCACACTAAATTTTGTATTGGAACATGCAATACTTTTAATATTAATAGATAAAATTATTAAAAAAACGAGTCCTACAAACTCGGATGAAGGGAGTAAAATATAATTAACTCCTTTCGACATGGCCATATGGGTAGTGTTAGGTACTTGGGTTGGGTTGATTCCACTGGTGATTTGTGTGGACTTAAAGGGTTAGTGTGATCATCACACACGGGATCACTAACCACCAGCAGTACTCCCAGGCTCCCAGCCGTCTGTGGTTGCCGGTTGCAGACAGTATCAGATGACCTGTGTCCATCACTATGCAGGTCAGGGAGGGATCTTATCTTTCTTGCGATCGATCGATCGAGCGAGCGGATGCACACTGCTTCACGAGATTATTTGGTAGTCGTAAAGCGCAACTAGTTAGACCCCGCATGTCCTTTGCTGTTCATCACAAGTCTGTAAAGATTGTTTGGGTTCTCGGATCCAAAAGTTGAGCTGCTAAGGACAATGATTCTTGTGCAGCGTGGCCTGCACCCCATATGGTGGGATTTGTCTCGGTTTCTGAAGGTTCATGGGCTCACGGGCTCACGGCTTCCTATGCGAGAGGTTTTTGTTGCTCTTCCCCTTGGATTATGTCCTTCTTTCAGGTCAACTCAGAGAAGCTTGCTCTCTTCTTGGACCAGATTCTCCTATCAGCCAAAGCGGCCAAACTGGCTTCGTCACAAACGCCCGTGCTCGTGATTTCCGTATTGTGCTCGTGCACCGCCCGTTTTTCTTAGATAAAATCTAGGAGAAGCTCCATCGCTTAATTATCCACGCAGATCGGATTGTCCAAGCATCAACGCATGCAATAAGCATTGAGCACAGCAGACCTCCAGAGGAGACTGGAATACTGAACTGAAATGACAATTGGGTGACCTCGCCGTGCCGTACGAGCATCTATGCGATACTGAAAAGGCAACCGTAGTATATTAACCGTCCGATGTAGATCGGGCGTCTTTCGTGGTCTGGGCCCACGGCACCGTCAGACCCGCTCAACCACGTGGAATGGGATAAAAAAAGAGAGATGCTTCAATGCTTTTCTTTTTTACAATTGCACAAATATTAAAGCATGAATGAAGGGTAGATGAAAATTACTTACCCTTTCGCTTGCTTCAAGATTTGTGCAACTTGTATTGAGAGGGAAAGCATTGAAGCACTGCTCTAAAAAAAACTATCCATCCATCTCGTTTAGTTTCAAGCTGTTTTTGTTCCGCCGGTCCGCCCAAACCAAAGCATGGGCCTTGCCCGGCATAGCCCATTACCCGGATTTTGGTTTCCATGCATCATACTTCTAATACAAGTTTTATAAATTTTAAAGGAAACGAAAAGGTAAATAATCATCTATTTTTTATTTATTCTAAATACATTATAATATAGAAAAGATAAAATTGTTTGAAACATGCACAACTTTTAAATCGTAATGCATGGAAGCATCTCCCTTGCTTTTTTCGTCTGGTCATTGGGTTAGTAAAACAAATTCAACCAACACGTTGAAGGAGGTAGCGGAACAAGAACAGCGGCTGAGCGACTTTACCGGGACGACGGCGACGGCGACGATTCGGCAACGCTCGTGGTCGCGCGCGCGGCTGGAGAAGGAATCTTTACGTGAGATTGACAAGCCTAATTATCCGGTTGGCTAAGCTAGCTCCCGTTTCAACTTAATTTCGACAGCGATCAACGGTAAGAACGCATTGCTGGATAAAGTCCAGATTAGCTTTTAAACGGCTTTTAACATAAGCTACAAGTATGTATAACTAACAAAAGACAAAATATAAAAGTTGGACTACAATTGATTTTGTAGTTTATTGTTGAAAAGAATTAGTTGTTTATCAAAGACTTTTTATAAAAATTTACAACTGTTTTTTCAGCTCAAGAAGCCAAAACGTAGCTTTTTAAAAAAAGCTACAGCTTGCAAACAGATCTAAATGCTGCTGATATAGTGATATATACGGACCTTGATACATTGGCATTTCAAGATCAGACATTACGAACACCCACAGAAAACGATATAACCAGTGGTGGAGCCAGGATTCTTTCAAGCCTCGGGCCGAAAACTAAGCGACAATAACTAACGCCAAATATTACTCACAAATGTTCATCACACAACTAGAAAATCAATGTATAACACTTGAACTACAGTTTGATTCTTAGCAATCATGAATAACAGCATCAGCATCACAATTCACAACATGGCATGATCAAAATATTAAAGACAAGAATGCATAACACATTAACACAATAAAACTCAACATTCAATAATCAATTAATGAGTTAATCACAATTCAGATTCAACCATTCATTTCAGGCATTCTGCATTCAGTTATTACTCATTCTCATTCTGTCATTCACTAATCACCAAACATTCAGAATCACCAAACATTCAGACAAGTGACAAACTGACAACCAGTGAGTGCTCATTTTCATAATTTCATTCATGGATAATGGATTCACCAATCACCTTATCACCGACAAGTAGATAACCGTGTCCGATGAGTAGAGTCAGAGAGGCTGCAGAGCGTAACCGCGAGCCACGCGCGCGGGGAGGGGAGGCGGCCGAAGCGGTGCCGGACGGCCGGCGAAGTGCCGGTGGCCGGCGGGACTTTACTGGATCTGCCGCGAGCCACGGGCGCGGGCCGGGCGGCGACGACGAGCAAAGCGGCGACGGAGCGAGCACGAGGCCGGGTCGAGCGACGGCCGGCCACGGAGCGGGGGGGCGGCGCGAGCTCGAGTCGGATCGCCGAATCGGGCTAGACTCGGGAGAGAGCAGCAGACGCAGCGCGCGAGCAGGCCGAGCACCGGGCCGGCGAGGCGGAAGCAAAGAAGCGGGGTTGCGGCCGGAGCGGCCGAGCGACGGCCCGGCGGCGGGCGGAGGCGCGCGGCGGCCGAGCTCGAAGCTCAGATCGAGGCGGCCCGAGCTCTGCGTCCAAGCGGCGTGACTATCGGGCGAGGCGGCGAGAGCCGAGTCGTGCGTGCCATAGGCAACGCAGATCTTTGGTCGGGCCGGCGCCTCGGGCCCAAATGAATAGTGAACAGTATTTTGTACTGTTACTTGGGCCAGGCCTCGGGCCAGGGCCCCACTGGCCCGAGGCCCAGCTCCGCCCCTGGATATAACCATGCATGTTCATGCGCGCCAGCCACCAGTCGACGCCCAACTGGCCAATTGGTCTGCCTTCCTGAGGTAGACGTAACTGCACTATGTATCGATTGGAATTCAGAATTGGACTCCTCCCTGATGAGGATCCACCACAGTTATTAGGATCTATTTATTTTTGCTTTTGATTCTGGATTCTAGTTTCAAAAATAGAATTAAAAATAAATAGTCCGATTCTAAAAATCGATTCTCACAATATAACTCATCCATATACACTAGAATTCATAATCCACTTCATATATACTTTTAAATTTCAGTTTTTAAAAAATCAGCTTCTTTACTAACACAATCTAAAATCAACTCTTACAAAATTCAGAGCAAAAACAACATACTCCAACTGTCGCGAAAACATGAAACTGTATTAGTACTCGCAGGAATTAATGCAGCTTTTGACTTGCGTAACTAGCTAGCTAGCGCATGCATACTAGTACTACCTAGTACTAGTCCTACTACTCTGCTTTGGCAGGCAGACGTGGATATCTATGCAGCATGCATGCATGCGACTGAGAACCACGCGCGCTCACACTGTCACACAGGCGCCAAACCTCGGACAAATGAGCCCCTTTACACATTTTTTTTTCATACATAGCCTTGTTGCAATTAAATTGTAAATATTGGCTCGTCGATTACAAAAGAAACAAAAAGAGATATATATCACCTGTCGTGGTATAAGATTGCAGCAGTCTATCTACCACGGTATAGAAGTATGATAGGTCCATCTGCTGATGTATAAGAGCGTAGTAGGTACCTGCCACTGCTTGCACGATCAAAGAAGAAACAAATTTACAATTTCGTTTGAACAAAGATAAGCTTAGAGAAAAAAATCGACTAAAAGCAAAAAAAAAAAAAAAAAAACTTTGTGCGCTAGCGCACATGCAAAAAAGATCGACATCTTCATGCCTTTGCTCCCAAAAGCGTGTGCATTCCTCTCGGATCCAAGTGATATCTAGCGTAGGCTCATTCTTTCTTTCAAAAAGAACAAACTAGCCTCTCCATGCATCGCTCTCCTTCCTCCATCGTGCAACCATTTTCTACAAACTCCATATATGAAGTTCTGAACTTGTGAACCTCCAAGTCGTCAACATGCATGCATGGAGTATCATCTCTGGCTGCGAGGAACATAGTTGTTGTGCTGAAAATTCTACATAATCGGTGTAAACTTCAACAGCTTTTATGACCAGCAATTTTCAGCCATGAGAATTCAACCATCGCCGCTAACACTCAACAATCAACTTTTCTCCAGCTGCTAGCTAGGTGATTTCAACTGCCGCGCGTGTCCATTTCATTCGTGCAACAACTACTCAATTCTGGAACGGTAGACTAGTAGTTCCTCTTGGAATCATTTGGACAATTATAGGCACATTCTCTTCAATATGCTAGGTATTTTTCTTTATACAAAAAGACCGAAAGAGTTGTCCAATCAAGCCACGACAAAGGCAAATGCATGCAACACAGAGTATATGATGGAAATCATTGCTTGATCTAGCCCACGTGTCTGTTTTTTTTTTCAAATATAGCCCATGTATGCATTTGCAAATTAATTTGGCCTCCTCCCACACTACGGAAGACGCGACAGGCGATGCATATCTCATGCCGCACCCAGGGAGCGTGAAAGTTGTTCGGCGCCATGGCAGGTCGAGCGAGAGCGGCACCGGGCGGGCGAGCACGACATGAGCTCGCTGTCGTGTCCGGGTAGCGCGGAAGCCACCCTGCCGCGGTAGGCCACCCTGTTCCTGCGATCGGGCGAGCTCCTGGGGCGCCGGCCTCCTTTCGCCCTCCCCGAGTGCAGCAGGAGACAGGTGACGCCTACCTTGCCTTTCACGATGGGGGAGAGGGACAAATTTGCAAATACATATGCGGGGAGTCTAGATTTGCAAAAACGAGATAAAGAAGGCTAGATAAGCAATGGTTTCTATATGTTCACTTTTTAAATTCTGATAATTAGATTGATCGTTAGTTGATGACAAAACGAGCATCCCTATACAGAGCGAGGGACAGGGTTCTTCTGCAGTCCCCATAGGGACTGCAACTTAAGTTGTCTCTGTAGACGAGGATCGTACGATCGAGGTGTTGAATGTTTCGAACTGGTGAATAGTGTGTTGCTACAACAATTGCTACAATAAAAAATGACACGGTATTTTGTACAGCATCCTCGACGGATCTGAACTATATTTTTTGATTGAATAGTATACAAAGGACCGCTTAAATTACGGTTACACGGTACTACACGGATCCCCGTCCCAGACCGAGAGGTGGCTAGCGGCTAGCTAGGGTTTGACTGTACGCGGCCTAACTAATTTAACCGCCATTAGAGTACGCAGCTTGCTGCTGCTGCATACTCTAATGAGCAGGTTCCAACTCCCGATGCTTTGGATTTTCTGCAGCACTTACTGTTCTTGCATGCAGCAATGCACCGGCCTAGCAGGTTGGTCAAACTCTGACCGCCCGCGAATCTCTTCGCTCTTCTCGCTTAGCTTGGCCGTAGAAGCAGTGGTACAGAGTTAACAGTACGGACCAGGTGTAAATTACTCTGGGTTAAAATACTAATTAACGTGCGAGGGCGGTTACACTTGCACCGTAGTACATGCAAAGAGATTTGATTAACCTAAGAACTTGACCGTTATAGTGTTGATCCTGTCAGCAGTAGAGCAGAGATGCTGATGGTTTATCGAACTGGTGTGCTCGAGAAATTGCTAATGCCTGTACCGATGTTCGTACTTGTACTAATATAGTTCCTTTTCTTAATTGTGATTTACCGATTTCACTGAAAACTACCGTGTGGCTACATGCTGAGCAACATCGTGGATGTTACAGTTATAAGAAATTAAGAATACACATGAGGTGTTGCGAATCTTTGTGTTTAGGAAGACTAGACATAGGAGGAGTATGTGACAATTCTACCGCACTGGAAGTTCAGAAAAAAACATGCACAGAAAACTTGCTAGGTTGGTAAAGCATTTCATAGGAAATTTTTGAAAGCTTAAATGAAAAGCAGAAATTTCATAGAAATTTTACACATATTTCACAAGAAATAGTTCGTTTTTTTTATAGAAATTTAGAAAAATATCCCATTTATTAAATAGTACGCCAATGAATGTAGAATCGAGGCTGGCTATCTAAGGGGTGAATGAGTGCCTAAAACTTTCCCCATGGTATTCCAAAATTCTTTCCCTCCAATATCTACAAAAAACTATGAAGATCATAGTCTAACACCCCTCAGTAGAAAACACCATGAAAAACACAAGCAAGACAAACCATGATTTAGACCAAAGACAGACGGTATGCATATGTAAGGTGGAAGGTCTATAGGTCTGAAGCTCTACGCACTTAAGCTGGACTTCAGATAATGCAGACGGTCTGCCTCTTTGAACTGAAGACGGTCCGTAGGCCTAACAGAAAACTTGCCAAAACCACAAAATGACACAACGTTTACACCAAAGCTTCAAATAACTTGAAACGTACACACATTCTCTAAGACCTCATGAACCTATTTCAACAAGAGATCAAAGAAATCGTTGCCAAAGCTTCAACCTTTTCGATTCAAAGTAAAGCTGCATCAAAAACGGACCAAAACTAAATATGAGCCTAGAGATTGCTAATGGGTTAAAGATGGTCAAGATGACCTAGTATAAACTCCCACATATCATAGCAAGCCGAAGAACAACAACCCGAGCAAAACCCCGTGGAACCAATTCTCCTAAGAACCACCTCAAACAAAGGTAAAGATTTAGCAAACTTCACGATTTTGCTACGGAGATGCCTAGATGGATAGAATCTGACCTCCAATAGGAATTTCCACCACTTACACTACACGTCTTTGACAACTAGCAAGATCAAGAAGAGGAGAGAGGGAGCAAAAACCAAACAAATCAAGAAGCAACATGACAAAAATAAGGACACTACTTCTTGAAAGAAACTTGAATCTATTGCTACTTGAAGATGAAGGCTTTTACAGCAACTCCTAAGAGGACAAGTAACAAAAAGGATAGCAATACAAAGTACTTGTACATAGATTTCTCACACCTATAATAAACTACGTACTCACTCAAAGCTTGAAGAGATGGAATGCATCCCTCTCCATCCATCCCTTATATAGAAGAGATCGACAAGCACCTCTCTACCATTATCCTACCATGAGTGGCTCAGATTCATCCATTCATCGTGGACCCCTAATACAAAATGGGCACTCGTTAAGCCCACTCAAATAGGTTTCACTCACCACATATACGCACGCTTTTCAAAACATATAAGCCCGAATCTATTAAGTCCTGATCTCTTGGTCTCCTCAGATTCTCCATGTTCTAAACCGCCTTTCTCAAGCACCACGGTTTAGCCTCTTCATCTTTTCTATTATTTGATAAAGTACCAAAATACCCTTGTTGTGACCTAGTCACATCCTTCACTAGCAAGCAATCTCCATGCTTGACATGTGTAGGTTTACCAATGGTTTGCCTCGCGTCCGCAAGTCTCTCCCATTCTGGTTTCCACCGGACCACCATCGCACTTGCACCAACTAAGCCACTTAGTGCAACCTGTCGCTCGAACCTTGCCTCCCACGTTCTTGTCCACTATGCACCTTGCTTGGGCTCAACCGTCTCACCCAACATCTATGACCTTCTAGACATTAGTTCCTCAACCAAGTCCTGGTCCTCCTCATCGTTGATCATAGTTGACTCTAAACCTCCTGCACTTCCAAAACCAATAAACCATGTCCAGGCACAAGTTCTTCGCAAGTTGACCGACGTTAGTTCAAGCGTGCATCAAGCAACCATATGCATTGACCCAAAACCTCTAGGACCAAACAACAACGAGATTCACAAATTTTATTCTCGTCCTTGTGTTTCAGTAATGACAAACGGTCTGCCTCCCCAATAGTAGACATCTTCCACTCAATAAAACCGTATATAGTCCGTCATACAACAGCAGATGATTTTTCACTCGATAAACCACAGACAGTCCATCATACAACAACAAACAGTATTCAACTCAACTAAATCACAGACAATCCGCCAACTAATGATAGACAGTCCACAAACAATGAAAACTTGCTGAAATTTCTCAAACCAAAGTTCCAACTCAACAAACATTCTCACATGGTCTTACAATAAATTATACTTTAAGGATGGCATTTGATTAATTCAAAGTGGGAACTTACAAAATACATGTGCATCATGAGGTGTGTAACTAGATCTCAAAATTTAAGATCAAGTGTTGCCTAGTGGTAGTCCCATGTTCTCTGCAAATTGTATCAGGTATAGTTCCTAACTGTTCTGCACAAAAAGTCCACCAAACAAATAACGAACTAATATAATATTGTAAGTACTAGCAGAGATCATCATAAATAACGAAAAGGATTTCATATGACTTGCAAGTTGTAGAGCAAGAGAAACTCTCTTCAAGCCCCTAATTGTGATTAGCACTGTCCATTCTGGTCCAGGAAGCACTGGATAACAGAGATAGTAGTTGCATTCCATTTCTGTTAATCTTGATCTTAGATTCTTTGTAGCTACTTAGACTAGGGAAAGTGGTTTTATATATTATTATTTGAAAGTTATATGTATTAAAAAATGAATGAAGGGTGTATTATAATTACTTCAAGATTTATTTTTACTCCTTGAAAAAAAAACTAGTAGTGGTGGATCATGCGTTCCTCGTCTTCCTAACATTCACCCAACTTTTCTCAAATCCCTCTTCCACTCCTAAAAATCTCTAACAAAAATAAAAAAATTATCCTACAACAAACAAATTAACTACTAAAAAAATATAATATTTATCCTAACAACCTTCCTTCCCCCACTTTATGATTTGCGATAGAGGTGCAATGCAAACAACGGTGACGAAGTCAAGAACGTGGTGTAAGCCAAACTCAACAGCAGAGTTATTGTGTGGGCCGAGACGGAGCTCAGCCAGACAGTATGGCAAAGCTAAGAGTATGACGTAAACTAAGCCCAACGACAACAGCTTAACGTATTGGATAATATTACTTTTATCCCTAGTAAAGCATAAATATTTAGTTAGTATAATTTATATTAAAAGAGTGATGCATACGAGCGTTACCCGCTAGGCTATTATGTGCCACGATGCATCATGTTACCGGCTGAAAGTTGCGCTTTTCTAGAAACTACGTAGAAGTCTGGATGGTATACCAACACCATGAAGTAGATTGAAGTACTACCACTTGTACTTATCCCAAAGAACTAATTGTGATTTGCTAATCGTGTTTCAGGGACAAGAGATGCTTTCATTGGTGCCGATCTTACTGGAGCTTCAACTATGTCACGTGTCTCACTGCAATTTGCGACTAATTTACAAAAGAGAAACACATTGGAAAATCCTGATTCATAACAACACTGGTTGTCACAAGCATCGGATGATCGGAGTGTTGAGGACTTCGCATGACAGGGCTAAGGCTAACAGAAAGAACCACTTGCCATCAACCAAGTGTTCGTCATGTTACTTACTTGCAGTTTAATTCACGTATTATTAGTGATGAACAACAGAACAGAGACAAAAGATTTCCAGAAACAAATAACAGAAAGATCAAAGAATCGTGTTCTAGAATAAAAGAACAAAGAATCTGCCGCTGCTGCACAAATGATTTGCTTCCGGTATTGGTTCCTTGTCGTGATCAAAAGTAATCTTACCAACCAAATAATTAGCTCGCTAATAAAAAATATCACTAAGCAACCTGCCTCAGTTCAGAAGAGACGATGGTCACAATGCAATGAACCCCTTCCCATGAAAAATCCGAAAGAACCGTGTCAAAATTATTCAGGTCAATGCTGCCAGTGCCAACCGCCAAAATGATTAGAGAGCAATCACAGGCAGGCGGTTAATTAAGCTAAGCTGATCTACGCAGAAAAGAACTAGTACGTAAATGGTTAGACCCTGTTTGGATTTATTAGTGCTAATAGTTAGCTGATTAATAGCTAATAGCTAGCTAACTATTAGTTGGCTAATTATTAGCATGGGCTGTTTGGATCCATCTACTAATAAAATTCACAAAATCAGCCAATTAATGAGAAATGATCATAATACCCTTTTGCATGAGGTTGGCCGAGTGGATAGGGTTGGAGGGAGGGTAAAAGTGTCAATTGACTATCTATTAGCAGCTTTTAGTAGGGTACAACCTGCTAATGAACTAATTGTTAGCAGGGTGGGCTGCTAATAATTAGCAGGTCTGTTTGGATCCATAGCTACTAATTTTAGCAGCTAACTATTAGTGCTAATGGATCCAAATAGGCCCTTAGCCGGTGGAAGCGCATTATTAAGTGTTGATCACATGTAGGTTCGCCAGCCACTCCCATGTTCTGATGTGAAGCTGTTCTTCTCTCTCTCTCGATCTAGCAAGAAATCCAGTGGGAGAATGAGTCCATAGACATGCTATTGCAGACTATGCAGAGGCTTTGAATGAAATCTGAACAGTTGTAGATCTATTGCAGAAGCAAGAAAGAAGGGTCAACGGGCCATAATCCGAGGCAAAAATCAGCATTGGGGATTAACAGAACTTTGCTTGACTGAATATTTCAGGTGAGGGTACTAGTAGTTTTAGATCCATTTTCCTAGGATCTGAACTTCCAAAGATGCTCCTCTACAGAGAAGCAAATGCTACTAACAAACTTTCAGATATCCTCTCCTGGGGATTTACTGGTACGAGTCTTCAGTTCAAACCAGAGAGTTACTCTTTCTGATTAGAGTATAAGCATACCAGAACAAGATAATCAGAAAACAGCAATGCTCCATCAGCTCACAACTGTTACGATCGAGTTAATGCGGATAAAAAATCCACCGTCCCAAGCATCTATAATGGCTGAGCGAGATTTGTTTATTCAGTTGTAATACTCTCATGAACATCTGAAGTCAAACTGTGACGCCATGAGTCCATGCCAACATGGAGAAAAAAACTAAAAAAACACACACACACAAAAATTTGCAGCACAATTACTCTGCATATAGCCTGACAGATGCAAGCCAGCATTTCCCCAAGATGGCAACAGCAAGCGGAAATCTATTCAGATTCCCCGGACTGGCATTCTCTTTGCTTTACTAACCAACCTGCAGAAATCTCAACTGAATTAATTAATTAAACTTCATTATTCAGAAGAGAGAGAAAATACACCGAGAAAATAAATATAAAGGAAAAGACACTACAATTCCCTAGAAAAAAAATCCTAAACTGGGCCCACCCACTTCTTCCCTTTAAATCCCCCTCCATGAACGCCCCAACAACGCCACACCCAAACCCGTGGAAAACGTATCTCAAAACCACCCGAAATTCTTTCCAAGTTTCTGGCCAAGAAGCGAAAATGGAGCAATCCGGAGGCAAGAAGTCGAACAAGATCACCGAGATTGTTCGGCTGCAGCAGATGCTCAAGAAGTGGCGCAAGCTCTCCGTCACGCCCAAGGACCCGATCACCGCCGGCGGCAATGGCGGCGGCGAGAGCAAGGCCAAGAAGTTTCTGAAGCGGACGCTGTCCTTCACGGACAGCCCCTCGGGCTCGCCGGCGACTCCGCCTCGGGGCCACCTGGCGGTGTGCGTGGGCCCCTCGATGCAGAGGTTCGTCATCCCGACGGAGTACTTGAAGCACCGGGCGTTCGCGGCGCTGCTGCGGGAGGCGGAGGAGGAGTTCGGGTTCCAGCAGGAGGGCGTGCTCCGCATCCCCTGCGAGGTGCCCGTCTTCGAAGCCATCCTCAAGGTCGTCGAGAAGAACAAGAAAGGCGCCGCGTTCTGCTACTGCAGCTGTGAGTACGCCGCCGACGAGGTCGGGCGCGGCACGCCCAACAACCCACTGTGCAGATAGGCGGGGCTCAAGAACGCTACTACTAGTTCTTACTTCTTAGCATGCATGTCCCAAAAAAAATGTTCTTTTTTTTTCTCCTTTTCTTTATTATTTGTGTTTTTAACTGTTGTGATGGTGAGGGATGATTCGATGCTATCTCCCCCCGCGGTTTAGAATTTACTCCACTACTTGATTTTTTCTTTTTTGTTGAGTTGAGCTGATCTGGATTGGGTAATGCAGCCCTCATGGAAAGATTCAAAGATTGATGTGGAAACGAAGGACTTTTCTCTTGTTATTACTGTTGAAAAGCCATTAATAGGAGCTACCTCTACCTGAAAGATTTGATTTTTCTGTTCGATTTGCAGTTATTGCTTTTTTATCTTTATAGTACATCTCGCCGGCCGTTGTTTATATCAATCTTGACTATTGGGAACATTGTAAGGTGAATGTGTACGCCCATGTACTAATGAAATGAATGCCACTTTCACCATTTCTAGTATAACTCGATCAAACGCTGGAAAATCCTTTGAATAAAAAATATATCAAAAATGGTGTTTTTTTACTTTGCCTTTTACTGTTTTACTACTACTTCACAAGAGGGCAATGCGTCAGATAAGCACTGTTCAGTATTTTACCTGAGCAAAGAAATGAGCAGCAAACACTGGTAATCCAATTGTCGATGAAGGGACTAACAGTGCCTTCGAATTCATGAAAGTTACTATTTCTATAGCACTGTGTATGTGTAATGCAGACTCGACGCCAATGTCGTGGCCTCGGCTCTGCACATTCATGTTTTGGGTTTTCAGGTTTTCCTTCTGTTCTAAAGGTTAGCACAATATCTTCAGAGTTTGATGCTTGTTTGTGCCTTTGTGGTTCAGTATCCTCCTTTTATTTTCTCTTGTGATTTTCAGGCTTGCAGTTATTTATAAGCGGAAAGACGCTACAGTTATCTAGTACTCCTTCCTAAATATGTGTCATTCTAGATTTCAAAATTTATTTCTAAATATATGTCATTCTGTAATTTCAATATGACTTTTTATACTTTTTACTTTTATATCCTCCTCCTTTAGCTATTTCTAATATAATTTACTACCATAAACATACCATCTAAATAAAGAGAGTATATAATAAAAAGAGGTATTATAGTCTTCTATAGACGAATCTTGTTATAAATGTAAAAATGCTATCTATTTAGAAACAGAGGTACTAATCTAATTCAACCTATCCACGAGAGATCATTACTATACTCATTTCCCTTCTTATTTTCCGGTGGTTGTTTTGTCTGCTACTCCTTTCTTCCTTTCTTGGAAGCCTGAACAAAAAAGGAAAAGCGGACTGACTTTTTGAGCAAAAAGAACAACCAACTGAAACTGATTCCAGTTCTTACGAATAACTTTCCTCCTTTTTTTACTCTTAGCAGTCCATGCCCTACTCCAGTCCAAGTGTGCGGAGAATAATCTTTGTGGTGCCTGCAGATGTCCACAAAACTCCAAGAAACACGCATCTGATCACTCACCAACCTTGGGTATGTATAATAATATCATCTTAACTTACTCTTAATATGTTCATGTCAGTTTTATTCTATACGAAAGAGTGAGAAAAGAGTAGAGAGAAGAGAGCTGATTCTTATTTAGTAGTAAGCATTGCACGAAAATATAGGTAGATTATGTACAAGAGAGAAGAGATAGTTAATACATGGCATCTAGTGCTAACTTTTAGATATAGCTATTGTACAAACTGCTTTTAGTGCTTACTCTAGATGACATAGATAAGAGATGAAGTACGCAGCTGGCTTTGTTATTATACTTGCCCTTAGGGCATGTACAATAAGACTATGTCAGCTGGCTCTTAGCATATACACGTCGGCTTTGGTCTATATGGAGGAGTGAGAAAAGAGGAAAGAGAAGAGAGCTGGCTCTTATTTAGTAGCCAGCTTTGCACGGGAGTATAGGTAGATCATTTATGTACAAGAGAGAAAAGATAGTTATTGCACAATATCTAGAGACAATATTTAGAGACAGTTATTGTACAAGTTGATTTTTAGCTTACTATTAACCAGTAGTTGGCTTTGCTATTATACCTACCCTTATATCTTCTCTCAAAACACGAAAGGGTTCTCCGGTCCAACAAATTACCTTATATCTTCTCTCAAAACACGAAAGGGTTCTCTGGTCCAACAAATTAGTAGTATCTCGATTCTCGATAAGATGTTGCTTCGTATTCCAATGCATTTCAGCACTGCAGGTCCACCATGCCTATGAAAGCATACGTTGAAATCTTGGTTAGGAGCACAAGATTGTTCAACCCAATAAACTTTAACTTTAGATACCGATCCCCTTAAGTCAACTAAGTAATCCACTGACAAGGAGGAGAGCAAATGCGCTGTTTGTCAAGAACATGGCCTCAGCTCCTGTACACAGGCATCTCAATACCCCAGAGACTTAACCTCTAGAAGCAACGGCTTGTACTGGTCAATGATCAAGATTGTGACAGACAAAAAGCTCTAAACACTGAATTTTATCACGAAATGCAATATTCATTTTTCATACTAGATAGTTCAGGAAAATGTAGATTTGCAGGAACTTGTTCAATTGCTTAATCCCAATAATGAACTTTGGAGTGTGAACTCGCTTCAACCGTTAACCATCTGAGATTGTTTTCTTCGGGTTCACGCCAATCCCTATGAGCCTCTACTGCTGCAAGAAACCATCCATGTGAGCTGCGTGACCGGTGAGCAGCATGTGCTCTGCACGTTGCGAAGCGTCAAGCAAGTAATGGAGGATGCCCGTAGGTTGGGCTGAATAGTTTAAGGCAATTGATGGTCGCCAGCCAGTGCTCAAGTACCTTCAGGACGTACCTTCAGATGCTACTTCAGTACTTGCTTGACAATGAATCCATAATTTTCATTGGATCCACACCACATTCCACAGATCCATTGCATTACATTTACTAACAAACCTTGCATCACAAACTACTAGTAATTGCTACCGCTTATTTTTCGGCAATCGAGTCGCCGCATGTGCACTTCACTTGACTATCAAAGTTTCAATGGGGGAAAACCGGCATATGTATTCGTAGCCAGTAGAAAACTGAAGAAATCTCTTCTTGTTATCCCTGTACGATAATTAGGCATATTAACGATGAATTTATTTCAAAAATAAGTTATGACAATAATTAAAGATAGAACAGATGAAATAAATAAACTAACACAAGCAATATGCTTATTGCAATGTCTATCTCATCCATATTATTAGATAAACAGAACAAAGAGATGGTTCGCTGCGTTACCGAGGAGACGCGAAGATGTGGCCGAACCGGTAGTAGACATCGATAAAGATCAGCAGGCGATGCAGTCGAAGCCAATCGTCAGTGAAGAAAACAGCGAGCAGTCGCGTGAAGATGCTTTCCAAAAACGTGATTCGTCTTATCCCGGTGCAGGATCTCAAGGACGGACGTTTCGGAGACCTGCTCTCCCAACAGTCGGTGCACGCCGGCGAAGGGACGAGGAAGACGGATGCAACGCAGTACTGAGGGAAGGCAAAAGTTTCAAAAGGATGAATAGATCTGATCTCTGTTCTGCGTATATATAACAGAGATAAAATCGTGGAACACGATACGAGTCGGTTACGGATTTCGCGTAAAATCCGTTCCACGATTCGAGTCAGTTACGGATTCGTTCGCGCAGTTAAAACCACGTTAACATAACTGTGTTGACTATTTAGTCCAACGCTGCAAAAACTGCAAAAGAGAACCGCGTCTGTGCAAGCCATCGAACTCGATTTCGCTGCACCATTCACGCGCATATTGCGTACACGCGCTACCTGGCAAGGCGAGCGAGCGCATGTGTTTTCTTCTTCTCATTCTCAAGCATTGGTGGAGGGAACCTCCCTTATAAGGTGGTCTTCATTCATCTCCATTAGCAACATGGGACTATTGCATTTTCACCTCTCTTCCATCTAATGGGTCTTTAAAATTTTCAAGAATTATTTGTGAACTAATGGGCCTCTAGCTCAATAATTCTACCAATCCCCGTATACGTGAGAACTGAGAAACCAGAGCCAAAACAATGTTCAATCAAATACGCTCACAATGCTCACGCAGATGATTAGAAGTTATTGCTCTTTTTAATGCAAAAAAGTCTAAACGGTAAAAAGTAAGTCTGATTTTGTGGAAAATAAGTGGTGTAGAATGCAGATTTTCAGATAAGTCGTGTGGTTCTTCAACAGAGTTCCAGCAGCTGGGAAGTAAATAAAGCAATAATTTGCTGAGGTCATATGGGTTCTGATGGAACTGAAGCACCAGTATATGAAACATAAGGGGGATTTGAGTAAACTTCGCCTCTTAACCCCATTAGTCTATGTTTGAATGACGAATCATTCAAAATTTGAAGTTAGATGGCACCTTTGGTTGCTCTCAGCGATTACTATTTCTCATTAAATACTTCTTTTAACGCTCGTCACATTGCTTATACCGTATAACCAAGTGAACACCTACATCAATAAATGCTCACTCAGCTGTACTGGTATAATTAATGTGATATGTATTAAAAGAGGTACCGAAAGAAAGATACAAGTATTGTAACAATGAAATTAACAGATGATGATATAAATAGAAAATGTACCTTATACTATGTTTACTGTTTTGCTATACAAGTATTTGAGGAAGAAATTTTCAGTCACATGTGGCAAGTATTAGGAAACAGAGTGAGGATATTCTTTCCTATAATATATAATATTAAAATATCACAAATGGAGTTATGAAAAGATCTATTTTTTAAAAAGTAAAATCACATATGTATTACCAAATTATTTAAATATGCTTTAAAGATGATATACACGCAAATGTGCAATATGTAGAGCAATAGATAGATTCACTTCACCCTTAAGCTAATCCGAGCACGATGTTCTTACAGGAAAGTCTCGTAAGGAGACTCAAAGTCCAATACAAGGCGTAATCAAGTAGATAGGAGCTTATCTGCTTATGTAAGTGTCTTATGTTTTCTTTATAGAAAACGCTTTCCGATTTCTTTGAAGATGACTAAGCTGAATTGGTCTAAATCTTCACAGAGCAATCTGTTCGAGTTAGACACTATTAGACAGAAGCATAGCCTCTGCCGTAAGCCGGAGGGTACACTATGGCTCCAATGTTTTTTGAGTGCTGTAAGGAAAAGTTCTATAGCTACAGTACCGAGACTGTAGCAGATGATGCTTGCACTGCTTAGTTTACTGTCGCGATTGGTCTTGCCCATTCGCACTCTAATTCGACAGCTGAAAAGAAGCCAAGGCAGAGAGACTGCACCGGAGGATACAATTTACTAATGAGTTGTACTTGTACATCAGTCAGTAGTTAGTTTATCAAAAAACTTAAATTAATGAGTAAAGATAAGCAATTCACTTATACTTCAATACTCCCCTCCTAACGTATAGGCTCTCTCAGAGGAGAGATCTCTTGGCTCTGATACCATATTGAGTTGTATGCACTAACCAGTTTATCCAAAAGCTAAAACTGACGAGAAAAAATAGACAATTCACTTATACTTCAACATTCCCCGTTAGACCCACCCAGTTTACTTGCCCCTCGCTCATGGGTCCTGAAAATAATACCACTTAATCGATAAGTTGGACACGGATTGACCTTTCATGAACATCTAATTAGCACGAACAAAATGTTCTTGCGATGCACGTCGCATGTGAGGAGGCACCATGATTTTAAGGCAACACATAACTTGCATTCTTAGTTTGCCCGGTTATAGGAAATCATGTACATGCGGATTTGTTTGCAACTGTTAAGAACATGGAAGCATGAGAAGCTTATGCAAGTGGTCGCCATTCAAGTGCATGTGATGAGATATGAAGAAGATTTTTTGCCAGTGTTTTGTTTCTAACTTCTGTCTGAGGTACGTGCCTGAATTGCTGCATGCCTAAGAGAATTGCATAGAGATGTTAGTGTTGAAGTATATTGCCCATATTCCCTCATAAGCTTAAGTTTTTGAAGGACCATGTAGAGGTCTATCCATGTTTATGATGAGTATTTGACTTTATGTGATCTAGGATAGTTTAGATTTGAGTTTGGATTTAAAATAGATTTCAAGTTGGAAGAGGGAAACAGAGAGTTTTCCATTTTGCGTCGGACTGATTTTTCACGTGTATGACGGACCAAATCGCGGTGAGTTTCACGTGTATGACGGACCAAATCGCGGTGGTTTTCACGTTTATGACAGACCAAATCGCGGTGGTTTTCACGTGTATGACGGACCAAATCGCAGTAAGTTTCAAGTGTATGACGGACCAAATCGCGGTGGTTTTCACGTGTATGACGGACCAAATCGCAGTAAGTTTCACGTGTATGACGGACCAAATCGCGGTGGTTTTCACATGTATGACGGACCAAATCGCAGTGAGTTTCTCGTGTATGACGGACCAGTTTTACCAGCGTGCAGTAATATACCTTTTTGAAGGTCTTCCCATGCTCAAAAAATTATTTGGTCTACATGAAAATTGTATAGAATTCAAGACGCATCTTTTTCATGTTGACAAGTTTTTCATTTGAGCAACAGAAAAAATCATAGAAAATCGGTAAGGTTAATAGAGAATCTCTTGTTTACGACGGACCAATTTTGACAGCGTGCAGTAATATACCTTTTTGAAGATCTTTTCGTGCTCAAACAATTATGTGTTATACATGAAAGTTGTAGATAATTTCGAAACATAACTTTTCCATGTTGATAAGTTTTTCATCTGAGCAACATAAAAATTCATAAAAAATTGAGAAGATTACTGTTGTATTGAAAACATGATGTTTGCATTTGGTTGAAGTGTTTTGGTTCGTTTTGGTCTGTTCTAACCCCAATTCGTGATAGAATTGATGCGCTGGGTTCATGGTGGAACCAAGAATGGTTTTCTTATTTTTGTGGATGTAGGACTTCATTTGATGGGCATGGTGAGGCGAAGGGAGGCTGGAACTAGGCATGGATTGGCCGGAGGTTCAAGTTGGCCGGATGTTCGCCGGAAGATGATCGGAGATGAAGTCGGTGCAGTCTCAAGAGATAAGAGATCGGTGGAGAAGCTAGCTTATCACTACTTGGATCAAGGAGAGCTGTTGGGTGGCAGTTCTGGAAGATAGAGTACTGGATAAGTGTAGCTTGCTTTGAGATCCGTGCAAGAAAACCCATGTTATTGTAGGGTTTTGGGTTAGCCCTTGCATGGCTGGTTGAGTGGGTTAATCCTAGCCCTTGATGGATGCTCTAGGATTTAGAGGCTCATCCAAGGGTGGTAGGTGGGCCAAGAGTTGTATAAATAGGGGTGGAGGGGCAGCCTCCCCTGGTGTGAAGGTTTTTGAGGTTTTTGATGCTCCTTTGAGCTTTGCCTACATGAATGTGAGGCTTTGTAACCTCTCCTTCTAGAAATTAAATGTTCTTCATTTATGTTCATGTTTCATTTCCTTTACTCATTTATATTACGCATTTAAATTACGCAATTTAAATTCCGCATTTACTTTCTTGCAATTTACATTTACGCAATTTGGATTTGCCTTCCCTCCTTCTAATTGCTGACGAATCTTTTGCTGAGGTTTATGATTGATTCTTTCTTGAAATCCTGTTTCAATCATCTAGGCTATCCATGCGTTCTTGTTGCAAGAAGTTGATCTTTTGCGTTCTTGAATGCTTGATCTTGTAGATTGCGTATCCTTGAGTTTCTTTGTGTTCTCTTGCTTGCTGGGACGTGTGGGAAGTCATTCAAAATCACTTTGATCATCAAAACCCCACGAGCAAGCCTTGATCGAAGCTCTTTCGATTTTTGACGAAACTTGGTGTGTTCTTCCTTCCCCGGCATAAAGGTCAGAACTTTGACATCAATCCTTGTAATTGAAGGTTGAAATAAGTTCCTGACATCCCATGGACCTTATCTACCAAGTTTGGTTGAGTTTGGATCAAGGATCAAAAGATACATCAATTTTCTTATTTGAACCTGTGCTGAAAACGCTGTTCATATGCCTGATTTCACTGTAGCTACAGTAACCCGGTAGTATCGCCCCCAGAGTGCGATAGCATTTGGCATCAGGCTGATTTTTGTGAAAAGTGACTCTTTCGCTTCCATTTGATATCTAAGGGTTTTGGCATGGTTTCTTTGGATGAAAATCTGCATTTGTGATCTTACTTAGAGAACATATTTTAATTTGGGATCATTCACCCCTCCTCTGATCGCCATCTCGGTCTTCCAGTTTTTAAGTAAACTAATTGATGCATGCAACTCAATAGTTAGTAGAGAGAAACATGGTTTTACCAAAGAAAGATATTGTTAGAAAATCAATCACAGAAACACGAGAACACGAGACACAGATTTTTACGTGAAAAACCCCTGCGGGAAAAAAACCACGGGCGCCAACCGGCGATATCACTATTTGAGGAATTGAGTACAACGGCTAGGGTTTACAATGAGCGTCTCACTCTCCCCAACAGATTACAAGAGGTATTTATAGATGGATGAAGCGACTCGAGTCTAAACGGGTTATACCGAAATATGGGCTAAAGGCATCCATAAAGTCCAACGTGAAATTCGGATCAATACCCAACAAACTCCACCTTGAGACGAATTCCCTCTTGCAGCAAAAACATCATCACTGAACTCTTTTCAATAAGAAATATCACCGGCGCCAAAAGTCTCTAGGACTTAAACTGAAACTCCAACCAAGCTTGAGCATAGCTCAAACTTAGTAACTGAAATTGTCTTTGTCATCATGTCAGTGGGATTATCATGGGTACTTATCTTGGATATTTTGATGTCTCCTTGAGCAATGACATCTTGAATATAATGATACCTTACATCAATGTGCTTTGTTTTCTCATGATACATCTGATCCTTTGTAAGGTAAATAGCACTTTGACTGTCACAAAATAAAGTAACACAAGAAGTAACCCCGCTGAGCTCAGTGTACAAACCTCTCAACCAAGTAGCTTCTTTACATGCTTCAGAAATAGCCATATATTCAGCTTCAGTAGTTGAAAGAGCGATAGTAGTTTGCAAGCTTGCTTTCCAACTGACAGCACAACCACCAGTAGTGAACACATAACCTGTGAGAGATCTCCTCTTATCTAAGTCACCAGCATAGTCAGAATCAACATAACCAACAAGCTCATCTCTAGATTTTCTAAACTGCAAACAAGCATTAGAAGTACCACGCAAATATTTGAAAATCCGTTGAACAACTTTCCAATGCTCTTTGCCAGGATTAGCCATGTATCTACTAACAACACTTAGTGCATGAGATAAATCAGGATGTGAACAAACCATGGCATACATAAAAGAACCAACTGCACTGGAATATGGGACTCTAGACATATACTCAATATCATCATCTGACTCTGGACATAAAGCTGAAGATAATCTGAAATGAGTAGCTAAAGGAGTACTCACGGGTTTTGCATCATGCATATTGAAGCGACGAAGGACCTTTTCAATATAACCTTGCTGACTAAGGTATAATTTTCCAGATTTCCTTGCTCTAATGATTTCCATGCCAAGAATTTTCTTTGCTGCACCTAAACCCTTCATCTCAAATTCTTTACTCAATTGTGCCTTTAATTTAACTATTTCTGACTTATCCTTTGCAGCGATCAACATATCATCTACATAAAGAAGCAAATATATAGCTGAATTATTAACAGGTTTCATGTAAACATAGCTATCATAATTTGACCGCTTAAAACCATGAGAGAGCATAAATGAGTCAAATTTCTTGTACCATTGCCTAGGGGATTGTTTTAAGCTATAAAGAGATTTCTTCAATCTACAAACAAGGTGTTCATTTCCAGGAATAACAAATCCTTCAGGTTGATCCATATAAATATCCTCCTCTAACTCCCCATGCAAGAATGCAGTTTTAACATCTAATTGCTCAAGTTCATAGTCATGCATGGCAACAATACTGAGTAGAGTGCAAATAGAACTGTGTTGCACAACAGGAGAAAATACATTATTGAAATCAATACCTGGAATCTGGCTATAGCCTTTAGCAACCAACTTTGCTTTATACCTTGTTGAATCAGTAGAAAAAATACCTTTATTCCTTTTGAAAATCCATTTACAACAGACAGTCTTCTTGTCTTTAGGCAATTTAATTAAATCCCAAGTACCATTCTTCTCAAGTGACTCCATCTCATCTTGCATAGCGGTCATCCAATTTTTACAATCAGCAGAAGTAATAACCTCAACATAATTAGAAGGTTCAGCATTATTTTCAATTTCTTCTGCAACACTTAAAGCATAAGAAGCAATATCACATTCTTCAATAAATCTTTTGGGTGGATGAATAGACCTCCTAGGTCTGTCAATAGCAATAGAATGTTGTGGAGGTTGCACAACTGGAGAAGAATGCTCAACAATATGTGAATCATCAATAATAGGTGCATCCTGAACATCAATACTATTATTTTCTGGTGCATATTCTGAATCAATAAGGTGCTCCACCCGCACACTAGTTTTTTGCTGTTTCTCAATAGAAACATTAGTATCCAATTTATCATTCAACATAACAGATTCATTAAAGATAACATTCCTACTGTTAACAACCTTTTGTGTTTGAGGATTCCACAATTTATAACCTTTAACACCAGATTTATAACCAAGAAAGATGCACTTAATAGCTCTAGACTCCAATTTACCATTATCAACGTGAGCATAAGCAGTGTAACCAAAAACTCTCAATTGTGAATAATCAACTGGAGAACCAGACCATACCTCAATTAGAGTTTTCTTATCAATAGCAATGGAGGGAGACCGATTAATAAGATAGCAAGCAATGAAAGTAGCTTCAGCCCAAAAACGCCTATGCAAACTAGCATTAGACAACATACAACGGGCCCTTGAGATAATGGTTCTGTTCATACGCTCAGCTACACCATTTTGTTGTGGAGTACCAGGAACAGTGTAGTGACGCACAATACTTTCAGACTTGCAATATGAATTAAATTCATCAGAACAGAATTCCATCCCATTATCAGTACGAAGTTTCTTTACCTTCATTTCAGTTTGCTTTTCAATCATAACCTTCCACTCTTTGAATGCTGAAAACGCTTCTGATTTATGCTTTAAGAAATAAGGCCAAACTTTTCTAGAATAATCATCAATAATGGTTAACATATAACAAGCACCTCCAAAAGAAGTCTTGCGAGATGGCCCCCATAAATCAGAATGCACATAATCAAGAATACCTCTGTAGTATGAACAGAAGTGTTAAATTTTACCTTCCTATGCTTACCAAATATGCAATGCTCACAGAAATCCAATTTTCCATTATATCCATCAAGAAGTCCTCTTTTACTCAATACTGCCAAACCCTGTTCACTCATATGTCCAAGACGCTTGTGCCAAAGTTTAGCAATATCGGGTGATGAATGTGAAGAAACAAAGACATTACCTGTAATTGTAGTGCCTTGAAGACGATATAAATTGGCAGATTTTAAATCACCTTTCATTACAATAAGAGAACCTTTTGATACCTTCAAAATTCCATTGCCACCAGAATACTTATACCCTTTAGAGTCAAGAGTACTCAAAGAAATAAGATTCCTTGTCATACCTAGAACGTGCCTCACATCTGTCAAAGTTCTAATAATGCCATCATGCATCTTGATTTGAATGGATCCAATGCCAACAATAGGACGTGGCGAATCATCATCCATCATAACAGAACCAGCATCTTTAACAGACTCATAAGTGATGAACCAATCTCTATTAATGCATTTATGAAAAGAAGCAGCAGAATCAATAATCCATTCATCACCACTACTAGCACATCCAGCAAAAGCAACAAGGGTCTCACCATCGGAACTACTATCAGTAGAAGCAACAGAAGCTTTACCTTCGTCATCAGGTTTACCTTTTGGTTTGTAGGTGTCGTTCCTCTTTTTTTGTTCTTTACCTTATAACATTCAGATATGTCATGATTATTTTTCTTACAATATATGCAGAATTTTTCTTTACCTTTGGACTTAGAACGACCCCTGTAACTGCTTGAACTTCTGCCTCTATACCCATTATATGATTTCTTTTCTTTTGTTCGTCCCCGAACAGACAAAACTTCACCATGCAAACTGGAACTTTCAGAAGACACCATTAATTTCATCTTTTTTTTCATGTAAGGCCTCATAAACTTCAGCAACAGTTAATGTATTATGACTATATAAAATAGTGTCTCTAAAATTCGAAAATGACGGAGGCAGGGAACACAAAAGAATAAGACCTAAATCCTTATCTTCAAATTTCACCTCCATAGACTCAAGGTCAGAAACGATCTCCTTAAAGATCGATAGGTGATTTAACACAGAACCACCCTCTTGCAACTTGTGCGAAAATAATTTCATCTTCACATGCATCTTGCTAGTAAGGTCTTTGGACATGCAAATTGATTCCAATTTTAACCATAAAGTAGCTGCAGTTTTCTTCTGCAAAACCTCTTGCAAAATGTTATTAGATAAATGAAGATGAATTTGAGATAACGCCTTACGATCCTTTCTTTTTTCTTCATCAGTCCAGGCCTTTTGATCTTTGTTCCCGAATTTATCAAGCGCATCATCCAGGCCATTGTGTGCAAGAATTGCTCTCATTTTGATTTGCCATAGCGAAAACCTGGTGTCACGATCTAACAGAGGAATATCATACTTCAATAAGGCCATAATGCAAAGAAATATTCTTAAGTGCACTGACAGAAAAAAAATTGGATGAAAAACGCGCTTCTGGCAATTTTCCTGGTACGCGAACTGGGTTCATGTAGCAATAATCGATCTGAATCTGTGTAGCGCTCGGGTGCGCGTAACAATTTCCTCGACTGACGTCAGCGATGATGTCAGCAGTGACATCAGCGCACGCGGATCAGGCTATGGCCGACGGGATCTTCTGCGGCCGATGCTGCTGTGGTCCGATCCATGGCGCTGGAAGCCGAGTGGACGAGTGGCGGCGACGGCCGGAGAATCGCCGACGATGGCCAGTGGCAAGACGGTGATGGCCAGTGATGCGACGGCAATGGCCGGGTCGGTCGGCGGAGGCGACGCGCGACGGAGAGGAGGACCTCAGCAGACCGGCGGCGCACGATGAAGACCGGCGACGCGCAAGAAGAAGACCGGTGACGAGTACTCATACCATGGGTACCCCCAGCGGCCCGGAGTGACGAACGGGCTGCCCCAAGCTCGGCTTTGGCCAAAGGCCCCCGCTGGGCCACGAAGGACGCTCGTCCCCGACCAAACCAACCAGGGGGCGTCCGACCCCCGCCATAGGCCGAACTCCCCACAAGCTCCGACCAAGCCGAGGCGATCTCCGCCAAAGGCCGAGTGCCAGGCCGCCACGGGCCGTTGGCCGCCTGCCCCACAGACACGACAGCTCGGAAAGACCACACGAGGGCAGGTGGCTCCTTCCCAAGGAAGCGAGGAGGTTGCCAAAGTCAAAGCTCCAGTCTCATCATCCGGTCATGCGCGCAGTAAGGATCGCGCCCTCCCGAGGCAAAGACCGGCTGCATTGAGGCGCCAAGATCCGACGGACGTACAAGAGGGTAGGTGCGCCATTTCCCGGTGACACGGAAAACTACGCCACTCGATGAGTCCACCGACCCGGCGTGGGGTAAGTGGACGCCGATCAAATCGCCAAGACAAGGACTAGGACTCCTAGCCTAGGACACCTCATCCTTTCTTCTCCCAACTCCCCGTGTAACCTGCCCCCTCCGACGGTATAAAGGGAGGCAGGGTCCTCTAAAGGGGAGAGACCCTTTTCTCGGTTCTTACGGGCAAACTGTTCTTGCTCCCACGGGTTCGAGTGCTTAGCTCTCGCTTGTAATACCGTGCAGTCATCTGCATCCGAAGTAATATAGCACCACCACACGAACTGGAGTAGGGACATTCGGCCCGAACCAGTATACATCTTGGGCTTCTTGAGTCTAACCATTCAAGGATAGGGAACGCGCGGCCCCTTGACTAAAAAATTCACTCGTCGGTGCTCGAAACACCGACAACTGGTGATGAGCGGCGGCGTGCACCGAAGAAGACCGGGCAGCCGCGCGAGACGAAGACCGGCGAACCAGGAAGATGAACAGTCGCCCAGAAAAGAAACCGATCCGATTTGGAAAACAAAGACCGGGCAGTGCGCGACACGCCGCGTGCAGGCCGGCTAGACGGCGACGGAAACGGTGATGCGCCGGGAGATGGCGGCGTCGAGGGCCGGCGGCGTGACGAACGAGATCGCCGCCGAACCGAGAAGATGAACAGTTGCCCCGAAACCGATCTGGATTTTTTTTTCGTGTGATTGATTCGAAGCTCTGATGCCACTTGTTAGAAAATAAATTACAGAAACACGGGAACACGAGACACAGATTTTTACGTGGAAAACCCTTGCGGGAAAAAAACCACGAACGCCAACCGGCGATATCACTATTTGAGGAATTGAGTACATCGGCTAAGGTTTACAATGAGCGTCTCACTCTCCCCAACATATTACAAGAGGTATTTATAAATGGATGAAGCGACTCGAGTCTAAACGGGCTATACTGAAATATGGGCTAAAGACGTCCCTAAAGCCCAACGAGAAATTCGGATCAATACGCAACAGATATATAAGCACGTGACTTAATCCTATATATTCACGCTTTGCCTGATGTTTTCATGTGTGTGTAGAACAAATGAGGGCTTAATTATGGTAGCAATCTTGTGAGAAGATATCGGGGTTTCAGATTGTATGTTTGGTAATGTTATCACATTTCTGAAAACAGCAGAGAAGTACTGATTATGATGGAAAATTCCACGGTTGCTTTCCTTTGTAAGTAATATGTTTTGCAAATTATAGAAAAAAAATGTTTTGCATGATTGAAAAGAAGTGCAGGCATAGATCACCTAATACTGATATCATGCATGTGACAAGATCGTAGCTCACATTTTTACGCAATTTCGTTGTCGTAAGGATGTCTAGTTCCTGTTGGTACTGAATCTGCTGATGAATGTGTATAGTTTCGGCTTTCAGCAGCATAATAATGAGATAATGATGCTTCGGCCGATCGGCGCCAATATGATGAATACTCTTTTAATATCTCTTCTGCTGTCATTAGGATGCCTAGGTTTACTGAAATAAAGGAGACAGACAAACCACTGACAGGTTAGCAGTATCTGTTCCTAGCTACATTAAACATTACGTACAAACATGGATTCGGACACAGCGGCCATATCATCCATGTGACAAGAGAGACGTCTGAGGCCTTAGGCTTCACGTTTTGCTGTCTTGTGCTGCCATAAGGATGTCATGCGTGATTGCGCATGTCCAGAAATAAGCTGGCAAAGAGACCATTCAGAAATAGAGTGCAGCAGCTGCTGCGCAGTTTTGTCATGGTAGTTCCTGGGAATGCAAAAGCTTGAAGCATAAATCTAGCACACCATCCGTGTAAGCAAATACATCGATGTTATTAGCTTATGATCTTCTCTCGTTGTGCTGTCATAAAGATGACGAAGACGCAGAGAGGATCAAGGAGAAAGCAATGCACTGGCAGTTGTCGCTACTGTGTATGTGCCGAGCATGCGTGGCGCCACGCCTGCCATGCCAACCGGCCAGTGTGCAGGATGGTGGGCGATGCTGCTGCCTGCGGGGGCGTAGCATTGGAGCGACTGGTTACGGAAGACGATGTCGTCATTTAGATCGATGCATCTCCGATGGGCATGCATGGAGCCGTGGCCAGTAACAGTTCGTGCCGGCGACACACGCGGCCAAATATGCCTGCAGCCCATTCCTTCCTTTCCTTGTCAGGCGAGGCATGCACGCTGGCACTACTGAAGCGTGCTCGCAGAGGACGTTGACGGGGCGGCCGGCGCCCGTACAATCCCACTGCAGCCCGTTCCTTCCTTTCCGTGACTTCGACGTGCTCGGCTGCCCCGCCGCCGCCCAGCAGTGAGAAGCCGTGTTCCCGGAGCAGCCAGGGGCGGAGGAAAGGGGGCGCTGGCCTCCCCTATGATTCATGCTTTCCTTTAGCAAGGAATCATTTTGTCTATTGTCTAGATTTTATTGTGACTCGGTATTCCAAGCTATCACCAAGTATAATTTGTAACTAGCCACATTTACTGCACAAGTACATGGCATTTCATCTCTTTACGTACTTAGGACTTAGTCAAGCACTTCTTCCTTTGTAGCGCCATGGGATGACTTGGCGAAGCCTGTATTAATTTGTGCCAAATCCCACCAAATTCAAAGTGTTATCAATCAGGACCATGATTTGTATTGCATTGCTCTATTCTTTGGTATAATTGAAGCTCTAGTTATTTTGTGATATACAGCATTTTTTTAAGCAGCTTGTATGATAATCTGATAGCAAATTAGCAACGCTAACATGAGAGTGTTGTATTAGTAGATGCCATGGTCTGTCGTGCGAAAGACAATGCTTTTACTAGTGTAGGCTTCTTGATGGAGGAATTGATGGCAAAACATGTTTTAAACTATTAATCATGAATACATCAAAGTTAATTACTCTATTGTTGATTTTTATAAGGTGTCCAAGCATTTCAAGATTCTAAATTTGTAAACATTGATTAATAATTAGTCCAATAATATATAAATTATATGACACAAAGGTGATATCGTTATATTTGTATTTGAAAGCATTTTCTTATTGTTATGATTTTGTAGCTATGAACAAAGTATTATAAAAGAAATTAACGATCAAAATTCAATTTTAAAGACCGCATCAAATCAAACCACGTTTTATTAAGATCAATTGAGGGAGCAAAAGTGAGGTGCTTCTATGCATCACTAGCAAATTCACATCTCTCCTGAAATCATCTCTTCTCTAGCCCCACTTCTCTTGTTTTTTTTTTCAAATCTAGCACTTCTGTAAATGAATTTGCAGATTTGCCCCCCTTCTCATTGCGGAAAGCGCTCCCGCTTTTGGGGTGCGCGGAAGCTGGCGCTACTATACCCGGGGAGTGCAGCAGGGAGCCGTGGCAGCGCGTGGGCTAGCGCGGGAGCATCACCTTTTGTGCCCTAGGCAGCATGGGAGGTAGGCTGCTGCGGCTAGGGAGTGCGGAAGGCACCTTTCGCGGTCGGAGAGCCTAGAAAGTGACACGTGTTATCTTCTGATGCTTCCGTGATAGGAAATAGGGTTAGAGGGCTTAAAAAAAAGATTACTTCGTGTCTCCTCGGGCCCCTCATGGCGCTCCGCCCCTGGGAGCAGCATCGCCGACTCCTCGATGCTGCCATTCCACTGCTACCGTTCCATCCGGACGGGCGCCGCCAAGGCTGGGGGCCGAGTAGCTATTACGGCTACCGACGGAGCACCTTCTCCTTCGACACCGAGTGCCTCGAGTGGACTTACAACGGGTAGTGGTTGCTGGCTTGCTGCCGTTCAGAGGCCCAGCCTACAGCACACTATGACGGCGAGCTGTACGCGTGGGTCGGGGCTCTGCCGTTACAAGGAAGACGAGGGCTACTGTGATGTTCATGGAGAGTAGAGGAGAGTTTGGGAAGAATAGCAAGAAGGGAACGGGAGAACAGATAGCATTTGAGGTTGGAATTCTGTTGTTCAACCCCTTACACAAGTCATACCCTCCCTATATATACTCTCCTCAACCAGTCTATTACAGATGGGACCCAAAACTCCACACCACCCATACGCTCTGACTAAAGACAACAACACACTCTGAAACATTACCGACTCGCTTAACCATTGCTTCCGCCTGAATACTGAGTCCTATTCTCCATCTGGCACACAACAGCTACCTCTGCTCCTGCGACGTCCCACCCGCCGACGATGGGTGCGAGAACCCGCGGGCCTGGAAGCTCGGCGAGGACAAGCTGTGTTGCGCGGACGCGCAGAGCAAGGCATCGAGGGGCGACGCTGCTGTACATGGCCAGCTGCAGGTCCTGCCTGGTTGAGCGCCTGGCGCACAGGGACGAGGGGAGGCTCGCCTACCCGCGCCGCCGTGTGCTGCAGATGACCGCCTTCGGTCTCAG
Source organism: Otatea glauca (assembly GCA_036346275.1). Classification (NCBI taxonomy): domain Eukaryota; kingdom Viridiplantae; phylum Streptophyta; class Magnoliopsida; order Poales; family Poaceae; genus Otatea; species Otatea glauca. The sequence continues at coordinate 7,990,279 of CM070718.1, read as the reverse complement.
GTACGACAGCTGCCGGACCGCCGGTCGCCGGGCTCGCTCGTCCATGCTGTATAAGGTCTCTCATAGACGCAACGAGCCGATACTGGATCCGGTGGCATTCTTGATGTAGCTGCGGCTTCATCATAAAAAATGCAGCTGTGCATGGAAAATCGTTTTCGTGTATGGACATGTGATTGCTTCACTTGATCAATTTTGCATTTTGATCTTGGCACTGTAATTCACTTTTCTTTTGAGAATGACCATGTGCCAGGAAAAGCGAACACAGATTGAGAACGTTTTAGTGGTTCGTTCTGATACTGCAAAGGAACAACTGCAATGTCACATTTCTCATGCGAGGTTTATGCAGCCTCAGTCTTTAGTTACAAGGTGATTTCGAGATGAAAGTAGAAATCTCTGAAGTCTGAAGTAATTAATCCTGTCTATTCATAATTAGTGCTTCATGTGTGGAAGAAAATGAGCAACTAGTGTACATGAGACGTCTTCCATGAATATAGATTTGTACTTTTCAGAGAAAGGGTCAGGAGCGTTCGTATGATGTTTCTACTTTCGGCAGATAGGCAGATTCACAGCTCAAGCAGTCGCAGTACATTAGCGAAGGATTGATTCTCAGTAACCGCTAGTAATCTTTATCATCTCTTCTTTCGCTGTTAATATGAGTCTGTACATTCTGGGTTTGCTGCTCATCTTCACATTAGGATAGGTATAATAAGACCATCTCAACTTACTTTTAATTTATACGCATGAACTTTATTTTATGTGAAAAAGTGAGAAAAGAGAAAAGAGAAGAGAGGTTGTTCTCATACAAGAGTCAGCATGGTACGAGAAATAAGATATATTAGTTATGTACAAGAGATAAGGGATAATTATTACATAGCATCTAAAGACAACCTTTTAAGATCATTATTATAAAAACTAGTTTTATTACTTACTCTAAATAATATAGATAAAAAATAAAGTAAATAATGAACTTTATTATTGAACATCCTTTTGGCGGCGAAGGCTGATATGTCAGCAAGACACCTGATTGATAATCCGATTTCAAGCCAACCCGACAAGTCCCCACCTGTCATTCCCACCGAGACCGGTTCCTCCGTTGTTCTCGAAGAGTCGAATCCCATCTGTTTTGGAAGCCCACAGACAGGTGGGCCTCTCTTGTCACCCCTCACAGGGCCAAGCCGCCTCCACCAAACCCCGGCCCAAACCAAACTCCCCGACCAGCGCTCAACCTCCTCGTCGCCGATGACTCGGATCACCGCGCCGCCGCCGCCGTCCTCGCCCCCGGAGTCTCCACCCCCCATCCGCCACTCCCCGGCCCCGGCAACCCCACCCTCCCGCCGCCGCCACTCTCCGTCCCCGTCCCTCGCGCTCACCCCCTCATCCGCCTCCACCCCCGCCACCTCCTCGCGGCCGAAGCCGCGGCCGTCGCCGAAACGGACCTACTCGCCTGCTCAGTGGGTCCCGTTACCCTCTCACCCCGCCTTCTCCCGCCGCGGCGGCGAGGGCGGCGGTGGCGCTACGTGGGATGCCGCCGCGTCGCGGCTGTACGTGTGGGACCATTCGGCGCGCGGCGCCCACCGGATATGCTTGCGGATTCGCGATGCGGAGGCAGACATGGACGGGGAGGAAGTCGCTGTGGAAGCCGCCGTGCCTTCCGAGGTAAAATATTTCCCCTTGTGCTTGCATTTTGATAGTAAGGCCCCGTGAAATGCTTGGATCGCGCCCCTTCCATCCGTAAATTTGCTCTGGTTGCTTTTCAGTTACGGTATTAGAGGCAAATTTTTTTTTGAATTAACATTGGAGGTGAGGTCAATGTGCAATTCACTGCTACCTTAATACTAAATTTGTCAGCGACGCTTATGTGGATGAAGTGTTGTGCAACTGAGTGCGGAACATTGGAATTCTTAGCATTGTGACTTGTATTAGGATTTAGTTTTTTTTTGGCTGCCCTCAGCACAGCTTCCGTAGGGGTTTGCACTATCTTGCAATCTAGAGAAGATGTTCTCTAATTTATAGAAATGGGAATTTTGTTGTTAGCATCATTTATGATGGCAACAGGGTGCGAAAGAGATGGGGGTACCTTCCTATCTCCATTCCCATATAGTTCTGGGGGGGGGGGGGGCTACTTTCCTCCTTTTTCTGTTTCACTAGATATTTTACCGAAATTGAGGCCCCAACAGGTCCACAAAATTAAGTTTCAATCATTTGATTCTGTATGTTTCATTACATGACATGGATAACTAAAATAAGTTATTGTACTAGTATATAATATAAATAAAACTATGTAAAATGAGTTTTATACTACAAATTGAACACTAATATGCAAGGCATCATATACACCATCAAGTTTCTATACATGAAGGTGGACCATCTTAGTTGTGCATTTCTATAGTTTCGGTATTTGACAAGAACATTGACAGGGGAGGCATATTGCATTTCTTAATTGTGTGTGAATTAGGGTTGTAGAGAAAATTTTCTCTGGTTCCCTCCTCATAATGGCGATATTCTGTAAACACGAAACAGAGGGAAATTTCCATCCCTCATGTAGCTTTATGGTGACATTTTTGGAAGGTCCAATTCTTTCTCTTGGAAATTGAATGAAATTCCTCTTTTTACCCTGCTGGTTTTGAATTTAGCAGTATTGCTTATCCGACCTCAGTTTTGTTCATGAAATCCTGTCATAGTTGAATAGAAGAAGAACCCACTGTGTTATGCTTGTACTCCAAGCTTGGGGAGCATAAATCTTTTATATGTTGCATTATTTGAATATTGTTTCCTTACGGAGATAATTATTCAATACTGACATAACTGATGTTATTTTTGCTCTACAGATATTGATGCCAGAGACTGATCTTGGTTATGAGGTCACTCATATGTCACTTAATACTGATGGTTCATCACTACTACTTGCTGGATCACATAACACAAGTGTTCTGTATGTACATGAGAGGGTATCTGAAGATGGCAATATAATCATATGCAGGTATACAGCTCCTGCTCCATTACAACTATATCTCATGTTGATAATGTTCTCTTGCTTCTTTAATCCCTTAGGTCCTGACCTTTTTGCGATTATTTAAATTGCAAAAAAGTTGCTGCATGTCATTAGTCATGTACGTGAAAAGCAGTTTTTCAGTTTTCCTAGTTACTATTCTCATTGGGGTATTGAAGAAGGTGGCTATGAAGTTCCCATTCCCTCTACTCTTTAGATTAATTACCTGTACCATTATTCATATATTCATTACTACAATGTTAACTTTCCCTATATTTGACTTGTACATTCAAACTTTACAACAGGACTGCACCAGTTGCTTCTCAGATCTTACCCAGCAACAATGATGGCATAAAAGTTCTGCAGACATCCTGGCACCCTTTTAGCAGCTGCCATTTTGGAGTTTTGACATCAGATGCTGTTTTCAGGTATGCTAAATGAATAGTGGTGCTATTTGGAGGAATGCCAAATTGCCAATTTATTATAAGCTTCTTTTGTCTGCAATTTATTGGAGTTGGTGTGAATGGGAAGTATGTTGCCCATCCCCAGTCCCCACATGATGTTGCCCATCAAGTACCGTTTTACATGTCCTCATGCCTGTTCTTTATCCCTTGTTCTAGAAAAAGCTGATACATTACGCTTAACTTAAATTGAATAGAAAACTTAGGAGAGTTTTCTGTAACAATTGTTGCGTGGTCCTCTGATAGAAACTCATGAACTATTTCTGCAGGTTATTTGATCTGTCATTTGATTTAGAGCAGCCAGAGCAAGAATTTTATTTGCAGCCAATTCTACCTGGAAGATGTCAGAATGCTTCGTCAATTTGTCCAGTGGCATTCTCTTATGGGAGTGATCATCTGTGGGATAGATTTTCGGTATGTCTCTTGAATATAGCTCTCCTAAATATTATAATAGTCCTCTAAAAAATAAACTGTATGATTGGTAAGGAGTATTATGATTTACTAGCAATCAAGATGAGAACGTAGTTACTTTCCAATTAAAGTGGATATTGACGTCTTGTTCAAACCAGCATTCGAGCAATTCAGTGGTGGATTTTACATATGGGATTTTATCTTTTAGTCTATTTATTTAACTTTATGACATAATTTGAAGATTTAGTGTATCACAATAGATATTACTGCAGAGGCTGCACCAATGACATCTTAATGCAATGAACTTTGGGATGCCATTCTGATTTTGCTAGTTTCTATGTCCACACTATTTCTTTTGTGGGAAATCTATGCCCACACTATTCATAACAGAGTTATAGAAATACACTTGATAGTTGATGTATATTAAGTTTTCTTTTAAGTTACCATCTGGAGGACATATGAAATCTCTTTAAAGTTACCTTGATTAGGGTGCATGAGTTGTATGTTGAATGGGCTTGATTTCACGTGTAAGCCCATCCTTTATGCAGGTTTTCATCTTATTTAGCGATGGATCAATTTTTGTGCTCTGCCCTATTGTTCCTTTTGGAAGGTAGTATTGCACTTCTTTCTTCCTTTTTTGTTTCTGGTATGCTTATGATTTCTGTGATGCCTACCATTTGTGAAAACTACAAATTGTTGGGCTAGTTAAATTTTCTAGAAGGTAAATATGGTGTATGTGTCAGGCTATATATATATATATATATATATATATATATATATATATATATATATATATATATATATATATATATATATGAAAATAGTTCCATACTCTTGGGAGTACGTACTCTCACTCTTAAGTATACCGCTTAAATGATGTTGTTATATCTCTTTATCCTTTTGGGCATACTCTAATACTGATTATAAGATACTCCAAAGTGAGTTCCATGAAAAATCTCATCATGGTCCACTCTTTATAGCATAATTTGTGTATATACTCCTGTTATATATGGAAAAGGGTATATAGCAAAAACAAAAGGCCCCGATGAAATTTTTTCAATGATGTATTGGAGTATCTTAGAATTAGTATTGAAGTATACCGAAAGTGATAAAAGAGTATAACCCATTCGTTTAAGTGGTATATTGGAGTTGGGAGTATGTACTCCCGAGAGTACATAAAAGGCTTCCTATATATATTCTGCAGTTTGACTTATGACTATGAAATGGAAACTTAATGCTATGATGTACTTTCTTTTTCTGCAGATTGGTTTTGATAATTTTGTTTCTCTGTAATGCAGTGATTGTAGTAAGAGACATATTCAAGAAATATACGAAGATGTTAATGCATTTGGATTGAAATGTTCAAATCCAAATGTTGTCACCAACTCACATTTGGCCATTGCTTGGTTGGAGGCAACATTTCCTGACTTGTTACATCAATCAGCAGATACCAGTACACTGATGTCAAGGGCACATCCATATGTGCCAGTAGATGATTCTCTAACTTTACAGGTCTGCTTCTATTTGATTTGGTGAAATATTTGTCTAAGAACTGTAGAGTGTGCGCCATGCAGCGATGATCAAGAGTGTGTCTTTGGGTGTTTTGACACTTCCAATTGATTAGAATTGTAAAAGGTAGAGATTCAACTGTGAGATTGGAATATGGGCTGATATTTCTCTCACCTTTAATTTAGTTTGTCTTATCAAATCTGGGGCATGGGATGGCTAGATGTATAACATGTTCTCATGCATTATATCATTCTGTTTGAACATAGTAATATCAAGTAAACAACAGAAGGTTCTTTTGTGCCAGAATTACTCTGGCATCCACAATTTTGGTCATGAACAAAACAATGGGCTAAGATGTTCTGACAGAGTCCACGCCTGTTGGGGCCAGGTTCACAGTGGCTATGGCAGAAAAAAGAATAAAACACTAGAGTGAACACTGATTTTAATTTTATAAGTTTTCTCTTCAAAAATCATGTAAGAGATCATGTTTGACCTACTCTCTATAGTTCTACTAAATCTGAAGTTTCTTGAAGAAACAAGAGCAGATTATCTACTTTGTAATTTGTCTTCGACTGCCATTTATTTGTTTCATTAGTGTTATCGTAATATATTGATGAAATTTATAACTTTTGTGCTCTCTATAGTTCTACTAAACCTGAAGTTTCTTGATGAAACAATAGCAAATTATCTACTTTGTAATTTATCTTCGATTGCCATTTATTTGTTTCATGAGTATTATTGTAATATATTGATGAAATTTATAATTTTTGAAAGAAAAGTGATCAAATTATCAGCTGATTTGGGAACTGCTAGAAAAGCTATCATGTGGATTCAACACTCGAATTTCTAACTGCCTATTGTCGATGTAACAATTATTCTATGTTTTTGTCATGAATCAATAGTATGTTGATCAGATTGAACACCCATGCAGGGGCCTCTTTGTAGAGTTTGCGAGGAAAACAATGAACCTGAAGGCAAGAGCAGCTCCTGTGAAGGTAAGGCTGTGGGTTTTGTGTACAGTTCTGCTGGTAAAGATTCAGTTCTTGTAACAGCCTGGGGTAGTGGGCAGCTCCAGATTGATGCTCTAGCTGATGAAATTCAGCCACAGTGGAGTATTGGGATCCCCACTCGCCTTAATGTTGATTCACATGGGCACATAAAGAGTGTCGCGATGATATGTGACTCTAATTCACAAGATTCCTTGGCCCTGCGATCACATCGCACATCCAGTACGGGATCAAATGTGAAGAGCAATACAGATGCTGTTTGGATGGGGCACTCTCCTCCTTTGCTGCGGCTCGCAATCGTGGATTTGGCACTACCAAAAACTTCTACTGGTAGCTCTTTATCATTGTTTCTGGATCCCCTTGTCCCGGAGAGATTTTATTGTGCTCATGGTGGGGGACTTGACATGGTCACGTTGCACTTCCTGCCATTTTCATACCCCGAAATGGCTTCGACACCACCCTCTGTGCATCCTGTCCTCACTACAGGCAATAATGAGACAAATTCCCCCTTCCTTAATGGATTTGTTACCATAGCCGATGCATATGGCCATGTGCAGTTAGTTGGCATCACATGCCTTGGTGAGTGCTTTGTGGTGGAGATGAAGGGTTGGAAGGAACCAACGCCTCTTCAGCTTGACATAGACAGCAAGAACATTAAGGATGTGGAATCATCCACAACTGGAATGATCAGCAAAGAGCTTATTACCGGTCCAGATCCGCCCATACTTCCATCTTCATCAAGCTTGAGGTCATTGACCCCTGACTCTATTGAAGGAAAATCCACACTTCATCACTATATCAAGGTTTTCCATGAGTACTATGTAGAGTACGGGCACAAGGTAAGAAACTGCCGCAATGATATTTTGCAGATAATCGTTTATCATATTTGCATATTTTCAGACCTTAGACCATGTCATTGGTCGTTTTTGGCCAATGGTTGGCGGACAACTAAAATAAATCGGTTCTGCCGATATTTGAACCTGTTAAATATAAATGTGTCATTGCTGATGGACAAAAGGAAAATAGAGTGATCGACGGTTTATTTTAATGATGCTTAGGTTTTCATTGAGCTCAAGGAACACGCGGACTATATGAGGACTGAAATGGAAGACAAGCAGAAACGCTTACAAGCAGTGAAACAATCACTTCTATCCATAGAAGCCAAAGATCAAGACCTTAACAAGCGGATAGATCGGGCCTTCAAGGTATATGATTTGTTGGAAAAGCGCATAGAGAGCTTCAAGATGCTGCCTGCTGCAAACAAGAAACCATTGTCACAAGCAGAGCAGGAGTTCAAGGCACAGCTTGGTCCGTAGTTGAGAAAGCAGACTTTACATCCTCTCCCTACAGTTTCATGTGTTAACATAATTTTTATCTGCTAAAACTTTTGCAGATAGGTTTGCACATGTGGAGCTGGACGCTTTGCGTTCTTCCATTACTGCTCTGAGCGCGAGGATGAAACGGTTTGCCCACCCTTCCATGGGTAGTGCAGCTGGCACAGGAATGCCGCCATGGCAGACACCAAAAGCTGGAAGAAGCCATGTTTCGGACTCTCAGATGTCGCTACTGAAATCTTCACTTGAAAGACTCTCGCTCCTGAATGAGGAGAACAATTCGAAGCTACGGCTCATTGAACATGAACTAAAGAACCATGAACAATAGGGTGATATTTCGTTGTTCTTAAGGCAAATTGCACCTACTGTACTCAACACTAACAATTTTTTTCTTTGGTTGGCAGGTCCTACCACAACTGCGAACTACATGCTCCTTGCAGATTGTGCTTTCTTACGATTGCTATCACTCTTCTGTGCGGTGAACGTTTTGGGGCTCGTGGGCTCCACCCCTGGATGCAGCAGCAGCTTCGGGTGCAACTGTGCAAGGGAACACGTGGGGAATAGGCAAGCAGTACAGCCCTGCAAGTGCATGCTCAGCGCGATGTGATTCTACTAGCAATGCCCGTTAAGTTTGTGTCCAATAGCCTGTTTATAACTTGTCCTCTGTAGTTTTCTGCTCCCAGGGTGGGTGGTAAACCTTGGTGCTTGCCGTATTACACCACGCTGCGTGATCCGAACTGCTGACTGACGTGGTTTGGCCTCACATAGGTCGTCACATCCAGTGGTGCTGAAAAACTATGCCCGGGCTATTATGGTTAAGTCGGTGCTTGAGGTCGAGGTCGACCTTGATTAATCGGTCATTTTGAATACCCGTTTAGAAGATTTGTTCACTAGCTCGACGCCTCGACGTGACATGCGAGATGTAGCGACGCTTGTTTATTCTGATGATGTAAACCCAACTGGAGAATTTCGTTTGCTTGCATCTCATGGCATGTTTTTCTTGTTGCCTGTATCTGGAATCTGGATTCATGCTCGTGTCGTCTCCTGTCGTGCCAAAACAGGGCCGGTGGTGAGTGCGCTCAACGCAAGCACGTTGCCGCGGAGGGGGCAGCTGGTACGCTCTCGCGTTTCGCCTCGGCTTAGCTGAGCGCGTGATCGTGCCCGACCGCGCGAGCCTGCTCATTCTGGCGGTTGGTGCTCGTTCGTGCTGGCGGCTAGTGCTTGGTGAAGTGTTGCAGGTGTGCAGCCAACGGCCCGAGAGAGGCGGCGGTCTCGCGGGGGGTTGCACCTTGGCGAATCGGCCGAGGACGACAGACCATGGCGGTGGTGAGGACTGTTAAGGAACCTCACTATCGAATAGTCCGGGGTTCTCGAACAGATCTGAATTGGAGAACAGAAACAAGAGAGACACGGGTTTAGGGAGAGCGACGGCGAATTCTTTATTGAATTTCTGATTGCTTGTACATAGAGGGGACCCCCCTCCTCCTTTTATAGCGCTCACCTAGGGTTTCGGCTAAGGGGCCAACGTGGGCTTTCCATGGGCCACGAGGGTTTCCCAACACTCCTCCTTGGGCCCTTTGCCGCGAGATGCATATGCCTCATTAAAACTCCAAAAAAACCCAGTGGGAAAAATACTTGGAGAAAGAGTACATAGCATACGCTCACTGTGTTGCACGAATTGCCTCGTTAAAACCTTATGCAAGAAAACTTCATGAAAAACTTGCTAAGAAAAAAGAGTACAATTCTCCCAACTTCAATTGCTAATCTTCGAGATTCATGTTGGGTATTCATAATTCATCTTCGAGATTTATGTGGGAGTATGTGAAATATCTCCCCCTGAAATCTGCACTTCTCGAAGTCTCATCATCCCAATTTCTTTCACGCACCTTTCAAAGGTAGATGCTGGGAGTGATTTAGTGAACAAATCTGCAAGATTCTCACATGACTTAGTATGCAATATCTTGATCTCGTTCATCTTATGCAATTCGTGAGCATAGAAGAACTTGGGGTTGATATGCTTCGTGAGATTGCTCTTCACATAGCCCATCTGTGCTTGGGCAACACAAGCTGCATTATCTTCATAGATTATCGTGGGAGTTTGCTCAATGTTCAAGCCACATGACTTCTGGATGTGGTGAACCATTCTTCGGAGCTATGCACATTCACGAGATGCTTCATACAAAGCGATAATTTCCGAGTGGTTTGTCGACGTCGAGACGAGAGTCTGTTTAGACGACTTCCAAGAAATTACTGTTCCTCCACATAGGAAAATATAGCCAGTTTGGGACTTGCCAGTATGCGGGTCTTATAAATACCCAGCATCGGCATTGCCAACCAAATTCAATTCATTGTTTCTTCTAAAAATGCATCGAGGTCTTTGCTTCCTTGGAGGTAATGAAGATGTCCTTGATCCCTTTTCAATGCCTTTTGGTGGGTTACGACTGCATCGAGCTAGCAAATTCACAAATAATGCAATGTCCGCCTAGTGCTATTCGCAAGGTACATGAGCGCCAATTGCACTCGGATATGGGAATTCTGCTCCCGTGACTTCCTCTCCTCTTCTCTAGGTCAGTATGGGTCTAGGTGCGCTGGAGTGACCTTCCACCATTGGAGTCTTTGCAGGATATGCTTTTTCAAAGCCAAACCTTTCCAACACTTTCGTGTGTAGGTTGATTGGTGTACCAAGATTCCTCCTTGACATGTTCAAGCCGCAAGCCTAAACAAAACTTGGTTTTATCCAAATCCTTCATTTCAAACTCGGACTTCAAGTATGAGCATGCTTCTTCAATTTCTTCATCCGTCCCAATGATGTTCAAGTCATCTACATAGACGGAGATTATCTGTAATCCATTCGGGATCGTTGTATAAACACACATGGACAATCTTCGCTGTTTGTGTAGCCTTTCTTGCAGAGAAAGTCACTCAAGCGATTGTACCACATTCTTCCTGACTGTTTCAACCCATACAGTGATTTCTCCAATTTCACACTTTACAGGTTTCTATTTGCTCTGTCTTGGTTCGGGATAGGAATTCCTTCTGGTACTTTCATGTATATCTCCGAATCCAAGTTTCTATACAAATATGCTGTGACAACATCCATTAGCTTCATTCTCAACTTCAAGTTGACTGCCACTGAGATCAAATATCTAAAGGTAATTCCTCCCATGACCGGAGAATAGGTTTCTTCATAATCAACTCCAGGATGTTGAGTGAAACCTTGAGCTACAAGCCTTGCCTTGTACCTTACAACTTCGTTGTTTTCATTCTTCTTCCGAACAAATACCCATTTGTGACCTACGGGGTTTATATGGGGAGGTGTACGGCATATGGGCCCAAACACCTCTCTCTTGTTCAGAGAGACTAACTCTGCAGTGATTGCCTTTTTCCATTCTTCCCAATCTAGCCTTTTCTTGCACTCTGCTAGAGATGCAGGCTCGGGATCATGATCAATGATCGAGGCAATCTTCTTTGCGAAGTATGCATCAACGCTGGTCGTTGCTCTATTCAGGATTCTCCGTTATTACAAAGTTTATGGCCATTTCTTCATGGGGTGCTTCATGCACTTCTACTTGCTCTTCACTGCTATTCCCTATCGCAGGAGCAAGTTCCTTTAGCTTTTCATCGCCTATGTGTGCGCACACATTATTTTCGACGGCTTCCTTCAGTGGAAGATTCAAGTCTAGAATTGCCTTTCCTGTTGGCTTCTTTCCAGTGCTAGGTCTCAACTGGCTCCCTGACGAATACTAATAACAGGGTACCCAACATGCCCAAGGTGACTAACCAGTGGCCTCAAGCACACTCAAGCCCAACAGCCGTTTCACTTACTACCGACCTAAGTACTGCAAAGCCACACGGACTTCCCTTCCCGACCAACCAAGGAAATGTCTCCGACCGAGCCAAGCTCCCGACCTCCTCGGAGACGGCCCCGGCTCCGACCAAACAGGCTCCCGACCGCAGAGGTCGGAATCCTCGACCGATCGTGCCAAGATCACTCCCGCCGAGGGTCACGTGTCGCACCTCTACCAAACGACCGCCACGCACTTACGAACGGGTCAATCAAAGTGACTATACAAGGGCGGCGGCTCCTTCCCGAAGGTTTAAATGATCGATCAAGTCACGCTCCCACCCCATCACCGGTCACATACAAGACGTAAGACACGCTCTCCCGAGGCAACGCCCACGCCAGCGCAGAACGCCAACACCCGTAAGGTTCGCAGAGGCGTGTACGCCGCTTCCGAGAAATACCTAACCGCCTCGACCAGCTAAGCTACCGACCCAGATGGGCAAGACCGAGCGTGGATCACCAACGTAACGAAGGACCAAGCTCCTAGTGTAGGTCGCCTTGTCCTCTCCCATTCCGATGTAACCCGCCCCTTCCTTTCGTATAAAAGGAGGCGGGAGCTCCGTGAGAAAAGAGAGGAAAGAGAGAGAGCGCCATCGAACCCATCCGACTAAGTCATTGGCACTCTTGCTTGTAAACCTTGTGCATCATCGTGCATAATAGAATACAACGCCACCACACGAATCGAGTAGGGATCTTACGCCAACCAAGATACAACTTGGACTTTTGAGTCTAACCATTCAGAGGAGAGGAACGCTACCCTTAGACTTACAAATTTACTTGTCGGTGCTCAAACGCCGACACGCGCGGCGAGCCGGCGGGCGCGAGACGGTTGCGGGCGGACGATCGAGGCACGGCGGCGCAGCCTTCGAGCCGGGCCGAGAGGTGGGCGGCGGCGACGCGACGGCCGGGTGGCGCGGCCGCGTCGAGGTAACCGGGAGACGGCGCGCGGCGAGCCGGGCGGCCGAGTCTGCGGCGCGCAAGGCCAGGCGGGTCGACGCGATCGGGCTTAGCTCCGCCACTTCCTGGCGCGGCGGCGTATGAAGATGGCGGGAGAGGCGGCGCGACGTGGCACCGGAGCGCGTCTGGCGGTGTCATGGCGGCGCCACCGCCGCTTCGAGCGATGGGAGGGTGCCGCCGGTTCGGCAGCCGCGCGTAGCCGCGGCGGCCGGTTCTTCGAGTGCCGTCGCGAGCGCCACCACCGCTTCTTCGTGCGGGACCGTCGCGGCGCCGGCGCAGAGTCGCGGTGCGCCCGGCGAGGCGAGGCGCGGCGGGCGCGAGGGTCGCGAGCCGAGGTTGCGGCAGGCACTTCGCGGCGCTGGTGCCGGGGGCCAAGGCCCATGGTGGCGTGGCCGGATTCGAGCGCCGCGGTGGAGTGAGCCGGCGCGGTGACGCCGGCGCCGAGGCGGCGCGGCGGCGGCGGCTTCAAGGCCTAGGGCCGGCGTCGGCGATGGCCGGGGCGAGATACCGAGGCGACGGCCGAGGCGCCGCGGCACACGCGCGGAAGCCGGCGACGGCCGAGCGACGGCACCGGCGCCAGGCGACGACGCGCGGAAGCCGAGGCGTGGGTGGCTTCGACGCCGCTGGCCGGAGGTACAACTGCGTGCCAAGGCCGTGGTGGCTGCGCTAGGCCGAGCCGAGGCGACGCAAGACGACCGAGGCAGCGGCAAAGAAGACTTCGAGGCCGGGCCGGGCGACGGGGTTGCGACGGCGCAGGCGGCTATGGCGGCGTCTACGTGACGGCCGATGATGAACAGCGCTTCAAGCGCGGATACCGAGGCATCTGTCATTTTTCTTCTTCTTTTGTATGAACAGCAAAACTGCGGATGCATATCGTTGTAGCTTCTTGCCACGCAACGAAACACAAAACAGATGCGTAGGGTAGATGCATGCATAGGATCAACAGCGATTAGATTCAATCGCCTATTCTCACCTTGTCGGCGTTTCGAGCGCCGGCAAGTAAATTTGTAAGTCTAAGGGGCTGCGCGTTCCCGCTCCCTGAATGGTTAGACCCTGGAGTCCAAGATGTATCTTGGTTCGGGCCAAGGTCCCTACTCCTGGCGTGCGTTGGTGTTGTATTCACTAGGGTGCGGATGACTGCACCGAGTTTTTTTACAAGCGAGAGGTGGAGCCTCAACACTAGAATGATCTAAACTTAGCTCTCAGAAGGAGAAGAAAAAGAAGAAGAGGAAGAAGAGGAAAAAGCTCTCTTGTAGCTCTTACTCGCTGCCCTGTTAGGAGGTTCCTGCCTCCTTTTATTCAGAGACGGAAAGGTGTTACATCGAATTGGCGAAGTGCCGTGCGAGCTACTTCTAGGGGCTTCGTCTTGCCCCGCCGTCGCCAATCGCTCGCCGATCGGGTCGCTTGCTCGCTGATCGTCGCCGCTTCCGAGCCTGCGCTGGGTCGGTGGTCTAGCCGGTCGAGCGGTTAGGTAATCCTCCGAAGTGGCGAGCCGCTTCGTGATCCATGGGTGCCGACGAGTCGCGTGTGACGCTGGAGTTGCCTCGGGAGAGCGTGTCCTTGCACCGTGGGTGGCCGGGCCGATGGGACAGAGACGGGCTTCAGCAGCCTATCAAACCGTTTTGGGAAGGGACCACCGCCTCGCCGCCACTTAATGACCGTCGTGGGGCACGTGGCCTTAGGTTGACACGGACTCGGCGCGCGCACGCGGCCCTCTGCGGGACTATCATGGTTCGGTCGAGCCGGGGATCCCGCCCCGCCGCGGGTCGGGAACCTCGCTGAGTCGGAGTCGCGGATCCCGCCCCGCCGCGGGGTCGGAACCCGCTGAAGTCGGAGTCTGGGATCCGCCCCGCCGCGGGGTCGGGAACCGCTTTGAGCCGGAGTCGGGACCGGCCGGGAATGGTCTCCGAATGGTCTCAGAGGCATTTGGGTAGCAGCCGGGACGGCCTGCTTAGGCCGGGCCGTATTCGAGGCCGCCGCTTGCCGCCCGGGCTTTGCTTGTTGCAATTGGGCCGTTGGTGCACCTCGCTTTATGAGTATTCGCCAAGAGCTCGAACCTCCAATCGAGTTCGGCAGACTTCGGCTGGGGTTGAGCTTGATCGATCCGCTCAACTAGGTGGGCCAACGGGCCTACCGCTTTTGCCGGGCGTGCCCTCAACGCATCCGACGCCCGCCCGGATTACGCTCGAGGTATGCGAACCGCCGAGCCTCTTAATTGCGTTTTCAGCGCCACGCGCACGGCTAGGTGTGTTTTTGCTCGCTCGCCTTCTTGACCGCCGGTTCCGGTGGTGGGCGCCGCTTTCTCGCGCGGCATTTATTCCCGAGTCGCTTGATCTTCCTTCAATGGGTATATAAGGGCGCCACGGGTTGCTCGAGCGCAGACTCTTAGACGAGAATCCTTTCCTTCTTGAAATGTGTTCAAGACACCCTTTAGTCTTCGGCCGTGATGACATCGTGGTGGAAGAGGAAGACCTTTGAACGAGCTTTGGGTTGAGTATGATCAAAGCGACAGCCGAACTCCCAAAGAGAGAAGAAGTAGCTCGCGACGTTGTCTGCCGCTGACGCGCTACTCAGCAGATCCCGAGGCTTGGAGTGGCAAGGGGCCCTCCTAGAGGCAATGGCGCGAGGCGCTGACAGAGAAGCGCGGCCGCGTCGATGTCGCCGAACGGCAGCAGGCGGCATGCCATTCCGCTGTGTGGCTTCGGCCTTGACGACGGGCAAGGGCCTACCAAAGAAGTCATCTCCAACGACTCAGTCCACCGACTTGTTGTCCGTCCCCGTCGGCCAGCAAGGGCCTACCGTCGGCGTTGTCGAGGGAGTTTTTAGGAGTCCGTGTAGATAGAGAGTCTTGCGTGTGCCTCATGTAAAGTGGTGTAAAGTTTTGAGCTCACGCTTTTAATGAAATCCTTTTTTCTCTCTATGAATGACTTCATGAAGGAGTTAGCTTTGCTTGTTCTCGCTTTGATCACTTCGGCGCTAGAAAGTTCGGCGATCGGTTTCCGAGTGGTCGGACGTGCGAACTCGCGTTTGTTCCTCAACAAAATCTTCCTTTGCGCTGTCGCGCCAGTAGCTAGTCGGTGCCTTGGTCGGCAAGGATGAGCGGATGCCTTCGGAAGTTTTAGTGCCCGAGTGCCTTGGTCGGCAAGGACGACCGGATGCCTCCGCGAGGTTCCGGTGTCCGAGTGCTCGCTTAACGCTAGCCGACGACGCTTAGTCGGCAAGGACGACCGGATGCCTCCGCGAGGTTCCGATGTCCGAGTGCCTTGGTCGGCAAGGACGACCGGATGCCTCCGCGAGGTTCCGGATGTCCGAGTGCCTTGGTCGGCAGGACGCACCGGATGCCTCCGCGAGGTTCCGGTGTCCGAGTGCCTTGGTCGGCAAGGACGACCGGATGCCTCCGCGAGGTTCCGTGTCCGAGTGCTCGCTTAACGTCGTAGCAACGCCGCTTTAGTCGGCAAGGACGACGGATGCCTCCGCGAGGTTCCGGTGTCCGAGTGCCTTGGTCGGCAGGACGCACCGGATGCCTCCGCGAGGTTCCGGTGTCCGAGTGCTCGCTTAACGCCGAGCTAGACGCCGCTTAGTCGGCAAGGACGGCCGGATGCCTCCGCGAGGTTCCGGCGTCCGAGTGCCTTGGTCGGCAAGGACGACCGGATGCCTCCGCGAGGTTCCGGCGTCCGAGTGCCTTGGTCGGCAAGGACGACCGATGCCCCGCGAGGTTCCGTGTCCGAGTGCTCGCTTAACGCCGTAGCTAGACGCCGCCTTAGTCGGCAGGACGACCGGATGCCTCCGCGAGGTTCCGGTGTCCGAGTGCCTTGGTCGGCAAGGACGACCGGATGCCCCGCGAGGTTCCGGTGTCCGAGTGCTCGCTTAACGTCAGAGCTAGACGCCGCTTAGTCGGCAAGGACGACACCGGATGCCTCCGCGAGGTTCCGGTGTCCGAGTGCTTGGTCGGCAAGGACGCACCGGATGCCTCCGCGAGGTTCCGTGTCCGAGTGCTCGCTTAACGTCAGAGCTAGACGCCGCCTTAGTCGGCAAGGACGCACGGATGCCTCCGCGAGGTTCCGTGTCCGAGTGCCTTGGTCGGCAAGGACGACCGGATGCCTCCGCGAGGTTCCGGTGTCCGAGTGCTCGCTTAACGCCGTAGCCGGACGCGGGTATCCATCCCGAGTCCCCGTCCCGCGAGGGAAGCGCGAGAGGAGTAGCCGCCGCCTATCCCACAAGTTTACCCCATCCGCAGTGTGGGACTGGAGGGGTGAGCGACGCGTTTACTGCGCTGGTTTGAACGCCGTGCTCTTGGAGCTAGTAACGGTAGTCCGAGTGGGTCTGGGAGGTCCCGCCAAGGGGACCCTTCCGAGCTGACGGTCCCGAGTAGGTGTCCCGCCCCGCGTGGGCGACCCATAAGAAACCTTTCTTTACTCAATCCAGATGGACCTCGGGTCGTCACCACCCAGAGCACACTGGCCGCCGCCATCGATGAGCTCCGGGAGAGTGTGAAGTATGGTCTCGACGCGAGTAGAGGTGGATCTGGTCGCCACCGACCCAACCGGGACCCACCGTGGCTCACTCGCACTTGCCCTCGCTGTTTCACTGGGCGCCCTACGCCCATCCGGTGGGTTAGGCCTTTGAACCCACACTTTCATTGGGCCTGGCGCAAGCCACAAAGCTTTTGCCATCTTGGGACCGCAGCCGCCCATGGGCCTTCGCGCGCCGAACAACCGCCCCGCCAAAAGGCGAGACCAAGAGGTAACGGACACGCTATTCGGGCAAGGCTTTATGACTCGCAACCCGACGCGATGTGATTAAATGCGAGTAGAATTGAAACGGAGTTACCAGCCGGGCGGATGACGAGGGCGGACGCGACGATTCGCTTTGAGGAGGCGTCCGCTCGGCCGGCGTCCGCCGCCTCCTATAAGTACGTTGTTGGGGTGCCTCGTAGCCACGCTTTCCTTCTTCGCCTCCCGCCCCTAAAGCAAGAAAAACGCCGAGAGCCGAGAAGGAAACCTCACTCTCTTCTTCTCACCTTCCGCCGCTTCCCGCCGAAGATGTCGTGGACGGAGTGCTCGCGACAGAGAGTCGCGCGCCGCCTAGTGAAGAAGGGCTTCCTCCCGCCAGCAGGCACCTCCGGGCCGAGAGTGCCGACCGGGGGCCGTTATCCCGCGCCGCAGAGCGACGAGGTTGTGGTCCCCGCCTGCTTTTTGAGCGCGGCGCCGCCGCCCACCCTTTCGTCTGTGGGCTTTTTTCCATTACAAGGTGGAGGTGCACCACCTCAACCCTAACGGGTCCTTCACATCGCCATTTTCATTACCCCCGCGAGGCCTTCTTAGGATTGAGCCGCATTGGCGCTGTGGGCGCACTTCTTCCAGCGAGGCTTTGGAAAGACAGCCGTCGACGCGACGGCGCCATGGGCGCTCGCCTCCGCCTTCGAACGGCCGGAGCTCGAGTACCGGACATCAAGCCGCCGCCCTCTAACAAGGGATGGCGCCCGAATGGATCTATGTCCGAACGTTGAAAACAGCGCCTGTGCTTTTTCGGCGAGCCTCGTCGCAGCGGAGCAATGGACCGGGGCGCCGAGAAGAGGGAGAAGAACAAGGTGGCCCCGATCGTGGAGGAGATCGTGGCTCGAGGAAACGGGCCGACCGGGATGTTGTCGCGGCACGCTTCATGAGGATGCTGCGCAGCCCTCGCGCCGAGCCGCACCCCATGTTCCAAGATGAGGGCCATCCGACCGCAAGGATGGAGGTGGCCGAGTTGGCCGGCCCGAGGTGGAGGCCCGGTGGCGAATTATCGGAGGAAGCGCCACGGTGGCGCGCGCCACCCGGCCTTTTCGTTCGGCCATCCCCAACCGTGAGTTTGTGGGATTTTTCTTTCGCTTCTTTCTTCTTCGCTCTTAGCGCCCGACTGACGGTCGCTTTTGTATCCTCTAGGGGCTCGCAGGCATGTCCTCCCGCACCGCCCCGGGAGAAAGAGGCGAGGCGGCCTCTCGCGAAGACCGCCGAGGCCGATTCCGCAAAAGGCGTAAGGAGGAGAGGAGGAAGAAGAAGAAAGGAGCGAGCGGCAAGGCACGCACGCGCGAGGACGTGTCGGAGTCCACCGCGCGGGGACGACTTCTACCGAGCAGTGGGGAGCTTCCCGACTACAACAGATTCCTTCCCGACCTCCTCCGGTGAGTGGTGGTTCGAGAGTTGGCTCGACAGCAGCAGCCCGCGCCGCGGTCCTCGTGACGAAGGGCGACATCGCGGCCGCAGCTTGTCGACGCGCTCGACCGGTGGTAGCCGGAAGCGGCCACCGACCGCCCCTTGGTGGGGGTCGACGAAGAGAGCGCGCAGCCGCGACTCGCTCCGCCAAGAAGTATTTCTTCCTTCATTGAACATTTTTGTAGCAAAGCCGCCGGCGACTTTTAAATATCGTGGACGCGGCGCCGCTACACGGGCGTGATTTGGCGTGCTGCCGCACCACTTCTCAAGTGGCGGTCACGGCGGCCGGTGGTACCGATCGTCGGCGCCTATGGAGCACGCGATCAGGACGCGCCTCCTTTGAGGAGGAGAGATCGAGGCCGCGAAGAGCTCCGCGCCGCTTCGCCGACGCCGCCGACGCGAGGGTCTTCCTGCAGGAGGGGACGGCGACGCCATGGCCATTGCGCTACCGGCGGGCGCTGGCGAAGAGGTGGAGCGATCGGCCGACCCACGGGCGTGCCGGCCGAGATAGTGTCGCCGGAGGGGTCGGCAGAAGCGCTGGGCCGCGGCCGGCCGGGCGCGCCGATGCCGAGGCGTCGACCTCGCCCTGCGGGCTCCCGAGGCCTACTTCATCGCCTCGCCATGGCGCTCGGTCGGCGCCGCCCTCCGAGCGACAGCGAAGGTCTGCCGGATGTCCTCGTGGCCGGATCCATGGACCCGGCCGAGGAGCGAGAGGGTCGCTCTTCTGCAGGCGCCACGGCTATGAGGAGGAGATAGGGTCGATCCATAAGGGTCGACTTAGCCTTAGAGTCTTCAAACAGGCGCTGAGGTGATGGTCTGGGATTCAACCCGTAAGTTTGGTAAGCCGAGCGAAGGAGTCGACTTTGTAACTCTCGATATGCTTCGCGGATTTGACGAAATGTCCGTGGTTGTGCAAAGATTTGCGGTCTGCCCGAAGCGCCAGTCGGGCTCCTTCGTCGCTCGGATGCTCGGGCGGCGCCGCATGGAAGAAAGTGGTCGGTGCGGCTTGAGTTTCGCCTTGCCCAAGAGGCTTTGAACATTGGGCGGACGGAGGCGAAAGAACTCCGCCTAGGTGGAGGAGGCCTCAAAGGCCCTTTACGACGAGCGCCTGGGGCCGAGGCCTTGAGGGCAAGGGTGGTGGAGCTTGAATCCTCCTGGCGGAGGTCACCGAGGCCAAGGACGCCGCCGCCACCGCGAGGGGGTGGCACAGCGTGCGACCCATCTGCGGCCGGAGCGGATCGCCCGGAGGACGCCAACAAGCCTGGCTCGAGCAGAGATCTGCTCGGCGAGCCGGCTTCCTTGAGGACGCCCTACGAGAGTCTCAGAGGGGAAGTCGGCACTGATCGACTCTGCGATCGTAAGTATCTCAACTCCTCCATTGATTTCTTTGGTTGGGGTAACGTGCAGGAGACTCATCCGAGACGCCAAAACTCGCAGAGGTGCGAAAAACCCGAGCGCCGCCATGGAGGCTCGGACGCGGCGCGCGAGACCGCGACGTGGCGATCGCGGCCAGGACGAGGCTCGCGCGCCGAGGGTCTCCGAGGATGGTAGGGCGAGATGGGCGCCGAATCGAAGCCCTTCTGAGGGCGGCCAGAGGTTCGCGCCAAGTCTTGGGCACAGGGCAGGCCGAGCGCACTTGCCCTCGCTACCGCCCGAGTGCCGGGCTTGTGGAGGCGGCCTGTGATTGCGGGCGCAAAGATCGAGAGCCGTCGCGATCGGTCAACACCGCCTCGCACTATGACGGATATCGACCTCGCATGGTGAGTAAGCGGCATCGCCGGAACCGACCGACGACGAGGTCGGATGTGTTCGAGCTCGTGTCGAGCCGCATGCTCGAGATCGCCACCACGCCCCGCCCGAGGTCGCCTAAGATGCTGTGTCCTCCTCCTCCGCTTGGCCACCACCGTGAAGAAGAGGAAGAAAGAAGTTAGCCCCTTTTTTTTTTCTTTTCTTGCAAAGATCTGTGTAAACGATCGTAAGTAATTGTAAGCTCCGGCTTGCCTCTTTGCTCTCCTTTGCGTTTGGGTTTGACCGACCATAGCCTCAAGGACCACGGGTCATGGCGCGTAGGTCGGGTCAATTTGAGAGGGCCAAGAGGATAGGAGTCTTGTTTATGCGTAGTTACGCGCACTCATGGGGTTCGGAGTGTTCCCGATCGGCCAAGGGTTTTTCCACTCGGGCACTTCCTTCTTCCGCAGTGCTACTTAGCAACCATAGCGCCGGGCGAGGGCCGAGCGCCGGGTCGAGAGGGTTACCGCCGATAGACTCGTGACTAGTCGGTCACCACCCACATGAGTACGTGAGTTAGCCGAGTTCGCGTGGGGAAGATTGTTCCCAATCGACTGTAAGGTCATCCCACTCGGTGCTTCCTTCTTCCGCGAGTGCTTTGGGCAACCATAGCCGGTCGGGCGAGGCCGTAGCACTCGGTCGAGAGGGTTACCGCCGGGATAGACCTCGTGGTCTACCGGGTCACCGACCCGCATGCACACCATCGGAGCGGCTCGAACGGGCGCCACGGGCAGCCCCGAGTCGTCACGTGGCGACCAGTGCTCGGTTGGGAGAAAGGTAAAGACTTATACCAGAAAAAGAAAAGAGCTTAGGATAGAATCGCCTTAACTTTTCAATGTTCCGGGCATTAGGAGGATGCGACCATCGGCGTCCTTGAGTCGAAGGTGCGTGTCGGAGAACTTCCACGACGGTGAAAGGACCCTCCTGTGGGGCGCCACCTGTGCTTATCTTTGGTTGTCCGACCGACGCAGAACCAAGTCGCCACCAAGGATCGCCCTCGAACTTGGCGGCCGTGGTAGCGCGCAGGCTTGTTGATATCCGCCGACCGCAGACGGGCCACGCCGCGCCTCGCCGAGTGGTCGATGGCGTCTTGTTGCAGGCGAGCCCCGAGCCTCATCAAGGCTTGCAATCTCGGGAGCCGATTCCGTGTCGATGGGCAAAATGGCTTCGCCACAACACCATAAAGAAGGGTGTGAACCCGGCCGCCGGGTCGGCGTGGTCCGCAGACTCCAGAGGACGGAGGCGCTCGGCTACCCAATACCGCGAAATGCTTGAGCCGATCGAAGATCCGCGCTTGAGTCCTTGAAGGATCATGCCGTTAGTGCGCTCGACCGCCGTTAGTCCGCGGATGGGCTATCGCGCCCAATCGACACGGATGTTGAAGTCGCCACGAACTCGAAATTCCTTCCCGTGAACCGTGTTCCGTTGTCGGTGATGATGGAGTTTGGGACTCCAAACCTAAAAACGATGTCGCGAAGAAGATGGCCGCTTGTACCGACGTGGACGCTCACGACCGCTTGGCCTCTATCCACTTGGTGAACTTATCTACCGCGACGAGCGGTGGGTGAAGCCCCCGGGCGCTTTCCTAAAAGGCCCGACCAAATCGAGTCCCCAGACGGCAAAAGGCCACGTGATGGGGATCGTCTGTAAAGCTTGGGCTAGCAGATGCGTCTGCCGAGCAAAGAACTGGCATCCTTCGCAGTGCGCACGATATGCTCGGCGCCCGACACGCGGTTGGCAAGAGAAACCTTGTCGAAAGGCCTTTCCCACAAGAGATCGGGTGTGCGTGGTGACCGCAGACTACTGTGTATGTCGCCCAAAGAATTGCTTTCCTTGGTCGGTCAAGATACATTTTTGGAGGACCCGAGAGGACTCCTTTGTAGAGGTCCGGGCCGATCAGATTTAAAGATTTTGCTCACGCCGCGCGGCGCCGGCCCTCGGCCGGTCTGGGAAGTGACCCGTCCACAAACGGCCGATGTAGGGCCTCCTCGATCGGACTCAAGTGCTAGCACACCGCGGGCAGATCCGCCAAGTCTACGCCCGACCGCGCGTCGGGGGAGACCGTGGCCGATTGGTCGGGTGGCCGCCACCACGAGTCCACCGACAAGGCCGCAGGAGGTCTGAGACGAAGATCCCGGGCGGACGGGCTCACTGGAGGCAAGATTGGCAGTGATCGGCCTCGCCATTGTAGCGTCGGTAGCTATGGTGAAGCTCGAAACCCTTGAATCGCTCCTCGAGCCGGCGATTTCGACAAGACGCGCCATGCGGGCGTCTCGGGGCTCCACGTCTTCATGACTTGGTCGACGACAAGCTTGGAGTCCCGTGGACGAGCCGGCGGCACCGAGGTCGGCGGCCGATCCGAGACCGCTGACGAGCCTCGTGACTCGGCAATGTTGTTGGTCGCGCCAAGAGCAACCTAATGGCGATTGAAGCTCGCTCTCGAGCGGGGAGATGATGACGACTCGCGCTCGCGCCATTCTTGGTGTAAGACCCGTCGAAGTACATTGTCCAAGACGGGTCTTCGATCACCGTGGTGCTGGCTTGGCCCACTCGGCGACGAAGTCGGCGAGCTCGCGATTTGATCGCCGCCCGAGGGACGATATTATGCCATGGCCGCTAAGCTCGAGCGCCCATTTGGCTATCCTTCCCGAGGCATCGCGATTGTGGATGATCTCGCCAGTGGGACGTGGTCACCACGGTGATGGCGTCTCGATCAAGTAGTGAACGAGTTTCCTCTTTGCGATGAGCACCGCGAGAGTAACTTCGCACTGTGGTACCGAGTCTTGGACTCGGAAAGTACTCATCGATGAAGTAGACCGCCGTTGTACCATGAGCTCACGGCCTTCTTCCGCCGCTCCACCACGAGGGCCGCTACCGACGACTTGGGTAGTGGCGGCGATGTAGAGGAGCAGCGGTTCACTGGTGCCGGGCGATCAGATCGAGGCGAGGACAGAAGGCCTTCAAGCGGGTGAGGGCCTCCCGAGCCTCGGTGTCCAAGCAAGCGGTCGGATTTCTTGAGCACCAGAGCGGCATTCCACGTCGCCGAGGCGAGACACGAACGGCTCAAAGCCGCCAGCACCCGGCCTCCGACCCCTTTGAGGTTGCCGGGCCCATCCTGCGATCGCGAGATCTTCTCCGATTGGCCTCGATGCCTCGCCGAGACGATGAAGCCTAAGAGCTTTCCTTTGGGGACCCCAAGACGCACTTCTCTGGTTGAGCTTTATGCGAAACCGCCAAGGTTCGCGAAAGTCTCTTCTAGGTCGGCGATAAGGTCGTCACCTTCCCGGTCTTTACGACAATATCGCCGACATACGCCTCAACGCTGCGGCCGATCCGGTCATTGAAGCACGCTTGCATACATCGTTGGTATGTAGCGCCCGCGTTCTTCAGCCGAAGGGCATTGTGACATAGCGTAACGAGCCGAACGGAGTGATGAAGGAAGTCGCGAGTGGTCGGACTCCTTTAGCGCAACCGGTGGTAGCCCGAGTAGGCATCCGAAGGAAAGAGACTCGCACCCGGTGGAGTCGATGACTTGGTCGATGCGAGGTAAGGGAATGGGTCCTGGGACATGCTTTGTTGAGACTCGTATAGTCAACACACATTCTCCATTGCCCGCTCTTCTTTTTACAAGTCTGAGGTTGGCTAGCCACTCGTGGTGGCGCACCTCTTTTACAAACCCCGCCGCCAAGAGTTTGGCGATCTCTCCTATAACCTGCGCCTTTTCTCGTCGGCGGCGCAGCGTTGGGCGCATCGGCTTTGAGCCCGGTCGGACGCTCAAGGAGTGCTCGGCGACCTCCTTTGAATGCCCGGCATGTCGGAGGACCTCCATGCGAAGACATCTTTGTTAGTGCGGAGGAAGTCGACGAGCGCTTCCTATTTGGCGGGAGCGTGGTTCGACCAAGACGGTCTTGGTCGGATCACGTGGATCGACCGTGACCTCCTTCGTGTCCTCGGCGGATTTGAAGGATCCCGCCGATTTGTCGGATTCGAGGACGGACTCGCTCGGCTTCCTCCCGAGCTTGTTGAGTTCCGCAGAGGCAACGATCGCTGAGGCGAGCTCGCACCGCCAAGGCTCGCGATTGAAGGCAGCTGGAAAGACGATGCCGCGGTAATGACTCCATGCGGTCCGCATCTTCACTTGAGGTAGGCGTGGCGGGGATCGCCATGAACTTGGCGAGCATGGCCTCCCCAGATGGCGTGGTAGGCGCCGGGAAATCCACGACTCGAAGGTGAGGGTCTCGGCGCGGAAGTTTCCGGCCTCGAAGGTGACGGGCGGTCGACCGCCGAGCGGATGGGCTTGTCGGCCCGGATGACGCCATGGAAAGGTGCCTTGCTTGGCCGGAGGCTTGAGCGCGGACCCCATAGCGCCGAACGCCTCAACGTAGAGGATGTTAAGGCGCGCTTCGGCCCATCGCAAGACCTTCGTGAGGCGCTGTTCGACGACGGTCGACCACCGGCCGGTACCTCCCGATCGTGGACGCGATTCGGGTGATCGGTCCGATCAAAGGTGATCGGAACTCCGACCACCGAAGATATTGGGGACGCCCGCGCGACGGTGTGGACCTCGCGAAGCGAGCTTGAGCCGACGCTTGTTCGGCGAGTGCCGGTCCTCCGAAGATCATGAGGCACCGTCGGGCTCGGGAACTCGTCGTCGCCTTCTTCTCCGCCGTTCGCGGGGCGCGGCGGCTTCTTTCCTTTGCTTCGTGGCGTGGTGGGGACGCTAGAAAGATAGCGCCAGACTTCGCAGCCCCAGATTTGTGCTTGACGGAGAACCCATGGTTCGCATGGGCCGCCCATCAATTTTCGGTGGTCGGGCGCGACGGCCGGCGCGCCGCCGCCGCTGGCGGTATGGTCGACCGTGGCGACCACTTGGGTCTCACGGACTGCTTCCCGCGCCGCCTCCGCTTGTCGGCGGTCGGAAGGAGACCCGTTTGACGCCGGCCTCGCTGGGCCTTTCCTCCTTCGAAAATAGCCCCACGGCCTCCTCACGAGGCGTGGTTGGTGGCGATGTCGAGGAGCTCCTTGGTGGTCCCGGGCTTGAGGCACCGGCTTGTGCACCGTGGCCTTGCAGAGGTGCCAGATGAAGGCTCCCACGACATCGGCGTCGGAGATGTCGGGAGCTCGTTGACCGGGCGGAAAACCTCCGATGTAGTCCCGAGAGTCTCCCGGCCGCCGCTTGCAGCCTTCGTGTCCCAGGAGTTACTGTGGCGCTTTATAAGTGCCCCGAAGTTACCGACGAAGAGATTCTTCAAGTCACCCAGTTCTGACGCTTTTGAGGCGGTACTGAGCCGTGCTCGAGCCGAGTCCGCGAGGTAGATGGGGAGGCTTCGATGATGAAGAGATCATCCGTCGCTCCCCCGACCAAGACGCGAGCCGGCATCTTGAGCCGACACCGGGTTGGTGGCCCGTGTACTTGGCAATGTTGGTAGGCGCCGACCGGGCGGGAAATCACCTGGCGGATCCTTGGCAAAAGCCCGTGGTCCGGACCATCGGGGCTCTGGCCGCGTAGTGGCGCCACCATCCGCAACACGTGAGTGGCGGCGTCCTCCGCCATCTTTCTTCGCGCCGAGGGTGGCGCGGATGTCGAGGCATTACCGAGGCGCCGCGCACCGGGTGCGTGAGGCTGGGGTGGTTCATGGCGGGTGCGGTCTTGGCGCGCACCTACCGGCTCACATGGCGCAGACGGGCCCGATGGCGGAAGTAGCGCCGGTGTGGTAGGAGCCGAGGCTCAGATAAAGCCGTGACGGCACAGCGCCCACCACCCAAGGTTCTCGTAGGTAGCTCGCCTCCGGGTTTGCGGGCTCGGAAGGCCTCGAGCAAGATTGCGGCCGCAGCCCACGCTTTGGCTTGCGTGAGGGAAAAGCCGGGGCGCCGGATTCGCCCCAACTTGTGGTGCTCTTGGCGCGCGCGCGCGCGCGCTGCCGCCAAAGACTTGCGCTGGCTCGGGCTCGCCCCGCTCCAGTTGGCTCGAGCCGGCCGAGCTCACCTTCGCTCCTCCAGCTCTCGCGTTGCCGTTGGAGCTCGGCGCGGCGAGCTCGAAGGCGCTGGGCAAGGCCGCTACGGTATTCCCCCTCCCGTGCCTCGGTCGCGCCGGACGGGGACCGTCAGAGCAGCGGTGGCTACGGCCAATCGGCAGGTGCCGCCACGTTGCACTCGCGAGAGTGCCGCTGCGGGCGGATACTCCGTGTCGGAGCTGGAGCCGTGGTCGGAAGAGTCTTCCAAAGAACTCGTGGACGGAGGTTGGCATGTAGCCACCATAGCTACAAGTCGTGAGCAGCGGGAGGTGACGGATCTCCTCGCGCAGCCGGAGGGCTTCGCCAAGCGAGGTATAGCGCTCCTCGTGTTCGGCTTTGGGACTCGCGGGCGCTCAAGCCGAGTGGGACGAGCGCGGAGATGGTGTCCAAGCTCTCGCAGCGCCGCCCCCGGCGGCAGCGGGATGAGCGTGAGCTCTCCTCCGAGGTGACGGTGAAGCCGAGGGAGCCGGCGGATCGCTCCCGAACACGCCATGCCGTCGCTGGAGAAGAATGCCATCAAGGAGACGAATGGGAATCCGGAGATCCGCCAAGACGCGCAAGCCCCTACCGGCGCTGCCAACCGCGGGCGCTTGAGCGCGGCAAGTAAATTTGTAAGTCTAAGGGCTGCGCGTTCGCCTCGAATGGTTAGACCACGAGTCCAAGATGTATACCGTTCGGGCCGAAGGTCCCTACTCGGCCAGGCGTTGGTGTTGTATTCATCAAAAGTGCGGATGATCGCACCGAAGTTTTTTACAAGCGAGAGGTGGAGCCTCAACACTAGAATGATCTAAACTTAGCTCTCGAAGGAGAAGAAAAAGAAGAAGAGGAAGAAGAGGAAAAGCTCTTGTAGCTCTTACTCGTGTCTGTTAGGAGGTTCCCGCCTCCTTTATTCAAGACGGGCGGTGTTACATCGAGAATTGGCGGTGCCAGCGAGCTACTTCTAGGGCTTGGTCTTGCCCCGCCGTCGCCAATCGTTCGCCGATCGGTCGCCGCCGCCGAGCCTATGCTTTGGTCGGTGGTTTAGCCGGTCGAGCGGTTAGGTAATCCTCCGGAAGTGGCGAGCGCTCTCGTGATCCATGTGGGTGCCGACGAGTCGCGCGTGACGTTGGAGTTGCCTCGGAGAGAGCGTGTCCTTGCACCGTGGGTGGTCGGGTGATGGGACAGAGACGGGCTTCAGCAGCCTATCAAACTGTTTTGGGAAGGACCACCGCCTCGCCGATCACTTAATGACCGTTAGTGGGGCACGTGGCCTTAGGTTGACACGGACTCGGCGCGCGCGACGCGCCCTCGGCGGGATTATCATGGTTCGGTCGGAGCCGGGATCCCGCCCCGCCGCGGGGTCGGGAACCTCGCTGAAGTCGAGTCGCGGATCCCGCCCCGCCGCGGGGTCGGGAACCTCGCTGAAGTCGGAGTCGGGGATCCCGCCCCGCCGCGGGTCGGGAACCTCGCTGAGCCTGGAGTCGGGACCGTCGGGAATGGTCTCCGAATGGTCTCAGAGGCATTTGGGTAGCAGGCCGGACGGCCTGTTTAGGCTGGGGCCGTATTCGAGGCTGCCTGCTTGCTGCTCTGGGCTTTGCTTGTTGCAATTGGGCCGTTGGTGCACCCCTGTTTTATGAGTATTCGTCACACCTCTTCTCACCTTTTCAATTCCGATCTCCTGTAGAGCTTCGTGCTGATAACGTGTTAAGGAACCTCACTATCGAATAGTCCGGGGTTCCCGAACAGATCTGAATTGGAGAACAGAAACAAGAGAGACACGGGTTTAGGGAGAGCGACGATGAATTCTTTATTGAATTTCTGATTGCTTGTACATAGGGGGGGACCCCCCTCCTCCTTTTATAGCGCTCACCTAAGGTTTCGGCTAAGGGGCCAACGTGGGCTTTCCATGGGCCACGAGGGTTTCC
This sequence comes from Otatea glauca, assembly GCA_036346275.1. Taxonomy (NCBI): domain Eukaryota; kingdom Viridiplantae; phylum Streptophyta; class Magnoliopsida; order Poales; family Poaceae; genus Otatea; species Otatea glauca. Next base: position 7,961,867 of record CM070718.1, on the reverse strand, counting down.
CAACAAGGACGTCCTGGTGGGGGCGGTGGGAGGACCAGAGGAGGTCCCAAATATGGGCGAACCGGCGAGCGCGGCCGAACACGTAGAGGGCGAATGGGTAGGGTAGCGCAGAAGCGCTCCCCACGAGCTTGAGCTCTGGGAAGTAGCCGGGCCTCGTCGTCATCAGCGCCGAAGACACAGTAGCTCGTATAAAAAAGCTGCGACCAACACACTCCGCCTCAGTCCGGGCCGCATACGACGATCCAACGATCAATGGAGACCCAGATTTGGATCGCACTCTATATTTAGCGATCCAGTCCAAGCGATGTATTTCATTATAAAAATAATCCAACGATCCTTTTTTTAAATTCCTCGCTACCTTTCGATCTAATCCTGGCCGCGGATGCTTGATCGAACGGCTCCCCTAAACCGAGGGCTTGGTTCACGGAGGAGTGCCCTGTACCCTGCTCGCAAGCCCTACCGTGCGCACGCCATGGTCGCCGCCGTCCGCCGTGTCTCGCAAGGGCGTCCGTCCTTGCCGTCGATCTATGCCAGAGTTGCCCAGCATCGTCGCGGAGCTCGTGGTAGTTGACGCGCCGCCCATGGCCAGTATGGCCGACTGGCTGAGGAAGCCGCCGCGCGTTGGTATCAGAGCTCAGGCTCCTAATCCACGCAAGACAATGTCGACTGCTAGTTGCGGCAGCAATGGCACCTCTGGTGCGATAAGTTCGGTCGGAATCCTGTGTTAATAGAATATCCTCTCCATATATATAGGATCTATTGTATTGATAGAATATCTTGTATACATAGTAACAACTATCCCTTTGATATAGGAATTACCACCTGTAAATTGTTGAACATCATTCTACATAAGAAGAAGGCGTGCAGCCATTGTGGAGTGCACAAGCCATAACCAAAACCCATCTCTCCTGTTTTGATATGGTATCAGAGCCTAACTCCTTCACAAACATCCAGAGATGTCTACTAGCTCTTCGTCTGGTGCAATGGCCTCCCCAACGTCGGCAATGTGAAGCTTTCAAGGGACAATTACCTACTGTGGAAGGCGTAGCAGGTCCCTCTCCTCCGCGGCCAGCGTCTCCTTGGCCATGCGGATGGATCTACGGCTGCTCCGTGGGAAACCATCCAAGTGAGCAAGAACGTTGACGGCAAGACCGTCCAGGTGCAAGAACCCAGTCCAGCGTACGACACCTGGTTCATCAAACGCCAGCAGGTTCAAGGCCAGTGTGCTTTTTTCGGAGGAGGTGTTTTTGCGCGTGAGCTTAAAGCTGATGCTACTGGGGGTGTGAGCGGGCGGTGCTACCTCTCCTACATGATCGGTAGCACCGGATTTCCTGTAACGGCTAGTTTTTCTAGCCGTTAGCCTGGAGGTCAGTGCTACCGGCCCTAATAGGGCGGTAGCACCGGGTTTGCTAGGTTTTTGCCCACTTTGCACCCCCAACGGCTAGTTTTCTTTGGAGAGGCTATAAAAGGAACCTTGGTGGCTGGTATTTGGTGGTTGTTGGCCTTGTTGAGCATTTGGGTGGTATTGTGCATATGTTGCACTCCCACATTTGGTTCTTGAGCTAAGAGTGAGCTCTAATTGTATGTGTTGCAATTAGGAGAGGATTGAGAGCCTCTTGTGCATATGTTGCACTTGAGGGAAGTCTTGTGCATGTGTTGCACTTGGTGATCACTATTGTACATGTGTTATATTTGGTGGAGCTCAAGCTAGAGGGCTTGACTTGTTACTCTTGGTATTTGCCGACACTTAAACGACGTGTGGAGGTGTCGTGCACGGTGACTTTCTCAAGGAGATTGTGAGAAGGTCCGGCAAAGTTGTGAAGGTCAGAGCTCACCTACCTGGAGGGGGAAAGAGCTACCACTAGTGAAATCGAGGCGGATGCTCAATTCGTGGAGCCTGTCCAAAGTGGTTTGGGCTTGCCTCAATGTGGATTAGGGGAGACCGACAAGTCTCTGAATACCACGGTAAAAAGTATTGTGTCTCCTTGTGTATGCTTGCAATTCCTTATTTACATTATTGCAATTTACATTCATAGAATTAAATTGCTTGCTTGTCTTTAGGATTGTAATTTATTGTTAGAGATATAATTAGCTAGTGCACTTAGTGAGCCTAGTTGACTTGGGCTTTAATTGTCAAAACCTTAGTTTATCGCTTCCGCATTGATTATTGTTTAGGTTTTAACATAGGGATCAATAGAGTGTGTATTTAGTAAGAAGAATTTTTAAAGGCGCCTATTTACCCTCCTCTAGTCGGCATCCTCGATCTTACACTCCGGGGCGTTGAAGAGATGTGTTCGCCGTCCAAAATCAAGTTCGTCGAAGATGAGTCTGGGACGTTGAGAAGATGCGTTCGCCGTCCAAAGTCAACTCCGTCGAAGACGAGTCCGGGATGTTGAGGAGATGTGTTCTCCATCCTGTGTCGATTAAAAGTTGGGCAAATCGTAGTTGAGACCGATTGCCTAAATGAGTAAGGTCGGTGTGTCAAGATTAGGGGGAAAAATATTAGATATAATCTTGACATAAGTTTTAGTTTTAGAAGGTTCAAACTCTGTAAGTTTTCATTGAGTTTGTTAAGATTAGGAGTTCGGATTGCTATCCAAGTTAGCATGTAATCTCTAGTATAAATAGCAATGAAAAAACCAGAAAAAGCTGAGCAGTTGCGTAGTCCAACAAAAAGTTTCCTGGTAGTTCCAACAGGAGCCTGGTATTCACAGCTTAGTCACAAGCTCATTGATCTTGGCTTTGTTACTTCTAAAGCTAACACATCACCTTTTATTTTCAACTCGGCTGGTGTGACAATTTACATGTTTAATATAAGTTGATGATATCATTGTTGCTAGCTCCACACCTCAAGCGACAGATCGTCTTCTTGCTCAACTTCGTTCTCATGTTGCCATCAAGGATTTAGAGGAGTTACACTACTTCCTTGGAATCGAAGTGTGAAAGAAAGAGGAGGAAATACACTGTCATAGTCAAGGTACGTTGGTGATATTCTCAAGAGAGCCAACATGCAATTGTGCAAGCCAATCTCAACTCCTATGAGTGCATCAGACAAGTTATCCACTTATCCAAGTGCAGCGGGCGGCCATTGTCATCAGCCGCAGCTACTAAGTACCGCAGTACCGTGGGAGCTTTACAGTATGTGACTATCACCCGGCCAGGTATCTCATTTGCAGTTAACAAAGTGTCAATTCAAGTATAAGGCACTTGCCAACGCCACCTAGAGTTGATTTGGTTACTGTCTGTGCTAGGGTAATTGGGTGTACCACCGAAGACATCGCCAAGTTTGTGGTGTGATAACTTAGGCGTCACATACCTCTCTGCAAATTTGGTCTTTCACGCTCACACAAAACACATTGAGGTGGATTTTCATTTTGTGAGAGAACGTGTTGCATGCAAGATGTTGAGGATACGATTAGTTCATCCAAAGACTAGATTGCAGACACATATTTACAAAGCTTCTAGTGGCACCAGCATTTTCCAGGCTTCAACGCAATCTTAACTTTGGTGCTTCCAGTCGAGACTGAGGGAGGATGTTGAAATATTCTATATTCAGATTGTGTTATCCTAGTCTCTCGTGTAGACCGAGTTTAGTGGATAGTGTGTGCGTGTGATTAGTGTAATCAACGCATTACCTTACTAGGTTGTTGTGATCCGAAAATACTAGACATGATTGTTGTGTTGGTTGTGATCTCGACTCAACCACCAATCTGAGATTTTAGGGTTTGACGCGTATTGATCGGGAGCGCCCTACAACTTTTGGTTTGGTCCCGTCAGCCAAGCGCGAGATTAAAAGGAGAAGGCCGGCACTCATACGATGTGATTTCTCTTGAGTTTTCGCCTTTTTCCTACACATCATCTGATCCTAAGTCACGCTTAGGTTGTCGAAGACTCGTGACCATCACCGTGAGGATCACGGTGTCTTCTTCACCCACACTCATCTTCACTGGCCAAGTCAACTACACTGACAAACAACCCTAATGGGGTCTTCTTCTCCGGGTTAGTATCTAATGATTTATTTCCGTATTATGTTTGGTGATCATGTCTTAGGCTAGTTCATGTTTTAGTTAAACCTTAAGTCTAACATTTGGTATCAGAGCAAACCTAGCCTAAGTTTGATCCCTGTTAAGCCCGGATTAGTCTCGGTTTTGGCCTTGTGTTCATCGGTTAAGGTTGTTTTGAGGTTCTATGCGGCTCGGTTAGCATTTAGAAGGAGAGGATTAGAATCATTCGAACCCTAAATTCCCCAAATCCCGATCCCAAATCAATCAAGAAAAATCCTATAGATCTAAGAGGGGGTTTCGCGGGCTTGCCGTTTTGCCCGCTCGCCCTTTGCTTGCCCGCGGCCGTGACTTCGCGCGAGTGCGATGCCCCGTGTCCCTGCCTAGCCGGAGCACCGCGTGGCATCAGTTTGTAGCTGCGCATGCGTCGTTGTTGCCGCTTCGCGCGTGCGCCATCGCCATCGCTCCGCCTTCGCGCTCTCCCGCTCGCTCTTGACGCCGCCTTGGTTGCGGAAATTTCGGGGCGAGGAAGCCGAAAGAGCTAGGGTTTCCTCGCCAGTGCGCATATTTGATTTGGCTAGGATTCATTGTGTCCGTCCGTTCGCATCCGTCAACCGACGCTTCGCCCTTCTCGTCGGGCCGATGATTTGCGTCGCGTGCCAGGCCGCTGCTTCGCGTCCCGCGCCGGGCTAACACTTCGCATCGCGAGCCGGGCCGTCGCCTTGCCTCCCGCTTAGGCCGTGAGACCATTTTTGGCGCGGGCCGCGTTGCGCGCTGTGTGGACCGCGATGGGCTTGCGCGAGCCGCATTAGTGTGGTTGGGCCGCCGTTTCGGTCGGGCTTCCTGCGCGTTGGCTTGGGCCGCATAAGGTTTTGTGCCGAAATTTAATTGCTTTAGCCCTTTAATTTTATTTTTATTCAGTCTTATTTAATTTCAGCACTAAGAATTATTTAATATTTATTTCCTAGGCATTAATATTCTGTTTAAGTTTATTTTTCTGGGCATTAATGTTATGATTAATTTCATGATTAATTTTCTTGGCTAATTAATTGATGTGGAGATTATTTTTCACATGATGATTATTTATCTCTAATTGAAATGGAACCAGCGGAAAGTTTTGATTAGAGATTAATTATTTAATGTTTAAACTGGGATTATGTTATGACCATGATCACATTCTGACCAACGTTGTTTGTGAACATGTGCCACCCATAAGATGATTTTAATTCTTTTTCGATTCTGCCCAACGGTGATTTGAATTAGAATTAGCATGTTATTAATCAGACCAATGTAGGATTAATTTCATGCATAAAATGATATGTTTCCTAATATGAATTGTGTTATTTTTCTCAACGGCCAATGCCTCTAACATTGCCAATTACATCAGCGGCATTGAGCATTTGACGGGAACTAATTTTCCTGCCTAGAAGGAAAAGCTTGAGATCGTCCTTGGTGTTCTTGAGCTTGATTATGCCTTATGTCACCCTGCTCCTATCGCTCCTTCCTCAACTGAGGAAAATTATACTGAATTAAAGAAGACTTATGATATTAACTGTGAGCGATGGGAGCGGTCTAATCGCATGTCACTTATGATTATGAAGAGCACCATCTCGGTGGGGATTAGGGGAGCAATCCCCAAATCCGATAAGGCTAAGAGCTACTTGGCTGCCATTAAGGAGCAATTTAAGGGCTCCTCAAAGACTTATGCAAGTACTCTTATTATGAAGATCCTCACCACTAAATTTGATGGCTCTTGCAGCATAAGGGAGCACGTCATGATAATGAATGACATGGCGGCTAAGTTTAAAGGACTTGACATGGCAATTTCTGATGGTCTTCTGGTCCACTTCATAATGACATCCCTGCCTTCTGTGTACACTCCCTTTAAGATTAATTACAACACACAGAAAGAGAAGTGGTCCATGAGCGAGCTCATTGCTCACCTTGTCCAGGAGGAGGAAATGATTAAAACTGAAGAAAGGGATCGTGCTTTTATGGTCAATAATAGAAATAACAAAAGGAAGTACTCTCATGGGGACAATAAGGCCGAGAAGAAGCTGCATTTCTCGCCCAACCCTAAAGCGGAATCAAGCAAATCCGTGCCTAAAGGGGTGAAATCTCCTACTACCATCACCTGTCGCTTCTGTAAAAAGGAAGGACATGTGTAGAAGGAGTGCGCCGGCTTCCGTTAGTGGCTCGCCAAGAAGGGTAACGATACAATTACTTTTGTTGATGAATCACTTTATGCAGATTTTTCACATTATTCTTGGTGGATTGATTCTAGAGCCACTGTGCATGTTACTAATTCGATACAGGGATTCAGTTCGTTAAGAACCATAAAAGGGGACCGAAGGCTTAGAGTCTCCAATGGACAGGAGGCTGAAGTTGAGGCTGTTGGGACGCTTCCATTAGTTTTGGCGACGGCTTCACCCTCCTCCTAAAAGATGTCTTTTATGTCCCCTCCATGAGGAGAAATTTAATTTATGTTTTCTTGTTAGACAATGATGGTTATTATTGTGTGATTGGAGACAATAAATGTTTGATTCAATCTGAATGTAATAATATTGGTCTTGCTTCCAAGCACGACATGATTTATATGTTATCTATACAACAGTCTCCTTTATTGCTAAATGTGTGTGATGCTCCCATTAAACACAAGCGTAATATGGATAATGAGACATCGTCAAAACTATGGCACCGTCGCTTGGGCCATATTTTGAAGGAGAGAATGGAGCATCTCATTAAGGAAGAGATACTCTACCCATTGAATTTTTCTGACTCTAACGCTTGTATTGATTGTATTAAAGGAAAATACGCTAAACAAATTAAGAAAGGATCAACACACAGCTCATGTCCCCTAGAAATAATTCATACTGACATTTGTGGTCCCTTCCCTATTATGTCAGTAGATGGTTATGATTCCTTTATAACCTTTACTGATGATTTTTCACGGCATGGTTATATTTACCCTATTAAGGAACGGTCTGAATCACTAAATAAATTTAAGATATTTAAGGTTGAGGTTGAAAATCAGCATAACTCAAAAATTAAAGTAGTGAGGTCAGACAGGGGAGGAAAATATTATGGAAAACATGCACCTTATGGACAAATTCCTGGCCCTTTCGCTAAATACCTTGAAGAAAATAGAATAGTAGCCCAATATTCCATGCTTCGTGAACCTCAACAGAATGAAGTGGCTGAAAGGCGTAACCGTACACTTACGGATATGGTACGGAGTATGTTATCTCACTCCAGTTTACCACTTAAATTATAGATGGAGGCCTTAAAGACACCCACACACATATTAAACCGGGTTTTCAGTAAATCGGTGTCATCGACGCCTTATGAATTATGGACGGGGAGAAAACCAAGTTTAAATTATTTACGCATGTGGGGTTGTGCAGCTGAAGCCAAACTGTTTAACCCACATATTGGGAAACTAGATACTAAGATAGTAAGTTGCCACTTTATTGGGTACCCAGAAAGGTAAAAAAGGGCACCGCTTTTACTGTCCTGATCGGACTACTAAATTTGTAGAAACCAGGCACACTGTGTTTCTTGAGAATGATGAAATCAGTGGGAGTTCCGAGGGGAGGAAAATAATCTTGAGGAAAATCGGGTTTATGTGCCTCTACCGATAATCCGAGAGGCTGTTATTCCTGCGCCTCAAATTAATGCATCACCAGTTGAAGGTCCTGAAGAAGAAACTAACACTGGGTACTCAGGAAATAATGCAGCGACTGATAATGAAGCGCATGATAATGAACCTCAGGAACCGGTTGTGACCTCTAATGAACCCTTAAGAAGGTCACAACGGGAAAGAAGATCAGCCATTCCAAATGACTATGTTGTGTACATGAATAAAGATGTGCATGATATTGGGAAGGTGGATGACCCCATTTCATTTAAAAAGGCCATGATGAGTAAGAATTCATCTGAATGGCTTGACGCCATGAAAGATGAAATGAAATCTATGAGCCTGAATGACGTTTGGGACCTAGTAGAGATCCCTGAAGGAGTTAAAAAGGTAGGCTATAAGTGGGTCTATAAAACTAAGCATGACTCCAAGGGGAATGTCGAAAGGTTCAAGGCAAGGCTTGTGGCTAAAGGGTTTACTCAAAGAGAAGGGATTGATTATATTGATACTTTCTCTCCCGTCTCTAAAAAGGACTCTCTGAGAATAGTTACGGCACTTGTGGCCCATTATGATTTGGAGCTACATCAAATAGACGTCAAAACGGCATTCCTTAATGGCTATCTGTAAGAGGATGTCTATATGGCACAGCCCGAGGGTTTTGTCATAGAAGGCGTGGAGCATATGGGATGTCGTCTCAAGAAATCAATTTATGGACTGAAGCAGGCGTCCAGATAATGGTACTTAAATTCGACAATATAATAAGGAAATTCGGATTTAAGGAAAATAAGTGGATAACTGTATATATTTCAAGTCTAAAGATGTCAAATTTACTATTTTGGTCCTTTATGTGGATGATATCTTATTGGCTAGCAGCGATAAGGATATGCTGTATGAGACCAAAAGATTTCTCTCCGCTAATTTTGACATAAAGGATCTTGGTGATGCCTCTTATGTTTTGGGCATTGAGATTCACCGAGAGAGGTCCAAAGGGATATTAGGCTTATCCCAAAAGGCATACATTGACAGAGTACTTAAGAGGTACAATATGCAAAATTGCTCTATCACGTCTACTCCTATTGTCAAAGGCGATAAATTCGGACTATTCCAATGTCCAAGGAATCAATTAGAATCTGATCAGATGAAGTCGATTTCTTATGCTTCAGCTGTCGGAAGCATTATGTATGCTCAAGTTTGTACTCGTCCTGATTTGGCGTTTGTAACCGGGATGCTTGGCAGATATCAGTCGAATCCAGGACTGGACCACTGGAAGGCTGTAAAGAAAGTCTTACGTTACCTACAAGGTACTAAAGATTACATGCTCACATATGAGAAGTCTGAAAACCTTGAAGTCATTGGTTATTCAGATGCTGATTTTGTCGGGTGTGTTGATAGTAAGAGGTCAACATCAGGTTATATCTTCACCCTCGCAGGAGGAGCCATTTCATGGAAAAGCTCCAAACAAACACTTACGACATCTTCAACGATGCAAGCTGAATTTGTGGCATGTTATGAAGCTACAGGACAGACGGTATGGTTAAAGAATTTTATCCCGGACTTAAAGGTGGTTGAAAGCATTTCTAGACCACTTAAGTTGTACTGCGATAACAAAGCCGTAGTTTTCTATTCAAGTAACAACAAGTCAAGTGGTGCTGCCAAATACATTGGCATTAAGTATCATGTTGTGAAAGATAGAATCCAGGATCAGATTATTGATGTCAAGCATATAAGTACTAAGTCTATGCTTGCGGATCCGCTTACTAAAGGCTTACCACACAGTCTCTTTCGAGAGCATGTTGCTGGCATGGATTTATTGGAAAGCCTCTGCTTCTGGAAATGAGGACCATAAGTATAAAACCAACTCCCATTAAGAATAAGTAATTATCCTATTGAGATAGAATGATGCACTATAGATACTGGGGTTGCAGTGGTGCTTAAATTAACCGTTGTAATACTTTATCTTGGTGTGCTGTTCTATTGAGTGTGGACTTATGATATTAGCCTTCGATCAAGTGGGAGAATGTTGGTTGTGATATCGGCTCAACTGCCAATTCGAGATTTTAGGGTTTGACGCGCATTGATCGAGAGCGCCCAACAAATTTTGGTTCGGTCCCGTCAGCCAAGCGCGAGATTAAAAGGGGAAGGCCGGCACTCATACGATGTGATTTTCTCTTGAGTTTTCACCTTTTTCCTACGCATCATCCGATCCTAAGTCACGCTTAGGTTGTCGAAGACTCGTGACCATTACCGTGACGATCACGATGTCTTTTTCACCCACGCTCATCTTCACCGGCCAAGTCAACTACACCGACAAACAACCCTAATGGCTTCTTCTTCTCCGGGTTAGTATCTAATAATTTATTTCCGCATTATGTTTGGTGATCATGTCTTAATAGTTCATGTTTTAGTTAAACCTTAAGTCTTAACATGTTGCATGGCAATATAAACAAGATTGTTGCATGGCAATATAAGGAATGAACCATACGCTGAGAGTGCGTGGGTTCTATTATCCAAAATCCTCAGTGTCCATCTTATCTCTCTTTAATCTGGACTTATTCGAAGTGTTTCCGTGAAAGAAGTAGAAGGTAATTCTGAAGCATCTCTCTCTGCCTTGACAACGACATCCATCACCGTAAAGAAAAGGCAATCAGAAGAGTCAAATGCCCCACGGCTGGAAAATGGCGCAATATCCGCATTGCAACGGAGAATCAGAGCTTTTTTAAAATATCTTGAGCAAATTACATCACAGGAAAACACGTAGCCGGGTCTTGACCCAGCCGATATCCCAAATTCCGAATATTCATCCTGTAAGACTCCCATCCGAGTGAAATCTCTACTCATGATTCTACAAAGTTTCCAACCAACGACGAATTTCCTCACACTACATACTCAAAAAAGAATAAGCAACGTATAGCAGGGGTGAAAGGATTTGCGAGTCCAGACTGCCGATGCAAGACTCCTATACGGATCCAGGGATCTACCATTACGAGGTGTAGTCAAAGGGTTGTGGTGGCTGCGGCTCATCGTTGACGGCCATGGCAGATGAGTCTGATCCCTGTTGGCCGGTGGCAGCTGCAGTGCTGCCGGTGTTTGTGGCCACAATTGAGGGGGTATCGGTGAGTGCGAGTACCTCGGCCTCGGTTGGCTGCATGTCTTGGAGGAGGATCAATCCAGAAGGAGCAGGTTTCACAGGGACATATCGGCTGCCCTCGATGAACTTGATGAACTTCTCCTGGGCAGGGATGACACGAGCTGGGTTCGTCAGTATCTGGAAGGTTGGTTCAGGTTCAGGAGCCTTCTTCTCCGCCACATTATCAACCTGGGAAAAAGTATCGAGACAGGTAACCTTTATCATGCTCTACAGCTGACGTAAAAACAGCAACTCCAACTAGATAGTGGATCACAAGCCCAGCACCATGCTAGTGTACCGAACAGCAGAGTCGATTATTTAACTAAATGGCTGGTAATAGTAATACATTACACTAACTACCAAGGTTTGGTTATGTGCTGATTTCATTTCATTCAAGTTTGGTATTATTCTTGGACGCAAACACAATGAGAGAGTAAAACCACAGCATTAGCTATTCTTACCTGCATTGCATCAGCATCCTTCTCTTGAGTTTTAGACACCTTGCCTGAAGTAGAACCAGAAGCATCTTCCATTGTCTTCTCCTGGTTAGCTTTACTTTCTGCGTCCTTCTTTGCCCTAGATTTTGCCTTGGCATATGTCGACAAAATGGCTGTTGGCAGTTTGACCGCCGAAGTTGTAGTCTGCTGAGTGGTCAATTTGGGATACTCGAATAGGGATGGTTTAGCATGTGACAGGAACTCAAACTTCGGCACTTTCAGATTAGAGTTGAGCCCAATGAAGGCTGTTGGCGAGAAGGCCAGGCTGATGAAATACAGGAGAGGATACCAGTACCAGAATTGACTGAAAACAGCGAGGCCAACAACAGCAGTGAGCTTGTCGTGCTTGTTCCTTGATAGTAGTTTGATCGTGACATTCCTACCACCAGCATCTAGAATACCAGAAGCCAGTATGGCGCCCATTTTGCTCATGGTGTCCTCATGTTTGTCAAGGATAATCTTTTCCAACTGACGCCTGAATGTTCCAACACGAGAATCAAAGGATTCATTAGTCTGGATCATGACCATTGCCATAGCAATGAGAGCACCCTGGCGCACAAAGTCAACAACATCCGATGTAAGAGGCTCCAACAAGGAAATGGCATCGCTTAATCCGGTTCCTGCACAGGAAATCCCAACAGCTAAAGCTGCACCATAACGAACATGTGGGTTGTATGATTCAGACAGCAGGGTCACAATTCTTGGAGTCTGCATGATCACAACAGAAGATGTAAGGTGTGGATCAAAGCTACTGATGCTTGTTTATTTTAGCAATTTTTCCCAAAAGATGGCTGCTTAATCAACTGGAAAAGGTTAATGTATGTTGATCATTGGAAATCAAATTGAATAAAAGGCATCTATTTAAACAAGAAGACATCAAAATTCTACCTACCTGCTCGGGTTCGTTGTATAGGACAAATCCAAGAGCCATAACTGCAGTCCTCCGAACATCATCACTGACGTCCGACACAGCAAAATGCAGCAGTTGATGGATGGCCTTATTATTTGCAGTTCCCCTGTAGGCTAGGGCTAATGCATACATACCACCGTAACGTAGTATTGGATCTTGATCTCTAGTCATTTGTTCAATCAAGGTGTCAGCTTCCTCTTCCCTGCCATATACTGTCAATGCAATGCCAAGAGACAAACCCCTAGAACGAAAGAAATGTCAGAACAAGAACAGGACGTAACTTGAAAAATAACGCAACAGTAATTAAACAGCACTGACCTGATAATCTTTTCATGCTGTGTATCATGTGCATAAGTGAGCATCTCACTAGCCTTCTCACTGGCTGTTCCAACCATAAGCAAGCCCATGCCAATACCAGCTGCTTCCCCTGCCACAGCACTGTCTGTGTAAAGAACATTCTTTATGTGCCCATATATCTCTTCATCTGCTGTGCCCAAAGCTGCAAGCCCAAGTCCCAAACAGGCACCATGCTGGATGACCTGTATAATATGGTTTGGAGTAAGCAAAACATACATGAAATAAATGAGATTAGCAGAACAGGACAGGAGAGAACCAAAAAATCACCTCAGCACTGGCATTGCAAAGACTTTCACGTAGGAATTGTTTGATTCCTTCACCATGGTTGGCATGAATCAAACCTAGAGCATAGAGGGCACCACCTTCTGAGTATGGACTACCACCACCAACAGCGCCACTTTGAGGTAGGTAGGGGGCCATCAAAGCCCGGCCTTGTTGAAGGTGGCCTCTATGAATCACACCTAGTCCTGCAGTTGCACTGAATTTAGCCCAATTTGTTGCCCTGCTTAACCACTCCTGCAAGATAATATCAACATGAGACAGTACAAAGGCGAAAAAAGCTACATGACGACAACACACAAGTAAAAAGATAAATACCAGGTTCTCTCTTAGGAAGGTATCAACAGTTGTTCCTGCATGCATGATTGCATTGGCACAAATAGTTGCACTGTGGCAAACACTGTTCCTCATTTCCACAGCCTGCTTGATTGTTTTCAGAATTAAAAGATCGGACCTATTGAAACAAACAGCCCCATCAAGTCAGTATCAGATTATCAGGCATGAAAGTTTCGCAAGGCCAGCTGTCAACAACTCAACATTTATAAAGTAATATTCAGTTTACCTGTTGTGGCTATATAAAAATTGTAGAGTCAGCTGAATAGATGTCTCCCCTGACAGTATTCCTTTAATTTTTGCAAGCCTATCAGCATGTGCTACCTCATTTGGATCCACAGTGTGAACACTTCCATTTGGTGTAGTTGTATCATCTCTCATCTGAACATCACCAGCTGGTTCTGTGCTACCTGAATCTGCATTAGCAGCCTGATCATCCGGTAAAGCCGATCCACTATCAGTGTTAGACTGTGGAGGAGTCTGTGAGGCCAGACGATTCCTCACATTCAAAAGGAAGGCCTGATTTTCATTTTCCACGAGATCGAAAGCAATTTGGTATGCAAGGAGAGCATCATCCTGGATAGCGGATAAAGAATACAATATCTCAAGTAAGCAACTGAGAGTGCCGCCTTAGAATCTAAGTAACATGACTGAGAGAGTAAAGAACAAATACATACCTTGCTTCCAGAAAGCAGCCTGTCCAATATGTTTGCAACTGTTTCAGGTTCACCCAAAAACATAAGACACTGGCAAATGCTCAGAAAATCTGGATTTGGCAAAGTCTGGTATATTTTAACAAGACAGCGAAGAACCTGCAATTGGCAATAAAGTGAATTATTTGATCAATTCGTAATTTTTTTAAAAAATTGTTAAGCAGTAGTTCCTTTATGCCAAAACAGGTACCCAACTCTAAAATAATCCTTGCATTTCATTTAACAAAATAACAAGACTATATATAGGATTTGGTGTAACATGCCAGTACCTCACAGCGATATTCACGGTGATTAACATATTGATGAGAAAGGTTGATGCAATACGAAAGAGCCCCGTGAATATTATCACACCGAACAATTGCTTCCTCCAGCTTATCCAGTCTTCTGCATTCAACGGCCATACCCATGGCCTGTTGATATTTCCCATCAAGAATACACCTGCAGCAAAGAATAACCATCAGGTGAATACCCCATCTGATATACGAAAGGATATCGGCAAACAATATGATATTATCATACTTCTCCAGCATCCTCTCCACTATGGCCTCTAATCTGGGATCCACATTTTCTTCCTCCTCTGTATCTTTAGATTCTCTCGTCTTGATACTGGCATACTCATCTAAAGCTTTGGCTGCAAAAGGAACCACCAATTCAATCTAATGCCCAAAAGAAATTTTGAGTGAAAATAGAATCCAGAGTGACTCAGAACTTAAGGCAACTCCTCACCTAAAAGAGCATGAGCATAATCTGAATCCTCAGAAACATCAAATAGAGGTCCAGCACCAAGTGCATATGACAGTGAATCATTTAGCTCGCCCAAGTAGTAAAATACCTACATGATATACAACAAACATCAATATAAACAATACAAAAGATTACCTTTCCAATACAATTCTAAAGTAATGTTAGGTACTACCTTAGAAACAACTAGCGCAGCAAGCTGCCTCTGATCAAACTCCTCGTCTTCATACAAGCTCTCACTGCAAGAAAAAGGAAACAATTGGAAACAAATTATTGACTTACATTATTACAAATTTATACATTAATTTCCTCCAATCATAGACATTAATCAATCATATTCGCAAAAAGCTCAAGTAAATTTTTTATATGTTCTCATCGTACAAAGTATATCACTCCACAAACAAAATCCAAATTAAAATTAAAGCTTCTCCGTACCACAAAAGTAACAACTAGATAAAGAACTATTACATACAGAAAGCAAAGTTACATTGCCACATTATGCTAATTTGAGTGGAATGAGAATTATAGAAACAAAAAAATATAATCTAAACCAATGTAACAACTATCTAGATTCAAGAGTAACCTCTCAAAATACATAACTACCTATCAAACCTCAAACTTAACATATTGCAACCAAATTCTCTGTTACTCAACAGAACCATGAAAGCCCCAATTCAATAAAAGAAATAAGTTATGTTGAAGGAAAAGAATAAAAACCCAAACCCTATAGTTCACATCTTCACTCCATACAAGATTTCCCTTGGTGTATTACTCCCTCCATCCAAATATATAGGGTGTATTTTATCATGCACATAGACCAAGGAAAAATTAAAAATGATTAGACTACCCTTAATTATTACCTCCAAGTACTATATTCTATGCATGCATCTAGAGAGTATAAAGTAAATCTGGATATTTATTAGGGGCATAAAGGAAACATGACACTTATTTTGCATTGGAATATGAAATTCACCCTACATTTGTAGACAAGACCATTAAAAAAAAGCACGACCAATATTTTTGGACAGAGGGAGTAGTATATAACAGGCACGCTAGTCAAACAAATCAAAATTCTCAACAGATAACAATTACAAACCTGGAATCCTTCCCACCCCTGAAAGTTCAAAGCTTTCTGATTTCTTACCCCTCCTCAGTTCACTCCTACTAATATCCCCATTTTTTCACTTTAATAGGTTATCCTCTCCACCAAAACCCTTGCGAAATCCAACCAACGACACAAAAGTGCAAAAAGTTCCAGCAATAAGTGAAATTTCGCTTTAAATCCTAGGGTTTCATCCTGAAGAGCACAAAACCGCACACTAAACCCCCAGAATCCCAAAGTTTATAGATCAGAGCCAACCCACAGCCCACGGTTCCCTCACACAAACTCCAGACCAAACCGAACGAGACCAGCCAAACGAATCGCGCAACAGCACAGCATCTACGGAAATTCTTCCTCCACAATCCTCATCAATCAGAGGAGCAGATCGAAACACTAAAAATCCCAGCCACGGCCCATGGCCGAATCGCGCAGGCACAGCAGCGACTGCAACAGACACAGCGGCGGCAACTAGGTAGCCCAGGGGAAGCGAGGGGAGATGTGTTTTTGGGGTGGGGTGGGGGTGGGGGGCGGCGCTGCGGGGCTCACATGGTGGGGATGCTTGTGGAGATCTCCGGGTAGAAGAGGTGGACGACGGAGTTGAGGCTGGCGAGCGCGTGCAGCTTGAGCTCCTCCGCCGGCTCCTGCAGCATCGCGAGGATCCCGCTTGCCGAGCTCACCGTCGCCACCGCCGCCATGGCCACCTCTGCAGCCCGTACGCCGCCGCCGAGGAGGAGGTGGGCAGTGCGAGGGTTTGGTTTGGGTGTCCCGAGTTTGCTTCGAGTTGGAGACGACGACGCGAGAAGGAATAAGGTGCGGTGGAAGGCGTGGTTCGCAGGGGTTGAATTGTGAACAGAGTAAACTTCACCAAACAGAGTAAACTTCGCTAAACTAGAGATTTTTTTTTTACAAACTATTATAAAACTATATTTCTTAGCTTCTATTTTTATAAAACTATAAATTTTAGAAGAATTTGTATCGTAAAACTATAGATTTTATAATCGATCGTTTCTTGTAACCGATCTGATAATATGTGTCCATATGACAACCTCTCGTGTGAGTGAAACGGAAAATGGTAGCTCATGAGGCTACTACATGTCTACGTGAACTTATACTATCACACCTATTAGAAGAAACGATCAATTTAAAACACGTTGTTTATGATATAAATTCTTCTAAAATTTGTATAATTGTAAAATAAAAGCTAAAATCTATAGTTTTATAATATTTTATAAAAAAAATGTAGTTCTCTAAAATTTACCTTCGTAAATATGATCGGACAAGAAGGATAGAAATTCGCTTGCACATCGGACTCGGATAGGTAGCTGTTTACTTATGGAAAAAGAGTTTCGATTGATCAATTGGAATTTACAAACTTGGTAAGCTGCTTGGTGAACATAGAAGGTGCCGTTACTGATGGTTTACAGCTCGAACTGATGGCGATTTGATAAGTGCGGATACTTTGCAACACTTTG
The DNA here is from genome assembly GCA_036346275.1 of Otatea glauca. Classification (NCBI taxonomy): domain Eukaryota; kingdom Viridiplantae; phylum Streptophyta; class Magnoliopsida; order Poales; family Poaceae; genus Otatea; species Otatea glauca. The sequence continues at coordinate 7,944,698 of CM070718.1, read as the reverse complement.
ATTTTTTTAGTGATAAGTGTGTGTATTATTACTTTGCGGATTGTTAGTGAAATTTGTACTAATTTGAGCTGCTCGGCCAACAGCCCCATGAATTATAACTTACCAACAAAATTATTTTATATAATTTTTCTTGGACATAAAGTAACTTACAAACAAATTATTCAATCTATGCGGATCTCGTATTTTCTAGCTAACAACTCGAAATTGATTCTCACTAACTACATGTTGCAATAACGAGTTGCACCCACTTTTTTTTAAAAAAAAGGCTGCACTATTTCTTATATTTTATTTGAGGAATTTATTTATTTGTCCGTTAGAATTTACCACCATTTTCACCTCGCAGTAGTAATTGAATCACTAATCTAAAGGTTATCGAATGTAGCTTGAGCAAGGAGAAGTTTTTTTTTTCCAAATATGAGTAAGGAGAAGCTGTTCGGTAATCGGGGGATATTTTGATAAAGCAAAACACGTGTCCTTATGTTAGTATTATTCTCGACATTACTGGAGATTAATATATAGTAGTAAAGTTTTGACGAAGATAACATAGTTAATTCTAAAGGAATAAAATACAATTTCAGTTACTATCAAATGGCATCACTGATATATTTTAGGTGCGATAGGGCGAAATCTCATTAGCATCTACTACTATAACAGATGTAATTAACAAAAGGGCCTAAGTCAACCATTAGCAAACTAAAGACCCTTTTATGTAAACATGCAAGGGATATCTGCGGTATGAGTTATAATACGAGGGCCTCAGTGCAATTACCCCGTTTTAAATTGTTCAGTCTATTTATCCCTTCCCAATTTCTCCCTGCCAAATCCGCCAGGATACTATTTGGATCAAGAAAACGTTTATCATTTCTGCAGATAATCCTCGTAAATTGTCCATATACGGCCACATTTGATCGCTTGAATTGTTCATCATAAGGTGATTTCTGCAATAATACTTTGCTTTGTTGTTTTGAGTTCTTCAAACCTGAAGCCGCCGTTGTTTATTAAAGATCTTAGAATTGCCGTTTGTAATTCTTTTACACGGTGCAACTAGGATTCTATAGCTATCCGACTGATTCCAGTATGTAAAGTTTGCAATATTTATGGGTTCCTCTTGGTGTTCTTAAGACTGCATGCTATATGTTCGATGAAATAGATGCAAGTGCTGTTTATATGAAGTGTTTTGTGGTGGGCACGACTTACCTCTTGGATAAGTTCTTGCAACTTCCCTTGTCAAGATTAGATAACCACATGAACATTTTTTATCTATCATCATAATATAAACTGTGTTGTTGTAATCTTTAGAACTGATTGCTTATTTCCTTCAGAGGGTCTGCATAGTAATTGTGCATTCAGCAAACCAGAACTCTTACCGTTACTTTCATTGAGTCCTGTTGTCAGTGCCACATTGTCACTAGAACTGTATTAATACAACAGGCATCATTGTTGTTAAGTATCCTCGAACTGTACACATATCAGATGTTGCCTAAAGTACTTTCTCCTACACAGGAGGGATGGAGGTCAAAGTTGCACTTCCTGCAAGAGAACACCCAATACCTCCCTTCCTGCTGGCATTCATCACAGACATAAGCCTTAGCCTTGTCCAGCTCAAGCTCATGCTCGTGTCGGGGATCGTTCACTCGGTGGGGCAGGCTGTCTCCTTCCTTCTTGAGCAGTTCCTCCACCTCATAAGCTCTAGATTCTGTGAAAGGGAATGCCATTGCACCGTAATTTGAAATTATTGTCCTGCCATCTGTTTTGAGAGCTTTACCATCTGGCCCAAGTATCACGAGTGTTGGGATGCCTTTGATAGCGAAGATTCTAATAAGCTCTTGCGTTGTTGTGTCAGAGTAGGGGATAGCAAACCATGGCATTGCGGTCAAGCCTGCATGGAATTCTTCCTTACTGCGGTCCATGGAAATGAAGATGACCTGGAAGCTTCCAGGTCTCAAGGTTGTCAGCTCATTGTAAGCCTCCCTGAGCTGTTTTGTGAAGGCACGGCATGGTGGGCACCAGTGTGCCCCGAAGTACAAGCCGACTGTCTTGCCAATAATGTCATCTATCGGAGTCTGAAATAATTATCATAGGAGGTGAAACTGCAAAGCTGAACCAATCAGCAAATTAACTATATGGATTAAAATGAAGAATGCAAACGAGACATAGGTGCAACCCTAATATACACTACCATGGCATAACAATGATAACTATTGCATGTTGTGTAGAGAAGCTTGTTGGTTCATGCTTTGCTTCACAATCACATTTATTGTGCTCCACTGGTGGCTACATTTTATCACATGTTGTTTGCTTATACAGTTTGTTTAAAAAAATTACACTTAACTCTATTGTTTTTATGCTTTATATGACTAGAACTATATGGTACACTGGCACAGCATAGTGAAAGTAACGGCATCTACTAGATGTCAATGACTGTGCTTGCATATTTAGCTTGTATTAGTGCACACTGCTGGGCTCCTTGCGGTAGTGGCTTTCTATTTGCTGCAAGATTGTTCTGTTCCCTGTCATAGGATGTACCTGTTGACAGTCTCTCAAGTCTGTATCTATCCTGTAGTACTGCCTAAATCATGTCCTAAATACTTGAGAAACTTTTGTATGCATCATTAAACATATTACCAATTTATAGTTACGAGATTTTGGTTACCTTTATGCCATCTGCACTTATGACATAGTCTCTCTCCTTGCAGCCAAGAAGCTCCTGAAGCTTACCTCCTTGTCTCCTGACTTCATCCATAGCTTCCAGCTCCCTTTCCTCTTTGCACCAAAAGGGTATGCATCTACTCCGTACTCCTCGACCAGCTTCACTGCATCCTTTTCGACTCCAAACCCATCGCATAGTGTTGGTGATAAAGGAATCAACACAGGGATATGCTCGATGTCAAATTGCGTACAAAATTTTTGCCTTAGTCCAGTGTCGAATGGCAAGGCGAGCCATGGCATGCCTTTGAAGTGGTCCAAGAAGCTGTTCTCGTCGCGGTCAAGTGATATGAAGATTATCTCAATATTCTTGCTGGTGTTCCTGAGGGCCGTGTAGATTTGGAGTAACTTTGGGGTGAAGTTCCTGCATGGCCTGCACCAGTGAGCTGAGAAGAAGAGGCAGGTTGTCTTCCCTTCAATGGACGACAGAGGTACTACCTGTTTTTGCATGCAAGATATCCAATGCTTTCAGCGAGACATATTTGGAAGAACAACAAACTATTTTCTTCCTGAAAACAAGAGCAACATATTTTTGTGCGGTATTGCGTTGTTGTTAACTATAGTTTTCAAAGGAAACAGTTAGTGATACTATGTTGGAAGAAATATGCCATGCTTGCAGTTTAAACTTAGGCAAATATTTCAGTTTCTGCTTATGGAACACGACAACCTTTCCTGGAAGACTTCTATGGATTGATGTTTGTGTGCTGTGATTAAAGTTTGCTAGCATATTTCCCTAAAAAAGTTTGCTAGCATACCAAATTGTATTTTCATAACATCCAAGCATAATCTTGCATAGGGACTAGCAATGCAGTGTGGAATCTACTGAGCAATCTCTGTTTGTTTCCTGTTTAGTCTGAATGAGGTCTTGAAACAATTTTCATGAGAGAACTAGAAATAAACTTTGTTTAGAAAAACAGAACAGAAACTAAAGTTGAAGATTACAGCTATCAAACACTACGAGTATTCTCACCTTTCCTCCACTGGATAGAAGAGCTTCAACACCAGCTAATTGCAGCAATTTCACATGTTTCTTCTCCTCACCTCCTGCCATCTCCTCACTTCGTGTCAATTACAAGAAACAAAAGCAACAGTTGATGTTTTTATGGTCTTGTTTGTAAGCATTGTTGCTTCAAGATGTCCATTCCAACATGGCTTCCTAGGAATGGCATCTTTGGCATGTTGTGTGTGCATCTAGGTAAGTAATATTCTACCAATATGCTTCCCAGTATCCCAGAAGAGGGGAGCAGCCCTGGGGGTGAAAACAACAAGGTTGGATAAGGATAAAGATGAGAGCATGAGAAGGTGAATCAGAATGTGTGATCATCCTCCAATCAGAATGGACGCTGATGATGTGGACAGAAATATGCCTTGCGTTGTGCAATTTCTTCTTAAAAATCGCAATTGCCACCTTGTGTTCTTCCGTGGTGTACCTTCTTTTTGCAGCGCAGCAAACTGTAATTCGGATATATACGTTGCGTAACAGCAGAAAGAGATTCTGAAAAACTGACGAGATGTATACAAGTACATCAAATTCATGAGAATTTTTTTTTCTTTAATATTTATTTTTATTCTTTTTTTTCAAAAGTAGGCGTTAGGTTTCCGAAATTGCAGAAATACGGGTGATCAGTGCATGAAAGCAGCCCACCCGCTTCCATAGAACAATATCGCGGCAACGTAGACCTAAGTGGATTTATTGGATCGATGGGTCTACATTCATCCCTGAATGTCGTCGGGTACTCTTCACTTCCCCGCCATTCTTGTTGGGAGTACCTATTGATGGAAAAGGGGCAACGGTTAACGTTAAACGGCTGTCATGCGCCTCACCCACCTATCGCCCGAAGTAGGGGCGATCGCCCCCTGCTGGGGCGACGGGTGGGCTTTAAACAGCCCAATTCGGCGAGGGATGAGGCAACCGAGAGAAGAGGGAGCAGAGGCAGCCGAGAGAAGAAAAAGAAGAGAAGAAGAAGAGGGGAAGAAAAAAAATCGATTCGTCGTTTCTGCGAAGGTAAATTTATGAATTTTTTTATGATTGTTTAATTATGTAGAAATTAAATGTAGCATTTATTATTTAGAAATTTTAGGATTTTGTAGTGTTTAGAAATTTTAGGATTGTCTAGTGTTTAGAAAAAAATTTAGGACTGTGTGGTATTTAGAATTTTAATGTAGCATTTAATATTTATAAATTTATTGTAGTGTTTAGAAATTTTAGGATTGTGTAGCGTTTAGAATTTTTCGGAGAGTGTTGTTTAGAAATTTAATGTCGCAGTTAATATTTAGAACTTTAACGTAGTATTTAGTTTTTAGAAATTTCAGGATTGTATAGTATTTAGTACGTTACAAATTTAATGAAGTATTCAGTATATAGAAATTAAATACAGTGGAAATAGTAGGTAATATTTACAAATTTAATTTGGTAGGGTTAATGTAATGTGGCACAAATATAATATTAGGTCGTATGGTAGGCAAGTCGAATTACTTATTTATAGTCGAATGACTTATTTATAGTCGAATTTTGTAGTATGATCAATGTACGTTTTGTATATTGTATTTTAGAGTAATATTTTTTCGTCGGATGTTGCAGCATGTCGGAGAAATTGTATTTCCAAACATTTTATGGAGATGGGGAGATAGCACAGGGGGCAGATGGGGTGGATTTATCATCATTTTCAAGAGTCGTACGGGGCATATGTAGACCAAGCGATAGGACATACATGGGTTTGTTGGAGTGGATGTCTCGGATGTTCAGTTTGGATGCTCAGACTATTCGGTTGCGGGTCAGAGCAGTAGTAAGCCGTGCGCAAGACTGTTTTTACGGAGAGTTGATTCCTATTAACTCGACATCAACATGGAGGAGTTATGTTGGTTTTGCCGTAGAGCGGGGTTGGTCGCTCATGTTGTTGATACAGTGCTACCCGGTAGCTCCATCGGTGTCGCAAGTTCGTGATGTCGGGGTGGACATTACAGGGGAGGGGACGTCAAATGTAGAAGGATGCGAAGATGAAGGTGGCGAGGAGCCCGGAGACGAGGAGCACGAGACTGGCGGTGGCGAAGGGATCGGGGGGGCAGAGGAGACAGTGGTGGAGGCGCGAGGGGTGGCCGACGAGGGGGAGGAGGTGGAGGACATAGTTCACTTGATGGAAGAGGAGGACCGTGCAGATGAGGAAGTTCCTGATGGTGAACACTCCGACGAAGAGGACAATGCTCCTGAGATGCCTATCCCTGGTGCGTGGACCAATTACAACTTCGAAGACCTAACAATGAATAAAGGGAACATTGATGCATGGGAGTATGGTGAGAACGTGGTGACGCAGGGGGCCATATATAAAGACAAGGAGGCTGTGATGGATGCGGTAAAGTACTGGGCAATGTCTCTCCGGTGGCAATTCAGGGTAGTGAAGTCCAGCAAAAAGGAGTACGACGTGAAGTGCGTAGTTGATTCGTGCCCATGGCGGGTGCATGCATACAAGGGGAAGTGGAAGGACTATTGGAAATGTTCCATAGTGATGGAGCATAATTGCGAACTGGAAGAAGCGGAGCAGGGACACCGCAATCTGTCGTCCACTTGGGTGGCAAATGTGTTTTATGGTCAGATCGTGGACAATCCGCACCTGCAGCCTCGATCTATTATCACAGCCGTGGAGGAGAAGTTTCAGTAAAAGATTAGCTATGGAAAGGCATGAAGAGCGAAAAGGACAGCTCTGCAAATGCGGTTCGGGACGTACGAGGCTTCGTACGAGAATATTCCCCACTTGCTCAGGGCTATAGCACGTAGGAATCCCGGTACATCCATCGACCTTGCGGAGTTTCCTGCGGGTGGTATGCGCGCGGGTAAGTGGGTCTTGCAGCTTGCCTTCTTCGCCCTCGGCGCATGCATAAATGTGTTCCGGCACTGTCGCCCGGTCATTTGTATGGACGGCACATTCCTCACGAGGAAGTACAAGGGCCAGATTCTAACTGCGATCGCGATGGACGCCAACAACCAGGTTCTACTGGTTGCATTGGCCTTCATGGAGGAGGAAAATACGGAGAGCTAGTACTGGTTCCTTGAAAGAGTGAAGCTGGCAGTTGTTCTGGACAGGCCTGATGTTTGTGTCATCCATGACCGACATGCAGGGCTGCTAAGGGCGATCGTGGATATGCAACAAGGGTCCGCCGTCGTGGGAGCAGCAATAAAGAGTGTAGCCTACCTTATTTTCCGCAGTAAGCTACGATTCGACCTTCGTTATGATATTTCACGGGCTGCCGAAAAGGCTTAAGCGTTTCATTGTTGCCTCGACCATAATACTTTGGGTTATTGCACCAACAGAATTAATATGCGAAGCAAGGTGTGAATAAAATATTTTCCCACCATAAGGTACTGCATATATCAAAGTGCAAATTTGGCCCGTTCTCCCAACAAATTACATTTAAAAATGATATTTCACGAGCTGCCGCAAAGGCTTAAGTGTTTCATGCAAGTGAGGCTACTTACAATTATTTGGTTTATTCAACTGAATTCATTCCTAAATTTTTTTGCTAAAATGGGACACCTAACACCCTACGAACAAGACATATTTATTTCAGGATTTTTCAAGCATGGTTTGTATAGTTTGTTCATAATACACTAAATGGTCTTTAAGTAAAATTGATTTATACAATTTAAATTTGCACGGCACATAGTACTTTTCACAACACAATGCAAATTCTTATATATTAATTAATATTTTTAAATTTATCTTGTTCTACTTGGACCTTTCTAGTAATGCGACTGCCCCTAATCGCCTGTTGGTCGGTACCGACGACATTTAACGGTAGTTTTTGATATTTTAAAAGCCTTAATATACCATGCGCGTGGGATCAGTGCGCGGCGCACGTCAGATGTAGTCGGGCGCGGTGGTAGCGTGTGCGTGACTGACGAGATAAATGCTCGCTTTCGACTTCCTGCGAAAGATACGACTTCGAGTCACTTACATATGAAATATATCAGTAAATCAATACTAAGAGGTATCAATAATTTAAATATTAGTGCTTTTAACTTATGATATACTTTGGTCAATACATAAAAAAATATTACAGTAAATCAAAACTAAGAGGTATCACGTACTTAAAGATCAGTGTTTGTAACTTATGGCCATTTTCGTTAAAATTTATTTCTAATCAATACTAAGAGGTATCAAGTGTTTAAAGATATAAAATATTAAAGTATATCAGTACTACGAACATTTCCGTTATTTTTCTCCTATTGATTATTCTCGGAAAAGAAATTAAGAATTAAATTACAAAAAAAAAATGCCTGTCGCCCCAAACTGGGGCGATTTCTTCTTAGCCGTTAACCTACCGTTACAGTGGCCACCGATACGGGCGACCGACGCCTATTTCTGCAATTTCGGAGCCCTAACGTTGCTTTTGAAAAAAAGAATAAAAATAAATATTAAAGAAAAAAATTCAAATTCATGATGTGTTCTTGATTGGGCCAGGCCCAGTACGCAAGGGACTGCAGGCCCAGCTGTTCCCTTCTTCGTGTGATGCAGTGATGCTTGTACTGTTCGTCGGCCATCGCTGTTCCAACTTCCAAGGGCTTCGTGTACGGCCGGTCGTGTGCTCCTCTTATCCACTCCAATGGATTAGAGGATGATGCCATTGCGGACTGCGGACGAAGCGGACGTCAATTGATAGAGATAATCAGATAACGCGCAAACCCTCTATTTTCCCTGTGCAAAGGGGTGCTATTCCTTGTTCTTTTTTTGGGTGGTGTTTTCGAGGCTAAAAGATCCTTCTCGGATTCTTGATTTCCCAGAAATCAGAGTGTTTTGAGCTTTTTTCTAGCGTTCTTGACACATTCTTCGTTTCAATTGCCCGTGCTGCAAAGCGAGAGAGAGAGAGGAAATTCTTTTGTGACTCTCTGGGAGGTTTCTTGGGTCGATTACTGAGAGCGTGGTGGAGTCTGTGCAAGTCGCGCATTTCTTTTGCTGCTTTGGAGAATGCTAGCAATGGTGGAAGAAATTATGCTAAGATAAGTGTGTTCGGAGACTATGGGCTTCCTGTCGCAGAGCTGTTGAGCTTGCCAAAGTGCGTCCCTGCCTTCAAATGGATTTGGTTGCAAGAATGGATGCTCGGTGGTACACGGGTGATGCCGATGTTGTAAGTTATGTTGGGCACCTCGAAGATGTGGTATCCATTCCATGAGCTTAATGAGCTACTCCATGGTGCGCCCCAGTGCCAACATGGTCTGGCTCGTCGATGAGGAGAGGCTTCAGAAGAGGGTTTACGCATGTAAGGTGTTTGCTGTTGGTTCCCAGAGAGGGAGGGTGAGGAATTGGGTGGTATTTGCCAAGAAGAGGAGTTCCAAGAGGCAGCCTTGGTGGAAGAATTGGTTCTCGGATGTGTGGGGCTGGCCTGATTGGAGAGCAGATGACGTGCTTAGTGTTGTCGATGGAGATGAAGAACTTCCAGAGGATGAGAAATTTGAAGAGTGGAAGAGCAAGGCAGAGGCTATTGTCGAACTGCGGGAGGCACAGCAGGAGGTGATGAATTCAGAAGGACGTTCATGGGAGGATTGGATTGGCACAAGCAACTTGGTGGGGGATAGTGATTGGGGCGGTGGCATTGATGTGTCGGAGCAGGCAACAGATGATCCAATGGAGATAATGAAGGAGAAGGGCTTTATTGAGACTTTTAGAGAGTCTACTAATGAAGATGCTGATGACATGCTGTTTGAGGACCGAGTTTTTGAGTATGCTTGACAAACTCGGTATGTGTTTATTACCTTTGCAGGATCACTGCACATCATAATTTGTGGTCCGATAACTAACTTGTTATCTGTGCATTGTCCAGCTTCAGTACCTATGCCGTGCTTTTCTCTATGTTCCACTATGTGTAATAGCTTGGACCTCTTTGCTCTTCTTGCAGTTGAGGCCACATGTCAAATAGGGAACAAACTTATCGTGCATGTAATCATCATATTGAGACATTTTGAACTAATTGATTCATTTGCAATTTTCAGGCAAAATTTCTTGCTTTGTTGATCCTGGTTCCATGGATATTTGATTTTGTAGCTCATGATTATGTGCTGATGCCATTTTTAGACAGGTAATTCATGTTATACTCTTTCATGCCTATCAATCTGCAGACAAAAAGCTAAAGCTGTAACTCTGATGTCAATTGAGGCAGCGACAATCGTAGCTGTTCATGCTTTCACGATAGTGCAAATCGGTAGAACTGATTACATGACTCTCTACTATCTCTAGGTATGTCCAAAAGGTGTCACTTGCTGCTGAGTTGTTTGATGTAAGAAGAAGCCAGAAGCTTCAGATGGTACATGACCTAAAAGTCGAGAAAGCAAGATTTCGTTTTGAAATGGAGATTGGTAAATCTCCTCCTCTTTCTGATGATGAGATCTGGTTGGAGTTGAGGGAAAAAGCGTAAGAAAAAAATGCTTCCATTATACTTCCTTGCCAAAGTTGTCGATTCTACAATCTGCACATATACGCTGGCATTTTTTTTACATGAATGATATCTTTCCTGTGCTCATCTGGTAAAGACTTTTTTAAACAAAATTGATGCTTCACTATGCTACCTTCTCAGGATAGAATTGAGAGATGAATGGAGACTGGAAAACAGAAAAGCATTTGCTAACATCTTGTCCGACATGGTTTACGGGATCGTCCTATTCCTTCTTATTTGCTTCAATGAAAGCAAAGCAAGTATCCATCAGATAACAGTTCTTTTTCAATTTTTTATTTATTAAATTTGTATTATTAGATCTGAGCAGCATTCTTTCTAGTGTTTTTTTTAATAATTCGTATGCCTAAAAATTGTCAAGTTTAGTGCACTGTTAGGTTTTACAGATAGTCAGACACTGATACAAATAGTACCTGACATAGCTGTCACCAACCTATTAAGTAATTTTTGCTGTGCCTTGGCCTGATATCTTTGCCATTCAAATTAACTACATTCTTCTTGCTACATGTACGAAAATACAGGCTATGCACAAGGGTTTAGCTAGGATGCTTGCAAAGTACTTCTCAAATAGCAGAGCTATTTATTTGGTTTGATTTATTTCTAGATGTGTAATTATGCTCTGAAGCGCTAGCAGTATTTCTAGCAATTCCTGAGTCACAGATATTTCATGTCTTCCTGTCTTATATCTGGTAATGCAAAATATTTGTTCTGAGCACCTGCAATAACAATGCCTGTACTAAAAGCACCTTAATATCAAACTTTTTTTTTGTGATCAACACCTTGATATTGGTTTATGTTGATAACTATTATCTTCAGTAGACAAACCATGTTTTCTTTACTCAATGGAAAAGTAATATGATATATTGACAGTTGTCAGTCATCTTATGTTTTATTTATGATTAGGTTCTATTGCTTTCCATTGAATTTAATTATGATGATACACATCTTAATCTCAACTCTTTCTGTATGGTTAGGTTGCATTGCTCAAGTTCACGGGATACAAGTTATTGAGTAATATTTCAGATGCTGGGAAGGCCTTTCTTATTATTATGCTTGCAGATATCTCTTTGGGGTAAGTGAAGTGCTTTTGTTTCCTTACATACATGTCCTTTTGGTTTTACTGGTATAACTTGTTGAAACATAAGGATACTGGCTTTTGTGTATTTCTTATGCTGGATATTTATCAAAAGTGTTATGGAAGAGCTAATAGTTCAATGAAGATGCAAGTGTCCACCATATTTTGTGCATGTATCAACATATAACCAAATTTCTAATTGTCTATAGGTATTTTACTCCAAAAGTAAAGGCTTTCCTTGATTAAACAAAGCTTACCTGTTGCATGGTAGCACCTTGCATATCACAGAATCTTGTTATTTACGATCTAGCTAGAAAAAACTGAACTTAAATGTTAGCATCTCTTCTTTCATTTTGAAGCAAGTTAGTCTATTCAGAAGCATGCCCTATATGATATCCATGAGTCATGGAACTCTGCATTGCGATGCTACTATTGGCCATGTCATCCATTCTTTGAAATTCTCCCAATTACTATTTTACAGGTACCATTCGGAGTCAGGTTGGCACACACTGGCAGAAGTAGTTCTTGAGCACTATGGCCTTGAAGTTGATCAAGCTGCAATTACCATCTTTGTTAGTGTGGTTCCAGTCGTTATCGATGTATTTGTGAAGATATGGGTAGGTTTGGCTTGTGTCTTTGCACACTCCAGGTAGTGTAGTGAAGTTTATGTTTTCTTCCTCAACAAGACATTTTCATGATTAGGCAGCTGAAATTGGAATTCTGCATTGTGTTTCTGTTTACATTTTGATCATTCCATAGTTCTAACATTTGCATGAAGCTATACCGTTAGTGGATTTTTCTACAAATCCATTGCAACTTTGAAGTAACTGTGCTGTGTTCTTAGTTATCACCTCAATGGAAAAATACATTCTCATGAAACTGCTATTCTGAATAGATTCATCAAATGGACATAATATGATCTGAAGATGTCTGTTGCTCATAACTAGAAGCACATGCTCTCTTGAAAATATCAATCACTAGAAGCACATGCTCTCTTGAAAATATCAATCTCCTGATTTTTATTCCTGTTATGCAGATATATAGATTCCTCCCCAAGCTATCGCCTAATGTACTGAACATTCTCCGAGAAATGAAGCGTCATTAGAGATCCTTTTTTTTCACCAAGGATTTTGGTTACTCTCATTGGGAAATTTCCAAGAAACGCTGAAATGGTCATGCTCGCCAGGTATATTCATGCTCTGGTGTACTTCCTACACTTTTGTGTTACATTACTGGAGGAACTAAGCGTGCTTGATAATCTGCTGCATGGGTCATCTCGGTGTGGAATTTGGAGTTCAACATTACCCTGTTTTCAAGAAAAGAATCACACGAAGTCATAAGTTAGATTTCGTAGGTTAATGTCATGATCTTTTCTAAACTAAAATGTTATTGGTAAGTCACATAATAGTTTTTTTTCGAGAACAAACGGAATACAATTATGTATAGTAGATCTTTAGCATGGATAGTTCTGGTTTTTTGACACTGTCCGATCATTTTAGGGATGGTATTAGCTTGAAAAATAATCAGTGATCTGTACTAAAAATCTGAACCACTGTTTCCTTAGTTAAATGTTTTCCCTTTTACAGTTACAGGCCTAGTCTGCATGGGGCCGTATTTGGGTTGCTTGCAATGGTTGGCGGTCCCAGAGGTCATGGAACCTGATTTTTTTCTCGTAAAGCCTGCAACGTACATATTCTTTTCAACCTGATATCATCAATAACAGCCAGCTGGCCGTGATGCTAGAATAAAAGTTGTATCTCTTACTCCTTGCCAGTTCACTGTAATGCAACTTCACAATCATCTGGTGCTATACATAACGAGAGTTGAGAAAAAGTGGCAACACTGTTCTTATTATGTCGTTTGAGCTCGAGAATAATGTGCATCCGTGAGTTTGTTCCGACGAGCATGATCGATCTGTTGGTCTAAGCAACTTACCGTGCTTGATACCGATGGCCTCACTAATTATAGCTGCAGACAGTCGGCAAGGACCCAGGTACCCGCTTCTCTCCGCGGCTTCCCAGGGCCAGCCTCTCATGCCTAAATCCGACCGCCCAAGCCGCCGGTGCCGAGCATGCCGTGTGGCAAGAGTTCAACCCAAGACTTCTACCGTAGAAGCCGGTAGATAACACGTGTTATCTATCACGCTCATGTATCGTTACTCTCGTGCTTGCGCTACTGAGCTGTCCTACTTATGGTAGCAACAGCCTTAACCGCTGCACTGTCATAACTCGGCATAACCTATTATAGTACACGAGTGTAGCAGCTGATAGTATCTTCCACCGAAACGGTGGCTGGGCGCGATTGTGCGGCTGGTCGACCCAAAGCTGCCCGCGACGCTCCAGTCCACCCCGCACGCTAGGCCGATAGCTTTCCCACTCGTGAGCAGCGCACAAACCCAGCGAGCCCGCGTGCCGTAGCAGCTACGCTCGGCTACCCCACCACGAGTCCGCGACATCTACCGTCCGTCCGCGGCCGTTAGACGCTGACCGTCCTGTGCGGCGGCCGAGCCGCGCGCGTTGGCTGGTTCTCGCAGGTCGCAGCTTTGCCATAAGTTTAACCCTATCAATCCGTACAGGCACGAAATGTCTTGACAAAATTGCATCGTTCACGTCCTTTTTCATAGGGGTCCCGGAGAGGCACCACCGCACCAGTGCACCACGCTCCTTAACAGAAGCACCCTCGCAATCGAGGAATAGCACACAACACGCACAGGTTTTTCGATAGGACGACTCACGAGTCACGACTCGTTCCAAAAAATCTGCGCTAAATCCAAATATTATTAGGCGAGTGCTAGCGATCAGACTTCGATCACTGTTTATTTTCTCGAACGCGTCAGTGCAACATTTTTTTCAACTTCTACAATATTTTTTTTCGCGTCGACATTTCTACTGCTATCGAAGAAAAATGTTGCACGCGTAGGAAGAAAATGTTGCACGCATAGAAAGAAAATGTTGCAGTAATCCCGGGTTGACATTTCTACTGTTATCTAAAAAAATATTGCACGTGTAAGAAAAAAATGTTATACACGTAAGAAAAAAATATTGCAAATATCTAAAAAAATAATCGGACGTCCGAACATAAATCATTCCGATATTATTATGCTTTCCTTAGCCTCGAATCAAGTGGCTCGTACGTCGTCGTCTTGAGGTTGAAACGCGTGCTTGCGACAACCACTGCATTCCGACTCAGCCTTCGCGACTTTCACACTCAGAATGCAGAATGCACGGCCTACTTTTCTTTCTCCAAACTTTCTTCCCAAGAAGGAGGTCGACATCAGCGTGACAGGATATAATCTAGAAAGGATGCACGGCCTACTTTTCTTTCTCCAAACTTTCTTCCCAGGAACGAGGTGGACATCAGCGTACCGGGATATACTCTGTATATTAAATCTCTAAGAGTTTCGGTTTTCTCACAGCGTTCACGTCATATTTTTAACTGGCGTGTTCGCTCCACACTGCACCATGTCATTCAGCCTACGCGCCCGCGTGAACACCTTAACTAATTTCCTCACTTGAGCAGACGCGACGCCCTGCGTGGCGCAGCGGTAGCGCACTTCGCCTGCGACCAGCCGATCGCGTTCTCGAGTCCCCGCCCCTATGCGCGCCACCCCTCGATTTTCCTCTGCGCAATGAGTGCCGAGGGCGCGTGGCGCCAGTTTTTTTGTTATTTTGCGAAAAGTTACTCGAAAATTTACGGAATTACATCCAAGTCCATTTCTTTGCAGGAAAGCCCTAAAAAATTCCGAAATTAGTTATTTTTTGCGCAAAGGCCTCTCAAAAATTATGAAATTACAACCGGATCCGTTTTCCCCGAGAATACTTCTTACATTAAATCTGGAACGTAATTTTCATCCGGTGAGCGCATGGTGACTAGCGCGGCGCCCACGCATCTAGTAATCTACAAAGGAGAAAGAAAAGGAAGCTAGGACTAAGCAAAGGCATACATGAGTACACATGTCTTTGGCGTTATTGGTTCAAGAGATTCCTGCCATTACCTTAGCACCAGCGGTTAACCGTGCCTGAACTTACATAAGCCCCGATTGGTGATGCAGTTGAGTAAACACATTGGGTACCGCAGGAATTAAAAGAAGGGAAAACACAAATGAGCACACAAAAAGATAAACAATGAACACAAATGGTGCTAGTACTTTTGTGCAACTAGATATTAGAATGATCTAAACCTTTGTTCTATCAACATGAGAGAAGGGAGACAAGGACAAGAAAGAATCCACGACTAACCAACACGATTCAGAACTGGATTTGATCTTGATTTAGACTAACACGGTGTCCTTGGTCATGCAAGATCAAACACTGTAACTACTCCCTCTAGTCATAAATAGCTGTCGTTTTGGATATAGGTGCAGTCAATCTTTCGAAACTTTGATTATCAATATCTTTTAAAATATTTAAATTAGATACAAAAAATCATATGTGTCGATCTATCTTGAAAATTAATTTCATAATATTATACTTTTATTGGATTTTATAAATATATTATAATAGAAGTTAGCGGTTAAAACTATGTTTTGAAGACCGTGTCGATGTCCAAAACGACAACTATTTGTGACCATAGGGAGTAGTTTCCAAGTGTTGTACCAGCTGTAGTCCGGGAGGGGCATTAATGTAAGAGAGGTGCTTCTATGCATCTCTTTTTAGAAGTTGTATAAATATTAAAACATGAATGAAAGTTAGATAGTGATTACTTACCTCTTTATTTGCTTTATGCAACTTGTATCGAGGAGCGATGCATAGAAGCACATCTCTTAATGTAATTCTTATAAAGATGAAGGACAATATTGTAATTATATGGAGCATATATAACAGGGGCAAAGTGAAGCATCTAGGCCCCAAATGTCGTCTTTGGTTTTGATAATTAATGACAATCATGTTTTAAGGACTAATAATTTTTCTTGAGGTTATGAAAAATAGGTTGGTACTATGAAGAGGTGAAATTGTTGAGCTATAAGGAAATTGGAACATCAAGCTAACACCAAGGTATAAGTTGTAAGGACTCTTTTATATCTTTTTGTCGATCTAGACGTTTGGAGAAAAGATCGGATTGCTAGTGTAGGTGTTGTACTATTAAGATGGACCTTTTGGTTAGTAGCTTGAAGATAATCAAGTGTCAATAGCTCAAATTCATGCTCATACTTTAGTCATGTGCATTTCTCAGAAAATCATTCAAAGTCCTATAAAAATCTATGTTGTCAACACTACCAACCTTCTAGGAGCGGTACTACCGCAAAGGCGACAGACTTTGCGGCAGTACCGGCTCAAGAGACAGAGAGCTTTTTTTGGGTCTGACCCCAGGGCGGCACTACCGACCTTCTGGAAGCGGTATTGCCGTAGGTGCGGTAGTATTGACCCTAGAGGCTGGTAGTTATTTTACCGAGTGCATGTTTTTGGGGTGTGCCCAGGTCGGCACTACCGACCCACTTAGGGTGGTACTGCTGCAGGTGCAGTAGTACCGACTTAGTGGTCGGTAGACCTTTTCCAGAACCGTGTGTTTTGGGGTGATTTTTCCTGGTCAGCACTACCACCCATCTGAGAGCGGTACTGCCGCAGGTGCGGTAGTACTGACCCAAATGGATGGTAGTCTTTTTCCAGAAAAGATGAAAATACTCATTTCTTGATGCTTAAGGCCGGCACTACCGGTCCTATATGGGCAGTAGTGCTAGGGGGTACTGTAGCAATGGCTAGTTCCTTTTAGCATTAAATGGTGCAGGTGATCGTTGAACCTGAGGCCGACACTACCAGCCCTACATGGACGGTAGTGCCGACTTTTCTGAATTTTTAGGAATTAGGTGGTAACGGCTAAATTTGTAGGTGGGGTCTATAAATACACCCTCACCTACAGCAAGGGCATATTCTTGGTCATTTATTGCGTATTTGTGAGCCTTTGCAAGTCTCTCATCATTTCTAGAGCATTAAATTCACATTTTGTGAGTTGTTGAGAGAAATTCAAGTGTGTGCATTCAAGTTAAGTCATTAAACACTTGATCAACCTCAAGTAAGCGTCAAGGTCTATTCTCTTGGAGGTTGCCACCTCCTAGACGGTTTGGAGGCATGAGAACCGATGATCTCCTCAAAGAAGCTTGTGAGGAGGCTCGATGGATTGTGAAGGTTGGAGCTCACCTACTCGGAGCGGGGAAGAGCTACCACTAGTGATCGAGGGAGGCTCATTTGCGCAAGGAGCAGCTTGATTCGTTCAAGCTTCCTCAACGTGGATTAGGGGGACCAGCAAGTCTCCGAGACCACGCAAAGAATCATTATGTTCATCTCTTGTGGTTTTCTCTTTTGTGTTCAATTGTACAAATTTACATTCCTAGTGTACTTAGTGTTTGCTGATATATCTTAGATTGTATAATTTGATTAGACCTAGTTTGTTGGTGCACTTAGTAAAACCTAGACGTTTTAGACTTTAAATTGTTAAAATTCTTAATTCTAATATTACTTGATCATTTATTGCAATTAGAGCTAAAGGATTTTAAAAACCTCCTATTCACCCCCTTTAGTCGGTTATCCTTGATCCTACACAAAGTCGCTCAGAATTCGCTCAATTTTTCCATGTATATCTACCAAATTTTTTTGTTCTCACTTAATTTCTTAAACCCTCACCGGGAGATTTCGCCACGAAATTCCCCATGTTTATTTGCCAATTCTTGGTCTCAGAGGTGGTCCTACATTCAGCCGGTTTGTGGGTTTTACCTTTTTTCTTTCATTTTGATTTGGGTTGCTTACAAAGTTCGTGGCCTTCTGGTTTATTTTTCTTATTTTCGGGTTGGATTTGATGGTCTTGGTGGGAATTTTCTATATAGTTGTGATCTTGACATTGTTCGTTCGTGTCGGGTCGTGATAAAATTGTCATATTTCATGATTTTTTGGTCAAATTTAGCACAAAGCTGCAAAATTATACGCAGTTGTCGAATTGTGATTTTTTGTGTTGATTGCATCAACAGATCAGCTAGTTGCTTTGTGTGAAGGCAAGTGCCATATTGCGGTTAAGGCGCCTCTTCTTTTAGGTTAGGGTTAGTTCGAGAATTGCAATTTTAGATGTCATTTTGTTCTGAGTTTTGACTGCTATGTTGCTGATGTAGATATCATCAATTGTTACACAGAGTGCACTTAAGTTCGTACATACCCCATTTACTTTGTAGGACAGCTATTTCTGTGCCTGAAGGTCAGCATTTGTGTTTGAGTAGAAAGCTAAGTCTTAAAAACTTAGAGATGGTGGTTCATGATGTATTCATTATTCAATGTTCTTCTTCACTGAAGAGCTAGAATTATTAGTGTATAATGGGATCTTGTTGATGATGCCCTGGTTACATAGAATTTCTGCAAATGACGAGATTTTTTATTGTTTATGTTTGGTTTAGCTTGTTAAGTGACATTATCCATTATATATTTGTACATGACAATTGCCTTGCCTCAGTGGCGAATTTAGGATTTTATGAATGGATGTTTGCTAAGTACGTTGTGCTATATTTTTTTAATATATACTTATATTGTTTATAAAAACTAAAGATAAAAGTCACATTCTAAGTCTATTAAAAGTCAATAACAATTAAAAATTGAAGTAATAAGCTAATACTAACTCTTTGTTTGATGATAACACAATCACAAGTTTTTTAGAATAAAACTATTACAACTTCAGTTGACAACACAAGGGTTCATTTTGTTCTTAAATAGATATTAATTCTAACCTTATTCTCTATTCTTATTTTATATGTTAGCATATTACATGGTGGTTTTTTACACACATAGAAACTGAATTAGTACATATTGCTTCCAAAAATAATTAACATGAATATTTTATCAAACATATTGCTTTGAAAAATAAAATGTAAATATTTGCAAACCAAAATCAACTCTTGCAAATGATGTATATTTTTGATTCAAAGGACTATATAAATTCTTATGACCACTGGATTCATGACAATTGACACCATCAAATTCCTTTAAATAAAATATCTAAAGTATCTAGATATTTCTATAAAACTATCTGAATTTTAGAAAGATCAAACTCTATATGATCAAGTATGGTCAAATACGTTTTTAAAATGGGAGAAAAGATGTACTCCTACCACAAATGGTCATGGACTAAAAATCTGTTTGGAACGAGTGTTTTGATAGGGGTTTTAGAGAAATTATACTGTTTCTGTAAAATTCGCATAGATTTTGAAGCATTTACGCTTCTCACAAAAATTAGAGTGATGCTATGCTATCAGCTTAATATATTCAAACACGATACAAATCTAAAAGAAAATTTCACAAAACACTGTGCTAATTACATTTTTTTAATACCCACTATGTTGATTACTTGATTTAGAAATATATATGGCTATGTCTTTATAATAGAGTAGTGTACAGTGCACCTACAACCACAATTTCCAACTATAGCGACTGTTTGTCACTAACAAAACATTGGTCATCTGTCCTTATGTGTTGGTACGGGCATTTGTTCCAACTTATCCTCCGATGCTAAATTGTTCTAGTTCTTCGCTTAACTGCTAATCTTACTTCCTCCACACCTTTTCCCTTTTCATCAACTCAGAAACACCCAATCTTCAGTTTTAACTATCGGCTGCTATTCTTCTCTTGATGATGACAAGAGCAAAGGATAAGAGCGCACAAATTCCCGATTACGAAAAAGAATAAGATTGGAATGGCAAGACCGAGCTAGCTTGATGCAAGCACTCGTGCTCAGTTGTAAGCCACCAATCCTAACCGCAACCGCCATATATAAATATTTTGCTTCATTCTAGCCTCAATCAGTGTCTCCTCCAAAACGGTCCTTATTGTCCTCAACCTCACCTCCGGCGGCAACTCCTCTGTTGCTTCTCCTCATGCCCTCCACAGTACCTCCATCTCCTCCCTCCCTGCCCTTACATTCTGCAGCAACTCCCCCAGGTCATCCTCCTCCTCACTCTTCCATGGTGGTGGGTCGCGAGGTCGTCTGCATGTTTGCTGCTCAGATAGACTACTAATAAAGAAGATGAATAGGGAAATTCGATTAAGTGTTTGTTGCCCTACTTGCCTTAATTTTTGGTTATACTTGGTGATTCATACTTGCATTATTTGTAAGCATGCGTCAGACCTAACAACCACCACATGTACTTAGTCTTTTGAAGAAGAAAGAAATTGCAAGCAACAAGTTAGATCTAACAAACCTAGCATATGTTTCCGAGAGTACCGAGGAAGTCAAGTATATAATTTGATTTTGATTTTAAATGATTATCATGGCCTGGGTGGTTATTCATGTAACCAACTATTCTTAGATTGATGATTTTGCAAAAATAAAAGAACTTCTCTGACTCCACGTTATATTGCTTCGTCGCTAATTCCTTAAGAAAACCTCCTACTTTGAATTTTATTTTCTTTTTCTCCACCGCAAATCTGCAAGTCTACACCACGGCCTGATCGGGCTGGGCTTTGGGCTTGCTAAGTTTATATGTATTGGGCTTTGGGTCGGGCTCGGACCTGACGTTTTAAGTTCTGGTTTTTTGAGCCCGGCCCGGCCCGGCCCGGCCCGACGTTTGATCAGTCTACTTCTAGCCCATCCTCCTCTTCTGCAGATCTCGTCGTGGCTAACTGGCTATTGCTCCCCGTTTGTCTCAACTCTCAACCTCGAAGCGAAGGACTTCTTATCTCGTAGGCATCCTCCTCCGCGTACCGACTGGCGTGGAGTGGAAATCCATCCGGACTTGGATTGATCTCTTCTTTCGCTGGTAAGGAAGCTCTAGCTTCGATTGTTGTTCTAAGAGTGAGCTTTGTCGTGGGGATATTTTCTTTGCTGTGAGCAATCTCATCCAGATCTTTCTTTCTGGGATGGATAGTTCAGTCCATGGAGTTTGTTGCGGATTTGTTTGCTCCGTGGTGGAGTACTAGCAGCAGTTTATTTTCCTAAATTTTTGAGGGTTCAACTGAACCCCCATGACCCACGTTAGGTCCGCCCCTGCCTTGCCTGCCTGTGCCGTATAATCCCTTTTGTTAGCTTAAGGTTGATTTGCGCATGAAAATGCAACTTAATGAATTTTTCTAGACTTACATATCGATGTTCCTTTTGAATAGATCACATGGTGCCACTGGAATCACAAATTGTAGTTGAGAAAAACCATTCCACGAGTGTGAATGCCAAAGAGCAGGTTACTACAGTAATGCTCCTTGTAGTTCTTTTTTTTCTCTATTTATTTGCAAATCTTGAAGTATTACTAACGGTTGATTACTATTCTACCAGGTTTTGTCTAGTACAGGTCATAGTGTATCTAATACTGTTGTGCTTGGTGCAAACTCTTTAAAATCACCAAAAGGTGCTCAAGAGA
Source organism: Otatea glauca (assembly GCA_036346275.1). Classification (NCBI taxonomy): domain Eukaryota; kingdom Viridiplantae; phylum Streptophyta; class Magnoliopsida; order Poales; family Poaceae; genus Otatea; species Otatea glauca. The sequence goes on along the minus strand of CM070718.1, from coordinate 7,923,156 downwards.
AGGCTTGCTTTTTGGGTAAAGGTGGGGAACAACAGTTCGTCTACCAGCCCAGTGTGTACGCCCCTCAGCCACAGACATTCTTTTCTGGAGGTTAGGTTATATTTTTGTTTCTCTGTATTGATGCTTACACCCACCAACGCATTGTTGCACCACGTGGAGGATGCATTGAAGATACTTAATAGTTACATTTTTTTTATAATATTAAATAGTATCATTGTTGTCCAAATGAGAGGATATTTGCTAATTGTTGTGCTAGGCTTTGTTCGTTGACTCCAACCCCCATTGGAAAAAAAAACAAATGATGTCTTAATTTCTATTCCGGAATTATGGGGGGACAAGAACAAAATCCATTTATTTGACTTTTCAGATGTTTTTCTGTTGTTTGAGCAGGTAGCATATTGGCCTGTTTGTGAATTACCACTGCTTAATTTGATTTAAGCTTTTGCTTTCTTCTACAGGATACTTGAACCATTTGGGTCAATGGGAAGAATATCCACATGTTGTGAGCGCAGAGGGGCTTGATGCTGCATCACCTGTAATTATTGGACTATTGAACTCTTTTCCTCTTTGTTAATCTTTTCATGATCTATCTTGTTTTACTAAAGTGATTTTACAATAAGGACTAGTGACTTATGTTATCTCTTGGATATGCAAACGATCCTCAGGTGACGTATGGAGCTTATTCCCCTTTGTCAACCATTGGAGACAGCCAGCCATATTTCCCTTTGCACTACCCCTTGTCGAGTCCTTACTACCAGCCACCTGTTTCTCCAAGCATGGGATATTCAAATTCTGCAACTGGAATATCACAATGTGATTCAATGCAAGAGTATTTCCTTCCTGATGGACTTCACTATTCACCTACTACAGGGTTTCATCAACCTTTTGGTTCTTTTGACGGTGGTAAGATTTCTTTCATTAATCTCCGTGTGGTTCCTCCTCATGATGTATACAATTTTTTTTTTCATTTTTGTGCATTGTCACATGTTTCATATAGTGGTCCATGCCATCTTTGTACTGATCATGTGAATTTGTTGCAGCTCCAATGCAACCAAGTGGTGTTCCTGGATTTTTTGGACAAGGAAACATACCACAGACTTCTGGAATGGTATACTGTTATGCAATTGTATTTTGGCATGTTCTTAATTGATTATATCAGTGATTACGGTCTGTGGTTGGTTTTGTAAGGATGTTAATTTAGAAATTTAATTATTGCTACTTTTATTTATTTATTTATCATGCCTACCATGCCAGTTATGTTTTCTGATCATACTAATGACTTGCATTCTTGCAGACTCAGGGATCCATGTATAGTTCTGGATCATACAAGGCGCGACAGCAAGGTGGTAAATTCGGAGGTACTACACCAAGTTGGGGTGCTGCTAGTCGCAGATTTAGCACCTTTGATAAGGGCTTCAAGCATGAGAAGGATTCTCCTGAGTTTCTGAATGAGCAAAACCGTGGCCCAAGGGCCACTAAACCAAAGAAAGAAGTGGATAACTCTTCAACTGAGGACAAAAATAAGGAAAACACATTAGTAGTTGATTCTGAGCTGTACAACTACCCTGATTTTGTCACCGAATACAAGTATGCCAAATTTTTTGTAATAAAGTCCTACACTGAAGATCACGTACACAAGAGCATTAAGTATGGTGTTTGGGCCAGCACTGCTAGCGGGAACAGAAAGTTAAATGCTGCTTATTGTGAAACAAAAGAGAAAGAAGACCATTGTCCTATTTTCTTGTTTTTCTCGGTATGATAATTCTCTTAATTGCTAATTCTTCTCTTTTATTTTCGTGCCGATGGAAAAATAGAATATTTGTTTTTTTGAGCTACCAAATGATTTCAGTGTTGAGTTTTAGTATTTGTGCATATGTGAAGTTGATCTATGACTGTTTCTTGACAGGTTAATGGTAGTGGTCAGTTCTGCGGTGTGTCTGAGATGATTGGACCTGTTGACTTCGAGAAGAGTGTTGATTACTGGCAGCAGGACAAGTGGAGCAGCCAGTTCCCTGTCAAATGGCACATTGTTAAGGATGTCCCAAACAACCTTCTTCGGCACATTATTCTGGAGAACAATGACAACAAGCCTGTGACAAACAGCAGGGACACTCAGGAGGTAAAGCTAGTGCACATGGTGGCTTTCTTAAGAGTTGAATCTTTGTAACTGTTAAATGTAAATGACATTTATAGTCTATTTATGGCCTTTTTTTTGCAGTATTTTAATTAACTTGACAAATTTGCAGGTGAGGCTGGAGCAGGGTCTCCAGATGTTAACCATCTTCAGGAACCATGAAGCTGAGACGACCATCCTTGAGGACTTCGACTTCTATGAGCAACGAGAGAAAGCCATGCTGGATAACAGACAGCGGCAGAAGCAGCAGCGTGTTGATGCCAAGGCCCAGAAGCTGGTGGAGGCCAAGGCACCAATGGACCTTATGACCCATATCTCAGCCACCTTTGCACGGGCTGTCCAGCTGGAAGAAACCAAGGGCAATGGTAACAGACCAAAGGTTGAAGATACCGCGGCTGCCGAGAACCCCTCTACTGCTCCTGTTAAGACTGAAGAAGCCATAGCAAACGCGGAGCAGAGCCCTTTGAAGGAAAGCGGTTGATTGTTCTTTCTCTTTTCATGACTAATTCAGAGCAGCAGCTGGGTCATGTATGATATTTTCATGGGAAATGAGAAGGGCAAAGGAGGTTGATGTGTGAAATGGGAGCTGCTGCTTCTGTTGTACAACATCATAGGCCTGGAGGTGAAGGCTTTGTTTCACCTCCAGTAATAATGTTAGTGTCATAGCTTTCCAGGTTCGATCCCCTCTTTTACCCCTCCCCTTCCATCTGTTTTCTTCCCTTCTTTTGTTCCACTCGGGCCCCGCAAGAATGATGCCCAGTGGTTTAGCCATAAGGGAAAGCTGCATATATGCCGGAGCTTTGTATAGTTTGCGGTTGAATCATGTCGTTCTATTATCTTTTTCTCCTGTCCGTCCCATATGTCATCGCTTCATCTAACAATTCTGTAGTGAAACTCTCCGGTTGAGTTGAAATGTTCTGTGCATCTATTTAGTTATTTCAATTGCGGCAGTGTAAACCAGTCAGGTGACCAGGGAAGGGAATCTGAGAAGCCGAGTGAACATTGTTCGGTTATATTTCATTTCAGTGGCGCGCACTACTGATTCGACCAAAAACTAACACCTGAACCTAAGAAAAGGGCAATGCAAAATAACTGGAAGCATGCAATTATCAGCATTTAGAGCTCTCCCACTGGATCACAATGCCTTATTTGCCATAAAATATTTGCATCATCCCTTACATATCACTTTGTCCCCTACATGTCAATGACAATCAAAGATTTTAAAATTTTCCAGTGGAATATGAAAAATTAACCCCTGGAACAAAGCCATTATAGGGAATTATACATACTATATACTCTGAAGAAACAAAGTTGCGCGTGTTCCAGCAGGAGGGTTATAACACACGAACAACGCAGCAGGAACATACGGCTGCTACAACAAAAGGAACGCTGGATGATGTCTTGATCAAAGGATAAAGAGCTAGCCCCAACACATCCCAACAGTCTGAAAACGCAAACTAGGTATACTCTAAGAGAGAGATATTTGAAAGATAGAACCGGCTTACACCTGAGAATATACACAGAGTCATACACTCAGGTGGGGCTTTCTATTTCAGCAGCGCAAAGTCTAACATATGATAAATACACTCAATTATGCTTCCATCAAGCTCTTTCTCAGCTCTCGTTCTGTCTGATTCAGTCTGTAGTCATCGGTTGGGAGATGCAACACCGAAATCGGGCCTTGCGAACAGTGCTGAGGATCTCCATCTCAGCATGCTCCAGCATCCTGACGACTTCAGTGAATAGAGGACGGACATCAGGGTTCGGATCCCAGCACCTGGTCATGATCTCACCGAGGGCAGGCAGGCAGTCCTGGGGTATGGCTGGACGGACACCCTTGTTCACCACAGCAAATGCAGCTTGTACTGCTGTCATGTTAGCGAAAGGGAGCATGCCAGTGATCAGCTCCCACAGGACAATACCAAAGCTGTAGACATCTACTTTCTGGTCATACGGCCTGTGCTGAATCATCTCTCTGCAAGAAAAAATATAAGGAGTCAGCACATCTGGAATCAATTTAAAAATGTGTATATATATGAATGCTTTAAAATTTCAAACAGTACAAAAATATAACCAAAACAGACTACTTGGTCTGTAGCCTCATCATTTGACTACCATAAAAGAAAATACCATGAAAAACAATAGTTAGTAATAAACTAAACCTTGGTCTAAAAAAAGTGAAAAACGGCAAGTTTTGGCTTTTCCACTGTTTTGTTGTTTTCTAGGTTATTACGAAGCAGTGTTTATACATAGAGTACATGCATGTGCCACTAGACTTAAAATTTCACATGTGTGAACACAAACCTAGCATCTGACCTGGAATTGCTGATTGGTACCATTTGAGGGTTTCCGGCCACATCATCTAGTTATTTCATGAAAATTAGAAAGTGCAGCCTAGAAACTAGCATATAGGCATACAACAGGAACTTCCAAAGTCAGGTTATACAAACCAATGATGGGCATGTATGGTACATCAACTAAACCATATACCCAACCTTAAGTGTGACCTAGCCTAGCATCCCCAGATGCTATGAAACCACGATGACTCCACTATTCGTGACTTTGTGGCTGTACACATTTCATCATACATCTCAAAGCAACCATTCCGATAGAAGAAAATTTGACTCGCTAATATCTACTTCCATAGAAGCCGCATCCTACATTCCTACTCTCCGCTGATGCAATACCCCAGATCTGTTCAAACAGTGACAAGAGCAAGTGGATCAAGATGTTTCATGCCCTGAGTGTGCGCGAGCACGAGAATAGGCCATGGCTACACAAGTGCTTGGGATGGCAGCATTGCAGATACTGCTCTGCCACCCTGGCTGTCTGTCTATGCAGCCACATGTTCCAACGAAGTATGGATATATAATACAGATTGCAGAACAAGCATATTAAGTTTCCTATTTCATACAAAGGACCTTCAATTCTATGCAGTACCATTTCTACTGAAAAGGCATGTACATTGTGTGCCACTTTTGTTAACTGCGATCTCTTACTGGAGAAGAGGAAGAATTTTACTAATTAAATGGACACGCAATTAAATTTACTCTTTTGCCATGTTCTTTGTTTTCAGCTACAAAAAGGAAAGAAAGCTATTGTTTGACTAAAATTTTCCGTGGTCACTATATGAATGACGAATGTACTACTAGTCACCATCGGAAAAACTAAAAAACATGTGTGTGGGGTAGTATGCACAGTCACGACCAAACACCATTCAACTTGGAGATGCACATGCTTTGGTTAAAACTGCATAACTCAGCCATCAGACTTCCTTCTATATAAAATAGTATCTGTAACTTACGAATTACATGCTTACATCATTAAATATTACATATATAATGAAACGAACTAGAGCAATTCATTAAATAACGATCTTAAAGCATTGGAACAATCTAGCCAGCATAAGTGTTAGGCGTCTATAGAAAAACGAAGTCGACTAGCCCCTGCACAAGAAAACAAACCAAATCTGCAGTAGAGTAATGTAAATCAAGTTCTAGATCATCCTGCCATGTCCATGAAATAGCTTTAATTTGGCCAACAAGATGATTTTGTGAATAGTAATTCTGATTATAGAGTAATGTAAATCAAGTTGTTCTACATCATCCTGCCATGTCCATGAAATAGCTTTAATTTGGCCAACAAGATGATTTTGTGAATAGTAATTATGATTATTTTAATGCTCCACAAAGATGGATCATAATTTTGAAACAATTGAATCCAAAGAAGAACGAGTACCAGAACACCGCAACCATTGGTCTTATAATAGCAGGGTTTGAAATCCTCTATGTTAAAAATGACTTACATTAAGGATTAACATAATATTCTTGGGTGAGAGAAGTGGTAAAAAATAACAGATGTTCTACTCTAAGTTACTTAAACCTAAATGAATAACAACTGGTTGGAGGCTTGGATTCTGAAGAGCCTACAACATAGTCTTTGAGAGCTGAACTCTCAAGATCCTATAATTATCTTCGCACAAGAATGAGGAAGAACCAAAGAGAAAGAGCTATGCATGCACTGATTGTAGTTTATTAAAGAACACAGATTCTGTAAAGCTAATCTGTATCTAGCAGCACCCAGATGGAAAAAAATGCACTAGTAAGAACTGGTAAGGACTACGGAACGTATTAACCAACAAGAAACTTCAAAATCTAGGTGAATGCCATTTCCCAAAGTGAGACGAGCCATATATGCCACCATATGGCAAGACCTGTATCCGGCTCAAGGAAAGCATGTGCAAATATGATGTTTTTGCTCTACAGTAAACCCACATTGTTTTGCTAATCAGTTTATGCTCAACCATAAACCCGCATCTCTTCTGGGATCAAAGCTTCATATAAATGTCCAATAACTTGCATTCCTGCTATGTCAACACAGCCTCAACCTCAACTAGTAAAAGAAGCAACAAAAAATATGAAGAATAAATGAAAAATCCTGGAGCATCAAATGACAAATGCACATGCAAATCAGCACATGTATTTGCACAACCTGAGTATTCACTATACTGCAGGCTGTGCAAAAACCATGCACAGGAACTTTGGAAGAAAAAGTTAATTCTGTGAAACTCGAACTTGTCATTGTGAAGTTTAGAAAGTGCTATGTATCATTAAAGACCAACATATTATCATGATCAGTGAATAACAACAACCTTGCATATTATAGTGAATTCTCACATGGTACACAGCTATCTTTGAATACCAACACACTATACTGTATATCAAAACTGCAAACCCCAAAAAATAATAAATGGCCAGTACAAAAATATGGAATTGCTGATCAGTAGTTTCATACTCTTAATTAATGCTGATGTTCAATAATTAAACAAAATTCTATTAATTGGAATAAATTATTGAGAGTAGTTAGAACTAGCATGGTAAATAGCATTCATCTAGTTGGTCTGTTCAACTTACGGGGCCATCCAACGATAGGTTCCTGTTTCAGGTGTCATCCCCTCGGTCTTCACTTCAATCCGAGCCACCCCAAAGTCTGCTATCTTAATAGATTTATCACCAGAAATCAAGAGGTTGTCTGACTTAAGGTCCCTGTGAATGAACCCAAGACCATGGACATAGGCCATGCCCCTTGCAACATCCAATGCTTGCTTCACGGCCAGCTTTAGTGGAACTGACCTATTCTGCCTCTTCATCAGAAACTGCCTAACTGATCCACCCTTCGCATACTCCGTCACAATACACCAAACCATTGGCTTCCTGCATGCTCCAATGAATTTAACTATGTTTGGGTGCCTCAAGGTTGCAAGCATCATAACTTCTTGCACAAACTGCTGCTCCATTAACCCGGCTCTCTCTGGATCAGCCTCTGGCCTCTCCAAAAGCTTAATGGCGACATCCTCCCCATTGTAGGTACCCTTGTAGAGCTTCCCAAAGGCACCCTGTGCAAAGGGCATTCCCATGTGGAGCTTACCCAAATCAATTGTCCACTCCTCGTAATCCTTGAGTGTCTCAGTTGGGTACCTTGGGTCCATCAGCGCCTGTGCCAGTGCATCATCACTCAAAGCATGTGACACCCGTCCAGGACGGAAAATGCTGTGGCCGACTGAGTAATTGGCCACAACAGGTCCCCTAAGGCCTGGGTGGTTGAGCATCCTAGTATGGGAATCACTTGACCCGACGCTGCTATTGTCCACAGACATTGCAATGGAGCCACCATGTGTGCTGGTCTGCAGGCTGTTAAGGCTATCAATTGACATGTTTGAGCCCTCACCAAGCTTCCGGTAGTATGCCATGTCGCAAAAATTCCCACCATTCTCATGGCCGCCAACACCGCCAATCATGCCGGTGAACTCGGGGCCTTCCACCATTCTTCAACAATCAAGCCTTCTACTTTTTCTGCCTCTTCACCTCTCCCTCCTGCTCCCTCCCCCCAAACGGTTTCCAAAAATGCCGATTTCCTGGGCAGGAAGAATCCATCAGAAATAAGAAACAACTACTCCCTCAGTCACAAATTCATGTCGATTTGGAATCAGAGGAAACAAACTTTCAAAACTTTGGCTATCCATATATTTTTAAATATAAAGATTGGATATATGGGGATCATATGTATAGATTTATCTCAAAAAGTATTTTCATAATATTGTAATTTTATTGGGTGTTATAACTATATAAAAATAGAAATTAGCGATCAAATACATGTGACCGGAGGGAGTATACTACTGCAGCAAGCAACTAAAGTGATAAAAAAGACAAGAACTTCCATTAATAAAAACATCTAAATACTGATATTTCACCCCCTCAAACGACTCGGAACGGGAACTTTTCCTCCCAGAATGCTAAGAAGCGTGCAAATTTGGCGAATCTTTCATCAAACATCGCCAAATCCCCAACCAATTCCAGCAAACCCATCAGGAAAGCACAAGTTCCCTCGCACAAAATAACCAAGAGCCCCTCGCAAAATCACAAGTTCCCTCGCAGAAGGGCCTTCAAAAACTGAATCAAACCCCACAAAGCACACCAAAACCTCGAAAACAACCTAACTCGACCAAATTCCCACCTCAAAACACCTCCAGGAACTAAATCAAACCCAAACGCACCCCACAAAACCCCACCTCGTAAAGCTCACGGTTTCAGGCGATTCGGGGGTCAATCGAGAGGGACCAGCAGCGCGGAGATGGCGGCAGTGTGAGGCGGCGGCGGCGGGAGAAGGAGGAGGCAGGGGATGGAGTACAAGTGGGGAGACGATGGCGATGACCACAGGAAGAGAGCAGAAGAGGAGAGCCTCGGGGGAAGAGAGAGGGGGAGAAAAAAAAGCGTATAGTCGCCTCTCACTTTTTCCCTCTTGGCATGGTAAGTATAGGGTGTTAATCAAGGAGAATCGATGATTTACACGGTTTTAGTTAGTGTAATTGATCATTTGCTTTGTTTATCTCAGTGATATATGGTCTTAACACCATATATCAGTGAGATATTATAGGATAAATAATCAATGACACAAGTAAATGAGATCGAATTATCAATTATTCTTATTAATTATGGGGGTTAACGTTAAACTTATCAAAAAAATAGTTAACAGCTTCGTGAGTGATTACTTAAGCTAGTTGCTTGGAGCTTGGTGAGTGCCCTAAGGGTTAACAGTACCGTTTCGATCTCGGATTTCGACGAACTAGCGGTATCGAAATTCACAAAAATCCTAATGGTTTTGAAAGTTAAACGAAATTGAAATCTGGTCAAACTGCGAAGCAAAATTAGAATGAAAAAGTCAAAAATTGATCGAAAAAGGTGAATTTCGATTGGTTTTTACGAAAATCGGCGACAGGTTGAAAATCTTGGGGGGAATCGGAAAAATTTGGAAAAAAAATGGTTGTAAAATTCCAAACTTCATTTTTTTCAAAAAAAAAATCACACAAGAGGTTATAAAGCTATTAATAGTAATTTTAGAGAACTTTTGGATATTTTTTTTTCAAATTTTCTATTTTTTTTAATTTGAATTTGAACTTGAGCGGTAAACCGAACGAAATCATTTTCCGAACAGAAGCGGTACGAGTGAATTTTGAGCGGTTTTCGATGAAAAGTGAAATCCTGGTGCCCCGTGGCTTTTCGATAGGGTCCAATGTTTAGAACATGGGATTTTATGAACTCGTTGTTTTGTGAGAATTAGAAAATTTTCTCATGTTCCAAACAAATCATTTGTTGAGGGGGCTTATTTTTCAATGCATATCATCCAAAAGTTGCATCACAGAACCGCACCCTTAACAGCAGAAGGCGTGCGAAACAATTAGAAGCCGTTGGTGTCGGTAATCAAAGAGGAACACACGTACAATTCGGTAGGTGATCATCTGAAATGATTGGGGATTTGGTAGGCCTCTTTTTGGTTAATAAGATGCCAAATCTGCAGCACCTGTGGCCGCACCATGGCGTGCAGGGCGCAGACGGCGCGCCCGTTTTGTGCGTTGCGACGTTGCCTTCGCAGCGCACACATCCACAGCTGGGCTCTCCCTGCACAGCACAGAGATACACTACGAACGAGTGAAGCGTGTGGTGGACGTACACATGAGCTTCAAGGGATCGATCGTGCATGCGTGTCTCGCGCCTTACACCTGGGCCACGGCCATAGTTTGTTAAAAATTGTGAACGTTCCGATCATCTTCCCGGCTCCAACAAACCCTAGAAGAAAAAAAACTGATAACAGTTGATGGCCAGGCGAGAACAGCCGTCTTGACTGCTGTCTGTAGTGCTGGATCCGCCATTGAATGGATCAGAGATGGCAATCAGACCCGCGGATTCTGCACCTGACAGGATCAGTTTCGAGTCTTAATTTTCACCCATGGGTTCTTTGAGTCCGGTACCTGAGATGGGTTCGGGTCGAAGTCGGGTTTATAAAATCACCTATGGGTACCTATTGGGTATCCGAAATACCACACATACCCATCGGGTACCCGTCGGGTTTCAGGCACCCACCGGGTTTGGGGTCGGGTGCAACTTTTTACCCGATAGGTTGTTCAGGTTCGACTCGGGTTTTTTGGCTCGGGTTTTTTGTCAGGTCGGGTTTTGCAAAACCCGCACCTGACCCTACCCATTGTCACCCCTATATTGCAGTATTGCACAAACCCATCGGCTATCCGCTGGGTTCGAGTTCGAGTATAGTTTTTTACCCGATAGAGTATTCGAGCTCGGGTCTAGTTTTTCAATTCGGGTTTTCTATCAGGTCGGGTTTTATAAAACCCACACCCAACCCGACTCATTGCCATCCCTAGAACGGATGCATGTATCCGTCTACTAATTCACATGGGAGCGTAATAGCGAAATCCTACATCGTTTTCCATGTTTATATTATCTATATTTACGTGTGACGCATATATGCGTGTTTAAAGCTTTGTAGATGATGCGTACAACGGCTTTCCTTTTCTTGGTATTATCATTCTCAACTTTATATATATATATATATATATATATATATATATATATATATATATATATATATATATATATATCCGCATCATGATTTTAAATGAGCGAATTCAACCAAAATTCGAGTATATTTTTCGAAACATTCAGTTTTAGGATATATACCCGTCTATAACAATTCAAATGAAAAGCATATATTTAAAAAAAATACTCGAATTTAAAGATTTTGAACGAATTTAGATCATACGCTTTGTTCATTTACATATAAAATTAATTCGCACATACCTACAATCAAACCATTATATAAAAAAGAAGAAGTTAATTCTAGTTTGAAGTACAGTTCAAACTTGTTTGAACTAGTTAAACTTGATACACAAAAATTTTCACACACAATACATAAAGAAAATACCTATTTTAGGCCATGGTGCCTGGGCATCATAGTGTTCCAATTAATTATACTCTCTCTATATATAGAAAGAGAGCGCACACATGGACATAATAACTAAGTTACAGTGACATTCAACATTACAAAGATTGATCGAGGTAAAAACTCATGCATAGTACTCGAACAATACATGAAAAAAAAAGATATAATACAAGTTTTTATGATAACTTATATCAAGAATGCCACCGGATCCAGTATTGGCTCATTACGTATGACTGACTGTATGAGCAACTTTATACAACATGCATGACCAAGCCGAATGGCCGGCGGGCCGCAGCTCTCCGTCCTTGTCATACTTGAGACCAAAGGTGGTCATGCGCAGCACACTGCGGCGCGGGTAGGCGAGCTTCTCCTCCTCCCAATGCGCCAGGCACTCGACCAGGCAGAACCTGCTGCTACCCATGTACTGCCCCTCGAATCTCGATGCCTCTTCGTGTCCGTGCAAAACAACTTGCCCTTGCCGAGCTTCCAGATCGGCGAGTGGGAGGATGTAACGGCAGAGCCCGACCCACGCGTCCAGCTCGCAGTCGTACGGTCGTAGTAGGCTGGACCTCTGAACGGCAGCAGCCATTGGGCGTGGTAAGTCTACTCGAGGCGCTCCGTATAGAAGGAGAAGGTGCTCTGCCGGTAGTAAACGTGGGCCTCGTGTTGTGCTGGGCTGATCTGGCACGGATTTATCGTGCCTGAATCGTATTAGACCGTGACGGCTCGTCGTGTCTGCCGTGTCGTGCCGGTTCGGCTCGCCTTCAGCGAGCCCAGGCATGGTCATTTGCGCTTCGTGCTGTACTGACTCAGGCCCGGTCCATTTGCACTATTGTAACGAGAGGAAAGGAGTAGAGACGTATGGAGTTGAGTCAGTGGACACAAATATTATGGAAAAAAGAATTAAAATGTATTTATTTTTGAACAGTTACAGAGAGCAAGAGGATGTGTTGAACACGGGCGAGAGAGGGGTAATGAGCGAGAAAGAGAGTGAGGGAGACATACGAGAGAGATTGAAAGAGACGGGAGAGAGATTGAGAGAGACGGGTGAGAGAGAGATGAGAGAGATTGAGAGAAACGGGCGAGAGAGCAACTTCTTGCACCGTCTCAATCTCTCTGATCTCTCTCTCCCCTCTTGGCCGTCTCTCTCAGGTGTCGGCGGCGGGGTGACGTCCATGCTGCTGGGTGCGTCCATAGCACTCATGCTCTACGGGTCGATGACCTTCATGCTAGGCTTCTTCCTCATGCCCTGAGTCATCGGGTCCAGCACGGCCCGTGCTACAGTATCGTGCCAGCACGGCACAGCTCACTTCGTGTCGAACTGGGCTTTGGACCAGACTGTGTTCGCCATGCCTCGGGCCGACCCAAAAAAGCCCGCCCCGAGTGCCCACCTCTAGCTGGTAGCTGTAAGAGCAATGCGGCCCCAGCCCTTGGCGGACATGAAGATGGTGCGCCTGTCCGGATCAAGCGCGTAATAGCTGGCACAGTCGGACGGGAACAACAACATCAAAGAGTCGGCGATGATGCTCCAGGACCACGCACGGCTTCTCACTGTTGGGCAGCGGCGGGGTGCCAAGCACGTCGAGGAAGGGTGTGACCATCGTGAAGAGCCTATCGTCGACGGCGCGAAGAGGGGTTTGCGGTGCATCTTCCCGCGGTTCTCCAGCCAAGGGCAGCCGGTCACCCCCAATGTCTTGGTGTAGAACACAGAGATGCCGGGGCTACCTTCGGAGGCATCATTGCGAAGATCTTGGTGCCGTGGGTGGTGAAGGACCACGAGTCCCAGTGCTAGGCCTCAATGCGGACGAGCAAGAGTGAATCCAAGTGCACGTAGCCGCCAAGTGGAAGTCAGCGTTCGCATCGTTGTCGTCGTCATAGTCGAAGGCATCCAAGGGCACCTTTGGATGCTGAATTACCTTTCCTAGTCGTCTAGCACCAGGTGGAGATACTGCTACCGCTGCTGCGCCGACCGCTTCGCCGTAAGGCCAGAGCACATGCAAAAGCTTTACCCATCATTGTTGGCCCCGTTTGTTTGAGCTTTTTCTTCAACTTAAAAACTAAAAAAATCCAAACCTAAATGACAATAGGTGGTATTTTACTTGAACTTTTTCAAAAAAAACAAAGTCTCCATATAACTAATAGTCAAAAGCAACCGGAGATATGCTTTTGGCTTATTAAGGGTTAATCTTAGACTAATATCACTTAAGTTAGAGTAAAATTACCCACCTCAACTACGTATAAAAACCGATTGCTTTCAAGCTATTTAAACTCAAAAGTTGACTTTAAGCAATAAGCCAAAAAACCTAAGCCTAAACAAACATAGCCTAAATGGATGGCTTTTTTCTAGTTTTTTAAAAGCTATAAGCATCTATATAACTAAAAGCCAAAAACCATCAGAGATGTGTTTTTTTTGCTTACCGAGGGTTGATAACGATCAATGCTACTGAAACTAGAGTAAAATTACCCACCACTACCACGTATAAAAAGCGAATTTCTTCTAAACTGCTTAAGCTAAAAAGCTAGTTTTAAACTATAAGCCAAAAATCATATGCCTAAACAAACAAAGCCTTGGAAGAAAGAAAGTCTTACAACAAATTAGCATAGAGAAAGCTAAAATCAAAAAACCAAAACAACACCCCTACAACTGAAGCAACACCAAAACACTGATCTAGCAACAGAGCCACAATGACAAACAATCGACATATAACTAAACAGTAAAAATTAAGATTCTAGGAATCGGTTTCTGCTCAAGCAAAAGCTCATCTTCTGGCTTGTGCTTCCTCTGAACATAGTAGAAAACATGTTGCACCATTAACTGTGTATTTTGGAACATCCTTCGATTCCGCCCCTTCGATATGTTCCGTGCCGTCTAAAGGACAACCCTACTGAAGATTTTCCTATGCTCCTTGAGCACTTTTGTCTTGTATTTCGATCATCGTTTCTTTAACATTCTTAGAGTTTGATTTAGGCCCTGTTTGGAGGGGTTGTGATTGAGCTGAAAAGCTACTTTTAGTTTGTTGGGCTGAAAATCAACTATAGCTGGCGACTGTAGCTTTTTTTGAGATGCCATTTGGCAAACTGGCTTTTTGCTGGCTTTTCTTGAGATACCGAGCGGGGAGGAGGAGACGACCAAGGAGGTGGCAGGCCTCCAAGGCGGGGTGGAGGCCGAGCCGGTGAGGTGGACAAGCGAGGAGGAGGAGACAATCAGGGAGGAGGCAGGCAACCGGGGAGGAGGCGGAGCGACGAGGAGGACAAGGCCTGTGGTCGGGGAGGAGGCAGAGCGCCGGGTGACCAGGGAGGGGGCGGAGCGCGGGGAGGACAAGGCGAGCGACCGAGAAGGAGACGAGCGACCGGGGAGGAGGCCGGGCGGCGAGGAGGAGGTAAGTGCAAGGAGGAGGCCGACCACGAGGAGGACGAGGCCATGTGACCGAGCACTCGAAGCCCCCCAAAGCACCTCTCCTCCGGCTTTGGCTTTGTACTGGCTTTTGGGGGGTTATGCTGTGAAGCAGCTTGGCAGACAACCTGTTTGGGGGGTTTGTGGCTCAAAGCTGAAGCCAAACTAAAGCACAGCGGGCTCTTAATGTTGGCACACAGTAGCATGTTAGTTCTCTCGTTGGCTTGTTTCTATGTGTTGTTTGCGTGCCTTGCGCAGAGAGAGAGAGAAGGAGAAAAAAAAGCAAAATCCAAAGCACCTCTCCTTCGGCTTTGGCTTTGTACTGGCTTTGGGGGGGCGATGCTGTGTTGTGAAGCAGCTTGGCAGCAAGCCTGTTTAGGGGGTTTGTGGCTCAATTGAATCCAAACTGAAGCACAACAACCTCTTAATGTTGGCACATAGTATCTGCTAATTCTTTGGCTGGCTTGTCTAGAGAGAGAGGGAGAAAAAAAAAAGCAAAATCAAGATTTACTACACAAGCTGATGCCCCTTCGTCCATATATAAATCGAAGCAATCGGTAATTGGCATCAGAATCGAGGCATCCTGGCCGATTTGCAACCGAGATCAGAAAGCATAAGAAACTATTCGTGCTCGAACTCATGTACCTATTAAGTTACCTGGCTAACAACTAACATATGGACGGTGGTTCCTCTCCCCGGGGAAGCAACTCAATGGCGGCTCCCGTCTCCCACGACGCCGGCATGTGGCGGCTCCTTCTCCTATGTCATGGGGCAACCCTAGAGATGCCCCCTCTTATGTAGTATCTCTTTGATTGGGCCGTTTCAGCTGTAGGGCAAAACCATTTATCATGCTAGAACATTTCCAATCTCTCTCTATATATATACACACACATCGGTGCACCCGTTGCTCGAAAAAGGTTCAAATAGTTATTTTTTTGAAAAAATTACATAGATAGCGTATGGTATAATCTAACATCCTTTAAAATTGTAAATCCAAATTCGTTCTACAGATTTAGAAATTAAAAAAAGACAAAAATTTGCTGAAAAGGAAATTCTGAAATAAAAAGGAAAAAGATAAAGCTACTATTCACTGAAATTTGTCTTTTTTCTCATATGTGGATTGAATTTGAAATTTTTTGGAATAAGATTATATCATATCCTATCTATATGATTTTGTTCAAAAAATTTCGTACTATTTAAACTATTTTTCAAGTAATAGGAGCACCGATAGCACCAAATTTGTTGGAAGCACAGGAAATGCTGTCTCTCTGGTTCCTGTCTCTCTTTCTCTCACGTCTCCATTTCTCCCATTCGCTTTACCCACAGATAGATGTTGATCGATCAAAGGAACGAAAGTTCAGATATCTAAAAGGTCGTGTTTAGAAGAGGGTACAAGGGTGGATGGAACAATCCCTTTCAGCTGGATGTAAACAGATCATCCCTTCATTAAACTTGGATCGAGTCGAGCAACGAAAAAAAATTACGCTTAGGTCTTCTTCCGAAAAAAATTACGCTTAGGTCTTCTTCTGAAAAAAATTACGCTTTGATCTTTTTTCAGAAAAAAAAATACAATTAGGTCTTTTCTTAAAAAAAGAATATATATTACGTTTAGGTCCTTTATGTGTTTTTAGGCATTGCGCTCGGGTCCTTTTTTGGAAAATCAAAATTATGTTTAGGTCCTTTTTGAAAAAAAATATCGTTTAAGTCTTTTTTATGGAAAAAATATACATTGCAGTTATGTCCTTTTTGTATTTTTTTAGTATTACGTTTAAGCCCTTTTTCGGAAAAACAAAATTCTGTTTAGGTCCTTTTTTGAGAAAAAAATAGTTTAGTTCCTTTTTTTCCGTTTTTCCCGAGGCGGACCTTCTGTTATAGTGAAATCGCAGATTGTATCCTTTCAACAGTTTCGCGTGTTTCCTCGATTTGCTCGCGTAGGGAGCGGCAGTCGCACATTTTCTCGATTTGTTCGCGTGGAGAGCGGCGGTCGCGGCGTGGCATGCCGCAATCGATTATCTAGTACTCATTAAATGTGGCACAAATTATTCCAACCTATTCGGTCGATGGGATGTTTCGGATTACCAAGAGGGCTGTGCAATCATGCTGATTCACTCTTGCGGCAATTCTAGTGGGGATCAAAGCAAAGAAAGGTAAACACAATCCTGAGTAAAAAGGAAAAAAAAGTCCGTATAACACTATGAATTTTATTCAAAAATTCGTCAAACACCAAAAACATTGAAATGGGTTATCTAGCACCCGAATTTTTCAATCCCGTTCATTTAATACCCTAAGCTAGTTTTGTGGGGGAAAAAATCCATATAACATCCCGAAACTTGCTCAAAAGTCCGTCCGACACCCCAAATTTTGAAACCGGTTATTTAGCACACTGAACTTTTAATCCCATTTGTTTAATACCCTAAGCTTTTAACCAGTTTCGAAGTGTTAAACGAACGGGATTGAAAAGTTCAGAGTACTAACTAGCCGGTTTCAAAGTTTAGGGTGTCGGACGGACTTTTGAGCAAATGTCAAGATGTTATATAGACTTTTTCCCCTACAAAACCAGATTATGGTGTTAAACGAACATGATTGGAAAGTTCAGGGTGCTAAATAACCGGTTTCAAAATTTAAAGTGTTGGACAGACTTTTGAACAAAGTTTAAGGTGTTATATGGATTTTTTCTAAAAACTATGACTTTGCCTAAGTTCAGGGGAGGAATGAGGATTATTAGAGCAGTGCTTCAATGCTTTCCCTTCTAATACAAGTTGCACAAATCTTGAAGCAAGCGAAGGGGTAAGTAATCTCTATCTACCCTTCATTCATGCTTTAATATTTGTGCAACTGTAAAAAAGAAAAGCATTGAAGCACCTCTCGGATTATTAAGCTTTCAGGACATAAACTTGTTCAATCTTGCTCTCCTAACTATACAGCATGAAAATTGGCTGGACGGGAAGTTGTTAGGGTTTGAGATGCAAAAATGGGACAAAGAGTTTTAACGTGGAGAAATCTCGCGAAGGAGAAAAAAACTGAGAGACAAATCCACTTCTAACAGAGAGCATGTACACGAATGCTCTATATTCACGAGTCTTGAAAATCACTGTGGGGGAGTACGAGTGCCTTCAGAGATCAAAATCGTTGCAAGACGTTTGTCCCAGAACTGATCTATACCCAACTGATGAGGTTCCCAAGCACTGAAATATGGCTACGTACCTCTCAGGGATACCTGGGAGATCTCAATGCATGATGGCAAAGTGCGTGCGGGTTTTAGTCGATGAAGAACTGACATTATTTGCATTATTTTCAATGTATATCATCATGAGAAGCCAACATCGCACCCAGATCATTGCTCGTCTTCGGACGAGACATCATTGATGTCTTAGAATTCTGTCGCCACATCTCGCCGAGACGTCGCTGCGGCGCTCCAGATCTTGATCAAGTTGCTAATCGAGAAGAATTGAGAAGAAGAATATTCGTTGCAAATGAATTTTCAAGAAGAAGGAAGTCGTTTCACCAACCAAAGAGATTAGGTACAAAGCAAAGATTGTTGTTTAAGGATATAGCCAAATTCTATGTATTGATTTTACATATATCTTTTCCTCATATGTGAAGCATAATTCTACTCGTATTTTACTCAGTATTATGTCTATGCATGATTATTAGCTTGAGCAATTAGACATGAAAACTGCATTCTCACATGGGTAATTGGAGGAAGACATTTATATGTAGTAGCTGAAATGTTTTGTTATTCAGGGAAAGGAGGACTTTGCTTGTAAGTTGAAGAAATATCTTTATAATTTGAAACAATCACCTATAGTGGTACAATAGATTTGACTTCTCCATGATCTATCAAGATTTCAAAAGATCCGATTATGATAACTGTATTTATTTGAAAACCGTTAATAGTTCAGCTATTTACTTGCTCCTGTATATTGATGGTATGTTGATTGCTTCAAAAAACAATACCTAAATTTCAAAGTTGAAGGCACAATTGAGCAATGAATTTGAGGTGAAGGATCTCGGTACAGCAAAGTAAATTCTTGGAATGGAAATTACCAGGGATAGACAGTTTGGATAATTATACCTGAGTCAGAAGGAATATATTGATAAAGCCCTCCGTCGTTTCCACATGCATAATGCTAAACTGATGAGTGCTCTGTTAACTGCATATTTCAAATTTTCTTCAGCATCATGTCTTGAATCAGATGATAAAATTGAGAACATATTTAGTATGTTTTTGCCCTGATTTTTCTTAATCATTAAGTGTTGTTAATAGATATATGGCTAATCTTAGAAAAGAGCATCGGAAAGCAGTTAAGTGGATTTTCATATATTTGTGGGGCATTTCCAATGCTTGTTTACAATTTAGGGAAACTAGAGATGAACTCGTTGGTTACAAGGTCTCTTATTGGTTATGTATTCACTATTGGAGTATGTGTCGTTAGCTGGAAGGCAAATCTAATACTACTGTCGCCTTGACCGCTACAAAAGCTAAGTGTATGGCAATTTTGAAGCTTGCAAACAAGTTGTTTGGTTAAGAGGTTTGTTTACCGAGCTTTGTAAAAGTACATCTTGCACTACAATTTTCTATGATAGTTATAGTGCTATTTGCCTTACAAAAGATCAGATATTCTATGAGGGAACAAAGCACATTGATACCAGATATCACTACATTAAAGGTATCATTGCTTAAGATAGCTTTAAAGTTAGCAAGTTAAGTACTCATAATAATCCAACTGATATATTAACAAAGTCAGTTTCCACTACTAAGTTACTAACCATTTGGACTTTCGGCGCACAAATTAATCATGCTGATCTGCTTTGAGGAGATCACATTTTGTTTTGGCTGTAGGAAAAATTCGTTTGAAGATGAAGATTGTTGGGTTTGAATGTGATATAAATTTGTTTTCTACTCTAACTTATAGTTATGCTCCTATATAAATCTTTTGTGTACCATGTAAGAGTTTCATTGTAAACATCTTTTCGTGTAGTGATTTTCGTTTTTATGCGTTTGTGGTTTTTTTTCGAAATAGTATTTTACATAAAATTTATGTTTTTTATTCCTATTTTTGTGTGTATTATCTTCAACGTATTCCCGTGAATCCCAGGCCATCAGATTAGGCTTGAAGCCATCCACCACATGCTTGATGCTGCCGTATTTTGACGCTCTCGCTGCCGCCATTAGCAGCCGCGGTCGTCTTTTCCTCCCCCTCAGCAATCATGTTCTCGTGACCATCTCTCCCTCAGCAATCATGTTGGCGACCGATGCTTCTTTGCAAGCCTCCTCGTCGGCGCGACTGCACTCCTTCCATCTCACCCGCATTGTGAGCAATGGAGAATTCTATCAGCGCCACCGGGATGGTCCTATACGAAGGATAGGCCAAGGCTGCAGGCAAGCTGCTATCAGAGACAATTCTCCTGCAGTATGGTCATTATTACTGCTTTACGGAGGGTGCTACAAGATTGGAACGTTCTGAAGGTGCAGGATGAAATCACCAAGCGAGCTCAATTCCAATTCGTGAACCAAAGAACTTTCTGGGACATGAAGGCTGCTTTCAACCAAAGAAATATGCGATCGGTGAAGTGCAAGCATGGGCTTAATTAGTTATAGACTTTCGAATTGGTAAGTGTTCATTTTAGTTTAACCAAGTTCCAACTTTTCTTATCATTAAGCATATCCGTGAAGTTCTGTACTGATTCTGCATGCAACCTTTGGTATTGGCATCGACGGTGTGTGTGTATGCCAATCTAATCTAATGTACCCTAAGTCCCTAACTATCGATAATTTCGTCGATAATTTGAATTGCTATTCTTTTATCGGTCTCCCCAGTGTGAGCGATGGAGAATGGAGTAAAATACCATTAGTTCTAAAATTGACTACAGTTTTATTATTGTAATAGATAAAAACTCTGAGATAAAACATTGCTAAACATTGGGAAAAAATGCCCTTTGTGTGTGCATACATACATACATACATACATACATACATACATACATATATATATATATATATATATATATATATATATATATATATATATATATATATATATATATAAAAGAACATAAAATACAAAAATGGATTCTTTACATAAACCAAAGAATGCGCCCTCACTTATTTGAAAAAAGAAATCCAGGGAATTGTCGAAAAGATAGTCTTATATGTACAATTGTACTAAAATTATTTTGTGTATGCACAGATTTCTTATTCTCCCTCGCGGACTTCACAATTGCAATCACATTTCTCCTTCCTACGTTACACTAATCCAATCCCTTAAAAATGATTTAAATAATAGTTTTATAATAAAATCATAATCAACCCAGGACAATACGCGGGATGTTCACCCAAAAGGGACTAGTATAGTGTCTGTGTTAACGCTACGACGGCAGTACACCCGCTTATCAATTAAATGAGAAGATAAGTATGAATACAACACTTAATAATAAAAGAGAAATTTAGAATTTTAAATGAATTTAGAAAGAAAAACGGAACTAAATGGAGGTCGAATGGGCGAAAACGGGCTCCCAAAAGATTTTAAATTAAGAAAGAGAAAGAAAAAAGAATTTCCTGATTTTAGATTATTTTTTTTCAGCTTCCACAGAGAGCACAACGTGCACTGGCTTGGCCGCAAAGGGAGGAAGGCCGGGGTGACCGATCGGTCGCAGTGGGTCAAGATTGGTGCGGCGAGATCGCCAAGACCGACGCCATGGGAGGAGTCACGCTATGTGAATTTCACGGAAAGATGACGGTGATGGCTTGGGTTACCTCCAAAATCCGGCGATCTTTACAAGAGGGAGCACTTGGGGATTTACGCAATGCGATGGGGTGGAGGAGAGCTCGTCGGCTTTTATAGCCCCAAAACAATCATATTTATGAAAACCATAATTTGGGATCAAATCAGATTGAGAGGAAATTTTGACAATAGAGCACGAAATTTAGGAAATTAACATCATAGATGGAAAGAGGAGTTTTGGTGCAGGATTGATGGAGCTTTGGAGCTTCTTTCTTGCTTTAATGGAGGGAGGGAAGAGAAGAAGCTTCTCTGGCCTGGGCTGCAGCTAGAAGAAGCTACAGGTGAGTTGCCTTTATTTTTTTTAAATATAGAAGGATTTTTGAAAAGATAGCACATTAGGTTAAAATATTCTAGAAAAATTCTCAAAAAAACTTTCGATTATTTTGTACTTAATAAAATTATTTTCAAAAAAATTTAAATTATAATTTGTTGAGGCACGACGCCATGAGGTCGCCGACCAAAGAACCTCGCATGGCTTCAAGAAAGCCACCGATGGCGCATGGAGCCATTGCAGACTGCGTTCTCCGGCCACGCCCATCTCCCGGTTTCCTTTTCCAAAGACGTAATGTATGGTCCTTTCCTTTTCTAGGACGTTTGTTTCTTTTCCTTGATTCCAAGACGTTTGTTTCCTTTTCCTTGTTGATCTTTGGAGGTGAGAGAAGGTCCATTTGTAGGCCACAGGGATGATTTTGAAAAATATGGAAAATAAATCGCGCTCGTCGATCATTGGATCCGTAAGGGAAAAAGATAAAATTAAATAAAGTGTTTCACCACTATTGGTTCCGTGAGAAAAATTGAAAAAATTAAACAAAGACTCGCTGCATCGTTGGTTCCTTAGATAAAAATAAAACAAAAATTCAACGCCTCCGTATACCAAATTAGGCTCTATGAGGCTAGATCCGTAAAAAAGTCTCGAGAAGGGTCATATTCGGAAAAAAATACGATCACAATGCTAGAACAATAAAAAATTCAAATCTTGTTTCCTTGAATGCGGATCCTCCATGTTTATTTCCTTGTTTGATTCACTCTCCTTCCAAATATGTAGTACGTACAATTTTGGTCACTAAAAAATTCAAGTCTGGTTTCCTTGCATGCGGATCCTCCTTATTTATTTCCTTGTTTGATTCGCTCTCCTTCCAAATATGTAGGTAGGGTAGGTCTGTTGTGGGCCATAGGGATGATTAGACACACTAAATAATGGCCATCGGATGTGGGTGAGTAAAACTGAGGAAAGATCTGAGACGTTCATTTTGATGAATGCAAGTTTCTGGGGACGTTTTACTGGATGCACGAACATTGGGCCATCTCTAATGAGGTGCATTATTTAGGATAGACGTAAGAAAAATTACTTAAGTACATTATAAAGGGGTATAGATGTTACGCCTTGTCAAGAGCAAACCGATGTGCCATTAGCCCAATATTACGTCTCGGTTCTGAACGAGATTGAGACACGACGGCGTTGTTTCCACTATCCAGGCGATGGAATTCAGAGATGAAGTGAGCACTCAAATCATGAATCCAGCTGAGTGCATTGATATGACCGTGAAAATTTGTATTGAAGACGCATTTTTATTTTTGAGAATCTATTGAAGACGTATTTGCATGCACACGATGCAATAACACTTGCCATATTGTACTCCCCTCTGATCACAGATAGCAGACGTTTAGATATTAATACCGTCTTCAAAACACAATTTTGATCACTAATTTCTATTATAATATATTTTTAAAATTCAATAAAATTATAATATTATAAAAATATTTTTCAAAATAAATCTATAAATATAATTTTTATATATCCGATTTAAATATTTAAAAAGTTATTAATAGTTAATATTTAAAAAATTTAAATGTATTTATATCCAAGTCAATAATTATATGTGACCGGAGTAGCATGACACACTGACCTGGCTTACCCGATCAGACACCGACACGAACACCCCACGAAACCGACTCGAATGTGTTGGCCCCACCACCGGAATAAAAATAAAATAACGCTTGCATTCTCCCTTCGTTCTCATCCCATAGTCCCGAATTGGGGATCTCGCGAACCAAACCCCACAAAAGGCCACGAACCCAACTCGATCGAAACCCTAGGTTTTCGCCGAACCAGGGTCTCCCCGGCCACCCGCCGCCGCTGCCATGTACAACGGCATCGGACTGCAGACCCCGAGGGGGTCCGGCACGAATGGGTACATCCAGACGAACAAGTTCTTCGTCAAGCCCCGGACCTCCGCGGCCGGCGGGCCGCCCAAACCGCCGCTCGCCGGCTCCGGCGACGACACTGGGGGGCTCGGCGGGATGCGGAAACCGAACAAGGAGATCCTGGAGCACGACCAGAAGCGGCAGGTGGAGCTGCGGCTGCTCGTGCTGAGGGACACGCTCGAGGAGCAGGGCTACACGGAGGGCGAGATCGAGGAGCGCGTCGAGGAGGCGCGAAAGGCCGCAGAGGTTGAAGCGGCGGCTGCTGCGGTCGCGGAGGAGGAAGGCCGCGGCAGCGGCGGGGGGCGACCTCCACTCCCGGGCAAAGGGTACGGATTGAAGAATTGATCTTGTTAGTGTATTATTGTATCTGTCGGTTATATTTTTTTGTGTGGAATTACTGCGGATGAGGCGGTGGTAAACATTTAACAGCATCTAGATTTGTTCTTTTCAATTAGATATCTTGATTTAGTGTTCTGACATTTCTTCTTTGAAACAGAATTGTTGCTTAAAGTTCTGTTCAATATGAGAATTGTAGCTTATGTTTATTTGTAGTGCTGTATAGTTGTCATGTGCTCTGGTTCCTACTCGTCCATATGTATGTGTTTCGTTATTTTGGCAGTTTATAAGTTCATTAATTTCTGACAAGAAGGTAAATTCTTCTCAGGTTTATGGGCACACAGAGCCACCACGTTGCGGCACGGAAGGAGAAGCAGCTTGAGACTCTGAGGGCTGCTCTTGGGCTAGATGCTGAGGATGATGGACACAAGAAGAAAGGGGATGTAGAAAGTGATGTGGAGTCTGGGGAGCTTGTTCCTGGGAAGGATTCTGAAGAGTTGGATACTGATGGGAAGAAAGATATTAAGACTTCAAAGGATGGCAGAAAGCATGCAAAGAAGGGAAAGAAGGAAAAAGAGAATGACAAAAAGAGTTACAGCAAAAGTTCTAGGAAGAGTGAGCATGGGTATGACTCAGATTCAGACCATGATCATGATAAGAAGAAGAGTTCTCACCATGATTCAGATGATGATTCTGAGATTGACTATGACGAGGAGGAGGAGGAGAAACACAGGAAGAAATCTCGTCATGATACAGATGATGATTCTGAGACTGAGCATAAGAAGGCAAAACGTGGAAAGCGCTCTCGTCACAATCCAGATGCTGATTCAGATAGTGATTATGGCAAGAAGAAAACGGAACATGGGAAAAGCAATCACGCTGAGAGGAAGAAGAGACCTGGGGCCTCTCGCCGCAACGACTCTAAAGATGAGAAGCCCAGAAGAAGCAGGTACAAGGATGATTCATACAGTGACTCGGAGAGCGATTATGATGAGAAAAGGCAAAAATCCACAAAGAGTTCTCTCCATGAATCTGAAGATGATAAGCCCCGAAGCAAGGCTGTTAGGAAGAGCAAGTATTCTGATGAATCAGAGAGTGACTTGGACAGTGACAATGTCAAGAGATCGAAATATGCAAAGATTACTTGCCACGACTCTGAACTTGATAAGTCCCAAATTGATGTTGTTAGGAAGGACCAGTACCATGACAAATCGAAGAGTAACTCAGGGAGTGATGACTATAAAAAGAAAAAGCCTGTGAAGAATTCTCGCCATGACTCTGAAGATGAGAAGCCACGTAGCAAGGTCCTTTGGAAGGACAAGTACAGTGATGAATCAGAGACTGACTCGGAGACTTATGTCAAGGAAAAGAAGAAGCTTGCAAAGTCCCATCACCATGATTCTAAAGATGGCGAACAAGCACAAAAAGGTAAAGAGAAGGAAGACAACTTTGCGAAGAATGTTGATAAGCGCAAGAGGCATGATACTGATTCTGATTCAGATGGTTATGCTCGTGACAGTAAGAGACACCTTGAAGCAGGGGTAAAAGAGACAGTGCAAGAGAAAAGAAGGGTTACTAGCTCAAGTGAGAGTTCATATTACAGTAGTAGCAGCAGTGGTAGTGAATCGAATGCGAGTGCTCACAGACGTGAGAATAGGAAAATCAACAGAGGGTTGAAGAATGGTAATGATGAGAAATATGCAGAAAGGGCATCTTACAGAAATGAGTTAGAGGAAAGGAAAAGGAGCCAAGATGAGAGGAGAAAGGATCTGGTGAAACAAAGGCAGATGGAGGAAGAGAGAAAGGAGCTGGCGAAACAAAGGCAGATGGAGGAAGAGAGAAAGGAGCTGGATAAGCAAAAACAGAGGGAGGAAGAGAGAAAGGTGCTGGAGAAGCAAAAGCAGAGAAGGAGGGAGGACGAGAGACAGCAGGAGAGAGAACAGGAGAGAAGGAAAGGTGGAGATGATGTGGAGAGAGACAACAAAAGAAAAGTCGGAGAAGATAGGTATGACCCATATTCAAGTAGAGTTAGAGAAGATGGAAACAGGGACAGCCAAAATAGAGATGAGAGGAGGCATGAAGAGCATGGTCGACGCAGAACTAGCGATGCAGATAGGCATGATTCCAAGAGGTCTAGATACGATGACTCTTATCACCATTCGAGGAGGGATTATGAACACCGCTATTCTAGAGATGAATACAGAGACAGGAGGCATCGTTGAATACAAAACATATCTGAAACTGCAAGTCCCCTTTTTTTTTACAACTGTTTGTATGTTTGTAGATTTGCACCATTGTAAATAAACACATGCTTGTATTATTTCTGAAGTTTGCTTTTAGTAATGTTAAGCTAAGCTTTTACACACACACACACACATATATATATATATATATATATATATATATATATATATATATATATATATATATATATATATCACACCTCTCGTTTAAATCCATTTGGATGGTGCATGCTGTAGCAGTATTTGCAACCTTTTGTGTTATCATCTTCGCTTCTGTATGTAGTATATAATCTGATCAAGCTTTAATGTTCCCTTTGCAGACATATTTTGAGTTTTTGTGAAGCAGAACAGTGATGCATCTTTTCTTGAACAAGGCCAGTCAACTTTGTGCTCAAACCGAAGTTTCAGTTGATTTTTGCTGCAAGCAGTAAATTTCAGTCACCTAGCAGAAAACCTTTGCTGCAGCTGTACACTTTGCTTATGTCTGTATTTCTTATTTTTCCTGTTCGTCAATCTTCAATATTTAATGTGGTGGATATATATTGCACTGAGGTATCCTGTTGCTGCAGGAATCCTGTGGTTTAAAACCTTTCTTGGGTGTAGATTCCCTGGAGTTGCTTCCAAACACACACACACAGCAAAGGTGGTCGGTCATCTAAGCTGTATTTTACAAAAACATACGGCATAAATAAAAGATCAAAAGAACGAGACACAAATTTTACGTGATTTTTTTTCCGGAAAAACCATAGACCTATAATGGCTATATTGCTATGAGAAGATATTTATAATAAAGCTTTCGTTCTTCATATAAACTGTAAGGATATATTTATAGTGGTAAATAAGGGATTCTATATGAATAGAATTGAGATATAAATAGGAAACGAATTTGTATCACACTCAACAATCTACATCTTGAGACGATTGCTCTTATAGCTAAAATATAGTGCGAATCTTCTCGAAACAGATTAGCATGCATAGAAAGTATAAAGGATTTATTGAGTAATACTAAATGTCAAACTTAGTTGTAGGAACTGGCTTTGTTAACATATCAAGTGGTATCAAAGCTCTGGTTTTAAAATCAAGCTGTTGCTCCCGAGAGGAGACGACTCTTCTATCGGGAGCAGCACTAGCATGGCAACATCATAAAAGACAAGTCATCCATGTGGCGTAAGGGCAGCACTTGCACGGCGTGATCAAGGTGACGTTGACACCAAGGCACGGCAGCATTGAGTCAATATTAGGCTCAGTTTGGGACAAAGTTGTATTGATTGTGGGAGAATTGGACTAGCCTGCTGCGACTTTCAGGTTCCGGATCAAACTGACGAGAATTAGGTTCTATGCAGATTCTGATTCTACGTAGATGATAGCTTTTAATTATAGGAGAATCTGTTCAGAATCTTTCCGTTCGACAAATAGTCCGCTTTTTTTTAAAACATTAGACTGCAACGGGCAACAACACGAAGGGCATCAAGAGAGCATCTAGAGTGGTCACCCGAACATAAGATCGCTCATCTTCAATGAAGACACTGTTCAAATCGACTTTCATCGCAAGTCGCGTGTTTTGAGTTCAAGTTTGTCAAATTTTTTAAATCTTATTTATTATTAAAGCAAATCTATGTATTGATCATCAGACATTTATCAGGACGTAGAACTGCCAGAATTTTTGGAACTTTTTGAAGCTTGATCATCATATGAAAATTTTATAGTATCAGGAACATCCACAAAAATTTTCAAAATTTTATAACATGGTTTGTAACACTTTTCATTTGGTTGAAGTTTGCCGGTATGGCTTTTATCAGGACAGTAGCACGGTCCAAAATTTTAAAAATTCATAAAGCTTGATCATCATCTGAAAAATTTATGAGAACATTAGTGATGTATAATAACCATGCACAAAAAATTTCAAAATTTTGTAACGTTGTTTGTTTCATTTTTCATTTAGTTCAAACTTGCTGGTCAGCGTTTTATCACGACAGTAGCAATTTTTGAATTTTTAAAAATTCCTTAGATTTGATAATCATCTGAAATTTTTATTCGAACATCATTGATGTGTCAGGAATCTCCAAAAAAATTTCAAAAATTTTCGAAATCGTTTGAGCCATTTTTCGCTTTGTGCAATTTTGTCGAGATCTCAGTAAAACCGGCCGAGATCTTGGTCCTACCGGTGGTTAAAAACTGGAATTCAAATTCTGTTTTTGCATTTCATCCGGAATTTGTTTGAAATGGCGAGATCTCGCCGAGATTTTGTTCTCCGGCCACGGACGATATTTAGAGCGAAACGAGATTTCAATCCTTGTCCGGACTCCTTGTTGCACTCCACATACGCTTCGTCTTTAACATGACGGGAGAACTTCGGATTCGAAGAAGAACGCTGAGTTGTCGAGAAAGTCGACTCGACAGAGCTGAGATGATTTTTTTATGGGATCTATGTCTTGATACCACTTATTATAAAATGAAAGACAAAAACAACATACCTACGATGTCTATATCACTATATGAGAAGATGTTTATATGAATATATTTATAATGATACATAACAAACTCTATGTACAAGTAGATTTAAAATAAAGTAGAAAATAAATTCGTATCACACTCAAACTCAACGCCATACGTGAGACCAAAGGTAAGGGAACCACCACATGTACGGGGAGCTTGACAAGGAAGAATCTACTATCGCCCATGTACATGAGCTTGGCACCCAAGCGCCTCGTCGCGTCAAAGCCAAAACAGAGTCCTTACCGAGCTTCCAACTGTAGATTTGTCTGTGTTTCGAGCACCGGCAAGTAAATTTGTAAGTCGGAAGGGGCCGCGCGTTCCCTCTCCCTGAATGGTTAGACTCGAAAGCTCAAGATGTATACTGGTTCAGACCGAATGTCCCTACTCCAGTTCGTGTGGTGGTGTTGTATTGCCTTGGATGCAGTCGACTGCACCACGTTTACAAGTGAGGGCCGAGGGCTTGTACACGAGAGCGCTCGTTGTCTGTTCGTAAAGATTTAGCGAGAAGTGGATCTATCTCCGTCTGCCTCTCTCTCCCGGAGGGCCCCGCCCTTTATATAGTCGGGAGGCGGGTTACATTGAGAATTGGGAGAAGGAAGGAAGGAGAAACCTATACCGGGAGCCCTAATCCTCGTCTTGGTGATTGGTCGCCGTCCCGCCTCGCCACACCAGTTTGGTAGGCTTGCCGAGCGAAGCGATTCACCGCTTCCTTGAAGCGGCGCACCGCCCTCTCGGGAACTGTCAGTCTTGATGTTGCGGGCGTGGCCCGCGCCGCCTCGGGAGCGCATCCCCATACCGTGTGGTCGGGCGATGGGCTCGAGTTTTGACTTGGGCAACCTCGTGCTGCCTCGGAAAGGGGCCATCTGCCTCGTACGGTCACTTCGAACGATCCTGTCCGTGGGGCACGTGGCCAACAGTCGGCGGAGGCCTGACACGTGGCCCTTGGCGAAGGTTGCCTCAGCTTGGTCGGGGCTCGGGGGAGCCCGACTTGTGACGTGGGTCGGCGTCCTACTTGGCCGGGATTGCTCGCCCCACTCTGGTCGGGGACGAGCGTCTTTTTGTGGCCCCGCGGGTCCCTTGGTCGGAGCTGGGCTTGACGCAGCTTGCTTGCCATCCTGGGCCGTTGGGGTACCCCTGGTATGAGTATTCGTCAGTAGCCCCCGAACCCCCGAGCGAGTTCGTCGGATGCGGTCGGGGGTTGAGCCTGGTTGGTGAGAATCTTGGGTGCATGCGGCGACCGGGCCTGGTCGGACGACCCGACCGGCCTGGTCGGCTAGTCTCAGCCTGGTGTGCTCTAGCGCATCCGGTGGCTGCATAAGAGTCGGTCGAGGGCATTCGAACTGCCGAAAGCTTTTAATTGCTTCGCTACACGCGCCGCGCATGGCTTGGCGCGTCGTGACCATTCGTCTTCTCCGCCGCTTCGGGACCAGGCGAAGGGCGCTTTGTTTTCCTGCTCTTGATATTTATTCGGAGTCGTTTGATCTTCCTTCCTCCGGGTATATAAGGGCACCGCCGCTTGCTTGGATAGTTACCCCCAGCCTAGAATCCTTTTCGATCCGTCAATGGATTTGACGCCTCCGCTGATCTTTGGCTTTGGTGATGATGACGAGGTGGAAGAGGAGGATCCTTTGGCCGAGCTCTGGGCTGAGTACGATCAGGCGATGGCCGAACTCTCGGAGGAGGAGGAGGTCGTGGCTCGCGACATTGCTGCGGTCGACGCGCTGCTTGGGGTTGCTCCGAAGCTCTTCGAGGTGAGGAGCGCCCTCTTAGAGGCAATGGCGCGCGCACGTCGGTAGCCGTCAGTGCGACGGCACCGACGCAATCAGAAATTCATGATATAATACTTGGTGCTGAAATAGCTCCTCGTATTTCACGTAGCGTCGTGTAGTGTTTGAGCCCGTCGGCCACCTCATGTAGCATTGTAAAGCTTGAGCCTGTAGGCCAATAATAAAATTTTCCTTTCCTTTGTGACTGTTTGTGTCTTTGTGATGAGCTTGTCTTAGACGTTTCTCCCAACTAACCCGGCCCTCGAGGGTTGGCAGCCGGTGGGAGATCGTTCTTCTTGTGCGCGGGCAGTCGGACGCCTTTCTCGTACTCACAGATGTTTGTCGGGAGGCTCTGGGTGCTCGTTTTAACGTCGTAGCTAGACGTGGCTTTGGTCGGAGCGGACGACCAGATGCCTCTCAGGAGGTTCCGGGGTCCGAGTGCTCGTTTAACGTCGTAGCTAGACACGGCCTTGGTCGGCTGGGACGACCAGATGCCTCTCGGGAGGTTCTGGTGTCCGAGTGCTCGTTTAACGTCGTAGCTAGACACGGCCTTGGTCGACTGGGACGACCAGATGCCTCTCGGGAGGTTCTGGTGTCCAAGTGCTCGTTTAATGTCGTAGTTAGACACGGCCTTGGTCGGCTGGGACGACCAGATGCCTCTCGGGAGGTTCTGGTGTCCGAGTGCTCGTTTAATATCGTAGCTAGACACGGCCTTGGTCGGTTGGGATGACCAGATGCCTCTCGGAAGGTTCTGATGTCCAAGTGCTCGTTTAATGTCGTAGCTAGACACGGCCTTGGTCGGCTGGGACGACCAGATGCCTCTCGGGAGGTTCTGGTGTCCGAGTGCTCGTTTAATGTCGTAGCTAGACACGGCCTTGGTCTTGGGACGACCGATGCCTCGGGAGGTTCCGTGTCCGAGTGCTCGCTTTACGTCGTGAGTGGGCGGTGCTCGCTTTACGTCGTAGCTAGACGGTGCTCGTTTTACGTCGTAGCTAGACGGGGCCTTGGTCGGCCGGGACGACCATATGCCTCTCGGGAGGTTCTGGTGTCCAAGTGCTCGTTTTACATCGTAGCTGGACGGTGCTCGTTTTACGTCGTAGCTAGATGGGGCCTTGGTCGGCCGGGACGACCAAATGCCTCTCGGGAGGTTCTGGTGTCCGAGTGCTCGTTTTACATCGTAGCTGGACGGTGCTCGTTTTACGTCGTAGCTAGACGGTGCTCGTTTTACGTCGTAGCTAGACGGGGCCTTGGTCGACCGGGACGACCATATGCCTCTCGGGAGGTTCTGGTGTCCGAGTGCTCGTTTTACGTCGTAGCTAGACGGGGCCTTGGTCGGTCGGGACGATCAGATGCCTCTCAGGAGGTTCTAGTGTCCGAGTGCTCGTTTTACATCGTAGCTGGACGGTGCTCGTTTTACGTCGTAGCTAGACGGTGCTCGCTTTACGTCGTAGCTAGACGGGCCTTGTCTCACGGGGCGACGGATGCCTCGGGAGGTTCCGTGTCCGAGTGCTCGCTTTACGTCGTAGCTGGACGGTGCTCGTTTTACGTCGTAGCTAGACGGGGCCTTGGTCGGCCGGGACGACCAGATGCCTCTCGGGAGGTTCTGGTGTCCGAGCGCTCGTTTTACGTCGTAGCTGGACGTAGGGCATCCATCCCGAGTCCTTGTCCGTCGAGGGTAGCTGCGAGAGGAGTGGCCGCTGTCTATCCCACATGTACGCCCCGTCCGCAGGTGTGGGACCTTGAGGGGGTGAGCGACGCGCGTTTACCCGCGTTGGTTTGAACGCCGTGCTCGTGGAGCTAATGACGGGTGGTCCAAGTGGGTCCTGGGAGGTCCCTCCCAAGGGGGACCCTTCCGAGCGGACGGTCCCAGAGTAGGGTGTCCTGGCCCGCTATGGGACGACCCATAAAAAACCTTTCTTTACTCGATCCCGTATCGGACCCTGGGTCGTCCGCCGACCCAGAGCATAGCTGGCTGTCACCCATCGATGGGTTCCGCGGGAGAGTATGAAGTATGGTCTCGGACACGAGTTAGGATGATTGGGCCGTCAGCCAGCCCAACTGGAGGCCCACTGGGGGCTCGCTTCGTACTCGCCCCTCGCTCAATTTTCGCTGGGGTGGCCTTATGCCCACTTGGTGGGACTGGCCTTTAGAACCCACAGCTTTGGGCTGGGCCCCTGGCGTGAGCCGTCGAGCTCTCTCGTCGTTTTGGAGCCACAGCGGCCCAGTGGGCGTCTCGCACGCGCCCCGGGGCAGCCGTCCTGGCCTAAAAGTGGAGACCGAGGGGTCACAGGACGTGCAGCCCAAGGCGGTGTCTTTACGGCTCCTGCGGTCCTGTCGGGCTTAAATGCAGAGAGGAATTGGGGGCTGGCGTTACAGTGCTGCGCGCGCGAACAAGGCGCGGCGCGACGCTTTGCTCGAGGAGGTGTCTGTTCAGCTGGCGCCCGCTCGGCTTCTATAAATAGGGTGCGGGGGCGTTCGTGCAAGCCTCTCGCCTTTGCTTTCCTCATATTCCCTTGCTTGCCTGAGACAAGAAAAAAGACAGCAAGAGCCAGAGGAGAGAGAACGTCCAACTTCCCCTTTTCTCACCTTTTGGCCGCTCCTTCGGAAATATCATGGCCGGTGTGCTCTATCCAGACCAGCCGCGCGCTCGGGCTGGTGAAGAAGGGGTTCCTACCCCCGCAGGCCGTCTCGGGCTGGAGGGTGCCGTCAGGGGCCACCACCCCCGCGCCGGGGGATGGCGAAGTCGTCGTGCCCGCCTCGTTTTACGAGCACGGGTTCGGACTCCCGCTCACCCGTTCGTGCGCGGGCTCCTGTACCACTACAAGGCGGAGATACACCACCTTAACCCCAACGGGATCCTCCACATCGCCATCTTAATCACGCTCTGCGAGGCCTTTCTGGGGATTGAGCCCCATTGGGCGTTGTGGAGGCACTTCTTCCAGGCCCGACAGAGGAAGGACAAACCCTCGGACGCATCGGCACCTATTGGGGGTGTGGCTCTCCAACTGCGTTCGGGGCGCGCAGCGGACTACATCGACGTGAAGCTGTCGTCGTCCAACCGGGGGTGGCACTCCGAGTGGTTCTATGCCAAGAACTTGGGGGATAGCGCTCCGGTCTTCACCAGCCGACTTCCCAAGGCGAGGCCCGAGTGGGAATGGGGTGCCGACTGGAAGGGAAGGAGCCGGGTGGAGGTGATAATCGACCAGATCAAGGCTCAAAAGAAGCGGGGTCTGGCTGGCGATGTCGTTGTGCGCGCATTCATGAAGATGCGCGTGCAACCGCTTATGGATCGGCCGCTCCCCATGTTTCGGTTCGAGGGGCCGTCCGACCCGGCGAGGATGATGGAGGAGGAAATCCCCCCGTCAGAGGTCGAGGCGCGGGCGTCCACCGTCACGGGTGGAGGTGCGACTGAGGCGGCGGCCGGCCACCCTGAGCCGTTTTCGGCCCGGAACCCGCCAAACCTGATAATCCGAAAGTAGCCTTTTCCTCCTTTTTCTTTCTTGTTGCTTCCCCCTCAGCTTTCGGCGATCCGTCTGGCTAAAGTCTTCGCGTTCCCCAGGTGCTTGCCGGGATGGTGTCCCAGGCGTTGCTGCCGGGGGAGAAGGAGCTTAGGGCGGAGGCCCGCGCAAAGTCCGCGCAGATTGAGGCTGCGCGCAAGAAGCGCAAAGAGGAGAAGAGGAGGAAAGGGGAGAAGGAGCGTGCGGAGAGGGCCGCGCGCGACGAAGACGCGTCCGAGACCACCGCTGCGGGGTCGACATCCACCGATAGCAATGGAGGCCGAGACGAACACCCATACCGTGGGTACTTGTCCGACTCGCCGACCGGTGGCGGCCCGAGCGCGGGTATGATGGGGGGCAAACGCGCGGACGCCGCTGGCGTCGTGCCCCAAGCGGAGATGTCCCCGGTGGAGTCATCCTCGAAGCGAGGGCCGGTCGCCCGCAAGGGGGCGACGAAAAGCGCGCGCTGCCGTGCGTCCGTCAGCGCATAAGTGCCCCTCTTTTTCTTTGGGCTTTGTGGTAGTAGGGTAGTCCGAGCGATTACTGATCGCTTGTGGTGTGCAGTGTTTACACAAGGGTCGAGGAGGAGACGCCGGTTGGTCCGATCGGGGTCGCAGCACCGCGGGCGACAGCGTCGGAGTTGCCGACGGAGCAGGCGACGGTCTCCAGGCCGGCAGTCGGGGCGGAGAGCGAAGCGGTTCCGACCGTCCCTGGCAAGCCGGGTCTACCTTCCTCGGTTGAGGGGGGTCGGGAGGAGCGCCCGCCGCCGCGGGAGCCGTCGGCAGAATCGGCCCACTTCGGGCGCGATAACACCGCCGGCCGGGAACCGGAGGGGCGATCAAGGTCGAGCTGGTCCTCGGGCCGCAGGGAGGTGTCGGGTGACCTCCCTCAGGCGCAAGCCGCTGGAGCCGGCCCAAGCGGCTCTGTTCGGCCGCCCCCGCTTACGCTGACTCGGTCGGGGGACGGTCAGACCGGCGGGCCGACCATCTCGCTAGACGACCCGGCGTAGAACCTCGAGTGGGGCGACTTCCGGGACAGCGTCAAGCGCGCCGTGGCCGAGGCGAAGCGGATCCAAGAGGATCTGGCTTTCGCTCTTGAGTGTTTCAGCGGAGTGCTGGGCGCGGTTACCGATGAAATTCTCCCAGTTAGCCTGGTAAGTCGTCAAAACTTGTCTTTTATAACTTTTGACGGATTCGTCCCGGGCTAATGGAGTGTTGTGCCTTGCAGCGCTTGCGTGCCGCTTCGGGAGAAGTCGCGATTCATCGAAGTCTGCACGGCGAGGTTAGCCATCGAGGAAGAAGCGCGGCCATTGCGCTTCGAATCGCACGACGCGGGAGGCCTTGGGACGAAAGCGTATAGGCGGCGGAGGAGGTCCACCAGAGGGGCTCGATCGCCTGAGCCCCCGCCGATGAGCGCTAGACGAGCCAGTCCTGGACGGCGCGGGTGGCGCAGCTTGAGACCCTCTTGGCGGGGGCGAGTAGCACTAAAGACACCGCCGTGGCCGCGGAGGCGGCCGCTCGGTCGGAGGCGGCCCGCCTTCGGGGCGAGCTGGACCAGGTTCAGGAGGGCGCCGAGTTAGCGCGGTGCGAGCGCGACGCCGCCCAGAGGGAACTGGCCAAGACAGTGGATGATCTTCGCGACCTGGCGAGCTCCGCGGGCGGTAAGACTCCTGATCCTCCAAATGAGTTTGCGATTGCGGTTAATGGGGCGTGTTTTCTGACGCTACCCCTGGTCTGCAGAGCTGCAGAAAGACCTTAGCTGCGCCACGGAGGCGCAGAAGGATGCTCTGGAGGCCCGTGACGCGGCGGTCGCGGCGCGGGATACGGCATTGGCGGCGCTTCAGGAGGCCGAGGGAGGTCAGACCGAGCTGGCCGCGGGGTTGGAGGCCCTTCGAAAGGTCGGCCAGGACGTCTGCGACCGAGTGCTCAGAGCCGTGCCGGGTCCGAGCTCGCTCGCCATCGTGCTGGCTTGAGTGCCGGGGCACGTCGAGGCCTTGATGAGCAAAGGCGCCGCGCAGGGCTTCCTCGGATTTGGTCAACACCGTCTCCCATTATGACGGCATTGACCTCGCGGTGGTGAGCTGCGGGGTCACCGGGAACCGGACGGATGAGGAGGTGGACAAGCTCGAGCTTCTGATCGAGCCATACGCTCGGGAGATCGCTGGCCACATCTCGTCGCAGAGTGTCCTCCACAAAGAATAGGGAGAAGTTAAACATATCCCCTTTTATTGTAAAAGACTATTGCATGTAAATAATCTTAAAGTTTTAGCAAGTTTCGATCTGTCTCTCCTTTTTTTTTGTTATGGTGAGCACTTGACCGACCATAGCTTTAAGGACCGCGGGGGTCGCTTATGCGTAGGTCGGATCGTTTGCTAGGGAAGGGTGAGGAGGACAGGAACTTTGGCTATGTAGCATTCATGCGCACTTGCGCGGGATAGGAGTGTTCTCGACCGATCAAAGGTCGCTCCGCTCGGGTACTTCCTTCTTCCACGAAGTGCTACTTCGCAACCGTAGCCGCTGGGGCGTAGGCCGTAGCACTTGGGTCGAGAGGGTTACCGCTCGGGAGGGGCCCCGTGGCTGGTCGGGTCACCGGCCCGCGTGAGTGCGTGAATTGGCTGTGCTCGCACGGGAAAGGAGTGTTCCCGACCGACCAAAGGTCGCTCCGTTCAGGCACTTCCTTCCCGCGGTGCTACTGCAACCATAGCCGGGGTGTAGGTCAGTAGCACTTGGGTCGAGAGGTTACCGCCGGGAGGGACCCGTGGTGGTCGGATTACCGACCCGCGTGAGTGCGCCGCCAAAAGCGACCCGTCTTTAGGGTGCCAATGAGCAGCCCGGCGTCGCCGCGCACCGGTGCTCGGAAAAAGGTAAGGGCGGTGCAAGGGACAGGAAAAGGACTTAGGGATATAATCGCCTTAACTTTTCTATATTCCATGCGTTGGGGAGGACGTGGTCATCCGCGTCCTTGAGTCGGAAGGTGCCGGGTCGGAGAACCTCCACGACGGTGAAGGGGCCTTCCCAGGGCGGTGAGAGCTTGTGCCTGTCTTTGTTGGCTGAACCGTAGCAGACAGTCACCGACATCGAAGGATCGCTCGAACGGCGGTACGTGGTAGCGTCGCAGCGCTTGTTGATACTTGGCCGATCGTAGAGTGGCCACATCACGTGCCTCGTCGAGCTGGTCGATGGCATCCTGTTGCGAGGCGAGCCCCCGAGCCTCGTCGAAGGCTTGTATTCTTGGGCCGCCGTATTCTAGGTCGGTCGGCAAGATAGCCTAGGCACCGAACACCATGAAGAACGGTGTAAACCCGGTCGCCCAGATTGGCGTGGTCCGCAGGCTCCAGAGGACGGAGGGTAGCTCGGCCACCCATCGTCCCGCGAATTGCTTCAGTCGACTGAAGATCCGTGGTTTGAGCCCTTCGAGGATCATGCCGTTCGCGCGCTCGACCTGACCGTTAGTCCGCGGATGGGCCACGGCTGCCCAATCGACGCGGACGTTGAAGTCGTCGTAGAACTCGAGGAATTCCTTCCCCGTGAACTGCGTCCCGTTGTCGGTGATGATGGAGTTCGGGACTCCGAATCGAAAGATAATGTCGCGGAAGAAGGTAGCCGCCTGCACCGACGTGATGCTCACGACCGGTTTAGCCTCTATCCATTCGGTGAACTTGTCCACCGCGACAAGGAGGTGGGTAAAGCCCCCGGGCGCCTTCTTGAAGGGTCCGACCAGATCGAGTCCCCAGACCGCAAATGGCCACGTGATGGGGATTGTCTGTAAGGCCTGAGCCGGAAGATGCGTCTGCCGGGCGAAGAACTGGCATCCTTCACAGGTGCGTACGATCTGCTCAGCGTCGGACACGGCGGTCGGTCAGTAGAAACCTTGTCGAAAGGCTTTTCCTACCAGGGACTGGGGCGCAGCATGGTGGCCGCAGACACCGCCATGGATATCGAGTAGCAGCTGCTTCCCTTGGTCGGCCAGGATGCACCTCTGGAGGACTCCAGAGGGACTCCTTTTGTAGAGGTCTGGCCCGACCAGGGCGAAAGATTTCGCCCGACGAGCGAGGCGCCGGGCCTCGGTCGGAATCGATCCATCTGTCAGGCGGTTGATAAAGGGCTTCCTCCAGTCGGATTCGGTCGTCAGCACGTCGCGGTCCGACCCGGGCGGCTCTACATCCGACTGCCCGGTGGTCGGAGTAGTCGCGCCTGGCAGGTCGGAAGGTCGCTCGGTCGCTGGGTCCATCTGGATGGAAGGCTGCGGAAGGTCGCAGACGAAGATCCCAGGAGGGACTGGCCCTCTGCTGGAGGCGAGATTGGCTAGGTAATCGGCCTCACCGTTGTAGCGTCTGTAGCTATGGTGAAGCTTGAAACCTTTGAACTTTTCTTCGAGCTTGCGCACTTCCCGACAGTACACGGCCATGCGGGCGTCTCGGGGCTCGACGGACTTCATGACTTGGTCGACGACGAGCTTGGAGTCCCCGTGGATGTAGAGTCGGTGAGCGCCGAGGTCGGTAGCGATCCGGAGACCGTTGACGAGAGCCTCGTACTCGGCGACGTTGTTGGTCGCGTCGAAGAGCAGCCTGATGGCGTACTGGAGCTTGTTGCCGAGCGGGGAGACGATGACGACTCCTGCACCCGCGCCGTTCTTGGTGTAGGACCCGTCGAAGTACATTGTCCAGTACTCGGAGTCTTCGAGCGCCGGTGGTGCCTGGGCTTCGGTCCACTCGGTGACGAAATCGGCCAGGGCCTAAGACTTGATCGCCGTTCGGGGAGCGTACGATATGTCATGATCATTAAGCTCGAGTGCCCACTTGGCTATCCTTCCTGAGGCGTCGCGATTGTGGACGATCTCGCCGAGTGGCGACGTGGTCACCACGGTGAAGGGGTGCTGGTCGAAGTAATGGACCAGCTTCCTCTTCGTGATGAGCACCGTGTAAAGCAGCTTTTGCACCTGCGGGTACCGAGTCTTGGACTCGGAAAGCACCCCGCTGATGAAGTAGACTGGCTGTTGTACTTTGAGCTCACGGCCTTCTTCCGCTCGTTCCACCACGAGGGCCGCACTGATGACTTGGGTCGTGGCGGCGATGTAGAGGAGCAGCAGTTCGCCTGGTGCCGTGGTGACCAGGATTGGGGGTGAGGTCAGGAAGGTCTTCAAGCGGGCGAGGGCCTCCTGAGCCTCCTGGTCGGTGAAGCAATCCAGTTTCTTGAGCGGCCAGAGGCGGCATCCCGCGCTCGCCGAGGCGAGACACGAAACGGCTCAAGGCTGCAAGGCATCCTGTCAGCTTTTGGACCGTCTTTAGGTTGCCGATCGGGCCCATCCTTATGATCGCTGAGATCTTCTCCTGATTGGCCTCGATGCCACGCTCGGAGACGATGAAACCGAAGCTTTCCTTGGGGACCCCAAGACGCATTTCTCGGGGTTGAGCTTTATGCGGAACCGCCGGAGGTTCGCGAAAGTTTCTCTAGGTCGGTGATGAGGTCGTCGGCCTTCCTAGTCTTCACGACGATGTCGTCGACGTATGCCTCGATGTTACGGTCGATCTGGTCATTGAAACACGTTTGCATACATCGCTGGTATGTAGCGCCCGCGTTTTTTAGACCAAACGACATCGTTACGTAGCAGAACGAGCCAAACGGAGTGAAGGAAGTGGCGAGCTGGTCGGACTCCTTCAACGCTATCTGGTGGTAGCCCGAGTAGGCATCCAGAAAGGAAAGGGACTCGCACCCCGCGGTGGAGTCGATGACTTGGTCGATGCGGGGCAAGGGGAACGGGTCCTTGGGACACGCCTTATTCAGACTTGTGTAGTCAACGCACATTCTCCATTGCCCATTCTTCTTTTTTACAAGTACAGGGTTGGCTAACCACTCGGGGTGGCGCACTTCTTTTACAAACCCTGCAGCCAAAAGCTTGGCGATCTCCTCCCCAATGATTCTGCGCTTTTCCTCATCGAAGCGGCGCAGGCGTTGGGCGACCGGCCTCGAGCCTGGTCGGATGCTCAAGGATTGCGCGGCGACCTCCCTCGGGATTCTTGGTATATCGGAGGTCCTCCATGCGAAGACGTCGTTGTTGGCACAGAGGAAGTCGACGAGCGCGCTTTCCTATTTGGCGGGGAGCGTGGCTCCGACCCGCACGATCTTGGTCAGATCTCCGGGATCGACCGCGACCTTCTTCGTGTCCTCGGCGGACTTGAAGGATCCTACCCCCGACTTGCTAGATTCGGGGGCGGACTCGGAGGCTTCCCTCCGGAGGTCGGCAAGCTCGGCGGACGCGATGACCGCCGATGCTAGCTCGCAATCGCTCCTTCTCGCGATTGTAAGCAAATTTGGAAAGATGAGGCCACGTGATGACTCCTCGCGGCCCAGGTATCTTCAGCTTGAGGTAGGTGTAGCTGGGGACCGCCATGAACTTGGCATAGCACGGCCTCCCCACGATGGCGTGGTAGGATCCGGGGAAATCCACGACCTCAAAGGTGAGGGTCTCGGTGCGAAAATTTTCCGGTCCTCCAAAGGTGATGGGCAGGTCGATCTGCCCGAGCGGATGGGCCTGCTGGCCTGGGATGACGCTGTGGAAGGGTGCCTTGCTCGGTCGAAGACTCGAGCGGGGGATCCCCATGACGTCGAGCGTCTCAACATAAAGGATGTTGAGACCGCTGCCACCATCCATAAGCACCTTCGTGAGACGCTTCTTCCCCATGATAGGGTCGACCACGAGCGGGTATCTCCCTGGCTGAGGAACGTGGTCGGGGTGGTCAGTCCGATCGAACATGATCGGAGACTCTGACCATCGAAGGTACTGGGGGACAGCTGGAGTCGCGGTATGGACTTCACAGAAGGCGAGCTTTAGCCGACGCTTGTCGGCGTAGCATGCCGGTCCACCGAAGATCATGAGGCAACCGTCGGGTTCTGGGAACTCGTCGCTCGCCCTTTTCTCCTCGGCCCGTGGGGCCGGGGCTTGCTTCTTTCCTTTGCCCCGCGGCGTCGTGGGGGTGCCGGAGAGGAAGCGTCTCAGGACCTCGCAGTCCCGGTATTTGTGCTTGACGGGGAACCCGTGGTGTGGGCACGGGCTGTCCATCAGCTTCTCGAAGTGGTCGGGCGCGACGGCCGGTCGCGCCTGCTGCTTGGCAGGGCGGTCGACGGCCGCAACCACTTGGACCTCGCGGACCT
The DNA here is from genome assembly GCA_036346275.1 of Otatea glauca. Lineage (NCBI taxonomy): Eukaryota > Viridiplantae > Streptophyta > Magnoliopsida > Poales > Poaceae > Otatea > Otatea glauca. Next base: position 7,881,858 of record CM070718.1, on the reverse strand, counting down.
GTTTCCCGTGCAGCTTCCGCTTGTCGGAGCGGTCAGAAGGGGACCCGGTTCGGGCGTCGGGCTCTTGCTTGGCCTTTCCTCCTTCGAAGATGGCCCCCATAGCCTCCTCGCCGGAGGCGTGGTTGGTCGCAATGTCCAGAAGCTCCTTGGTAGTTCTGGGCTTGACGCAACCCAGTTTGTGCACCAAGGCCTTGTAGGAGGTGCCGTAGATGAACGCCCCCACGACATCGGCGTCGGAGATGTCGGGGAGCTCATTGCATTGACGGGAGAAACGCCGGATGTAATCCCGGAGAGTTTCTCCGCCGCCGCTGCGACTCTTCAGTCCCAGGAGTTTCCGGGGCGCTTGTAAGTGCCCTGGAAGTTACCGACGAAGAGGCTCTTCAGGTCGGCCCAGTTCTTGATGGTTTTTGCGGGCAAGTACTTGAGCCAGGCTCGAGCCGAATCCTCAAGATAGATAGGGAGGTATTGGATGATGAAGAGATGATCCGAAGCTCCTCTCGCCCGGCATGCGAGCCGGTAGTCTTCGAGCCATACGCCGTGGTTCGTGGCCCCGGTGTATTTGGCTATGTTGGTGGGTGCCCTGAATCTGGCAGGGAAATCCGCATGGCGAATCCCCTGACAAAAGGCCCGTGGTCCTGGACCATCAGGGCTCGGGCTACGGTCGTTGCGGTGTCTGCTGTCCACGACATGCGAGTGGGCGGCTTCGTCCACCGCTTTTCTTCGCGCCTCGAGGGTGGCGCGGACATCATAGTTGTTGCCGAGAAGTCGGCGCCACGGAACGCGCGAGGCTCGGGTCGTTCACAGCGCCGCTTTGCCGGACCAACCGGCCCCGAGCGGGTCGCGGGTCTGGCGGCCGGAGGTGGCGCCCGAGCGGTGAGAGCCGGAGGCCTGCATGTCGACGGCAGAAGACATTCCACCACCCGGAGGTTCTGGTATGTGGCCTTGGCCTCCGGGTCGGTCGGCTCGGGAAGACCGCGGAGCAGCATTGCGGCTGCGGCCACGTTATGACTTGCGTGGGGGAAGAACTGAGGGCCATCAGATTCCTCCGCCAGCTGGTGGTGCACCTGACGTGCGCGCCCGCACGCACCGCCAAGTATAAGCGGGGCTCGGCTGATCCCGCCCAGTCGGCTCGAGCTTGTCGAGCTCGCCTTCCGGTCTTCCGGCTCTTTGGCTTCGCTTCAAACTCGCGCGACGAGCTTGGGCGCGTTCAGCGCGCTCGCGTTGATGTTCCTCTTCCTGTGCCCTGGTGCGCTGGATGAGAGCCCCCGTAGCCGCGGGGGTTACGGTCAAGTCGACCGTGCCTGCCATGTTGCACTTGCGAGAGTGCCGTCTGCGGGTAGCGTGCTCCATGTCAGAGCTGGAGTCGTGGCTGGAAGAATCTTCCAGCAAGTCATGGATAGAGGCCGGCATATAGTCGGCCATTGCCACGAGTTGTGAACCTGCGGGAGGTGATGTAGTCATCTGCCCGGGCTCACGGGTACTGCTGCCAAAGGCGGTGAGGCGCTTCTTGAACTCCGTCCTTGGGGCCTGTAGGGAGGCTCCAAGCCGGAGGCTGGCGAAGTCGCTAGAGACAGAGTCCAGGCTCCTAACGAACGCCTGGTCTCCAGAGGTGGCGGGAATGAGCGTGAGCTCTCCTGCCGGAGTGGCGACGAAGTCGAGGGAGCCGAAGCGGATCTGGCTCCTCGACGCAAACACGACGTCGCGGGTGAAGAATGCCATCAAGGAGACAAGCGAGAATCCGGAGATGTCGATGAAGATGCGCGAAGGCCCCTACCTGGCACGCCAACTGTCGGCGTTTCGAGCACCGGGAAGTAAATTTGTAAGTCGGAAGGGGCCGCGCGTTCCCTCTCCCTGAATGGTTAGACTCGAAAGCTCAAGATGTATACTGGTTCGGACCGAATGTCCCTACTCCAGTTCGTGTGGTGGTGTTGTATTGCCTTGGATGCAGTCGACTGCACCACGTTTACAAGTGAGGGCCGAGGGCTTGTACACGAGAGCGCTCGTTGTCTGTTCGTAAAGATTTAGCGAGAAGTGGATCTATCTCCGTCTGCCTCTCTCTCCCGGAGGGCCCTGCCCCCCTTTATATAGTCGGGAGGGGCAGGTTACATTGAGAATTGGGAGAAGGAAGGAAGGAGAAACCTATACTGGGAGCCCTAATCCCTCGTCTTGGTGATTGGTCGCCGTCCGGCCTCGCCCACACCGGGTTTGGTAGGCTTGCTGAGCAGAGTAGTTCGCCGTTTCCTTGGGAAGCAGCGCACCGCCTCCGGGAACTGTCAGTCCGATGTTGCGAAGCGTGGCCCTGGCGTTGCCTCGGGAGGGAGCGCACCCCCATACTTCGTGTGACTGGGCGATGGAACTGGAGTTTTGACTTGGGCAACCCTCGTGCTGCCTCGGAAAGGGGCCATTTGCCCCGTACGGTCACTTCAAACGATCCTGTCCGTGGGGCACGTGGCCAACAGTCGGCGGAGGCCTGACACGTGGCCCTTGGCGAAGGTTGCCTCAGCTTGGTCGGGGCTCGGGGGAGCCCGACTTGTGACGTGGGTCGGCGTCCTACTTGGCCGGGATTGCTCGCCCCACTCTGGTCGAGGACGAGCGTCTTTTTGTGGCCCCGCGGGTCCCTTAGTCGGAGCTGGGCTTGACGCGGCCTGCTTGCCATCCTGGGCCGTTGGGGTACCCCTGGTATGAGTATTCGTCAAGATCAATGATAACCGATTAGAGGGGAGTGAATTGGACGATTTTAAAATTCTTCTGCTCTAATTACAATAAATGATTAAGCATAACTAGAATTAAGATTTTTAACAATCAAAGCCTAAATCGTCTAAGTTTCACTAAGATCATCAACAAGCTATGTCTAAGCAAATTATCAATCATATGTAGATGAGCACACGCTAAGTACACTAGGAAAGTAAATTGCTCAAATAAATACAAGAGATCAAACCACAAAGAGAAGAACACAAATTTTTATCCCGTGGTCTCGGAGACTTACTGGTCTCCTCTTATGTTGAGGTAGCTTGATCAACACAAGCCGGCTTCTTGCGCAAATGAGCCTTCATCGATCACTATTGGTAGCTCTTCCCCGCTCTAGGTAAGCGAGCTCCGGCCTTCACAAACCACCGGGCCTCCTCGCAACCTTCTCTGTCTCCCGCCTCCAAGCCGTCTAGGAGACGGTAACCTCCAAAAGAATAGAATAATGACACTTGCTTGGGGTTGATTCAAGTGTCTAAATTGCTCAAACTAGAAATTCACACTTGAATGCTTCTAACTCCCTCAAAATATGAATTTACTGCACAAAGGAAGAGAGGAGACTTGCTAGAGCTCACAAGGTATTCAATGAGTGTCCAAGAAGCTCGCTTGATGCAGGTGTGGGGGTATTTATATCCTCCCACCCATAATTCCAACCATTGGGATTGAAATTCATAAAAATCAGCAATCTCGGTACTATCGGCGTGCAAAATCCGATAGTATTGGACCTCTTCCAATGGTCGAATTGGCGCATTAAATGCCGCAGGAAATAGCCGTTAAATGAGGTCCAGCACTATCGACACACAAAGTGCGGTAGTGCTGACTTTTGACTCGAGATCGGCTCAGGAAAGCTTCTTTTCTGTAAAATAAGTACTGGCATGTATTTTGCGGTACTATCGGGGTCCGGTAATACCACCTTTTTCACTGCGATAGTGCCGGACTTCGAAATACAGAGAAAATACACAAAAACACCCATTCTATAAAATATCCACCGAAGATAGGTTTTGGTACTGTCGACGCCCGGCAGTACCGGATTTATACTGTCGGTAGCTCTGACTGGCATTTTCCCAGAATTATGCACTTCTGTAAAATAGGTACTTGGCAGAAGCTCGGTGCTACCGCACATACGATAGTACCGTCTTTATTACTACCGGTCCAGATTTTTTGAGAAAAGCATGCTACAAGAGCTCTCTGGAAAAAGGCTATCATGGTGTAAACTGCGGTATTACCGGCCCTAACATGGTGGTAGTGTCGATTTCTCTGAACATGCACAACAACTTTGGAGAATCATGTCCAAATGCAACAAAGAGATGATTTTTAAAAGAGTTTGAGCCAAATGATCTTAATCAAATTCAAGCTACTAGGCATCACTCCCCCTTGATAGTACAACATCTATTCTAACAATCCGATCTTTTACTTCTAACTCCTAGATCGGTAAAACTACATAAAAAGATCCTTCACACAATTATACCTTGACTTTGAGCTTTTAATTTTCTTTACATGACCTTTAACTTCACAAGATTTCCTTTTTCATGTACCATGATAGAGTCCAATCTATTCTCATAAACTCAAGAGAAGTTGTTAGTCCTTTAATATGATTATCATTAATTACTAAAAGTTAAATAAAATTAGGAGCCTAAATACTTCGGCTTTCGAATTATTTCGCCATTGTTTGGCCGCTGATTTCAAAAGTTTGTATTTGAATTTCGTTCGGTTTCCACCAATTTTCGATGAAAACCGCTACCGATGTATGGATGATTTCGGATGTCAGTTCGGTAATGTAAACCCTGATAGATGGCTTGCGCCTCATCTATCTTAGTGCACGAGGGATGCATAGCAAAGATCTTGGTACCGTGGCGCTACCTTATTGATGAAAAATATTGGAATGCATACTTCCAGAAAGTAAGTTCCTACAAACACAGTGTTCACAAAAGCTACATATTTTCCTTGGGTGTGCTATAACAAATAAATTAGTAAATGTGGTGGCATAATAAAAACTCCATCTGTTCATGAATAGATGGCGTTTTAGGATTATACACTTTAACCAAGATAATGTAGAAATGATCAAATCACCATCCTTCATTAGCTCACTTATTGCTCTTGGATAGTATGTGTTACTCTAATCCACAGTAATAAATAATATTAGAAATAATAAATGGTAGGGTATGCAAAGGAAAAAAAGTTAAAAGTTATCGTAAATTGTAGGATGATACATATTTAGAAACAAAAATTGAAAGCTAGAGTGACATGTATTCAAGAACGGAGAGAACAGATACTACCTCATTATAAATAAGTGATATTCTAGACATTGATGCAGTCTTTAAAATATAAATTTTGGCAACCAGTTTTTTTTTTATATTTGTAAAATATAATAAAATAATAATATCACGACGCTACATTTTAAGGAAAAACATACTCGTTATTTTCATACGGCTGATGCAAATATTCGCAAAGATATTTTTTTTTGTCAAAGGTGGAATATATAGTTTTGACTAGAAGATCTAGAGTGCCACTTATTTTTTACTGGAAGATATTTTTAGGTCCGTTTATAGGTAGGATATATTTGGGATATTTGATTATTTGTCCCTCAGAATAATGGCCATTCGGGATAGCATCATACACATTATATAAAACTCTATATTCTCGGAATGTACGGAGCGCCATTTAGTAGCGATGTACATAACCTCGTGTATTTGTTGGCCCTTATTTTCCTCAAGTCGCTCCATTGCTCACTTGGTTAGACCATTCGCTGCCTAGCTACCGGCCTTGGCTTCGAACCCGGGAGCTGCAGGCCACTATAGCTTTGGAAAAAAAAACTGGATAACAGTGTTTTCTTTTCTTTTTTTATACAGAGAGGATAATATACTTCGCTGATTTTATTGAGCTATTAAATCATATTGTAAATTTTTGAAACTTTTTTAGAATGGTCCTCAAAGCATGTCTAACCTACTATAAAAAAAATTGGATCATGATCAAATTTTTTCGATTTTTAAAAAAAATCCGCCAACACTGCTAATGCATTTAAAGCAACTTCACTGATTTAATTGAGTTGCTAAATCTGCAAAATCTTGAATTTTTTTGGCAGGGGTCCTCAGAGCATACCTACAATACCGTAAAATTTTCAAATCATAATCAAACTTTTGCAATTTTTAAAAATTATGACAATGCTACTGACGTACTTAAAGCAAATTCACTAATTTGGTTGAGCTACTAAATTTATAAATTCTTTAAAATTTGTTACAAGGGTCCTGAGAGCGTGCCTGATCTACCATAAAAAAATCGGATCCTGATCAAGATTTTGTGATTTTTAAAAATTACGACAGTTCGGTTTCTTTTTTTGGTGTTCCCGAAGAAGATTTCCTTTCTCTATTAGAATCTTTACCTGTGTCGGAGATTCCTTATGCCCGCAGCAATGTGTGGACCCTTTGCATACTAGTTGTAATCATTTATTACTACTCTAAAGATTGGAGGCTTCATAAAAGGATGTCTGTTATCATGCATAGGTAATATAAACTTCCACCCTTTCAACTAGAAGTTGTCTAATCAAAGCATCATTTCAGTATTTAAGGTCTAAGATTAATATTTTAACTGAATTTGATCTAATGACTGCATATGTGGCATAATTTTTTTTAATTTTAACTAAAAACCCTAGCATTTATTATAGAAAAAGAACAACAGCCAGTTTACAAACAAACACCCACATACACCTCACGCACGCACCCACATTTACACCTGACCAGGGTTCACAAAACCGAATTTCGAAATTCGCGGTACAAAAGCCGCAAAAACCGCTCGGAAAACCGCCCAAAAACCGTTAAAAACCGAAGGGTTACTAAATCAAATTTTTTCTGAAAAATTCAAAAAAAAACAGAAAAACCACTGCCAACTAGATGTTCATCGCAAAACGGTTTTTGTGAGCGGTTTTTGATGAAAACCGCGGTTTTTGGCGAAAAACCGAGCGCATAAATTTTTTCAAAATTTTTAAAAATTAAAAAAAATTTTGAATGGACCGGTTTACCGAACGGTTTTTGATTTCGAACCTCAGCGGTACGCTCGAAAACCGTGGTTTTCATCGGTTTCGTGAACCCTTCACCTGACCCTTGCACACCCGGGTGAGTCCACGACTCGATACCAGGCTGCCTGTTCGCCCACCTGCGCTGCTAAAAGGAAACCAGAAAGAGAGAGCATGGTAACGGAGATAAGGAAGAGTTCTCGCTTTGACTTTGAGGATGAGAAGCCACATAACAAGGTCCTCTGGAAACTTGTAAAGTCCTATCACCACGATTCTAAAGATGATAAACAAGGACATAAAGGCAAAGGGAAAGAATGTTGGAAACTAATAAGCCTGGCTAAAATTGTTGATTTGCCGTGTTGTTAAAGGCAAGTAAAGATCATGATATAATCGACAATCAGATCAAATTAGTTAGTTTATTTCCTTAGTTGGGCTTTTCATGTTTAGTGTTTGTTTTGGTTGCTAAGTTGATTAGGTTGTTTGCTCACTATAAAAGAGCATGTATCCCATGAGTTTGAAGAACACAAGGAGAATATCACAGGGGAAAATTGCCCTAAAACTTCTTCGTGTTCGTATGTGTTCATGATTCATGGCTAAAACCCAATAATTGGTATCAAAATCTAGGGTTTTAGATCAAGTCATCTCCCCCGGGAGGAGGAGACTCCCAGGGGCGGCCATCTCGGGGCGGCAGGCTATCGTCGTGGATTATTGGAAACTAATCAAGCTTTGCTAAAATTGTTGATTTACCATGTCATGAAAGGCAAGTAAAGATCATGATATAATCGACAATCAGATCAAAATAGTTAGTTTATTTCTTTAGTTAGATTTTTCACGTTTAATGTTTGCCTTGGTTGCTAAGTTGATTAAGCTGTCCGTCCACTATAATAGGGCATTTATCCCATGAGTTTGAAGAACACGAGGAGAATACCATAAGAGAAAATTGTCTCAAAACTTCTTCGTGTTCGTATGTGTTCATGATTCAGGGCTAAAACGACGACTTTGCGAAGAAAGTTGGTAAGCACAAGAGGCATGATACTGATTCTGATTCGGATGGTTATGCTCATGACAGTAAAAGACACCTTGATGCAGGGGTAAAAGATACATTTCAAGAGAAAAGATAGGTGACTAGCTCAAGTGAGAGTTCAAATTACAGCAGTAGTGGTAATAGCGCATCAGATGTGAGTAATAGTGAATCAGATGTGAGTGCTAATAGCCGTGAAAATAGAAATTCCAACAGAGAGTTGAAGAACAGTAATCATGATAAGTATCCTGAAATGACATCTTACGGAAATGTATTAAAGGAAAAGGAAAGGAGTTAAGATGAGAGGAGAAAGGATCTGGACAAACAAAGGCAGAGGTAGAGAGAGAGAAAGGAGCTGGAGAAGCAAAAACTGAGCGAGGAAGAGAGAAAGGAGCTGAAGAAGCAAAAGCTGGGGGGGGAAGGCGGAAATAATGTGGAGAGAAACAGCAAAAGAAAAGTTGGAGAAGACAGGTATGACCCAGATTCAAGTAAAGTTAGAGAAGATGGAATCAGGGACAGGCAAAACAAATATGAGAGGAGGCATGAAGAGCATGGTCGACGCAGAACTACAGATACAGATAGCCATGATTCCAAGAGGGGTAGATATGATGACTCTTATTACCATTCAATGAGGGATTATGAACACCACTATTCTAGAGATGAATACAGACAGGAGGTATCGTTGAATACAAAGCATATCTGAAACCCTAAGTCTCATTTTTTACAACTGTTTGTATGTTTGCATTTTTGCATCAGTGTGAATAAACACATGTTTGTATTATTTCCAAAGTTTACTATTTAGTAATACTACCTATATTATAGTCCAGAGGTTTCCCGGCTGAGGAGCACCCCAACGTGTCCTCCCTCAACTAAAGTCTCTCGGAAAAAACGTAATTACGTTTAGGTCATTTCAGTCATTTTTTACGAAAAGGACTTTCGTTTCAGCGAAATCGCAAATCCTTCGTGAAAGGACCCCAAATAAATATCAACAATATGCGTAATTACGTTCAGATCCTTTCGACCATTTTTCACGAAAAGGACCTTTCGTTCAGCCGAATCGCGGATGCTTCGTGAAAGGATCTCAAATAAATGCAAAAAAAAGGTGCATAGATACGTTTATATCCTTTCAACGTTTTCTCGATTTGCTCGCGTGGGATGACAGCAGTCGCGGCGTGGCACGCCGCGGTCAGTCATCTAGTTTTAAGCTAAGCTTCGCAGTATTTGCATCCTGTTGTGTTATCGTCTTATCTTTTGTAAGTAATACATACTCCCTCCATTCAAATTTATAAGGCTTATTTTTTGAATGTTCTTATCCATAAATATAAGGTTTGCATATAGATTTAATAAGGCATTTCCTTCTATAACCCCTATTTATTCTCTCTCAACCATATTCATTTATTATTTACCACCCACACAAAGTATTATATCTCATCTTCTAAAACAATTAAGTGGAGACTCTAAGTCATTTTCTCTCGTACATTTCTCAATTTCAATACAATCTTAATTCTTGTGAAAGTCAAAATACATCTCTATGCAATTCTCTTATGCATGCAGCAATTCAGGCACGTACCTCCGACAGAAGTTAGAAACAAAACACTGGCAAAAATCTTCTTCACATCTCATCACATGCAATTGAATGGCGACCACTTGCATAAGCTTCTCATGCTTCCATGTTCTTAACAGTTGCAAACAAATCCACATGTACATGATTTCCTATAACTGGGCAAACTAAGAATGCAAGTTATGTGTTGCCTTAAAATCAGGGTGCCTTCTCACATGCGACGTGCATCGCAAGAACAATTTGTTCGTGCTAATTAGATGTTCATGAAACATCAATCCGTGTCCAAGTTATCGATTCAGTGGTATTATTTTCAGGACCCATGAGCTAGGGGCAAGTAAACTGGGTGGGTCTAATAGGGAATTGTATCCTCAGGTGCAGTCTCTCTGCGTTGGCTTCTTTTCAGCCGTCGAATTAGAGCGCGAATGGGCAAGATCAATCGCGATAGTAAACGAAGCAGTGCAAGCATATCTGCTACAGTCCTTGGTACTGTAGCTATAGTTCTTTTCCTTACAGCACTCGAAGATCACTGTAGCCATAGTGTGCCCTCCGGCTTACGGCAAAGGCTATGCTTCAGTCTAATAATGTCTAACTCGAACAGATTGCTCTGAGAAGATTCAGACCAATCCAGCTTAGTCATCTTCAAAGAAATCGGAAAGCGTTTTCTATAAAGAAAACAGAAGACACTTAGGGTGCGTTTGGTTGCCTGGATGAGGTAGGATGGAATATGATCATCCAATCTAGATAGGATGGAGCCATCCAGGTGGTTGTTTGGTTGGATGAATAGGAATGAGCTAATTTTTTGTTTGGTTGGATAGATAAGAATGGATAGGACGAATCAATTTTTTGTTTAGTTGGATGGATGGGCTAGTTGTAATCATGATTTTAAATTTTGGTTTGAATTTTTTGGATAAAATTTGACAAAAATTGAATTTCTAGACAAAATTTGTCCGGAATTTTCATTTTCGGACAGAATTTGAATTTTGGACAAATTTGACCACAATTTGAATTTAACCGAGTACACTTTGGCGAAATTTGAATTTGACCAAGTATACCTCTTCATGCAACAAATTGGATGAGCACGTCCGGTCTTTTTTTGGGATAGCTATATCCAGCATCTTGAGAGAATATTGCAAAAAACTAGAGGATCATATCTCATCCATCCACTCATCCAAACAAATAGATGATTTCAAATCCATAGATGATCATATTCCATCCACCCTCGTCCACCCAACGAAACACCACCTTACATAAGCAGATAAACTCCTATCTACTTGATTGCGCCTTGTATTGGACTTTGAGTCTCCTCACGAGACTTTCCTGTAAGAATGACATGCTCGGATTAGCTTAAGGGTGAAGTGAATCTATCTATTGCTCTACATATTGCGCACTGCAGGTATATCATCCTTAAATCATATTTAAATGATTTGATAATACATATATGATTTTACTTTTTGAAAAATAGATCGTTGCATAACTCCATTTGTGATATTTTAATATTATATATTATAGGAAAGAATATATTCGCTCCGTTTATCAATATTTGCCATATGTGACCGAGATTTTCTTCCTCAAATAGTTGCATAGCAAAACAGTAAACATAGTACAACATACATTTTCTATTTATATCATCATCTGTTAATCTCATTATTGCAATGCTTATCTCTTTCTTTCAATACTTCTTTTAATACATATCACATTATTTATACGGTACAGCTAAGTGAGCACCTGTCAATGTAAGTGTTCACTTGGCTGTACGGTATAAGCAATGCGATGAGCCTTAAAAGAAGTATTGAATGAGCATTAGTAGTCGCTGAGAGCAACCAAAGATGCCATCTAACTTCAAAGTTTGAATGATTCAGCATTCAAACATATACTAATGGGGTTAAGAGGCGAAGTTTACTCAAATCCCCCTTGTGTTTCATATACTGGTGCTTCAGTTCCTTCAGAACTCATATGAACTCAGCAAATTATTGCTTTATTTACTTCCCAGCTGCTGGAACTCTGTTGAAGAACCGCGCAACTTATCTGAAAATCTGCATTCTACACATCACTTATTTTCCACAAAATCAGACTTACTTTTTACAGTTCAGACTTTTTTGCATTAAAAAGAGCAATAACTTCTAATCATCTGCGTGAGCGTTGTGACTTGTGTGCGTATTTGACTGAACAATTGTTTTGGCTCTGGTTTCTCAGTTCTCACATATACAGGGATAACCACAGCAGATTTCTTCAGTTTCCTACTGGCTATGAATGCAGATGCCGGTTTCCCCCTTTGAAACTTTGATAGTCAAGTGAAGTGCACATGCGGCGACTCGATTGCCAAAAAATAAGCGGTAGCAACTACTAGTAGTTTGTGATGCAAGGTTTGTTAGTAAATGTAATGCAATGGATCTGTGGAATGTGGATCCAACGAAAATTATGGATGCATTGTCAAGCAAGTACTGAAGTAGCATCTGAAGGTACGTCCTGCAGGTACTTGAGCACTGGCTGGAGACCATCAATTGCCATAAACTATTCAGCCCAACCTACGGGCATCCTCCATTACTTTCTTGACGCTTCGCAACGTGCAGAGCACATGCTGCTCACCGGTCACGCAGCTCACATGGATGGTTCTTGCAGCAGTAGAGGCTCATAGGGATCGGCATGAACCCGAAGAAAACAATTTCAGATGGTTAGAAGCGAGTTCACACTCCAAAGTTCATTATTGGGATTAAGCAATTGAACAAGTTCCTGCAAATCGACATTTTCCTGAACTATCTAGTATGAAAAATGAATATTGCATTTCCTGATAAAATTCAGTGTTTATAGCTTTTTTGTCTGTCACAATCTTGATCATTGACCAGTACAAGCCGTTGCTTCTAGAGGTTAAGTCCTCTGGGGTATTGAGATGCCTGTGTACAGAAGCTGAGGCCATGTTATATACAAACAGCGCATTTGCTCTCCTCCTTGTCTGTGGATTACTTAGTTGACTTAAGGGGATCGGTATCTAAAGTGGGTTGAACAATCTTGTGCTCCTAACCAAGATTTCAACGTATGCTTTCATAGGCATGGTGGACCTGCAGTGCTGAAATGCATTGGAATACGAAGCAACATCTTATCGAGAATCGAGATACTACTAATTTGTTGGACCAGAGAACCCTTTCGAGTTTTGAGAGAAGATATAAGGTCGGTGAGTGATCAGATGCGTGCAGGTGCAGCTACATTTCTTGGAGTTTTGTGGACATCTGTAGGTACCTCAAAGATTATTCTCCGCAGTCCGCACACTTGGACTGGAGTTGGGCATGGACTGACAAGAGAAAAAAGGAGGAAAGTTATTCGTAAGAACTGGAATCAGTTTTAGTTGGTTGTTCTTTTTGCTCAGAAAAGTCAGTCCGCTTTTCCTTTTTTGTTCAGGTTTCCAAGAAAGGAAGAAAGGAATAGCAGACAAAACAACCACCGGAAAATACGAAGGGAAATGAGTATAGTAATGATCTCTCGTGGATAAGTAGGATGAGATTAGTACCTCCGTTCCTAAATAGAAAGCTTTAGTGTTCCCTTTGCAGACCAAGCTTTAGTGTTCCCTTTGCAGATTAGTACCTCCGTTCCTAAATAGTAATGATCTCTCGTGGAAATGAGTATGTATTTTTGAACGGAGGGAGTATTTCTGACCAAGCTTTAGTGTTCCCTTTGCAGACATGTTGGGTTTTGTGTCCTGCATCTTTTCTTGAACAACGCCAGTCGATGCTGTGCTCAAACCGAAGTTTCAGTTGCCTAGCAGAAGATTTTGCTGCAGCAGTAAATTTGAGTCTCCTAGCAGAAAACCTTTGCTGCAGCAGTGAAGTTTGCTTATGTATCTAGTTCTTATTTCTCTATCGTGTCAATCTTCAATATGTAATCTGGTGGATGTATTACACTGAGGTACCCCGTTGCCTCAAGAATTCCGTGGTTTAGAACTGTGCTTATGGTTGTCGGGCATCAACTTTGCAAAAAATTTGTTGGGCTTCAGCTTACCTTGATGTTTGTGCCGGATGAGATGTTCGCGACTAAATTTTCAGATTGACAACTTGTTATTACCCTGAAAATGGTCTATATGCTACGACTAAACGAATCACACAGGAAGCTAGTAGGAGAAAAACAAGATCACCCTACATTTCCCACGATAACTCAGCTATATCTAGAAAGAGACTTCTTACTTATCTCAATATAAATTTTGGTATCCAAAGATGGTAATTAAAGGTGTGTTTGGTTGCCTGCATGAGTGCCTGAATCGCATGAATGGATGCAACTGTATCTGTTAGACACGTGTTTGGTTTCCTGTTCATCCAGGTCAGGTGGATGCAATTGCATCCACTTATGCAGGATGAAGAAAACACAAAAATTAGGTTTCTCTCTAATGCAGGCCCATGAGATGCATAAACAAGCAACCAAACAACTCAACCTGCATTCACTCATATAGACCAAAACTAGCCTGAATAGCTCATACGGAACAGACTAGAGTGGTGCAGACAACCACGGGATCCTGTATCGGCTCGGGGTAGTCATGCACGACTTCACATGTCTTCGGTGAGCGGGCTACGCGTCCTGAAGTCCGCAGCTGTCCATCCTTACCGTACTTGCGACCAAAGGTAGCCATATGGAGCACACGGCGGCGCGGGAAGCGGCTCTTCTCCTCCTCCTTGTGCGCCAGGAGCTCGAACAAGCAGAATCTGCTGCTGCCCATGTGCACGAGCTTAGCACCTCGATGCCTCATGGCGTCCGGGCAAAACGGCTTCTCGATGCCGAGCTCCCGGCGCGGCAGGGTCTCGCACCCCTCGGGGGGCGCGACGTCGCTGGAGCAAACATAGCCACGCCCGTCGTCATGGCGGCAAAGCCCGATCCACGCGTCCAGCTCGCCGTCGTTGTGGGCTTGGCCCTTGATCGGCAACATCCACTCACCGTGGTGCTTCCATTCGAGGCGCTCGGTGTTAGAGTAGGTCATGTAGCCTACCGCGTATTGGCACGGAGACGAAGACTGTGCGCCCGTCCGGGTGCAGAGCGTAGCGCCTTACGCTGTCGCAACCCAACAGCGGCATGGAGGCGGCGGCGATGTTGAGCCAGGGCTATGGGTGGCCAGCACGAAGAAGCTTCGGCCGATGGACGCGAGCAAGGACTTGCCGCTCATCCGGCCTCTCGACGACCAAGGGCAGACGGTCACTCCCGACGTCTCGGCGCCGAGGACGAGGATGGAAGGGGTGGTGGATACGGGATTCGTCGCGAAGATTTTGCCTCCATGGGCTGTGCAAAACAAGGAATACCCGTGCTTTGCCTCCATACGGACCACCGGGGGCTCGGTGTCGGTGTCCGAATCGGAGTCGGCGTCAAAGGCGTCCACGTCGACCCTGTGGATGCCGTATCCCCTTCCCAGTCGTCTAGCACCACATACAGATACCAGTACCACCGCCGCTGCGCTACCGGCCGCTTCGCCATGCGGCAACAGCACTGATCTGACGACGGCCGCTTTGCCGTGTCCTATCTCCTGTTCTCTCGATCGTGCTCGTCTCTACGTGTTCTGTGCGTGTCCCATTCAGACAAGCTGGAAGGCTCTCCTCTCTACATATAAAATCGGGAGTGCAGCTAATTCGTATCCCAATCGAACTATATATCCTAACCGACTTAGACCTCCGGAAACAATTAGAGGGACAACATCACCGGTAAATTTATTTTCAATGACTAAACACCATCATCATCAACACAATGTCAGAAATGTTCAATTAATAGGGCATTTTCAGTAACCAGCACGAAAAATGTTCCTACATACAACACCTCATCAATTCATATCGACCTCAGCGTCGTCAAGTCTACAGCCTTTTGTCTCGAAAGGGAAGAACGACACGGCCATCCCGGAGAGGAAGATTACAAGCTCAAAGAGGAGGATCGCCGTCGTCTGTTGGCAGCTGTGCACCAGAGCAACAGCGACGAGAGGGCACAGAATGCCTCCAATCCTGCCAACCGAGCTCGCGACACCGATGCCTGTTGTTCTGACCGAGGTTGGGTAAATCTGAAAAAAAAAAAATGAAGCAAGAAAAAAATACTGTTAACATCAACACCTGACAAGGTTCAACTTCAATTTCCAGATTCGTTATCACAAAGAGAGGGTTATGATGGTATGTTCTGGTGACACTGAAGCAAATGATGTTGTAGAATTGGACAAACCTCCGGAGCGTATATGTATACAATGGTGAAGCTAGCAGATATACAAAGCCGGGCACCAAACAAGGAGATTCTTGTTAGTATGTCTGTCCGGGAAAACACCAATGGGAATAAGAAAACACAGCTAGTGAAGAGCATCGACGCCATTGAAAGCTTTCGGCCAAATCTATCCACGGTCATGGCTGATAGAAATGACCCTGGAATCTCTGTTTCAAGAAAACACACAAGCATTGGTCATCAAGAATCAGAGAGATACTATGCAGAGTAAGAACCAACCTGCAAAGCTAGAGATAAAAACGTTTCTGTAGAGGCTTGCATTATTTGAGTGTACGGATTCAACCTCCTCTTTTGCACATATCCTATTTCCATTACTTAACTCTGATGTCAACAG
The DNA here is from genome assembly GCA_036346275.1 of Otatea glauca. NCBI lineage: Eukaryota > Viridiplantae > Streptophyta > Magnoliopsida > Poales > Poaceae > Otatea > Otatea glauca. Next base: position 7,865,963 of record CM070718.1, on the reverse strand, counting down.
AACAATTCCATAATAGGCAAATGCATTTCCAAAGAAAGCCATCCACAAAAGAAGAGTTGCTCTGAATAATTTTGGCGTGAGCAGCTTGGCAATGGACTTAATACCTCCAAAATTGGAACCTTCGTCTTTATTGATGTCATTTTCTTCATCAGCAGCTAGAAGTGTTGCAGACTCTGAAGATCTCGAAACTTCATCTAGCTCAATGTTTTGGTCAGAAACAAGCCTACCAGAAGGGAGCTGCACATTATTTAATCTCGCCATTTTCTCCAATACCTCCGCAGCCTCCATTATTCTGCCTTTCATGCACAGGAACCTTGGTGACTCTGGTGTGATAGCATAAAATACAAGCAGAAGGAAAGATGGAACAGCGGATAATGCTAGCAACCACCTCCAGCCAAACTTGGGCATAACTGTCTGTCATTAGTATGGTGAAAAATTAGTCACATAATGACAGGGTGAAAAATTAGACGGAACAGCAAGTAATGCTAACAACCACCTCCAGCCAAACTTGAGCATAACTGTTTAACAGTGACGTTTATGTTTCTTTGGATTAAGAGCTGCCTATGCAGAACAGGGTATGTTGTTATAGATCTTTCCATCAAAGTCACAAAGTGAAAAATACAGATAGATCTTTGTGAATATAATGTTTCACATAATGTTTCAAGGGATTGACTAGGATAAGTAAATGTCAGAGTGTGAACACTGAACGGTATGTGCTTTTGCCCTTATAATAGAGGTTCCTTTCTAAAGTAATATTCCAGATTGCCACTCTCCCTGAAATCTATTCCCACATCATATTGAATTAAGCAACCTTTCGTTTCCAAGCATCCTGTAACAGACCTGCTAACACCAAAGACTAATTGTTTGTAATATAATCTGCATCACTTCTGGTGAGCCAACTGTTTGACAGTGCATGTGTACATAAATTTCTGAATATATACTGGAGCTTGTGATGAGAATGGGGCACAGTGTATAATGTTTACTGCTGATACATCAGCACTAGTCTGAACTACCTTTTCAGTTTCAACATATCAGGGAAAAAATATTATACCCATGCAAGAGAAGCCTCGAAGATAGTCCCAACAGTCCAAAATGCTGAAAGTACCACCATCCAAGTTCCTCTAGTTGGAGCAGGAACAAATTCCAAGAACCAAGATCCAAGTACAGGTCCTCCTCCCAAGCCAATACCAACTAAAAATCTTAGTGAAATCAACGACACATAGTTAGGAGCAAAAGCACTCAGGAATCCAGCTCCACTTGTTACAATGGCAGTAAAGAGAAATCCCCTCCTATAAAATCCAAATGGAACAGAATGTAAGAGTTTGTATGCTGTAAACAAGAATAAGATCAAGTAATGTTTGCAATAACTTTAAATAATTTCCTATTTTCCCCACCTGTAATTATTCTAGGATCTAGAATAAAAAAGATACCCTTGGAAATCATTATTTCATGAACAGAAATTTTGGGAATGGTTTCGAGGTTTTTTTTCTGAAACTAACAAAGAATAGAAATGTCAAAACTTGGCTATTACATGAAACCTTTGCCAGTTCTGAACAGGTTACAGTTGGTAACCAACTACAACATGGAATCAGTACCAGCTGCCCAATTAACACCAGTTTGGGAACCCTATGCTAAACATCATTGAGAGAGGAAATGGTCATGTGTAATTTGTGCAAAAAGTAGATGACAGAAGTAAAAAATGGACCTGCCTCCTTCCATAGTTGTCCGAAACGACACCCCAACAGTAAGCTCCTATCAGCATTCCAACAAAAACAACACTTGTAATCATGCTTTCCTGATGAGAAGTAAGCTTCCATTCTAACTGTACTGATGGACCAACAAATGATAGCAGCATCATCTCCATTGCTTCTGCAATTAAGCCGACCCCAGCATAGGAAAGAACCAATATTTGAAACCTTCCAAAACCTGAACACAGAAGTGCATCGTCCACTGTATATGTGGCTGATTGCTCGTCCTCCATCTGCAAGGTAACGACCACATTTGTTATTCATATAGCAGTCAAGGGAGTAAATCTCCTTATATATAACCGGAGTATACGTAATTCTAAGTTTCTAAAAAGAATCAAACCAAAAGGCGCCATATGTCTATACAAATCATCCAAAAAGGATAGACAAAACAGAAAAAAAAAAAGAGAGGAAAACTTCCCTGGTCTCACTCTGCAAATAGGTTAGTTCAAAGAAGTAAAGAACACAGCTGTACTAATCCAAAACTAGTAAACACACATACATCGTATAACAAGTGTTAGGCATCCAGACCTCAGATATTAACCTATTTGCAGATAGACCCAAAAGCATTGCAAGCTCACTTTGTATCACTGTACAAGCCAACTAAGCATTCATTCAAACTAGTTTTTAGATACAAAGGGCATCCAAATCAGATGCCCCTGTTCCATAGATGAAACCACAGGAACAGTAAACCAGGTTTTAGCCTAAATATCTATAAACATAGCAAGACCACCAGAAAACGAAAAACATCCGGCCACCAACATCTGCTAATCTACGAACCGACCTCAAACAAACGCAAAAGTAGTACCTGACAAGAACCAAAACAAGCATACTGAACAAGAATTATGCATTCCAACCACGAAAAATATGCAGCACATCACATTCTCACTTTTTAACGTCGCGTTGAGCATTCCTAAAGCAAACCATCAACTCAAAAAGAGGTAACCAACCGACACGAACCGAAAACACTGAATCTGAAGAAAGGAAGATTATCGGATCCTCACCATTTCTAGAGCTGACAAGTCGAATCAAATGCTTATCTTGCAGTGATCCTAAGCAGGTTGGAAGCATAAAACTTGACCCTCTCCTCGCGCCTGATTTTTTTGGGGGGTCCAACTCGTCCTACTTTGGTGATTCCTCAGATACAGTTTTCTCCTGAGAAATCCAAACAAGAAACACGCACACAAATCATCCCAAGAAGCAATAAGAAGATCACGAGAGGGGAACTTGGCAGGAGGAGGAGCAGACCGGAGTGCGTTTCTTGGATCTGCACCATTTCAAAACCCGCCTGATCCGGCGGGAGGCGAATCTTGCAGCTTCAGGCAGGGGATTCGGGGACAGAGACGAACGAATAGAGGATCCGAATTCTACCGCTTGCAGAGCTGTTACCTCGTGCCGATTTGCGCTTTTATTTGGCAATTTTGGCTCCAGATGTTCTGGGATGGATCCTAGGATGGTAGGGTGGAGGAAGGAGATCTGAAAAAAAAGTACACGGTCAACGGGGTGGTTAGGTGTGCACATGATTACATGAATATGGGTCCATGTTGTATTTTCACTGGAGTATCAATCATGCTAAATATACGTGATGCAAAGTCCTCCCATTGTTGACTTAGTGGGTAAACATGTGATGCAAAATGAGCAGAGCAATATGAAACACTACGTGAAGGTCTACTCATATAAGTGATGAGTAATTGATTGTGTTTGAGTTTTTAGTGTTCAAATTTAAGTTTAATTTAATTTGGATTTGAATTTGAATCAATTTGGTTTGCTATCAGGGCCTGGCTAGCACTACCGATCACTAAGCGACGGTAGTATCGGGGTGTGGTCCTACCGGCCCATGTGGGTGGTGGCTATTTTACAGAGAGGGTTTCTCTAGAGTTTCTGGCAGAACGATTAGTTTTAACTCTGTAGATGTTGTACAACTTCAACTTTACCCATAAGATATGATTATCTAATTTTGCCTAAATACACACTTACTTTGGTGTGTTGGTAGAGAAAAATCACGACAAGGCCTCTATAAAGTTCCATCTCATATAGTTATACCCGCTAAGGTTCCACCGCTGCAGGGTTGAAACCGTCCAGTCCAGAAACCCCCCTCTTTGAGCCATGTGGTAGACTAACTGACGAATACTCATACCAGGGGTACCCCAACGGCCCAGGATGGCGAGCAGGCCGCGTCAAGCCCAGCTCTGACCTGACAAGCCGCCCCCGAGCCCAGCTCCGACCAAGAGACCCGCGGGGCCACAGAAAGACGCTCGTCCCCGACCAAAGTGAGGCGAGCAATCCCGAACAAGTAGGACGCCGACCCCCGTCACAGGTCGGGCTCCCCCGAGCCCCAACCAAGCCGAGGCAACCTTCGCCAAGGGCCACGTGTCAGGCCTCCGCCGACTGTTGGCCACATGCCCCACGGACAGGATCGTTCGAAGTGACCGTGCGGGGCAGGTGGCCCCTTTTCGAGGCAGCATAAGGGTTGCCCAAGTCAAAACTCCAGTCCCATCGCCCGGTCACACGAAGTATGGGGACGCGCTCCCTCCCGAGGCAATGCCAGGGCTACGCTTCGCAACATCAGCACCTGACAGGTTCCCAGAGGGCAGATGCGCAGCTTCCCAAGGAAACGGCGAACTGCTTTGCTCAGCAAGCCTACCAAACCCGATGTGGGCGAGGCCGGATGGCGACCAATCACCAAGACGAGGGACTAGGGTTCCTAGTGTAGGTCTCTCCTTCCTTCCTTCTTCCAATTCTCAATGTAACCTGCCCCTCTCGACTATATAAAGGGGGGCAGGGCCTTCCGGGAGGGGCGGGCGCACAGACACGCACATACAGACAGAGATAGATCCTCTTCTCGCTAAGTCTTTACGAACGGACAGCGAACGCTCTCGTGTTCAAGTCCTCAGCCCTCACTTGTAAACGTGGTGCGATGATCGCATCCAAGGCAATACAACATCACCACACGAATGGAGTAGGGACATTCGGCCTGAACCAGTATACATCTTGGGCTTTCGAGTCTAACCATTCAGGGAGAGGGAACGTGCGGCCCCTTCTGACTTACAAATTTACTTGCCGGTGCTCGAAACACCGACACTAACCATCCCCACATTCTCTCAATAGCACAACCATCAATGAGATGTCGCTAAACGGATAACTAGGTCTATTCTATACCAGACTTGTGCAAGCGCAGTTGCGCGTTACATTTAGTAACTCACAGATCGGTCCTTAACTGACTTGGCGAGCTTTTCAGTAAACCCAAAGACCACCAGTCAACCATTCTCGCCTAATCTAAACCACATTTTCATTTATAATAACTTTTCATAATATCCAAAGTATAGTTTCATTTTAACAGACTTTATTTGGCATAAATTCTAAAAAAACCTAGTTTTTTCTTCTAAGCGAGTCTAAGCATTTCTCTAAATATTTTAATTATCATCACATATCCTCAAAGTATATTCTTAAGGTTACAATGGTATAATGGAGTCAAATTACAAACGTGGTTCATAATCAAACATGGTATAACTATTCATTTTTTAAACTGGGTTTAAATTATTTTTGCTACAATTAAATGCATGCAATTACATTAAAAGTAAATTATAATTTAAAAATTGGGATCAAATATGATCAAGACGTGCAACTTGCTTGGATCAAAGGGTAGGTGATCAAGATCATCGGTAGCAAATCCTTTCGGCTCTCCGAAAACTATACGTTATAAATCAACAAAATTCAAATAAAATATAAAACTTGTATAAATATAAAGAGTATAATTTTATATGAATTTAGGAAGAAAAATGAGGTCAATCGGACTTAAGATGAAGGGGATCTTTGAATCCAAAAATTGACCTCATGCCGGACTTGGAGAAAAAATGGTTGCCAGCGGTGCTCTGGAGAGAATTTTCAAAATCTGATCTTACCCAATGTATATTACACCGAGAGGAAGCTCCAGTAAAAATTTGAGGCCGAATGGAGTTCGGGAGTGGCCGAGAGAGCTGACCGAAAGTTCATCGGAGTTTGGGAAAAATGGCTTTCACAGGGAGATCCGTGGGATAGATCAGAATAAATAAAATCTAAGGATGTGATGAATGACGAGTGGAACCTGGGAATAAATTTAAGGGCAATCAGACCATTGGATCGTCGAAAAACGCTCGCCGAAGTTATGAATAGAACAGTAACCGAGTTCGCCAAATTTTAATGGATGAAACAGTGGATTTTCAATGCGGGTTGCCGGTTTCGGGTCTACTCTAGCTGACGGGTGGGCCGGAGGAAGCGGATCGGGTTGAATGAACGGTTACCAAATAATTAATTTTCCACTAAAATTTCAAATTAAATTCGCAAAATATCAATTAAATCATCATAAATTTGGGATTTTTCATGGACAACCGTTTCAGCACATAAAGTACGAATAAATATTTTTAAATAATATTATATTGTTATTTTTCGTACAGTAATTAATTTTAAGATACAGAAAATTATTTTAACTTTGAAAAATATCAAATAAAGTTTAAAATTTTGGGGAAAATTCACAAAAATTTCCATAGACATTTTGAACTTAATAAAAGTATTTCCAACTAAAATGTGGTTTGTATTTTAATACATAAATTACTTTTTATTTCATAAAATAGGAAAAACATTTTTAAAATTCAGAGAAAATCCCAATAAAATCAAAATAAATATTGGAAAATCCAGAGAATTGAATTATTCTTTGAAAATTCAAAGAAGCCAGTAAAATAATATTTTTTATTTTAAATATTTTTATTTTGACCTTTATTTTAAAAGCAAAAATTTTGGGAAGTTACAAGATGAGATCGAGAACGATCAAGAAAGCCGAAGCCGCTGTGGTGAAGCAATCAAGGACACGAGGCGTGTTAAGTGACTTGGGTCTGCTTGCAAGCGATGACGGTTCGAGGAATCCAGACGCGTCAGAGGCCTGACGTCAAGTTATTGGGGACACATGGAAAGCGCGAAGCATGTGTGATGCTTTGAGAGGAAGGAAGACCGGTTATTGGGGCAAATTGGTAATTTATTCAATAACGGCAGCTGAGGTGGTTTAGAAAACCGCGACGGTGGCCTAAGTAGTTTAGGTAAAGCCAAAGTGGAGTTGGATGTAAATTCGGGCGCGTGCAGCGAATTTGGCGTCAAGGTGAATGCCGCTTTGAGAAGCGTGCTTGTGTTAGTATAAAACCTGGTATGGTGTTGGATTAACAGGTTAGCTCATATAAATGTGGATAGTATCCACATGTGTGTTCAGGTTTTAGGGTTAAGGTTGCCTGTACTATACAAGGAGATGTAGTGGGTGGTGAGGCTCTAAGCTACTAAGTCTTGAATCTTTATGAGAAAGGATTAGGGTTTCCACACAATTTTGGTTTTCTTGTGTGGGTCTATGAGTTCTTCTTGGGAGTTTTGCCTTTAGGTGAGAGGCTTTGTAATTATTCATCTTGCTCTGAAATAAAGAATAAATTCGTGCTCAAGTTTTGCCTCTTGTTTTGATCTTCCCTCTTCTTAAGTTTTTGATCTTTCTTGGTGATTTCTTCTTCTCTTAATCTTGTGTAGCCAAGGATGAATGATTGATGGATGAATCCACTATGGATCATATTCCAATCATCTAGATAAGCTCTCACATGATCATTAAGATATTTCTCAAGAAACCAATTTTTGGCTTGAGAAGGAAGGATTTGAGGTAGATCTTGATCTTGCTCATTTGAAAGTAATTTATTTAGTGTTCTTGCTTGTTGTGACATATGGGAGACCATCTACGATCATCTTGATCATCAAATCTCCACGAGCAAGTATAGAGTAGAGATTTGGGTTTTGATTTGGTTTTGGTGCAACCTTCGGTAAACTTGAAAAACGTCGAAACTTTGACGTCAATCCTTACGATTGATGGTTGGAATAGGTTCCTGATATCCATAGGAAAGTGCATACAAAGTTTCGCGGGTTTTCGATCAACCGATCAAAAGATACATCGATTTTCATTTTTGGAATCGCGCTGATTTATTGTTCATATGCCTGATTTCATTGTTCATCTAGTAGAACCAGATTTTGCTTTGTGGTAGTGCCGATTTACTGTTTATTCTGGTACTACCAGACATTGTATTGCGGTAGTGCCTCCCCAGAGGTGAAATTCTCTGAAAATTTGCTTTTCCGCAATTCTTTGATCTAGAGAGGTTTTTGTTGGTTCTTTTAGAGGAAAATTTTATTTTTGATCATTCACCCCCTCTGTTCGTCATTTTCAATCCTTCATGACAAATATGAGCTAGAATGGATTTTATTTAAATAATACATCTTTTAAAATAATTTTACAAAAATACCACTTTTTTAAAAAAAAATATACCTCACTTGCCAAATGAAAATGGTAACAGAAGCTTCAGCCTGTTGACCAAATAAATCCACGGCAAAACAATCAGTCGGACAATTCAATCAGCGAGAAAAACAAACATTTGTTGCCAATTGAATTATCAATAGAAGCTCTGTCGCCTCATCAAATGAATTGGTAAGTGATCTTCTGCCGACATTTCATTTGGTGATATAAGCTCTATCGAAATTGAGGTGTATTTTCTTAGGTATTATTTTTTGTAAAATTATTTAGAAAATATAGTATTTCAAAAAAAATTCAGCTGCAATGCATAGTTTCAGAACCGATTTGGCTAATTTAATAGTTAAAGGACGAAAATGAGCCACAAGTACAGTTTAGTGCAACACTCATTTGGAAATTCCCATAAAAAAAGGTAATTAACGTGGCAATGCTATCGGTGTGGTCCTCCGTATGGCCCAAGCCCGTAGTTGGTCCAACCTCCATGTCTTTAATGGGCCTTCTTTCAGGCAATTTTCAGGCCCAATAGAAACAGACCCGGCAATTTCGCTTTTGGAGATCAACAAATCTGTAAATGGAGTACTTAACTATGGTCACTTTGTGCTCGAAAAAATGAAGATGCACATCTTTGAAACGCACTTTGTGTATCATTCATGTGCTGTGTTTTGTTAGCGATTAACACGAGATATTACTGCGAGCCGGATCAACCATGCATATTATTAAGTCCAGAGAACTTAGATCAACTTGTCTGCTTTGCTAGCTTGCTAGTTAGTGCCGTCGAACAAAACCAACCATGCAATGCAAACAATGTGTAGTTGATGATGCATGCCGGCCGCTAAGGTACACAAATGATAAAACAAAACCATATGAACAATGCATGCACAAGCAACCTCCCAACAAGCAAGCTTGCATGCACGTACCGACGTACGTACGTGATAAAATTGCAGGTTGTTTAACGAAAGAGCTCCTATTACGACTTGCTTGCATGCTAGCTTGCTCACAAGCATCTCAGATATACTAACCAACTGTACAGCTAGGGGACGACAAGTGTCAACTGTCAAGTAACAAGATGTACTACCTAACAATTAATTGCTTGCGCATATACTCTGATCGTGTGTTTATTTTATTGATTTGACTTATCACCACCTCCTGTCGTCTGCATTCTGTCTTACCTAGCGCTATATATATATATATATATATATATATATATATATATATATATATATATATATATCTGCTGATAGATCAATCGACCCATGGCTTTGCTACCACGTATGGAGAAGGTGGCATTGGCAGCTGGAGGAGCACCGCCTGCCGCTGTCCAACCTCGACCTCGTCCTGCCGCCCATGGACACGTCGGCGTCTTCTTCTGCTACGCCGACGCGGCGGGTAGCCACCCGGCCGCGACCCTGAAGGCGGCGCTGGCGAATTAAGGTGCTGGTGGCGTACTACCCGTTCGCGGGGGTACGTGGTCGCGTACAACGCCGAGGGCGAGCAGGAGCTGCTGTGCAGCCGCCGCGACGTGGACTTCGCAGAGGCGAGCGCTGACGGCACGGAGCTGCGGGATGTGCGGCTCGGCCTGCCGGACGAGAGCATTGAGAAGCTGGTGCCCAAGAAGAAGGCCGGGGTCAAGTGCAGATGTGCGTGCAGGTTCGGTTCGGATCATATACGCGCAACGCGCGTACCGCACTCTTTTATAAAAAAATTAAGAAGGGCACGGAGTTAAGCAAAAAGAAAATAAACAAACTTGAAATTAATCGTTGAGGTCTCTAAATTCAAATGCATGCATGCATGCATGATTGCAATAACGTACAAATTAATTTGGAAATCTTACACGTCGACTGTGGACTCAGAGCCTCAGAGGACTGGTTGGTTGGCATGGAAGTACACGTAGGGTTGAAATATATTATCCGTATTTTCTAACCGGCTTAAGTGTTTGGAGTGAATTGATCGATGCATAAAACGATCAATAGACAGTGATGTGAAATCAAACACCACATTTTATATATGGAATACGTATGCTTAAAATTTTCCTCCATTTTACTGCATCACTATGCGTAATAAAAGTGTCACAAAAACGAAAAAGCGTGCATGAATCTCCATGAAAAGATAGGACCAGTTTGTTGTCTCTAGCATGTACGTAGTACAAGGCCGCCAGGTTACCAATCACACGTAAGGTTATAAGATTGTGTAGCTCACCAATACACACAAGTATACATTTCCAGCCAAAGTTTACCGGATAAGAAAAGTCATCTTTCACTGAGATCTTGGAGCAATTCCATATGGCACTCAACTTCTTCAATCCTATTGAGCTACGTACCTCCCACTACATTTTCTTACGTAATCGGCAGGCTATATAAACACGGTTAACACCCGGCATACAACTCTCTTTAGTTTATTATCGCTGCGATACTGATTTTTTTTTAATTTGTGGTAGGGAACTAGCATGCTTCATCCGTACCAACCTCCATATACACAAGATTAATAATTTTACATGTACAGATTAGCTACCAATTCCACGTACTTCTACAATCGTAGATGTAACTCAATAATCTTTATAAACATATAGGTATTTGTCGGCGTTTCGAGCACCGGCAAGTAAATTTGTAAGTCAGAAGGGCCACGCGTTCCCTGTCCCTAAATGGTTAGACTCGAGAGCCCAAGGTGTATACTGGTTCGGGCCGAAAGTCCCTACTCCAGTTCGTTCGGTGGTGTTGTATTGCCTTAGGTGCAGATGACTGCACAACGTTTACAAGTGAGGGTTGAGGGCTTGAACACAAAAGTGTTCGTAAAGACCTAGCGAGAAGAGGAGATCTCAAATGCGTGCGCGCACATACTCTCACACTCTTCTTCGCACTCACCCCTCTTTTTTCTCTCAGAGGCCCCTGCCTCCCTTTATATAGTTGGAGGGGGCAGGTTACACGGGAAGTTGGGAGAGGAAGGATGAGAAAACCTATCTTTGGGAGCATTAGTCCTTCGCTTGGTGATTGGTCGTCGCCGGTTTGCCCACGCCGGATCGGTAGTCTGGTGGTAGGCGATTAGTTCTTTGCGTCGGAAAATGGCGACTTTGCCTTCTATGAGTCGGCGATAGTTGGCGTTGCGATGTATGGCGTTGGTGCTTTGCCTCGGGAGGAACGTGCCTTCGTATTATGCGTGGTGGTTGATGGGATCGGAAGCTTGACTTCAGCAGCCATTATACCATCTCGGGAAAGAGCCACTGCTCTCGTCTGATCTACTTGATCGATCCTTCCAGTAGGGCACGTGGCCAATGGTGGTGGAGGCTCGTCGTGCGGCTTTTAGCGGAGGTTGCCTTAGCTTGGTCGGGATTGGGGATCCCGACCGCTGCTGGGGTCGAGCCCTACTTGGTCGGGAACGCTTGTCCCGATCGGTCGGGACAAAGCGCCTTAGTGGCCCCGCAGGTACTTTGGTCGGTAGAGGGTCTGGTGAAGCTCGCTAGGTCGGAGCTGGGCTTGAGGCAGCCCGCTTGTCACACTGGGCCGTTGGGGTACCCTTGGTATGAGTATTCGTCAGTATTGTAGTGAGAATTTTCACGTAAACACATGAAAACTCATTTGATTCTAGTTTTCATCATAAGTTCACAACTGTACCACTACGTTGCATGCATGGCACACTCACACGCACACGCACGTATGTGACCGAGTTCAAGTGCGGTGGTGCTGTCTTCGGGTGCACCTTCAACCATCGTGCCTGCAATGCCTACTCTCCTTCAACGTGTTTCTAGAATACATACTCTCACTTTTAATATACCATTTAAATAATAGTGTTATATACCTCTTTATCTTATTGAACATACTCTAATAAGATACTCCAAAGTGAGTTTTATGAAAAATTTAATCGAAGTGAGTTTTATGAAGAATTTCATAAGATACTCCAAAGTGAGTTTTATGAAAAATTTCATCGAAGTTCATTATTTATAGTATAATTTGTGTGTATATATTTTTTTTATATATGAAAATTATATAAAAAGGTATATACAAAAAATAAATCATGTCGCATTGAATGTCTTAGAATTAGTACTAGTACTTAGCATTTAAGAGGTACATTGAAAGTTGGCTCGGAGGGCAGGCTACGCGCACGAGTACTACTCGTGGTCGTGGGCAACTAACTGGGCACCGCACGACCCGACCGCGCGCTTTCGCGACCCGCGTTCGGTTGGAATTAGCTCGGTGGAACGTGCTGCACGGCAGCAACGAACGATGAAACTTTGGGCCTCTTGACTGTTTAGGACCCAAGTCTAAACAGGCCCGCAGCTCGAACCTCCGTGCAGGTTTTTCTCTTTCTAAAAAATGTTTAGGTGTTTGCGCCTTAATTGATCATTAGCTCTAACACAGCTAGCTAATGAAGCACGCACCCAAGTCCATACGAAGCGTGCATGCATACATACACATGTCGTCATTGTGGTCAGTTGCTGACGAAGCCCGTTTTCTCTAGAAGGGCCGGGGCCGGGGCCGGGGCCCGGGGATAAGGCCAAGAGTGGAGCAAAGGTGTCCTGCAAGGGACCAATCCTGGGGTATTCCTTAAGCCGTTGGATTGGATGGACCAGCTCGGGTGTTGGTGCACCAAACGTACGTCTGCGTGCGACAGTCTGTGCGTCGACGAATCAAGGACGTGACTAGAGAGTGAGACTCTTCCTCCTCTCTGCACATCTATGTCCTAAACGTACTGGATGTCCCCCACTCACAATCACTATTAGAGACTCTCTCTCTATATACAGGGAAAATACCTTCTACTTCTTCTGATATACCACTTAAATAAATTTAAAATACTTTTTTATCACTTTAGTACACTTACACACTAATTATAAGATACTTTAATATGAGTCACATAAAAAAAATTGCAAGGTAGTTCATAGTTTTTAGTGTATTTTGCAAATACCTTCATATCGCATATAAAAAGGAGTATGTCCAAAAAAAAAAATTGCATACCACTTCCGAAAAAAGTACGTACCACTTAGATAGTCTTATATATTTGTATACTACACGTACATATCCTTCGTTTCGTGAGATACTCACTACGTTATGAGATATGTGTGTGTATGTGTATATATATGTGTGTATATAGCCTTTTCATACTATCGAGAGCACATTCTCTCCCACCTCCAATATACTATTTAAACAAACGTGTTATACTCATTTATCACTTTCGATATACTTAAATACTAATTCTAGGATACTCCAATGCGACATGGTTTAAATTTTTTCATTTATTCCCTTTATTTTGCTATATATCTTTTTTCATATGTAAAATGAGTATGTATACAAACTATGCTATAAAAATTGGACTTATTTTAGAGTATCTTATAATCATTATTAGAGTATGCTCAAAATGATAAAGTGGTATATAATTTTTTTTGTTTAAACGGTATATACAAGGTGGGAGTACATATTCACATAAGTATATATATGTATACTATTCTACAACTGTGTGTAGAATAGCCTATTATAGTCCCCAGCTAGTTAACGTAGATCGACTGAGTCAGGATCCATGTACTCAGCGCAACGGAACTGTCCCAGTTCACTATTAGCTACATGGCAAACCAACTAGTAAATGCATTTCCTTATTTGTACAATAATCTTTTTTCTTTGTTTTAGACATATTTTTTATTGGCAGCTCTGATTCGCAAACGGTCATCAATAGCTTACTGATGATAAGTAGAATATAATAATATAAGTCTCGCCAATAAACGCAGCATGAATAAGATTTTACTGCTGATTTACTGAATGTGTTGTTAGATTTTACCACTGCATAGACTATACATACTGCTGAACTCTGCGGATAGTAAAATCTATATATACGAATTGTTATATATATATACACAGGATAGTAAAATCCATCACCTACTGACAGACTACAGCTGCTGAACCTTGTAATATATATATATATATATATATATATATATATATATATATATATATATATATATATATATGTATGTATGTACTTGCCTATTTAAGAACTGATTCCATGTAACCATGGAGTAATATGAACCTACCAAAGTTGTGATCTTTTAAGAAGAACCACCCCCCAGGCCCCAGTTGATGCAACGAAAGAGTGGTTGCTCTGTGTTTGATTGCTCAATGGTCCCATACTCCCATGTAATTTTGGACACACAGATCGCTTTCTAAATTCCCAGCTTATATATGCGAAAAATGTACTGACTATTGAGATTTGGCAAAAGCAAGCAGCACTTACGGGAGGAGCAACCGTGTAGGCTGTAGCCACCGGCGCCCTGTCCTGCAGCTGATCCTTTTGTGCTGTTGTTCTGCAGAATGATCGCACAAGAACAAGAGTTAGCGCTGACGGTTAAGAAAGCGTCGACGATGATCATCGGACTATCGGAGAGCAAATTAAGGCAAGAAATGAAAAATCAGAAATGTGCAGGGATGTATGTTACAGTGCATACTCTGACAGGATTAACATAGATGCATGTCGGACACTCCACGGTTGAGGGCTTGAGGCTGCCGGTGGATGCATCAGAGTTGTCCAGCACTGCCCGCATTTCAGGTGACAGTGTAATAAGCCAGCCTACAGATTTGCCGATGAATACAACTGCAAGGCTCTCTTCCTCTGATTTTACCATACGTCTCTCTCTCTCTATCATACGTAGAGTTCAGTAGCCTACGATAGTCTATACAGTAGGTGATAAATTTTACTATCTATATTTATAGATTTACTATCAATATATATAGATTTCACTATTTGTATATCCATATTTTACTATCATGTAGATGGTTCAATAGCTTGTGTAGTCTGTGCAGCAGGTGATAGATTTTACTATCATGCAGAATTCGGCAGCCTATGCAGTCTGTGTAGTAGTAAAATCTAACAACACATTCACTAAATTTAGCAGTAAAATTTGATTCATGCAACGTTTATTGGCGAGACTTGTATAATTATGCTCCTCTCATCGTTAATAAGCTACGGGTGAAAACCATTCATAAATCGAAACTGTCAATAAAAAGTTATGACTAAAACAAAAAAAAAATTTGTACAAATAAGAAAATGTATTTACCAGTTGGTTTGCCACATTATTGATTGGCTTAGTCAGCACACGAAGCAGATATACGTGGATAGTTTGGACGCGCTTCTTCGGAGTTACAGCCAGCGCGTCGAATAACTAATTTGTACGCACACGCAAATTAGCGCTTCCGTGTGTATATGCGCATGAGTAAAACTACAGACCACAAATGGTTCCTTAAAAAAAGGACAAGAGATAATGAATGTGATAATATTTTCTCAAAATGATAGCCCTACCTTTTCTCCGCACCATTTTAATTCATATGTTCCACTCAACGTGAGTTTGCTTATCGCTGCTGACGTCATGAACTCAAGACGCCACAAACCCTTATAGAACAAAAACATATCCATGTTGTAAACTTCTAAGAAAATTTTACTGTTCTAACATCTTAAAAATAATTTTTTTCGCAATTAGCCTCTGAGCGGAAAAAATGACAAGAATAGCCTCTCCACAGTTTATTCCTGCGAACCGGATGCGCGGAAATTTTTTTTATATTTTTTTCCCTCACTTCCAGCGGACGCAGTTCGCGAGATTTTTTTTTTAATTTTTCCTTTCGACGTTCAGCGGACCGAGTCCGCGAGAAATTTTTTTAAAAAAATTTGCGACTGCGGGGCCGCGAGTTCTAGCTGTTTGGAACCGCTGGAACTCGCGCGGGTGGGGCCGGGGCGTGGAGGTGGGGTCGCGTGAGTTGCAAAAAAATCCGTGAACGGAAAAAATATTTATAAGACTATAACAACTTTAAAAAATTGTAGATTTTTTTGTGGCGGTTTGTGAGACATTAATTATATTTTCATAAAAATTTGAGAAGATTATCACATACGAGGAATTTATAAAAATTCGAACATTACAACTGTTTGGATGAAATACTCACCAGTAACTTTGAAGCGAACGAAAAATAGAACAAATCACGTTGATAAATTCTAAAAAAATTTTGCGGGTTTCTGAGACATCAATTATATTTCCATAAAAATCTGAGAAGATTATCACGTACGAGAAATTTAGAAAAATTCGAACATTACAACTTTCTTGATGAAACACTAGCCAGTAACTTTGAAGCGAACGAAAAATAGAACAAATCACGTTGATAAATTCTGAAAAAAATTTGCGGGTTTTTCATACATCAATTATATTTCCATAAAAATCCAAGAAGATTATCACGTACGAGGAATTTATAAAAATTCGAATATTACAACTGTCTTGATGAAACACTAATGTAATTGATGTCTAAAAATGTTAGAATTTTTATAAATTTCTCGTACGTGATAATTTTCTCAGATTTGTTTTATTTTTTCGTCCGTCATAATCTTCTCTGAAAAACCCGCAAAAAAAATTTCAAAATTTATCAACGTGGTTTGTTCTATTTTTCGTTCGCTTCGAAGTTTCTGGTCAGTGTTTCATCCAGACAGTTGTAATGTTCGAATTTTTATAAATTTCTCGTACGTGATAATCTTCTCAGTTTTTATGGAAATATAATTGATGTCTCAGAAACCGCAATTTTTTTTCAGAATTTATCAACGTGGTTTGTTCTATTTTTCGTTCGCTTCAAAGTTACTAGTCAGTATTTCATCCAGACAGTTGTAATGTTCGATTTTTTCTAAATTCCTCGTATGTGATAATCTTCTCAGATTTTTATGAAAATATAATCAATGTCTCACAAACCCGCAAATTTTTTTTCAGAATTTATCAACATGGTTTGTTCTATTTTTCGTTTACTTCAAAGTTACTGGTCAGTGTTTCATCCAAACAGTTGTAATATTCGAATTTTTATAAATTCCTCGAATCTGATAATATTCTCAGATTTTTATGGAAATATAATTGATGTCTGAAAAACCCGCAAATTTTTTTTTAGAATTTATCAACATGGTTTGTTCTATTTTTCGTTCGCTTCAAAGTTACTGGTCAGTGTTTCGTTAAGACAGTTGTAATGTTCGATTTTTTCTAAATTCCTCGTACGTGATAATCTTCTAAGATTTTTATGGAAATATAATTGATGTCTCAGATACCCGCAATTTATTTTCCAGAATTTATCAACGTGGTTTGTTCTATTTTTCGTTCGCTTCAAAGTTATTGGTCAGTGTTTCATTCTGACAGTTGTAATTTTCGAATTTTTATAAATTCCTCGTACGTGATAATCTTCTCAGATTTTTATGGAAATATAATTGATGTCTCACAAACCGCCACAAAAAAATCCACAAATTTTCAAAGTCGTTATAGCCTTATAAATATTTTTTCCGTTTATGGACGTTTTTTTGCAACTCACGCAACCCCACGCCCCAGCCCCCTCCGCGCGAGTTCCCGCGGTTCCAAACCGCTGGAACTCGCCGGGAAAAAATAAAATCTCGCGGACTGTGTCCGTTGGAAGTGAGGGAAAAAATTAAAAAAAAAATTCCGCGCATCCAGTCCGCGGGAATAACTTGTTGGGAGGCTATTCTTGCCATTTCTTCGGCCCAGAGGCTAATTGCGAAAAAAAATTATTTTTCAGACGCTAGAACAGTACAAATTTCAACTTCTAACTGCTCCTCAGTCGTTGAGAAAGCTAGCAGTGGTATTTGTTCAATGCAACTACAGAGAAAAATGCAGCAAGGTACAGTAATCGTAGCAGTACGTGGGACAGATTTGGTTGGCAACTTGGCATAGTGATCCAGAAATATGACATTCCATCTCTTGAGAGTTGCAAGACGACAGTGAGTCAGTGACTACATCTTTTAACTTTCCTAATGTATGACTGTAGCCATAGAGCGATATAATGGAAAACAAGATCGAACTAATAAATTGATAAGGATGGATTACCAACGAAATACATGCTAGGACAGCAATGGTGCACACAACTACGTTGATAAATGCCTGTCGATGGAAAAAAAAAGAACTTTATTTCTCTGCTCCAAATCATTCTCTAAGTAAGACTTCTTCGAAATAAAACTTTTCTACGAAGTGTAGGACTGTAGGTGCCAGTGACAGCTCATAAGACCGGATCGAGCTATCGACATTTACTTCATGTGCGGTCAGAGAAGTGGACTGTGACTGATCACTGATGCAGTGCAAAATGCTCCAAGAAAACCGCATGCGAAGTCAGAGTCAAAATGTGGTCACATATATACTTCGGTTTAATTTCTAGCTAGATGTGCTTTGAACACTGAGCACTTTTGCACTCGTTCTTTTTTTTTCTAAGGAAGGAGCATTTCATTTTCTGACCGGCAAAATTTCTTCAACTTGTCAACCACATGTCGAACTGAGCGGTAACACTGATTTAATTCACAAGAAAATTTAATAACCTCTCGGTTTAGGATGAAATTGGGAAGAAATATAGAGACAGGAAACTGTTGTGTTGTCAAACACTCAATTGTAGTTTGCTGACCTTGTTAGTGGGGGCTCTCTTTTACCAAGTGAAGCAAAAGGGTCAACCTAACTACCCATACTTGATCCTAATTCATTAGGCTCGGAAAGCGAGCTTTCGCTGTGTCATCGTGCGCACGCGCAAGGGAGGATTACTACTTTTAGTGCGTTAATTTTACAGTAGTACTGCTGACTTGGCTTCAATTCCTAGCTAGCTAGCTTCATCGATCGATCTTTCTTTGTCAGATGGATGTGATTGGCGCCTCGCACGACTTTCTCACCAATCCAAATCGATCGCAGGCCTTTAGTTTTGATCTATACTAAGAAAGATCACACTTTCTGGCAACCCATCTCATTTCCCGTCAATGCACGTTACACACATATCGATCTCCTGTGTTGCGGAAGTGATAGAGACCATTCATGCTGCACTCTGCAGCTCGCTGGCGTCTCAAAGCCGCGGGCGCCATGCATGGCAAGGGTGGCGCGCACGCAATGCTCGGGCAGAGGCCGGTGTTAGCACATGCACGCGCGCAGAGTCGGTCAGGATTGGCGCTCGCGCACGGCTCGTCGCCTGAGCCGCGGCGTGAGAGGGTAGCAAGGTCGACCGCCGACGCGCCGTCAGATCGCGGCCTTGGTTGCCATAGCTTAATTCAACAATGATCACAAGGCCGGACGCCATCCGAAACCATCACATCGCACCTCCAAAAAAGGGTGCGTGTATTGATTGTCATGCGAGTCCTCAATTGATATCGGACGATAAACAATTGACAATGATGCTTACCTTATTGTGGTTGTGACAGGTGACCATACGTCAACGTGAGCCTTGTCCTCCAGTGGTTGGCCGGTTCGGTTTAGCTGGCCTGGCTCCAAGGTCTGAAGCCTGAATATACGCCCTGGCCTTTCTTGTCCTCTCCCTCCTCAACCCTAACCATCGCCGTTAAGGATCCCAACGCCTCCTCAGTGTGTGTTATATGCATATACATCCCACCTTTCTATATACCACTTAAACAAATGTGGTATACCTTTTTATCACTTTTAGTGTATTTAAATACTAATTCTAAGACACTCTAATACAACTTGGTTAAAAAAATTCACCGGAGCCATTTACTTTTGGTATATACCATTTTTTTCATATATAAAAGAAGTAAATACACAAATTATGCTATAAAGAGTGGATTTTGATGAAATTTTCTATAGAACTCACTTTGAAGTATCTTATAATTAATTAATATTAGAGTATAGTTAAAAGGATAGAGAAGTATAACAACATCATTTTAATGGTATATTGAAAGTGTGAGTACATACTCCTAAGAGTATCTAGTCCTACTTCTCATATACTCTTTAAACAAACAAGCTATACATCTTTCTTGTTTGAAGCATACTCTAATAATAATTATAAGATACTCCAAAATGAGTTCTATGAAAAATTTCATCAAAGTCTACTCTTTATAACATAATTTATGTATATATTCATTTTACATATGGGAAACGGTGTATATCAAACAATAAAGGACTCTGATGAATATTTTTCAACCATGTCACATTGGAGCATCTTAAAATTAGTATTTAAGTATACTAAAAGTGATAAAGAGGCATAATACATTTATTTAAGTGGTATATTAGAAGGTGGGAGTAGGACACCATGATTTCAAATGCGTGAATTCATGCCAAATTCGGGTGTATTTTTTGAAAATTTCAGTTTTAGGGTGTATCCCCATCTATAACAATTCGAATGAAATGCATAACTTTGAAACAAATATCCTTGAATTCAAATATTTTGAACAAATTTATACCACATGCTTTGCTTATTTATATATATAATCATAATATAACTACAATCAAACTAACAAAAACTCTATAGTTGTAATTTAATTCAGTTCAAACAAGTTTGAACTAGTTAGTAAACTAGTTAAACTCAACATACAAAAAATTCAAAAAATTTCGCACACCATATCTCACAATGTAGGGAGTATCTCACGCAACGGAGGGTATGTACGTGTAGTATACAAGTATATAAGACTATCTACGTGGTATGTATATTTTTTCAGAGCTAGTATGCATATTTGTTAGACATACTCCTTTTATATGCGTATATGAAGGTATTTGCAAACTACACTAAAAACTATGCTCCTTTGCAATTTTTTCGTATGGTTCATATTGGAGTGTCTTATAATTAGTATACTATTGTACCTAAAGTCACTAGCACAGAAAATGCTATCATAGACGGTTTTCTAAACCGTTTGTAAACATGTGTCAGTGATAATACAACGTATCACAGACAATTTAAAAATCATCTGTGAAACACATATCACAGTTGGTTTGTATCAAGAATCGTCTGTGATATGTGACTAACACAGATGGTTTTTATCTTAAATCGTTTGTGATATTAGACTATCATAGATCATTTTTATCAAGAACCATCTGTGATAGTCACATATCACAGACGATTTTTATCTAAAACTATCTGTGATAGCCTTTTTTTCCTTGCCTCTCTTGGCAGAACTTCCATGAGTAGTATTTATTGTTCTAAATTTTCTTCTCCTTAGATATTTCTTCAATGATATTTACAAGGCACAACCAGTTATAGATTTTCTAATTGAATATCTAAATATCTTAGATGCTTTGAGGCACAGCTTGTCTAGCTGAGATCATCTTAAAGTATAAATATTTGTAGCACTTTTATCTACTTTCTTATTCTAATGTTGACGGATTCTAAGGCAAAATCCAATTCCATCCACAGTTCATCCTGAAAGTTGTCATCCTCTGATTTATCTTCCATTTCATCGTCATACTCGAATGAGAATACCATAGACAACCTATTTTCACTATGGTCTTGATCATGAACAGGACCAGAGTGATCCTATTCCGGCATAAGTCCAGAGTGAAAATAGGTTGCCTATGGTATTCTTATTCGGAGATGAGGATGAAGTGAAAGCGATAAATTAGTGCATGACAACTTTCAGGATGAACTGTGGATGGAATTGGATTTTTCCTTGGAATCCATCAACATTACAATAAAAGAAAGTAGATGGAAGTTCTACAAATGTTCATACTTTAAGATGATCCTGGCCAGACAAGCTGTGCCTCAATGCATCTAGGATGTTTAGATATCAATTTCAAAATTTATAACTGGTTGTGCCTTGTAAATGTTATTGCAGAAATATCTAAAGAGAATAAAATTCCAAACAACAAATACTATTCATAGAAGTTCTATCAAGAGAGGAACAAAAACTTTTGGTTCCAACAAGCAAGACATTATTCAGTCATTGAACTCAAGATAAGCAAATATTAAGGATAATTTTAGGTTACAATACATTGACAAGATATGAAACTTTTCAGATTCACACCAAGGAAAGGAACCGGTTAGAGCACGAAAGATTGGATAAATTGTTGTACATTTCATACAATTCAACTAGAGGATGGTAAATAGGTTTCAACAATTGCGTGAGGAAGGGTCTAAAGGAAACAGATCTAACCCATTGGACTTTGGTGTTTTGGATTTGGAATTTGGTGTTGGACTTTTGGTGGTTTGTCATGAATACCCCCTTGCATGATCCAAGAGATAACACCTTGGATTTTGCCTTGGAATATTCCTATGACAATATCGGGTGTGTTCTTTACTTGTGGCTGGTTACAATTTTTTGGCGTTTCGTGGTATTTCTGAAGCTGACGGCGTGCTCGTGAGGTATGAAGGCAACATGGTGTTCAAAATCAAAGTGATAGTTGAACTCCATATTGTCTTCATACTAGCCTCAAGAGCACTACGTCACCTTGAAAAATACAATGTAACGGCAAAAACTGGGACCAACCACTAGTAAAGAATTGTGTCCCATTGAGATAGGAACAACTGCTGTGAACTGTTACTAATTTCACACAAAGACACACACATCTGAATTATTAGCTAAACTTATCATGTGCAATAAGCAGAGAAATGAATTCTTAAGGTGAAAATTCTAACATGGGCAGCCACAGTTTAGATGGGATTAAGAAGTTTTAGGATCGAATTTTCATTAAGAAACTATAAATCAAGTTCATCACAAAGCAATCAATGTCAGTATAGAGCAGCAACTGGACAACAAAATCTAAAAACTTGAGGGCTATCTCTAGCAACAGGAATAGCTACATCTCTAGAATTGAGGGCCAATTACAATCAGTTTTTGCTCATTACAATCAGATTTTGCTCATTAGAAAACTAAAGATAAAAAAAGTTCACTTGACATTTGATTTCATACCTACTCCTCTGATTTATAGCTCGGCCGAGTAGATGTCCCCCACAGGGTGTTAATATTTTGTTTCCTTTCGCTCCTCTTCTTTCATTAGATTATACACAATTACAATCTGCATGGGAATGGCATACATGTATTTTATCAGATGATAGAGTTAGGAGAATATGCCAAAGCATAATGCAAGTCAGTGTATAGTCTCAAAAATACATGTATTTAAGGGCAATTGTTGTTACTTTTATATAATTAATGCATATATGAAGAGAGATAATTGATGCATTGAATGAGACTCTAAAAACTAATATTGAGAAAATGGCTCGATAATAATGCAACAAAACATACTACTGAAATTATTTGAAGCAAGAAATGAAAGGACAAACCAGTTTTTCCACTAATCAGTAGAAAAAGCGTTACACAGCTGAAAATTCATCTTTACACAATGTCAACACATAGTAAGAACTTTTCAGGGTTTTATTAGGCTCTAATTCGGGATAGGTAGCACAATTATAAACTACTTTATGCTTTGCATGTCAAAAGCATAGGATAAATCCTTTGTAAACAGAAATGACGTGTCGAGAGGTGCTTTGGCATACAAATTTGAAGGTACATTACAGTACATTTAGAACAACATGCACATATATCATACTACAAAAAGGACCATTCAGTTTAATTGTTTCATCTAGTATTGATGAAGTCAGGATTATAACAAATCGTGCCTAAAAAAATGTGTTTTAAAAACAAAATGCAATGCAATTTACTATATCCATGTCATTCTAAACAACTAGTATCTCCATCAAGTTCATCCCAAGAAAAATTTACACCAAAACTTCATTTGAGCAGTCTACACGAGGATTACTAATAGAATGTCAATGCGTAAACACTAGACACTAGATGACAATGGGAATAACAGGAAGCACAAGGACGAGATGAGGAAGCAAACCTTGTAATCGAGGATCATCTAGGGCATCTTCTTCATCAGTTCAATAGTATTCGTTGGCCTAAAACGAATCAAACATGAAGCAAGGAGGTATATCACAAGGGAGATTCAAGAAATGCGTGGCGCTTACTTCTCGGTGGTGATACGGTCGCACTTGTGTCCCTTGCGCTTGGTGCCCATCTCGCCGCACTCGAAGCCTAGGATCAGCTATGTTTTTAGGTGCCACGGCGGTGGAGAGGGGAGGGGCTAGGGTTTTGAGGGTGTAGAGGTGGGAGGGTGGTGGCTTGCGTCACGGGGAGCCTCCTCTTCGGCCCCGGGGGATCCTCCTTAGGCGGCGAGGAGTCGATGGCGCCGACGTAGGCGTAGATGGGTGTGGTGTTGTGACGAGGAGTGGGGTGTAGTGAGGGAGATTGGCGGTAAAGCGGGGAAGCCGAGGGGGCGAGGGAGAAGCCGAGAGGGCGTTGGGATCGGGCGATGGGAAATAGAAACTACTTATACTACGAGAGGGGAGATATCACAGACGGTTCGTGGTGTATCAGCTTATCACAAACGGTTCTTAGCATATCTAGTTACTTGGACGGTCGTGCTAGCAAAACCATCTATGATTAGCTTTAACACAGACGATTTTTGAAAACTGTCTGTGATGAGGCATCTAATATAGGCCTTTCTGTAGTAGTGAGTAATAAATGAGTATTTTAATTCCATTTAGATGGTATATCGGAGATGGAAGTAACTACTCCCGACAGTAGAACATATTTTTGTATCCTCTAGTCACGTAGAAAGAGAGAGCAGCCGGTCGACACTAGGCAATGTCCTCCGTAAGCTTGGTTGTGATCATGTTCCCTTCTGTTTCTATCCTGAGAGGTAGAGAGGGAGGTGGGGGTGCATATTCTTCAAATGAATCCGAATCCACACTGTTCATTAGACAAAAATGGATAAGATTGGATAACAGGGCAGAGTGCCTTAACAATGGTAAAGGAACGAGTACTAATTCCATTTACAACCATACAACAACACCATCTAAGCCAACACAGTGGCGAAGCCGGTAAGAAAATAGAGGGTGGTCGTAAAGGACTAATGTCTTGTAGTCCACCGACACCGCCATCTGCCTCGGCTTCACCACACCACCAACACCGCCCGTAAGCCCGCCATCTGGGGCGAATGGATGGACATCAAAATATTTGTAATTCTATTGATCCGAGAAAGGAATCATAGTACATAGCACTAGCAATTAATGATAAGTAACTAGACTACTCCTAAATGTTCTCATCTATTCTCGGCCTCACCCCATTTGATAGCACAGCCATGGACTCAATGTTCCCATGGTTCCTAAATGCCATTAAGAGAATTACTCACCAATATACTACCCACGCTTCAATTCCTGAATCTAAAATGAGAGGTACATGCAAAGAAGAAAATGCCCTTCATACATGTAATGGCACACTAGCTCCAGCCTCTAGGCGCACCCCTAAGATCCCTTCCAAGATGACACCAGATGAAGAGGACGACTTGGCCCCAATTCTCAGTTGTCATCGCCTTGGCCCTAATGGTGTGCACCTTTAGCACATTCGCGGCCGCCATGCCAAGGTTAGGGGTGGGGCTGACACGCTTCTGTCTCCTCACTGCCACAAATCGGTGTCGCCTTCGGGACTGAAGGCCGCATAGTTTGTTTTTGCATTATTACAAATCTACGAGTATTCAACTATATCACTAACTAGATAATATATTAATTTCAAGGAAATTAAATAATTAATAACAACATATTATATACTAACTAGGGCAAACAATAAAATTAAATACTTCATAAAAATACATTTCATATTATATATACTAATATATTATATACCTCGGGCCAATGTCGACCGTCGGCACTCGCCACTCCCCTCAATCCCTTACTAGTTCTCCGTCACTCCATCTCCCTACCCTCGTCAGTCTACTCTTCGTCTCCCACTCCTCATCTCATTCAATTCCAGATCTAGCCGAAGTAGTGCTGGTCATGTCTGCCCAATCGCTCTGCTGCCACAGCCGTGCCAATGCACCCGCGCCTTCTTGTGGCTCGTGCCCCGCCAAGTTGGGCGGCGGCCAACGGCCCACTCACTCCGGCTGGGCTCCTCGTGCCCGCCATCCTAGGCCCGGCTAGGTGGCTCCCCTCCTCCTCGTCACACCGTCGCTCGGCTGATGGTCGCTAACTTGCTCCTCGTGCCCACCGCCCTGGGCCCGGCTCGGTGGCTCCCCAGCTTCTCGCATCATCGCCCCAGGTGACCACATCCCAGGTTTCTCCTCCACCTCCCATCTTTGTCGCGCCACGTCCCCACCAACTGCCGCTACTCCAGCTAGGTCGCCCACGCCCAACCCCCTCAGGTACGTCTCGTTGGTCGCTCTCCACGATCAATTGGAGTGGGAACGGGTGGAAGGGTATATGTAAGACACACAGTTGGGCCTTGTGGGCGTCAGCAAAGACCCAAAAATCTTTTCCCTGGTCAAGCAGTCATTTTCTTCTTCCTCCTCTCCTTCTTCTTTTGCAATTTGGCACCTGTCTTACACCCTCATTTTTCAAAACAAACCTAAAAAAATGATGACAGGAAAAGGGAAGTCACGGGGGAGCAATAGTAGGAAGAAACAAATTAACCATCCTATATGCCGTATGTTTGGGAACGAGACACGAGAGTGTGGGCGGACGCCGACTGTTTCACGGGCCACTGTCCGAAAGAGAGGGAGTAGACTTGTGAGTTTATACAAGTTCGGGGGGAAGTAGAGAGGAGTCCCTTGGTCCATGTTCCCGGGGGACACACCAGTTGTGAGACTTGTATTCCGTGAGAGTTCCGGTCCCAGTCAAGGGTTATAGTGGATTTTTATAGGCGCTCAGCCTGTTACATAAATACCACCATACCCCTACTAGAACGGCTCGAGTAGGGGCATCTTGGTCATTCCGACGGGGAGGTAGTGGAGCCCACGTCATCATCCCGAAGGGGTAGGCTTCTAGTTCGGGATCCCATAGGAGAATTGGTGACCCCGCTCAGTGATTGGTCCAAGCAGCATGAAGGTGCCCACCTATTGTAAGGCCCCCATTTTTGATAAATAAATATCAATAATGGGTACCATGTGCTTTCTGTACTAGTCCCATGATCAGTGGCCAGCACGCACAATTACAAATTGATATCACAGTCATACACAAACTTTATTATTACAGCGGAACCAAAGTGCATAATATTCTTACAATACCAAAAGTAATGACATATCAGTGGAGACATATTTCTTGTAGTATGCCTTTAACCCAATATTCCCACAGGCAACTGACAAGGAGAACCCTAGTAAAATTCATCGTTCATATCCCCGAATCCTGCGTCATAAAATGTATCGTCGGGGAAATCTGTTTCTTCGCCTAAAAATATCAACATAGGCAAGTTGAGTACTTACGTACTCGCAAGACTTTTGCAAAACCTATTATACATGCAGGCCAATTCAAAGGAAAGGCTCATGGTTGCTTTGCATAAAGCTAATTTGGAATGTAAATACATAATAATAGATTGCAAAACAGAATTTAAGTAAAAACAGCTTAATACTGAAAGTAACAGAACATAAGCATAAATAAATCTCAGGTACCTGGGTATCATGACCATTTTCAAGAACCAACTTCTACCATCACATGGTAGAATCCAGATTTTGTAAAAATAGAAACAGCTAACTAGTGCTGGCGCACCAAGATTCTCATAACCGCGGGAATGGCTTTTCGAAAAGTTTGACACTCTGCAGAGTTGTACAGCTTTACCCACAAGTAATGACCAACCCCTTTTTGCCAAGCCAGTAACACACTTCCTTTAGTGTGTCGGCAAGGAGATCATAACATAACTGTTACATTGTTTAACCCTAACTTTGCACCAGCCCGGTGATGTTAAACCCGTACTATGGTGTAAATGTTTGCACAGTCACTGCACAGTAATGATTAAGTATATCCATAGTATGGTATTCACCGTTGTATCAGCAAACGTGACTCCTAACACCTCGGTGTGGGCGCCCCTCCGAGCAACCAGTCACTGAAGAAGCTCGTACTACCCCAGCCTACCAATGTGCAAAGCTAGTTTTAAGCAACTTAATAGGTTAAGACTGTCCTATACCAGTACTTGTGGTTGTACGGTAATTTCTTAAGTTTAATGAACACGTAGTTCGATCCTTAATTCGATACGGGCAATAGTCTCCCCCTACACTACGTACAAGTCCCTCGTACACCCGACTATTGCCAATAATTGCCCGCATCAAAACCATAGTTTTATTTTTATTTTTGATCAAAATACCAATCATAAGAAAGGTCATACCCATTGAATGTCATATCCAATATTTTTAATCATGTCAAGGTTTTATGTTGCTTTAAGCATGGCTAAGCATAACATTAAGTGTGATTAACCCAAATTGACATCAATTACTGTCTAAGTTATTCTAGGGTTATCAAGGTTCACAATTCTATACTTATCAAGGAAGTTCCATAAAACTACAGGTACAACTACGATTACCCACGAAATAGCAGACTTTAATAAAAATAACTTATGCAATAAAACATTTAATGAAAACATTTATAAAACTGGAATCAATATGATCAAAGGGGTGCTTGCTTTGTTGATTATCTGCGTAGTCGAATTCTTTTTCATCGTCGACTACTCCGGATTCGTCGGGTTCTACATGTCGTATAATAATAACATAACAAATAAATTTCAATAGGGCTAAAAAGAAGTCAGATGGAAAAATTCAAATAAAATAATTTCATAAATCAGGGATGGTTACATGGATTACTTTATTTCTTTTCCACATTTTAAAGGATTAATTTATTCATATTAATATTGACTTTCTTATTCACCATTTGCAGTGTTTTAATTATTTTCCATGGTACACCCTAAATATTTTTACATAATCAGGTTCATAACAGAGCATGGAGTCTAACAAAATTTGTTTCATTTAATTTGGAACTGAATTGTAACAATTCTATAATTGGCATATTTCAAATTCTTTTTTTAAATTTGAATCTGAAATTCAAATAGAGTTCATTCTATAATATTTTTGCATATTATAAATCTACATGATTTTAGATGAATTTAAAAATTTATTTCATAAAATTTGGACAGTTAGTTCAAAAGATATTCAAGTTTGAATGTGTTCGGTTTTGATAATTCTGAAAGTTAGAAAATTTGCTAAAAACGGAAGGTACGTTTTCACTTTGAAAACCCGCTTTCCTTTCTTGGGCTACGCTGGACCGAGGCAGCGACGGGTGGGCCCGATGGCGATGAGACGTCTTGGCGGCGGTGCGGCTGACGTGCGGGACCACGTTGTCGATCTTTGGTGCTTGGCGGCGTGAGGCCCGACATGTGGAGCACGCTTTCGGCGGTGTGCGTCGCGGTGACGACCAGGTCCCGCATGGCAGTGGCTCGACACAGCGCGTGTGACTCGCCTGTGGACCCGATTGTCAGCGACACCCGCCAGAGGCACGCAGTTGCGAAGCTCCTCCGTGGCGGCATCACGGAGAAGTGGAATGGGTTCCACTTTCACGCTCAGCGTGCTTGCGCGCTTCTAGGGACGGTGTCACTTCGGCCGAAGGTGGCCGGAGTTGGCCTGCCACCGTGAGGGGGTGTGGCGGCAGACACGGCCGGCGGCGCAACGACAAAACTACGGCTTCCCGAGGTGAAAGATCACCGCAGAGAGCATCAGTGGGTCACAGAGATCCCATTTTTGGTTTTCATTCAAAGGATTAGGCATCGGGGAGGTGTTCTCACCGTGCGGCGACGGCGGTGGCGGAAGGAGCTCGGCGCGCAGGCTCGTCGGGGAAGAAGACCACCAATTGAGGTTGCGGACTGAGTCTAGGTGTGGCGAGGTTGCTTCAGGCGAAGCGGTTCGAGGAATGCTACGGAGAAGAGCGAGTTTGAGCGTTTTCCCCTTTTTCGGGTGTTTGGCCAGAGCTGGGGAAGAAGGTGGAGGCTAGCGGCGATGAGGTGGTTTGGTGAGGTCGTGCGGGTTCTAGGAGTGTGTGCAAGTGCTAGAGATGGCTTTGCGACGCTTAAATAGATGAATGAGGCGGTAAGGCACAGGGTTTGGACGAGAGGGCAAAAGCGGCGGCTCGGGCGAGCTTTCTCGGCCAAGTTCTGGCGCAAGGGAGAGCACACTGACCGAGGCAGGTGCGGCGTAGCAGGGACGACGTGCTAGCAACCTCGGGCGGCGAGTTGCGGCGGGGAAACGACATGCCAGAGAGGCGGCGCTGGCTCGGTTGGCTTCGCGCGAGAGAGAGCAGAAGAAGCACGAAGAAGAGCGACTGACAGGTGGGGCCAAGCTATCAGCGA
The DNA here is from genome assembly GCA_036346275.1 of Otatea glauca. Taxonomy (NCBI): domain Eukaryota; kingdom Viridiplantae; phylum Streptophyta; class Magnoliopsida; order Poales; family Poaceae; genus Otatea; species Otatea glauca. The sequence goes on along the minus strand of CM070718.1, from coordinate 7,836,068 downwards.
GAGAGATAGAGGTCGGCCGGGAGGACAGCTGGCGCCTTGGGCCCACAAGTCAGTGAGAGCTAGGGTAAATCTCAGGAATACTCTCGACAGATTTGGGGTAAATCCGAAGTTTGGGTTAAAATATAAGCTTAATATTTTATGAAAATTTTTACAGAGGTTGGAAAGGAAAATAAAAGGCTCTGGTAAAATTTTCAGACAAAATATACGAGTAAAAATATTACTAAAAATCTGACAATGCACTGTTATAGATTTTTACTGATTCTAATTTTTATTTAATTGATGGTCAAGATCAGTTTATTATTTTATGGAACTTTTTGTAAGTATTTTTTGAAGTATTATTCACCTTGGATAAAATTTTCATATTTTTATATTTTATATTTTATTTTTAATAATTCTGACATTGTAATTTCTAGCTTTTCTAATAGTCTATTTTTGAATTTCTAAAATTACCAAATTTAGAGATAAATTCTTGATACTTTTACCAGGGATGGGTAAGGTTAATATGTCAGTATGGTTAAAAGTTTAACCCTAGTTAAGGTAAGATACATTCTGAAGAAATCTTATGGGTTCAAATTTTTATTTATCTCCTCATGATTACTTTTGTCTTTTAATTTATTTTATTGATCCAGTTCAGTGCAAGTGGCACAAACAGGATCCTGGGTGTATCTAGGATTTATCTAAAATTTTTATGAATTTTACTGACATTAGGTTTTTACCTTTTTGTCTTTTACCATTTTACTATATAGATCATTTGGATTTCTTTTAATAGGAAAAAGGCAAAAAGAACTTCTTTAATTCAGAAAAATCAGAAAACATAATAATAAATCATATGAATATTTTTTTGATATTGTATTTCTTATTTTATTGAATTTTTGGGCTGTTACACCCATATCCATGGGCGTCCGGGGGGACCCTCTTGGATCGGGTGTCTTGCCAAAAGCCCCGCAATCAGGAGGCGAGGTGAGACTCCTTGGAGGATTGGAAAGCCCCCCCTCCCCCGAGTACTTCCTCTAGAGAACTTGCGGGGCATGAGAGGATCCCCCGTAGCACTCCCGTAGAGGTATGCCCGCGAGGTACGAAGAGACCTCCCCTCATCCTCGTGAGGGAGGCCCGCTTTACACCTCGCGGTCCTAGGTCCACATGCCTACAGGGTACGAGGAGAACGAGGCCTCCTCCCCAGGAGTTGGTAGGTTTTCCTCAACACCATGAGAAGCAATATCTGCCAAATAGTACATGTGTTACCGGTCTTTTCCCCAACCAAAAGACTTCAAATATCATTTCCTTGTCATCTCCTTTTTTTTTTGAGCAGACAAGCATTGCTTTCTCATCTAAAACAACGGTGAAACGCCAACCAAACCAGACAATAAATATCAGCAAACCCTGCATGCAACAAAAAAAAGGTCGACTAGTGAGGTGCGCACTTAAATGAGATTTTTTTCCCCGACAAGAAACTAAAATGATAAATTAGCTAAGATTTAGATATATTAGTATTACCTTGCACACTGTAAGTAGTTTACTTTCGTTTACACCCCGCGGGGCCGCCGGGTCGCGTCCTTTAAATACCTCACCACCATCCAGTTTCCCTTCGAACCTACAGACTTAATTATATGTCTCTCCTTCAGTAGTCACTAGTCAGTACTCACGCACGTCTCACGTACGCAATGGTGAAGGAAACCACCGAAGTACACGGCGGCCACGAGCTGGTGACGGTCACATCGGCCACGACGGTGGCGGCGGCGCTGCCGCTGCAGGACCACCGCCTGCCGCTTTCCAACCTTGACCTCCTCCTGCCGCCTCTCGAGGTCAGCGTCTTCTTCTGCTACCTCCACCCGGCGCCCACCGCGGCAGCGCTCAAGGAGGCGCTGGCCAAGATTCTGGTGGTGTACTACCCGCTCGCCGGGGAGGTGGTGGCCAACGGCGACGGCGAGCCGGAGCTACTATGCAGCGGCCGTGGAGTGGACTTCGTGGAGGCGAGTGCGGGAGGCGCCGAGCTGCGGGAGCTCCGGCTTGGCATGGTGGACGAGAGAGTCCAGAAGCTGGTGCCCGCCAAGAAGGCCGGCGTGATATCTGTTCAGGTATAATCTTCAGCTTAACAAAAGATTACTATGAGAAGCTTCAGGTACAATCTGTTCAGGAATTAACGTTAGTAAGTATTATATCAAGACAATTATTACTACTACATAAAGTACATATAATTGAACTGTTTCATCATTTTATGAGTACGGCATCGCGTTTTGTATTGTCGTGAACTTTCTATGATCATGTGAAGGTTTTGGCTGCTGGACGTACGCTGCGATCCTGTGCAGGGAGTATTAACTGTTGTGAAGCATGCACCGGTTACTACTTACTAATGGATGCTTTACGTCATTCAAGAGTGACACGTACGGCCAGATGACGACATGATATATACTTAGGGATGAAATGGAACGAAAACGGTCGGTAAATGGTCGTTTCGTTTCCGTTTCCACATCTTTTACTGGTAACAGAAACGGAATCGGAAATCCCGAAAACGGACACGAAAACAAATAATGATCGAAACGGATGCGGAACGGAACGGATACGGAAACGAAAGTAGAAAATTCCAAAAGAACGTAATACATGATCACAGTATAACTTATTCCATCACCAAGGTGGATACAAGAACAATGTTATGTTCATCGGTATCACTAGACAGTTTTTTCTCAAGTTTGTCAGTTGAAGGCTCGCTATTTGTACCCCAGATCAAACCATCATATCCTCCTAAATATCATTATCATCGACATCCTCTTGCTCCTCCAACTATAAAGATGTAATGCTCTAAAATTTGCATACTATTGTTCAATGTTCATTTATGATTTTCTGAGATTTATTCTGGATTTTTTGGAATTTATAAATGCCATTTTACTATTTTTAGATTTATATAATTAATTTATTCATGAAAAATAAAGCCAAAAATATGCTAAAATAATTTCCCTAGGTTCAAAATGTTCTAAAGTATTTTTGAGATTTTTTTTTTTGAATTTTTGAACTCTATTTGATATTTTCTATAAAACTATTTGTATTTCTAAAATTATTTTAATTTAAAAATAAATGTAAATTCTCTATTCTCCTTTTTCGGCCAAATGGGTCAAGTTTCCGACAGAATTTCCAGTTTCATTTATACGGAATTTCCGATTCTGTTTCCGTTTCCGACGGAAATGGCTCTCCCGTTTCTGTTTCCGACAAAAAATTTCCGTTTCCGTTTCCATACCGACATTTTCCGTTTCCGAAAAAAGGCTTCCGTTTCCGTTTTTCTCCGGAACGGTTGGAAATTCCGTTTCCGTTTTCACCCATGTATATACTCCCTCCGTTTCAGGATACTCATCCTTTTTTTTACTTTTCACTGTTCTCTAAACTTAAACTTCGACTCTTAATTTTATACTAATATATTTATAAAATATTATGGGAGCATAATATCATAAATGTATTTTTAGACAAATCTAACAATACTATTTTAATACGACTTTTACTAAATATTTAGTAAAAATATTATTGGTCATAGATTACCAAGATTGACTAATCAAAGTCAGAGATGTCCAAGTATATTTTGAAAAGAAGGAAGCATAGATGATGTACCGGGGATGTTTAATTCATGTGCGAATGAAGCCACAAACTGTGTACATAACATAATATATAAAAGAGATTATGTCCTTAACCAAAAGTTTATACACATTTTGAAAATGCTATCGATCTTATACGTTACTTGAATGTACGTACGCACATCATCCCCCTGGTACGGATAGAAAGGAGAATCTTCATGCTAGACGCAGACAGTGAGTTATTAGATCTCAAGTATAAAGAATGAATACACACATATTTTTTTGGTAAAAATGTTTGGTATGATCTAGTCCCCTAGTAACTAGCTAAGTAGCTATCAACACAATCAATCTTGCATGTAAATATGTGTAGTGAAGAGAGAGAAAAGGTGATAAGAGTGAAGATTCCAATCACCATGCACCATGAATGATGATGATAGCTAGTAGCATGGGACTAGTTCACACAAAAACCTCATCGTTTGTGTATATATATATATAGTTTCATACTCCCGAGAGTACCACTTAATGTATATACGTATATGTATGTATGTAATGAAAATGGCTCTATACTCTTAGGAGTACATACTCTCACTCTAAGTATACTGTTTAAATGATGTTGTTATATTTCGTTATCCTTTTGAGTATATTCTAATACTGATTATAAGATGCTTTAAAGTGAGTTCCATGAAATTTTTTGTTATGGTCCACTCTTTATAGTATAATTTGTGTATATATTCATTTTACATATAGAAAAGGGTATATAGTAAAAATAAAGGGTTTTGATGAAATTTTTTCAACTATGTCATATTGGAGTATCTTAGAATTATTATTGAAGTATACCGAAAGTGATAAAGGAGTATAACACGTTCGGTTAAATAGTATATTGGAGGTGAGAGTATGTACTCTCGGGAGTATGAAAAGTGTTATATGTGTGTGTGCACATGTATATATATACACATATATATATTAGTGATGTAGTAAAAATAGAAATCACATCTGGCTGTAAATGTGAACGTATGTCGTCACTAAATCTCCAATAAAGAAACATTTCAAAGTTTATCCATCTGACAGTAAATGTGAATGGATCTAGATATAAATGTGGTATCCATTTTTACTACCGCCATCACACAACGGTTCTATTTTTTCATCTGGTCATAAATTGGAATGTATCTAGACGTAAATATGGTATCCATTTTTATTGTTGCTATCACATAGTGGTTCTATATTTTTTTCATTTGGATGTGAATTGAAATATATTTTTACATAAATGTAGTATCCATTTTTACCGCCGCCTTCACACAACAGTTTCATTTTTTCATTTGGACGTAAATATAGTATCCATTTTTACTGTCACTATCACATGGTCATCACGAAATCATGTAACACGTCCAGTAAATTAGTGTAAAAGCTTGTTCATCTGACGTTTATTGGCAAAACTTATATCATTATGTTCCCCTCGTCGTTAATAAGCTACCGGTGAAAAACGTTTGTGAATCGGAGCTATCAATCAAAAGTTATGGCTAAAATAACAAAAGAAACATTCTAAGAAACCTATATTTGTTGGTTGGTTGGTTACGTCGCTAGTTGGTTTGATCCCTTAAGAAGTGGTTGCATGTGGGGCGGGGGACACCCTCATCTAGTCTACCAATAAAATAAGTTATTCTACACTTAGGAGTAGAATAATATATACTTCGGTGTGTGTGTAGAAAGTGGTTTTTGTATACTAGTGAACTTTGATACTAGTTATCATCACCATTCATCTAGCATGGATTGGAACCTTGGGTCATATCATATTTTCTCTTTCTCCGCTATACGCATCCACGTGCAAGATTCATGATGTAGATAGCTACATTTTGGTGGGTTCATTCGAATTTTGTCCAAAAATTCAAATCTTAGTTAAAATTTGTCAAAAATTGAAAATTTTGGACAACCATTTCGTCCCGAAATTCCACCCAAATGGGTGCCGAAACTTTTTTTGAACCGAAATTCCAAACCTCGGATGACACTGCTTTGCATGGCGTATGTACGCAGGTGACTAAGTTCAAGTGCGGTGGTACCGTCGTCGGCTGCACCTTCGATCACCGCATCTGCGACGCCTACTCCTTCAACATGTTCCTCGTCGCGTGGGCCGCAGCCGCCCGTGGTGACTCCCCACCCCCGGCCCCGTCCTTCCGCCGCTCCCTAGTCGCCCCACGCAACCCACCACCGCGCGCTCCGTCCACTGACGCCCTGATCGACCGCTTGTTCTCCCCTCTCAGCTCCGCGCCGCCCCCTTCGACCGTCGCCGCCGTTGCCATCAACCGCATTTACCGCATAGCCGCAACTGACATCGCCGCTCTGCAGGCCTCTGCCGGGCCAGGAAGCACGAAGCTTGAGGCATTCACGGCCCACCTGTGGCACCTCTGCTCCAGGGCCGCCACCCCGCGACAACGTTCGTGCTGCATGGGCGTTGTTGTGGACGGGCGCACTCGCCTGTTCCCGGACGGCGCCATGAAGGCCTACTTCGGCAACGTGCTGACCATACCATACGGAGTCGTAGGCACCGACGACCTGCGTTGCATGGCCCTCGCCGACGTGGCGGACGACGTGCACCGGTGGGTGCTGGAGGCCGCGACCGGCGAGCACTTCCGGGGGCTGGTAGATTGGGTCGAGGAGCTGCGGCCTAAGCCGGCCGCGGCGAGGGCGTACTTGGGTGGCACCGGTGGCACTGAGGCGGCGGCGTGCATCGTGTCGTCTGGGATGGGTTTCCCGGTCGGGGAGGCCGACTTCGGGACGGGCCTGCCGGCGTTCGCGTCGTACCACTTCCCGTGGCCTGCCGGCGCCGGGTACGTCATGCCGATGCCGAGCGCGCGCGGGGACGGCGACTGGGTGGTGTACGTGCACGCGGGGCCGGAGATGGTGAAGGTGATGGAGGAGGAGCCAACTATTTTCAGAGCCCTGGAGAATAGCTACGTGTTTGGATGAGATCATGGGGGATATGCATCATATATATGTGGCAGGTAATTTACTGGAAATTGACGGATGACATCGTCTTTACGTTGGAGCGCGTGTGTTGGTATCTATGTTACCGTGCATGCAGTTAATGGAATCGTATATATAATGTTAAGTGTAGTGTCATGTCATGCATGTTTGGAGTTGATATATGTGCTGATGTACATGCATGGAGTACAGTACCTGTGTGACGCCACCCACTGTATCATTGGTAACTTCACGTTATGTTGTAACAAAGCATATTGTGTGCGGGGAAAACGTGTCACGGTAATAAGAGAAATTTTACGTGTATTATACTGATAGTATATAATAGCACTATTGTAGAACCATTTATCATAGACAGTTCGGATCAGTCATCACAGACGGTTTAGAATCGTCTTTATCAAAATGCCAATGATGACAATACGTCATCACAGACGGTTTTGCAACCGTCAGTGAAAAAATACATTCTAGACGGTTCCAAACTAAAACCGTTTATGATGATCACACATCACAGACGGTTCGATGATGTTGATTTTCTATTTTTTTTCTTTAATTTTATTTTATTAGCTAGCCTCAGGAAATGCTAACCATGCCCTCTGAAAGAAAAGACAAAATACAAAATACAGAGCATCACCAGTATTATTATGACATACATCTCATAAATGAGCTCCGATCACATATGAACATACAACGCATCTATTTTAGAAATCAACTCTGATCGCACATTACAATGTACAGTGCATCCATTTAAGAAATCAACTCACATATATAAAAACCAATTAAATTGAGAACTATAACTTACAAATTCATATCACAAGGTTCACAAATTAATAGAAACGGTATCTAACAAATTCACAACTTATCAGTTGAGCCTTGAGTAGCATATGCCCTTTGGATTTAAGACCTCACGCATCAAGAAGGCACAGAGATGTCCTCGAATACTTAGCAGGTCAGCCTGTTCCAACGCAGATTCAGCGCATTGCCAAACCTATCGATGAGAAGAGTAAAGTCTTGCGTGTATATAAATTGATAAGTGGAGACAATTGTTGCAAGATTGACAGGCCTGTATGACATTGGTGTTCTGTGAACCAACGAGGAGTGCCATGTTGTGACAAATGTAGAATCCACATAGGTCGGTGCCCTTTGGCTGCTAGTGGCACTGCTAGGTTAATTAGTTTTGAAGGTATTATTATGGAGTGTGAAGGATTATTGCGTACTATCGGATACCGAAAACTTATAAATATGCGTTAGAGTGGTTGGGCCCTTCTTGTGTGGCCCTCCCTTATATTTGTAGACACCGAACGACGTGTCAAGTTAATCTTTGATAGGCTGCAAGTCGTGGGTGCCGCCCTTTCTGGAATCAAGGTAAATTACCCGGTTCTATCTCGGTATAATTACGAGTAGAACCCAATGAAACCTACATAGGTATGTTGTCATGGTCATTGAACCTAACTTCGAAGTGCGATATATAGTACAAATCAACAAGTATAGCATCTGGACGAAATACTTACCCTGGGTTGTGGGGTAACAATATGAATTTTTTGTCCGAATCAGCCAACATTACTTTTTTCATGTACTCGTGGACGAATTATTTATCTTCGTCCATGGTTTGCTTAGACACCATGTGTGGGTCGATGAAACCCATCGGTTGTTTCCTTACTATTGCTTCCAGGTGCATGTATCTACATATACAAAATCAAGAATCATATATATATGGCGTTTATCGATGCGGCAGAAATGTAGACGGTGGTTGCACACACTTTCATTGTCCAGCATCTTATGAGTGAGACATCGAGCGCTTTGAGGTTGTACAGATTGAACAAGTCGGAGAAGCCGACCACGAAGATGCCATCTAAAAATCGGTGTAAGAAATGCTCATACTTGAAGCTCACCGAGATACTCGATGTCCGTTGTGCCATCAGCTTGTTGGCTTGTTCTATATACCTATCTTGCAATCTAATGCAGATTAATGTAAGCGTCTCCTTACGCCCATCCGGTACGAACGGCTGCCCCAACTCGAATTACCGCACCAATGGGGCAAACGAAAAGTCACGGGCTGACGTGGTCCCTTTCGATTTGCCCTTATCTCTGCCTCCCCTTCTACCAAATGTCATCTTCACAGGCGCACAGTGTTTCGAGTATATCATTTCGTGTTCCGAGAGAATTAAACCATCTGTTCAAATTCCACTGTGAAGACCATGTTCCATGTGTTTCGTTTCCCCAACGCAGGTCGTTAATTGCACTTCGGCGATAATATATACTCGATCGATCGATAGCATTCCACATCGTGTGCTTGCCTCCGACGCCGGCATGAGCAACTCAAACTCCAAGGCCTCCTCTATCGGCTCCGCCGTCCGGCCATGTGAGACTCCACCACTACCGTTGCCTCCGACACCGGCTCCACCACCGCCACCACCTTCACCTCCACCGCCGACTAACCCTCCCCCACCGTCACCGTCGACTTCGCCTCCTCGGCCTCTAACGAGGCCCTGCGCTAATGGTTGCGGCGCCACGCTAGTGCCATATCAATGAATCCGCCAGCCGCGGCTTATGCGCTACACCGACGGTCTCCTCCGCTGGCCAGTTCGTCGCCCGCCTCGAGCAGTACTACCGCTCCCTCCGCCTCAAGCGTCGTCGAAAAGATGCGTCCGCCACCAACAGCAATCTTCGACTCGTTGGCGGGCTATCGTGACGGCTGGGAGCTAGACGATGACTCCGACGACAACGACTCTAACGACAACGAGGACCAGATCGACTAGATAGTCTTTCCCATCAAGAACTTTTGTAGGGAAATTTTTGTATATTGTGATGCATGCAAGAAGCTAGTTCTTATATATGTAATGCATGTTTCGTTTTAATGTTCCGAACGATTCACTAACAGTTGGGGCTCACCATTCGTTTATCAGAATTGATCATCATAGATGATTTATGGATAAAACCATCTATACTATTTACCTCATCACATATAGTTTTATCCACAAACCGTCTTTGAAATTATCCCTATCATCATTGACGATTTGTTGATAAAACCGTCTATGATATTTCCCTCATCACAAACGATTTTATCCACAAATCGTCTGTGAAATTCTCCCTGTCATCACAGACGGTTTGTGGATAAAACCGTCTGTGATGAGCCGACATCACAGACAGTTTTAGCCACAAACCGTCTGCGATGTGTCCGACCCTCTTTCCAGACGGTTTCTGTAAAAAACAGTAAGTGATGACGTGTCTAATATAACCCATTTTGTAGTGGTGTAGGCAGTAGATATTAGATCTAGTCGTTGATTTGTTAAGACTATTTTTACTATTTACCATCAGATGAAGTGTAAATAAATTATAGCTCATCTAATTCATTGGATCGAAAAAAAATAAATAGTGCGTTAGTTAGTTACAGACTTATTGTGATGTTTGAAGTTTACCTTTTCGTGGACTGTACCATGTGTTCAAATTAATGTGACCAAGTTGAAACATACTCACTCCATCTAATTTTATAAAAGGCATTTTCTCTTAGCATGTAGATCAAGAAAATATTTAAAATAATACCCCTAATTAATTATCTCTAAGCAATATATTCAATACATGTATATAGAAAATATCAAGTAAATCTACATATTATAACATCATACTAATTTTTTACATTGAACTTATAGAGAGAGCTAGCTGCCTAGTATTCGAGGGGGACCCATCTAACCACAGCGACAAACTTACGACGTCGCGCGGTGGGACAAACTTACACGTGGGACCAGTTTGTAGGACAGCCGAGCAACGTTCACAGAACCGCTCGAAAATCGTGGTTTTCGACCGTATCGAGCCGGTTCGACATCTAAAACTGGTTGGTAAACCGGTCTAATTAAAAAATTCAAATTATTCAAAAAAAATTATGTGTCGTAAAACCGGCCGATTTTCGGTCAAAATCTACCGATTTTAGGTCAAAATTGTATGGCAACGCCGTAGTGGTCAACACCCAATAATTGGCCGGTCGGTTTTGGGTGAAAACAGGTCGGTTTTTGGTTTTTTGGAAAAAAAATTCAAAATTTTTGAATTCTTAACCCTTTGGTTTTTGACGATTTTAGAGTTTTTTTTTACTCAGTATTTTTTTTTTAAATTTCGATTTTCAAACGATTTTTTTTAAATCGGTATTGTTAACCCTGCGGCGGAGAGCCCAGCAGCAGCGGACAGCGGACAGCGCTGGCGGAGAAGCTGGCTGATCAGCGGTGCACATGGCTTTCTACCCCGCGCGCGCGCGGTCTGCAGAGTTTTAGGCGTGCGCAGAACCGGCTCCGCGTGAGACACCGGGAAATGGCAGCATCTAAGCGGAGTTAATGACGCGGACGCGACAACCGGCGAAGCTGGGACCTACCGACCCCGCGCGGAAGTGAGCCGATCAGATTAGGACATTATGATCAGACTAAGAGATGACCATAACTGTCTAAGTAATCTAGCTTAAAGGCAAAAGCTTTACAACATGGGTGGAAATTTGGAAGACGGCAAGACACCATTAATTCTTAGCTTGTTTCACTGAAATCAGCTATGAAATCTACGAAGTGAACAGCAAACGAATCAGAATCAACAATTTCCAACACACAACCTTACCAACATTGGTCCATTACCATCAAGCCAACATGTACACAACGATATTCTGCTTGTCCTGGTCAATTGATGGGCAACTTGTGCTGGTGTATATATGCACAGATGATGAGATAAATGAGAACACCGCACACTCACTACTAAGTCTCCATTTTCCTGCTTAGTTCTAAGCCTGTTCGCAGCTACTATAGGTACAATATCCACTACATAAATTTGGAACAAAAATGAATACAGACAAATTCCTTGACGCGACATCATGCAGAAATGATCGGAGATTTGTTCGCCACAGAGGATGAGATTCAGCAGCGGAAACGGATCACGATGCAAGAAATATCATCCTTGCTCTTCCTTGAAAGTGCTTCGGTTGTCAGTCGCTTTGCTGCTGCCTGGGGGTCCTTAATTGACTTCACGAGATCAACGGCTTCCTGGTTCTTCATTACCTTCAATCAGCAAAGGTTAGGTTTAGGAACTGATTTGAAAACATATTTTTAAGAACAGAATTCTCAAATACAGGTGAACTACCCTGGAAACAGGTCATGCATTTATCACACGATAAATGAACAAGAAACTAGAAGATGACCTACTATGAACCAAACGATAATCATTTTTTTTTGATAGAACATGGTAGACAAGGACTAAAGAAGCGCAAAGTAAATGGAGAAAGCATTCATGTGTGAATGTACAGACAACTTTCACAACAGATGCTTAAAAACTCTGAAACATGAGAAGGAACAAGATTAATGTAGGAAAGAGTTGATAAGCAGTTCTAGTACAAACCTTCCACAATCCATCACTGGCAAGTATGACAAACTCTATACTTGAGTTTATTGGTACATGCCTAACATCGGGTTCTGAACTCAAGTGCGCCTTGAGGCTTTGGTCACCAAAGGCCCTTGCAACAGCGAGTTGGCCGTTTACCCGAGGAACATCACCTGTGAGCAAACCATAAAATACAATAAGGCACATGCAAATACATCTTGTCTGATCAAGAACAATGATGAGACAACTACACAACAAAAGATCATACCAGGGAATGTTGTTACAAAGCCACCCTGCTTTTCAATTCTCTCCCTTTCATTAGTTGTACTAGGCTCATGGTCAACAGTGAGCTGATTAGCAGCACCTCTTTCACACAAAACAGCTCTTGAGTCACCTATGTTTGCTATCCACATATCTTTACCATCAACTACAATAGCAGTAACTGCTGTTGAACCGCCTGGTCCAAGTTGTTTGCCATTTTCTAGAATATATTTGTTTGTACAGTGGTATGCATTTTTAATTGCTTCTTGAGGGTTAGTCAAGAAGAGAGGCTGCAGCAATCAGAAAAGGGAAACGGTAAGGAAAAGATATATCCATAGGGTAAAAGTATTAAGGGTTAAATATTTATATGATAATGCATACTCCTAGTTTTGCCGGCATACAATAGAAAGCCAAATTGTAAATCTTACCTCTTTGAGTATGTTGCTAAAAAGGTTAGCTTTCAAGTAACTCGGCACACTATCTCCCAAATGGCCATCAAAAATGGCGAAGAGACCAAGCTCATGGTTCTTTTCATACTTATACTTTGCTACATGGTAGTCCTCCATGTCATGGCCAGATTTCCCTTCCACCAAGTGGAATCCATGTGTCACTTTGTTGCTTGAGAGTTTACTCCGCCCTTTGCCAGTATCAGTAGATGATGAATTAAGACATGTCGCACTCTTTACAGCCCATGAATTAATCAGAAAAAACCCAAATACAATGTCAGTATGTTCAATTTAATAAACATTAACAATAATTGAGAACTAGCCAAAAACAAAAGGGGATATGAGGAGGGAATCCCATGAAAATGATAACAAAAAACAACATGCAAAAGTCACAGAAATCAATATTTTACTATACGGACAAGGTTGTGCGGGCAGCAGCATAGCAAGTCATAATACCTCACATAAACCTAGCAGATGTGTCGTGTACTGTGGTGTAGATTTTCTGTTGAAGCACAAAGGCTATTGTTGACGTAAAAACTGAAGCGACTAGCAGAATATTCATGAATCAACAAAGCAGACTACTAACGATAAAGGGAACATAATCTAAACTAGTCTTGAGCAAAGCCCTTTTCCTTCTTTTCTTTCCTTTTGAAAATGCAGGCCAAATCATAGCTTTTGGAGGAAAAAGGCTCAAACTTGATTAACCACCTTATCTACACTCACTGTGAGAAATGAATTGAAGTGCTGAAGGAAAGAAAGGTAACACAAGCAGCATCTCTCTCCTGTTTCAGCTCCTAACGGAAATTATGTAAACTGTTCTAAACCTGGTTCTTGGAGGGTGAAAATGTTGGTTTCTTGCCAGTTCCAGATTGATAGGAATTATACTAACCCCAAAGTTTAATCTGGCCAAAACTCAGTTGAAAAGTGACCAGTTTCCAGTAAAAACCAGAAGAACCTATTTGTTTCTCAAGTAATATTATGAAACAACATGTTTTAGATTTTTAGTGAAAGAACAGTATCAGCTTGAAATGGTCTTAACATGCCATGGACAAGTAACATTTTTGGCTCCAAATAGACAAATGTCACAGATCCCAAACCATATAAAAAAGATCTCGTCCCTGACTCAAAATCATAATAGAATGTTCACAGGCACAAGAAAGCTCCATGTTCAACAATCAGAACCATAAATGGCAATTACTGAGAATTGTAAACTAACATCTTCACCATTTTTTAAGAATAAACTTACAACTTATTCTGTCAAAATGTTTTGAACAAATTGACACATTAGCCGATAGAAATTCGAATTAAAAAGTCACAAAATAGAGTACTAAGCCTTCCTTCAAACAAATCAAAATATTACTTGATCAAATAACTTGACTACCAGCACAGTTGTAAGCTAGCAAAAGAACAGCTATGTAAGGTCGAAGTGGACCCAACGACTAGCACAAGAAAGGAAACTACAATGAAATCATAGTGTACAACTAATATTGGACTCCAAAGGTGAGAGACAAGTTGTAAAAAAAGAATCCCCAAAACCTAGTAGACAATGCACATGGCCAAATCCTGAGGATCATGCAGATAATCTTCCCTACTTGGGTTCGATATCTACAACATTTCAGGAGCTAATGCTACTTTATGGGTGGTCCAGGTCTAAACTCGTAAGACTCGTAAACATGAGGATAGAAGTGTCGAGTACTGCAAGTTACTGACACTCGCACGTCATTTACCACAATATGATCACATACTCAGAATTTAACTACACACACATAGACAGAGCTCAAGGTGTGCTTAACTGCACATATCTGTATGACTGTATCAGGGGCAACTATTTCCGATGCAAGAAGACGAAGACTTTTTTTTAAAAAAATTGGAACGTATTAGACAAACATAGCAAAATTTCAGTAATTGATTTGCTTTAAGAGAACCACTACCGTTCCCCATAAGTACATATTGAAGCTCACGATTTGCATGAACTGGTTTTGTACAAGAAGATGCTACTAGTAGACGCAGAGCAAAGCTCCAAAACGTACAAGTTGCTTACGGCTGGCATGACATGTCGCATGCGTACCAAGTCAAAAAGGAAGCGAAGTTGCACAAGTCGGACTTTGATTGGAAGATGCAACCCAAACCTTGAAATCCTGTGACTTCAAGTTACAAGTTGCACCTCTCGCTTTAGCCAATTAAGTTAACCTCCTTTAGTAGTAGCAAAAAAAATCTATTTTTTCCCCAATCAGTCTAACTCTCCTGTGCATCGTACTTAAGGCCCGTTGGGATTTATGAACGATTTTGATAGTAATTTTGGAGGAATTTTTTATCTAAACACATACCGAACATCGCGGTATTCAATCAGACACCAACACACAAAAACAGTAACAGGGTGTGCATAAAAGGAGAAACTTTTGTCACAGAGCAAGAAAGTAAGCACGCGGGCATACCCGGATCATGTTCAGTATATCAGGCCGCTTCTTGCCGCCGCAGGCCGAGGACGAGGCCGCCGCGGCGGAGGGGGAGCAGGACGCCGAGGACGACGCCGTCTGCCGCTCCATCCGCCCGACCATGTCAAGGAAACACCCGCCGCGCGCCGCGCCCGATCACCCCGCAGACCCACAGCCACAAGGCGATGTGTCTGTGAAAAGACGGAGGAAGAAAAACTTGCTCGCGAAGACGAGACGGCACACGGGGGGAGAGAGAGAGAGATCTTTTGCTTTTATTCTGGTCACGGCCGTCGTTTTGTGCGTGAGTCTCTCTCGGGTTGCTTCTTTTGATCCGATTCCGAGGCCGGACACTTGTGGTGTGGCGTGAGGAGAGACAGAGAAACAGAGCTAGAGAGAGAGAGAGGAGTCGTTGCTGTTTTCATTGATGATTGTGGTGTGGAGGAGCCGCGGGAAGTGGGTCCCACTGCGGAGGAGGGCCAAGAATCGGCAGAGCCCTCCCGGAGTCCCGGCTATGCAATTTTTTTTAAGATAATAGAAGTTTTTACTCTCTCGATCTCTTCATCATAAAATGCACATAGCCTACTGTTTATTATAATATTACATCACAAATATCAGATAAAGATTGAGATAAATACTGAAATGAGTTGCAACAAGCCATAAAAATACGAAACACAAAGTCTCAATCCACACATAGCCTATTACTAAATCTCCACCCATGCCTGCTGAAGAGATCCCTGAGTACAATCTCCAGTGATCTGCATGCTGATAACATCATCTCTCGAGCCTCTGGACGCTGCAGCACCGACCATGAGCCCAACTAGTTGGTGCAAAAGTATACAACCAGAAATGGATTAGCAATTCGTTGTTTATCAAACACCATATTATTTCGACATAGCCAAATTGACCAACACAAAGCGGCAGCCTCGACCAAAATGTGAGTCCTTAAATCCTTTCCCAGCTCCCAAACAAATTGTTCATGCTTTTAGGAGGTTGTAGATTAGAAGCCGTTTGTATGACACGCCATGCGAAACGAGCAAACTGGCGGTCAAAAAATAGGTGTTGTATAGTTTTCTCATTGTTACAGAAACAACATTTTTTTGCTACCATTTCAATTTTTTTTATTGAGGTTATCCTTTGTCAAAAGCACCCCACGACGTAGGTACCATAAGAAAATCTTTATTTTTAGAGGCACCTTAAGCTTCCACAAATGTCGGTTTGTAACTGGGATATTTTGATGCACTAAAGCTGTATACATCGACTGAACAGAGAATTGTCTATTTTGATGTAGGGTCCATCGAAAAGTATCCCGATCTGAGGATAATTGCACCCCAACAACCTTTGCAACAATCTCATGCCAGGCCATTAATTATTTCCCGTAATTGCCCTACGAAAAGCCATATTAAACGGTACGGAACACATTACTTCAGCCACTGTGGCATGCTTTTTCCTGACAATGTGAAAAAGTCGAGGGTACTGTATACTAAGGGGGTTGTTCCCAATCCATACATCCTGTCAAAAACGTATTTGAGATCCATCACAAATATGAAAAGATCCAAATTTAAAGAAATTATTTGACTTTCATTAGGCCAGTTCAGAAATGAGAGTCCCTAGCTGTCTTTCTATATAAGAAAGAGGTTTATTCCCATATTATTTTTTAGGATAGATTACCAGACAAATGCAGGACGGCTATGCAAATGCAGGACGGCATACGTACGACTGTATTATATACACGGAATCCGGTTCATGTCTGTGTATTCTTAAAAAAAAGAATGACCTAATTGCCATTAGCTTACTTACAGTATTTGCATGAAAAATACGTAATACGTATAAATTCATGCACGTACTCTCCGTGTGAGATATCGACCAATGGTTCCGTAAGTTCGTTATTGGTAATGTTTGGCATTGACAACTAATTGTAGGATTCGATCGATTCGATTTGATGCGTATTCTATACGTATTTAATTAATGTGCAGCTACACCTATTTGATTTTATTCCACGGGAAAAACATGTGCGTACTCTTTTTATGGACTAGCGACAAATAGTTCGCTAAAAGCCCACTATTGGTTGGGTTTGGCGTTAGCAACATAACGATAGGATCTTATATATGTTCCGTACGTTGTTAATTTGTATGTGTCGTACATGTTTTTTTAACACGAAAAATATGCACTTACTCCTTACGGATTATCGACAAATGGTTTCCCAAAGTTCACATTTACCTAAATGGTAAGATTTCATACACATTCTCTAAATAACTATTTCGTGTACTTTTTTATTTAAGGTGGTCGAACATCTTATCCTTCCAACATCGGTGACAAAGATTTCAATGTTTAATTCATACAAAAGAGCGGTAGTAGATAGTAACCACGACGAAAATAGATTAGTGGAAACCTTTTACACAATAGTTATGCTTTAGTTATTTTACATGAAAACAGTAAGTTAGTCGATTTGACCCGACTTCAAAAGTACAAATTACCATTTTGTAAAATCCTTGATTGGCTTGTTAGTTTTTATTTTTCATTTCATTTCAATTATCTCTTTCTTTTTCGGTGCTGCGAGGCTTCCAACCTTCCAGGAAGCTTCGCCCGTCCTCCCACCTCATGAATAATGCTACGTGCACATAGCTATCAATTGAAGTAGTCTGTTGGTCTAACTTTTCATTTGTTTTTATCTTATTTTAACCAAATTGAGAAGATTTCATTTAAATGAAAAAGTAAGTTAGTCTATTTGACAAGACTTCAAAAGTACAAATTACCATTTTGTAATATCCTTGATTGGCTTGTTAGTTTTTATTTTTCATTTCGTTTCAATTATCTCTTTCTTTTTCGGTGATGCGAGGCTTCCAACTTTCTAGGAAGCTTCGCCCGCCCTCCCACCTCATGTATAATGCTACGTGCACATAGTTGTCAATTGAAGTAGTCTGTTGGTCTAACTTTCTATTTGTTTTTATCTTATTTTAACCAAATTGAGAAGATTTCATTGTGTCTTTCCCTTAGCTGTGTTAGGTTGCTTCAAAAACCAACTCAAAAGATTATTTTCTTTTTGCTTTAAGTTGTACCTTTGTCTAACAAAACAATAATTTATTTTTTTCACTTCAAGCATACCATATGACACCATGCACATTGTAGTTAGAAGGCATGACCTGTATAATTAAAGCCTATCGCCTCTAAAAACCAATTAAAAAATCATTTCCATAACTACAAGATAACCATGTTAACTCTCTCCAAAAGAACAACATAGGCGTGAACAAGGCATATTTTTCTCCCAACAAATTCGAGTCGAAAGCATTTCTTTTCTCTTGAAGCTACATCTTTTTCTAACAAACTCAACAAAACAACAAGTTATTTTTACTTCAAACATACTCATGACACTGTATGGCAACTATCACTACGCTTTTGATTTCTTCTGCAGGTATTACATGTGTGTAGAAGGCATGACCCTGTATAACTATTGCCCTTTTCTTTTGGGGGGAGAGGAAGGAGTATTATGCCTGTTGCCTAGGGAGCCCTTGCCGCCCTTGGTACGCATGGCAAAACGGGGTCTGTGCGGTTGGCCCTGTTGCTGGTTGACCTGGGTAGAGCCGGATCGTTTGTCAGCTACCGCTCTGTGGGCCCACGTGCGGTGGATGGTAGCCTGCCGGTTAGAGGCCAGTAGCCGTCGACCCTGTCTATCGGTAGGGGTGTAATCGAATCGGGTAGATACTGACCAATCAACTGATCGGATCTGTTCAAACCAAAGTTGAATAGTCATGCCGAATAGTTGTCGGATTCAGCATCAGTTTCAGATAATTGGTTTCGGATTCGACATCAGATTCGGGAGATTACTATTATATTCTCGGATAATTTTAGAAAAATCTATTCGGATTCGAATATTTATAGCCTATATTCTAGCGGCTTAAATTGGACCCAACCAAATAGCCCAAACAAATAATATAATACTATTATTTTTATATAATAAATTGTTTTAAAATTCTAAAAATTCTTTTAAATATTGAAAAATACTAGAAAATTCTATAAAATTTCAGATAATTGAAATAGAGAATTTTTAACTCACTAAATTATTTTCAATATAATAATATATATTTTTATAATTGCTAAAATCTGGCAAGGCTTCTAGAAAATAGCAAATAAAGTTCACAAATTTGGGAAAAATCACAGAAATTACATGATGCATTTTGAATTTAATAAAATTATTTTTAACTAAAAGTTGGTTTTTATTTTTACACAGAAATTAATTTTTTATTTCTGCAAATAGGAAAAGCCTTTTAAAATAAAAAATCATATAAAATACCATAAAATAAAAAATAATTACTAAAAAATCCAGAATATTGAATTATTCTCTGAAAATTCACAAAAGTCAATAATATTTTTTATTTTAATTTTTTTATTTTAAATAAAATAAATTGGGATGTTGCACGCCGCCATTAGAGTTTGATATGCAAGAATATGCTTTTACTTGCCTATGTGAATACCAAGTATTCTTTTGCAAAATATAAAGAAATATTTGGTACTTTTACAATTTTGTTAGACTAACTGATAAAATAAATTGTTAAACTACGATAATCCTTTTGCATGTTAAACTTATATGATTGATTAATCATTGTTATATGTATGCCATATGCAGTATCTATTTTCGCGTGATATTCGACAAACAATATTCGTTACCGTATCGATTCCGCTCTGTATTCGCTTCGAATTCGTAACTGATATTATCCACACCATATTCGTATTCAGCACTATCCGTATCTGACTCCGAATCCGGCAAAAAAACATGGTTTAAGATACGAAAAGAGCAATATCCGACCGAATCCGACCCGATTACACCCCTACCTGCCGGATAAGGTTCCTATACAATTCCTATGAGGCTGCAAGTTAAGCATTTCCTGTAGGCTAGGATCGTTCAATCGAATAAATGAATTGTCCGGATTTCTCAACAGCACTTTAGAACAATGTTTGCTACAGTACCAAAATTGCTACAGTGTTTTGCCGGATATTAAGAAAACTAAATCTATTTTTTAATCCAACAGTCCACGTACATCTACTTAATTTACATGATCAATTTCCCTGCCTGCGCTGTGTACTGTCCTCTCTGGTCGATCATCGCCGGGGCCCGCCACTTGCATAGTACTCGGACCACCATGTAGGATTCAGACATCAGGGCCGTGGCCAGACAGGGGACACGTTCGCTTGCAGTCGCACGGGTCGCTGGCTGACCCTACACGTGTGAAGCGAACCGGCCCGCGGCCTGTAGCCTCGCTCGCAGCTCTCTCCATGCCTCCACGGGATGAAATACTTCGTATTGCAACACAAGCCCAAAGATGAACTGCCTCTCTCAGAGAAAAAGAGTGAAGAATGTAGATGTCAACTGATAACCACAAGAGAGAACGATGCACCGCCTTACCAACCAAACTATTCGATGGCAAGTGAAAGACACCATGCTTTTGTGATTAAGCAGTGGCAGATCCATACGGAGGCGTGAGGGGGCGGGAGCACTAATTCCGCTCGTCGCATCTTTGGTACTATTCTATTATCTTTGGCACTAAGTGTATTACAATCTAGTTAATTTTTATTTTTAAAATTGCTTCTTATACGTATTTTCGAGCTTTTGGAATGCACAATTCTTTATTAAAATATTATCTTTAATTATTTGCTATTTTAACTTTGTTACTCGTCAATTTATGTATCAATTTGAATTGCACGTGACATTCAAATTTGTTTTTGATATTACTCGTTTTAATGATAACTTGGTAATAGCATCTCCACCATTTTTATCCCCTGTACACCAGATTGCGCACGTCCAGTTATCGTATTTGAACTTTTGAAGATCACGCGTGACTACGAGCTACACCGAACAGCCTCATGATCACGGATAACCTTACCATCGGCAAATCAAATACTGGAAACGAACAAACGCCCAAGAATGTTGGCATCAGCGAACAACCCCGGTGCGTACCGGCGACAAGTGCTGGCAATCGAGGCACATAACATTGACCCAGTAATGGCGTCGCCACCATGGCACCATGGATGCGTGATCGGATTAGATAGCAGTGTGTAGGTGAGTGCGTTCTATGATTGCTCGGGAGTGGAGCTACCCAGCGGCAGGGATTTAAGTTTCATTTTGGATAAAATTTCGCTTTGGATCGAAATCCGAAATTTTACCGAGATTTCAGAATTTTGGACAAATCTCGTCCGAAATTCAAAAAGAAAAATTCAAATCCAGTTTGTTTTCTACGGAAAAAAAAATGAAATTTCGGTACATTTGCACCGGCTAAAAAGTGGGCCAAACAACGATAAAATTTTCTAAAAAAAAAATTGGAGGTTCCTGACATATCAGTGATGTTCCCATAAAAATTTCAGATGATTATCATATTTTATAAATTTTTAAAAATTCAAATATTGCTACTGTCCTGATAAAACACTGACCGGGAAGTTTGATCAGAATGGAAAATGGTATAAACCACGTTAGAAAATTTTTAAATTTTTTATGAAGAGTTATGATGCATCACTAATATTCTCATAAAATTTTCATATGATTATCAAGCGTCATTAATTTTTAAAAATTCGGAAAGTACAACTCAAGGCTGACCGATAAATTTCAACTGAATGAAAAATGATTCAAACCATGTTATAAAATTTTGAAAATTTTTAAGTACAGTCTTGATGAATCACTAATGTTACCAAAAAAAATCCAAATGATTATAAAACATAAAAAAATTGTAAAATTCTGATACTGTTACTACCTCGTTTATGCTAAATCTGTTTTTTATTTTTAAAAGATAACAAATGAAGTTAAAATATTTTTAAAAAATTCATGTCTGATCCTAGAATTCTTAAGATGGTACCATAAATTTTTAATATCATTAAAAATCTTCTTAAATTTTATAAAATTCTAACAGTGTTTCTACCAAAATTTTAAAATGTCTCAAAAATAATTTTTCGACAAATTATCATCAAAGATCACTTTCTTATGGGTTATTGATGTAATTGAAGTCAAATACGGCCATAAAACATCAAAATATGGTTTTTTTTCTTGAAATTTCGCCCGATTTGAGCGGAATTTCACCCCAAAAAATGAAGTCACTGTAGCATTTCGATTTTTTTTCAAACTTTTTATCCGACCGGTAGTTTGGAACCATGCCCAGTGGCCAACATGCCAAGGTCGTTGTCTGACACATCACCGGAGGAATGTCAGGTATGGAAAACGAAATTATACTACCTTGGCTTACTCCTTAGAGCGGAATGGATTGTCGGCTCTCGGGCGCGTTCATGTCATCGATTTTGCAAAAAAGCCTTACGCAAATTCTAAAATTACGTCGAGACCCTCTATCGGCTCTTTTGAAAGAAAAAACTCTCGTGGTTCCGAAAAATTGCATCCAAACCGAATCAAGCTCTTTTGAAAGAAAAAACTCGTTCCAGAAATTCCTCTCAAACCCAAATCCCCATTTTTGCAAAAAAATCCATAAAATTTTCAAAATCTTGTTCTCAATCACTATTTTTGCGAAAAGGCCCTCCACGAATTATAAAAATGTGATTATTTCAGTTTTTCTTAGATTTTTTTAGGTTTCACCTGAGAAAAAATAGCATCCATATTGGAGGTTGGTTTCATTCGGCGCAGTGTAACGCGCAACTCTGTCTAGTTAAGGTCATACCTACTAAGCGTCCAGAAACCAGGTGACGAGTACTCATACCATGGGTACCCTAACGGCCTGGAGTGACGAACAGGCTGTCCCAAGCCCGGCTCCGACCAAAAGCCCCGCGGGGCCACGAAGGACGCTCGACCCCGACCTAACGAGCTGCCCCAAGCTCATCCCCGACCCAACGGGACGTCCGACCCCCGCCACAGGTCGGACACCCGCGAGCTCCGACCAAGCTAAAGCGATCTCCACCAAGGGCCAAGTGTCGGGCCTCCGCCGGTCACTAGCCGGGTGCCCTACGGACACGACGGCTCAAGAGTGACTGTGCGGGGGCAGGTGGCCCCTTCCCGATGTAGCGAGGAGGTTGCCGAAGTCAAGCTCTGGTCTCAATCGTCCAGACACGCACGGTGTGAAGAGGCGCTCCCTCCCGAGGCAACGTCAGTGCCTGACAGACTTGCAGAGGGCAGGTGCGCTATTTCCCGATGAAACGGCAAACTGCTCTGCTCACTGAGTCCACCAACCCGGCGTGGGGTGAAACGGGCACTGACCAATCGCCAAGACGAAGGACCAGAGCTCCTAGCATAGATCACCTCACCCTTTCCTCTCCCAACTTCCCATGTAACCTGCCCCCTCCGGCTATATAAAGGGAGGCAGGATCCTATGGGAGAGGCGACGGACTCCCTCCTCTGGATCTTCACGAATAGGCTGTTTTCGCTCTCACCCATTCGAGCCCTCAGCTCCCGCTTGTAAAAACAGTGCAGTCATCCGCACCCGTAGCAATATAACACGACCACACGAACTGGAGTAGGGACGTTCGGCCCGAACCAGTATACATCTTGGACTTCTGAGTCTAACCATTCAAGGAGAGGGAACGCACGGCCCCTTAGACTTAAAAATTCACTCGTTGGTGCTCGAAACGCCGACACCAGGTGACTTGCTAGTGAAACAGATGTAGCACATCATGGGTTGTGACTATTGTAAAACGATGATAATTGTTATAGATCAATCCCAATGCCAATCAAGAATAGATGAAGAACATTCGCAAATAGATGAGCACAAGATATAGGGAGATCAGCTATTTTCTCTCTTTATTGATTGATCTACAGGGGTTGATTTTCTTTGTACAATGGGGTGTTATATTATACCCATAACCCTTCAGATGTAGTTTCAAAATTCGCCCACTAAAGCCAAAAGTCTGAATATATCTCAACAACCAAAACCAAGAGTCCGATTATATCTCAGCACTCCCCTTTGGGTGAATACCGCGTAATGCATATGCCTCATCAAAAACTTCTCCCAAAAACCCAATAAGAAAAAATGGAGAAAAGAGTACATTGCACCTGTATATTGTGTTATACTTGTTGCCTCATTAAAAAAACCTTCATTTGAGAAAACTTTAGGAAAACTCACTAAGAGAAAAAGAGTGCAACTTATAATCTTCTGGAGTATAATAGTATCTTCAGGATCATACTAAGGGTTATGGTTCAGGGATTTACTCCCACTAAACTCTGTATATCTCTAAATCGTCTCATTCCAATGCCACGAACATATATTTGGAAATTGGATGTTATAATAGACTTAGTGAATAAAGCAGTCATATTTTCACATGACTTAGCTTGCAAGATCTTTAACTCATCATTCTTCTAGAGTTCATGAGAATAAAAAAGTTTAGGAGCAATATGCTTCGTGATATTGTTCTTTACATAACCCATTGTATTTTTGCAACACAAGCAGCATTATCTTCATAGATAATTATGGGGGTATCGACGATATTAATGCCACGTGACTTCTAGATATGTCTAATCATACGTCTTAACCAAACACATTCACATGAGGCTTTGTATAGTGCTATTATGTCGGAGTTGTTGGAAGAAGTAGCCACGAAGGTGTGCTTAAAAGCACACCAAAAATGGCTGACCACAGCACAGAAACACAAATCCAATTTGAGATGTAGCACTATAGGGATTAGGTAAATAGCCAGCATTCATATATCTCACTATGGTCGAGTCTTGGTCCTTCAAGTAAAGTAAACCAAGATCTTATGTACCTTGGAGGTATTTCAATAAAGTCTTGACACCAGCTCAATGCATTCTGGTTGGAGCTGCACTATGTCTAGCTAGCAAATTTATTACGAATATAATATCAGGCCTAGTACAATTTGCAAGACACATAAGTACTCCTATGGCGCATAAGTATAGAACTTTAGGTCCTAAGACTTCCTCATTTTCCATAATCGATCTGAATGGGTCCTTATCCACTTGAAGGATCTTACTACCATGAGGGTCTTCAAAGGATAAGATTTATCTATATTAAATTTTTCCAATACCTTCTTGGTATAGGTAGACTGGTGTACAAAAATTTCTTCAGGGAAATACTCTACCTACAGGCCTAAGCAATATTTGATTTTATCCAAATCTTTCATCTCAAACTCCGTTATAAGGTAAGACCTTGCTTTCTTTATATCCTATGCAATTTCTATGGTATTCAAATCATTGACATAGACTAGGATGATATAGAATCTATTATAGGACTTCTTTATGAACACATAGGAACAATCATCATTATTGTAGTATCCCTTCTTCAGGAGGAACTCATTAAGTCGGTTGTACCACATTCTCCCCGACTGTTTTAATCTATATAGTGACATCTGCAGTTTGACGTTTTACATGTTGCGATTACTTTTATTAGGATTCAGAATTTTGACTCCTTCAGGGACTCTCATATAAATATCTGTATATTGTGACCAACATAAATATGCAGTCACTACATCTATCATCTGCATTGATAAGTTCAAGCTAGCTGCCATTTATATTAAATATCGGAAAGTTATTCCACTCATTACAGGAGTGTAAGTTTCATCATAATCGATGTCAGGTCTCTACGTGAACTCTTGTGCTACATTAGAGATGTTCGGTCAACATGACCAAATACTTTCCTTTTGTTAAGCGAGTGCAATTTAGTCTCAATTGCTTCTTTTCATTTGACCCAATCTGAGCGCTTCTGCCACTCTGACATGGACTTTGGTTCTAGATCGAGATCAATAGTTTTAGCAATTTTTTTAGGCAAAATATATATCGACAATTGTAGTCTTTCTTTTATACAACACTCTTTAATCCACATAATTAGTGGAGATTTCCTCATTAACTCCTAGCTCCTCGTGATTTCCCACAACTGATCGCTAAGGTTACCATCTTCAGGATAGCTCACTTCAAAGATTTTCTCAACATCATATTAAGCTTCTTCCATTATCTTGGGTAGTATACTCACTTGTTTGGTTCTCTATTTATGTGGACGTCTCCGCGGAATTGAGTCACGTGCCCCCCAGAGGTCTCCCCTCTAATTCTTATGAGGGGTAAGAGTGGATTCATATCCATTTGGGGTATTTCCACTCTTTTCCGTATGTTTACTGCAGGTATATGAGATTTTGTCATTGAAAGGACAGGGGATGTCGCCTAGAGGGGGGGTGAATAGGCGAATTAAAAACTTTGTAACTAAATGCAGCGAAATAAAAAAAATTTGCAGCTAAATAAAATCTCCCGAGGGTCTAAGTCCGGAGTGTCCGGGATTTTTATCCGGATACTCGAAATGTCCGATGTCGGGTTCAGAGTCCGGATACTCGGATTGGATCCGAGGACTCGGACCGAGTGTCCGGACTTATCTCCGGATACTCGAAATGTCCGGACTATCCGGGTTCAGAAGTCCGGATACTCCGGATTTAAGACCTCGAAATGAGATTTTAAATCCCTGCAATTTTTCAACAATCTACTTGAATACAAAAGATCTAAAAGCTATCAGGTACCTGGGGATGATGTAGATCTAGAGCCAAACACAACAAGAGAGTAGATCGGGCAATTTCAAGATTCAAAAACAAATACTAAAGCAAGAGTAAGAAGAAAACTTGGAGACGATGATCTTTCACCCGAAGTTCGGATCCTTGAGGGGATCCTACGTCTCCATTGAGGCGGCTCGGTCACACTTGAGCCAGGGTCTCTTTCAACCCTCTTCCTCCCGGTGTTGCACAAATGCACTCGCCGGTCTTCACTCCTTTGATTCCTTCCCTTACGGAGGCGGAACCGGCCTTCACAAACTTGCCACGGCCAACCACACAAAGCTCCGGTGGCTCGTAGGCGACCTCCTAGCCGTCTAGGAGTCCTAACCCTCCAAGAGTAACAAATGCTCATGAAGAACAAGCGAACAAGCTTGGAGATGAAATCAAATGCTCAACAACTCAAAACTCACTCAACCTAGCACCTCACTTCTCAAACTTTTCCCAACCCTTCTCACCAAGGGGATCACTTAGATCTAAGGGTAAAGAGGTGTTTTGGGGGCTCAAGAACAGGATAAAAGCTCCTCAAATCGGTGGGATCACCCCTTTTGAAGTGGGAAGAAGGGGCTTTATATAGAGGTCCCCAAAACTAGCCGTTGGAGACAGCCGCACACAACCCGGAGACTCCGGACTTAAGTCCGGACTAGATAAGAAAGGCTAACAGAGAGACCCAACCCGGATAGTCCGGAAATATGTCCGGATAGTCCGAACAGCACAGAGCAGCACGACGAAAACGAGCATAACTTTTGACTCCGGACTCCGATTTCAGTGATTTTGGACTCTACCGAAAGCTAAGAACGAGGGCTACACAACTAACAAGGTCTCACTACCCAAAACTCAAAGGATAAATACAGATTTCACAAAGAATCCAAGGGAGACCTACAACTCTCACTTTTCGGCACCACCAACACCACTCTCTTTCTAAGTTTCACAAGGATGGATCACTTGAGCACTTGACACATCTAAAAGTCATTCGACATCGCATCCCTCTTAATAGTACGGCAATCCTTAGACTCAAATTAAATCAAAGATAATATAAGTCTAGAAATAATCACTTGCCGTCTTCTTTCTTAATGTCGATGCATGAAGGCTTTCACCATATAATTGATGACATCTTCGCCTTGTCCAACTCGACTCGATTCACCTCATGAAACTCTCGTCCTATCAACCTTGACTTGGTCATCCTCTCTGACGATCTCCACGCCAAGTCGCTCTTGACTTAGTCCTCAACTCTTGGTGACACCGCCGTCTTGTTGACCTCAGCTTAACGATCATCCTCCAAGATACCTTGGTCATCATACACATACGGGACCTAATTCTTTCCAAACTACTCATAAAAGACATTAGTCCCAAAAGCTCAATAGATATGAATAAGTTGATATTTGTGAGCAGGTGATTACAACAAGTGTTTCATATAAAGAAGCACAACATAAATGGAAACACTTGACATAAGAAATGTTCTCTACTAAGTACATCATGATGAATATGTAATTGATCTATATGCACTAGAGAGATAATTGCCAATACGATGAATTAATTAAATCATGGCAAGGATCACAGTCTTTACTTAAATGAAGCACATGATAGAATATACACGAGTTGTACATGTGCAAATAATATTTGAAATAAGAGTAAATATGTGATCCAACACTAGATTAAACTTCACTAAGAGAATTGCATGAGAGGATATACAACTAAAACATGCATGCACCAAGTCAATCTATAGCAATACGAAATTTAACTCTAGTTAATACATGCATACTAAAAACAAAGCACATAATGAACTCAAATGAATATATATGCACAAATAAATATGACATGAATCAATGTGCATATATATAATCAACATGCTACTTGGAGTTCACTATGCATTTGCACGAAAGGAATGCAATAACAAATATAGAATAGATACCAAAATTGCATACCTTATCTTTGCTTAACCATCCCACTTGATTTTCCTCTTAATAGATGAGACTGATACTCAACTAGACAATAACAAGTTAGTCTCATACCAATATAATCATATTAGAGGTTTGTCATTTGTTAAGCACTAAGTTAAGCATTTACTTAATTACATAGATTTTCATTATATGCGTTTGTCATTAATCACCAAAATAACATAAGTGCCTAGATGCACTTTCAGTCATATCTTTTTTTATCAGTGAAGGTATCTAACAGATTATTAGCTATTTATTATAGATTTATTATCCTTCAAACTTCAAGTTTGGATTCTTTAGTGCATGGGTCTAAGAATTGAATGTTTGTGATATTCTAATCTATTTTTCAGCATTCTTTAGTCTGGTACTTTTCTTCTCCTAATATCGAAAAATTGTGATCATCAAGGATATAATCAGCGTATCGAGCCGTATACAGATCCCCTGTCATAGCCACTAGGTATTTAATAATTGATAGAGATTTATAACCTGTATAGATCCTTAACATCCAGTGGAGGCTCATGGTTGTACGTTGTGGTGGTGAGATTGGCATGGATACAGCATAACCAAATTTTCTTATATGGGAAATACTTGGTTCTTTCCTATGCACTATATACAAAGAGAAAATTTTATGGTATACAGTTGGTCTGAGTTGAAATAATACAGTAGCATGCAGCACTACGTAGCCCCAACAACTAGTGAACAACCTATAATTATGTAAGAGTGGCATAGCAATAAGTTTTATTCTTTTAATTAATAACTTTGCAAGGCTATTTTGTGTGGACATGAGGTACTGAATACTCTACATTAATACCTAGAACCATGCAATAATCATTAAATGCTTTTGAGATAAACTCAACAACATTGTCCATTCGGATAGACTTAATCCTTTCATCTGGTAAGGAGGCTCTCAATTTAATAATTGGGCAATTAATTTAGCAAAAGCATGATTCCATGTAGATAATAGACATACATGGGATCATCTAGTATAGGCATTTATCAGTACCATAAAGTATTTGAAGTGGCCCAGCAGGGGCTGTATAGCTCTACAAATATCACCTCTAGGAAATTCGACGATTCTTCCCTTAAAATTTAGATGAGGGTTTAATTATAAGCTTTCCTTTAATTCAAGTAGGACATAAGAAGTCTTTAGGTCTAGAGAAGTCATAAATTTTTTCTCTATGGCCAGTAGAATTTTTGATGATTTTTCTCATCATATCCAATCGAGGATGACCCAATCGATCATGACAGATCTTAAATATTTATGAGTTTTTAAGTATTGTTTTGATCGTAACATAAACTTCAGGTTTTATATATATAGTATAATTCTAAGAAGAAAGAAGGAAGTTTTTCAATCACACATTTATTGTACTCATTAAACTTAATCATAAGTAGGTATTATGTACCATCCTCATTTTCTCTCTATGTGAAAACCATTCAAATGGATGCCTTTGAAACTTAATAGAGTGCGACTAAACTCAAGGTATAATTGAGCATCCTCTATTATTATACAAGTAACTACATGGAGAATTATGATGTCCCTTTCAGTGCCAACAATGAGAGCATCATTTTCGGTGATGGTCATAATATTTTTAGTTTTCTTAGTCAAAGTTTAAAAATATTTAATTTTCCTAAGAATTGAATTTGTGGTGCAACTGTCTACAAGACAGATTTCCTCCTTCGCAGTCAGATTATACTTTGTTATATATTAGAAGTATGATTTGGCAATCAAACAATTGTTGCATTAGGAACATATTGCAAAATATAGAACAACCATAGAACAATGAATCAAATATCCTGGGAAATAACAATTTATTCAGCTTTAAATGATAATCGCTCATCAGGAGTATAAACCAATGTTCATTCAGGAACTAAAAACTAAACTGATAAATGGACTCTTAAAGAGACTCAAGGAATATGTGACATGGACTAACAGAGCGAATGAATATTAGAGAGACAAGTTCAGGTCTTCATAAGTCATGGGTGTCCTTTTGGGACACCTCGAGCTCAACTCCAAGAAGATCATCTTGATCCATGGAAGTGTGAGTGTCCTCCTCCATAGAATCAAGAACCATATCATCACTCTTCTCGGTGTCTGTCTCAACAACAGGCTGAGCGGTGAAGTATGTCTCAACATTATTCCCCTCGGTATTTTAGAATTTTCTAGTGGATTGCATGAAAAGGTCTATCAAATACTTCGGGATGTAATAGTTACATGACCAGTGGCTAGAGCATCCACACCTAAAGTAGGGTTGTGCAGGGTAAGTAGCCTTCTTGGCTAAGCCTTGCTTCTGAAAGCTTCCTGGTCATTTACCTTTACCTCTCCACTAGGACTTACCTCTTTCCTTCCGTATTCCGCTATTCTTCCATTTTCCACTTTATGCCTTTGGCCTTTTCCACAGCCATAGCTATTGCTAGTGTACTGAGCGTTTACATATGCTTCAGGCATTGCTTGTGACCCATTAGGGAGAAAACAATGGTTCTTCATCAAGGGTTCATCATGCCTCTCTACTTTTAGCAAAATGCAGATAAGCTCATAGTACTTTTGGTGCTTGCCATGACGGCACTGGTGCTACAATACCCTCATATTGGGGTAAAATGTGCACAATGTCTTGTCTATTGTCTCAGCATCTATAACTACATGATTACAGAAACGCGGTTTGAGGACAACCTTGTGCATGGCGGAGTCATATGCTGCCATGGTTTTATAGTCCTGGAAGCAGATCCGATCCCAGTAGAGCGTGATGCGCATGCGACGGATGGCATCCGGGGTCGCTACTTCGGGTTGCGTAGTGCATCACGGATCCAGATCCCGTTGGGGCGTGGCAACGGACTCGACGCGCGAGGCAGCAACAGTGGGGCCTCCCTTTTTATATATTTTTTATTATTATTAGCTGTGTGAACAGTAACCAGACACGCTAATATCACCGATTAGATTAATCAAGGTGTTTAGTTTAATTAATATGCGGGATTAAGGAGTCTGCTCAAACGAGATTATCCTATGTGCTTCAAAATTACATATGGCTTGTAGTAGATTTATCGTTTGATACCGATCGAAGTTCAATACATTGTAGATTGATGTAGGCAGAAAATTCTATTTGGCCTTGTAGATCTTCATACTGATAACATGTTATAAAATGATGACAATTGCCGTATATCAATCCCAATGCCAATCAAAAATAGACAAAGAACAATCACAAATAAATGAACACTGGATACTTTTTATTGATTGATCTATAGAGATTGATTCTCTTTATGCAATGAGGTACTATATTTATACTAATAACATCTCACAGATAGTTTCGAAATTCACTAACCCAAACTAAGAGTCCGAATATACGACAACAAAAAAGACCAAATGCCCGATTATATTTCAACAGCGACCGCAATTTATGACTTGTAACTTCTGGTTAGGGCACTGCTTTCCGACCATTTCGTGATCCATTTAATTAAGACCACCACAAGAACAATTCAGAAGCTTCTAGCAAAGTATATTGAGCTAAAAAAATTCCTGAAGCAAATCGTATCATCCAAGAATAAATGCAAATTAGTCGTAATAATGATGCATAGGGTCAACCCGATCAAGAGACCAACGACGACTGACCTTGAACTTTCGGCCAGGGTCATCTGGAATCTTTACGAACTCTTCAAAAAGCATAGCTATCATGCTTACCACACCTACCAATCAACAATGCAATGTAAAGCGTCATCGTTCACTCGAAACAGTCGTAACACTAGCCACCCAGGTACACTATTCAACAAGTAAAATGCATCGCGGGAATCAGTTCAACATTAACACAATCAAATGAAAATTGTGATGGATACGTCTTGTCCTGAGGTGTAACATTTTGCACATCTGTGCACAGGAAATAATACAGGCAATCTTAAGTTTTCTTGTGCTGTCAGGTTATGCGTAAGAAACCATCCCAGGGACGAAACACTATGGCACCATCTTGGTTTGCGGCATCTTTTTAGCTATCAGGTGAGCTGTTTAGTTGCTTTACATAACAATATACAACATACAGACCAAACAGAGAACAAGGAAGAAACAACACTGATGGTACACTGCATATTTTACATACAAAAGAAGATGCTTGTATTTGCCTGCCTAATTTCTAAGCTAACAACTTCACCAAATTAGACAAATTAGCTTGCAGGCTCCCTAGAAACAAAATTAAATGTGCCGTGCCTCTGAAAGCTGCTGCATCTGACATCAGAAAAGTGATCAACACCACCAATATGAATGTGAAAAAAAAAGTCTTTCCCTGTCAATCATCAATATCCTGGACCCACTGTATGCCTGCAAAAGACAGCATAAACTTTACGATTCTCATGAAATAACCACGGGTTTGAATTGATCTGATACATGACAGAGGAGTGGAAGTGACAAGGATCCATATAGAGCTTTCAACATCTAACAAAAAATACAGTTGTGAAGCCATGGGCAAAACATTTGAATTTCCAGCATTCTAGAAAAAAATTGCTAGCATATTTAAGTTCTCTCTGTTCCTTCTGATATGTCCAACATCATTTCATTTCCTTTTGCTTTATCTTTTACTTTTATTGCAGAAGTTTAGGACTAGCACACATTATACTGTTTGCAGTACTAAATGCAACCTCACTGGAAAATGCTATCAACAAACAAAATCAGCTTCCCGAGCAAAACCCCATGATATAATAGTACCTTACTTTACAATTGCTACAGTATAGCGATTTTACTGTGTGGCTTGATGACAACAATAACTGATTCACCCCCATTATACTACTACCAACATCAAGCCTTTTGTCCCAAACAAGTTTGGGTAGGCTAGGGATGAAACCCAACCAAAGTCAATAAAACTCCTAAACCTTCGATCTTAGATCGGTTTCGCTATATGAATCACTAACTTCCAAGCACTCCCATCCAACGCCAACTCTTCCTACGTCAGTCTCGGTTGACCTCTGCCTCTTGTGTTTTCGAGACAACTTAAAATTACACTACGCACCGGTGCCTCAGGAGACCTCCGTTGGAGATGTCCAAACCATCTCAAATAATCTTGGATAAGCTTTTCTTCAATTGGTGCTACTAGCCGAACCCTATCACGTATATCATCATTGCGGATTCGATCCCGCCTTGCATGACTACAGATCCACCGCAGCATCTACATCTCTGCTACGTTTATCTTCTGCACATGTTGTCTTTTGTCACCCAATATTCCGCTCTATACAGCATCGCAAGTCTAATCATCATCCTATAGAACTTACCCTTTAACTTTTGAGACTTTTCTATCACATCGGACACCAGATGATTGGCACCATTTCACCCACACCGCTCATATCCTATGGTTCACATCTTCATCAATATCACATGCTCTAAAATTAGTCATAACATCGTCGTACATATTCTTGATTAAGGTAACATACTTTGTTGGGACTTTTTTCTTTTCAAGCGTCCACCACATTACCTTTCTTAACACATTGTTATAAGTTTTCTCCAAGTACATAAACACCATGTATAGATCCTTGTTTTCCTCACTATATCTCTCCATCAACTGTCGTGTCAAGATCGCCTCTGTGGTCGACCTCCCAAGCATAAAACCAAATTGGTTTTTTTGTCACGTTCTCCACATTATACTACTGACCACAATAAATACCATGACAGGGATTATGGGAAATCAGAAACAAACCTGTTAGTACTGACTCCACTGCTGCATTTGGAATGAGTAGTCCAACAATTCGCTGATTGTCAATTGTTGTCTCTAAACGGACAACACGTATTCTCTTGTGACTTTGATGAATCTGTTCAATTTCAGCAGCAAAGCATATGGGCATTAAGCAACCATTCCAATGGTAAAGCTATTCAGCTAAGCATAAAATATACACAAACAAGATCTAGTTGAGTTCTCAAGGGCAGAGGATTGAGGTTCAACCATAAACAGAAAATACATATAACTCTTTCAGGATAGCTGTCCTAACATGGTTTTCTAATGTTGTTGCTAACCCAGATGAACCTGTCAAATTAAGAAAGATATGGTACCAGCAAGGTTATTAAAGTGATAAGGCAAGGCGACTCACCACCTTTTTATGCCAAAGCGCTTAAGGGCGCGGCGAGGCAACGCCATACACACATCCTAACCTAGTATAGCAGCGTAATTGCGAGCACTGATCAGTAGCTAGTAACGCACCAACGCAGTAACACAATCCTCAATCGGTATTTCTCCTCAGTTCTCAATACATATATATGAATATATCCTCATTCGGTCATTCCTCCTCAATCAGCCAGTCCTCAATCCTCATCGGCATACTACATGCGAGGGGAGGCATAGCAACTGCAAAAAGGCAGAGGGGGAGCAGAGCAGTTGCAGGGCATAGGGGAGGGGGAGGCCGGCGGAGGAGACGAGGGGAAAGAACTAGAGGAGAGAGGAGTTTTTGAACTTTGGAGATGAGGTAGAAGCTGCCAGGGGAGACGGGGAGGGGAGAGGCCGGTGACGACAGGAGACCGTGCCTGATGGCGGGATCTAGCCTTTGGAGCAGAGGTGGCGGCAACGCCGGAGCAAAGGAAGCATGGCGTCCGCCTCAGGCTGCCGCAATGCCATACGACGCTTCAACAACGCCTTAGGGACACCATGGCCATAAGGTGGACACCATACCCTTCTCTAGCAAGGTGACAGCGTGGCGCAGCCCCCTAGTCCAAAAACCGCTTAAGCGACACATAAACGATGATTTAATAACCATGGGTACCAGTTTCTATTGATATTGATGATTCTGGTTAACATGAAACTTGTCCACTTTCTTTAAATCTGCTGGATCTGACTTTGTCTAAAGCCTCATGTAGTCCTGCTGCTACCGTTCTTGTCATCACAATTGCACTTAGACTATTTGCCTGCTTATCCTGAAAACTTTCTGCTTAGTTTTGTTCTTTGAAAACCATTATTTTCGGGGTGCCTTGAAGAGGAGTCCTTTACCTTACCCTAAGGTATACAGTGCTATAAGTAATTTGTAGATCTATTTGGAACTAGAAGACCATAGGGGATCCAATACAGATAAGTAGGCAAGATGCCAAGACCCACAATCATATAAACCCACTGAATATAGAGAAACCATACCATTCAAATTCAACTCAGAAGAATAACTAGCACGGTAAGAATTGTGAATAAGTGACAGAAATAAACCTGTTTAGCTAGGGCTTTTTCTATTGTACCCCAGACCGGAAGTATGAGGCCACCCAAAATGTTAACCTCTTGCAACCTTCTTCCTACTGTACAGTAGCTCCCAACTTTGCATTTGGACCCATGCATGCACTGAAATGAGGTACAAAGACACTGCATAAGTAATGCACATAGAAGAGGGCAAAGGTACAGAAGCAGCTCCGCCATTTGGTCATTCTTAAAATAAATTGGGGGCAATTGTAAGTGGAGTATGGAAAATAAACTTAATCCTAAAGTTAAAAGAGGAATAAAACACAATGTATCCACAAACACATCGCTATTCCTATAAACAGCACCTCCAGAGATTTGCAAGCTAGGACAACTCATGATCCTTTGAAGGGTAGTCATCAAAATGTTGCTCACATAAAGAACTAAATCACAAAAACATGCCCAAGCACTCCAGCCCTGTGCCCATGTCAGCATGCTTAAACCTTTCAATATTGCTAAATCAATACCTGTCTATTAATATTTAAAAAAAAACATTAGTTGTAAAAGAATTTCTAAGTCCAACACTATATAACAAGACCCCCCTTACACATTTACACTTCTCTCGGAAGTGTTTTAAGTCATATAAGTTCCCTACCTAAGTGAAAATATGTGCTCCAACAGTTTACATGGACACATAAAATTGCATTTGGGCCTGAATGACAGAATGACTTCCAGGTGGTGCAGTGCGGGGGTGAGGTCCTAGGTTCAATCCCCACCCACCCAGGGGTGAAACCCTTAAAAAAAATGCAATCCATCGTGTCCGTAGATCAAAGAAATAGTTTTTTTTTTAATATTACCTGCTTCGATGAAGCATCGTATTCATCCTGCCAACCTTTGCTAACTTTGCCTATTGATGACACCTTCCTGTACTTGCTTTTCAGTTCAGTTAAATGCATCTCCCTGCAAAAGTAAAATGGAGTGGTGATGAAAAATATGAATTTGACATCCTTCACAAAAGATATGATACCTGCTAGGCTGCTAGCTACAGATGGTATGCAGTTTAAAATTTTCACACAGAAATTATGTCAGAAAAATTATAATGATGAACAGCAAATACCTTAATGCTTCACCAATAGCAGGTCGAATTATTTTGTACATTCCTTCAGTTGAGCTGGTTCGTAAACAATAAGAACAAAGACAGGTCATCGCATCACATTAATTATTTTTCTTTTCACAGACAAGGAAAACTATTAACATACTGTATATATATCCAAAGGAAAAGGTCCATAACTCCATATAACACCTCTAAACTTTGCTCGAAAGTCCGTCCAGTACCCCGAACTATGAAACCAGACATTTGACCTCCCAAACTTTGCAATCCGGTTTAAATAACATCCTGACCCGTTTTCGCATAGTGGTATTGCCCGTATGGCATAATGAGTAGACGATTTTGCCACGTAGGATAACACAGTGGGCAAGTTTAGGTGAATGACAAATGCGGTCCACACAATCTTCTCCCCCAACTCAAAATAGTGGAGGAACCTACAGAGGCCGATAGCCATGGAAGCATGGCCGGGAGCTCAGCGGGGGAGAAGCACTTGTGGGCTCTACCTGTCATTGACGTAACATGACCAGCATGTCATCCTACATGGCAAAACCGCTCACTCATTGCACCACACGGACAATACCACTATTGAATCAGCTTGCAAAGTTCAGGGGTCAAACATCTAATTTTTCCGATCAAAGTTCGGGGGTTATATAGACTTCTCCCATATCCAAATGAATCAGTGTATCATATATGCACGTTTCTGTCACTTGATATAAATATTTAAACCTCATTGCAACCTTCCTCAGTTGCCAATAAATAAATCAAAATTTTATTCTCATTTCCTTTTTTAGTAAAGAACAGTTCACAGTTCCCAACAAAACAATAAGGTTTCATTTTCTTTTTATTGACCTTTTAATTCTCTTTTGGCTTGACTTCTCTGTAGAATATGCCAACATTGCACATTTGCTAATTCGTCCTGCAGGGTCCTAAAACACAGCAAGTATAGAAAGGATCAATTCGATCTTTTTCCTGAATATCCTACACACCGTACTAACTGAATGTTGAATTTCTACAGTTCTAACTTTTCTCCCTCCGTCCCTCCCTCTCACTCCATTTATGGAAGGGGGCTTAATTTTTAATAATGCTAACATATAGCTCATAAAAAGAACCAAAGAATAAATACATGATCATCCAACCACATCATACCCTTCAAAAGCTATAGTGAAATGTCTTCTCCCCATCCATTCCCTCCTGGACTCATAAAATCCATCATTAGAAGAACCAACACCATCTTTCTGTCTTTCATCAAGAATTGTCTTTGCCGACTTCACATGTGAATGAAAGAAATCATGCACAAATGATCAAGTTGCAGTTTTGCAACAAACCTGGATTGCACTTAAATACAACTACAATCATGTCCAAGTGATTCTCAAGGAAAAACAAATATTGGCTCCAAATTTGTCTTCTTACCTCCCAAGTAACTCCACGATCGATGGTGAAAGTAAATAGTACTGTTGAAGCACCAGACAAGCTATCAATGTGAACAATCTGCATGGAGAACTTGCATTATAATTAATGAAAGTAGGAGCTGCAAAACAAAAATGTGATCAGAAACACGCATTACCTTGGGTGATTCTTTCATTTCAACATTTTTAGCTTTGATATCGACAATTCCAGAATCGAGCTGCCCTTCTATTCGTGCATTGTGAAGGACAACATCAAGTATACTTGTAAAAAGATCAAACAACCTGTCACATAGAACGTGTTAGAATAGTCCAACCAACCATCTTGAAAGACAAACATCCTGCAAGACAATTCACCTGTTCTGGATGTTGGGGGCCAAGCCCAGAAGACGGTTAAGAAAACGAGCAACATCATGCATATCTGAATCAACAATCCGACCAGAGAGCTTCCCTGCATCTTTTCCATTGCCTGAAGAATATCATTTAACGAGCCATATTTTCTTTTCTTGAACTAGACATAAACTAGGACATATCCAAATTGTAAATCACATTCAACAAGTGGAATTTAAATTTCGAGTGAATTGCATTGGAGCTCCCTAAACATGTGCCATTACCCTAAATATGTGCCGTTGTCTCATTCAAGACCCTGAACCTGTATTTTACTTTTTGGGCTCCCTAAACTTGCTCCTGTTTGCACTGCTAGTCCAATCCGCTGTTAGATAACGGAGGTCGTTGAGGTGGACGCTGGCATGGCGAAGCAGAGATAACATCGTCTTCTTCCTTTAGTTGAGACACGGACCAAAGAGGGAGGCGACAGTGACCTCAGACTCCACACACACGAAGCAGGAGACAGGCTGTGAGTCCCCAAGAATGGGCAAAACAGAATGAGTGACGAGGCGAAGCTTATGGTGGCGGTGGACGGTGGTTCAGGGTTTGGAACAGCAGGGAGGTGCTGGCAGTGGTGGCGGTTCTATCATGGTGGCGACTGCGTAATGGTGGGTGAGGAAGAGAAGTGAACGCACCAAAGGGTGGGGGACAATTTGAATGAGGCCCACCACAGACGACGAATGACGGCGGTGAAAGCAACTGGGAGGCGAGGAAGAAAAAAGGAGATTCGTTGCGTTGAGTGAGCAGAAATCAAATTAACTTGGGGAAATGAGGAAGGTATGGAACATGATGTGATGCGGTTGATTTTCAAGACACTCACCAAAACAACGGGAACGATGATGCATGTCCGCCTCCTCGAGTCGCCCCCCATGGCCTCTCCTTGTGACCCATGGCCTCCTCACCTTGGCTGTGGCCGTACGGATGTGTGGTAGGTAGGAAAGGTGGTGGCGCACGAGAGCAGGGGAGGTGGCAGCACTGGCGGGGCGGTGGCCGGAGGTGGCGACTCAAGCGGTGTTGGGAAGCGGGAGTGCAGTGGAGGCTAGGGGAGGATGCGGGGACGAAGGGGATGGCAGCGGCGGCGGTTAGCCGCCAATGACCGACAAGGAGACTCTTCAGAGGAGAGGGAGTGAAGGCGGTGGAAATGGCGTGGTTGGTTGCAAGACAAGAGGAAAAAGGGTTAAATTATGTTTGGGGCTGCACGATTCTTAGAGCAATCTAAACCATTGAAAAACCAGGCAATTGACAGCCCTTTTATTATTTTTGATGACTCATCATGTGGACCAGCCAACATATGCACATGTGTACCCATTTGGGTGCACATCAGACTGACACATGCACCAACTCAGCAAGGTATGTCAGTAAATGGCTGGTTGGACTTTGTGCAAACGGGAGCAAGTTTAGGGAGCCAAAAATTAAAATGCAAGTTCAGGGTGTTGAGTGAGACAATCGAACAAGTTAGGGAGCTCCCATGCAATTTACTCTTAAATATATAATCAATTTGCAAGCTTGATGAGTTGTAATGGTTAAACATGTTAGTGAGAAGTACATCAACATAAGAGATACTGCATAACTTCAAACTCAAATACCAAGGCAAGATTAACAAATATGTCAAGCTTGCTGGACAAAAGGCCAACCTTCCATTTTTCAAACAAATTATGCCAAAACAACTAGATGAAAGATAATAAATATCATGCTGGCATTTATACGACAAAATTAGATGACAAGTATAAGTGCCTTTAGCTTCAGGAAATGCACACATACAAATGTTATTCATTTAGCAACACAAGCACAAAAACTTAGATGTGATAAAAAAAAAGGATTTTTTTTTTAAGATAAACTTACATACTACAGCATCCCTGATAATTCCAACTGATACTAGAGCAGTTTTTGCTTCAGTAATGAATTCTTGGATGCTAGCCTGATTGTCAGAACACCCCGGAGGAACAACTGGGAAAGAATCCTGGACACCTTGAAACCAACTTTTAGAATGGTGTATAAGGCATGAAAAGGAAAACAATAATAAAAATTAACTGTGGCTATATAAACCTGCTCCATTATTCCCCTATACATCATGGTTAGCGCCTTTTTCCCATAATTGCTATCGTAGTTAAAAGCACTCAGAGAAGGTCCAGCCCTGCAGAAGTTTAAATCTAGCCTCAGAAATGTTTTGGCTAATGTTTATTACAAAGTTGATAGAAATCAGCAAAAACCTGCGATCTCCTTGTGTTAAAGCTCCAAGAGACTCTAATCTTTTTGCCACAATAGATGCAAATCGCTTTTCACCACCGAGATTTGTAAAAAGAAGCCTACAATTGAGATTCCAAATTCGTTTTCAAGTATATAACCCATCTATCTAGGTAATATACCATCTTCAGACCATGTAAACAATGTGAAAAATAAAAAATCGACACAACAAGAAGTCAAGAACTGAGCCTAGATAATCAATATAAACTGGCACGATTATCTCAATATTTAACCTGCCAAACCATTTTTTCCCCTGAAGGCAACATATACCCCTCTTTAATGCTTTCATGATCTAAACTTGAACAGATGGCCTACAAAACAAGCTCAAATCCATTCCCAAGCAGGTTTCGAAAACAGATACAAGAACCCTGCTCCTACATATCATGCATTGACAAGTCATTAGTGTAGATAGTATCCTAGTTGCCTTGTATAGAGATTGCTAGTTGTCTTGTATAGATATTGCTAGCCTTGTATAGATATTACCTTATATAGGTCCTTTTATATCCCCATTTACATGTATATATATTAGCCCATTGGCCTCATGTTCAATACAAGTGCTATTCATAACATGGCATCAAAGACATAGTTTTTAGGGTTAGGGTTTACCGGCGTTGCACTTGCGCCTTTTCGGCGGCTCTTCTCGCTGTTTCTAGTCACCCAACTCCCAATCCTCGGTGTCGTCGTCTTCCGCGGTCGGTCGGTTCTATGCGACGCCGCTCGCCGTCTCCACTCCTCCAAACGGTGCGGCATCTTCTCCATGTTTCTTCCTCCACGCCGCCTCCTAGGCTCCACTACCGAAGCGCCACCATCATCCCGCCGGGTTGCCAAGTGAAGGAAGGCCGCATCCCGAACAACCTCTTCTCCGACCACGGCTACACCTCTTCCCGACCGCCGTGTAGGCTGTCGCCACTAAGGCCTCCCGACTGCTAGGAAAAGTTAGGAAAGAAAACGGCTCGACAGAGATGCTGGGGTGGAAGAAGGACGAGGGTAGAAGGGACAAGACTCCCTCTGATGGTTCTCTTGAGCGCTATAAAGCTCGTCTTGTGCCACGTGGTTTTCAGCAGGAGCATGATCGTGATTATGATGAGACATTTGCTCCTGTGGCTCACATGACCATTGTTCACACTCTTCTTGATGTGACCTGTTCGTGAGTGGTCCATCTATCAGCTTGATATCAAGAATGCATTTCTTAATGGTGAGCTGCATGAGGAGGTCTATATGCAGCCACCACCAGGGCATTATGTTCCTGAGGGCATGGTTTGTCGGCTTCACTGCTCTCTTTATGGACTCAAGTAAGCCTCTTGTGCCTGGTTTGAGCATTTTTCTTCTATGGTCACTGTTGTTGGCTTTTCTACTAGTACTCATGATCATGCACTATTTGTTCACACTTCACCTCGTGGTTGGAATCTACTTCTATATGTTAATGACATGATCATTACTGGAGATGATTCTCAGTATATTGCCTTTGTGAAGGCACGTCTCAGTTAGCAATTTCTCATGCATGATCTGGGTCCTCTTCGCTACTTCCTTGGGATTGAGATTTCTTCTACACCTGAGGGCTTCTTCCTATCCCAAGAGAAGTATATTCAGAATCTTCTTGATTGTGCTTCTCTCACTGATCAGCGTACAGCCGACTCCCATGGAGCTCAATATTCACCTTCGACCTACTGATGGTGAACCTCTTGAAGATCCTACTCGTTATCGACATCTTGTTAGGAGTCTTGTTTACTTTGGTGTCACTCGTCCTGACATTTCGTATCCAGCACATATTTTGAGTCAGTTCGTTTCTGCTCCCACTCAGCTCCAGTATAGTCATCTTCTTCGTGTTCTACGATATCTTCGTGGAACTATCTCTTGTCGTCTTTTGTTTCCTCGCTCCAGCTCCTTACAACTCCAAGCATACTCTGATGCTACCTGGGCTAGTGATCACTCTAATCATAGGTCTCTTTCTGCTTATTGTGTTTTTCTTGGTGGTTCTCTCGTATTACTTGGAAGACTAAGAAGTAGACAGCAGTTTCTCGTTCGAGGGTTGAGGCTGAGTTGCGAGCTATGGTTCTTTTGATAGCAGAGGTTACTTGGCTACAGTGGCTACTTAAGGATTTTGGTGTTTCTGTTTCTACACCGACTCCTCTTTTATATGACAGTACAGGTGCTATTAACATTGCTTGAGATCCAATGAAGCATGAGCTCACTAAGCATATCGGTGTTGATGCTTCCTACATGTGGTCACAGGTACAGGATCAAGTTGTGGTTCTTCAATACGTGCCTTCGGAACTTCAGTTGGCAGACTTATTCACGAAGACACAAACTAGAGCTCAGCACAACTTTTCTCTTCAAACTCAGTGTCGTTGATCCACCATGAGTTTTGAGGGAGAGTGTTAGACAGTATCCTAGATGCCTTGTATAGAGATTGCTAGTTGCCTTGAATAGAGATTGCTAGCCTTGTATAGATATTGCCTTATATAGGCTTTCCTTTTATACCCTCATGTACATGTATGTATAGTGGCCTATTGGATAAGTCGATAACTGTATATATATTGTATATATACAGGTATATATACTGATAACAATTAGTTATCTATATACTGATTTATATAGACAGTATATATACATGAACAGTTGCTTTCCCTAATAACAATTGCACAGTATCCTAGTGCTATTCATAACAATTAGTTGTTCCAGGCTCCAGCTGACAGCCATCGGCAGTTATTATTATTAAAAGGAATCATGCACCTACATATAATACATCGATAAGGCAATAATTGTTCTACCTATCCTTAACAGGTGCTTCCTTCAATAACTGAACAAAATTCCAGTCTGGATCTACCTATTCATGTAGAAGCAGAAAATACCATAAAAACCTTCATTGTAGCCACAATTTGTACTGGACAGCAAACAATAACTTCAGCCGCAAACAGTGCAAAATCAAAAGCCAGACCTACAAGAAGGCCTGAGATCTTTCATATATAAATAAATAGCAGACCTATACTGTGGTGCAGAAGTTTGATTAGAACGATGGGTTCTCCCAAACTGCTGTATTGCACGATCTGCACTCCAAGGGAGTTCAAGTGTTATGTGTACTCTTCTTCTCTGCAAAGTTTTAATTAAGCAGTTTTGAGTGACATTCCAATAGATAATCCTCAAGCATATTTGCAACAGATGGGCAAAACAGAGCAACATAAAACCTGGTTTTTTGCCCTTCTGTCAGCATGTAGAGAGACACCAGCTGATCCCGCTTCAGATATAATTGCAATTAGTTTTTTGCCATCAATGAACTGCTGCTTTTCATGCATATTGATCATCTCCATTGAGACTTCTTTCCTACAAGCAATATATATACATCGGGTTTGCTAATTGTCAGTTGCCTGAAATTTTCTTATCTCTCAATCACCTAAAATTGCATAAGACTACGCCTAAAATTGCAATGCTAAAGTAATATTCAATTTTAGTACAACTCTACTGCAGTTTTTAGTTCTATATGTTTCTGTATTTGTAGGGTTCACCTAGGTTTACTTTATTTTTGTCTAGGTTAGAATTTTTTTTTGTTTTTGTATTTTGTAGGGGTTCACCTAGGTCTATTTTTGTCTAGGTTAGAAAATTTTTTATTTGTGTTTTTGTATTTTGTAGAGGTGAGGGGTGGGTAAAACATTCTAGCCATCAGATGCAAATCCTATGGCTCAAAAAAGTGACTGAGATTAAAAATAAAATCAGGCAACTTATCAATAGACAGCCCCTATATTATATACATATATGGGATTAGCTGGACCAGAAAATGTTAAACAGTATCATAAGTAAGCTATCTCACGCGTTCCGCGCCTGATAAACAACGCCTTTCCCATTTGAAGCTCTTATTAGCATACCACGACGTCCAGTTATTTCTGCGACATTGTCAGGGCCCCCTAGCTACAAAAAATCCAAATAAAATGAAAACTTCTTAATATATGTATAGTTTACTGCTAAGAATGAACTAAATTAAGATCTTTTACATAAGTCATTCGGCTTGTCATTACTTTCAAGTAATCAAGCTCTAGAGCAACATATAAACTAGTAAAATAACATAAAACAGAAGGATATAGACGACAAGTAGAAATCTGCCCAAAAAAGACAAGATCATTGAATAAGATTTCATCTTCAGCCAAAATGGATGCCACAAAGGAAGCTCTATTTTTAATTAGTAGGTACTTGAGCTCTACACTGGGGTGCTTGAGTTGAGATATTCTACTCAAGCAGTAAGCAAATGGTTTGGCACTTTGGCATCTCCAACCTCCCTTTCACCTGCTCTGAAATGTGATACCATGCATTACCATCAC
Organism: Otatea glauca; assembly: GCA_036346275.1. Lineage (NCBI taxonomy): Eukaryota > Viridiplantae > Streptophyta > Magnoliopsida > Poales > Poaceae > Otatea > Otatea glauca. The sequence goes on along the minus strand of CM070718.1, from coordinate 7,791,095 downwards.
ACCCACTCACAATAATCATCTACCGGACATCCAAAAGACAATAGAGAAACTAAGAGATGTCATATAACCCTACGAATTAAAGTTAGCAGACACCTAGGTAGCTCTATGAGAACTTCTGTAACGCCCCAAGGTCCGAAATCTGTAAAGCGCAGACCCCACGTGGGTAACCGGAAATACTATGTTTGGATCCTCAAGCATTATATATGCCACTACTCTACACTTCAACTCTCCATGTGGGCCTAATCCCGTAAGGCCATAAATACTACATTTGGGCCACATGGGTCACCACTAATTGGGCCAGGGTATAATAATCTTCTTTAGTAATTTATCCTAAACCTGAGAACATTCCTGCCCCTTTGATGTCACCCAATTATGCATAAAAATGTCGATGCAAGCTCAGAAATTAGAGGAAAGAATCAGGACTGTGATAACTCCCAGCAGGAGTAAGCTAAAAGGACCTGATCAATGATATCATCCAGAGGATTATTAGGGAGATCCAAGGAACGTATTATATCCAAAATCCTCAACTTTTTCTCTACTGAAGTATCATACCTGACAATAAGACAGAACAACAAGTATTTATAAACTGGGCCATATGAGCACAAGTTAATGAGGATCTTGATTCATCAAATACATACATACCTCTCTGAAAAATCAGCTACATGAGCATCTTGCTCTTTTTCCTCGCCTTCAGCGTTCTTGCATGTGTAGCATGACCAGTCATCAATCAATACCTCAGTCCAAGGTGGTGTCAGACAGCTAGGGTGGACATGTCGAGAGCAACCAGAACAATGAAGCAACAAACTCTTCTCCTGAAAATTTAGATACTATTATACAAAAAGAACTTTGCAAAAGAAACTTAAAATGGCTGTGATCTTCTACAGATATTATATTCTCCTGTAAGCATTCTACAGTAATAATTAATTTTTGGTATGATTACCATCTTCAACCATAGAAGTTTTATTTCTGAACAATATTAAATGGTACAAACAAATAAGAAAAGAAAGAATTATGAACACAGCCAAGGTTCCCTCAAAAAAAAATGAGCACAGCAAAGGTCACTAAGCGAAGTAGCAAAAGACATCATTCCATATAATCCATACAGTGCAATGAGTTCAAAGAATGTGGCACAGACTAAATAAATAACATTCGTTAATACAGATCTGTCTGGCTGTATTTAACATGAAAGTACCAAACAATAAGCAATAAAAATCACCTCCTCAGTGTTGCAGATTTGACACATGTTGAACTCCTCATCAGATTCTGTTGATTCATGATCTGACTCAGCTGAAACATTTTATACAATAGATTAACAATCATCATAAGGATATAAATTATTAGCAAAGTCCACAGTTAATCACAAGTATACATGTAACAATAGTTATGTTCTAAAATATCATGCTATAGTGGAGCATTGGTTGTGGCTGCTTAAAGCGGCTGTTTCGGCAAGTATGTGTAGCTACATGCTATACCACTATAGCAGGCCACAGTAACCGCCATAGTGGATAGCATGTAGGGGCACGTACAGAGAAGTTTCAGCTTTCGTTGGGTAATCATTTAGGAGCCTTCTTTCACATTCTATTTGTCATTCTTATTACTAAATATGGCAGGAACATTTCATATTCCTTTCCTCTGCCTAGCAGGGACCGTCCCATCCAGTCATTTTTATTCGGAACTCATCCCAGCTTCCCATCCAATCACCTTGATTGTTACATATATGTGCTTGTGAAGCAATAAATAGTCTAAACCTGATCGGTGATCACAACATACAGGGCAAGTTCTATGCTTTTTCCCCCACATAGTTGTTACTTGTAGACCTCATTATTCATCCTCATTCATTTTTTCCACTGTTATATCCATATCATGTCACAGATACTAGTTATTCCATTCATTAATTTCCTATTTCGGATGTTTTATTTTGAGTTATTAAATTTTATTTCAGCAAGTATACCAAAGCATACCCACTACACCGTTACATGTACAGTTGTACACGATGCAAAAGGTAAAAATATTTAACGGATAGCTGTATCGTAGCCTTTTCTGACCTTAAAACCAAAGCTGCACCACAAACAATAGGCGCTAACACAACTATTGCCGCTATAGTGGACAATAGTACACCACTGACATCGAAGGTGATACAAAATCTCATACCAGTGGTAGCTGACCGCAATGCTACAAGACATTTTTCTGTTATTTTTTAATTTTGTAAAGCATGATAAATTTTTAAATTTTGAAGTCTTAAAACTGAATCTTTCCTATCTAAATGGAGTAGTATGAGGTCTATGGTATATGTGTACGTATATTAGGCATTTTAGACAATACTTTTTCCACCATCCATTGCTCATCACACAAATGGGAGTGGGGTGAGAAGAATAAAGTTGACAAAAAAAAGTATAGATAAAAGTTGTATGTATCATAGTCTTGACTGTACGAATTCTATAATGTCATATATTTTTCACAAATATAACTAGACATGTTTTATGGACCTCGCCGTGATGGAGCAATAGCCATTATTTTAAACATTAGGTGCTAATGCTTAAGTTTTCCTGCAGCATTCAACCAGATCAAGGATATTAATTAATTCTTACTGCTATGGTTTGGTTCATTCTCCATTGATATATAGTTCAAGTGATAGGTCAGAGTGTCTGACCACATAACTCCCCAACATAAGATGTTTTTAGTTGCTTTCTTTTGCTGCTTAGCTCAAATAACTTAATCTTGAATACATCCAGAGTCAAGTCCTATCAATTCTTCCGGGTATAAAAAGTGATTCCTCAACATATTTGAGGGCATAGATTATATAAGTATTTTTGGCGATTTCCAGAAGTAACCATGTTGTTCCCAATAAGCACATTAACAGGTGTATTCAATGTCATAAATGAAGGTCCTTTCGCAATTACCGAAAGTTTTTTTCAGTAATTTTCAAAAGTAACCACAACGTTCCCAATAAATAATAGCCAGCTGTATCCACTATCATTGAGTACAGGTATTTCCAGAAGTACCAACAAACAGTTACGATCTATTGCACTCTGCGAATCAGATTACCAGGGCAAATTACATCAAAAGGCTGGTCAAAAACATATTAGCCCATTTTCCTTACATCTTGCACGGCCGTGTCATCCCCACGCCCATCAAGGCGCAGTGTGCCCGACTGAACAAGGGCATGTGAGAGATGTTGGTGCAATGACGGGATCACCGGTGGGACAAGGGCATGTGGGAGGTGTTGGTGCAATGATGGGATCACCCACCGGCTGAAGCTTCACGGGTGGCCATTCAAGAGTTCTATCACAGCTACCATACATTCCAGCTCGAGGAAGAGCTGTTTTTGCAGGGCGGTGGAAATGTTGTGGACTCCTTTTGGGGCTGCACATACCAGTGACACAGCACAACTCGGGCCAGCGGCAGCAGTGGCGCATAGGCTGTGGGCTGACGCATACCTCAGAAAGCCGGTTAGGATCGTTGTTAGGAGATATATTAGTTGTTAAGTATCCCTGATGGATACATTTGTGAGCAATCACTATTCTGAAGGGCTAGTGATATATTAGTTGTTAAGTATTCCGGACGGATACAATCGGTTAGTTGCTAGTTGGTCCTTTAAAAGGACGTATCATTGTACTCAGAGATTAAGCATTAATCAAATAACTGAAATAAGCCTTCCCCAATATCTTAGGCGTGCTCAGAGCCTCGTCGCTGCTTGCCGAGAACAAGTCCTCCCGCATGCACAAGGGCAATTGCGACATCCCCTGTTATTCTCTAAGTTCATGTTTAGAAATCGCTTCTTCGCCCTCCACTCAGTCCACCAAAATTGAGCCCATAATATAGATACATTAATATTTCAATACAGCTATGCTATCCAAGAAAGGGGTACACCCTGCAACAGCAGTAAGCAATAAAAGTTTGCTACGTGGTTGACAGCTGAAACTATAATCAAGTAATTCCCAATAAACTTACATGGTGAATAATCATCGCTGTCATCATCGCTCACATCTTCCACTTTTGCTATTTTCCTAATTCGTCCTGTAAATGATACATCTGGTGCAGAATGCCGCTTACGCTGAATCTCTGTGAATTTTTCCTCACCTACAAGAATTTACATAAATAAAGTATGGATGCAAGATAAAATATGAAATAACATTCAATAGGATGCTAAGCCCAGTTTCCTAGATGGAAAAGGATCAAGTTCCAAAATTAGTTTATGCAACTGGCAATGGATGATAAAATAAGAGATACATAGTTGAGCAGGAAAAGGAAAGACCACTAAGCTGTAGTGTATACTAATACTCTAGGTAACGAACTTTCATGCATTACACACAAAATTTTGCATGCAGCTTGGACTAAAGATGTGGTAAAACCTGGCTAAGATTAACGTGCTGAAACAACTAGCACAAACCTTGCTGAAAACAATCGGGTTTTGGAGGTAAAGGGTAGTTTTCTTCTACCAGCTTAAGAAGAAGCTCCCGAGGACCAGAAACAAAGTCTTCCATTTCAACACCCTGATTCAAATTTGAAATAATCAAGTATTTCGAGCATCAGTTTACTTCGAAAGGAGATAACTATGCTAGAGCGAAAAAAAAATGGAATGTCCAGAAGAAAATATAAACACACATATTTTGTGACGGCTTCCTCCGTTCGAGCCTCTCCAGTGCTCTGAAGACCAATCACCACACATTTGTTCTCTATCAAGGCCTCCTTAGCCAACCTCACAACAGCAGGTACCTTCGCAGACATGCACATATGCCTGAAGAAACGCTGCAAAACATAGGCCGTCAATTTTGCAAGAATAACATGTGCTAGTATTTGAGCACGTGAGGCAATTATCTACCAGACTCCTTATGGTATCTTATAATTTACTACTCAACTTTCGGCAATATTGCAAAGAAGGGCAATATGATGTTAGAAAAATATGCACTCATGGAACTGCCAAGGATGCAAAATAAATGAGGAATCAACACCTGATGGCTGGCCCAGTATAGCCGCCATATTTGATTTGAAATGCCTTTCTCTTCTGCAAAGAATTCACCTGCTGATAGGAGCTCAAGGCGCAACTCAGTCCAAAATCCGGCTGCCTTTCTGTACATACTCTGCATTATCAATAAGATGGTGCAACTTTATCATGAGCTATACATGGATACACGGTCTTTTTTTTTTGCGCGAAGGCATGGGTACATAGCCTAGGTAAAGCCAATTAGCTGAAGTTCCACATGAATATCATAACAATAAACAATGAGTAGGAATAGTATAAGGCATAATAATTTTATGGATAAGCAATCAGAGAATGAGAAGAAAAACATTGATAGGGAGAAGACATAAAAGAGCAAAGCGACCATGCCACCCAAATAAAGTTACGAGGCAGAAAACATGTCAAAATTTTACAGTTTTTACCATCATTCTTTCCTCAAGAGGAGCCTCCACAATATCAAAATCAACCCCCTTATAACTTAGTGTACGGCAAACATACATACCCCTGCAACAAATTTAATGAAAGCGAAAAATAAATCATTCTAATAAAAAGCATGTGCCAGCCAATACTTAAAACAGAAAAGGTTGAATAATTTCTACTCAGTTTCCCATTTACACACAGCACAATTGACACATGGTACCCATTGCAGATAGGCTCTTCATGTCCATGGCAACTGAGATCTGGAAGAAAAAAAATACTAACCTAGCTTTCATGTCCATAGCAACAAGTTCAAGAGCACCCACACCACCTTTCTCAAGAGCACCTGAAAAAGTTTCTATTATGCGTGAACAACTACAAACACTTGATACTTTGGTAGATTTCTACTGGATTTCATAGCAGCTCATTCTAGTAATAAAGCATATTAGCATAGAAAAGTAATGTAATATAAGGCATGCAATGCTTCAACTACAAGTACTCACACAACCCCAAAGAAAACAAAAGGTAACTAACTGACTAACATAACCCACCGCAAAACCTGAATACTCAGTGTCCTAAACATATACTGAAAAATCCAGCATTCAACGCACTCCAGAAATTATCATTTAGATTAACTACCAGTACAGCTTGAATTACTTGGAGCAGCAGTAAACCCAAGTCCCACGCACCTCTATTGGTAAGGTCTGTTTCCATAAACTTCTAGTGATCCTTAAAAAATATGTCAAGGCCCAGCCAAGTCATCCTTTGCACGGTAAAGTTAGATGATGCTAATGATGCTATCTTCTATATATTTAGAGTCTAGTGGGGCCATAATTTACGGTCCATTACAGGGGCTTAGTATTATCATCATGTTTGCTGTCAGCATGGACACATCAATATTTGTTTTAAATCCAAGTTAAACTATGATAACAAATACAAATAAAAATATGAAAAGAAGAAAGATTCAAGTAAATAAAGGATAAAGCAGTAGACCTAAAAATTGTGGAAAATTCTGAAATGATGTTCCATCACCCCAGAGTCCAAGTCGAACCATATAGCCCAAATTTCGCGGTTCTGATGCACCAGTTGCTGAGCAATAAACAACCCGAGCTTCAGTTAACTTTTCCTGTGATGTTTGGTGATGTCACAATATTAGTTTAACAAGCATATATCAACAGTATATTCTTTCAAACATGATGTATTGATATCAAATATTTCCAAATTCTCTGTGCAAAGCATTGAAGCAATATCATGGTACGACTGATTTAGGTTATAAGTTAGAGATAGCATTAAGATTTCTAATGCCTGATGATTAATGTTATCAGTATTGTGTATCTCTGTCTCTTTGATCTTTGCACATTAAGTAAAACTAAAGTTCTTAAAAAAAGACAAGGTGAATGGACAACAAATGTTGTTGTCTAATTCTGAAATGCCTTACAAGATAAAACGTTTAGCATGATATGTGTTGCATGTGCACACTTACTAGTTGCATCAAATTGTTTTGCTCATACTGTAAAACTCCAGAACTCAACATGCAGAAACAACTTACAGTAAATTGCACACTCTTTTATTGATTAAACTCTGGAACTGGACAAACCCCATCAAATTATGGCAGCACGAAGGAAAAAAAAATGTTCTCTTCTTGAATGTAATTTGCCCTTAATTTCCTTAAAATTATGCACAGAATACCCTACTTAAAACTACATCATTCATATTAAGATTAATGCGCTCTACATCATCAAAAGCATTTTGTTAATATTGAGCATATTTTCTAACATTTTACAATATACACTCATAAAATTGGAAATATAGAGAACAATAAATATTTCTTTTCCAGTTAGATTATGAATCAAAAGCTCAAGCCATATATACACACCTGGATCTCAAGAACCGCTTTACCAGTGCGAGTGGGCTGGCTCCCTGCATCTGGAATCAGATTTTTTGCCTTGTGGCACTGCAAGGGACATATGATTTCAGCAGAGAAAAACACACATAGGTACACAGATCTGACTATAAAATGAATACTATACAAAAGGTGGAAATTTCGTTCTGCTCTTTAAATCAAATCCATTACCTCATCAAACACTAGGAGACCATCAAACTCATGTCCAAACCATTGAACCAATTGTTGCAAACGGGAACGGCCTCTTTCAGACGATGCTATTAAGCTGCTATAAGTTACAAAAATTACCCCATTCTTGATCCCAATGGCTTTTGAGTCTAGCTTAGAATATGGTAGCTTATTTAAAGGGTGCACTGCATAACAAATATACCAATATCAATTGTTAATATCAACCATAAATATGAAATGGATTCTGGATAGATCAATCTGCCTAGCAGTTGCAAGACAAATTCTTCTGGTAATTGTACATGTTGTGTACTTCCCTCCAGTGGTACAAAATGAGTGAGTAGTAGGATCAAATGTTATTAATAACTGTTGCTACTAATATTCCTTGTGGGCTTCCCGTAAAAAAAATGTTCAGTGAGGACAGTGCTGATTCAGGCCCTTGGTATTCAAATACTTAATTGCCTAAATATTGCATCGATATTCTGGCACAAGCCAATTTAAAAGTTATATATCCTCATTTATCCAATGTAGTCACTATACCATGCGAATCGTAGGTACGGGACTATTGAGTTGCATGCACCAACCAGTTCACCCAAAAGCTTAAGCTTATGAGGAAAGGTGGGCAATTCACTTATATTTCAACACTCCCCTCACGTATAGGGCTCCCTCAGGCCTAGGACGTGGAATAGAAGTGGGCTGCAATTATTTTTTTTTAATTGCGTCAACCAGGTCTTGAACTCGAGACCTCTTGGCTCTGATACCATATTGAGTTGCATGCACCAACCAGTTCACCCAAAAGCTTAAGCTTATGAGGAAAGGTGGGCAATTCACTTTTACTTCAACAGGGACCTTTCCAACACGTCAGTGGTAGGATTATAAAGTATCCCAATCCTGATCGTAGGATCTTTAAGATCACGATGCTACGTTTGTGAACAAAATATAATATTTAGTCTATGCTTAGATAGTTTATGTGCTTCCTATTGTTTCCAGCACACAATATTATTATTAAAAAATGATGTACCTTTTATTATTGTGAGACACTGCAATTTCTTGCTTAATTCTGCCCTCATAGCATTTCAATGAGTCATGGATACCCAATCACACAGTATTATAACATAATAAATCATACATATTTAATAGTACTTTTAATATATAACAAATATGAAGATAACCACATTAAGTATATATAGTAATTTGCATAGAATATATGTATTTTATTATCTAGTAGGACCATGACCATACGATCCAATACTGCTCAACCCACAAACGATCCTATTTATTATCCTGAGATATTAAACCTTGGATTTGTTAAATAGTTGGTACTGAGAAAAAGATTGGAATGAAAGGGCAACTATGATACATGTGAACACAGAGAAATATAATTGAAGAAAGGAGAAAGAAGATCGATAGCCCTAAATCTTGCACACTACAGCTAAATGCTTAATGCTACCAGGAGGTTGATGATCAACTAAAAGGGGATCTGACTTGAAGGGCCTTCCATGCCAACAGTAGGCCTCATAAGGATTACCCATGTCCCATATGACATGCTATAATGCATCGGCATCAAGAAATCATTGCAGCTACGTCGATATGGCTCCAATTGCATGTATGCATATACGTATATGTATACATGTATGCATATACGTATATGTATACATGTATGCATATACGTATATGTATACATGTATGCATATTCTGATATAGCACGACACATTTTCAAACATGGTCCCTACTCCCTACACATAAGAACACAGTTTTAGATGCAGTATGGACTTACCCTTTCAGGTTAATATGCCACAAGATAATCACTGTTGAACTTGCTGGACAGTGGACATAAAAGTTTGCTTTGCATATTTTGGGCTAGCTGCTAAGTTAACAATAAGTTTTAGCGAAATATGTGTGCATCATATGAGCACACTTGCATCCAATATATGTACTTTCTAATCATTATTGCTTTAACTTTATAGATATTTTGGTGCACAGTATAATAAATTATGATGTATCATTATGATGCATCTATTATTAGATTAAAACAGTCTATGATTTATCAATTAATACATTATACATACAAAACCACTCACATGTCGGTCAACATTCCCTGCTAGGATTTCTCAATAAATGCCATGTTGGTATGTCCATATGTTATCATGTGTGTGTCACATACTGACATACATACTGTTGAAGATGCAATGCGGATGGCATGACTTAAGGTTTACTGCAATTCAAATTTAATATGCTCCATACCTTGTATACATTTTGCACCCACATCATCTAAATCTCTTCGAGCGTCATACTTCAAGTCAGAACCAACAGATACCCACCTGGAAATTGCAACCACAAATACAGATAGAATCAAGCAATGAAGAAGGCAGACACAACTGTAAGAAATTCTAAAAAAATCAGCAGAGCAGCTACTGAATGAGATTTCTTGCCAAAAGTCTTACACTGCTTTATGCCTTCCCTGTTGCCAATTTTCCCAGATTAATCCAGCAATTGTTCGCCCCTTACCAACACCAGCCCCATCACCAATGAAAAAACCTGCTCTATCACCAGTAGGGAGATGATAAAGGTGCCGCTGTCATACAACAATATAAAGATTTACAAGAGGTGTGATATATAAAAATTTTATAAAAAATCATAGAATGGCAACTAACCTGACAAGCATAAACTACTGTTTCAATTTGTAAGCAAGATAACACCTTGGTATCATCCAATTCATCCATGATATTCAAGTTGTAAGTCGGTTCAGGGGGTTGAACAGCTGACAAAGAAGAAGTTTCTACAACGGGATCTGGATGAGGCAGGCCAAGAGATAGCTTGGGAGGCCTCTGGAAATAAGTGCACGTATGGCAAATTATCAAGCAATTGGATAAAAGAATAGTAATAATATCTATAAGAAGTAGAAAGCATTTCCGCACAGTGCAGACTCGGCCATCAAAGTACATGGAATTCTTACATAGTCAGTGAAAGTCTCTCCAACAGTACCGCCTTCATCTTCTTCACGCTCAACATCAATTGCAACCTGCTTGACAAAAGCCCGGTAAGTGCAAGGCTGCGAGCTCGATAATACAACCTATGAAACAGGCACTGACACATGATGCTCTAGTAAGACAAAACACAGAGCAGCTGAATGTTTATGAGATATGTCATGAACATTTCGCATGTACTACCTCCGTACTTTTTACTTGTCGTTTTGGACATCGACATAGTCTCCAATACTCACCTTTGACCATTACTTTCTCTAATTCTATGTTAGCAAAAATATTACTCCCTCCTAATTAGCAAAAATTATTACTCCCTCCGTTCACGTTCACTTGTCAATTTTGACTTGGACTCATCAAACTTTGACCAACGATAATCTCTAAAAGATCTAATCATGTTACAGAAAAGTGGCATTGTTAGATTTGTAATCAAAAGTACTTTACTAATATGCTACATTTAGAGCTATTTGCTTTTTTATGGCTTAAAAAATTATGGTCAAAGCTCAATCACTCAAAGCCAAAACTGACAAGTACATGAAAACGGAGGGAGTAAAAATATAATGGTATGAAAGCATTGTTTATGACAACTCGAATAATAGAATTTTCATATGACAAGTCCAAATGATTTTGTGTATATTAGAGGTCAAAGTTTTAAAAGGTTAACTGCACGCATTCTAAATCGAAGTCTAAAAAACAGAGGTAGTATTATTCAGCAGCCAAATTTCATGAACAGTGGGTAATGCTATACGAGAATCATCAAACATAATGAGCAAATGTGCAATACTATACACACCCAACTAGGAGTAGATAAGAACGAGAGGAAGTGCATAGGGAAACTCTGACAACCTGACCCATTGAAACGATCAGATATGCCCCGTTCAATTCAAAAATTACAACCAATCAGCCAAGCTAATCACTACAGATGAAATCCTATTGCCCAACCCATTGAACACCAAGCTGAAGTAAAGCAGAAGTGAAGAACTATGATATTTGCCGTCTTCATTGATCACCTCAAGCAGACAAAATGCCCAATCTCATGTTAAAGTATATCAATGGAATTCTTCCAATACTGCCTTCTCTATGAATCTATTCTCCTTTACAAAAACGCAAACCTACAAAACAGAATTTCTCACTACGACAAATCATTTAAGTCTAAAACTCCCTACCACACAATGCCACTCCATACCCCCCACCCATCACACCCTTGACTCTCCAAGTCCCATCCTTCAAGGAACTGAGAGAGTAACACACCAACATACCTCATTGATCTCCTCGGGCAGCACCATTGGGACTATCGCGCCAGCCACCAGCTGCGGCGGCTGCGGCATGCCTGGCGGCAATACGTGGAGGAACGGCACCGGCGGAAGCATCGGCACTGGAGTCGTGGGCCCCGAGGCCGGGGCGGTCGCGGTGGGGCCCGGGGGCGCGGCGTTGTTGGAGGAGGCGAGGAAGTTCTGCAGCTTGGCGAGGTCGACGGCGAGGTCGACGCCGCACTGCGGGCAGCGGAAGCTGGCGAGGCCGTGGGGCACGTTGAGGACAGCCTGACAGCGCGCGCAGGGGAGCTGGATCTTCGTGGGGTCCACCCCCTGCGCCTGCGGCGCCCCCCTCCGGGGCTGCGCCGGAGCGGGAGGGGCGGAGCTAGCGGAGGATTTGGGTGGGGGGGAGGACGACGACGAGGGCTGCTTGGGCATTAGCTGCGGGGGCAGGCGCTGCGCCATGCGGCACTTGGGGCAAATGAACTCGGACATGCCGGGGGCGACGGCGAGGACGCCGCGGCAGCCCGCGCAGCGCACCTGGACAGGCGCGGCGGCCGGGGAGGGGGAGGAGCCGCCGGCCATCGGCGGTGAGGGTTTGGGGGAGAGGAGACTGGGGAGTGGGGACGTCTGGTTTCGGGCTCCTTCCTCGCTCGGGAAGAGGAGGGGGAGAAACCTAGGCCTGTTTGGTTTCATACAAATTTGCCTCCCTTCTCCTTACTAAAATTTGGTCTAACTAAAATTTAGTCACCAAATTAGCTAACAAAATGTTTTGGTCATTGATTAACAACAAAATGAACAAGAGAAAATCTTACCAAATTTTAGTAGCAAATCAAATACTTACCAAATTTGATCAATACTACTAAATTTTGGTAAGGCAAATATTGATAGCTATTGAAAGCAAATCAAACAGGCCTCGAAACTGCGAAGTGGATTGTTGGTCGGGGCTGGAGAATTTGAAAATTGGAGGTTATTTTATATTTAGTTATGTCTGCGGGAGTTATCTGAGTTTGCTATAATTTTTAAAGGGAGTGGTCTAGACAAAATCTTTTTTTAAAGTACTAAAGTTTGAGTTATTGGATCAAGATCAAGTGAACCTCATCCCTTCCCTCAAACCATTGGTAGTATTCCCCTCCTCCTTTCTCTCCCCTTAACCCTAGCCGCCGCCTCATCGTCACCATCTTGGTACAGGCGAGGCCCGTCGGCTACGCTCTTCGTCGCCCGCTTCCCTCCCTTCACCCTTCTTCCTCCTCTCAGGACTCCGATGAGAAGCCCAACTGCGGCCTTTCGCTACCGGATCCACCACCGTCTTGTCACCGTTCACCCTGCCAGCCACTACCCACCGCCCTACTCTAACCCACGGCGCCATTGCTGCCTCGCTGCCTATCGCTACCCTCAGTCCACTGCCCTCTCTCTCCCTCTAGATCTAGGGTTCCAGTGAACCCCAAGCCCTGACTCATCAAAACGGTTGCCGGAGTACCGCCAACATTGTCGGGGACAAGTGTGAACGTGAATCTTGAGGCAAATTGCAGAGATGAAAATTCTAGTACTCCTAAGGTGAAGAAATACTCTAATAGTCTAAGCAATTTTCCTTCATGAAACGGCTAAACTGATATAGTACTAATAAAGTTTGACTTTGAAAAGGTGAATTTCTATTTTATTTTACACGACTTTATATCCAGGCTGGAAAAGAAGCGAGACATTTGTGATGGGAACACCATATTTGTCACTGTTGGTCTGCAGCTCCGCCATAAGTAAGCAGCAGTTAACTGAGTAGCGACCTCGGTCGCGTCCGACAACCATCCGATGCATGGTGCACCAGTAATCTGACACGAGCAGACAATTACATACATTCATTATATTTTGTTAGCGATGCCTTGATATCTTCTTCGATATGCTTGGCAAATCGATAATATTTTCCAATGTACTTTGTACGAGACACCTTTTTATACATTTCATTCACTGTGAATTATTGAATTGGAGCTTTCACCAGTCCAAATATGTGTTACTATTACGCATACAGAATTGCCATGGTTTCGATGAATTTGTAGCCTCAAATCGATTACATCTTTAAACGAGTATGAGATACTACAAACAAATTACATACCCTGTTTCTGATCTTTTCAGTCCTACAGAAAGGGGAGGAATACAGACGAGGCACACAATTGAAACATACCATGTGCAAGAGTGAAATGCAATGCAACGCAGTGGAGCATACAAGCACCCGGCAACATCTCGTTGTCACATGGCATGCGTTGCTTTGGGATCATATGTGTGATCACTTCCACCCGAAGGGAACCGCAGGCTGAGCATCTGAAATCCATGAAAGCAACTGCACGATCAGTGAGCTAAAAGGTGAATGCTACTCCCATTATGCACCAAAGCATCCGCTTGCCAGGTTCAATCTGCAAAATAGAACGAGGCAAAGAAAGTAAATGTTGCATCCTCTCGACATTTTGTTGGTTTGTTAGTTTTAGTTTTATACACCACAACCATTGCATAATTGAGATGACATTACCCATGTCATCGAGTTTGTTGACTAGACGAGGAAGGATCGTATGGCACAGAGTAATCAACATATGGCTGCAAAACATCATGAAAGCTCGACGCATTTCGGTCCTGGCATGTAACAAATAAGAACAATTCTGATTCAGACACTGGCACAAGTCACTAGCAGCTACATATCTCCCACAGGTAAATTAGAATACTAAAAGGATATATTACCTGTTGGAAACCGGGAGGTACTGTTGGTTCAGCCGTTAATCCATGTATGCCATCAATTGACATCATCTTCTGCATGGCACTCACTGTATTCTTCATACTCGCCAAATCCTCCTGCAGCTTTTTTTGACTTTCCTCCATGACCATTATCTTCTTCCTTAGTGTGGCGGCCTCATCTTCAACCATCCTTTTAGCCTCCACAGCTTCCCTGAAAGGCGCCTTGAAGGCTGCCTTTTTCTGCAGGTCATTGGGGCAAGCCCTAGGTTCATGATTGCGTGCACTACCCCTTCTCTCTGCACCTGTGGCAGAGGCATCATCGCTTCCTAAACCTTCCGAATTCTTATGAGCAGGGTCATGAGATCGTGACTGTAGAATGAGAAAGAAATGCCAGTTCTTGTACGCTTCAAGGAGACAAGGGCAAAAAATTGCTGTTTGAATTTATAGTTAGATGCGAAATCTGGTAATGGACTTAATGATATGAGCTTTGTCTCATTCATCGGTTTCCCTTTTTTAGGTATATCCTCGTCATGTGGTTTTTCCTCTCTTTCATGCAAATAACATAACGACTGCATCATCCAGACTGGAAACAAAGGAATAATTTAGAGTTACCTCCTCCTCAATTATCCGTGCAAAGGTCTTTGTTCCTGTAGTATCGATATAGGTCGATTTTGCTCGAGAAGCTCTACATCGAGCATTTGCAGCCTGTGTTTTAAAAAAGATAGACCAATCATCCAATATTATTCAAAATCATGATATGCCAACGTTGTTACGGCACATGAAAGAGAATGCTCAGCACTACCTTTGCCTTCTCGGTATTCCAATATGCAACAGGGAGTCGCTACTCGCTACTGTTCTTTTAGGACATGAGCATCTCGATCAGCAAGGCATTCCTTTTCAGTTATATGTGAATCATAGTGTTTTCGTTTTAAGTTTGATCTCCAACTCTTCCCCTTTTTTCTTAAGTACTTTAGGACCGATAACTCACAAGGTGGAGCAACATCAAATTTAAGCTACACCAACAAACAAGGAGTGTGAAATATGAACAGTATTAGTAATGCATACCTTAACAATGTGACACATTACATCCTTGTTCTCCTTTGGAATACTTATCCAATTTTGATATGTAAGAGGTGTCAATATTCCATCTCACGCTAGTGTGCCCAAAAAGTTACCTAACATGGCTGCATTTTTTTTTTCCAATAAGCAGACACAAAGTGTTCAAGGAGACTGGTACCCGTACACCCTCAGGCAAGGTCCACACTTTGCGAGAGCTCTTCAAACCTCTAGAGGGAACAACAGATAGTAATGCCGCACAAAGCGCTCAAGATCAAACATAATAGGATTTGGAGTTGTGGTTAACTCAAGCTCATCTTGTTCATCAGAGATTTCTTGAGGCATCTCATGCACAGAGAATGTGCTAGGGTAAAGATCAGTGACGATTCTATCCATGTCTGGAGGGTCAGACACAGGGGCGGAGCCAGCCCAGGCTCAAGCCTCGGGCCGGCCTGGGCTGGCCCAAAGGTTTGTTTGGCCCATAAACGAATTTTCATAAATTTTTAACACAATTTTCATTGAATTTTTGGGCCAGGCCCGGGTGGCCCGAGGCCTGGCTCCGCCCCTGGTCAGACATGCTTTGATCTGGAAATTCAGCATACGGCTCGTCGTGCTCACTTTCTACAGATCTGGTGCCTGTCATGGCAAATGACACTTCACAATGTGGAGAAGCGGCCTGCTATCTTTTTTTTGAAAGATTGTAAGCGGCCTGCTACCTTCACAATCCATAGAACTGCTGGCACCATACCATTTGGAGAAGAAACCTGCAGGCTGCAACTCAACAGGGTAATTTCTGTTAAGAAACCCTAATAGCCCATTGGAAGGCCCATGTGGTCCCTTAGCCAAAACCCTGGATGAGCGCTATAAAAGGAGGAGGGGTCCCCCCTAATGTACATGCAATCAGAAAGCAATAAAGAATTCCGCCGCCGCTCCCCATATACTGTGTCTCTCTCTCTTCGTTCTCCAATTCAGATCTGTTGGAACCCGGACTATTCGTTAGCGAGGTTCCTTAACACGTTATCAGCACGAAGCTCTACCGGAGTTCAGATTGAAAAGGTGAGAAAAGGTGGGATTCGACGATTTGAATCTAATCGTTTTTGTTCCTTCGCATGCATCTATCCTACGTGGCACGGTTACACGAAGAACGCCAAGCTTCTCACGACGGCCACGAGACATGAATTCACCGCTTATCACAAAAAAATCACGCGTCTCGGTTCGCGTGCCGACCGCTTGAAGCCCGACCACCACGCCTCATTGTGCACGCCGCGCGATCGCTTGAAGCCGGCCGGGCGATGAAGCTCTAAGACGGCCGCCGGTGCACGGCCACCCATCCTCGGGCTTGGCGCTCGCACATGGAGCGCACCGCCGTGCCCTCGAGAATCTCGCCGGCCAGACTGCGCGCAAGACGCCGTCGACCTCGGGCCTAGGTCCCGCCGCCGCGCCGCCGTCGACGGCGGCCCGACCGTCGTCGCCGCCGCGACTTCGCCCGATCACGCCACAAGACAGCCTCGGCCGCGGCCGTCGCCGCCTCGACCTCCGTCTTGCGCCGCGCTCCTTCTCCAAGACGAAGCTGCGCAGCGTTGCCTCGCGCCCGCCCGCCGCGCCACGCACGCGACGCGCGTCGCGCTCGCCGCTCCGGCCAGCTCGCGGCCGAATCCACCGCCGCGCCGTCGCTCCGTAGACGCCCCCGACCGCCGGCTCCGCCGTCAGACGACCACACGCCACGGCCGCGCAGCGCCACACCACGAAGAGCGCCGCTGGCTCCTCATACCGCCGTGCTTGGCCGCCGCTGCTCGTCGTCGCCTCGGCCCGCGCAAGAAGCGCACGGCCCGGCCCGGCCTCGCGCAGCCGCCACCCCGCCTCCAAGACAAGCGTCCGACGCCGGCCTCCGCGGCCGCGCCGAGGTGGACGCCGCGAGCCCGCCAGACGCCCGGCAAGGTTGCGCCTCCTCGCCACCGCGCCTCGGCCGTCTCGCCGCGCATGAGACCGGCCGCCGCCGCGTCGCCGCCGTCGCCGCCGGCCTCGCGTCACCGCCGTCGGTGAACCGCGCCGTTACTCAAGCACTAAGGGGGAAGCGCAAGAAGTGAAGGAAGGCGGCGCGGAAGAAGCAAAGAAGAAGAAAACGGGATGGGTGAAGTGAAAAAAAAAAAGAGAGGCGGCATGCATTGGCTAGAAACCCTAGTCGCACAAGACGCGGGCCACAAGAGGATGGCCCACCCGGCCGACTCTATTTGGAAAGAGAAAGAAAAAAAGAGGGAAAAGAAAAGAAAAAGAAGAGAAGAGAAAAAAAACTACAGAAAAAATGCAGAAAATTTTGAAAAATCGTCAGAAAATCAAGAAGATTTATTTGGCTCTGTTTTTATTTTTTCTGGCTCTATTTCTCTGTTTTATGAATTTTCTTTATGAATTTTGAATCATTTGCTTTATTTTATATATTGCAAATTTATTCTCTGTACTTTATGCTTATTGCAACCATTTTCTATTAGATTACATGCAGTAATCTAATGTCGCAATTTTGAAATCATGAAGATGTCCGGCAACGTGAATCGTGAGTTTGAAGAACTCGCCCGCAGTCGTAACTATCTCACTTGGGCATCGGACGTAAAGATCGTTCTTGGGGCATGAAGCTCGCAAAGAATTGGTTTAGAGTCCTCGCAGACGCGAAACCTACCGCCAATGTAATGATCAAGCCTTGCACTTCCTCAGCACCACCTCTCACCACTCAAGAATGAATACATGGTCGAGGAGAGTGCATCAAGCTTTGGACTGCACTTCAGAAGCGGTTCGAGAAGCTCAAGTACACCATCCTGCCCCAAGCACGGCAAGATTGGGTACGCTTGAGATTTGCAGACTATAGAACAGTGGCCGAGTACAATTCTGACTTGCACAGAATTTGTACTAATCTCTCCCTATGTGGCAAGAAGATCACTGATGAGGAGAAGATTGAGGAAACTCTCTACCTTCCTATCCAGAATGCACGCAACTATCGTCAGGACGCATACAAGGAGTATAGCGAACTGATTCATGTAATGCAAGTTGTGGAATCGCAAGACGATGTTCTATGCAAGAACTATGTCTCACAGCCACCTGGAAGGGGCACTGGCACAGAAGTCAATGCCAATAAATATAAGGTGAAAGAGCCCACTCATAGAAAGAAGGGCACACATGGTGGAAAAGTGAAGTTTTCAGGCCAAGAGGAAGTCCAAAGCCCATTAATGCATGAATCGCATTTTTTTTAGATTATGGTTGTTAGCATTTTCTTTGAATAATGAATAGTAAGCTCTAGAAGAGCATACTTCTCTCATGAATATATATGCAATTTATTCTTTATCCCAGTATTCTTTCATTTACAAGCAATATTTGAATTATAATGCCTCTGTTTGATTAGAATTATATTTCTTTTATCTAGAAATCGTGTAGCGCCCAAATGGAAGAGATTGACGAATACTAATAAAAGGGGTACCCCAACAGCCCGAAACGACGAGCCAGCGGCCTCAAGCATATCTCCATTAACAGCGCGCGCCCGCCACCGACCGAATCGCTCATGAGACCGCTCAAGACATCCGCTCCCGACCGGCCCAGGAAGCGAATCCGACCGACAGCGCCTCGACCCCTCTTGGCGGGCGGGATCTCCGACTCCGACCGGGACGCGCCGACCCTCTTGGCGGGCGGGATCCCCGACTCAACCGAACCAAGGTGACGGACGCCGAGGGCGCGTGTTAGGTCCTCATCGGCCTACCGCCACGCACCCCGAATAAGGTCAATCGAGTGACTATACAAGGGCGGTGGCTCCTTCCCAAGAAGATCCGTGATCGCAGAAGACAAAGCTTCCACCCCATCAACCGATCCACGACAAGATGAGCGCACGCTCCTCCCGGCAAAGACCAACGTCACGCACCGCGACGTCAGCATTCGCAAGGATCACAGAGGGCAAGTACGCTATTTCCCGGGGAATACCTAACCTCCCTGACCACCAAGGCTATCAACCAAGATGGGCAAGACGGTGGCGACGATCCACGGGACGAAGGACCGAGCTCTAACATAGGTCACCTCGCTCTTCCCCCCAACTCTCGATGTGACCTGCCCCTTCCTTCTGTATAAAAGGAGGCAGGACTAAACGATTAAAGGAGCGCGAGAGGGGAGAGGGAGACATAAGAACACGAGGAGACTAAGTCATTTAGGGCCTCGTCTGTAAAAACATAGTGCAAAAAGCAATACAATACGGCCATCTGAACTGGAGTAGGGACTTTCACCAAACAAGATACATCTTGGACTCACGAGTCTAACCATTCGTGGAGTGGAACGCGCGACCCCTAGACTTACAAATTTACTTGCGGCCGCAAAACGCCGGCGGTTGGCGCGCGCTGTAGGGTCTTCGCGTCTTCGTCACCATCTCCGGATTCCGTTTATCTCCCGATGGCATCCACCCATCGCGACAGCATGATCGCACCGGGAACCGGATCCGCCGGCTCCTCGACCGCCGTCACCCCGACGGAAGGCTCACGCTTCGTCCGCCGCCTCCGGAGGACAGCGCCACGAGAGCTTAGGCGTCCTCTCCGGCGATTCGCTAAGCTCCGGCTTGGGCGCCTGCAGCCCCGGCCGAATCCGAGGAGGGCTCGCCACGGTCGGCGAAAACTCCGAGGGCAGGCGGTGACCATGTCACCCCGTAGGCTCGCGACCGGTGGCGATGGTCGGCTACCGCCGCCTCCATCCACGAAGCTTGGAAGACTCTTCCGGCCGTGACTCACTCCGACACGAGTACCGCGCGCAGCGGCACTCGCGAGTGCAACATGGCGGCACCGCCGATTTGCCCGTGGCCCTCGCGTCGCGGGCCTCGAACTTGAATCTTCCATCAAGAAAGTCGCGGAAATAATGTGTGCGCACACATAGGCGATGAAAGCTAAAGGAACTTGCTCTGCGATAGGGAATAGCGATGAAGAGCAAGTAGAAGTGCATGAAGCACCCCATGAAGAAATGGCCATAAACTTTGTAATAACACGAGAATCCTCGAATAGAGCAACGACCAACGTTGATGCATACTGCGAAAGAAGATTGCCTCGATCATTGATCATGATCCCGAGCTCGCATCTCTCGCAGAGTGCAAGAAAAGGCTAGATTGGGAAGAATGGAAGAAGGCAATCATGCAGAGTTAGTCTCTCCGAACAAGAGAGAGGTGTTTGCTCAGATGCCGCACACCTCCCCATATAAGCCTGTAGGTCACAAATGGGTCTTTGTTCTAAGAGAAATGAAAACAACGGTTGTAAGGTACAAAGCAAGGCTTGTAGCTCAAGGTTTCACTCAACGCCCTGTAGTTGATTATGAAGAAACCTATTCTCCGGTCATGGGAGGAATTACCTTTAGATATTTGATCTCAATGGCAGTCAACTTGAAGTTGAGAATGAAGCTAATGGATGTTGTCACAAAGATATTTGTATGGAAACTTGGATTCGAGATATACATGAAAGTAGGAAGGAATTCCTATCCCGAACCAAGATGGAGCAAATAGAAACACATAAATGTGAAATTGGAGAAATCACTTTGTATGGGTGAAGCAACAGAAGAATGTGGTATAATCGCTGAGTGACTTTCTCTGCAAGAAAGGCTACACAAACAATAAGATTGTCCATGTGTGTTTATACAATGATCCCGAATGGATTCTCAGATAATCTCCGTCTATGTAGATGACTTAAACATCATTGGGACGGATGAAGAAATTGAAGAGGTATGCTCATACTTGAAGTCTGAGTTTGAAATGAAAGATTCGGGTAAAACCAAGTTTTGTTTAGGCTTGCAGCTTGAACATGTCCAAGGAGGAATCTTGGTACATCAATCAACCTACACACGTAAAGTGTTGGAAAGGTTTGGATTTGAAAAGGCATATCCTGCGAAGACTCCAATGGTCGGAAGGTCACTCCAAGCAGACCTAGACCCATACAGACCTAGAGAAGAGGGGGAGGAAGTCCTGGGAGCAGAATTCCCATATTTGAGTGCAATTGGAGCGCTCATGTACCTTGCGAATAGCACTAGACCAGGACATTGCGTCACTGTGAATTTACTAGCTCGATGCAGTCAAAGGCGTAACCCACCAAAAGGCATTGGAAAGGGATCAAGGACATCTTCCGCTACCTCCAAGGAAGCAAAGACCTCGGTCTGTTCTTTAGAAGAAATAATGAATTGAATTTGGTTGGCTATACCGATGCTGGGTATTTATCAGACCCGCATACTGGCAAGTCCCAAACCGGCTATGTTTTCCTATGTGGAGGAACAGCAATTTCTTGGAAGTCGTCTAAGCAGACTCTTGTCTCGACGTCGACAAACCACTCGGAAATCATCGCTTTGTATGAAGCATCTCGTAAATGTGCATGGCTCAGAAGAATGGTTCACCACATCCAGAAGTCATGTGGTTTGAACATTGAGCAAACTCCCACGATAATCTATGAAGATAATGCAGCTTGTGTTGCCCAAGCACAAATGGGTTATGTGAAGAGCAATCTCACGAAGCATATCAACCCCAAGTTCTTCTATGCTCACGAATTGCATAAGATGAACGAGATCAAGATATTGCATACTAAGTCATGTGAAAATCTTGCAGATTTGTTCACTAAATCACTCCCAAAGATCTACCTTTGAAAGGTGCGTGAAAGGAATTGGGATGATGAGACTTAGAGAAGTGCAGATTTGGGGAGATATGTCACATACTCCCACATGAATCCCGAGCATGAATTATGAATACCCAACATAAATCTCAAGATTAGCAATTGAAGTTGGGTGAATTGTACTCTTTTCCTTAGCAAGTTTTTCATGAAGTTTTTTGCATAAGGTTTTAACGAGGCAATTCGTGCAACATAGTAAAGCGTATGCTATGTACTCTTTCTCCAAGTATTTTTCCCACTGGGTTTTTCTGGAGTTTTAATGAGGCATATGCATCTCGCGGCAAAGGGCCTAAGGGGGAGTGTTAAGAAACCCTAATAGCCCATTGGAAGGCCCATGTGGCCCCTTAGCCAAAACACTGGATGAGCGCTATAAAAGGAGGAGGGGTCCCCCCTAATTTACATGCAATCAGAAAGCAATAAGGAATTCCGTCGTCGCTCCCCATATACCTGTGTCTCTCTCTCTTTCTGTTCTCCAATTCAGATCTGTTCGGGAACCCCGGACTATTCGATAGCGAGATTCCTTAACAATTTCTACGGGTTCATTTTCTACAACAGCAACTTAACCTTTGGCCAAACGTATAATACACCTAAGCTGGAGCCCTGCATTCAAAGAAGCAATCAAGCCCTTTCTATTTTTCTTCTGAGTCCGATTGCTAGTCTGCTTGCCAACCTCGACTTCAATCTGCTCCTTCTGAATCTCATCATTGGGGGGCACGTGTGTATGTTTTACATGTGAGTAAGATGATTCGAAGGCACAACATGTTCCCGCTCCACCAGAGTCAACTTCAGTTCTAGTTGTGTGTTTGCCATACCTTCCAATACCCCTACTTTGACGGTCCAATTCGACCTGCATTGCATGACTATCAATATCAGAGGTCTGTCTTTCTACCTGCTGTATACTGTGGTTCAGTGGCTCTATCTGTCTCTTCTTAACAATGGTCTTAGGGTTAACTAAGTGTGAGATTTTCGAATTTTTATTTTAAATAATATAATTTTTTATTCAAATTGCAAAAATATACGTCCATCTCAAAAAATTACAAAAATATACTTTTGTCGCCTGTGCGATCGGTGCCGCTCTGAACACGCGATATTTCCTCTGTCTGCGGTCAGTTCCTAAAAAAAATCATAACCTTTTCATATGATGTCGGATGAAGATGAACTTTATATGAAAATTGTAGCTCTTGACGGGATCTACAACTTTTGTATATAAACTTTTTCAATTTGAATCCATTTAGATGGTCAAAATTCTGTTTTTAGATCTGAACATTCTATCCTGTTTTTGGCTATCTAAATGGATTCAAATGAAAAAACTTTGTATACAAAAGTTGTAGATCCCGTCGAGAGTTACAATTTTCATATAAAGTTCATCTTCATCCGACATCATATGAAAAAGTTATGATTTTCTTTAGGAACTGACCGTAGACAGAGGAAATATCGCGCGTTCAGAGCGGCACCGATCGCCTCGCCCCATATACGGGCGACAAAAGTATATTTTTGTAATTTTTTGAGATGGACGTATATTTTTGCAATTTGAATTAAAAATTGTATTATTTAAAATAAAAATTCTAAGCATTTTCTGCTTACTACACCTTGCAGTAGTCTCCTTAGGCAGAGAGCACATGGCTTCCCTATGAATTGTATGAATTATAGGCTTGTGAATTGCCTGAACTGAATGATCTATCTGTGTATGTTCAGCACAAGTCACATCAGATTGTTGTTTTTGTGTCTGCTGTGTGACCTTATTCGTGGTCAATGCTTTTCTCTTCTCTGCACTAACAGTGTTGGGGCCAACTGAACATCTAGCTGTCCAATTGATGTCCCTTGCAATTGTTTTATTGATCGTCCGAATGCATGCCTCTTCTCCATGATTTGCATAGTTGACAGGCTCCGGCTGCACCTCCTGTGCATGAATCACCCCATCCAGACACCCTACCTGAGTGTGCGCCGCATGAAATGAATGAGAAGGCTGTTGAATGATCTGATTAGGAGTCTCGATATGCCTCTTCTCTACACATAGTCTTGGGGCAAACAGAACATCCAACTCCCCAGTTGCTATGAGTTACACCAGTCCCATATATCAGTTCAGTGTGTCTCGCTTCTCTATAAACTTCATGGCCGAGAGGCCCTTCCTGCACCTCCTCTGAATGAATGATCCTATGCAGGCGTGCTAGCTGCACTCGCTTTGCCTGAATATCGCAACAAGAATGCTGATCATTTACCTGAAGTCTGGCCGCACTTAAAGGCAATACTTGTCTCTTCTCCGTACTCACAACTAGCATCTTGGACGCGGCGTGCCACGCCGCGGGCGCCGCCTTCCACACAAGAAAGTTAAGTTTTTTTTTCGGGAAAAAGGCTTAAACTTAATGGTAAAAAAAAGCGGGAAGAAATATATGTTTTTTTTCGGGAAGAAGGATCCGTACGGTTTTTTTTCCTGACTGAAAAGGACCTAAACGTAATTTTGATTTTGTAGAAAAGGACCCGAGCGCAAGCATTAAAAACGCATAAAGGACTTAAGTGTGATATATATTTTTTTTTGGAAAAAAGGACCTATTCGTAACGTAAAAGGACCTAGATGTAATTTTGATTCTGTAGAAAAGGACCCGAGCGCAAGCCTTAAAAACGCATAAAGGGTCAAATCGTAATATATATTTTTTTTCGGTAAGAAGGATCTGTTTGTAATTTTTTTACGGATAAGAACCTGATTGTAATTTTTTTTGTAAAAAAGGATCTATCTATAAATAAAAAAAGACCTATTCGTAAATATTTTTCGGCTCGGCTCGCGGCTCGAGCCGAGCCGACTCCGACGACACGTGGATGCTCTCTCCATCCAGGGATTCTTCCAGGTATAGTAGGGTTATAATACCACGGCCAAGTGGAAATCGATTTCCTGCTGGCTATTGCTTGCAACAGTCTCATTAATCGCATGTACCTCCTCTCAATCAATCATACGATCATGGTACTCCTGTTCATCTTCTGTGCATGAATAAGACGATCTGGAAGTTCTACCCGTGCTGGCTCCAGAGGAATTAACCTATCATCATATTCTGCTCGGGCTAGTCCTGCACGAATTGCCGAATTAGGACACCATAGTCGTGCCTGCATCAAAGGAAAATAAAAGAAACGCACTATTAGACACAGCAAATTTCGATCAAATTGCAGTTTCTTCGTTTTCGCAGTATCAAAAGCTACAACAACCCTACAAGTGCACGACCAGAACCACATACCTCCCGGGCTCCGAGGATCGGTCGCACAGATGCGGGGCGAGCGGCACGACGGCCGCCGCGGCGGAGGACAGGATTTAGTTCCGGAACGGCGCGGAGTCGACGGCGAGCTCGGCACCGCAGAGCGGGCAGGCGCAGCGCGATAGCCCGACCGGCACGCTTAGGAGCTCGCTGCAGGTCCCGCGCGGCAGGGGCAGTGCCCTCACCCTGGACGAAGTCCGTCAGCCCCGGCTCCACCTCCAGCGTCTCCCCGCACCCCGCGCAGCACACCTCCAAGATCTCCGCGGACTCCTCAGCCACCGCGGCTAGCGGCGGTGTCGCCATCGTCTTACGGGAAGTTAGTCGCGACGGGGAATGCGGAGTGGGAAGGTGTCTAGTTGCGCGCGCACGTTCCGCTCTGTGTAGCAGTAGCATTGTAGCAACCGATAGAAACTGAACTACATCCCTTTCCATTACGAATTGAGATCTGATGCAGTCCCACGGACTAGCAATTCAGCACAAACGATACATGAAAAACAATGCACGTCACATACTATCTATCCTTATAGCGCTGAGGATTGCCGGTCAACCGGCGTGGCCACGTCACCCAGTTCGCGGAACGGTCCTTTAAAAAATTCGAAATCACGTTTAGATTCTTTGATCGGTTTTTTTAAAAAAGATCTATCCTTATAGCGCTGAGGATTGCCGGCCAACCGGCGTGGCCACGTCACCCAATTCGCGGAACGGCCCTTCAAAAAATTCGAAATCACGTTTAGATTCTCGGTTTTTTTAAAAAAGACCTTAAAAACAAAATTACATTTATGTCCCTCTGCGGTTTACGTTCAGGTCCTCCCGAAAAAAAACATGTATTTGCCTAATGTTTATAGTAGTCCACATATTTGCCGACAGGTCCTACCGACCTATTTTTTTTTAAAAAAACAAATATGAACACCAAAAGTACGCAAAAAAAACTAAATGCCGTTTAAATCCCTTCGCGGTTTTTTTAAAAAATATTTATGTCCCTCTGCGGTTTACGTTCAGATCCTCCGGAAAAAAAACATAGATTCGTCGAAGGTTTATGGTAGTCCACATATTCGCCGACGGGTCCTACCGACCCATTTTTTTAAAAAAACAAACAAACACGAACACCAAAAATACGCAAAAAAAACTAAATGCCGTTTAAATCCCTTCGCGGTTAAAAAAAACGTAGTTTCGCCGACGGCTCCTAGCAATCAATTTTTTCCAGAAATATCCGTTGTACTAAATTTTGCGCGGTGCAGCGTCGCGCGACCGAATTTTTCAAAATTCGTACGACACAGCGTAGCGCGTGGCACCGGCTAGTTGTCACTAAAAGGCTAGCAAACACACCCAAAATATCACTTCCCGATCTTTGCAGGAAATTGCAGCCTCAATTATATACATCATTTACAACCAAAGAAACTGCAGATGCAATCATGCAATACACAAATATATACTGCTAAGGCATATAAATCATATTCTGACATACTGCGCATATCATGTTCCAAGTCTTCGGTTACAGTAACCAACAAAACATAACATCAGAATGCAAACACTGATTTCAAGGTTTAGGGAGCCAACATTACACGTGGACAACGACCTAAGCCCCCCTTTCTTCTTCGTTTCATACATCCATTGCCACGATCAAGAGAATTATTTTTTAAAATAATACATTTTTTAAATAATTTTACAAAAATAATATGCCGAATCAAAATTTTACAAAAATACACCTTGTCGGCGATAGAAGGCCTGTTACCATTTGAATTGGTAACAAGGTTTGATTGCTAATTCAAATGACGACAGAAGCCTCAGTCCTATCAACCAAATGAATCCATGACAAAATAATCCGTCGGCCAATACAAACAGTAACTAAACAGACCTCTGTCGCCGTTTCCATTTCAAATGACGACAGATGTGCATTTTGTAAAATTTCGATTCATCATATTATTTTTGTAAAATTATTTAAAAATGTGTTCTTTTAAAAAATAATTCATGATCAAGATGGCATTGCCTATAGAGCTATCATCTAAACTGTCGACCAGGCGAGGCAGAAGGATCGTATAGTGCAGAGTAATCAAGGTATTGCTGCAAAATTTCATGAGAGCTTGGTGCGTTTTGGACCTGGCATGGATGATGAAGAATGCGGATTCTGAATCAAAAACAGTGGCATAAGTTATGATAATGGCTGGATATTTTCTTCAATGTGTCAATTCGTAATATAGCTGGATATTACCTGTGGAAAACCTGGAGGTAACGATGGTTCACCCGATAGCTTATCTGGAAACTCACTAACTGGCATCATGTTGTGCATGTGTTTATCTGTTAAATCACCAATTGGCATCGTCTTGTCTATGGCACTAACTGTACTCTTCATATACGCCAAATTCTCCTGCAGTTTTTTCTGACTTTCTTCCATTTCCATCATCTTCTTCCTCAGAGTGGCTGCCTCATCTTCAGCCCTCCTTTTGGCCTCCATAACTTCCTCGAAGGATGCCTTCAACTTCAAGGCTGCCCTCCCCCGTGGGCCATTCGAGCGGGACTCCAGTCCAAAGTTGTGCACAGTAGTCTTTTCCTGAGTCCTCTGTCTGCTTATGAGATTCTTCACGGAGTCTTGACTGCATGTAAAACAAAATATCAGCTCTTATGTGCATGATCCACAGAAAGAAAAATCCCTATAGTATGAGTTTATTCTCGAGTCTCACAATGATATCAGCTGTCGCCTTCTTAATAGGCTTCCCATTTTTGGGTGCATGAGTCAATACGAACACATCCGCACGAGTAGGCTCATCCTTATTAGGTCGTTTTTGCCTCTGTTGCATACAATAAAACAATTAATGCATCATTGACAAGAAAGCAAAGGAGCAACTTTAAATTACCTCCTCCTCAATTATCCATGCAAAGCTCTTTGTTCCTGCAGTATGCGTAGCGGTTACTTTTGCCTGACAAGCTTTATTTCGAGCACTTGCAGCCTGATCAGAGAGAAGTATACCAATCATTCAACAAGCCTCACAAACTGCACATCAAAATGACAACACTGTTATGCACATGAAAGAGAATGGTTGGTACTACCTTCGCCTTTTCCGTACTCCAATATGCAGCTAGGAATCGCCACTGTTCTTCGAGGACACGAGGATTTTGATCACCAAGGCGTTCCTCTTCCGTCTCATGAGCATCGTAATATTTTTGTTTTAAGAGAGCTTTCCAACTCTTCCACTTTTTTCCTAGACACTTCAGGATCCAGAGCTCACCAACTGGAGCAATGTCAAATTTGACCTACACCAACAAACAAGGGGTGTCAAAGAAAAAACTACAGGCACAGAAAGCAGCAACCATATTTTTCATACCTTGACAATACAACACATTACATCCTTATTTTTTCTCTGGAACACGCCTCCAATCTTGATGTGACAGAGGTGCCAGTACTCCATCTCGTGCTATTGTGCCAGAAAGTTAGTCAAGATGCCTGCCTCTTTTCCAACAGGCTCACCCAAAGTGTTCAATGAAACTGGTATGCTCACACCCTTAGGCAACGTCCACACCTTGAGACAGTGTGTCACACCACGGCCACGTCCTTGATTCTCTTGGTACCTACTTGAAACAAAAAAAAACATCAGGAATCTGAACAGAATAAATACTAATTTATCTGAATTCACACACAATCTGACTATCTGGCTTGAAAACGGTAAATTGCGCAATAGTCCTCTAACTTCTTGTCGTAATTATATAGAAAATAAAATGCAGTCCAGACCAATGGTTCAGCCCAGAAAAAAAAAGAGTGCACTGGGGCCAGATTAGTCTGGTTTAGACCGTCAGATCATTCCCTCATGGCACCTGTGTTGAACTGGCAGAAACCTAGTAGAACTACTCAGTTTTAAACTCAACTGGCCATGTCGGACCAGTATAAGTTGACAAAATTTGTCCTGATGAAATAAAAGATTTTGGGAGCCCGTCTGAAGTTGAACACATAAGTACATCACTTCTATGGAGGAAAGTAAAACAACCCAACCAAATTTCATCAGCCACCCATTCTTTCATGCTGTACTTGCGTTATAAGGGTATAAAAGATAAGAAGAAAACATTGGTGTTGTACTATGAAAGACACACAACCTACTCAGCTAAATGTAAAACATTAGTATTGTACTATAAAAGACACAACCATTACCTCTACTCAACTGCATGCCCTATATACATGGATCCTGGTTAGTTTAAATATTTATCACACGTTATAACCAATTTTGATACCCATGAGTTTGTCAGGATGTTGCATAACCAAAAACATGCATGTATTATACATAGTCCCTAGGACTACAATAAATGTTACTCCTCTATTACCTCTATAATCCACGTATTAAATATATTATTTAAATATTCTGTGATCTGACTTGGAGCCCACCAGTCCAGAAGTTAACCAGTGAACCAAGTGCCCAAAGTTTCACTTCCGCCTTGAAATTTGAACTCAATCCTCACTAAATACAATGGATTAAACAATAAAAAAACAATACAGCGTCCAGCAAGTCACTTTCCTTTCCACCAAACAGTACAGTTATTACTCTATTAAGGGCACCACAATTGGACACCAGCCACTGTTACGTAGCTTAATTCTAGGGAACTGCTATTGTTTATCTGGAGAACATGACAGTAGCATGTCCATTATCTAAAAATTGAATATCGAAATAAACAAGGCGTCTGAACATTGTGACAGAATCGTTTCAGACAAATTCAATTTCTTTTATTTCTCTTTACCCTCCAAAGAATTAAATACTAGTGGCCTGCATGGAAAAAGAATAATTTGTATAGTGCTAAACTCCTCACAGATAGTAACCCTGTGGCCGTGATGGGTCTGTTAAAACTTGGACAGATATCACCATTATGCCATGAATTTAGTGTGAATGCAATATATAAAAAAAATTGCCAGCTATTAAGTAGTCATGATTCATGAGCTAGATAGCTCACTGAGTACATAAGGCTATAAGATTACTAATATTTATGTTCCCTAAAGAAAGATTTCATCTTTATAAGGAGGCTTATTCTCCACAATGCCACACAAACAAGAGTGAAGGACAACAGAGGTGCAAATTACCAATATTCTGACAACTCGGCATCCAAGGATCGTCTCCTGAATTGGTTAAATCATGCAGGCATGCCTCACAAGAACTTGCCTGGGACATCGTATGCTCAAACAATGAATTAGATCTCAGCTTTGCAAGGGCCTTTCTAACCTCTAGAGGAATGTAGTTACGTGCAAAATGCTCAGGACCAGACATGTCGAGATGTGAAGAAGAAGGTGGTGTAGTTAAATGAAGGTTGTCCAACTTGTTAGAGCTTGTTTGAGGCATCTCATGCCAAGGGGATGAACTAGGGCATGGATTGTTGATCATTCTATCAATATTTGGAGAGTCAGACAAACTCTGATCCGGAGAAGCAGCGTACTGCTCATCAGGCTCACTTTCTGTTGGTTCGCTGTCTGTGATAGTGGCTGGCATGTTGTCAGTTGAAGATGCAGCTTGACTCTCAACAGTCTCCCTGTGTATTGGTTCATTATCTACAACTGCAGCTGATATTTGGCCATTTGGAGAAGCCTGCAGCTCAAGAAACTCATTTTTATCAGGTTCATTGTCTATGGCAGCAGGTGAATCTTTCGCCAAACGCTTGCTACGCCTAAGTTGAAGACCTGAATTTAAAGCAGCTATCAAACCATTCTTTTTCCTCTTGTGAGTCCTGCAACTGAAAGGTTCCGATTGTTCCTTTTCTACACAAATCACTTGATTTTCCAGTTCCATATGAATCACTGAATCAGATTGTTGTTTTTGCACCTGTTTTATGGTCTCATTTGCTGTCTGCACCTGACGCTTCTCCGCACCTGTAGCACTGGGGCTAGCTGAGCACCTAACTCTCCCCCTGTTGCTATCCCCAACAGTAGTCTCATTGACCAGTTGAGTGCATGCATCTTCTGTATGGTTTGCTTGATTTACAGGCTCTCGTTGCTTTTCCTGGACATGAATCAACCCATCTGCATGCTCTGGACAAATAGCATAATAAGAAGGCTGTTTTTGTGCCTGTTGTGTGATCTGATTGTGAGTCTGCGCCTGCCTCTTCTCTACATTTACAGTTTGGGGGGCAATGGAGCGCCTAGTTGAGCAATGTATACGCGTTGCGGTAGTCTCCACGGGTGCAATGCATCCCAAACCTCTAAAACCTGCAGAAGTAATAGAATCTGGCTCTGTCTCAACAACTATATCTGGATGCTCTAGATGTGTCTTCTTCGAACGAAAAGGGTAGCTGGAACATTGATCTTGTGCCTGATGCCTGACCTGATTTAAAGGTTCTACTTGTCTCTTTTCTACACTAATGATTCCTGGGCCAACTGAATATCCGTTTCTCTGCTTATTATGCCTAGTGATAACCTCATTGACTTCATGTACCTCCTCTCCATCAATCATAAAATCAGAATGATCTGGTTCTGCCTGCTCTGAAATAAGCTGATTTGGAAACTTTGTGTGTACCTGTTCCATACAATTTAGCTAATTAGGTTCTGCTTGGATAAGTCCTGAACGAGTTTCAAAATTAGGATGCTCTTGATGCACCTGCATTGCAATAGAAGCACCCGAAAAGTGCACTATTAGACACAAAAATGTAGCATATATCAAATTAATGAAGATAATATTTTTCTTCAACTTAATGAGGATTTCCTCATCCTAAGAAAAATTGGCTCAAATCAAGCTAATAATCATGAAACAAAAACTTGGTTATGTTCAACCTGCTTCCACGAAATGCAATTTCTTGATTTACGTACAAACTGGATACTCAACATTTGCCCTACCTTTTCAAGCATTCTAGACATCTCTTACTGTCCAGCAACACCTTGTCCACTCACAATACATCACTTTGCTGATCCAGCAATCTACACATTTAGCTTGGCTGTAATTCCAACAAACTTCTCAAATCCACCAACAATAGACCAACAGAATACCCTTTCCTCAAATGCAATACCCAGTCACATGCTTTTTCTTATACCCCCTCTCGTCCATTCACACCAGGCAGGCCTTAAAGAAAAAAATGCTTTAGTGTCACATTTCGACCATCCTTCGATGCACACAGCTTACAGATAGCTGCTAAGCTCAGCTTTTTTACTAATTGCTACAAAAGAAAACATTTTTTGTGATAGGCCCTAGTTACATAGTACAGGTGGAAACAGAAAAGTCTTTTCAATAAATTAAACTGATGGTTCACTCATGGCACATGCCCCTCATGTCCAGTGTACAGTTTGAGATGTTTCAACTGGTTTAGGTTTAGCACATAGAAAGCTCACTCTTCTCAATTTTGATACCACTAAATTTGTTGGTAATATTATCTAACCCTAAGAATAAGCCTGAATCTACAAGAGCACAGCGGCAACAACGTACCTCTCGGGCCTGGAGGATTGGTGGCGCCGAAGAGTTCCTGATCAGCACCACAGGGACGGCGCCCTCCGCTGCGGTGGATGACAGGAGGTAGTCCCGGAGCCGCGTGGTGTCGACGGCGAGCTCGGCGCCGCAGATTGGGCAGGCGCAGCACGCCAGTCCGACCGGCACGCTCAGGAGCGCCCCGGACATCGGCCGCGCCGCGGGACAGGGGCAGCGCCTTCCGCCGTGGCGGCGGCGGCATGAGCTCCGGCGTGGCCCGCGCAGCCTGGGCAGATGAACTCCGTCAGGCCCGGCTCCACCTCCAGCGTCTCGCCGCACCCAGCGCACCGCACTTCCAACACCTCCGGCAAACCCTCATCCGCCGCCGCGGCCGCCGAGGCAGACCGTGCTGGCGCCCTTGCCTTTCGAGGGCAAGTGGTGGTTTCGTTTTTTGCGGCGCTTTGAGAGGTGGGAGAGTGGCCGTGGGGATTGAAAAGCGTTACGGGCTGCCACCTTGTTCAGCGACGGTCCACCTAGGTTACGAAAAGAAAACTGACGGTTTAATTGCATGGCCAAGGAAAAAAATCACGATCCCAAGCGGGTCAGGTTCGCCTCACTCGAGAGTGTACTTTCATATATATATATATATAGTTATATAAATATTAAAGTATAAATAAATGGTAGATATTTATTACTTACTCTTCGCTTATTTTAAGATTTATACAACTTATATTGAGAGAAAAAGTATTGAAGCACTGCTCACCTCATATTTGTTGAGAGTTGTACGGCGAGAAAAAAAAAACAAGTTGCGACTATTCTAAGATTAACATCAAACTAACAAATTTAAGGATATGTTTTTATGGTATTATGTATCATTTTCTTCATCTACCTCCCTTTCCCTATTCATTTCTCCTGTCCTCTTCTTCCCTCTCTAACACAAAAAATTAAAATTAGAACATTTAAACTTTGAAAATTTTAAATAGGTAGTTTCAACTCGAAAAAAATTCAACTCTAGTTTCAACTCGAAAAAAAATTCAACTCAAACTTTTAAACTCAAAAAAAATTAAATCAAAAAATTTCAACTCGAAAAAATTTAACTTGAAAAGTGTCAAATCGAAAAAATTTCATCTTGGAAAGTTTCAACATGAAAAGTTTTAAATTAAAAAAATTCAAATGAAAAAATTTCAACTTGAAAATTTTTGAATCGAAAAGTTTCAACTCAGAAAACTTTTGATTCAAAAGCTTTCGGTTCGAAAAGTTTTGATTCAAAAAACTTTTGGCCCGAAAAGTTTCGATATATAATTCAAATCGGAAAGTTTTAACTCGAAAAAAATAAATTTAAAAAATTCAAATTAGAAATTTTCAACTAAAAAAATTAAATCAAAGAGTTTCAACTCCAAAAACATTCGATTCAAAAACTTTCGGATCGAAAATTTTTTATTCAAAAAGTTTGCTCAAAAAACTTTCGAAAGTAGTTAAAAAATACTTGTTTTCAGAAATTGGTTAGGGAGAAAGAGGTGATGCCATTGGTCAGGGAGAAAGAAAATTAAGGAAGAAAGTAGATGATGCCACTTGTCACAAGGAAAAGATATTCTCATCAAATCTTTGATAAGGATAACCTTAAATTAGCAATTCCCAAAGAGCAAAGTTGTTAATATTATGATCCCGTACCGTAGGATCTTACAATTCTACTATTCTGCAGACCATTTTAATACCGATAGATCTTAATCAAGAAGGACACACACACAATAGTGGTTAAACCATTGTAATTTGTAAAATCATGGTTTATGAGGCTGGATCATACCATGTGAAAGATCATGTGGAGGTCTATCCATATATTGTGATGAGTATTCGACTAAATTTGAGCTTGGTATGCTCTGATTTGAGTTTGATTTGAATTGGATTTTTAAGATTGAAGCAATTTGAGTTGTGTCTGCTAGGAGTGGCACTGCCGGCCTCAGGAGGGCGGTACTGCCGACCAAGGGGCGGCACTACCGGCCTGGGAGCGGTAGTTATATTCCAGAGAGGGTCTTCGCTAGGATTTCAGGCGAGTGGCACTACCGGCCATGCTAGGGCGGTAGTGTCGGCCCCAGTGGGCGGTAGTGCCGATTTTTGGGTGTTTTTTGAGATTCGAAATTAGAAATTACGTGAGATTTATTGCATATCATTTTGGGCAATGCTATGTGATGAATTTCCTTGTTTTTGCTGATTGCAGGACGACGGTGCTAGATCATGATGAGGCGGAGGATGATCGGGACTAGATGAGGTGCGCCAGAGGTTCAGACGGTCAAAGATCGCCGAAGGATGATCGGAGACAGTCGCTGCGAACCTAGAAGACAAGGAATAGATAAGATGCTAGCTAGGAGCTGCTCGGATCAAGGAGCGCCGTTGGATCGCGGTTTAAGTGATAGAGTAGTAGGCCTAGTTAGTATGCTTTGAAAAACGTGTAAAAACCTGTTATGTTAGAGGATTTCGGGTTAGCCCATGTATGAGTGAGTGAGTCAATTCTAACCTTTGATGGTGATTCTTAGGGTAGAAGGAACTCATCCAGAGGTGGAGGTAGGGGTAGCCTTCCTACTCTTGAAGGTTTGAGGTTTTTGTGCTCCTTTGAATTTTGTCCACTTTGTAGTGAGGCTTTGTAAACCTCCCTTTCAGAAATGAAATATTCATTTACTCATCTCTGAATTTATTTTACGCATTTATATTATGCTTTAAATTCAGTCTTTAAATTTCACAATTTACATTCTTGCAAGTTGGATTTGCCTCTCCTTCTACTTACTTGTGCCTCTTGTGCCGAGGGTGAATGATTGATGGATGAGCCTTATTCAGATCATATCCCAATCATCTAGGCAACTCTTGTATTCTTTTTTTTTTTGTAAGAAACCGATCTTTTGCTCTTTAGGGGATTATTCTTGGAAGGTCGGATTTTTGGTGTTTTTGTCTTGTGTTCTAGCTTGCTATGACATGTGGAAAGCCATCTAGGATCATCTTGATCATCAAGAATCCACGAGTTAGCTGAGGGCCAAGTTTTTGTTTTTTTACCCGTTCTTGTGCACTCTTCTTCAAATTGGAAAGATGTTAGAACTTTAACATTAATCATTGCGATTGAAGGTTGGAATAGATTCCTGACATCCACAGGAAGGTGTCTACAAAGTTTCACAGGATTTGGATCAGCCGATCAAAAGTTTCATCGATTTTTCTTTTTTGAAATTGGGTCGATTTTCCTATTCACAGCTCATTACCGTGCTGCAATACCGGCAGTGCCAAGTACTGTTCATCCAGTATACTGGGCCTAAACAACGGTAGTGCCGCCCCTGCTGAAGAGTTTTGGGATTTTGATTGTTTTCTTTGCTTGCTTTCTCCACTATGCTTAATGTGATGAGGTTCTTAGTTGGATTATTTTGAGTGGAAGAAAATTTTATTTTAGGATCATTCACCCCCTCTAATTATCATCTTGGTCCTTCACCGTGATACTACGATAGAATCCAATGATCGCAATTGTATCAACACAAAAACGATCCTACGTAGGACCCTGATACTGATCACAATAGTAAAGACTTGAAACTGAACCGAGTAATAGTTGAGTATCGAGGGCGTGTGCGTTACAGTGGGGAGACGCCCTTGCATTTCAGCATTTCTCCAAAGTACAACGGACACAGAAACAGCATCAGCTACAGGCTATACAACATGCTAAAGAAAAATTGTACAGCGATGCAGCTCAAACACTTGTAGACACCACTTCCTCCTCGTCATCATTGTCCTCATGTCTCGCCGATCGACGTCTTTCTCCATGCTGAGAATCTGAGCCGTCCTGCAAAACGTCGTAGAATTAGATCACTTTATAGTTGCTCCAATGAACAAGCTAGAAAGGAAGCCCGGTCAGTCCGACAAACGTAAATGCACTTTACGCAGGAACTTAGGGCAAGAAGTTGATTAGCTTGGGAGCTATACTGTCGCTAGCAGAATTTTCATTTTTTTTGTGTGTGTGGTGGGAAACAGTGACCATTTGCTTTCGTGCTCAGATTTGCAGCTATGAACATTTTGCAACATTTGCTTCGTCACTTTGCTGCTTCACAATTCTGTTATTGGTCTTAATTTTCTACCAAGGATCCAATTGTGTAAATTAAAGACCATGATAGCATAAAGCTTAGTACCACAACTATGATTTATGCATTTTTTTTGTGCTCAAAATCTCTAATACAAGCGTGACAAGTAGCGGTGAAAACAGATCGAATACGGACAGATAATGGCTCTGCCATATTTGTTTTCATATTTTTTCCCCGGATGCGGATACGAATACGGATAATCCGGATACGAATACAAATGCAAATAATATCGAATAAAAATACAGATTGAATACGAATCGAATCGAACATTGTCACGAATATTTCTTTGAACATCAAAATCCTTTAAATTGTACGCACAAAATGAATAAAAAACGTAACTAGTTTATTTGATCCAAAGATTCATGAAGAACATGTAAAGGCCCAAGATTTGCATTCTCTGTTGAATTATGTTTAAAATAAGAAACTATGAATTCATGAGTTTTTCTGCATTTTTGGCTTCTTATTTAAAATATTTTCCTATTAAAGACAGCAGTGTTCCTTCCCAGGGTACCTCGGGTAGTAGAGACCGTGGTCGAGAGTCCCCGCAACATAGCGGATGATCCTCTTCACAGCCTGCTGGTGTTCCGTCGTCGGTATTGCATGAACCGACTAACGAGCCGACGGAGAATGTCGGTCCGGTGGTGTGTGGCGAGGTAGCGAAGGCTTCCCACAAGACGCCGATACTGCGTAGCGTCCACCTCCTCCGTCGTGCTGTCGCAACTCAGCTTCAGCCTCTCCTCCATCAGGGTGAGAGCCGGGTTGCAATCGGTGAGCCCAGCCAGCTCAACGACGCGCTTGGCGTATGCTGTCTGTCGAAGCGTGATCCCGGAGTCTCCCTGGTGCACCTCGATCCCCAGGTAGAAGGAGAGGCCCGTGTCACTCATCTGGAAGATGGCTTTCATCTCTTCCTTGAACGCCGCCACTCCGCATCCTTGGTGCGGTGATCACCAAGTCGCCGACGACGCCTACTAACAGGCGCTTCGCCGCGCCCGCCGATGAGCGGCCGGCTCGTCGCGGGCTTTGTCCAAGCCCATTCCTTGAGCGTGGAATCCAACTTGGCATTCCACGCCCTCGGTGCCTGCCTCAAGCCATAGAGGGCCTTGCGCAAGAGCGCAACACCTTTCCCTCCTTGCCGAGGATCGCAAAACCCGACGGCTGGTGCACGTAGACCTCCTCCTTTAAATCGCCGTTAAGAAACGCCGACTTGACGTCCATGTGATGAACACGTCAGCCTTCCTGGGCAGCCAGCGCAAGGAGGAGTCGACGGATTCCATCCCGTGCCACGGGCGAAAGCATCGTCGGTCGATTCCTCCCGCCGCATGAAACCGCGTGCACCAAGCGAGCCTTGTGCTTGACGATGGCGCCGGATTCATCCTCTTCACTTGAATACCCACTTAAGGGTAATCGCGCGGTGACCACGAGGAGGTCGCCGAGCTCCAGTGTGGTTCCTCTCAACCGCGTCCATCTCCGATCGCATCGCAAGACACCGTGCCGTGTGTCTTTCGGCCTCCGCGAAGACCGAGGCTCGCGCCGTCGCGCGACGCAAGGTGCACCGCACCTCAGATCGTGAGGCGCCGATCCCGGCACCTACCGGTCTCGAGAAGGTCCTCCATCGTGACGATACCGCAATACCGCCGCCGTCGTAGTGCGTGTCGATCGCTCCTCGTTGTGGGAGGCGAATAACGAACTCCACCGGCCGTGCTCGACTCGAGCCGGTGTCGAAGTGGTCGTGCCGGAGGTGTGATCGTCGGTCTTTGGAGTGCGTGGGATTGAGTCGGTGGAGACTCGGGGACTGGGGTAGGCGTGTTTCGGTGAAGAGGAGCGACCTACTCCCCGCCTTCCTGGAGTGGGCGTACTCGGCGGTGAAGTCGTTGTACGTCGAGTCGAGTCGTCGGTCGCCGCCTTGTCCCATGCCCATCCTCGCCTTCGTTGAACACTACGTCGCGCGCCGCGCACACGCCGTGTCCTCGGGTCAAGAATGCGGAGGCCTTCGAGCCTCCGCGTAGCCGATGAACACCCCGAGTGCTCCGCCGTCGAGCTTGCCGATATGGCCAAGCTCTTTGGCAAACGCGAGGCAACCAAGACCGTGGGTGGGAGATCGCCGGCTGCGCCCATGCCAAGCCTCGTATGGCGTCTTGCCGTTGAGAGCCTTGCGGGCGGCGGCGGTTGAGGATGTAGACGGCCGTCACCACCGCCTCCCCGAAGACGGTGGCATTCCCGCCGCTGAGGAGGGCCCGAGCCATCCCCACAACCGTCTCGTTGCGCCGCCGACGACGCCGCTTCTGCTGCGGGTGTATGGCGCGGAGTAGTGGTATTGAACACCTCATCCGCTTGAAGACGACGCGATTCACCGCCGTGAATTGCCGCCGCCGTTGTCGGTCGCAAAGATCGCGCAGACTGCGGCGCGACTCTACCTCCGCAGCGACTGCGCGCGCTTGATGGCGTTCACGCCTCTCCTTGCCGCCGAGGACCATCACCCACGTGTAGCGGGAGAGGTCGTCGACGAGCAAAGAAGAAGTAGCGTCGTCCTCCGGTGTGGCGGTGTCACCGGGCCACACAAGTCCCGCACGAGCTCGAGCCGTTCCTTGGCTCTAAGCTCGAGTCTTTGGAAAGCGGAGCCGCTCGCCGTCAATACGCAGACGTCGCAGAATCGCTCCGCGTGGTCGAGGCACGGCGGGCCTCGTACCATCTTCATGGCACCGAGCCGCTTCAAGGCCTCGGTGAAGATGCCCGGCGTGCGTGCATCGCCACGCTTTAGTCGTCCGACGGCGGCAAGGCGAGGGTTGTGCAACCTGCACGTTGAGGATATAGAGTCGATTGGTGCCTCTGGTTACCTTGGCAAGAAGGCGACGATGGCGATCCCAAATCCTCATGACTCCGTCCTTGACCTCCACGCGCGAACCGTTCTCATCCATCTGTCCCAGGCTGATGATAGAGTTCCTCAACGCGGGGATGTAGTAGACTCCGGTGAGCAGCCTGTGCTCACCAGACTCGGCGGTGAAGATGACGGAGCCGACGCCCTTGATTTCCACGCCGGAGGCGTCCCCAAACTTGACGGAGCCTCGGACGTTGGAGTCAAGCTCGGTGAAGAACTCCCGTCGACCGGTCATGTGATGGGTGGCACCGGTGTCGAGGCACCACCCATCAGTTTTGTCATTTCCGGAGCCGTCACCAAGGAAGGCGTCGCTCGACTCATCAAGGTGGAGGAGAGCTGCGCCGATGCCGCCGGAGGCGCTCGATGCTTGCGTGTGCGAGAGCGAGCCGCTCCTCCTCCTCCGCTTTGTCGCGACGTGGGCCGACCGCGTCGTGGTGCTGACACTCGCCCAATGGCAAGCTTGCCACGATTGTGGCGGCGTCGCCTTGTGTCGGCCACGTTGCCGACGCATACGCCTGGCGCCTCTGCGGCGCCTCGACACGTCCTCGTGCCGGCCGGCGCCTCGCTGGTTTGTTGTGCGTGGCGGCCGCCGTCGAGGAGGACTCCCTTCTTCCGCCACCTGGCAGCCTCCCGGCTGCTCCCGAGTGAGATGTAGCTTCCCGCCGATGGTAAACGGCCCCGAGAGAGACTGTGGCTCGTCATTGTCGACGACCTATCGCCTCCTCGATCGACATCGTGGAGAGGTCCAGGAGAGACTCTATCGAGCGAGCGATCTGTTTGTACTTTCGGGATGCAACGGAAGAGCTTCTCGACGGCTCTCTTCGTTGTAGGTGTCGCCGCCAAACCGCACCATCTTCGCAGCAGAGTGTTGAGACGGAGAGCAAAGTCGTCAACGCCCTCACCGCTTGAAGGCGTGTTCTCCCTCCTGCGGCGCTGCGGTGTGGTCTTGCGGCGCGATCGGCCGCCGTGCGTCTTGCCGCAAGCAATGGCGTCGAGCCTCCTTGGCGATTCGCTTCGGAAAGCGAAGCGCATCTCGGCGGATCTGCAAAGCAATGAGGGCATCCGGCGCCGTCGATCCTCGTAGTAGTCGGCGTCGCCGATCGAATCGCCTCCCACATATGCCGCACTGAGCCGTACTCATCACCGCGCCCATTCGACGTAGTTGATCTTGGTGAGGGTAGGCCACCCACCGCCGGACCGATGTCCCCGACAACGGCTCGATCCGCGATGACCATAGTACCGATCCGGGAGGAGAGTCGCGCCGTCAGAAGGCCGCGATCTCCGTCGCCTCGCTTGCCGCCGCCGGAGCACCGGCGGCTCGTCCGCGCGCCGTCAGTGCCGCCGCCGCTTCCCCGCCGGAGCGCCGTCGGCGCTCTGCGTCTGTCTCGGCCGCCACCGCGCCATGGGGATGCGCGGCCGCCCATCGCGCCGCCGCTCTCGCTACGCCTCCTCGCCGATTGAGCTCGTCGTTGGCGGAATGGAGCTGCTGGCGCTACTACCTCGCGAGCCTCGAGCTCTCTGCCGCCGCGACGCGCTCATCCGCCGCCGCCGCTTCTACCTCCGCTACTTCTTCTTGCCGATTCTGCGCCGCCACTTTTTGCCCTTCTGCCGCCGTCGGCCGCCGCATTGCCGCTTGTGTTCCTCGCGCGGCTACCTCGGCCTCTGCGGGTGCTGCAGACTCAAGGCGACCGTGGCCGAGGCATTCTTGGACATGGCGTGCTAGTGAGGGGTCATTGCGTGGGAAGAGGTCGCTGCCTTTAACTGCTGTGCTGTCTGCATGCGGGAGAGGAGGATGGCGACAACGGCGGTGTTCCCTGCCGGCCGGGACTGGGAGAGATGTGGGAAGGTGATGAGCAGGAGATGTTTAGGTTGCAGGACAACCAAGCTCTGATACCAATTGTAAGTAGCGGAACTCTTACTCTCATTGAGAGAGGATGACACTAGGAGCTGGGCAATTTTTTCTAGTTTATTTCTCACACAATGCCATGCCAACCTAAGGGGTTGGGGTTACATATTTATAGCTGGCCAAGGCAGCCAAGCATATACCTAGATGCTAGTCTAAGATGTTGTCCTAAAAGTTGTTAAGATGTTGTCCTAAAAGCTGTTAAGATGCTGTCCTAAAAGCTAAACAAAGACCAAGTACAACAAAGACCCAAGTACAAGACTTATTCCATCAACAAGGATAGGCGTGTAAGTTTCATGACTTCATCATTTACCTGATGTCTTGACCGATCCTCCTGAGCACCCCCTCCGGCTGCAGAAGACCCAAGAACATGCTGCAGATAAAGACATCAGATCAATCTCTCGTCCCTAATTTGGACTAGAAACCCAATACTCAGTTTTCCTGTACCTCAGGATCAACACCTAACAATGGCACACCACGCACACTTTGCTCCAATGATTCAAACTTCTTCTCCCAGGTCTCATTTAACCCTTGCAGAGCCTGATTAATCATCTGCTGCACCTGCTCCTGTGTGAACTTCTGCCGCTGCCCCCTTTTACCAAAACCAGGGATGGACTTCGCTATTTCATCAACCTTGGCCTTGTCAATAATACCAGTGAGTCCATAGTACCTCCCACGGTTCCGACCCCCCACTTCTTGGGCCCATGCAAGATGGGGATCTATATGTTTATCACCAGCCTCCTCCATACGCTTCTTGAAACCCTCCTGGAAAATGCAGTGCATGCAAACACGGTTCAGCAGCCATTTGCTGTACTCATCAAATCAATTTGCATGTTACACTATGACTACTTTCTAAATAATACATACAACTTTTTACCACAAAGAAAAATGATGATTACAACTCAGGCACCTACCACAGTTCGCTTTGCTCTCTCGCTGACAAATTCCCCTGTCCCACTGTTAAGCTTATGGGTCTTGTTGAATACCTCGAGCTCCGACACTGACTCCCCGCCATTTTCCATGACCTATTCAATTCAATCAGAATCAGGAATCGGCATTGAAATGAGTTAATCAAGGGAATTAGTATTCATATCTTACCATAAGCTGTCGGTGCATGGCAATGCTCCGCGAACCTGTTGTGTGATGAGCACGACCCCCAGTGTACCGGTTTTTCCTGTTCTGGGAAGACATCTTCAAAATTTCTTCTTGGGCCCAGTGGTCGCACAACCTCTCCCACCATTTCGGATACATCCATGCAGGGGGGAAAGGTTTCCACTGTAATGGGTCATCGTCCTCACTTCCCTCTGCTGTCTGCTGGTCCTCCGGCTCTTCTCTAGCATCTTCCTCCTCTGACTCTGCGTGTCTATTGGACCTGTGTGCGCCCGATGCTTCTTTGGCTTTTTGTACTGCAGCCAACTCTGCTCTAACCCTTCGCTTCTCTTCACATAGGAGGCCAGTAAACTGTCTTACTGCTCTGCGCTCAAATAGCTTCAAGGACTCTGCTTCATGGCCAAGGGCCCACTTGTAGCGTTGCTACAGCAATTGAAACATAAGATCAATGGTTTAACATATCTACAACAATGCATATGTATTCAGTTACTTACAAGAAATTCATTCAAAATAGAAGCCCTCGTCTTCAGAGGATACTGGTGCCAGTGGTGTACCACTTCTCCCTTTGGTGGAACATCACCATGCTGACCAACCGGCAGATAGGT
Source organism: Otatea glauca (assembly GCA_036346275.1). Taxonomy (NCBI): domain Eukaryota; kingdom Viridiplantae; phylum Streptophyta; class Magnoliopsida; order Poales; family Poaceae; genus Otatea; species Otatea glauca. The sequence goes on along the minus strand of CM070718.1, from coordinate 7,747,790 downwards.
TGACCCAGGGTACTTCTGCTTCATAAGAACAGTGATGGTAGAGGCCACCTTAGGACAAGGTGGGTTGACATCCCAGTTGCTGTCAGGGTAAGTCTAGTTGTCAAGTACATGAAGATAGAATGCATTAAGACACAACTTTGACAATTTATCAATACACATACTCGATATTATTTGGTGTCAGAACGGGCCTGTCAACTTCCCTACGTGGTTCGATCAGTCTTGTAGGACGACGTCCCTTGCGCTTACCTGATGATTTGCCATCAGATCCTAACAGGAAATGGCCACCGTGTGCATCCTCCTGAATAGGTGAATGTTTACGCATTAAAACCACTCAGATACACTCAACATGTAGAATTCATGCAGAAATTCAAGTCACAGTCCTTAAATTAGCAATTGTTAGATCAGGAGGGTTTTATTGGCTTGTATATGACACATATCACTGCAGTATTAGCCTATTAGGATAACAAAGCTCTGAAGCAAACGATGGACTGTGTGTCTGCATAGTTGCATACAATCAACCTGCAAGATTTGAACCCACGCTTAAACCACGCAAATATTAAATATCCATACATCACCTTCGGTAAGTCCATCTAATTTCAAATTTCATGCCGTAGGAAGGGTCGCTCAAAAGAGCATAATTCACACAAGGTAAACACACACAAAAGGGGCGTGTGTGGAGGGAGGGACCTGGGAATCTAGGATGGGAGTGTGTGGTGGTTGGTGTTGTCGTGGTGGAAGCTTGCCATGAGCTGGTAGGGCTGTAAGTGTGAGGCACAAAGATGTATGAGTGCTACATGGAGTTGAATGAGGTAGAGACCAGCTTGTCTGTACATAAGGCAGAGTTGTGGTGGGCAGTGTGGTGGCAGTTAGCGACAGCAATGAGGCGGCAAAGTGAATGCAGGCAGCGATGGTCATCTGGCAGTTGGTGCCAGAGAACCAGTTTTGAGAGAGATTTTATCATTGTCATGGACTTCAATAGTCACACTAGGATAACTAAATTGTTCCTGCAATTCTTCTCTGTGTAAGTAGCATCACCTGGAGGTTCTCATACCTGTTGCACATGCATAACCTGATGTAGGGCCTCTGGTGACTGTGGCTGCACCTGTTCAACACTTTTATCAAGCATGTTTGTACCCCTTACCTCTGGAGGGTACAATTGACTGTAGCAGTGTGGGAAATTCTCAGCTTGAGACATACCATGATTTGAAGAAGCTGGTAAAATGGCTGCATCAACATTGCCCGATTCACTTGAGCTTGCTTGAGGCATTTGGTGCTGAAGCAATGGACTGGGACACAGATTGGCAATGATTCGATAAATATCTGGAGGATCAGAATTACATGCATTTGGGGAAACAGCTGGCCGCTGGACAGGCTCATTGTTTATTGGATGTTCTGTCTGCTTTGCCAAGCGCTTACTGCGCCTAAGATGGAGCCCTTCATTTGGAGCACTCGTCAAGTCCTTATTTTTCCTCTTCTGATTCCCACCGGTACTGTTGCCGCTCCTTTTCCTCTTCAGATTCCATCCAGTTGTCTTGCTCTGATACTCAGTTTGTGCCTGTTCTACATTAACAGCTTGATTCAGATGCTCTGTTTTTTCCTGCTCCATAGTACTAGAGACACCACTTGTCTGCTGTCTGTGACTTGCAACATGATCTCTATGAACTGAATAACTGAGAGGGGGAGCTTGTGCCTGTGGTGCACAGCTTGCCTGAATGGGAGGCTCTGGTTGTACTTTTTCGACACCTATAGATTCAGTACCAGCTTGCAATCTAGTTTTCCACGCACTAGACCTCGCAGTAGTCTTATTGAGTGCCTCAATATGTGGCTCCTCTCCATGAACTGAATGGTTAAAGGGCTCTTTTTGTGCCAACATGCTGTGGATTGTCGTTCGGGTGTCTGTTCTGAAAGAACTGAATGTCTCCTCTCTGCGAACTGAACGACTGGGGCATTGTGCTGGTGTCTGCTCAGAGCGAATTAGATGATCATATCTTTCTACTTGCGCCTGCTCCAAAAAAAGAACGAGAGGTGCTTCCATGCTTCTCTTTTTTACAGTTGCACAAATATTAAAGCATGAATAAAGGGTAGATGGTGATTACTTACCCCTTCGTTTGCTTCAAGATTTGTGCAACTTGTATTAGGAGGGAAAACATTGAAGCACTGCTCAAAAAGAACACAAAACAAATATGAAAATAATATTAGAGAATAGATCTATACATAGTTGAGTAGGGAAAAAGAGATCCTGATCAAAGAAGTTTGGGAGAGGTATGACTGCATGACTGTAAGTCAACTATATTTGGCAAATCAAGGCTTCTGACTTGCATAATGTATCACTTCTATCTTTGGTATCTTCCGTTGTTTTCTTTACCCCTCTCTCTCTCTCTCCCTCACTCACTTCATGCTGATCGACCAGGCTTTAACCTAGACTCCGTTGAACTTGAAACTTACTCTCTAATTCTCTATTCAATTATCACTGATTCAGCTTGTTTATTGAGGGGAAACGACTCGTGTTTCTGATTCGTCAAAACTAATAACAACCAAATTGTCGCTGGTATACAATAAGGCAAACCTCAATATATAAGCAAGGCTCTCGGTTTTTTTTTTCCAATGGTGAATTGACCTGTATTCTCAAATACAATATTGAGAGCTCTTGAATGGGTCAAAAGCAATTGCAAATTAAAACCCCATTGTCATCCCGTTGATAAACCCAGAAAATCTACAGCTTACAAACACGATACAATCAAAAGGCTCAGACAGTCTTGCTCAATTCACTTAGTACAACTTTAGCTGAGCAACATCGGGATTCTTGCCACAATGTAATAGGATATTCTTGAACTAATGTGACATTGCATTTAGTTTAGATCATACAGAAATTAATTCGTACCACGAATCCAAAAGCACTACAGATACGCACCTCCGACCGCCGGGGCGGGGATGGGGATGTGAGCGTGACGCCAGCTGGGGGCGGCGCAACGACGAAGACTGTGGCGGCGGCCGGGGAGGCGAGGTAGAGCCGGAGGCGCCTGCCGTCGACGACGAGCTCAATGCCGCAGAGAGGGCATGCGAAGCGCCCGAGGCCGGCCGGGACGCTCAGCAGCGCGCCGCAGCCGCCGCACGGCATACGCGCGGGTGCTGGTGCGGGCACAGGCACAGGAACGACGGCGGTGGCGGATACGCGGCCGGGTATGGGCAGCGCCCGGCGCGGACGCGGCGGCGGCCTCGGCATGAGCTCCAGTGGGAGCGCCTGCTGGGTCCCGCAGTCCGGGCAGGCGAACTCGGTGAGGCCCGGCTCCACCTCCAGCGTCTCGCCGCACCCCGCGCACCGTACCTCCACGAACTCCGGCGGCGGCGCCATGCCGTCGGGGGCAATGGCTAGGGTTGCTTCGTTTTCTTTGGGGCCCTTGGGGAACGGCCGAACGGGGTTATTGCAGTGAGATCTGTGTGCGGTGGCAACAGCTGGAGTGAGACGCCTACCGCCTACCCCTGCCGCCGTCGGGAAAAGAAAGGCTCGGTGCGCAGGCCGCACGATACTAATTTTCGTGGATCGGAGGAAGGAAAAACTTGGCGCCAATTTTTTCCAACGAAATTTTTTTTCCCGTTTTGCCACCTTATTTGGTATGGAAGAAGCAAATTTTTACCAGTTTTCTTTGAAATAAAGAGCAAATTTAGGCTAACTGAGAAAATAGGCAGAGAGGATGGATGCCTGCTATCCATTATAAATCTCATATATTAACTCTTTTTTACAAAAAAAAGGAAGCAAGTAGAAAGGTAAAATGACCTCCAGCTCAAAAATCAATACATTTATGATGGGATTTGTAATCGTTCTCGACTCCTAAAAAACGGAGTCAACAAGGTAGTGTTCGCCCGTAAGGTAGATTTACTTCTTTCTCCGTAGATTTGTTTGGTTTTTAAGTAGATTATTTGCAACGGTGGAATTAGAAATTTTTCATTAGGAATGTGACGAGAATTCAAAGTCTGTCACTTATTTAAACGCTCAATTATTTAGGACTATACTTTATTAATAGTCCTACAATACAGAAAAAAGCCTATAATATATAAAACGAAACTCATCCTTATCCGAACGGTTAAGTCTCTGACCAGTTCAGCTAAGGTGGTTAATAACTTTGCTTCACATTAGTCATCCCCGACACATGTCTCTGTGTGGACAGTTATCTGATATGTATACATAACTACCGGATAGAGAAGACACATCTCGGTTACGCAACGCCCCTATAGAGAACAATTATCGCCTCTTTAATCGATATAAATAGAGGGTCAATCCATGTTGTTGGAGGCATCTAATTGGTAACCAGAATAAACAATAGACATATGAGAGCATTCATTCTGTAATTTGTATACTATGTAGAGCCACTTGGCTAATAAAGAAGCAATCCCTATATATTGTTTTCCTCATCTTATTTATTAGGAGCCCACAATCATATTTTCATAAGCTCGATTAAGGGACCCTAGATTTTAGACATCGACAGTTGACGCTAGAAGGAATGCCGTCTGGTAATCAAGGTAAAGGAATCCCTTACGATGGATGAAGAAGATTGGTTCGATCTCACCGAATATGCTTATCTCGATGGAGACGACTATCAAACGGAAGAAGATTGTAAGTGTGATTTATATTCCGAGTATGTTTCTGAAGCAGAATTGGCAAATATCCAGACGAGGTTGAAGCGGAAGAACAATCACCTAAAGAATCAAAAAGTAAATATTTAGTCATTCCTCCAGTGGATTCGGAGGAAGATGCCCATAAAGTATGTTCCATGGAGATTAATAATGAATATACGTCAAAAGTCAATAATAACCTCTTGAAAAGTTCAGCCTCGGAATATTGTCTCCAAGGCCTAGATTATATCCCATCATCACATGAAGATGGAGGACTAACACCTTCTATCTACTCTGACTTCCACGCCTGTGTAGTTACCAAAGAGATAGAGGATCAACGAGTGAAACACGAAGAGTGTGAAGCTCTGGAAAGAGCCGAAAAAGCTGCTCAAAATGAATATGAGCGACTTATGGTGGAAAAACAAAAATCTATTGATGAGGCCAAACGCTTGTACTATAGATGTCAACCTAGCACCTCGCGGAGATTTGATGTATCTGGAGGACAACCTCGTCACGCTAATCCAATTACACCACCACCTCCGAAGGCGGTGGTAAGAGACTTAAATCTTGCTCCAAGTGGTTCGCAAGAGGCTAATCCCGTCGAAAAAATTCGCATTTTATCAAGCGCAATTATTAATCATCTGATGGAGGGAGAAAATATACTCAATGCAACAATTATTAGATCCCTCGCTGCTGATTTCAAGAAACTGCAAATGAAGTGCAAGTTAGGTCTTTATCCATAAGGTCTCAGACCGATTTCCGCGTGGAGGGATCTTCGTCTGGTCGGCGCCAGCAAAGCATTAGCCACCAGCGAAGAGATGAGCCACGTTGGAGAAGCGTTTTTGAACGCATCACCCAAGGATGCAAGGCTTTCTCCCCTGGATTTAGAAATGTTACCCGGCCCGAAAAATTCAAGCCAGGATCTTTAGAGAGTTTTGATAGAACTCAAAATCTATCAAAATTCTTATAAGTTTATACCACCGTCATCCAAGCTGCTAGAGGTGACGAAAAGGTAATGGCCAACTACATCCCCACTGTTTTGAAAGGATCAGTACGAACTTGGTTGTTAAATTAGCCGGAGGGTTCTATCTTCAGTTGGGAAAACTTGTGCTGTGCAATTTTAAACAATTTTAAAAGTTGCTAGCCAAGCCTAGTAAAGAAGATGATTTACATCGTCTTCGCCAAACTTCTGGTAAAAATTTACGTTAGTTCATCAAAAGGTTTGTAGAAGTTCGCAATACCATTCAGATATATCTGACGATTATGTAATTCATGCATTTAAATAGGATGTTCGTTATAAGCGATTTACAGAAGACCTTAACATTCATCTACCCTTCACCATATCAGAGTTATTTAATATGGCAAATCGGTATTTGGATGCGCATGAGGCCATTGAATGGAACCGTGTGGTCGACAAGGGCCATACTTTACCACAACCTGGCCTGCCAGAGTCTGAAGATAAGAAGTTTGAAAAGACCTCCAAATCCGAAGACCGTAAGAGGAAGAATAATAAAAAGAACAAAAAAACACTCAACGAGAGGTCGCAGGCGTCTCAGAACGACCTACATACTCCAAGGGGAAGGCACCTTGGAAGAAAACAACTGGTCGTCGGGACAATCAGGCTATTTCTAGAAAACCTGGTATGGCCAGTGGCAATGGTCGTTGGTGCCCATTGCACAAAGCATCAAGGTATGACCTGCAAAATTACCGTACTTGGCAAAGACGCATGGAAGACTTTTATTCTAGTAAAAGTCCTATGCCGACCCTACCTAAAGGATAAAATAATAAAGATGCAGATGGTGACGAAGCTATGGGTTATCAGAAAGATGATAATCATGTCAACGTAATATTTAGAGCATCATCTGCATATGCTTCAAAGAGGTAGTTCAAGACTGCTTGGAGAGAGGTCGATAACATTGACAACCAAGCAGGAAGGCCTGAATTTCTCAAGTGGTCGGACGTTGCCATCACCTTCAATAAACAATACTGTCTAAACGGTATATCGATTCCTCGAAAACTTCCATTAGTGGTTTCTCCTACAATTAGCATTACAAAGTTGGAAGAGTTTTAATTGATTGAATTGGTATTCTGGATTTGCTTTTTATTCACACCTTGGATGAAATGCAAATTTCCAGTTCTAAGATTAGACCTATTATAAACCCATTTTTTGGGATTGTGTCTGGTCTGTCGGTAACTCTAGTGGGACAGATAGTATTACTTGTCACCTTTGGAGACGTTGACAATTTCATAATGGAATTAATATCATTTGAAGTAGTTGATTTTGAATCACCATACAATGCCACTTTGGATAGGCCTTCACTAACAAAATTTATGGCAGCTACTTATCACGTCTAACAGAGCATAAAGATACCTAGTCCAAAAAGTGCGATTAGTGTACAAGGTAACCAAGTTACTGTGCTTAATTGTGATCACAAGTTGCTTGAGATTGTTGATCAATTACCATTAAGTGATACTAATGATACATGAAAGTTTTGTAAGACCGAAAAGTCTAACAAGACATAGAAGTTGAAAGTAACTCCTCAGTCTAACGAACATGTAAAAGAAGTTCCCATTGATCCTGCTGACCAGTCAAAAACTGTTCAGATAGGATCTGCAATAGATGCCAAATAGTAAGACACGCTCATTGCTTTCCTTCGGGTTAACGCAGATGTGTTTGCGTGGAAACCATCTGACATGCCTTGAGTCCTAAGGGAAGTAATAGAGCACAGGTTAGCTATAAGGCTTGACATGCAATCAGTGAAGGAGGAGCTATGGTGATTCGCTCCTGATCGGTAAAAAGCCATCCGACAAGAGTTGGATAAACTCCTGAAAGTTGGTTTCATTTGCAAAGTTGGTCATCCTGATTGGCTTGCGAATTCGGTTATGGTCAAAAAGCAAATGGTAAGTGGCGCATGTGCGTTGATTTTACCAGCTTAAATAAAGCTTGTCTAAAATATGATTTTCCTTTGCCCCGAATTGACCAACTAGTGGACTCAATAGCGGGTTGTGAATTGATGAGTTTTCCGGATACATACTCAGGTTATCATCAAATAAGCATGGCAATTGAAGATGAAAATAAGACTTTCTTCATAACTTCGTTCGGTGTCTATTGTTACAAGAAGATGTCATTCGGGCTGAAAAACGTTGGAGCCACATACCAGCGCCTTATGCAGAAGACTTTATATAGTCAAATAGAGCACGACATAAAAGCTTATATTGATAATCTTGTTGTAAAGAGCAAGAATAGCTCTAATCATTTGTCAGACCTAGCTAAAATCTTCAATAATTTAAATAAGAATGAAATTAAGCTTAATCTAGAAAAATGTGTCTTTGGTGTTTCTTCTGGAAAATTGCTCGGTTTTTTTTAGGCATTGAAGTAAATTCTAAGAAGATTCAGGCTATTGAATCCTTGAAATCATCTTCTACAATAAAGGAAGTTCAAGGTTTAACTGGTCAAATGGCTGCTCTCATTCGTTTTATATCAAGATCAGGATAGCGTGATTTACCTTTCTTTAAGGTAATAAGAAAACACGACAAATTCCACGTGTTAGATAAAGCGAACATAGCCTTTAATGACATAAAGATTTATTTGTAAAGCCCACCCACTCTGGTCTCATCTAACCCTGAGGAACCTTTGTTGATATACTTAGCGGCTTCAAATAATGTAGTTAGTGCGATACTAATTGTTGAACGAGAGCAGGTTCAGAAACCTGTTTATTACAACAACGAAGTTTTACACGGACCTAAGGAGCGATACCCTCAGGTTTAAAAATTGGTCTTTAGCCCTATTAATTGCTTCTAGAAAATTGAGATATTATTTTCAATCTTATCGGATTACAGTACTATCATCTTTTGCCTTAGAAAGTATCTTACATAACCAAGAAGTAACCGGCCGGATTGCTAAATGGACAGTTGAACTTGGGTCATGATATCCATTTTGTAGCTTGAACATCAGTAAAGTCCCAAATTTTGGCAGATTTTATTGCTAAATGGACAAATAGTGAACCCTTTGTAAAAGAGGACACAACTAATTCTGACCACTAGAAATTATACTTTGACGATTCTCGAGAGATAAAAGGCTCGGGGGCTGGTATAGTATTAATTACGCTTCAAGGTGACCAATTAAAATATATAATTCAAATACAATTCTTTGCTACCAATAATGTAGCAGAGTATGAAAGTCTTCTAGCCGGGCTCTGAGCAGCAAAATCCATTGGAATTCGTCGGCTTCTTGCGACGGGCGATTCGCAATTAGTCGTATACCAGGTTAGAAAGGAATATAGGACGTCTGCTGAGGTAATGGCTCACTACTTGGATGAAGCGAGGAAATTAGATAAATACTTTAGCCATTTTGAAGTCCAATATATAGCGCGAAAAGGCAATATATAAGTGAACCAGTTATCAAAACTGGGTTCCTCACGATTACCTATTCCAACAGGTGTATTTCTTGAATATTTGTCTAAACCCTCTATAGACACATTCATAGAAAAACCCTCGACAAGTACAAAGGTTGGAACTCTTGAGCAGAATTCAGATTGGGCTAAACCATTTAAAGCCTATCTAGAAAATGGGACACTGTCTGAGGATATTCATGAAAAGGACAAATTAGTTCAAAAGGCACGAATGTATAAAATTCTCGACAATACTCTTTATAAAAAGGGAACGCATGGTATTCAAATGCGATGTATAACCCAGGAGCAGGGAAAAACATTGATTAATGAAATACATGGGGGCTTATGTGGAGTGCACGCTTCATATCGAATGCTCGCCAGAAAAGCTTTCCGACAAGATTTTTATTGGCCCACTGCTTTACAAGATGCCATGCACCTTATAAAAACTTGTGAGCAATACCAATTTCATGCTCGACAAATACATTTACCTGCTAATCAATTACAATCAATACCTTTGTGATGGCCATTTGTGAATGGGGCATTGATATAGTAGGTTCTTTACCAAGAGCAACTAATAGGTTTAAATTCTTATTTGTTGTGATCAATACGTTCAGAAAATGGATAGAAGTTGCGCCTGTAGTTTCCATTACGGCTTAGGCAGCAAATAAATTCTTTATGCAAAGCACAGTCACTAGATTTGGTATACCTAGTAGACTAATTACTTATAATGGATCATAGTTCGTTAGTGATCTATTTTAAGATTATTGTGATGAAATATGCAAAAAAAATTGCTACACTTCAGTTTCTCATCCTCAGAGCAATGGAACAGTTGAACGACCTAATGACAAAATTATACAAGGTATAAAGAAACGAGTGTTTGATCGTTTTACCAAATGCTCGAGGCTTGGGTAGATGACCTCTATTTTGTGCTCTGGGCCATACGTACAACGACCAGTAGAGCAACAGGAGAAACACTTTTTCAACTAGTCTACGGAGCCAAAGACGTGTTACCAAATGAGATTCATTTGAGTTTTACACGGACCTCTCTTTATGAACAGGTTAATCAAGACAACCAGCACGAAGAAGATATCAATCTCTTAGAAGAAAACAAGACCGAGCACTTATCAGGTCAGCAGCCTATTTACACGGCTTGAGAAGATATTACAACAAAAGAGTTCAACCACGAACACTAAATGTGGGAGACTTGGTTATAAGGCGTATCCAGAATCAGTTTAACTTACATAAGTTATCTCCCAAATGGAAATGTCTCTTTACTGTGATATCAATTACGCGATCAGGTTCTGTTCGACTTGTTATGGAAGATGTAAGAATATGTCAAAAACTTGGAACATCCAACATCTTCACAGGCTTTCCGTGTAAATAAGTTTATTTCTATATTTTTCATTTACATAAAGTATATATTTAAAATGTTGTATATCAAAAAAATCTATTCTAATAATCCTCTGAGAATTCACAAAGTTATAATCTGCCCGACCTCTCTATAAACAACATACAAGGTTACTGGTCGGATTGTGGGATAACATCTAATAGACTTTTCTTGTAAGCTAATACTTACTGCATTAAAACTTGTTAGAATGACCATATCTCTAATCTGCTGTTGGTTAATGCTAAGTACTATGTGAAAAGAATAGGTCGTCAATCCTATAATATTTGTATTCCAAATACATTGTTGGTCAGCAAACAAATAGTTTGGGGCTAGTGATATACTCAGAAAAATATGCAAACAAATGTGATACAAGATGAAATATAACAAAAAAGAGATTCTTTTCATTCATTCATTCAAATAGGTCATACATGTTGATTAAATGTAATCTTAAATTTTTTATGTATGTCTCAATGGTAGAGGCTACTCCTGCAAGTTTGTATCAATTTCTTCTTGAGTAGTTAGCTTCAAGTCGGACGCTAATTTCTCTAACTCAACTACATCCTTGTAAAAGTGACTCAACTTGACGAAGAGGGTACCTACTTGGACGGCAATTGAAGCTCAGAGAGTAGTCTTGATAGTCTGCGCCATTGCAGGGATTTGGCTTTGGATGATCTTCAACTGGTTATTCACCTCTGCAACCAGGTCATCAACCGACGGATCAGGACTTGTAAGTTTTACTTCTTTCCCATTTAAATCCATGGTGAGTTTCTAAAGCCGTTTAAAAACAAAGTTCAAAGTGGTTTTTCTACCTCTCTGAACTGTAGCTAAATCTTTTATAAAAGCTTTATTTGATCAGTTAGATTGTCTATTTCATTATTCATCACCGACCTTTGCTCTTCAGACCTTATTCTCTCTTCTTCCTATTCGAAAAGTTGAGATTCTCTGGCTTTTATTGTATTTTTTAACTTTGCAAAGTTTAAATTAAAAGTTGCTTTCAATTTTCCTAAATAATAAATTTAAAGTAGGTTGAGGCATAGTTCTTACCTGCTATTTCAGACTCCTTTTTCCGAAGAGTGATCTTGTACTCTTCGGAGGGCTTTTGATTCTTGTCTTCATTTCTCTTGAAGGCTTCATGGAGTCTAGCAGCTTTTTATTCGTGAAATTTGACCTTGTCGATAACCAAGACAAGATCAAATTTATAACCCTTGGTGGTATTTTGAGCCACCAAAAGTTATTTTTCCAATTCCTTTATTTGTTCCACCAAAAGTATTTTTTTTATTTAGAGTTATGGAGTATACAAAGGAAGCTTTCTTACCCTTTATATATGCATTACACATTAAAGATGGTTAGCGCCGGTTCAGTTATCGAGAGAAGTGCAAAGATTTTTCATTTATTGACACTTAAAACAGTCAGATAATTGGCGCATAACCCCATAAGGTCACAGAAGACAAAAAGCCTTGATTAATAAACTCTTATTTCTCAAGACTTAGGGGCTACCTAATGAGGATTCAATGTCAATCACTTATTTGGGCCCTCCGTTATTCGTGATTATACTCTATTAATGGGCCTAAATACATAAAACCCAAAATGTATAGAACGAAGCCTACCCTTATCCGAACGGTTAAGTCTGTCTCCGACCAGTTCAGTCAAGGTGGTCAATAACTTTGCTTCACATTGGTCGTTTTCCGACCAGTGAAATAGTCACCCGATCAGTGAACTGGTCAAGGACAGGCGATTATCCCCGCACATGTTTGTGTGCGGACAGTTACCTGACATGTATACATAACTATCCGGAAGTTATGTATGGAAAAGACACCCTTTGGCGAGGAGACACCATTTGGCGGGAAGACAACTCTCGGTTACGCGACGCCCTATAGAGAACAACTGCTGCCTCTTCAACTAATATAAATAGAGGGCCGATCCATATTATTGGAGGCATCTAATTGGTAACCAGGATAAGCAATAGACATCTAAGAGCATTCATTCTGTAATTTGTATACTCTGTAGAGCCGCTTGGCTAATAAAGAAGTAATCCCCATATATTGTTTTCTTCATCTCGTTTTACTAGGAGCCAACAATCATATTTTTATAAGCTCGATTAATGAACCCTACGTCTTAGACATCGACAGAATGCACACTGCACACATACAATTCTATAGTCTCGTACAATGATTTTGTAAGATTATAAATCCAACACATATATTTGAAATGTACTAAAAGTACAATACAAATAGTTTTAAGGTCTTAAAAATATCAAACCACTAAAGTTGAAACCAATTCAATCAACAAATTTGATCTATTGAAGATATAATATTATAGTATTTTTTCCAATTTTTAGGAGTGTTGGGACATACTTGCAACCCTAGTACAGTGCCTGATGGTTTGACCAAGAATAAAGGCTTTAAAGTCAAATCACGAAGGAAGTCAAGGTTAAATATCCTATGCACAATTTGTCTTCACTGTCTTGTTACGATTATGCTTAATACATGTCTCTTTGGGACAAAAATGACTTTTTCAACATTTAGGTCTTATTATGCGGACAAAACTAAATCGGTGTCACTTTTGCTATGTGTAAAAAAACATTTTTTTCATGTGTCCAATACATTTTTAATCTGCTTCTTGGATTTTTACACATTTGTTACCTTAAAATGTGTCACATGGGACCATTGAAAATTAGACGTGACTAGATTCATCTAATTTTGTAAATAAAGCATTATTTCACGCTACTATTTGGCTACAGAGCTTAACAAATTTATTTCAAAGTTGACATTGTTCGATGTAAAATTATTTTATTTATCATTTAATGAGCCGCTATCGAGTTTAGCTCCATTAACCTTTTCTCGCTTGATATGGACTCATTTCAACTTTGAACCAATTAACTACTATAATCGAAGTAATTTTTATTCATCTCTAGCGAGTTTTTTTGCCAGCCCTAGCTACTATGCTCATGGTTTGAAATTACTCTTTGAGCAAAGAAAGTCAAAGGATATCTTATACAAATTTTGTGGTATATTTTTAATAATTTATTTTGAAGAAATATTTTACAACCACAAAATTATAGAGGTAATAAGTTAAATAACCGTCCTACCAAAACAAAGGTGATCAGTTTTTTAAGGTGTGTTAGATCCAAGGTTCAACATCGATTTATATAGATTTAAAAGCAGTAAATGTTAGACTTCTATATGATCTAACATAATGTTGACGTCAAAAACTTAAAGTAGGATTTCTGACAACAGCACACCAGACAAACACCTGGTTCAGAGCGTGCCAGTCGATTTGACCTGTAATTGATAAGGTAAAAATATGAAATTCTCTCAAAGCCGATCGTGGCGATCAATCGGCTTAGACTCAATCAGCTTGAAGCCGATTAAATTAAGGTAACAAGGTAAGTCTAATTAGCCGATTAAGGCTAATCAGAGGATAAAGGCAGATCGATTCTGAAGAAGGCGATGCGCAACCAAATCAGAACAAATCGAACCTGGGGCGTAATTTGAATAAGATCAATAATCGACGATACGCAACTTTATTGATCAAGATCGAATTACAAAGACTAAATTACAAGAACTACTCCTAATCGACAGGAAAAAGTAATGTAGATTGGTGTTTGATTGTGTTGGATGTCTCGCAGCTTGCTTTGGCCTTTCTTTTATACCCGTCGGCCGATCGTGTCCTATTACAATACGTTCAAAACCTGATCCGTATCGGCCTTATTTCGGATAGCTTTTCCTCAAAGATCTTGCCGTTGCCAAATGCTTTCAAATCTTTCCAAATCGTCTGTTAGTTTTCGTATGTTTGATTTTCTTGTCGATTTTGACTAGACTTGCCAAATTCTGATGCAAACACATAAATAATCGTTTTCTCTAGGGGAAAATCATCGTTTTTTAAAGAGAAGTATAAATTACTACTAATCTAAATTAGTTTATTTTTTATCGGACTATGCCAGTCATCACCAGGCCAGTGGGCCAAGCTTGCTTCCGTCTGCAGTAGACCTGCAACAAACAGCTGTCGGGATAGCCACTAGAGCAGATCAGATCACATTCCGCCGTCCTTGCGCAATTTCCCCGAGGGCTAAAGGGTAAAAAACGAACCGAGAGGGAAAAAAAAATTAAAACCCTAGCTATCGCTCCTTCCTCCCATGGCGCCGCCACCGGGGATCCTAGAGGTGCGGTGCGCGAGGTGCGCCGAGACTCTGGAAGTGGAGCACGGCCTGACGGAGTTCGCCTGCCCCGACTGCGGCATGCCCCAGGCGCTCCCGCCGGAGCTCATGCCGCCGCGCCCTCGCCGCGCGCTCCCGCTCCCCGGGCGAGGTGCCCCCTCCGCCGCGCCTGTGCGCGTCGCGTGTGGTGGGTGCGGCGCCGTGCTCAGCGTGCCGCACGGGGTCGGGCGCTTCGCCTGCTCGCTCTGCGGCGCCGAGCTCGCGGCCTCCCCCGCTACCGCCGTCTTAGTCGTTGCGCCTCCCGCAGCCGTCCCAATCACCTCCAATCGGCCGCCGAAGCCCCCAGAGGTACTGTTCGCGATCGTTTGCTCCCAGGGTTTCCGTTGCAATGCATTGTTGCTTCATCAAATTTCTAAGGTAGCTCAAACGTGAGTAATGGGGCGATGATGGTTGTTGCTAATGCCAACTTGTGAGGTTAAATTAGCTGAAGAGGCTACTAGTAGCATTGTTACGAGAATGCCTAATGTTTGTGTTGTGCTTGTATTGTACATTTGCGACCTTTTCCTGTAATAATTTAAGCAGCGAGGTTTAATTAAGTCAGGAATTTTGGACTAGGATGTGTGACTTTACTTTTAGATCACTTGGTTTAGTAAGGAGTGGTTGATGAAGGGATCCTGAGTTTTTACTAGTCTGCATTTTCTCATGTTTTGGTTTTTATTGAAGCAGAAGGCATTTGTAGTAAGAGGTTACCTAGGTCCAGTCACGGCTGGTGCAATCAACCAGCATTTGATTTTTTTTTCCATCTTCCATGAATTGGAATGAGTGAACAGGACTTGATTCAGTCAATGAATAAGCAAGTTCAGTGAAGATGGATATAATACGGCGATAATGCGATATAGGAGAGGACAAGAGACTAGCTTTGGATTCACTAGATTTTATAAGAGGAACCACTTCATATTGCATTACTGGTCGATCAACAAAGGGTTTGAGATAATGGTGCAAGTGCAGGAAGTGCTTAAGAGAGCCTGAGGTTGGTGCTAATTGATATGAGTTTAAGTGAGACACAAAAATCTTTATTTGCTGAAATCACTGTGGTTATGGGATGTTTATAGTTCTAATTTTAGATGCTTTAAAATTTAAATAACCTCATTCCTTGGGATATTTATAGTTCTAATTTTCCATTTGACAACCATATACTACCTCCGGCCACAGAAAAAAGGTGTTCTTTTTTACTTTTAACGTATTTGGTGGAACTTTGACCATTGGTTTTTATTACCGTATATTTGCAAAAGCTACAAGATAATAAGATTATGGAAGTGTTTTATGATCAATTTACTTACATAATTTTCGTGCGGCCAGCCCAAATTTTGTGAAGTTTCGTTGGTCAAAGTTGGCAAAGAATTGACCGCATTTCCCATGGTGACACTTTTTTGTGACCAGAGTACCTCATTGTACCCTGTCTCATTGTTCATTTTTCTTCGTGCTGTCCCAGATTGTGGAGCAGGTGCAGGATGGGCCTTCAAGTCAACCAGTTCGTGCAGGAAAGGTTCCAAAGCCCATTCATTCAGAACAGAATAAACAACATCCCAAGCTTTCTTTTAGAGAGGAGCACTTCAGTTCATTCAGAGCTGACACAAGAACACAAGCTCCTGTAGTAGGTAGGCTACAAAATGAGCCTGCCAATCCTTCAGAGCATAGAGAGGAGTCACATACTGAGCCACTCAATGTGACTATTGCCAAGCCTGGCAAGAAATCTAGATTTGCAATTGGTCCAAAATCTTGTCAAGCAGGAAAGGTGCAGGGAGTGCATCCTAATCTGGCTATTCATGCATCACAGGCACAAGGAATGCCTCCAAACTCTTCAGTTCGTACAGACCAGGTGGAAGGAGGGTTTCCCAATGACACAATTACAGTGCACAACAAGCAGAAAACTGGTCATGTGGCTGTTCCTAGTGCTATCGAGCATGAGCAGACAAGTTATCTGCATAAAATTGTCCGTGAGCAGCAGGCAGGTGAAATTTCCAGTGATGTGGTTCATGTGGACCAGGTACAGGTGGATTTTTCCTGCCAAGCAATAGGAAATAATAAACAGAGTCCCAAAGATCCTAAAAGAAATCAGAAGAGGAAAAAGAAGACTTTGATGAATCCTTCAAATGATTGGTCTCATATTAGGCGCAGTAAGCGCTTGGCAAAGGGATCACCAGACCTTACTGATGCTGAGCCTATCCAGAGACTTGATGCTTCCTCAAATCAAAATCAATCAAAAGCTCCACAGAGGATCGAAGCTGATCCTGACCCTAGTTCACCGACTCGGTACCGATGTCCTGAAGCTGGCTCTAATGATTTGGATAATGTTGATGCTACTACACCATCTACTTTGAATACGCAACAAACTGAGAGGTTTCCACACAGCTACAGCCAGATGTACTCACCAGAGACTAGGTGGGCGCTTCAAAATCCTAGCTCTAATTCATGGCATGAGCATGAGATACATCAGGAAAGCTTTAATGGGATTGACCAGCTTGATAGAATTGATGAAGTGCATTCAAATCCATCAGAGAATAAAAATAAGTATATGGATGGACAAATGGCACAAGAGGCTTGCAGTGGCAAGAACCATTCAGAGCAGGTGCGACTCAATCCTCATAGCAATAACGTTGCAGAGAATGGCAGACAAAAAAAGAATGGCTTCATTGATTCTTCTTCAAATGGTGGGGAACATCATGGGGATTGTCCCTCCTCAGGAACACACCACCAGATAAACTTGGCTGCCTCATGCAGCCGCCTTGCTGCCTTGTTGCCGGTTCCGGCTACCACTACACTGCCCACCATCACCTCACCTTCACTTGAAAGTCTGTCCCTCTATCCAACCTACTTGATTGTCTCTATTGATACATCTTTATCACTAACATGTGCCTCCTACTCTTGCAGAGCTACCACTTAATTGCAGCAGTCCAACAATGCTGCACCACCAACCACGACCCACCCTCTACTCCCAGGTCCCTCCCCCTTCCCTTCTTGCTGAGCTTTGTTTCTAATGTGATGTCAGAAGTGTTATCTGCAGTGCTGTGCTCATTAGACAGCAATGCATAGTGTTACATGTGGTCGCTAATCGCTATTCCATTGTTCCAATGTGTTTTTGGCAAGTTTTCCTCTACAGAGGTTGTGGACAAAGTTCATCTCTTTGTCTTTTTAATCTGTCTAATTTGTTCATGGCATGATGGATGGGATGGGATGGGATTTGCATTTTAGCATTTGAAATTGATGCATATGAACAATTGTGTATGCAGGCTTGGAAACTTGTGATGCTGGCTTGAAAACTTGCTTGTTGGTTAAAAATTGTTGACATGAGTTTCATGTGTAGTTTAACATTTCCTTTGTTTTGCTCTGATGTTTTAGTGCTGTGATTAATTAAATTGCACATGGGAAGTTTTCTATTGTTTAATGGAATTCCTGGTGGAAAGACCCAAGGATATAACTTTTGCAAGAGATTCTTTTTTCATGTGCATCTGCATGATTTGAGTACTGTCTGATATCAAGCAATTTCAGGATGCACTGCATGGTGATATGTTGTCAGGATCTGTTAGTGAATCATCAAAAAAGCGCAGGGGGCGTGCCCCTGCAGTACTAATGGAACCACGCAAAGAAGCTGATAGGCCCGTGCTGATGCCCACTGGTACAGAGTAAGTATTTCCCATGTTTTTATGTTTATCGATGGTTGAATAACTTGTACATTATAATCTTCATGTGTGTGACAAATTGACTTACGCAACCAGCAACTGGAATGTGCACCCGCCCTGTCCTAAGGTAGCAACTACCCTCTCCCTTCTTGTCAAGCAGAACTACCCTGGGACCTATGTATCAGCGGATGCCAATGGAAAACCCTGTGAGCTTGTGGTTTACCATTGGCATCAATGTCCTTCAGATGTAAGGGCTACTGTGTTGGATGAATTCCTTGTGAGTAACTTATCATGACATGTTTCAAACTATATTTTTGCTCACTGTGAGATTTTCAAATGATGAATGCCTGTTATTTGAATACTGCAGAAACGCTACAAGTGGTCCCCAGGCCAGGAAGAGGAGTGTCAAAAGATCTTTGACCATAAAGCAGTTAGACAATTAGTTAACTTCTTTTGCTATGAGAAGCAGAGGGTTAGAGAGGAATTGGCAGCAAAAAAGGCCAAAAGATCTTCTGCGGTTGTTAGGGCCAGTGGAGAAATGGCATTAGAAGAGGAAGATGGTAGAGAAGATTCTGAGGAGCAACAGGGAGATGAGTCTGTGGTACTTGAGCATGATGATCCGCTGAATTGGAAACCATTTGTCCCCGAATGGATGCAGCCGAAATGGTGGGAAATGTTGTGTGACCATTGGGCCAAAGATGAAGTCATGAAGGTTTCTTACCGAAAAAGAAAGAACCGGAATGCAGGAAGCCACCCCTGTAATGCTGTAGGCTCGCGAAGCATAGCAATGCATCAGCAGCTTATGGTAAGAACTAAGAATGCTAGTCTTGCTTATTGACATGTAGCATGAATTGATGTTTCTGGTTTGATTGTATAGAACATGGACAGTGGTAGAAAGCTGGATATTGACCCATCCACCAAGGTTCACAGTGGTAAAGGGGAACTTGTTGGCAAGAAGGCATTGCGAACTGAGGTACTTACTGCTGTCACATGTAATGTTTTGATTAACAAATACAAAGTTGTGCAATGGTATTGGTTCCATACTTCTGTATTCCAACCAGATGAACTTTTTTCACACGTGCTCTATTTTTCAGGATACCACATATCAACATACTGAGGAGGCCAGAGATACTAAGCTAGGCCCCCATCCTGTACAGGAACAGGTGGGGAGCTTGAAGCGTGGGAGATACTATGGTGCCCCTGGTGTCAGCAAGAAGGCCCAGATTGATTCATTGTCAAAATTCTCTCCAGATTGTTTCAGCAAACAGGGACAACAGCCAATGTTCACACAGGAACAGGTGCAACAGATGATTAATCAAGCTCTGCAAGGGTTAAATGAAACTTGGGAGAAGAAATTTCTGTCCTTGGAGCAAAACATGCGCAATATGTCCTCTTCACGCGTCGTTCCAGTCGTAAGCAAAAGACAGCCGGCAATTTAACTCATATAACTGGGGTTGATATATATTATTATTTAAGCATCCATTTTCAGGGTGCTAAGGGATCGTTAGTGGCTGTTGTAGGGGACAAGCAGTGTCAACTGGCACGCCAGGTAACAATGAAATTTACGTCCTGCCTATACATACATCTGTAGACCTTCGTATTTGCTAGTGAGAACATATGGCGAAACCTGTTTCTGTTTATCCTTGGTGGGATTAGCGTTACATCCATAGAAAAAGAAGGTGCGTCTAAATTTATGCCTATTATGGTCTCCTCGGTTGAACACCAGCTAGCAATTGCTAAGTTTGTATGGTCAAATAATTAAACAAACCGCATAAAATGATAAGCACAGGCACCACAGCAATAATTGGAAAAAGAAGAAGCTTTTTGCAAGTTTGAACAGGGAAAGAAGGATTACTGTTTAGTTTCTTGCCTCATGATCTAGAACTCCCCCTTTGAAATCAGGTACTTTACAGATCGAAAGATGATGAACAGCTTAACCCACATGCCTGTGCAAGGTAGACAACCTTTCAGCTGGTTTGAATTATATTGGAACTGGCCAAAATCATGATTCAACCAGATGTAGGTTACTTCCATTCCTCCGCTGCATGCAACTTGGTGAACCTGCGCTTGACAAATTCTTTCTGACTGGTTGGATTTGCACTTATAGAAGATATCTCATCCAGGACCATTCCCATTGGGGGTTGTAAGCCACTTTTTGCACAACTCTTGACATAGATTGTGTTTCTTTTGGATCCTGTTTGAATCATGGCATTTTGCATTTCTCGTATATAATTGTATGGTCAAAAGCCTAAGACTTACTGAAAATTTTGGTGGTCAGTGGAAGTCCTTGGTGGGTAGTCCTTGCGAGGGGAATAGCTTCCTGTTGATATGCTCACTCCCTGGCACTTAAATGCAATAGTTGCTCCATTTGTCATTGACTTGCCAGTGATTAGACTGTTACTGACATGTTCATCTAATTGTGTACGGGCTTCATCCAACTATTCAGCTTAATTGTTTCTAAGATGGCTGCTAGCTTGTTCTTTTTTTTTTGGAGGTTTGATGGCTGCTAATATGTAGAAACTGGAAAGTTGGAATTCTAGCTCACATGATTTCACGAGTCCTTTTCTGTACAATCGACATCGTGGATGCATGTGTCGATCTCACTGAATTCGCCCGTGCTGCTGTCCAGCTTTTTCACCCGGGGCACAAAACTGACCTGGTTCGCATCTCATGCTTTGCAGGATACGTTAGATTCTGTGGACGGAGAAAAAGATCCGTCTGCGAGAGACGAGGGCGAGAACCAGGACGAGGATGGGCATTGGAGCTGAGCCAACGTGAGCTTGTTTGTGGCTCTCAGATTTTTTCTCCTATTATTCGAGGATGGCGCACTGGCACGAGAGCAAGCAGCGCTGCCGGTAGGTCAGGCCTTCTTGTAAATTTTGTGCATATTTCTACGTCTGAACTCTGAAGCCGGTTTCTCGTGCCTTCGTTTCAGAGGTCGCTCCACCACGCAGTTTTAGTTCGTCGTGTGTGGTATCGCAAATTCTTGTGTCGCCGCAGGGCGTGGCCGCGTGGTAGGGGGCTAGGAGCACACGGAAAGCTCCTCCTTTTGTTTGGCGCGTAGCCTTTGCTTTACCGCCGTCCACGGGCCTGTCACGCGGAAGCTGTCGAGGGCAGGGCACCGCGCACGCCACCTGCGCGTGCCCACGCGTCGCCCCCGTGGGCAACGTGACGCTACCACCGCCTGTCTGATTCCCTAAGCCCGGTTTCCTTGCATCTGCTTGCTTGCAGTGCTGTGCGGTGCCGCCGTTTATGATCGTTGGCAATACGGTTTGTGTGTTAGGCGTGTCTTAAGATTGATTAGTTCCTAGGTTGGTGACGGAGCACTGAATTACGCTAGACTCTGTCTCATCAACTTGTCTTGTATGGTCGATTCGTGCTTCTTGGTTCTTCAATTACCGCTGGTGCAACTGTGGATCTCTTGTCCCTCTGTTTTAAATCAGGGAAAGTGAGTTCATATATTAAACCTTTGACTATGCAAATAAAAGTAGAACTTTCAACTGTAAAATCCTGACCTTTAGCTGCTCCAACTTTCGAAACTTGCACAACCCCGACTTGATTCCAGGGTGGTTTCTCGCGTGCTATCCAAATCAATGTTTTTTAAAACGATAAACTAATGCTTTGTAAATTTTCATAACGAAGTTGCGACGCAGTACAAAACGACGGACGCAGGCTAATCAACTGGTTCGGTCGGAACTAAACATGATGATATCATAAAGCATGTGAGCATGGAGAACCCGTAGGTATTGTTGGGAAACCCTGATGGCCTATGAAGGCCCATGCTGCTCCTTTAAGCCTAAACACTAGATGAGCGCTATAAAAGGAGGAGGGGGGTCCCCCCTATGTACCAGAAATCATTAGCAATAAAGAATTTCCGCTGTTGCTCTCCCTAAACACGTGTCTCTCTCTCTTTCTATTCTCCAATTCGGATCTGTCGGGAACCCCGGACTATTCGATAGCGAGGTTCCTTAACACGTTATCAGCACGAAGCTCTACCGGAGATCAGTTTTGAAAAGGTGAGAAAGGTGGGGTTCGGCAATTGAATGTAATCGTCATTGATCCTATGCATGCATCTTCTATACGCATCTGTTTTATGTTTGCATCACGTGGCTCGAAGCTACAGGCAACATCTATCCTACGTGGCACGAAGCTACACGAAGAACGTCCGAAGCTATTCGGCATGAAGCCACAGCATCCAGAAAAAAAACTGACAACGCATGCACGAAGCACTGCGCCTCTGTCTCGATCCGCGTGTCGTCGCATGAAGCCCGGCACTGCCACCGCCGCAAGATTGGCCTCGCAGTGCCATCTCCCCACTTGGCCTCGCAGCGCCACCGCCCGTGCTCGAAGCACCGTCGCCGCGCGCCTCATGAAGCGACATCGCCGCCGGAGCGCCGCGCCCGAAGCACACGTCAAGCCACCGGCCCGAAGTCGGCCGCGCCGCCGGCCACCGCCTCGTCGGCTCCATCGAGCGTTTTGGCTCGGGCCGTCGCCGAATAAGCAAGCGCCGCGCCGCCTTGGCCGCTCGTCGCCGGCTCGCGACCAGCTCGCCGGGCCCCGCAGCCTCTGCGCCGCAACGCCGAGCCGCCGGGCCGGATGGACGGCCAGAGCCGCCATGCGGCCAGTGCCTCGCGCCAAGAGCGCTCAAGACCGCGTCGTCGTCATCCGCCACTCATGATCGCTCGGCCCGACCGTCTTATTATCGGTAGCCTCGGCCGTCGCCCCTCGGTACGCCGCTCCGCCAATACCGGCCTCGGCCTCGGCCGCTCGAGCCGCCGCGCCAGCCTCCGGCCATTCGCCAGCAGCCAGCCGCGCCATCGGTCCCGGCCGAACTCGCCCGGCCGCCAGCGCCGCCGCCGCCGCCTTCCCGACCCATAGCCGCCATAGAACCCGGCGCGCGCCGCCGCATGCTGCGACCTCCGCCTCGCCGCCTTGACCACCGGCCATCGCCCAAGAGCACGAGTTGAATGGTGGCTAGGGTGGAACCCTAGCCGCCGGGGTGTTTTAGTTGGCAGCACAATGGGAGCAGGCCAAGTGGGCCAAGCGGGAAAAGGCAAGGCCCATGGGCCGGTTCGGCCGGAAGAAAAAAGAAAGAGAAAAAGAAAAGAAAGGAGAAGAAAAAGAAAGAAAAGAAAAAAAATTGCGAAAAATTGCAGAAAATTTTGAAAAATTGCCAAAAAATCAAGAAGATTTATTTGGCTCTGTTTTTATTTTTTCTTGCTTTATTTCTCTGTTTTATGAATTTTCTTTATGGATTTTGAATCCTTTGCTGAATTTTATATAATACAATGCATATGGATTTATTTTTCTGCACTTTTATGCTTTATACAACCATATTCTATCAGATTACACGCAGTAATCTAAACCAGAATTTTGAAATCATGCAGATGTCTGGCATTGTGAATCGTGAGTTTGAAGAACTGGCCCCGCACGGTCAAAACTACCTCACTTAGGCATCGGACGTCAAGATTGTTCTTGGGGGCAAGGAGCTCCGTTCAGCGATTGGTCTAGGGTCCTCGCAGGACGCAAAACCTACCGCTGAGCAGAACGATCAAGCTCTGCATTTTCTCAGGCACCACCTCTCAACCACTCTAAAGAATGAATATATGGATGAGGAGAGTGCACTTGAGCTTTGGACTGCACTTCAGAAGCGGCTCAAAAAGCTCAAGTACACCATCTTGCCCCAAGCACAGCAAGATTGGGTACGCCTGAGGTTTGCAGACTTCAGAACAGTGGCCGAGTACAATTCTGCCTTGCACAGAATTTGTACCAATCTCTCTCTATGTGGCTGAAATGAAAACAACAAAGTTGTAAGGTACAAAGCAAGGCTTGTAGCTCAAGGTTTCACTCAACGTCCTGGAGTTGATTACGAAGAAACCTATTCTCCGGTCATGGGAGGAATTACCTTTAGATATTTGATTTCAATGGCAGTCAACTTGAAGTTGAGAATGAAGCTAATGGATGTTGTCACAGCATATTTGTATGAAAACTTGGATTCGGAGATATATATGAAAGTACAGGAAGGAATCCCTATCCCGAACCAAGACGGAGCAAATAGAAACCTGTACAGTGTGAAATTGGAGAAATCTTTGTATGGGTGAAGCGATCGGGAAGAATGTGGTACAATCGCTTGAGTGACTTTCTCGCAAGAAAGGCTACACAAACAGCGAAGATTGTCCATGTGTGTTTATACAATGATCCCGAATGGATTCGTATAATCTCCGTCTATGTAGATGACTTGAACATCATTGGGACGGATGAAGAAATTGAAGAGGCATGCTCATACTTGAAGTCTGAGTTTGAAATGAAAGATTTGGGTAAAACCAAGTTTTGTTTAGGCTTGCAGCTTGAACATGTCCAAGGAGGAATCTTGGTACATCAATCAACCTACACACAGAAAGTGTTGGAAAGGTTTGGATTTGAAAAAGCATATCCTGCGAAGACTCCAATGGTCGGAAGGTCACTCCAAGCAGACCTAGAGAAAAGGGGGAGGAAGTCCTGGGAGCAGAATTCCCATATCTGAGTGCAATTGGAGCGCTCATGTACCTTGCGAATAGCACTATGCCGGACATTGCGTTCGCTATGAATTTGCTAGCCCAGTACAGTGCAGAACCCACCAAAAGGCATTTGAAAGGGATCAAGAACATCTTCCGCTACCTCCAAGGAAGCAAAGACCTCGGTCTGTTTTTCAGAAGAAACAATGAATTGAATTTGGTTGGCTATGCCGATCTCGGGTATTTATCGGACCGCATCTTGGCAAGTCCCAAACCGCTATGTTTTCCTATGTGGAGGAACAGCAATTTCTTGGAAGTCGTCTAAGCAGACTCTTATCTCGACGTCGACAAACCACTCGGAAATCATCGCTTTGTATGAAGCATCTCGTGAATGTGCATGGCTCCGAAGAATGGTTCACCACATCCAGAAGTCATGTGGTTTGAACATTGAGCAAACTCCCACAATCATTTACGAAGATAATGCAGCTTGTGTTGCCCAAGCACAAATGGGTTATGTGAAGAGCAATCTCACGAAGCATATCAACCCCCAGTTCTTCTATGCTCACGAATTGCATAAGATGAACTAGATCAAGATATTGCATACTAAGTCATGTAAAAATCTTGCAGATTTGTTCACTAAATCACTCCCAGCATCTACCTTTGAAAGGTGCGTGAAAGGAATTGGGATGATGAGACTTAGAGAAGTGCAGATTTCAGAGGTAGATATTTCACATACTCCCACATAAATCTCGAAGATGAATTATGAATACCCAACATGAATCTCGAAGATTAGTAATAGAAGTCGGGAGAATTGTACTCTTTTTCCTTAGCAAGTTTTTCATGAAGTTTTCTTGCATAAGGTTTTAACGAGGCAATTCGTGCAACACAGTAAGCGTATACTATGTACTCTTTTTTCAAGTATTTTTCTCACTGGGTTTTTCTGGAGTTTTAATGAGGCATATGCATCTCGCGACAAAGGGCCTAAGGGGGAGTGTTGGGAAACCCTGATGGCCCATGAAGGCCCATGCTGGTCCCTTAAGTCTAAACCCTAGGTGAGCGCTATAAAAGGAGGAGGGGGTCCCTCTATGTACCAGAAATTATTAGCAATAAAGAATTTTCGTTGTTGCTCTCCCTAAACACGTGTCTCTTTCTTTCTATTCTCCAATTCAGATCTGTTCGAGAATCTCGGACTATTCGATAGCGAGGTTACTTAATAGGTATAATGTGATTCTAGCGACAGGAAAATAAAAGGAGCCTGTCCGTTTAAAGCCGTAAACGAGCAACGCGATCGAGTCCGCGTACGACTGAAACGCAGCGAAAAGGCAGAGAGAGAGAGAGAGGGGTAGAGAACAGCGCGGCGGGGCCCGCGACGCGCCGGCCGCCGATGAGTGACGATAAATAAACACAGCGCGGATATCCATCACCAGTGAGCTGTGCGTGTGCGTGTGGAATAGCGAAACCTCGGGGTCGAGGGACCCACCGGGCTCCCTCCCTGCGCCGTCCCCAGCAGGCCGCAGCCGTGTCGTGTCCGTCGCCATTTGATCTGAATGGCTGACATGTGGACGCCGAAAGCCGGCGGCAGTTAACAGGCGTTACGAGCGCGAGCGCGAGATCCGGTGATTTGCGAGGAGAGCGACGGCCGCGACACGGACGGTGTGAAATCTGCGGACGTGACACCTGTTAAACCACTATGTCGACAATTTAGAGGCTATGTAAAGTATGCGTACATTGCGTAGCCTGCTAGCAACCGGCAGAGAACAGCAAAAGAAAGTTTGGTGGTTTTCGTGTCCCACCGTCCAAATACAATACCCAGAGTCCCAGATCCCCTCCGAATCTACCTACCGCCCGCCTGCCGCCGCCGTATACTTTGGCTTTTTTTTATTTCCAAAAGTTAGGAAAACTAATTCCAGAAATAGCTCTTTCTTTGGTAGTAAGAGCTCTGTGCCACAGCTTATAGTGCAATGTCTTGTTGCTATCTTAGCCGCAGAGGCTAACATGACTAGATTAGTGCCATATCAACATAGGGTCAGCGTCGCTAGTATTGGCGTAGATCTTCATGATCCCGTACCAAGAGGTTTGGCGTTGGCATTTCAAATTGAGATGAAACACTTTTCTTGAAGAACTTAGGGATCATTTAAGAATGGATTAGCTTTTTATATTACAATAGGTAATGTCTTTATATATATATATATATATATATCACCAACTACGAACACAAGGGCATAAGTAGATAGTTGTCATATAGCGTATGAAAATAGGACATAATTAAGAAATTTACATGATTAAATCTTAACATTAGTTTATTTAAGAACGAAACGGGAGATACATGACACGTGTGGTGTTCATGGGTGCATATGTTGCTCGGCTACTACTAGGTACACAATGCAATAAGTACGAACTAACCCAAAAAATTGCAAATACGGTACATGTGTCTTTTGTAAGTAAACGACATAGTGTATTTAGATCCACTCGAGCTTGCGCACTTACGCACTAAGACAAAAACATCACACCGTAGGGCACCCAGATAGTGTTGGTCGTCCGGGGTGGCGTGGACGCGGCTGGTTTTCGCGTTAGTGGCAAACGCAATTGCAACTTGAATTGACGCAACAGCAATACGGGTGGTGGTCACCACAACAAAAATAAAGTTCTTATGCACTTCGAATTTGGATTTTGGAGGTCACATCTGATATAGGGTTTGATCAAATTTTAACCAAATCAAGCAAATACAATTAGCAAAATCATAGGGAATTAGGAGGATTACTTTCTCCATGTGAAATTCCACACAAAAATGGAGGGATTTGAGTGGATTTGGAGGGAAAGGAGGAGGTGATGTGAGTGCCTGTCGGGCTCACATTCGAGCTCTGGCGCGGCTAAGACTGCGAGTGACGAGTACTCATACCATAGGTACCCCAACAGCCCGGAATTACGAACGGGCTGCCCTAAGCCCGGCTCCAACAAAAGGCCCCACGGGGCCACGAAAGACGATCAACCCCGACCTAACGAGCTGCCCCAAGCTCATCCCCGACCCAATAGGGTGTTCGACCCCCGCCACAGGTCGAACTCCCCACGAGCTCCAACCAAGCTGAGGCAATCTCCGCCGAGGGCCAAGTGTCAAGCCTCCGCCGGCCATTAGCCACGTGCCCTACGGACACGATAGCTCAGAGTGACTGTGAGGGGGCAGGTGGCTCCTTCCCGAGGTGGCGAGGAGGTTGCCGAAGTCAAGCTCCGGTCTGATCGTCCAGACACGCACGACATGAATACGCGCTCCCTCCCGAGGCAACGTCAGCACCTGACACGCTTTGCAGAGGGCAGGTGCGCTATTTTCCGATGAAACGGTAAACTGCTCTGCTCAATGAGTCCACCAACCCTGCGTAGGGTGAAGCGGACGCTGACCAATCGCCAAGACGAAGGACCAGAGCTCCTAGCATAGATCACCTCATCCTTTTCTCTCCCAACTTCCCATGTAACCTGCCCCCTCCGGCTATATAAAGGGAGGCAGGATCCTCTGGGAGGGGGGCTCTCCCTCCTCTCGGTCTTCACGAATAGGTTGTTTTCGCTCTCACCTATTCGAGCCCTCAGCTCTCGCTTGTAAAAACGTGCGATCATCCGCACGAAGCAATATAGCACCACCACACTAATCGAGTAGGGACATTCGCCCAAACCAGTATACATCTTGGGCTCCTGAGTCTAACCATTCAAGGAGAGGGAACGCGCGGCCCCTTAGATTTAAAAATTCACTCGCCGGTGCTCGAAACGCCGATAGTTGGTGCGCCAGGTAGGGGCATTCGCGCGTCCTTGTCGTCATCTCCGGATTCCCATTTGTTTCCTTGATGGCTTTCTTCACCCACGATGACGTCTCTGCATCAAGGAGCTGGATCCGTTTCGGCTCCCTCGACTTCGTCGCAACTTCGGCGGGAGAGTTCATGCTCGTCCCCGCTGCCTTTCGAGACCAGGCATCCGCTAGGAACCCGGACTCCATCTCCGGCGATCTTGGCAACCTCCGGCTCGAGGCTCCCGTGCGGACCCCTAGGCCGGAGCCCACCAAGCGCTGCGCCGTCTCTGGCAACGACACCCGTGAGCTCGGGCGGGTGACTACGTCACCCCCCGTGGGCTCGCATCTCGTGGCAATGACCGACTATATGCCGGCCTCCGTCCACAACTTACTGGAAGACTCCTCTAGCCACGACTCTAGCTCCGACACGGAACGCGTTGCCGACGGACCGCACTCTCGCGAGTGCAACATGGCGGGTGTGGTCGACCCGATCGCAACCCCCGCGACTATGGGAGCTCTCATCCAGCCGCAGGCAGCGCAGAAGAGGAATATCGCTGTGGCCGCCGAACGCACCCAAGCTCGCGCGCCGAGCTCCAACAACAGCGCGAGGAACTGGAGGCCCGAAGGGTCGAGCTCGACAAACTCCAGACCGACCTGGAGCAGAGTCAGCCCGAGCCCCCACTCGTGCCTGGCGCCGCGTGCACGCGTCAAGTTCACCACCAGGTGGTGGAGGAATCCGACGGCCTTCCGTTCTTCCCCCACGCAAGCCAAAACGTGACCGCAGCCGCAATGCTGCTCCGCGGCATTCCCGATCCGGACGACCCGGAGGACAAGGCGACGTACCAGAACCTCCGTGGATCGGTGGAGCAGCTGCTGCCGTCAGCACACATCACGAACTCCGACTCCCACGCACGGGGCCTCCTCCACCGCCCGAGCCGCGCTGCCGCTTCGGGCCGGGCTGGTCCGGCAAACGACGGCGACCTGCGCGAATAGACCAGGCCTCGCGCACCGGTCGCGGCCGCCTCAAGAACGACTACGACGTCCGCGCCACCATCGAGGCACGAAAAAAAGCGGCGGACGAAGCGGCCCGGTCAATAGTCATAGACAGCGGTCACCGCGATGATCGCAGCCGGAGCCCCGATGGTCCAGGACCACGGGCCTTCTGTCAGG
This sequence comes from Otatea glauca, assembly GCA_036346275.1. Classification (NCBI taxonomy): domain Eukaryota; kingdom Viridiplantae; phylum Streptophyta; class Magnoliopsida; order Poales; family Poaceae; genus Otatea; species Otatea glauca. Next base: position 7,718,129 of record CM070718.1, on the reverse strand, counting down.
GGATTTGCTACGCGGATTTCCCTGCCAGGTTTCGGGCACCAATCAACATAGCCAAGTACACTGGGGCGACGAACCCCAGCGTCTGGCTAGAAGATTACCGGCTCGCATGCTGGGCGGGAGGAGCTACGGATGACCTCTTCATCATCCAATACCTCCCCATCTACCTTGCGGACTCAGCTCGAGCCTGACTCGAGTACTTGCTCGCGAAGACTATCAGGAATTGGGCCGACTTGAAGAGCCTCTTCGTCGGAAACTTCCAAGGCACTTACAAGCGCCCCGAAAACTCCTGGGACCTGAAGAGCTGCAAGCAGCAGTCGGGAGAGACTCTCCGGGACTACATCCGGCGCTTCTCCCGACAATGCAATGAGCTCCCCGAAATCTCTGACGTCGATGTTGTCGGGGCGCTCATCTACGGCACCTCCTGCAAGGCCTTGGTGCACAAGCTGGGCTGTGTCAAGCCCAAAACCACCAAGGAGCTCCTGAACATCGCCACCAACCACGCCTCTGGCGAAGAGGCTGTGGGGGCCATCTTCGAGAGAGGGAAGGCCAAGCAAGAGCCCAGCGCTCAAGTTGGGTCCCCTTCCGACCGCTCCGACAAGCAGAAGCGGCAAGGGAAGCAAGGCCGAGAAGGCCGTCTGGTCGCGGCTGCCAACTACCTTGCAAAGCAGCAAGCGCGACAGGCTGTCGCGCCCGACCACTTCGAAAAGCTGATGGAGAGCCCGTGTCCGAACCACGGGTTCCCCGTCAAGCACAAATACCGGGACTGCGAAGTCCTGAAGCGCTTCCTCTCCGGCACCCCCACAACGTCGCGGGGTAAGGGAAAGAAGCAAGACCCGGCACCACGGGCCGAGGAAAAGAGGGCTGACGCCGAGTTCCCAGAACCCGACTGCTGCCTGATGATCTTTGGTGGACCGGCATGCTACGCCGACAAGCGGCAGCTCAAGCTCGCCTTCCGCGAGGTCCACACGGCAACTCCCGTCGTTCCCCAATACCTTCGTTGGTCGGAATCTCCGATCACCTTCGATCGGACCGACCACCCCGACCACATTCCGCAGCCAGGGAGATATCCGCTGGTGGTCGACCCTATCATGGGAACAAAGCGCCTGACTAAGGTGCTCATGGACGGCGGCAGCGATCTCAACATCCTATATGTTGAGACGCTTGACGCCATGGGAGTCCCCCGCTCGAGTCTCTGACCGAGCAAGTCACCCTTCCACGGCGTCATCCCGGGCCAGCAGGCCCACCCACTCGGGCAGATCGACCTGCCCGTCACTTTTGGGGGGCCGGACAATTTTCGCTCCGAAACCCTCACCTTTGAGGTTGTGGATTTTCCCGGCTCCTACCACGCCATCCTAGGGAGGCCGTGCTACGCCAAGTTCATGGCGGTCCCCAGCTACACCTACCTCAAGCTGAAGATGCCTAGGCCACGAGGAGTAATCACCGTGGCCTCATCTTTTTAGCTTGCCTACAACTACGAGCGAAGCAGTTGCGAGCTGGCGTCGGCGGTTATTACGTCCGCCGAACTTGCGAACCTCCAGAGGGAAACCGCCGAGTCCGCCCCCGACTCCGGCAAGTCAGGGCCTGGTTCCTTCAAGACCGCCAAGGATACGAAGGAGGTCGTGGTCTACCCCGAGGATCCGACCAAGACCGTGCGGGTTGGAGCCGCGCTCTCCGCCAAATAGAAAAGCGCGCTCGTCGACTTCCTCCGCACTAACCGAGACATCTTCGCATGGAGGCCCGCTGACATGCCAGGAATCCCAAGGGAAGTCGCCGAGCACTCCTTGAACATCCGACCAGGCTAAAAGCCGGTCGCCCAACGCCTGCGTCGTTTCGACGAGGAGAAGTGCAGGATCATAGGGAAGGAGATCGCCAAACTTTTGGCCGCAGGGTTTATCAAAGAAGTTCGCCACCCCGAGTGGCTGGCTAACCCTGTCCTTGTAAAAAAAAATGGGCAATAGAGAATGTGTGTCGACTACACAAGCCTGAACAAGGCGTGTCCCAAGGACCGGTTCCCTTTGCCCCGCATCGACTAAGTCGTTGATTCCACCGCGGGGTGCGAATCCTTGTCCTTCTTCGACGCCTACTCGGGCTATCACCAGATAGCGGTGAAGGAGTCCGACCAGCTCGCGACCTCCTTCATCACCCCGTTCGGCTCGTTCTGTTACATAACGATGCCATTTGGTCTAAAAAAACGCGGGCGCTACATACCAGCGATGTATGCAAACGTGCTTCAGCGACTAGATAGGCCGTAACATCGAGGTGTACGTCGACGACATCGTCGTCAAAACTAGGAAGACCGATGACCTCATCTCCGACCTGGAGGAAACCTTTACGAACCTCCGCCAGTACCGAATAAGGCTCAACCCCGAGAAATGCGTTTTCGGGGTCCCCAAAAGAAAGCTACTCGGCTTCATCGTCTCCGAGCGTGGCATCGAAGCCAATCGAGAAAAAATCTCGGCGATCTTGAAGATGGGCCCAGTCGGCAACCTGAAAGGGGTCCAAAAGCTAAACGGATGCCTTGCAGCCTTAAGTCGTTTGTGTCTCGCCTCGGTGAGCGCGGAATGCCGCTCTATAAGCTGCTCAAGAAGTCCGATCAATTCAGCTGGATCCAGGAGGCTCAGGAAGCCCTCACCTGATTGAAGACTTTCCTGACCTCATCCCTGGTACTGGTCGCCTCGGCACCAGGAGAACCACTGCTCCTCTACATAGCCGCTACAACCCAAGTCGTCAGTGCAGCCCTCGTCGTAGAACGAGCGAAAGAAGGCCATGTGCTCAAGGTACAACGGCCTATCTACTTCATCAGTGAAGTCCTCTCCGAGTCCAAAGCTCGGTACCCACAGGTGCAGAAACTGCTCTATGTGGTGCTCATCACGAAGAGGAAGTTGGTCCATTACTTTGACCGATATCCCGTCACAGTGGTGACCACGTCACCGCTTGGCGAAATCATCCACAACCGCGACGCCTCAGGAAGAATAGCCAAATGGGCACTCGAGCTCAATGGCCACAACATATCATACGTTCTCCGAACGGCGATCAAGTCGCAGGCCCTGGCTGACTTCGTCACCGAATGGACCGAAGCCCAATCGCCACCGGCGCTTGAAGACCCTGAGTACTGGACAATGTACTTCGATGGGTCCTACACCAAGAATGGTGCGGGTGCGGGAGTTGTCATCATTTCCCCGCTCGGGAACAAGCTCCGGTACGCCATTCGGCTGCTCTTCGATGCGACCAACAACGTCGCCGAGTACGAGGCCCTCGTCAACGGTCTCTGGATCGCTGCCGATCTTGGCGCTCACCGACTCTACGTCCACGGAGACTCCAAGCTTATCGTCGACTAAGTCATGAAGGCCGCGGAGCCCCGAGACACCCACATGGCCGCATACTGTCGGGAAGTGCGCAAGCTCGAGGAAAGGTTCAAGGGTTTCGAGCTTCACTATAGCTACAGACGCTACAATGGTGAGGCCGATTACCTAGCCAATCTCGCCTCCGGAAGAGGTCTGGTCCCACCTGGGATCTTCGTTTGCGATCTTCAACAGCCTTTCGTCCAACTGTACTCGGCGACCGAGCAGCCATCCGACCTGTCCGATGTGACCACTCCGATCGCCGAGCGGTTGGACGTAGAGTCGCCCAGGTCAGGCCGCGACGTGCTGATGGCCGATTCCGACTGGAGGAAGCCCTTCGTCAACCGACTGACTGATGGATTGCTCCCCACCGACTCGACTGAGGCACGGCGCCTCGCTCGTCGGGCGAAATCTTTCGTTCTGGTCGGAAAAGACCTCTACAAAAGGAGTCCCTCTGGAGTCCTCCAGAAATGCGTTCTGGCCTACCAAGGGAGGCGTCTGCTGCTCGATATCCATGGTGGTGTCTGTAGTCACCACACCGCACCCTGGTCCCTAGTAGGAAAAGCATTTCGGCAAGGCTTCTACTGGCCGACCGCCATGTCCGATGCCGAGAAAATCGTTCGCACCTGCGAGGGATGCCAATTCTTCGCCCGGCAAACGCATCTTCCGGCACAGGCTTTACAGACGATCCCCATCGCGTGGCCATTCGCGGTCTGGGGACTTGATCTAGTCGGGTCCTTCAAAAAGGCACCCGGGGGTTTTACCCACCTCCTTGTCGTGGTGGACAAGTTCACCAAGTGGATAGAGGCCAAGCCAGTCAACAGCATCACATCGATGCAGGCGGCCACTTTCTTTCGCGACATCATTTTTCGGTTCGGAGTCCCGAACTCCATCATCACCGATAATGACACGTAGTTCACGGTGAAGGAATTCCTCGAGTTCTGCGACGACTTCAACATCCGCGGACCAAGACCAGGTCGAGCGGGCAAACGGCATGATTCTCCAAGGGCTCAAGCCACGAATCTTCAGTCGACTGAAGAAATTCGCGGGACGATGGGTGGCTGAGTTACCCTTCATCCTCTGGAGCCTGCGGACCACACCAACCCGGGCGACCGGGTTTACACCATTCTTCATGGTGTTCGGTGTCGAAGCTGTCTTGCCGACCGATCTGGAATACGGCGCCCCGAGACTACAAGCCTTTGACGAGGCACGGGGGCTCGTCTCACAACAAGACGCCATCGACCAACTCGACAAGGCGCGTGACATGGCCATTCTACGATCGGCCAAGTACCAGCAAGCACTGCAATGCTACCACAGTCGTCAGGTCCGAGGTCGGTCCTTCAACGTGGGCGACCTGGTCCTGCGCCAGGTTCAGTCCAGCAAAGATAGGCACAAGCTCTTACCGCCATGGGAAGGCCCCTTCACCGTCGTGGAGGTTCTCTGACCCGGCACCTTCCGACTCAAGGACACGGATGGCAACGTCATCTCCAACGCGTGGAACATAGAAAAGTTAAGGCGATTCTATCCCTAAAACTCTTTCTTGTCCCTCGCTCTTTTTTACCCTTCTACCAAGTACCCGGTCGCCGCACGGCGCTCGAGGGCCACCGGTTGGCACACTCGTACGGGTAGCTTCCAGTCGGTGCACTCACACGGGTCGGTGACCCGACCAACCACAGGGTTCCTCCTAAAACGGTAACCCTCTCGACCCAAGTACTACGGCCTCGCCCCGCTGGCCTCTGATTGCTAAGTAGCGCTTTGCGGAAGAAGGAAGTGCCCACACAGAGCGACCCTTGGTCAGTCAGGAACACCCCTTTCCCGCGCGAGCATAGCCAGTTCACGCACTCACACGGGTCGGTGACCCGATCAACCACAGGGTTCCTCCTAAAACGGTAACCCTCTCGACCCAAGTGCTACGGCATACGCCCCAGCGGCTACGGTTGCTAAGTAGCGCTTTGCGGAAAAAGGAAATGCCCACACGGAGCGACCCTTGGTCGGTCGGGAACACTCCTTTCCCGCGCAAGTGCGCGTGAATGCTTCATAACCAAGTTCCTGTCCTCTTCATGCTCCCTCGTAAATGGTAACGCACCGACCTACGCTTGACCAACCCCTGCGGTTTCTAGAGCTATGGTCGCCGAGCGTTCATCACAGCAGGAAAGTGCAAAAGACAGATTAGAACTTGTCAAACTTCAGTTTATTGCATGCTAAGGTTTTTTACATTGAGAAAGAGAAAACATCTAACTTTTCTCTACTCTCTGTGGAGGACGCTCCCCGGTGGAATCCTATCGGCGATCAACCGGGCGTGCGGCTCGACTTGAATCTCGAACCTGTCGATCTCCTCGTCGGTCCGGTTCCCGGTGATCCCGCTACTAACGGTGGCGAGGTCGATGCCGTCATAGTGGGAGATGGTGCGCATAAGCGCCGAGGAGGCTCGGCGTGGCGCCGCCACCGAGTTCACGACGTGCTCGCACGCGGCCTAGCTCGGTGGCAAGCGAACTCGAACCCGGCACGGTCCCGAGCACTCGGTCGCAGACCTCCCTGCCGACCCCTCGAAGGGTCGCCAGCTCGTCGGCCAGCTCGGACCGATCCACCTTCAACAACTGCAGCGATGTCAGGGCCACATCGCGCGCCGTGGTCGCCACATCGCGTGCCTCCACCGCCTCTCTCTGCGCCTCGAGGCGTCGCCAAATTTCCTCTGCAGCTCTACAGACCGGGATAACGTCAGAGAGCGCACCCTACGAACCACGATTGTGAAATCAATTAAAGAGTCAGGTCACTTACCGGCCGTGGAGTTCGTCAGATCGCTAAGCTCCTCCCCGGCCTTGGCCAGCTCCTCCCGGGCGGCGTCACGCTCGACGCGTGCTTGTTTGGCGCCCATCTGGGCCTGATCCCGCTCGCCTTGGAGGTGGTCGCCTTCGACCGCGCGGTCCCCTCCGCGGCAACGGCAGCATCCTTGGCGCTGTTGGCCGCCGCCAGGAGAGACTCAAGCTCGGACACCCGTGTCCTCAAGGACTTATTCCCCCGTCGCTCCTCATGCAGGGCCTGCGCGACCTGGCCCAGCTCTTGGCGGACCTTTTCCGCCTCTGCCCGCCCGTGGGCTAAGCCCTCCCGAGCATCGCGCAGCTCGGGACGTAGCCGGTCGCATTCTTCCTCAGCAGCCGACCTCCGACCGTACAAACGCCGGAGGAGCTCGGACTTGTCCCCCGAGCGGGCCCGCAAGTGCTGCAAAACGCAACACCCTATTAGCCCATTATAAATACGTCGAAAGCTGCAAGGGCGGGGTTATGTCTGACTTACCGCGCCAGTTGGGTGGATTTCAGCCGTAATCGCGTCCGCCGCCCCGCTACAGGACTCGACGAGGAGAGCTAGGCCCTTCTGGATCTGGCTCACCTCGGCCTCGGCGCGTCGGACGCCCTCCTGCAGGGCCTCCCACTCGCCGTGCTCCGTCGGGTCGTCGGCGCGCTGGGCGGCCCGCCGGCCGATCGCTCTCGACCCGCCAACGCGGGCAAAGGCGCAAGCGACTTCGCTGCGACAAAGACGGCGGTTTGCGCTGCGGGGTCACGCGGCACTTCGTGGCTCGGTGACGACCACCTCCAACGCCTGGACCGCTCCCGCCGGCGGGCTCCTAGGCGGCGACATTAGGATTCCCACAGGAACCCGGGTCGCGCAAGCCAACGGGCTCCCCGGCAGTGGTGGCGGGAGCTCCTTCTCTTCCCCCTCCGCCTCCGGACAAGGCCCCGACTCGCCAAGAGCCGTCGGACCCTCCTCGCGCTCGGCTCACCACCGTCGGCGCGCGATCGTTGTCGGCTCGTTGACGGCTCGACCGCACTGCGGTGCCTCGACCGTGGCTCCTCAAACCCCGCCGGCTGCGGGGACAGCGCCGACCCTCGCCGGGTCACCGCCGGACGAGCCGCCACGACCACCTCAGTAAACTCGCACGAGCGATCGATTAGCAACTGCCCAAACTACCCTACGGCAATGCAACTCGGGGACGAGAACACTTACAACCTCCCGAGAGGCATCTAGTCGTCCGCACCGACCGAAGCCGCGTCTAGCTACGACGTATCGCGCCAACCAAGGCGGCGCATAAGGCATCTGGATACCCGTGCTTAAGAGAAACAGCCACGCACCGACTACTGACCTTCGGGGGCTTGAGTAGTCTGGGAAAGCGCCTAAAACAAAGTCATCACGCAGATGCAGTGATCAAAAAGGAAGAGAAAATTTTATTATAGACCCCCCGGTTCGAATATTACACATTGCTATGTAAGAACCTAAGGTCTACGCCCGGCGCACGCACCCTACTGCTTCGATGAGGGCGCTCCTCGCCTTGGATAGCCATGGAACGACCTCAAGCAGCGCGTCGACGGCGGCAGTATCGCGGGCCACGGCCTCCTCCTCCGCGAGTTCGGCCATCGCCCGGTTGTGATTTTCCCAGTACTCGGCCAAGGGATCCTCCTCCTCCACTCATCGTCATCACCAAAACTAAAAACCAGCGGATGCGACGAAGCCATCGAGAGGTTGCAAAGGAGGATTCTGGGCTGGGGACAACCGTTCAAGCGAGCGGTGATATCCTTATATACCCAAATGAAGGGAGGTCAAACGGTTCCGAGTAAACGCAAACGCGGGAAGACGAAGCGGCCTTCGCCAGATTCCGAAGCGGCCGAGAAGATATATGGTCAAGACGTGCCAAACCATGCACGACACGCGCAACGAAGTAATTAAAGGCTTCCGGCGACAGAGATACCCCCGCCCAGTTCTCCGGCAGCTACCGGATGCGCTCGAGCACACCAGGCTGAAACCAACCGACCATGTCAGTCGGATCGATCGACCAAGTTCGGTCGCCGCACTCGACCATGTTTCGCCGACCAAGCTAAACCCCCGACCGTATCTAACGAACTCACTCGGGGGTTCGGGGGCTACTGACGAGTACTCATACCATGGGTACTCCAACGGCCTGGAGTGACGAACGGGCTACCCCAAGCCCGGCTCCAACCAAAGGCCCCGCGGGACCACGAAGGACGATCGACCCCGACTTAACGAGCTGCCCCAAGCTCGTCCCCGACCCAATGGGGCGTCCGACCCCTGCCACAGGTCGAACTCCCCATGAGCTCCTACCAAGCTGAGGCGATCTCCGCTGAGGGCCAAGTGTCGGGCCTCAGTCGGCCATTAGCCACGTGCCCTACGGACACGACAGCTCAGAGTGACTGTGCGGGGGCAGGTGGCTCCTTCCCGAGGTGGCGAGGAGGTTGCCGAAGTCAAGCTCCGGTCTCATCGTCCAGACACGCACGGCGTGAAGACACTCTCCCTCCCGAGGCAACGTCAGCACCTGACATGCTTGCAGAGGGCAGGTGCGCTATTTTCCGATGAAACGGCAAATTGCTCTGCTCAATGAGTCCACCAAACCGCCGTGGGGTGAAGCGGACACTGACCAATCGCCAAGACGAAGGACCAGAGCTCCTAGCATAGATCACCTCATCCTTTCCTCTCCCAACTTCCCATGTAACCTGCCCCCTCCGGCTATATAAATGGAGGCAGGATTCTCTGGGAGGGGGGTCTCTCCCTCCTCTCGGTCTTCACGAATAGGTTGTTTTCGCTCTCACCCATTCGAGCCCTCAGCTCCCGCTTGTAAGAACCGTGCAGTCATCTGCACCCGAAGCAATATAGCACCACCACACGAACTGGAGTAGGGACATTCGGCCCGAACCAGTATACATATTGGGCTCATGAGTCTAACCATTCAAGGAGAGGGAACGCGTGGCCCCTTAGACTTAAAAATTCACTCGCCGGTGCTCGAAACGCCGACAGCGAGTGAGAATGGTCTACTCGTAGCCTCAGTTCGCGTCACAATATATCAGACCATCGCGCCAACCAATGGCGGAGCCACGAAGTTTTAGGAGCCTAGGAAGACATAACTACTTGACGGCTCAGGACGAAGATTTGCCCAAAAAAAATTATGTTTTCATGACGTTTGCGACGGTAGAGCTGTGTTGCTTCTTCATGGCTCGTCGTCAGAGAGACCGAACAGTTGCCCATCCTTCCCGAGAGGTGGATCCGTCGGTGCTTGTTAGGAAGCTATCGCGGTGGACGAAGTCACTATGTTGCCGGTGACTTGCTACAGTGCCACGCACGATCTTGTGCTACACGCTTCCCTGCTACTGTGTGCTTATCAATTACCGAACATGCTAACACAAAGACCTTTGGCTATTGCTCGCAAGTCCAAGGTGTCGCAGCCCTGTGAGCCCGGGCAACCACCTAGGGTTGTCGGGAGTTGGCTCTGCAACCGGTGCCAACAACGTTGAGGTTTAGGAATCACACCTCTATGCATGATCCTCAAACATTTGAGAAAATTCGGCACAACAGGGGGCAAAAGAAAAATGCTTAAGTCTCGAATGAACACATCGATGTTAGCGATGCTGGGGTAGAGTTATGGCACGTCACGTTCTATGTTGCTAACAAGGATAGGTTCTCAATGTTATTACAATTGCGAAGATGTTTCTATGCGATGGTGCGGAAAAAATGGATGATTAATTTTCTAGGTTTATTTTTAGAAATAAAATAAAAAAAACTAAAATAATACGCTGCCGCACCTGCCAAGGAAGACGCGGTGCAGGTGCGCCTTCCCCTCTCCCCTGCCCAAAAAATACTTGTTTTTTCATTCCGCCCGAACCATCACATCACACGTACCGACGTACGTAGCGCTGTACCGCACCGCGGCCACGCCGTTCGCGACGAGACCAGAGCGCCGCGGGCCCCACAACCGCCAGGACCGCTCGCTCGTTCGTTCGTACGGGGCAGGCAAGTTATAGTAGGGTGGGCGGTGGTGTGGCGCCTGCGCACGTCAATTACGACAGTTTTGCATGTTTTCGTTCGGCGCGTACGTCGTCGAGTTGGAAGGATGGAAAGCGATCAAGCCGTCGACGGAAAACACTCAACAGCGCTGCCCTTGCTTTTGCTGCACGGAACTGCCAAATTACACGCGCTATGCACTACCGTTCACTTCGGCGCTGCAAGCTCATGGAGAAGCACTCTGCACTTGTTGCGAAAATACACGAGCTCACCTCAGCGGATCGAAATCACACATGGAAATCTGGACAGACAGCTGAAAACTCCCTGGTAGTTAAAGACACAATTAGTCCAACCGAAGTACCAAACCGACACGTAAAAGGAGGCAAGCACTGTATAATTTTTTTTCTCTCTAAAAAATAACACAGTGCACCATGCATCCAAAAGAAACGAGAACAAGAGGAAAAAGCACCACACAGAACCAGCAACACCTTAACCAAACCAACACTACACACTGACCAAGAAAGCAATCACAACAAAATGCACCGTGAGACGATCAAAGGAAAAGAAAAGAGGGAGAAACGAAACGAGGGAACAAACGGCGGAGCCCAAACGCGGGGCGGCGCGCCCACCTCCTCCGCCTGTGGGTCAAACCTCCCCTCCCGCTGCCCCCTCCTCACCTCCCGCGTACCCTATTAATACCACCTCGCCTTCCCTTTCCTCCCCCCCCCCACTCCAACCCGACCAACCACACGGCCGCACCACACCAAACAACAACCACCGAGCACGGTCGAACACTTGGCGCTCCATGGCTCCCAAGAACGCGCCTCCCGCCGCCGCCGTAGCGGACGGCATGGAGCCCAGGTTCCGCGGAGTCCGGAAGCGGCCGTGGGGGCGGTACGCGGCGGAGATCCGCGACCCGGCCAGGAAGGCGCGGGTGTGGCTCGGCACCTTCGACACTGCCGAGGCCGCGGCGCGCGCCTACGACGCCGCCGCGCTCCACTTCCGCGGGCCCAAGGCCAAGACCAACTTCCCCGTCACCTACGGGCACGTCCCGCCGCCCAAGGCGCTGGCTGCCGGCGCCGTGAGCCCGAGCAGCAGCACGGTCGAGTCGTCCTCCCGGGACTCGCCCGCTGCGGCGCCGCCGACCGCGGCACCGGTGGCCCCGCCGTCGCTGGATTTGAGCCTGGGGATGCCGGCCATGGTGGCGGCGCAGCCGTTCTTGTTCCTGGACCCCAGGGTCGCGGTGACCGTGGCAGTGGCGGCGCCGGTGCCTCGCCGGTCAGCCGTGGCCGGCGGCAAGAAGGCGTTAGCTCGTGAGGAAGAGCAGAGCGACACCGGATCGTCGTTATCCGTTGTGGACGCCTCGCCGGCGGTCGGCGTGGGCATCGACCTGAACCTGCCCCCGCTGGCCGAGGAGGCTTAGGAGGTGTGCTAGCGCCCGATGACGACATTTGCGACTCTGAAAAGTGAAAGCTCTCAACAGAAGTGTAGAACGACATGTACTAGTAAGAGGTTAATTGGTCGTTTAATTGCGAGGATGGGTAACTAGGTGTACATAGATTGTGTTCTTTTTGCATGGGGAGATAGGCATGCGAAGTACCACTCCCCATGTTACAATTCCTTTAAGAAAGGAAAAACAAAAGAAGAAACCAAAGAATTTTGTTGTTCAATGTAAAATATTAATCTCTGATTAAGGAGAAATATACTGTTTTTGTTCATAAACTTTGTGCTTCACATGTGTCTAGCCGTTGATCTGGCTTGATTACTTGCAAGTTTGCAATAATCCAGACATTCTTGTTTTCAATATCTAACCCGATACTAATTTGTTAGGGAAAGGACTTGTTGATCCTAATTTGCGGATCAAGAAAATGGATCGATAAAATTGAATTAATCAGATTTTAACAAGTTAAGATGTATGTGTCTGAAAAAAATACTAGTAATTCTTTTCTTTTCTTTTTTGAAATTTGGAGCTAGCAAAACAAAGTGGTTGCACTAAGCAGAAGTTTAGGTCCTCTCAGGCCACCCCGATCTGTGTGTGCATCAGGACCCTTGCAGCTTCACGCGGCACAAGTGCATACGCTGAGAGGCTGAGATGCATGGTTGAACGGTTCTATTGATGGAATTCCGTAGCACACGAAGTGCAACAGCTGCTCCTCCATCGCGACCGACCGACAGCCAGCCACAGGGAGGGGAAAGACCGAGAGAGGACGACTCGGCAGGAGACGCGGAGAGAACAGACGCAATTTTTTCCCCACTGACACGAATTGTTTTATAAGTTAGTCTTTATCTGAATAAAATTATAAATTATAAATATAATTGCTTATCAACCACAGTAGATATATACCACGTTCACATACCGTGACAATCTCTTACATCATGACAAGTGAATCTGCTATGATCCAATGTCGAGACAGATGATACGTATCATCTTTCGATCCTTCAATAATCGAGATAAAAACTACAATTTTACTGAGACGAAGACCAAAGTTGTAAAAAAAAAAGAAAGACAACGGAGCCGAAATGCTCGGAAACTCGATAAAACCGCGGCAACTGCTAGTCTGCTACGCCTACGACACAAGCTGACGAGCGAGCGAGCGGTGGTGGGTCTGGTCTGCTGCGCCGCGAGGAGAACGAGTCCACCCGTACACACGGCGTGCGGAGCGGAGCATCCCGGGCGTGGCGTCGCGCAGGGCCGAGGGAGTCACACACTTGCTCCCATGCCGCCACGCAACAGCCGGTCACGCCCCACGCGCCTTTGACGCCTTCCTGTCGGTACTCTACTTAGCTTCGGACCGCGGCAAGCTCCCTACCCGAGCTACACACGAGCGATCCGTCCAGCCGCCCCCGTGGGCCCCCCCTTCCCACCGTGTGCTCGTGTAGGTGTGTAGCCATGTAGTACCAGCGTCGCGCGCCACCGTGTGCCTTGCCTTTGTTTAGCACAACTGCACGAGGATAGTTGATGGACCGCAAGGCTGCTCCGCCGATGGTTTTGCTGCGGTGGTAAAGCTCGGGAAGCTCTTGCAAGTAGCCGTCTCTGCTTTAGTTAAGTTCACTCTGAAAAATTGACGGTAGTGGTCGTTGGCAGATCAGTAGCTTGATTGGCTTTGCATGCCTGAGAATCAAGTGTCATGTTAGTGGTTAGCTTTACGTGCTGTTACATAAGTTTGATACGTATCGTCAGGGTGGATAAAGGCCGGTCTAGTTTAGAGGTTTTTCTTCTTTTGGAAACTCGTTCAGAGGGGTACTGATCATATAACCGAATATTATGTAGAAATATTCATATATTTCGTAGTAAAATTGCTAGCTTTGCACTCCGGAAAAAGAACAATAGATTTCGAGCGTCAAGTCATCGACTCAAGTGGTAAGACGAAGAATAGTGACGTTCTATTGGACTTATGAATAGTCCAACTTAGCATTTTGCATTCAAAAGATAAAAAATGTAGATAAATGCTTGCATAATTTTTTCATATTTGTTTAGTCTTAGGAGACCATTTCACAGAAGGTTGAAAACCACCAAAATTTCGGTGATTTTGGACGAAATTTCGGTTTCAAATTTACCAGATTTTAAATTTCTTTCAGATTTCGACCGAAATTCCGAAATATCACAAAAATTCAGATTTAAACCGCCTCCAAAAAATAATTAAAAAACAAAATTTAAAACCTTACTCGTAGCCCCGCTCCTGCCATGCCACACCGCACCTCGCCACCTCTGCCGCTTGGCGATTGAGCCGTGGGCCGTGGCCCGTGCCGTCAAGGCACCAACCCCTCGCTTCCGTTCCACGTTTCGGCGCCTCGCCCGCAAAACCACCACCAAGGCACCAACCATCCCTCTCCAACGCAACGACTCCCACGTCCCACCGACCTTTGCTGCCCGCCGCGCTCGGCCGATGTCCCTCGCAACACGCAAGCTCCGAAACGCCCCCGCACGTCGCCCGGCTCAAGCCGCACGCCACGCACGATCGCTAGCAGCCTAGCCTAGCACCACGGCACAAGGCAAAGGTGGACGGGACGAGAAGAGTAGCGACGCGCCCAAGTCCAACCACGCGAGGCGGCAGCAAACACCCCCAGGCCCAGAAGCGTAGTGGTTCTCTTTTGCTGCCCGAAATTATATTTTCAGTTTTACGAATCTTGTACAACAAAACAATCACGTACTGCACCACCACATGAATCTACGCGGATTGACTTCCACTAGTGGCTACGGGCACCGATCTTGCTAGCATTTCGTAAGGATCTCTGCTCCGGCCTTGGTTATCAGTATCGTGTGCTCGAACTGCGCGGCCAAGCTGCCGTTTGTCGTGACGGCCGTCCAACCGTCGTCCCACATGTCGCACTCAATGCTTCCCATGGATAGAATCGGCTCTGGTGAGAGTTAGGCAGAACGTTTAGAGGAAAACCAGACCTGGTGTTGGTGTGTAATACTCAGAATGAACTGAATGAAGCGTACCTATTGTGAATGTCTGTCCTTCAACCATCTGGCCTGGCATATTATTACCTGTCGAAAGAACACAACCGTCAGAGCTAACAAGTGCTAAAACCATACTTACGAGAACACACATCCAAATTGAGGCAAGAGTTGGAATAGACAAAAACATAAATTGTGTTAGCTCAACTCAAAAGTATGAAGCACAGATGGGATATATCAAGTTCACTTTAAAAAGTATAACCAACATCGTGTCTAATTCAATATCTCGATAATCTTCCGAATTTCTTTAAAAAATAATCATCCGAATGTATCATTTCAAGCAAGTTTCTGGGAACTGTCATCAATAACATTTGTGGCCCAGCACATGCTTGTTCCAGTTTTTTTATTGTGATTATGACCAATTAAAGTAACGGGATGGAAAATGGCATAAGAACCCAAATAGAATATCTGCAGACTGGACAAAATTTTTAGACATATTTTGTTGCAGCGGATTCTGGAGTGAATCCTTAAGCTTCACCATATTTGCTCTTCATTTCAAGAGCGGTTCTTAATTTCCCATTCTATCACCACAGAACAGCCTATCTTAGTAACGTTGGTAAGTGGAAACGCTTCTCAGTTTTCAATACTATATGCACTGGCTACTGTTGAGTAATAATCACTTACGCTGGTGATATATAATTGGTTCTGAATGGAACACTCTCCCAACTCCATGCCCAACAAAACGCTCCACAACACCAAATCCGTGCCTCTCAGCATGCTCACTGAAATGATCAAGCAAACCAATGAGTGAAAGGTATTAACGTATCTGATATGAGGCAAAATTTCATAGATGTATTAAACAATGTGGGAAAAATATCAAGTAAGTTGCATATTTGTTTAGGAATTCATTTTCTAGTTTTGCTGCCTGCACAGAGATGAGAGGTTGTGAATGCATGAACTTAAAACACAATAGAGTAAATGACACTAACAAAATGATAATTTTTAACTTTCTACAAGCACAGATTAGCCTGTGGAGGAAACAGGAGGAGAATTTTCTCAAAAATAAAGGAACAATGGTGACTCTGTTTTGTATTTGGCACAAAATACTTATTCAATTAGTTCAAAGATCTGAGAGGATACCATTTGGTTGTAACTTACCTGGTAACTACAGCGAGAAATATGGTGAAACACTACTTTCCATTGAATTATATATGTGTCTATCCTTACATTGCTGGCCATGACATAAATATGGTGTGAACGATCTATACCTTATTCTTCTGCCAATTTTCTTAAAGCTGGCACCATGTTTGCAGGATGATATGCCCCTGAGCATGCACTCTTCGGTGACCTGATATTAGCAACAATAAGTCATTACGGTTATTGAAGTTTACATTAGTACATTAGTGGAGATGCCATTATGATTGAAGAGTTCCCATTTCATAGTTACACTATTAATGATGAGTTGGGTGGCCAAATGGACACAAACAATTTAAAAAGGTAGAAAAATGAATGTACAGGACTTTTCGAATGAATTAGCACATGGGAAATGGACCTCCAAGTTTAGAAATTGGTGAGGTTTACTGTAGTGCACCATGGCCCAGTTTAGCCACACGGAGCTCTGCCACCAACCATGACAATAATAATCATGGATTCCAAGAACATGCACCAAGTTAATATACCTTCACAAGTCGTTTACTGGCTTCATCAACTTCTCCACAAAGAAAAGTTTTCGAGGTGTCCCCATGATAACCCTGAAATGGCGAGGGATATCACTTTAGGCCATTATATCCAAATTGAAGTGCACGAACCATAATTACCAGAAACGCGGTTCATCCGAGTCGCGGTACAGGATTCGGGTTCACGGTTCGCCACATTTTCTTCCAATTTCCACTGCGAACACGAACGCCGTACCCTAAACCGGTTCGGGTTCAACGAATCCGGTTCGCGATTTGCGGGGGGTTTACCGTGAATCCGGTAAGTATGGCACAAACACATCAATAGTATGAAGTGATGATAAGTGATAAATATAGATGACCAAGAGAATAAACACATACATTCAAGTAGACAGTGACATCAATGTTAATTATGTCTCCATCCTGTAAAACATCGAAGGAAAAAAAAATGTCAGCAGTGGAGCTGTGGAGGTGAAAAGCTCTTGACTAGACACAAAACATGTCAGAGGTAAGGCTTCTTTCTGAACCTTTAGTTCGCGTGAATCAGGAATTCCGTGGCACATGCATTCGTTCACTGATGTGCACACACTTTTTGGAAACCCACCATATCCAAGTGGGGATGGATAGGCTCCAGCATTAATGATCATCTTGTGCACTGCTTTATCAATTTCGTCTGTTGTTACAGAGGGCTGATGGAAAGATGCAACAGATTTCTCACTGAAGTTATAATTTAACGTGGAGTACTCATGAAAAAAGAAGACATGATGTAAACAAAAGGAACATATAAATTATGAGCAAATTGAACACTATAGGTGTGCTGTGAAAACATAATGGTGAGTCAGTGATATAATTAGCTTCAAGAGAAACAAACATCGTGGAAATGCTGAAATGCATGCTTACTTTCACTAACGTTCCTGCATATTCAAGAACACGAGCAGCAAGCTCACAGGCAGCTTTCATGTGTACGATGCTCTCTTTGTCATGCATTTGTATCTCACTTGATATCTCTGGCACATTATTAGTACCAACATAAGGAGGCCGAGGTATGTGGCCAGGTACCGGAAGAGGTGCACTAACGGTTCCACGTGTCAGGGGTGCTCTTTTCTTCAGTTGTTCAGAACCTTGTGTTACCTGTGACCTTTTAGCAAGCGTTAGAATGGTATACAGATGAGCATGCAGTTACAGTGGCACTTATAAATCCTAGGTGATCAGACACATTTATTCTCATAGAAGGCCAGCAACTAACCCATATAGGTGGATTTTAATTTTATACCTCGTATTTTCTTTCTCCAATCCCCCCAATCTCTTTGCCTGGACAATAAAAGGCTTCTGAAGGCATGTTTCCCCTTAAAAATTAGAAGATGAAACATACAAAACGGATTGAATAATAGATAAACAAACAAAAAATCTTAGTGAACATACGCCCATAGCATCGCACTGCACCCACAAAAGTTCAAACATCAGATGAATCACAGAACAGTGAGAGTGAAGCTAGTGTTTTTTTTTACATACGTAGTTACATCAAGACAAATTTCAGATGTGCAGTTAAGCTATTTGTAAGCTGCAGCATTGATTTTGAGTAATTAATGCTGGTTATACGCACTGGAATATTCTCTTTTTTTTCTTTGAATTCCCAGTTTCCCACAAATACAGTTCGTAGGTTCTGAATTGTAATCTCATATTACCCTTACATTAACACTACCAACTACACATAACATTTCTTCAGTAATCAGAAAACACCATTCTCTATCCTTCCTAGCATTGTTTCAGTAATAAGAAAATAAATAACCTTCCCTACGCTCCCTAACATTGTTTCAGTGATATACTAGTAACCGATCACGCCAAAAGTTGGACTAATTAGAAATAGCCGTGTGTACCATCTCCCACGGCATTTGTAAGCCGTCACGGATGAGCATAGTAAGTTAACCAACAGATTACTAAACGAGGTGTCGCGGTGACAGATGCCCGCATACATCAGCAGCAGCTCCAAATCAGAAGCGGCTGAGGGTGCAGGAGATTCTAGAAGCATCAGGAACCCAACTTGGGGCAAGTTTCTCGCCCACCCAGACCCTTTGCGATACCAAAACCCGACGATATGGGGGGGATAATAAATACCTCGGCCTCCAGAGAGGAACCGCGGGGAGCGGTGCAGCTCCATGGACGGGAATCTAGCCGCCATTAGAGCAGTTATCTCGCCAAATTATGCGATGAGGTGAGGAAGGAATGCAATTTTCTCGGGGGTTTAATTTGGGTGGAGCAATCGCGCGCCGCGAGGGAGAGACCGAGAGAGCCAGAAGACGGAAGAGGATAATACGGGAGGCAAGGGATTCGTTTATTACCCCGTCTCTCTCTCTCTCTCTCTCTCTCTCTTTCCTTCCCAGCGGACGGAAATTGGCTGCACCGCTGGGCCTCTGAACTACGGGCCCGTTTTGATTGTGGGCAAAACGCAAGAAAATGGACGGTTTTACCCTCTCTTTTTTCAAGTACAACTGTACAAGTGACTAAGGGCATGTACAATAAGTTTACGTCAGCTGTCTCTTAGTCTATACACATCAGTTTTGGTCTATGGAGAGGAGTAAGAAAAGAGGAGAGAGAAGAGAGCTGGCTCTTATTTAGTAGCCAGCTTTGCACGGGAGCATAGATAGATCATTTATGTACACGAGAGAAAAGATAGTTATTGCACAATATCTAAAGACAACCTTTAGAGACAGTTATTGTATAAACTAGTTTTTAACTTACTATTAGCCACTAGTTGGCTTTGCTATTGTACTTGCTCTAAGCGAGTATTATATATACCCACTCACACCATCACTAACACGTGTGTGTTTGATTGCATATGTTAAGGACTGCGGAAGTCCGAAGAAAGCTAGAACCTTATGAAGCACGGGGCATGCAATCAAATTCGAATGGGTGAGAACAAACACTCTCACTCTGGCCACCAAGCCATTGCCCCATCCTTGAAAAAGGGTGGATTGGAGAGATCGGTGGACGTGTGAAAATTTCATATAAACACTTTTTTTTCAAATTCTTGGAATTTAGTTTAAAATTTAAAACAAAATTGAAAAAATTCCGAA
The DNA here is from genome assembly GCA_036346275.1 of Otatea glauca. Classification (NCBI taxonomy): domain Eukaryota; kingdom Viridiplantae; phylum Streptophyta; class Magnoliopsida; order Poales; family Poaceae; genus Otatea; species Otatea glauca. Next base: position 7,698,856 of record CM070718.1, on the reverse strand, counting down.
GAAATCCCTCTTAATCCAAACTCTTCCTTATTATTAAAATTTCTCCATTTCTACCTATTTTAGTTTGGACTTGTACGATGTTTTGCAATTATTTTGAAAGTACCGTTTATTCTTTTTGAGCTCTTTTACAATGGATTAAAATCAATATAAGTCGTCCATTCCTTTGAATCTAATGGTTGAAGTCAATTTAGATCTATTTATACTACCACTTGTAGTATTTGTGGTAAAATTCAGAGAGGGGTAAAGAGTAAAAAATCCCGTCATACTATTTGTCCTCTACAGTAAAACACGTTATGTGATCCTGATGAATGACGGATGAATGTATAAGAAGCCTCTGAAGATCACCAGGTATTTAGTGAATCCAAAACTGCAAATGAATTAGAAAAAATCTAAAATACCCTTGAGGAATGAATGATTATATTTGATTTCTACTACCACTACTTACTACCTATATTATCCGCCGTAAAATTTCTCTTCTTCTTCCCTATCACCTATCCAAACATCATTTCATGTTTCTTTTAACTCTATAGATACGGTAGGCGAGACTTTTTACTATGGCCATCTGCATCAAGATATATATAGGTGTCACAGTTGACTAACTATTGGTTGGAGCGCTATCTGTTATGAATTTCTACACTACTACAAACACGGATGATCGTGCTTAATTATGAGGTTTGTTGTGACGCATGTGTATTGATACGGAAGGTACGTATTTCTTTCGCTGACTATACACAAGATTCACAAAGTGTGATCAAACTGCCGTTTTACTGTAGTACTCCACTAGCTAGTAAACAACCCCCAAGGGCCAAGGCTATGACGAGGGTCTTGTTGCCAGGAAAGCATCTAGGCGCTCATTTACTTGTCGAGACAAGAACTTGATGCAGATTGGCGGCTGCGCCTTGAACAGCGTGACCATCGACGTCAGCAGCGACCCGAACCCGTCCCCGCAGATCAGCCCGCACGCCACCACCGGCGAAAGCAGCCGCACGCCGTCGCTGTCGACCCTCCCCCACAGGTACATCACCACGCTCCCAACGAACATGCCTATGGGCATCTTGGGCGGCACGAAGAAGGCCACGGCCATGCCGATGGTGCTCGGGATGTACCGCCGGACGCGCCACTTCCTCCGCGCCGACACCTCCCGGAGCACGCTGACGGCCAGCGCGACCGCGGAGAAGATCTTGCAGAGCAGCAGGCTGTGCCTGGGCAGCCCGTGGTGGTTGATGCCTAGCATGGCGATGCCGCGGTACACCTTGGCGTACGGGGCGTCGATGAAGCCTTCGCCGCCGCCGTGTACCCTGTAGAACACCCAGAAGATGACGGGGTTGATCACGCAGCCGAGCGCCGTCCCGGCGACATGGCTTATGAACATGGCGTGCGGCGACGTGAGGGTGAGGTAGCCCGTCTTGAAGTCCTGCATGAGGTCGGAGGCGGTGGCGATGGCGGACATGATGACGCCGCAGGCAACGAGCCCGGCGACCACGCCGCCGTCCTCGAGCCCCACCCACGAGGCGAAGACGAGAATGGCGATCTTGCCGTAGGTGGTCGCGACGTTCGTGTCGGTGATGCCGGTGCCGTACGCGTTGCAGAAGGCGAACACCGGCGCGACGAGGTAGGCGAACGCCACGTGGTGGTACCTCAGCTGGGTGTACAAGTGCGGTATCACAATGGTGGAGATGACCGACAGGACCACGTAGCCAATGCCGGCGGCCGAGTTGGGGACCCTGTCCCGGAGGAACATCTGCATCCTCCGCCGGTCGTCGAAGCTCTGCCCCGGCCGGTCGACGATTCTAAGGCACTGGAACGGCTGCCCGGCCTGCTGCCTCGGGTTCCGGCTGTGCCGCCGCTTGTACATGGCGTACAGTGTCCGGAGCAGGATGGAGAGCAGGTGTAAGAGACCATCGACGAGGATCATGGATATCCCGACGAACACCCGGTAGCCATTGATGCCGCTGAGGTTGTCGCCGTCGATGCCATGTGGGTCCCAGTGCTTCGTCTCGATGTACGGCCAGATGATCCCCCACGAGACGAGGGACCCCAGGAGCATCGAGAAGGTGATCTTGTACGGGCAGATCATCCCGACGCCGATGTTTGCCATCGAGAAATCGAAATAGAACCTGAAACAAGAGCCATTCATTAGTATGCAATGTTAATTAGAGAATTAATTGGGTTCTTGTTTAGAGCTCAATGGTTATTGTGTTCTTCTTAATACGCACCCGAGTCGATATGCGCTGAGGCCAAACGTCGGGAAGGTCTGGAAGCCGCAGTCCTTGCCGCCGGCGAAGAACCACTGAAAGAGCGACCACGCGATAGTTCCACCGAAGGTTTTGAACAGCACTGACACTTGCTTGCTGTGGCATACAAGAAAAACTTGTCAGACACTGCAGGCACATTATTTCACATTACTTGGCTCAAGAAAACGTGTGGTTTTACTCTCTGCTCGGCTAATTTTTACCTTGCTTGTTTGGCGCCTTGAGGGGTGTGGATGGTGTTGATGAGGTGCGCCGCGGCCGCGCCGCTCGGGAACGTTAGCTGGTGCCGGATGATGATGCTGTTCCTGAATGGTATGATGGCGACCAAGCCGGCGAAGCTGGTGAGGAAGAGGAACGCGACCATCCGGCCGATGTGCGGCTCCTCGACGTTCTTGCCGTCGCTTCCCACGCCGCCCTCTGCCGATCTCTGGCTCATTGCCAGAATGTACGTCCCAAACCCACCTAGACATTAATTGTACACACAGATGCAACAAGAACTTGAAATTATGTGTAGATCACGTTGTCGTGCTCGGCTCGATGCGTTGTGTACCATTGAACGCGATGCTGGAGCAGGCGACGACGCAGGTCTGGATGACTGTGTTCTCCTGGCGGGTGAAGGGGAGGTGCGGCGCCTCGAAGCGGTCGAGCAGGCGGATCCACGTGCGCGGGAGGAAGAAGGCTAGGAGGCCGGCGGGGATGGTGAGCGACGGCATGAAGCCTGAGGTCAGGCCCAGCTTCATGGCCACGATGCTGAGCGTGACGCCCAGGAGGACGCTCACCGCCACCGACCTCGCCGTGATCGTCTCCGATCGCGACGGCAGGGACTCCCCCTCGAACACGCGCTCCGTCGACGGACCCTCCTCTTCCCACTGGTCATCGGCCGGCGGCGTCGACTGCTCCATTGCGCGCGGCGAAGGCTTCTTGCCGCGCTTTTCTTTCGGTTTGGCCGGCCACTCGGTCGTATGATCCGTGGGTTGAATTGGGTGCGTACAGAGCGAGGGCGGGAAGGGGGTTTTATGGGAGGCGCGCAGAAGGGGAATCTGCTGGGTTGGTTGCATTGCAGTGTGCGCTGTCGTCTGATGTTGTGAGAGAGCCGGAAGCGTGACGGTTCGGCGGTTAATTAACGTACAGGTGTTAAAGATTGTTCATTGTGTGTTATTGTTGCTGTTTTGTATCTTAATATAGCTTTCTTATTTTAGAAGCTTGATATAGGTTTTTTTTTCGGTTAGACGATCTGTTCTTCGAGCAAAAATACATCGGTTAGATTAAACCCAGCCGATAATATTGGTGAGATCCTTTCATACTCCGTTAGTTTTCTAAATAAAAGTACATACTACGAGACGTTAGAAAATATCCCTTCAAACTCCACCGGCCGTCTAAGGGTGTGTGATGCGGTGATCGTCCTCTAGAATACTTTGCCTCATCCCCATCCATAAGGCAAAATGTTCTACTCCTTATTTGTTAGGGTGCCCCCACAAGCGCCTATTAAGATATCAGAATACACTTACCTAGTTTGGCATCGATTGGTGAGTGGGGTCGTCAAGTCTTATGGCCCCTCTAAAGCCAAAGACTCACCCTTAAGGAACAATGATGTGGGATCCATTATATTCCTCGCAATGATGAAGATGCCAACACTTAAGTCAATTCTCTATGGGTGGGATAATCTTTATGTATCATGTTGAACGCCTATAAAAACTTATTGTAGTTCTCACTTGTAATTTGGACACTTATCGAATACAAGAGACACTAATCAGGGAACTCGGACAAGGAGATACCCCTCTACTCCCTTCTCAGAGAGCACATTGACAGAAGTAGAGCATTTACTTTAGCGATTGAACCTATATAAATCCTCATATCAACTCTCTCGTGGACGACGGCCTATGAAGTAGCCGACGTCTGCCTTCACTCATGTGTCCCATTTCCTAACATACGACAGGTAAAACAATATGTTGATATTTGGTAGGTATTGTCCTCCTATGTTCACATAATCAGTCGGTGAAATGTGACGAAAATTAGACCCTGTTTGGAGGGCTTCAAGCCAGCTTCAGCTTTTAAAAAGCTAGTAAGCCCACAAACAGCTGAGCTTTTGAGCATCTTTTGGCATAAATCAGAAGCCATATATAACTAGCAAAAGCAAAAAGTTAGGCTAGGCCTGTTTTTACAGCTTATTGCTGAGGAAATTAGCTATTTGTCAAACGATCTCTTATATAAAAGCTAAAATCGCTTTTCAGCCTAAAAAATTAAAAAATAGCTTTTCAGAAAAGTTACGCCTCTCCTAAATAAACCCTTACTTTGGTGGATATACAGTTATTGATAGCTCACGTAGGAAGCAAAGCGATTACACGGATAATTCGTTTCGTCGCTGTGAAACGAAAAGGCCTCACTTAGTACACTAATCTCACTAGATTTAATGTATTTTACATAAAAATTCTGTAAAAATTTTACCTTGTAAACTTGCCACGCACGAGCGTTCAGGTTCCAAAAATCGATGAAAATTACGATTTTCGACAGTATCAAACCGATTCGATATTTGGAACTGATCGGTAAACTGGTTCAATTTAAATTCAAGAAATTTATCCACAAATCCCTAAAATTAGTAATAATAGATTTTTTACGTCTGGGAAGACTTTTTTGAGCAAATCTGAATATACATAATAGAAAAAAGAAAAAACAAGGCAAAATAGTTAGCAATTTCTGATTTAATTGAGCTGTCAAATCGTGTTATATATATATTTTAAAAAAATATGACTTCACGAGGTAATGCTAATGATACTGTAAAATTTTCAGATGATGATTGGACCTATGGATTTTTGCAAAATTCTAACAATGCTACTATCTTTTATATGCTCTTCTGTTTTTTTATTTTCTAGGGGCACTAAATGAAGTCTAAGATTTCTTTAAATTTTACTACATGATCCTTGGGTGCTTTTTATGACACCATTAAAATATCTGACGGTGCCTCTGTTCTTTTTCATTAATTGCTATTTTTGATTTTTCCAGAAGCAATAAACGAATGCAAGTTATTGAAATTTATCGGAGGTGTTTTATTGATCAATTGTGATTTATTCAGATTTTCTATATTTTTCCAACTTCCCTTGAGTGTGGCGATTTTTGATGTAAAACCAGTCGAAAATCGGATAAAACCAGTGGAAAATTGAAGAAAATAAGTGAAAAATCAAAATCGAAAACCAGTCCTTGAGTGTGTTAATCTAGGTCAAAAATCGAAAAAAATCAGTTAGTTTTTTTTTGTGCCGTTTTTAACTGTCGAATTCAAAAAATTTGACCGTGCGTCATTTAGATTCTACCGATTTTCGCCGAAAATCCTGCGAGCTTTGTGCATTTGCATCCAAGGTGGGCAAGCATGAGGGAATTACTCGTAAAGAATATATTTTGTCGCGGACACATTCGTACGACACCTCAGCAAGAGAGAGGTTGTCCAGAACTTTCGGACCGATAGATAGCAAGGCGAGCTCGAAGCGGTTTGACTTGGCAACGCCATAATCCAATGCATGACTCCGGCGGTCCGGCCTCCGGGACAGCAACACACACGACTACAGAGTCCAGAGTCCAGAGAGCCGTATCCGCCACCACGCGTCGTCTCCCCGAGCACGCGCCGCAACGTGTCTCCGGACGTGTCACCTCCCTCCCCTCCACCTCCAGCTTATAAACCGCACACGGTGTCATCCTCTCCCTTCCTGCAACCTCGCTCTCATCTCCACGAGGCCATTTAATTTCATCGCAGCTGATCCAGCATCGATCCATGTCCAGATTGATGGCCGCCATTCTGCTCGGAGGCGTGCGCGTCGCCGGCGCCGCGGCGCTCACCGGCACCACTGCCGCGAAGGCTCTCCCCAGGCCGTGCTGCTTCCTTCCTCCTCGGCCGCATACAGCGAGCTGGAGCCACCTCTGCTTGCAAACCGCCCCGAGATCGTCTCAGGTATGTTCAATGCGATGTCGATTCATGTCGATCGCTAGTATTTTTCTGTGAGACGCTGACATGCATGGCCGTTGCTTTGATACGTGCGCTAGGCGTACAACAATGCGCCGGGCGACCGGAGAGACATCGGGGACAGGTACAGAGACGCCGCCGAGCAAGCGAAGGAGGCCACTGGAGACGCCAAGGAGCACGTTAAGGGAATGGCCGGAGAGGCCAAAGACAGAGCGCAGGAGAAGGGCGGCAGTATGGCGGACCAGGCGTCGCACATGGCCGACAGAGCCAAGAACGAGGCCAAGGACATGGCGGGGGACGCCGCGGAGAACGCGTCGCGCATGACGGACAAGGCGAAGCACGAGACGAGGGAGACGGCGCAGGAGGCCGCGGACATGAAGGACAGGGCGAAGGAGGAGGTGGGGCAGGCGATGTGCAAGGCGCACGAGACGGTGAGGGCTGCCAAGGACAAGACGGAGGAGGCGGCGGAGGGGGCCATGGAGAGGGCGGGCGAGGCCAAGGACAGTGCCGCAGAGGGCACCAGGTACACCGGGGAGAAGGTGGTGGAGATGACCAAGGAGGGGGCGAGCAAGGTGGCGGAGACGGCGCAGGCCCTCGGTGAGAAGGCGAAGCAGGCCGCGCAGGACGCGTGGGGCGCCACCAAGGAGGCCGCGCAGGGCGTCAAGGACAAGGTCGCCGCCGAGACGAAGGTGGACGAGCACTCGACGTGGGACGACGTTGACGCCGCCATGAAGGAGAAGGATAGGATAGCGCAGGAGGAGGAGAAGAGGCAGGCCAGGGAGAAGGGCGCAGGCTTACCGTAAGTGGTTACATCTGCATTTGCAACATGTGGTCATTTGCAACATGTGGTGGTCGCTAGTCTTTTTGAGCTGATTTTTAGTTTACCAGATGAATAATGTTGGCCAACATGATGCGTCAATGTCTTTGTGATGTTGCAATCAAAACATTGGTGCTCTGTAACGTACACTCTTTTAAGACACTAATGCATGTTTTCCGGTCAAACCATGAATTGGTGCCTGTTTTTTAGCATGAATCTCAAACAACTTAAAAGACTTTTTTTTTTTAAATAATACATTTTGTAAAATTAATTGCGCGTATTAATACGTGGATTGAAAAATCGTCGCCATATGGTTTGGCGAAAACCAGGTAATAGCCAAATGGTTTGACGAAATTAGGCTAAATGCGCAATTTAGAGTGGTTGACGGGTTTTTTTGGCGGAACACCCCTATTTTCGTCAAATGGTATGCCGAAAATAGGTTGTTGCCAAACGGTATCATATGTGATCAAAAAATCACATGTGATCAAAAAAATTCCTTGCTCACATGTGATAAAAAAATTCCCGAGCGGCCGACGAATGAGGTGCACTCTTGCATTTTTTGAGGCGCAACATACATTTTGCCAATTTAAATATAAATTTGTGTTATTCATAACAAAAAATCATACTTCAATTAATCATACTTCAATTATCACTGACAAATATAATTTTTTTTCATTTATTGACACTACGGTTAACTACACGAATTATCATTAACTGGATTTATTATTTACAAAATTTTCGTGCGAATTCTCTCTCTCCCCCTCTCTCTCCCGCCCCCTCTCTCTCTCTCCCCTCCCTATTTTTCTCCCTTGCCGAAAATCCCCCTATTTTCGCCGAACTAGTTTGACGAAAATAGGGTGTCTCGGCCTGTTGCTTCGTCAAACGCCTCTTAATTGTGCAATTAGCCTAATTTCGCTCGGGCCTTTTTTTTCTCCTCTGCGCGAATGGAACCAGAGCCGGGCGAGGTAGGAAAAAAACCCCCTATTTTCGCCAAATAGTACGGCGAAAATAGGGTTGTCGTCATACCGTTTGGCAACAACCTATTTTCGCCATACTATTTGGCAACAACCTATTTTCGCCATACCATTTGGCGAAAATAGGGTGTCCCGGCCCAAAAAAACTGTCAGGCACTCTAAATTGCGCATTTAACCTAATTTCGCCAAACCATTTGACGAAAATATCATTTTCGCCAAACCATTTGGCTATTACCTGATTTTCGCCAAACCATCTGGCAACGACGTATTATTTTTGCAAATTTTTCAAACCGCGTATTAATGCCGCAATTAATTTTACAAAATGTATTATTTAAAAAAAAATTCGCAGAACATAGTAGTACTACTATATGGCAAGAATGTTAGAACGAATCCAGAGATCAAGCAATTCGGGCAAAAAAGAGAAAAAAAAAACAAGATAATAATGATCTGATCACTTTCACTTGTCTGAAAAATATTTAGTCCCTGGAAGCGTCGTCCAATGGAGCAGGAAATGCACTGCAAACACGCAAGCCTGCGACTTGCGAGTAAAACGAACACCACAAATCCCAATCGGCACACAGCAAGATGGTAAAGGAGAAACATGCAAAAGAGATAACGATAAAAGTAACACAGCTCGATGGACGAAAATGTACACAAAAAATGGCTAGTAGTTTGAAAATATCAACATCTTGCCTCACAAAATCAAACAAGTACAAAACGAAAGATTCTATGCTTCACAAAGGAAAACACAGGTTAATACATCACCATCTGACGTGCCTGGTACAACATTTTCAGCTACATTTTCGATGTTGTAGAAAAAATTACAGGAGAGAGATAGATGGGTGGTTCCTACGATCTACGTTATCGCCTTCTGATTAAAGCCAGAAGTGCAAGTATCCTCTTTTTGCCATTGTAATCCTTTTATGATTAGTGTGATCTCTACTAGAAAACCGTGAACAAAACAACGGGTATCGAGATGGTAGCTTCCGCATTCAGACATAAGATGTCAAGCGCACCTGCAGCAGATTCGAGTGTGGAATGCTCATTGACATGATCGCCCTGCGGCAGTTGTTCCTCAAGAACGCGAAAAAGTAGTTTATGATCAACTTCTTGAAGAACCAGGAGTCCTTCCTGGCTTTGACGATGGGGTTATCAATGAGATAGACGGCTCCAGATTGTTTGGCCTGCCTGATGAATGCGAGCTCCAGCTCAAGGTTCTGTGTGTAATCCACTACAGGATCGTGTTGAGGTGTTGAGCAGCTGGCTTCAGGAATAGCTTCTGCTGAAGGTACAAAGTCCAGCAGTAGAGGGACGTCAAGCGAGTAGAGACTACCGTTTGGTGCTGTGATTATCCTTGCAGGGGTTGAAGGCTCTTCATCCGAGTCGATATCGTCTTCACTCTGTAGGGATAGCTCTACCGCCTCCCGTTGTATGTACTTTTCGAGGCCTTCTATCAGAAGCCGCTCAAATATGTTGTGGTGCTCCTGTTTCTTGTCTTTGTACCCATATCTGTGCACAGCCAATAGTTGATTCCATATACTGGAGCTGAATAACTCGAGGAGCAATTAAACCAAACAAAATTCATAATTGGATAGTACATACCTACTTTTCATGACAATTGTCAATTAGCAACAATCTACCATTGCTAGTCGATAGACTATGAAGGTACCAGGTATATTGGCACAGTAAATTACAGCAGTAACTAATTGTATCACCGTATTTAGAATTACACTGTAAAGTTATATGATTTGTGCGCTAAATTAAAATGTAAAATTAGTAATTATCCTCAAGTAAAAAAATGCATTAGGCCTATTGGTAAAATTATCTTCAGCTGATATTTGTGTGTAGTAATGGATGAAATTGTTAGGAATAAAGAAAATTACATTTAGTACCCTGGATTTGATAACACTACATCTATATAGCATGTTGACGAACTAATATGTGAATCATGGTAACTGTATCTTATATGGACCTAAACTAAGGAGTCAATGTAGGACAAAGCATACCTGGCAATGCAGCGGAACATGTGATAGCCCCTCGAACAGACACGTTGGAAAAGAAACCTTTCACTTTGGGGAACCACAGGCACCGGTACATTCCTGATGCACACAAATACAATTATCGAGTGGATTGCAGGGAGAGAGGTCAGAAAATGACCAAAAATTGCCGGAACTCCTTTCACTAGCTCACTGTAGACCAAGCCTAGTCCAGGAGCTCTAATAGTACCAAGGTTAGGCCCCAGTTTTCTCATCAAATCCTTCGAAAGCTTCTGTTTGGCTTCACTGTCATACTTCAGTTTACTCCCGTAGTTCCAGATGAACATAATCATGAGAAGAACAGATGCAAATATCAACAATGCCCAACCTCCATCTCCAACACTACTCAGAGCTGATGAGAAGTAAATCAGCTCCAAGAAGAGGAATGCGATGACAAATGACATCACCTTAACAATATTGGATTCCCATATTAGAAGCATTATGATTGTAACATAGATCGTGGCCATTATCATCACCCCAAGCTCAGCTATGGCTGTTCAAAGATAGAACAGTGTAAGAGTATGTAGAACACTGATAGCGTTACAACAAATTAAATAGGCAGAGAAGTAAACACATTGGCATTAAAAGTATATCTAATGAATTAGCATTACCATATGCATTGCCAACGTCATATATGCTTCTGAACAGCACAATGAAGCCCAAGGAGGAAACCAATAGAAACCAGTTTACAACGGGAATGTATATCTTAGCCATAAATTTTCGAGACGTATGAACAATTTTGAGCCGAGGAAAGCAACCAAGTGCTATTGACTGCTTTAAGCATTGGAATATAGCAGTCGTCATTGTCCTACTGGCAATCAGTGCAGCTAAATTGGCCATCAAGAAAACAGGCCAGAAAGCTCCACCTGCAAAGAGAAAATGAAAGCGGAAAAACCAATAGATCTAATCAGAAAAAAATTTACATAACATATGGAAGAACCATAGATAGAGTTTATCCATAAGAAATGACAGCAAAAGCTAAATGTTCAGTAACATTTGACTTACTTGGGATAGAGGAAAAGAAGATCTGCTCAGATGACTTTTGGTTTGCAATGAGAAAAGCTGCTTGTCCTGAATACGCCAAGACAAGGCAAGGAAGAACAAGAAACACAAACATAGACTGCAAAGTAGAAATAAGATGGATTTAAATATAATCATGAGGAATGGTTGCATTGAGAACATCTGAATGACAAAGGTGTTTAAAAGAAATGTTAGCCCAAGATAGAAACAGGATGTATATAAGGGGGAAATGAAGACAAGGCATTCATAAGCTCGTAGATAATACCTGAACATATCTTACAGGAAAGTAGCAAAGATTTGAAAATATTGCCTCAGATCCTGCAATATAGTTTGGATAAGCTTAATTTAGTTTCTTTCAGTGAAGAAAAATAATCTGGTTTTTATTTAGATAATTAAGACAAAGTTGTTAACCAACAAGCTACTTTATACAGCAGAGTAATCAAATTCATTTTAAAAATGTATAAATTAAAGAGCACCAACAAAGAAAATGAGAGAATCAAATGAAATAGTTGAATGTTCCTACAAAAACAGAAGATTGCGTAGGAAAATCAAATGACAAATGATTATAGGTCAACTAGCTAAGTTCTTTACCTGTTGCGCATAAAAGACAGCCACCAAGTGACAGCCAAGCCTGAAAGGGATTTCTCCCAAAATAATAGATAATGTAGATAGGATTAAATGCTTTGAAAGCTGCTGGGCCATATATACTGAGATTGTATATGCCAATTCCTCCGAGACAGCAAAACCATATAAGTAAAGAAGGGCCAATTGCAAACCCCATTTTGCTAGTGGCATACCTCTGTACACTATACAAGATTACAAGAAGTGCAACTGAGATCATAACCACAATATCTGCAAATAATGTTTTATGTAGTTAAAAAAGGCATTAAGTAGAAGTTATAAAAAATAAATAGTTCACTTTGGTGCTATTAGATGCATGGATTTTTTTTAAAAAAAATTACCTTGTGAGGCATTCGGTATCCCAACCTTCAAGCCACTGACAGCAGATAACACTGCATTCAAGGATAAAGAGTTAAATTTTAATGAACAAAATACTGCTACAAAAGGAATAGGTTTTTGATATAAAAAAGGATAAACTATACATTTGATGGCTGGTGAGTTCTTCATGATGTGCTCACTAACAAATTGTTTAAAATTGAACATAAAGTATGAACAAAAAGAAAAAGAGATAAACCTGACATTGCTGGTGTGATAACTCCATTTGATATGAACATGGAAGTCCCAAACAGCACTAAGCCTAAAAGCAACTTCTTCAACAACAGTGAAGATTCAAGTTTCTCTTTTACTTTTATGGATCTCTCAAGCTCTGGTGTCGGAAGCTTGAGTCGGAAACTTGACATCCTCTTCTCAGACTGTCCTTGGTTTGGAATGAGACTAATTTTTGCATTTCTACAAATCAAAGAGTACAAGGCAAATATACCACCTGCATAGTAAAGGAATCACCAAAAAATGTTAAGCCTCTAACATAGCCATGTATAAAAAACTTTGACCTGACTAAATTCACAACCTCGGATATACCTTCACCATCATCATTGGCCCAAAGGACAACTAGAACATACTTTACTAATGGCATCAAAATCAGAGTATACAGAACTAGCGAGAGTGCTCCAAGAACATCCTCCTCTCCAAGAATAGGGTACTTGTTGAACATGACATCAAATGTATACAACGGACTTATTCCAATATCTCCAAAGACCACAGCAAGAGTCTGAAGAGCAAGAAACATTGTCCTGCCAAAATCAAACTCCTGCACATGTAAATGAAATAACTAAACATATGGAAGATAATGAAGGAAACATGATCAACAATGAGCAATTATTTATTAAAGCAGAGAAGATATACTGGGATCTGGGTACATTTAATTTCCTAAAACTGTCAATAAAGAATATCCTGTTGATGTGATGTTCACAAAGATAATTCTACTGATGACATTTTCAGATCTAGGGATTTATTTCATAATTCAACAGATCACCCTGTCCTGAAAAATTGCAGTCCTTTTGAAGGCATTCGAAACAATGAATGAAGTTAATTGCACAAGACCCAACTGGCACATTATTGAAAATTACAAAACCAACCTATACTTTTTTTTGCTAGTTATGCCTATCTGCTTTTACTTTTATGCTTAACCATCCCACACTAAAAGAACACAAGTCTGTATGAAAGTAAATGCTGCTACAATTCGCACAACAGGTGAAAGAGATATTCTCCAGCAAGACTAGTTGCTGACTCCCGATTCAGGTCCATTTAAAAGTTGTGTTTTCTATGAGCAGGTTGGAATTTCTACAGTACATGTGGGTCAGATGAAATTTACTCTTTAAATAACATACTAGTGTGTCCGAGTCATCATCCGCTCACAAGAAAAATCACAAATCCTTGCCTGTCATCACCATTCTTCCTAGTTCCCACATCCGGATTAGTCCGAATATACTACACTTGATGTTAGCCAAAAGGCTAACAAAGAAAAGTTTGCATGAAGGAATAGTCTCAACATATAAAATTCCGCAAAAACTTGATATTTCCTATCAAACACAGATTTATCTCCTGGTTCAAGCATAGCCATCCCGAACAGCGTATCATATTTCCACCTGATTACTGATTAGTTGCAAATCCTTCCTTTCCAATTCAAGGTCGAACAAAGGCTAAACAAATCAGCACCCAATCGCTGCCATGTCCCCGCCATTCTACGCATACAACAATTCCATCTTAATCACATCACAAGAACATCATCTCCCGAATCCCTCGCCCAAAATGCAAACGACACTTACAAAGTAGAGGAATCAAGCGACACCCCCTCTCACCTCGGAGGCCTCGAGCTGCTGCGCGATGGAAACCTCGTTGCCCTCTACGTCGAACCAGTCCACGGACGGCACGGTCCGGATCAGCCTCTGCTTCCCCTCCTCCTCCTCCTCCTCCTCCTCCTCCTCCTCCTCGGACTCGAAGCTCCCGCCCCTGCCAACCGCCCCGACGGGCGCGGGTCCTCCAACCCCGCCCCCATCCTCGTGTTCGTTCTCCTCCGTGGACACCCACCGCCACTCCACCGACGGCGCCTTCCGCATGCCGCTGGTTGCCGAGGACTCCGCCGCCATTTCGGCCTAGGGTTAAGCCCGGGGACTCGATCGGATCGAGGAGACAGGACGGGAAAAATCGTACCGAAAAATAATTGTTTTGTTGTTGCGTGAGGGGAGCGGAGGTGGTGGTGGGTGGGTTGGGGAGGAGGAGACGGAGGAGCGAGAAAACCGGGAGCTGGGAGGAGACGAACGACAATGGTGTGAAGTGGACCGAGCGGTTTTGTTCGCGGGGAAGGGGAGGGGAGAGATCGTGCTGCCGAGGTGGCAGCACGTGCGGACCACATGCAATTTTCTTCTTTTTGTTGATTATTATTATATTCTAATATGTTTTTTCAGGTTTCTTGAATTTATATGTTGAAATGTATCTTATGTAAAATCTTTTTCTTGGATACATACTTCATGTAAACTTGAACTATAAAGATGTTTACATGTAAGGTACTTTTCGTGACGAAACTGAACTATTTTATCTCATAGCTCAGAGCGTTTGACAGTAAATTTTGCATTCTCTTGTTAGAAATAGAGTCTTTTAAGTAATTGCTCAACAAATTAATCACTAACTTTATTGATTTTCAACATATCATATAATTACATAATTACAACGTACTACCAATAATAAAGTACATAAAAAAGAATATTACAAGAAAATTTAAATTTCGTAAAAATCTATAGCTTCTCTTGATCCTATCTGGCTTCCCATCCAGACACATATATATAATAATAAGGTAGGAGATGTAGAATATTAGAATTTTTAGAGTTGCCGTCACACATGTATGCAAGGGTATCGCTCACTGAGATACCTGACCGTTCGGGGCCAGTCGACACCTCTCGCTACCTAGGGTTTTATCATCCAGCATATACAAACCTGGTAGAATTACGAATAGCTATAGTATAGCCGAAATAGTGCCTAAATATCTCATAGTAAAAAAGGTAAAATCCCCTTAGTAAAAGGTGAAGCTACAATGTTATAAAGGACAACAGTTAGCCTCAGCCGAACCCTTCCACCCTAGATCCATTTTACCCCGCCCCACACACACAGCCTCAAGCCCCAAGAGCAATCAAGCTCTAAGGCAGGAAGCCCTAAGGCAAACAAGGCTCTCAGGAACACCACCATCATCAAGCCACCATCCACCAAGAGGAGCAAGCACCAGGAGGAGAAGACAACCATGAGGAATCTGGGACCAAGAAGCAAAGAGGCCAAGCTTAAGCTCAAGCCCAAGCCAGCCAGGAGCAACAACCCTACAGCCCACCAGCAGCACAACCTGCCTCTCATCTCATCCCCCGCGTCGCAGGTAACCCACATTTAGCCATAGCACAGACATAGGAGCAATAACATCAAAAGTAAATAAATGGGCTAAAGACTGTAGTCTAGGCTAATGGCCTCAGTAGAGATCGTCGTAGAGCCGGTCTAGGATAATGGCCTCAGTAGAGACGGTCTTGTGCGTGCTCGATGTTTTCCCTAACACTCCCCGGCATGTAGAGAACCCTCAGGTATCGTCACAATATCCCAAATCCACGACAAACCCCATATTCATCATAAACCAAAAAGGAATAATACATATTCATCCTCACATCACATAACGTCATAATCATCAAAATAGCAAGAAAAGAAAATGGGGAAGAACTAGGGTTCTTACCCCAACCCTAGCAGGATGGGGATGAGTCTCGGCATGGAAGAGCTTGAGAGAAGGGGGTTGTGGGCACAGGCCGGTGCGCGTCCAACGAGAGTCGACGCCCTGGCGGGGCCGAGTGGCGACTCCAGAAGGAAGAGGCCTGGGAGGGTCCATGCAGCTGCGAATCGAACTAGGGTGGAGGGACCGTAAGGGGGAGCCGAGGTGGCCAGGGCCGAGCAGAGGTAGGCTGGAGGTTGGCGGGAGCAGGCGACCCAAGGAGGCGGTGGCGAGGCCAGGAGGCCAGGTCGAAAGCTGCTCGTGAGCGGGACTAGGAGCCAGGAGGGGATCGAGGCGGCGGACAGCACCGACGGAGATGAGCGGTGTAGGATCAAAGATAACCGACTAGAGGGGGTGAATAGGAGGTTTTAAAAATTCTTCGGCTCTAAATGCAATAAATAGAATTCTAATCAAGAATTAAATTTTTTTACAATTAAAGCCTAAATTCTCTATGTTTTATTAAGTGCACGGACAAACTATTTTAAGCAACAATACAAACATAAGCACAAGATCAAAACACTAAATAGCTAGGAATGTAAATTGCACACAAGGATGAGAAAAACAAACCACAAAAGAGAGTCACACAAGAATTTATCCCGTGGTCTCGAAGACTTGCTGGTCTCCCCTTATCCACGTTGAGGAAGCTTGATCAACTTCAAGCCGGCTCCAATCACAGGAGCCTCCCTCGAGCACTTGGTAGTTCTTCCTCACTCCGAGTAGGCAAACTTCGGCCTTTACAAGCTTACCGGGGCTTCTCACAACCTCCGTCGAGAAGCTCACCGCGCACAATCGACTCCAAGCCGTTTAGGAGGCAGCAACCTTCAAGAGTAACAAGTCTTGACGCTTACTTGAGGTCGAATCAAGTGTCTAAATACTCGACACTAAATGCAACATTTGAATTTCCTAACTCTCTCAAAATGAAAATTTAATGCACAAGAATGAGTTGGAGACTTGCTAGAGCTCAAGTATGATCAATCAGGTATAAGAAAAAAAACTCAAGTATGCAGGTGTGGGGGTATTTATAGCCCCCCACCAACAAATCCAACAGTTTGAGAAAAAATATATAAAAATTCAGGATTTCCAGTGCCACCGCCCATGTAGGGCCAGTAGCACCGGGCCCAAGCTCAACGATTGGATCAGTGCAATAAATGCACTGTCAGAAGCAGTTGCACAGAGGATTCGGTGCTACCGCCCAACTAGGGCCAGTAGCACCGGGCTCTTTTTATTTTTTCTCGGCCCGAAAGGATGCTCTCTGGAATTTCTGCGCCAGGCATGAGACCGGTGCTATCGCTCGGTCGATAGCACCGGGCCTACTTAGCCGGTAGCATCGGACTGCCAAGCCGTCCAAAAATACTCTCTCGGGTTTTTACACACCGCCCTGGGGCTGATGCTACCACTCGACCGGTAGCACCGGCCTCCCAGAGGCACTTTCAAAATTGAGAGTTTTTGCTCAAATAAAATTGAATGCAAATGCATGCATGAGTTCAAGTGAATATGATTTGAGCCTCTAAACATCGATCAACTTCAAACGACTAGCTAAGACCCCTCTTGATAGTACGACATCTATTATAGCAATCAGATCTTTCTCCAAAACACTGAGATCGGTAAAAACTATAGAAAGGTCCATAATTTTTTTACCTTAGCAATTTGCCTTGATGCATTGATCTTCTCTTATGCCATTTTCATGCTTCCATGATCGTCGAACTTAGGACCAACCTATTTTCAATATTTTCAATAGAAAATATTAGTCTTTCAAGCGGAACCGGCTGGATTTAGAGGAGGAGCCAGATAAGAAGAAAGGGGGAGTAAGAGCAAGGGATGGGGAAAAAGAAAGGAGAAGAGGAGAAGTGGCTGTCGGTGGAGAAGAGAAAATGGGAATGGAAAAAGAAAAGGAGAAGAAAAAGAGAAGAGAGAAGAAAAGAAAAAGAAAAATAAGGAAAGAAAAGAAAAGAAAAGAGGAGAAAAAGAAATAGATGAGGGAAAATGGGAGGAAAATTTAAATTAGTGTATCATTCAAATTAAAAATACCTAATTAAAAATTCGATCAATTAATCAACCTAAGCTATCAGACATTAAATAAAAGTCATTAAATTAAAAATACCTAAATAATTAAAAGAGGTTATATATGTATATTAAATAATAAAAGTTTAAGATCGGGTTGGACACCATAAAATATGCTAAAATCTACTAAAAGATAATATTTTATAATTTCAGGAATTAATTCAAATCCGATAGGTTATTGTCTTCATCAGCAACCGGGTGAGGATGACTATTTATATCAAAATCCAAGCAAGTTTCCCTCGACCATATTTGAGTAATTATTTTCAAAGTATTTCAAATTTATATATGATATTATTAATGTATGAGAAAGTATCTTTTAAAGCAAAACCCAAATCGGATGCGGTTGGAAAGATGGTTATGATGATGACTTTTGCGGCAGTGGTTGTTATGGTTATGTAGAATGGAAGCTTGCTGCTGAGGCAGTGTTTTAATTATTGATACGTATGGTGGGTAAAGGGTGCCGATAAGAAGGATTGTCATACCGGTGGGCCCTCTATATAGGCTATAATATAAGGTCGAACAACTACACTCGGGTAATGAGTCGTGATTACAATACCAATCATTGTGTGTGAAATCGATCAGGAAAGGTTGTCCTATGAAGGTATTATGATCTCCGAATTGGGTAAGAGTAGATAACTAGAAAGTGTGAAGCTGGAAAAATGCCGAAAAGGCCAAGTGAGGGAATCAAAATCAACGGTGGTTGATTTAGGCGCTATATTTAAAGTCTGAGGTGGAGTATCTCCAATGTCAAGCAAGAGTACAACTAGCATGTTGTGAGTGGGGAACGTTGGTGAAGGACACTACGGCTCGTCGGTATGCCATGGTTGGAGATCTAATACTAGATTAGTGATAAATATTTTGGGGCCTCACAGGATAGGGTCACTATGGGTAAAGTGGTACAAACCTGCGCAGGATGAAATCATGAATTCATGCCTATCTTCTGGATTGGAGGCTATGAAAGCTAAGTCTGTCTCATATACGAGTGCTAGTAGCTATTTTTATAATTAAAATACATAACCCTTAAAGAAAACCCAAAACCTAATTTCTATAAAAATGGATTTTGAGGGGAGGTGAACATTGGATGGATATGAGAGGAATTCATCTATTGCATTTGTTATTAATGCTTGCTGAATACTTCTGTACTCACTCTTGCTAAATCCCCTTTTCTTAGAGAACGACTCCGGTGATCAAATGTCTAGTTGGGACATGGATCCCGATGGATTCGCCTACGAGGCATGGGGTAAGGGGCACACTCAAGATTAGAACTACGAGGAGGTGGGCTACCAGGAGGGCTAGATGGTTAGGTAGACCGTACATCGACTTTGTTAATTCTTGGAGTAATTAGTAATTTTATGTTATATTTTTTTGTTATATTTGGATCGTATGTATAATTAATATGTTGGACTTGTAGCCCTGCGTGGCAATGGATTGTAATAAGTTTTCATTTTAGTCTCTAATTATTGCTCTGCTGCAACACTCTGAATACGATGTATTAACTGATAAAACGTCGGGTGCGATCAATGTTTTGATTAGCTAATATGCCGAGATTCGTATAATTATCTAACTTGAACTAATTGTATGGATCGTCACATAATGATAGTTGTGAGATGAGTTTGCTCAAGTCGTCCCTACCATCCACAATGACTGGAAAAAAAAATCTGGAGAAGTGGACAGATATCTGGAGTCTCACGAATATTATTCCGTAATCTCATAGCTGCTTTGGTCTTGAAGGGGGAAAGGTAAACACCAATGCATCATCAAGGTGCAGAAGTGCAGCTACCACTAAACTGAACTTCTTCCCCTTTCGTACTGCAGAACCGAATGAATGATTGATACATTACTACAGTAGCTTCCCTGCGTCTCACATCAAGAAATATCTCCTCCTTGGATCGCTGTCACGGATCATATCAGTGATCTATGATTCTATGATCTATCTTGTGTTCCATGAATCACGACCTCACCTACAGAAAAACGAACTCATCCCTAAGCTATGGCACGAAAGCTTTGGCTTAGGTGTGTTTGGTTGGTGGGATGATGTTGAATATGATAGGATGATCATGTACCATTTGATTTCATTGTTTTGGGTGAATAAAATAGTTCAGTATCTATAGTGAATATTCCTCAAATTTGTATCCCACCATCTAGGATGAGTTGATTCCATTCAAGCAACTAAACATGGGGATGACTTTTTTTAAAACCATCCTATACATGTACTATTTAATACAAACAATCAAACACACCCTTAATAGACAGGGGCCTATTGGCTGTGAGACCTGGCCTGGCATCGGCCTCTATCTTGTTTGGTTAGAGCCCTGAAGTTTGTCAGGGCCAGGCGTGTGTTGCCTGATCCAGGCTATCGAAAATAGAAATTTCACAGTATATTATATTTGTGATATATAGTGGGTATTAGAAATTAGATCTAGTTGTTGATTTGTTAAAGATATTTCTACTACTTTAATACCAGAGAAAATATAAATAAATTCTAGCTAATCTGATTATTAGATCGAAAAGAACGAACGGTTTATATTAAATTTAGTGTACGGTAAAAGAGCTCACCGAAAATGAGCAACTCGACACCAGGCTTCAATATCGATGCATCAATCCATTACATTCTCATATTTTTTTCTTGATCTCAAGTTCAAAAAATCGACGAAAATCGCTCGTATCACCGCGGTCCGGCTTTTAAAACCGTTTGATAAACCGGTCCAATTAAAAAAAAATCAAAAGCTTGGAAAAATTTATACGACGTAAACCGGTCGAAAATGGGTGAAAATTTCGAAAATCGCTCAAAAAAAATCGACCGCCAAAAAAGTTCAGCTAGTCCGTCGATTTTTGATTTTTTTTCCAAAAAAATTGATTTTGAAACTCTATGATTCTTTATGATTTTTAGCTCGATTTTTTTTTTAATTTTGTGCGATTTTCGAAGTTTCGAAATTGTTAAGCCCGCTTGATTGATTCTATAAAGGTCACATTTTATTTTATCTCTGGTTTTATAATTTTCTCAGGCACAGCTTTCCAACCAAACAACTCATCTCCAGACTTGCCTGGTCTACAAAAAACAACAGTATTTTCAAGCTTCATACGCATAATACTCTCTGGCAGGGAGGTTACCTAGACCTCCAACCAAACAAACCCTAGGTTTCTCAAAGCTTCTTTCTGTGTGTGTGGTCGCGCAGTGCCGCAGCCGAAGCCTCAAACTGTGCGCCATTGTTCATGAGCATGGAGATCGGCAATCAGCCTCGTGGATTCCATGGTTTGACCTTCTTAAACCCCTAGTTTCAGTTGTTGCTGCATTATATAATTTTGCAGTGTAGGCAACTAGGCATCCGACACTTGTAATGTCCCTGCATTTTCAATACGTTGTATGAAAATTTCAACACCGGCCACTGCTTCATTTCCTTGCTCAAAACCAACGGCTTGGTAATTAGGAGGGCATGCATGACTAGTTGACTAGTTTTTTGTGCAGGGGTTAATAGTTCGCCAGTAGATGCTAGTAACAACCACTGTTTGTTAGCCATCATGAAACGACCTGGGATTTGCATTGATCTCTGATGGCGAGTTACCACGTAAAACTGACATCTGAGGACCAATTTGAGGTTGCCCCAGCCATTTTTTTTGTGATTTTTTTATGAACATAATCGAATGAGCCTACTATGAGCAGGTCAACTTACAATTATGACATGTTAAAGATGTAGGTGTACTTTTCTAATTAATATTTCTTCATTGTTTTTAGAAACCTTTTTTAATTGTTTGCATGCTTACACCTCTATGCATCATCCTTCTAATACAAGTTATATAAATTTTAAAATAAGAAAAAAAATAATCACTGTCTGCATTAATATTTATGCACCTTTTTTTGAAATAAAGATGCACCTCGCTTCACGGAATCCCCAGAGCCCAAAACATGATCCATTTCCTTATCCCCTTGAAGCCAACAGCAGCACAAAACCAGCTTTCGCCCACTTCCCTCCCTCCACGGCTCCACCCCTTTGACTCCTCCCGACTCCAAAACCGCGGGCCGCATCCTGCGCCGCCCACCGGCGGCAGCCACCGCCGGTCACCTCTACATAACTGCCCCACCCGGAAATCCGAACAACCAGTGCACACCAATCCTTCCCCATGGCGTCCTCCCTGCTCACCACCCCCTCCCAAACCCTAGCCCTCACCCCGCCCGTCGCCCGCCACCGCAGGTTGCTGCCGGCGCAGGTGTCCTTCTCCTCCCCTGTCCCCCCGCGCCGCACGCGAGCGCTGCGCGTGCGCGCGTCGGTGGTGATCGAGAAGGAGACGCCGGAGAGCGAGCCGCCGCCGACGTTCCTGCGGGAGGACGGCGCGGGTGCGGGGTCCGGGTCGGTGCGCGCGCGGTTCGAGGCGATGATCCGGCGGGTGCAGGGCGAGGTCTGCGCCGCGCTTGAGGAGGCGGACGGCGGCGGGGCGCGGTTCATCGAGGACGTGTGGTCGCGCCCGGGAGGGGGCGGGGGCATCAGCCGGGTGCTCCAGGACGGGCGCGTGTTTGAGAAGGCCGGGGTGAACGTCTCCGTCGTGTACGGGGTCATGCCCCCCGATGCGTACCGTGCGGCCAAGGGGGAGGCTGGGAAGAATGTGGTGGCGGATGGGCAGAAGGCTGGGCCCGTGCCCTTCTTTGCCGCTGGCATTAGCTCGGTGAGAAGGTTAACGAGTGAATTGGCGTCAAATTTGGATCTGTTTTGAATTAGGACGTAATCTCTCAGTTGTGGACATTGCATTGCCGTAGAAAAGCGTGGCATTTTGCTGAGCTTTGTATGTTTGTTTCACATTTTTACACATCGCTTTACTTTTCTAGTATTGACATATCATACATGGATACTGGATTAATGGGGGGGGCTCATTTTTACTTGCAGGTTCTTCATCCGAAGAATCCATTTGCTCCAACGTTGCATTTTAACTACCGTTATTTTGAAACAGATGCACCAAAAGGTAACTATCCAAGGGGAAAAAACTATATAGTACTCTGTGCTTTAATATGCATGCGAACTCATTTTCAAAAGCTCACAATACAAATGATATGGCGCTCTTTAAATGTTGCCTTGAGAGAATGCAAACTTAAACTGGGGTCATCTTATTTACTGTAACTAGGAAATATCATATTTAAACATGATCATCTCTATTACAATTAATTTACATTTAGTTAGTCAGTATTAGTTCAAATGGTCTTCATTGTTAGGAACTGTGATTTTCAGTACTCTTGAATTATGAACTTTAACTTCAGATGCTCCTGGTGCACCAAGACAATGGTGGTTTGGAGGTGGCACTGATTTGACTCCTTCATATATCATTGAAGAGGATGTGAAGCATTTTCATTCTGTATGTCAGCACTTCCTACATATTTCAAAGTCATGCTTCCTAGGGTGTTCCCCCCTTGTTTCTCAGATAATATCAGCTACACTGTCATGCTAGCTCCCCTATTTTGTGATCATGTAGGTAGCATTCTGGTAGATGAGCTCCTTTGGAGCTATTATTATTTATAATGCTCCATTTCTTATTGTGAACAAACCACTGTTCTTGGATCTCAAGTCCGGTGTTACACATGCTTAATAAATCAAATGAGTTGTTATGGCGTATGTTCTTTCCCATGGAAAGGGAGATGCCTTCCAATCCAATAATTGAGCAATCCAACTTATTACTAGCACAGGCACTGTACAGACCACTTTCACCTGCTTGAACCCATCTCTGCAGAGTTTTCTGTTGCAATTGTAGAATTATATATTTATATCTTACTATTTTAATAGCCAAGAAGCTTTTATAACCTAGAGAAGAATCAGAATAGCAGATAGAGGCTAACTAATTATGATTAATAGGTATTGTTGTCGGTTGACCACTTTAGTTTCTGCTTCATATGCATTGAATTACTTATTTTTCATATTTTGACGTATGATTTCAGGTTCAGAAACAAGCATGTGATAAGTTTGATCCAAGTTTTTACCCAAGATTCAAGAAATGGTGTGATGACTATTTCTATATTAAGGTATGTTCAGTTTCTCATTTGGTGTTTTAGAAATTGAGATTGGAATCAATGGTGTAATTTAGAGTGCTTTTTTCAGTCCCTTTTGCGGTGTCTTGAATTTAAATCAATATATGCTGACTTGGTTTAGATACCTATGGTTTTCCACCGAAAGGAAGGAAAGGAATCTAGATAATATTGCTGCATAATAACTGTATTGGGCAATTGGTCTTGGGTCTGTGTGGCCATGGTAAATTGGTAATCCTGAAGATGATAATTTTCTGTTAGGCAGACTTTTAATGAAGCAATTAATGGTTCTTTGTGAAGGTTTTCGGACCTTGTGTTCGATATGCTCATAGTTTGCCTTTCAATGCAGCATCGTAATGAACGACGCGGGCTTGGTGGAATATTTTTTGACGATCTTAATGATTATGACCAAGAAATGCTTCTTGGCTTTGCTACAGGTAATACTCCTTACTAGAATGATCAAATGAACTTAATTGTATTCGCGTATTAGCTTGGTACAGTGGTTCCTTAATCTTTCATGGCTGAGATGGAATTTGTATCACTGTGTGTCTGGGAGTAGTTCAAATTGCTGGGCTCCATAGCATTGAATTTTGTTCCTTTTTTTTATTAGCTGACTGGTTAAAATTGACCCTACTAGAAATTCTGTGTTTTGGCTCCTGTGCAATATGCACTCTTTAGTTTTTGACAGGAAGCATGCACTCTTAGTTGTTGCTGTAAGTTATAATAACAAGAGAGATGATTTCTCTACAGAATGTGCGGAATCTGTAATTCCTGCATACATACCCATCGTGAAACGCCGAAAGGACACTCCATTTAATGAGGAGCACAAGGCATGGCAGCAATTGCGGAGAGGTCGCTACGTGGAGTTTAACCTTGTAAGTGGTTTTAGCTGAACACAGCCAAGAGTCTTGCTATGCTATGGGGTGCCCTTTTTCTGTCGTTAATATATGCTTCTCTTGAAGGTATATGATCGTGGTACCACATTTGGCCTCAAGACTGGAGGAAGGATTGAGAGTATACTGGTCTCTCTTCCACTTACTGCACGATGGCAGTATGATCATGTAAGCAAAACATACGACATAAATTGTTTATTAAAAGGAAATGGTTTAGAGATGTTTTGGGATATTGTTCTTGTCACATTCTTACCATTCTCAGGGGTCAGGCAAGCTTGCTAACGTGTCATTTTTGTTTTTGCAGAAACCGGAAGAAGGGACTGAAGAATGGAAACTTCTCGACGCATGCATAAATCCAAAGGAATGGCTCTGATCAGCTGGAGGTTTGTTTATTCTTCCAACCGTTAGTATTCCTCACACTGTAGCCTCAAGAGTTCCGACCATCAAACGAGGCTATCGAGCTTGTTTCAGTTGTTGTATCCGTCTCTTTTCCAAGTGAATGAAAGTAGCCAGTGAGGTGACCCCCTCTGCCCTTTCTGTATTGAATAAGCATCTCCATTCGTCTCCTTTTTTTTACTTTTTTGAGAGGGGAATCTCCATTCGTCTCCACACCGGTCCAATGGTTACAACTTACCTGGGTCAGGGTTAATAAAAATGCGGTAAACCGTTTGGTTTTCGACCGTACCGTTTCGGTTCGAAAACAGAAATCGAGCGGTTTACCGGTGGAATTTAAAAAAAAAATTGAAAAAAATTGGAAAAATTTATGCGATGAAAACCGCTTGAAAACAGTTGAAAAACTGCAGTTTTCGCTAAAAATCGCTTAAAAAAACGTTTTTCAAGAACGTTCAATTGGCCGGCTCCAAAAAACCGCGGTAAATCGCGAAAATCGAGTGGTTTTTTCGTTAAAAACCGCGGTTTTCGCGAATAGATTTGATCAAAATTCGGATTTTTTGAATTTGCAAACCGTTCGGTATTTCGCGGTTTTCAAGTGGTTCTTTGCAAAAATCGTTACCGCCGAGTTAGCGATTTTTGGCTTCCAAACGAAATTGTGAACCCTGTCTGGGGTAGTCGGCCCAGCTGGTACAAATCGTTGGCCCACTCTCATGGATGGCCTGTGCGGCAGGCCGACCCAGCCGGGAAGCGCGCAAGTGATACTCCCTACATTTTAGAGTTCGCCATTGGCCCAAAGGCGCCAAACACGCCTGCATGTATCAGTATTGAGTACAGTTCACGACTTCATGCACGGGCGCGTCGAATGGATTGCCCACCTCCCCGCCGTGCCGTGCCGTGTCCTGCGCTCGGCGCTCGTCGCATGCGATTGCGGACGACGCCCATGTTTCCGCGGAGGTGCATTTGTCGCTGGGCTCTGGCTTTTGCGCCGCCGCTCCCATCCAGGCATCCATCAGCGCGACCCGCTTGGCGTCGGTGGCTGCAGCCTGCAGCGTCATAGTGTACAAACAACCGGCTATTGCTGCAGCATGCGCGCGCGCACCGGCAGCGTGACGCGAAAAGTCAAGCCCTCCGGCACGTACGACCGCGCGCTGGCAATCGTCGCCCTGCGACTACGCCGACCCGTGCGCTGTGCGGCTGTGTGCGGGCAGGTCGATGGCTTGCCTGCGCTATCCGGCTCTGCTATGTTTTTTTTAGGTGTGAGAATAAAAGGAAAAAGGGAAAACGTAATGCACTGAGTTGATAGCATAATATGGTATTTTTGTTCTGAAAATAACTGGAGCAGTCTCCTTTAGTTTCAGTTAATTTTCTAGTTAGCAGTTGCATTATCGTACAAGAAACAACTCAAAATCCTGATGAAAAAGCTAACAAAGGAATAAGAGCATTTGTCAGTGCCATTTTCAGAACTAGTTTGCTAACCACTTGCTCGTCATGGCGCATTCCCAAACGGATTGAATTTCAAGCAATTGGAGCGCTGAGTGGAGTCCATGGACGCCAAAAAATTGATTGTACACATATGTATCTGCTAGTGTTCTTCTAAAATTAATATGCTAATGCCCCCACACACACACAAAGAGAAAAATAGATATGCTAATGGCCTCCAGTCCACCACCATTTAATTTTATTATTATGCAGCATTGCTAGCATTATCAGTCGTGTGCTGCAAAAAGCATAAGCATTAAGCACTTGAATGATTATTCATCATTATTATGTCGTCTGCTTACCTCCTGATTGTTTATTTCTGATCGGGCACTTATCCTCTCATCACAATGTCCCACTGGCTGGAGACAAATATCCAATTTCAGTAATTGCACATGGCCCCACCCTCTTAAGATATTTGAGCCTCAAAGTTTTAGCTAGTGCACTAGACTAGAGGCGTAGAACGCATTAGACCAATAACATGCTAGATCTCGCCATATCTTGCTCGCTAATTCTTTTTATGGGCTTCTTAAACTAATGTACCTTCCTTTTTGTGATTTGCCCGGAGCACAAGGATTAGGCACATTTCGGATAGCATAACGTACAAAGTAAAGAGAGAAACCGAATCTATGTTTAGTAATTGTTCATAAACAACTCATCTGCACATGAAGGAATAGCAAGATTGATGCACTGACGTCCAAAGCTGCTAAAGCTGGTACAAAAAACAAATGTTCGGATTGAAACCTGCAAGAATGGCATCATTGGAAAGATTACTCATTGCGCCTTTTCCATATCGAGTGCTGAACATGGATGCATAAAAAATATTCAGAACTCATGTCACACCATTTCTCTCTCTAAACTGTTCAAAATTTTTCATCAATTCATTAGTGCCTGAAACTGAGGTGTGCGATGGATGAATAAATCAGAAATAAATTGCAAGGCCAGGCATTCCCTGAAAAAGAAGAAGAAAAAAAACGGGGCTTTTCGCCACCGAGAGGGCAGTCTGCAGTGCCATGATGCAGCCTTTTCTTTCTCGCCTCTCCAGTTCCCATCTCTGCCTGTTGCCATACTGAGAAGACTCTTATCTTACCATGCTCCTCGCATAGCTTTACAGAGCTGCATTCCAATGTGTGTGTTTGTGTGCCTGAAATGGACCGTGCGAGTTGCGTGCCACGGGCAGCTTGCAATCATGGGAAGCATGGCATGAGGAGGTGAGATTGCAATTGCATTGCGCTGCATGATAAACTTTTGTCCAATTCACACAGGAAGCAGAAGAAGATCGGGTTTCGATCGGTGTCTGCTACTGACAAAATTTTAAGCCTATCGTCTGCTTCTCTATATCCTTCCTTTTGTCGAGCAAGAAAGAGCTTGTGGAGCGTGGCCGACATAGATATACACCGATCATGCGCTGCTCGGCTGTTGGAGCACTTGTTTTCTTCGCACAAGTCTGAATCCTTGAGTCTCCCACAACGCGATGTGCTTTGCTGTCAGAAACTTCATCCATGACCAGAGCGATAAGCTAGGTGCACTGCAGATTGAAATGGAGACAACTGAAGCATGGGGGGGATGAGGCGTTGGAGCATGGGCCCTCCTCGTCTTAATTAGTAGTAGTTTTCTTTGCAGGGTGGGTAATGCTTGTCCAACCAAACCATTAAGAATTGCTTCAGTTCTGACTTGGAGCAGATACTGCTGCCAGTTCTGAGCTGGGATGGTTTGTCATATATACTAACTGGTGACTAACCAATCAATTTGCCCTTTCGTTAGTCTGAATAAAAACGCCTTATTTCGTGTTCTTTTGTGCTACAAGCACTAGATGGAACAGTGCAAACTGGAGGCATTGAAACAGAAGTAGTAAGAAGCCATTAGCAAGTACGGTACTTGAAAACTATGATAGCGATGCTTAAATAAAACCTAATCTGTTGGTCTGGAGTGTAGGTGCATTGCACCTTGAAAGCACTGCTTTTTTTAAGAAAAAAAGAAACTCTCTTCTTGACTGTCTTTATTGTTCATGGGAATAATCAAGGGCAATGCAGAGCTCTAAATAAGTAATAATCAATAAGCTATGTAAGCATAGAGAAACTTTTGGTGGTGTAGAATAGAACAGAAGAATATTAGTTTGTGAAAAAAAATATCATACTACTAAGCAAAAACGTAGGTGAAGCGAACTTTACAAATCAGTATTAGTTGGATAACTATCAATGGTGTCCCCAACTTGCAAGAAGTTTGATGCCACTCTTCAATATTAAAATTGCTCTCGTCTATGGATAACTTGTTAGCTGAATGGAGGATATAAAGCAAAGAAGATTAGAAAGCACTACCGCTAACCTTATAATATTCAAAATTCTTTGTGTATGGTTTTTTTGGAAAATTCTCTGGATCTATATACGAGTCTTTTTTTTACAATTAGTTAATTACAAAGTTGACTGAAGTTTCGAGTGACATCCATCATTGACTCAGATAAAAGAAAATTTTGCAAATTTACATATCTTATGGATGCTTGCTCCTGGAAGTAAGCATAAAATTTGTCACGGCTTCTCAGAAGTACATATGTAATCAAACCAGACTACTAAATAGAAAGGATATGTATCCTGCAAAAATTAATGCAACTTGTACGATTGTACCATTGCAATGTCATCAAAACAGAGAACTAAATAATGGAAAGTATATATATATCCTGGAAAATTAATGCAACTGGTACCATTGCAAAACCATAGGAGAAAATCATTGCTTATAGTGCTCAAGCAGATAAACTTATAATGATTACTGAGATACGATTTCTCAACAAAAGTGAAAAGGTTACGGCCCTCAAATACAGCCTTTGCTTGTGTTTCCAACCAGAACTAAGATGAACTCAAGCATCTTTCCTAGGTTTTGGCTTCCAAGCAAAGCAAGACATGCCTGCCTGCCTATGTAATAACCTACCAAGCTCCTACAAATATTCACAAGAAAGTGGTCAAATAGTTTTGTTCATTGGATGATGAGATAGACGTGGTACCTACAGGTAAAAGAGAGGCCAGAAACAGTTTTTTCTTGACTTTCGCTGTTTTTGTGCAGGTTCCAAAAGAATGGATCATGGGTGTGTAATATGAGTCCAACCACCTTTCACATGCCTTCATAAGGGGTCTATACTAGATGGCCTCCATTAGCTTCACCTTTAAGAATTATATGAATTAGGAGGGCTAATTGCAGCCACTAGCAGTTAGTTGTGATAGTATTAAAAATGTATGTCTTGTTGTCTCACCTTTAACAAACTTTGATGCTTCTTGATTGGTGAGAGAACGTGTGCAATAGGCTCTGAGATCACTTGCCAATTCTTGAGAATGGTTGTTAACATCACTTAGGTCATGCCAAGTTTGTTGGTTCAAAAAATTATGCCCATCTTTTTCAAGCAAGTCCCAAATGGCTATTACATTCTTTACCCCATAATGTTAGCTAATTAGAGTTAGGCCCCCTAATTCTCATTATCTTATTATCACTTGATAAAATGCCAATATTTCCTTATCACCATCCCTGCGACATCATCTTAAAAATCTACTCATGTCATCTTTTTATAGTAGTAAAAAATCCTGCATCAAACTATCACGGGAACACAGCAACTATAAAAACCTTTGTACAAAGGTTGTTTAGTATACAACACAACCATGTAAGGCAGCTTTACAGGAATCTTCCCTTCCCTGTTGTAAAAAGGTTCACGGGCCTCTCGCATTTTTACATATCCAACTATTAGGTTTTTTTTTTTCCAAAAGTAGTGGTGACCGGAGAAAAATCAGATTCCTTCACATTTCATAACAGTAGCGGGCACGTCTCTCAAGGCACATGGATCAAAATCTAGCGAACTCATCGGTTTGGCTTTTCCTTTTGTACAGTACCATGTACCAACTGCTACTATACATGGTGATATATAATAACTCACAAGTAAGACGTGCTTATGCTTCAAAAAGAACAAAGTAGGACATACATCAGTTTTGTTTCGTGAGGGTCTGTTTGGTTCGGGAGCAAGAGGTGGATGTGATGTCCGTTTGATTCAAGAGCAAAAGGTGGATAGGATGATGCTATCTACTTTGATGGAGATAAAGTCATCTAAATTCATATTTGGTTGGAAGAATCAGGGATAGATGTGATGAGCCAAATTTTTGTTGAGTTGGATGGTGGATGTGATTGAGATTTCATATTTGGTTAGTGGGATGAGAGTTGGATGGTCTCATCTAGCATCTACAAGGAATATTTGTGTTTCTTGGCTGCTTTTATTTACCAATCCATCCAACCAAAGAGCAGGATAAATACAAAAAGATGAATAGAACTATGCCATCCACTCTTTGACCTTAAACCAAACCAAACGGACCCTTAGTATTCTAAAGTGAAGTAAGATATTTTAGGCGTGGCTTAAATCAAATCCTATTAGTACTACATGATAACATATTTTACGCATGACTTTAAGAGTAAGATTATACTTGAATCAAGGGGTTAATTAACGAGATTTGGAACCATGCAAAAACTACGGGTAATGATCTACAAGACACACCGTTTCTATGTAACCCCATATCAAAATTGTTAAGACATGGTAGATTGGGAGTAGGCCCAAAGTTTACCAAAGCAGTTGTAAATAAATCTTGTGTTTCTACGTTTCACCTTCCACTAACACTAAAATAACCATCGCAATGTTCGTATTCACTTCACGTCGGTCCCTTCGCTTAGAAGTTAGAATCCCCCTTTAAACTGCCCCTTTGTTATTTTTACCTGTCGTTTCAGATTGTTTACAGTCAATCTTGTACAAATTTAACCACTAATCACAAAAAGATATTGCACTTTATAACATTAGCAAATATTAGTAGATTTATTTATGTTATAATGTTTCTAATATTGTTTGGTAACCCATGACGTGTCCATGGTCAAAACGACGAGTAAAAAGAGAACGGCGGAGGAAGTAACAGCACAATCTGTTCCGGTGCGTGCATGTGCCGCGGGGCCGATTTGTGGACACAGTCGCATGTGCCGGCCGTGCGTTTCCCCTCGCCCTCGGGTTTCGCTTCGGCGCACGCCGTGGAGCACCGTATTTTCCTCCCCCAATCCCTTGCCGTGCGGCGCCCCCGCGCCAGTCGCCCGTCCAGTTGGTTAAAGAAAACGGCGCAGGCCGATCGACGAATCACGGGAAAGCTTCAAGCGCGCGCACGTTAGTGGGCGCGCCACCCCACGAGCCGACGCGACGCACCCGGCCATCGACGGGTGTCCTCGTCGCTACACGCGGCAGGCCGCCACGGGCCCTCGCACACGTGCACCCGCGGCGCACGGTAGCTCGGGAAAGCGCTTTTGCCGTCGTGGCCCGTGGGGGAAATCATTGCTTATACAGGTTTTTTCCACGAATCTGTCTCGCTATATATTCATAAATTTAATCCTCTATCTATGGTTTGGCAGATAAAATATATATCTTCTAAATATATTTGTGGAGCATAGAAGTCGGATCATTGCCGTAACAAGACGAACGAGTGCGATAGCATACGAACGTAATAAAAACTCATTGCCACCTCCGGATAGCGCGAAAGCTATCCTTCGGCGGGTGGGACACCGAATGAGGAGGTTCTCATTTTTGCTCACGCACCCTCGTGGAGTTGACGATTTGGGCTTTTGGAGTTTTGTTGTACGACTATTTTTGCACAACTACGCTTGAGTTTGTGGATTAAGTTCTTTTTTTTGAAACTACGGTGGAAATTGTGCCTTTCATTTCAATGGATTAAGTATTTGATACCGGCCTTTGATAGCCGCGCGTGTTACGGTTTTGTCATGTCTGAAGTTTGCACATAGCATGGGTTAACTTCTGATTGCAAACTCTTGTATGGATCGACCGGAGAAGCAATAGTCCTATTACTGTTCATTTTTCGGACGTGTTGGTGTAACATTTTTTCTTAACGTCTACAATATTTTTTTCGCGCGGATATTTCTACTGTTATCGAAAGAAAATGTTGCACGCGTAAAAAGAAAATGTTCAAGCGTCCGAAAAAAAACAGACGTCCTAACACAGATCATTCCGTTATATAAAAGTAACTTTGTTCAACACTATTATAAATGGTTAACCGTGACCAGTGATTTAGCTCCACTACCTTGGATTGGCTGGACGGAGAAAAAGAAATAAATCAAGGTAGATCGCACAGCTGATAGTTGGGGACGCACTAGACGTTTAAATTCCAAATAAAATACATTTCAAACAGGTCTATTTACTCAGCAGCAAAATTATAACAAAATACACAAATATACATAGTGAGGTGAATGATGATACATCGTCAAGAAATAAATATCAGGTAGCACCTACGCTATAAAAACAGAAATCGTGATTAATAAGAAAAGAAAAGGGTAGTGTATAACTCTATCTACTAGGATTTAAATCCTGATACCTTATTACACATACAAGTTTTCTTTAATACGAATTTTGTTAGGTCACAAATTTGCTTGTCTCTATCTAGCCGCGTGCTTAAGCTACGTACGTACTCATGTGTGCGCCTGGCAACAAAAATAGACCACACCCAAGGAACTAATTACAAGTTGCAACGATTCTCTCTCCCCCTCTCCATTGCAAGCTTTTCAACTCTATCACACTTCACACAAGTCACAACCCCTCTCTCCTCTCCTCTGATTGTCTCCCACAATTAACCCTAATTCTGCGCAGCACCAAGCAACCACCTCTGCTCTCCATGCATCAGCTCTCCTCCGGCCATGACGCACCGTCGCCGCCTCCATAACCCGGCGCCTCCACCGCCCCTTCCCCCCGCTTCCACCACCTTCCACCTCGACGACGACTCGCGGCTGCCGCTCCTCGCCGACTACGCGCTCCTCCAGACAGTCGACGTAGCCCTCGCGGCCCCGCCGTCCAACGAGTGGAGCACCGGCAGCGCCTTCACCACCGACCCCGCTACCACCACCGCTTCCACGGCCACGGCGCCGGGCTCCTCCCACCCCGGCAGGAGGGACACGTGGGTCCGCCGCGCCGGGGAGAGCTACTACCTCCAGCTCTCCCTCGCCATCCGCCTCACCTCCGAGGCATTCCTCGCCGGCATCCCTCCCGAGCTCCTCCTCCGCTGCGGGCCCGGTGCCGGCGATGTGGAGCGGCACGTCGCCGCTGACGTGGCGGCCGATGCCGCTGCCGTCTCCTACCGGCTTTGGGTACGTATAACCTCGGTCGTACGACACACATATGATGGAGCAATGCAAGTAGAGAGAGAAACACCAAGTCCTGCACATGCCGTTCAACTCTTTGATTTGCCTTCTTGTTATTTTGACACAAACAAGTTTTGACTTTGATTAATGATTAGGTGTTTTAGTGATTATGTCATTAGCAGTTTTTCGGATGGTCTACTACTTACTGGTGCTACTTAATTTGATGGTTTTGCTCAATTTTTTTGTTTGGAAAGCAATAAAATCAATGGTGTGTTGTTTGTTTATTGTAAATACTTCCTCCGTTTAGAAATATAAGGCATATAATTTTAATGATCTTGTTTAGAAATATAAGATTTATATGTAGATTTATTGAGACTTTTCCTACTATACTCCTATTTATTCTCTCTCAACTATATGTATTTATTCATTACCACCGCACACAAACTATTATCTCTCATCTTTCAATACAATTAAGTGGATTATCTAAGTTATTTTCACTCATACCTTTCCTAATTTCACTCAAATCTTAATCTTTGTATAAAGTTAAAATACGTCTTATATTTCTGAACGGAGGGAGTACATTTCAGTGTGTAGAGCTTTCTGCTTTAGGAGCAGTATTGACTTACTGCCAATTTCCTTGAGAGATGCTCATGCCGGCGATCGATCGGTTCATGTATCGCAAGATTATATGATATTCATGCACATTAGCAAAAGCAAGCTCATCACTAATCGTTAACAGTGCAAGTTGATGGAAGCAAATTGAGGCGTGCAACCTACTTCTAGCCAGTTAATTAGCTATTATAATCCTGATCCTAATTACGTCCGTGCCTAGTAGGGGAGTACTACAGCTTCTCGGTTTCATTAATTAATCCTATGAAAAGTTTAATTAACTAATTCATATGATGGCAGTGTACGTGTGTGCAATTAATTGTTCTTGTTGATGATTAATTAGGAGTAATTTAGGCTTAATTAAGAGCTAGCAGCAACGCAATGTGCTATACGCATGTGCAGGTGAACGGGTGCCTTTCGTGGGGCGACAAGATAGCGCACGGGTTCTACAACATCATGGGCATTGACCCGCACCTGTGGGCGACGTGCAACGCCACGGACGAGGGCCGCCGGCTGCCGACGCTAGCGGCGCTGCGGGAGGTGGACACCAGCGAGTCGTCGCTGGAGGTAGTTCTAGTCGATAAGTGCGGCGACTCGGTGCTCGTCGACCTCGACAGGCGCGCCCTCGACCTCTACCGCTCGCTCGGCATAACGCTCGATCTCGTCCGGCGCCTCGCCGTCCTCGTCTCCGACCACATGGGGTAAGTCAGTGGCTACTGGCTAGCTTGCTGCCATTGTTGCATGCATGCATAGCATGGGATTGCCTTAGGAAAAGGTTCGCCTGATAAATATCTGCGGTGTACACGTAGATGCATGTCTCGCTCGCTCGTGTGCCCGTGCTAGTTGTGCATGCACTCCCTGTGATAGTCTGATAGAATATCACTATACATGCAATTCAACATGTTCGTCCGTGAACCTGGGCACCGACGAACATGTGAACAATTAATACTTCATTTTCAGTAAAGCTTTAGGACAATCCATACTCGTAACTCCTATGTAGTACAGTAAGGCCTCATGAATGGATGATGCTGCCACAAGATTGGACCATTTTTTTTTACACGTCATCTGAGCTCGATTTTAGTCCAAAGAAGCCGATCGCATAGATGTCATTTTTCACTTCAAAATGTATAACTTCGTTGTACATGTTGCTACTTAAAATGTACATAACGATCGATTAACAGCCGTCCTTATCGGTCATCAAACATCTACTGCAGGTTCTCAATTCGGTAGATTGAAAAATGAGTTTTATTTATCAAAACTTCCAGTACTTCGAGCTGACAACAGCACATAGCTAGACTCAAGTCAGTCTTGAATTTCAGCTCGTAGTCTGCATGTGCCGGTGCATATAGCTCGCATTGGTTTGACATACTGAATGTGATGGTTGATTTGAAGGGGTGCATTGAGATCGGAGGACGGCGACCTGTACGTGCGGTGGAAGGCAGTCAGCAAGAAGTTGAGGAAGCGGCAGAAGTGTGTCGTCGTCCCCATCGGCGGCTTGTCCATCGGGTTCTGCAGACACCGTGCCATTCTTTTCAAGGTACTTGTCATCAGACAGGCCGTAATGCACTTGCTATGATTCATGTTTTCAGTTTTGAAAGATTGGGCAGGAGCTCTGCCATTCGATGATTCATGTTACGTTTAGAGCAAAAGGGTTTCAGTACCATCTCCTTCTCCAAATTTGCAGGAACTGGCGGATTTCATCGGGCTGCCATGCCGGATTGCGCAAGGTTGCAAGTACTGCTCTGCACCTCACCGATCCTCTTGCCTTGTCAAAATCGACGAGAGAAAATATGTAAGGTACGTATCCGTTCCTTTCCTGTCTTTTTGCACATATACCTTAGCATAGCTGAACTTAGACAGCTGGGACATGTTTATGCTAATCTATGGTATACATCGGTGAGGAAGAGTATCTTTGACAAAGATTTGCTTGATTTATTTTGCAATTCTGTTGGTGGCTTCAGAGAATACGTCGTGGATCTCGTCGTTGAGCCAGGAAGCATCTGCAGCCCAGACTCATCCATCAACGGGCAATTGCTCTCCTCTGTGTCTTCACCTTTCAAGACTTCTTGTACAACAGGTTCAGCAAACTACGCAACACCCGTTGCGGCTTGGAATCACTCGATAGCTGAAGAACGTCGAAACTCGATACTACCAAATCCTCAGTATTCGGGTACAATATCCTACCATCACATACGAATCGAACATTTAGGTTATGCAGCTGTATGCCTGTACACTCTGATCAAACCTGTACTCTACATGCAGTTGCTAGGTACTGCGTGGCCGAGGAGAAGAACTCTGTTCAGTCAATCAGCAAAGAAGGCGTGCTGTCGAAATGTGGTCAGATCACGCAGAACGGAAATAGCAATAACATATCAGTGTTTGAATTATCGAACCAATTGAAGGTGATGGAGATCGGTACCGAGGATGGAAATAAGAACATCCAGGGTGTTACGCTTCCGAAACGCCTGAGCATTGAGCCGTCTTTCGCCGTGGATTGGCTTGAGATATCATGGGACGAGCTCGAGCTCAAAGAACGCGTAGGCGCTGGTACTTCTTTACCTCCATGATTCATACTGGCTTGACGTGTGCTGTGAATTTGATCACTGTTTGGTGCAATCCAGGTTCCTTTGGTACCGTTTATCACGCTGACTGGCACGGTTCTGTAAGTACCTTAACTTCTCATTGTGAAAGCCTGTTTTTCTTACTTCTGCAATGATCTAAGTGTCCTTTGGAGATCATAAATTTGAGGTTGTAGAATTGGATATGTAGGATGTTGCAGTAAAGGTGCTTACCGATCAGGATGTCGGCGAAGCTCAGCTAAAGGAATTCCTTAGAGAGGTCATTTCACTATTTTTTATTTTTGCATCAAAAGTTCAATTTATGGTCAGTATGAATCTCAATCTGTCTCCTCTTCAACTCGGAACTTACTACTAAGCCTTGCAGATTGCTATCATGAAACGTGTTCGCCATCCGAACGTGGTGTTGTTCATGGGTGCAGTGACAAAATGCCCGCATCTGTCGATAGTAACAGAGTATTTGCCCAGGTAAACCTTCTAGTTTCAGTTGTCAGACAATATGAATAATCTTCTTGCACCAAATAAGATCCCTGATGGTGTAAACAGAGGGAGCCTCTTCCGTCTCATTAACAAGGCAGCTAGTGGAGAAATGCTCGATTTAAGACGTCGTTTGCGCATGGCTTTAGACGTTGTATGTATGATCTTGTCTTCCTTTTACAGACGACAAGCTCCTGAAATGCATATGGTTTCTCTGAATGTAATGTGAGTATGTGGCACATGCTGTATTCGCAATGCAGGCAAAAGGCATCAACTATCTCCATTGCCTGAATCCTCCTATTGTACATTGGGATCTGAAGACACCAAACATGTTGGTGGATAAGAACTGGTCCGTGAAGGTTAGTCGGAGTTCAACTCCCAAATAGTATAGCAAGATCGAAAACCATTGTTCTACTTTTGTCTCTTTACTGTCCTTAATACGACTTCAGGTAGGTGATTTTGGCTTGTCCAGATTTAAGGCGAACACCTTCATATCGTCCAAATCAGTCGCTGGAACAGTAAGTTTCATATGACAATCCTAGCTCAATTAATCTGCCAGTACATTTTTTGGTTTCTTATCACCGAATTATGTTAAACTGCAGCCAGAATGGATGGCGCCAGAGTTTCTCCGTGGCGAGCCATCCAACGAGAAGTGCGACGTGTACAGCTTCGGCGTGATCTTATGGGAGCTCCTGACGATGCAGCAACCATGGAGCGGCCTAGGCCCCGCACAGGTAATTTTCCTTCTCTTTACCCTGTTCCTGTATGGTGTTGAAAGGTTATGGTTCGTGATTCAGTACAGCAACCTTTGCAGGTAGTAGGAGCAGTTGCATTCCAGAACAGAAGGCTCCCGATTCCACAAGTTACTATCCCGGAACTAGCTGCTCTTGTTGAGTCCTGCTGGGATGAGTAAGCCTTTCCTATGACCCTTTGATAATTTGATAAAATCTTTCAAGTGGCAAGATCAATTTGTGCTTGACTGCATACTATGTTTTTGGAACAAGACGTTGTCAGTAGTGTAATTTTGCTTCCTTTCTTTAGAGATCCAAGACAGCGCCCTTCGTTTTCGAGCATTGTGGATACGTTGAAGAAGCTACTCAAGTCGATGCTTGGAGGTTCATGAAGAGCACAATGTTGTCCGTTTGTCCTCCTTTTTTGCTTTCTTTTTCTGCCTCTCTGTTGATGCCAATCTATTGCTAGGAATAAGGCAGTTGCCTTAAGGATATGAGCTCTCTACAGGAAGGAGGGTAGATGAAGCAGCACAAGTGCAATGCTGCTTCGAGTTCAATAGGCCACTTCTCTCTTTTTCCCTCATGCAAAACCAATAAAAATCTTTGCATTTGGTCCTCTGTCGCCATGGGGTGGCATTTGTACAGCGATTTCTACTAGCAATTGAAATTCTTCAGGGTGGGTGCGTGGTAATGAAATTCTAGTATCTCTGAATGCTGCCAATATTTTCTACTAGTTGAGCAGCAGGACTGTGCCTCGGCTGAAGGGGAAATCAATAAGATAACAAACAGAAGAGCTCACCTGAGGAATACAGTGAGTTTCCATACAGGCATAGAACTGAACTGAACTTTCAGTACTGAAAGCATCAGAGTGGCACTGAACATCTTTAGGTTTCTTCTTTGCCCTGACAGTGACATGTCAAACTGTCCTGAAACTCTCGCAACTGGTTTTCAGCATCGCCAAGCAGTCATCAGGTGCGTTTTGAACAGAAATTCCACCGAATCATCGACTCAAATAAAACAAACAAACAAAAAATCTACGAGTCACGGAACATAGTAGCATCTAAGTTGTTGCTTTGGGACTACATACATCTCTCGAAGTCCACCTTGGTGCCGCAGACTAGACTATCTGCTCCAGCTCCTGCGCATAGCCAAGAGTTCTCATGATCATCTGAAATGAGGGTGTTCTCTCACGAGGTTTGGATTTTGCCATGTGAAAAAGGACCGAACAATTCTCGACTTCCCATTCAGGTTGTCCCTGTCATCAACATGATTATTCAGACACAGAACCAGTAGTAGTATCTACTAGAAACTTATACGCGGCGTGCCACGTCGCGGGCGCGGCTCTCCACACGAGCAAATCGAGAAAACGCGCGATTGATGCTCTATACACGAGTAAATCGAGAAAACGCGCAAAAAAGACCTAAAATGAATGTTGTGTTTTCCGCAAAAGGCTTAAACGTAATGCTAGAAAAACGCAGAAAGGACATAAATGCAATATATATTTTTCCCCCAAAAAAAGGGACCTGAACGGTTTTTTTCCCCGAAAACGATCTAATCGTAATTCCGTTTTTTTGGTAAAAGGACCCGAGCGCAATGCTTAAAAACGCATAAAGGACCTAGACGTGATATATATTCTTTTTTGAAAAAAAGACTTAATCATAACTTTTTTCCGAAAAAAGGACTTATTTGTAATTATTTTTTCGGGAAAAAGACCTAGTTGTAATATTTTTTCGGTCGGCTCGGCTCGAGCCGCGAGCCGAGCCGGCTTGCTCCCGGCTCAAAGCAAGGAGGAGGCCGGAATCCTTCAGGCTTTAGTAGAGGGGATTATATGGTTTGATCAGTGAAATAGCTGAGTAGAATTTTGGTCTTCGCTCATGCATCTAAACACAGTGTGTCTATTAGTATTACCATTCAAATACCAGTTATTCACTATCGCATCGCTCATATGGAAACATGAATATAGGACAAAACACAGAGGATAAAATAACAATTAGTTACCTCTGATTTGCACTCGAGAAGCTCTTGGTCAGAGGTAAACATTAGCATTTTCTTTGCATCACTTACTGACAAGTAATCATATGCCTGACCACTGCAATCTGCTATTTCATCTCTAACTTCACAACAGAAGCCACATAGCAAAAACTGACAACGAAAATCTACTCACCTAATAGTTTCAGCAAGAAGGTCCATAAAGTAGACATGTGTCGATCATGTGGCACAGCTTGTCGAGCGTTGAACAATTGGCTGTAGCCAGTGCCGCACGGGACTTCACTACGCCGTTGCTTCAGAGTCGCGCGAACCGCAGGATGGCGAATCGACGGTCAGGCTCGGGCATGCGGTGGATGGATGGATCATGGATGGGTGGAACGGAACTGACGCACTGTGTTGTGCGTTACGAATACGTTTACTGAATCCAAAAGCGGGAAATTTTCATCTAGGCGGAGAATGATCGATGAAAGACCCCATGTGGTGATATTTTCGCTCTTTTGTTTCCCTAAAACATTACGACGCGCATGGCCAATTAAAATGTTGATCAGTAATTTGCAGACTACGTGGACGAGACTACTGTCGATAATGACATTTAACCAGATTGATCCCTTGATGAACAGCACTTGCACTTCTCTTAATTGCATGCTTCAATACGATTCTGATCGATTTCCTGCCACTGCGTAGCCTCTATATTGCATAAAACTCTGTTCGATGACGCCAAGGCAAAGCCACTCATGAGGAACGAACGCATACTGCATGCATATACACGTGTGCAGCAGCTTCAGACACGATGGTTATCTCGCATCCACAGCATATTAACTCCTAATTGATAGGGGTGACAACTAGAATGATGTGTTATTTAGTGGTTGCCGAAAATTAATTAAGGCCAGCTAGGCAGCCGTTCTGCAGCGGCCAGTCACTAGAGACAGCCTCACCTGCAGCTGCAGCTGCTTTCTCCTTCACACGTACTGTTAATCTGGTACTCCCTCCGTTAAAAAAAATATAAGGTGTAT
This sequence comes from Otatea glauca, assembly GCA_036346275.1. Classification (NCBI taxonomy): domain Eukaryota; kingdom Viridiplantae; phylum Streptophyta; class Magnoliopsida; order Poales; family Poaceae; genus Otatea; species Otatea glauca. The sequence continues at coordinate 7,657,684 of CM070718.1, read as the reverse complement.
TTTGACTTTACATATAGATTAAGAGTAGAATGAAATTGAGAAACATATGAGTGAAAATAATTTAGATACCCTACTTAATTGTTTTGGAGGATGAGAGATAATAGTTTTGTGTGTGGTGGTAATGAATAAATGCATATAGTTGAGAGAGAATAAATACATATATAGTAGGAAAAACCTCAATAAATCTATATATAAGATTTATATTTTCAAATAAGATCATTCAAACTATAAGTCTTGTATTTTTGAACGGGGAGTAGTATGTACGCGATAACGACTCTCGTCTTCTTTTCTGATCGATGCCGAAATTTGCCGTGTACAGTTCGTACATTCACTTACCCATTATTTTCAGTCACTTTGGAGCCGCATTGACTAGCTAGCGTGAACAGTTGAGCGAGTACAAACTGAAATATACATCCGAAAAGCTCAGCTTCTTTATGTCAATTTCATGAGTTCAATGCGGTCACAGTCCAGACATTGTGGAGTCATTGTTGTTTTATTCAAGAAACACATGAAAAGTATTAGATCTCACACCAAATTGTACTAGTTTATTTTTCGATGCATGGGTGCTAGTATTTACCATATTGTACTAGTTTTTTTTCGATGCATGGTGCTAGTATTTCTTCTGAGACTAAGAACATGAACAAAGCATAGACTTATGTTTTTTTAAGTATATTATACTCCCTTCAGTCACATATACATATCATTTTAGACATAGGTGCAGTTAAACTTTCGAAACCTTGACTTTAAATATCTTTTTAAACATTTAAATTGGATACATGGAAGTTATATGTGTAGAATTGTCTCAAAAAGTAATTTCATAATATTATAATTTTATTAGATTTTATAAATATATTACATTAGAAATTAGTTGTTAAAGTTGTGTTTTAAAGACTGCATCGATGTCCAAAACGACATATATTTGAGACCGGAGGGAGTAATTAATTCATATATTTTAACCGTTGAACCAAATCAGAAGAATCAAACATACACATCTAAAAGTTGGGATATAGAATTATTGGTAAAAAAAAGAGAAATTTGGTGTGGTCCAAACAAGTAATTTGTCAAAAGAAGAGGTTAAACAAACTTTGATATTTGTGAGTATTTGGTAACTGTTACTTAGATTCAAAAACTAAAATCTACGTGCAAAAAGTAAAATATTGATATTTTATACTCATGATTATTTATTCAAAGTTGATAAAGAAAATTTAAACAAAGGTAAGTTTCACCTTAAATGTTCGGTTCATTTCATATACAATTTTTTTTTCTAAAATCAGCGTTTACATTATCACACATTAAAGAGTCAGTAAGAGGTGTATCTCATTATGCTTCCAAAAGGAATCATCACAAGTAGGGTTCCAAATCTCGCAGAATTTCGGCGAAATTTCGGACCACCCCTAAATCTAAACTACCGGCCGAAAAAAATTAAAAAAAAATCTGAAATTGCTATAGTAACCTGAAATTTCGGTTTTCCTCGGCGGAATTTCATGTTTTTTTAGCCGGTTTTGAAACTTTTAGGGCCGGATTTGGTCCAATAACCCTTAGAAAAGTCATCTCCTATGAAAATTTATTAAAAAACCGAATTTTTGAGACATTTTAAAATTTTGGCAGAAACATTGTCAGATTTTTATAAAATTGTTAAAGCTTGATAATGAGCTAAAAATTTTATGGTACTATACTTAGTATTTTAGGATCATACATAAAAAAATTAAAAATAATTTAACTTTATTTGTTATCTTAAAAAAATCAAAAATAGAATGAACATAATTGGGACAGTTACATTGTCAGAATTTTATAAATTTTCTTGTGTGTGATTATGATCTAATTTTTTTTGAGAGATTAATAATTGACTCAGTACCATTTTATAAATTTTTCAAAAAATTTCAACTTTTTTTTTTGGTCAATAAAATCTATATAAGCATTGAACTTCATTCGTTATATTATAATTCAAAAATAAAAAAGAGAAAGAACATAAATAGTATTGTGCCTTGTAAGAATTGTATAAATTCATTGGAGTGTGATAATGATTCAAAATTTTTGTGAGATATTAAGAATTTCCTTATCACCCTTAAGTAAAATTTTCAAAAAATTTAAACCTTTTTATATTGCTAAATCAAATCTATGTATTGATAATCAGGCTTTTATCAGGACGTAGAACTGTCTGAATTTTTAAAAATTATTTAGGAACGATAATTATCTAAAACTTTTACAGAAACACTAATGTTACATCAAGACCTGAAGGACCGAAATGGCGAACAGAGGGGGGGTGAATGGTCGCAAATAAAAATTCCCCCAAAATACTCCAGCAAAAACCTCGACAAGATCGCTCAAAAGGAATTGTGAAAAACCCGAAAAACTAGACAACTATGTGTACCCCAAGCTTGCATGGATAAGTACCATGAAATATGTGGGGATTTTTGAGTCACAATCCTGGTTGTCTAGTGTCCAAGATAAAGAGGAATCAATTCAAACTCTTGCTTTTAGAAAGGACATCAATTCAAATCACAAAAGTCACTTTCAGAAAAGCAAAAGCAGAATTCCCAGAACTTGTCCTCAATTTGCACAGGAGGTTGGTGGGTTTCTGTAGCTCATAAAATTTTGAGACTTTTTCTCCCTGTGAGCATCAGAGTCTTGAAGAACTCCACCAAATTTCTCCTCAAAAGCCTTACAGAAAAACACGAAAAATCGAAGAACATAGTCTGGTCAAGAACTTCGAGCAGAACGTTTGGGGCTCGGTTTTCACCTCATGGCGCCCAAACGGAACAACAAGTGAACTCCAAAATTTTTCTGCAAGCGGATATCAGAGTCCCGCACCTCCTCCAACAAGAATCACTCAAAAAGGATTTTTCTATATTTTTAAAAAAATCAAACACTGACTGCTGCGCGAAGAACAAGTTCAGAACAAAGTTGGAACTTGAAAGAAAAGATGTTCTCTACTCAATCCAAGAGTGCAAAAGAGATGTAAAACCATATGAACACACTCAAAACATCCAAGAACAGCAGCATTTAGAAGGAGAGAGGCAAATCCAAATTACTTGAAAGTAAATTGCGGGAATGTAATTGCGGGAAAGTAAATGCTGAATTTAAATTGCGTAAAGTAAAAACATAATGTAAATGCGCAAAATAAATTCAGAGGTGGATGAATAAAACTTTCATTTCTGGAAGGGGAGGTTACAAAGCCTCACATTCATGTGGGCAAAGCTCAAATGAGCATCAAAAACCTCAACACCTTCAAGGAGAGGAGGCTACCCTCCACCCCTATTTATACTACTCTTGGGCCACCTACCACCCTTGGATGAGTCCTCAACCCTAGAGCACTCATCTAAGGGCTAGGATTAACCCACACACACAGCCATGCAAGGGCTAACCCAAAACCCACACACATACCGGGTTTTCTTGCACGGTTTTCAAAGCATACTACCTAGACCCGCTAACCTATCAACTAGACCGCAATCCGACGGCCCTCATTGGTCCACGCGGCATCTAGCTAGCATCAACTCCTTTCCTTGTCTTCTTGAATTGCCCGGACTCCGTCTCCGATCATCTTCCGGCGATCTCCCAACCGTCTGGACCTCCGACGCTCCTCGCTTAGTCCCGGTCATCCTTCGCCTCACCATGACCTAGCACCGTCGTCCTGCAACCATCAAAAACAAGGAAACTCCTCACATAGCAATGCCCACAAAGATGTGCAATAAACCATCCAACTCATCACTACCGCGTCCATACGACCGGTACTGCCACTCCTGGCAGAGACAACTCAAATTGCTTCATTCTGAAAATCAATCCAAATCAAACTCAAACTTGAGCACACCTTGCTCAAATAAAGTCAAATACTCATCACAAACATGGATGGACCTCCACATGGTCCTTCAATCTCCCCCTTGATGAGTATATTGACAAACCATACAAAAGGCATAAATTTGAGTTTGAAGAAAATGAAGAAGAAAGCAATTTTCAGTTGCAAAGTCAAACTTGGTCCAAAGATAGAAATTAGAACCATGACCAAGTTGACGAAGAGGAATTCAGATTTTAGAGTTAAATTTAAGAAAGAGCAAGTTTTCAACAAAAACTCTAAAATCCAACTAAACATGTCAAATGTGATTATGAGATTATGATCCAATGAAGTAGTAGCATAGTTTTACAAAGATCATAATAACCAAATAAGCATTCACATTTTATCTTTTAGTGATGCCTTTTCTCGTTATCTCCCCTTTTGGCAATATAGGCATCAATTTTTTTATGTATGCATGAAATGCAATCGAAAGAGCTTTGAGGATTATCCAATTGATCAAAATAGAAGGATATTACACCAAGCTTGTCAATTTGAAGATGACTAAACTAAGACATGTCCAAGTGCAAATCGAGCTTAGTTTTGAATATTTCATTTTAGCAAGAATTGACAAGTGCAACACTTAGCTTTAGTTTCAAAAATAGAAGAATAGCCACTCTAAGGATCAAAAGGAAAACCTAGAGTTCAACCTACTCAACACGTTGGGGAATCTAGAAGAGCATACAAGGTCCTTCGGGCTAATTTATCACTTAATGCAAATTTTGATTTATCGTCATACAAGACATAGCGGGGTGCAAATGTTTGACATTATTTGCATTCTTTACCCACATATGTCTTTGTTTTTAATTTATTTGCATTTTCTTTTGACAACCAATTGACTCAAGCCGTATGCGACCATCTCAAGATGAGCTCTTAAGAGGATGGTCTAGGTCAAACACGATGTATTCCAAGTTCATCCCAAGTAAAATGGGAAGCGGTCTTGTGAATACAAGGTGTTGAGTCGTATGTGCACAAGAAGAGTCAATTTTGTTTAATTTTCATTTTTAGCACAACGATTCATGAGCAATTGAAGGACTCTGCATGGATCAAACTAGTTTCACCCAAGTTGCTATAGGGACTCTAGAGAACTCCTAAATTTATCAAATTATGGCACAAACCTCTAGAGAAGAAACCTAACAAGTAAAAGCAACAAGTTTCATCAAGTTTTTCATTTAAGGCTTATTTCATTTTTAAGCTTAGCAAGTTAAATGAACTTTGACATACCTAAGCTAGTGATTTTCTTCAAATGATGTAGCATGGTGTATAGCATGAAGAAGAAATCAATTGCATAATAGACAAAGCTCATAAAACAGAAAATGCAGTCTAAATGCAATGCATGAACAGATTCCCAAACTCCCCCTCAACAAATGACTCAATTTTAAGCTCAAATCTGGTTAAAGTTGAGTTATTATCAAGATTAGGCATAAAGAAAAACCGAATGAACTCAATAATAACCAGAAAAACAGAATGAGGAGAAGAAGTCGAGAAACTGCAAAACTGGATGGCTATAGAGCATAGAAAAGATAGAAGAGACTCACTACGGCTCAGACTCGCTCTTATCTTCCCCCGTGACTGACATAGGGAAGCTGACTCTAGATCCCAACTAAGGAGTGCACACAACCCTGTCTACCCAGGAGGCCCAATACCTGCTAGACCTATAAGACTGTGAGGGAACTCAACCTAGAGAGAAGAGAGAACAGCTAATCACGCATAATAGCAACCTAAAGCACAAGATAAGAGGTCAATGCAAGGCATGCCAGAAGTCTAAGAGAGTGAACTCAACTCAAGAAAACAAGCCCAAAGTCACCCAGAAGAAACACAAAGAAAAGAAAAGCTGGAAGAAAACATATAATACATAATATACAAACCAGCTCCCCTCACGAAAGCCGTAAGGGCTCACGACTCAAGCTCACTCCTCAAGGCAACAAATCTAGAGCTATCCAAAGGCTTGGTGAAAATATCGGCTAAGCGAAGGTCACTCTCTGAATGAGCGCGATATCTCCCTTCTCCACATGGTCTCTAAGGAAGTGATATCTAATATCAATGTGCTTGGTGCAGGAATGTTGCTTTGGGTTTTTAGCAATGCAAATAGCTGAAGTGTTGTCACGAGAAAAGTGGCACACTCTCTATCTCTAACCCATAGTCCGTAAGGTCGATCTCATCCAGAGCACAGCTCAAACAATCGGTCTGCGACAACATACTCGGCCTCGTGATTGGTGTGCAACTCGGATTGCTTCCTAGATGACCAAGAAACAAGAGAAGTGCCAATGAATTGGCAAGTGCGAAGTGCTCTTCCTATCTATCCTCTGACCCGACAAAGTCGGCATCGAAAAGGCTCTAAGAGATAGACAAGAAGGCGAAGAGTACCAAATACCATAATCGGTGGTAGCACGAAGGTACTGAAGATGCGCTTGACCTTTGGCGGTGAGCGCGAGGAGAAGCTTGAAATCGGCGCATGGACACACAAACAAAATGTATGTCCGGCCTCGAAGCGGTGAGATACAAGAGGAGCCGATCATGCTCAAACTCCTTTTGATCGCGAGCTCACCATCCTCATCGGGCTCGAGGACAACGATGGTGGCCATAGGAGTCATCACCGGCTTCCCATCAGACATGTCGAAGCGCCTTAGGAGGTCACGGGTATATTTGCCTTGATGCAAGAAAGTGCCCTCCCGAGTCTGCTTGATTTGGAAGCCAAGAAAGTAGCTCAACTCGCCCATCATACTCATCTCAAACTCTGTGCTCATCACCTCAGAAAACTGAGACACAAGCGAATGAGACGAGCCACCAAAAATGATATCGTCCGCATAAATCTGGACAAGAAGAAAATGAGACTCATGGTGTCTGATGAACAGAGTTTTGTCTACTATGCCCATTTTGAAGTCATGGCTGAGAAGATAAGACTTGAGCCTCTCATACCATGCTCGGGGGCTGCTTGAGTCCATACAAAGCTTTGGAGAGCTTGTATACATGACTCGAAACTTGGGGTTCTCGAATCACGGAGGTTGTTTGACATAAACCTCTTCCTCAATATAGCCATTGAGGAATGCACTCTTGACATCCATTTGATAGAGCTTGAAGCCTTGGGATGCAGAGAATGCAAGCAAGATCCTAATAGCCTCTAGTCTAGCTACAGGGCAAAGGTCTCCTCAAAGTCAAGACCCTCAACTTTGAGAAAAACCTGTGCAACTAGCCTAGCCTTGTTGCGAATGACAACCCCATCCTCTCTGCTTATTTTTGAACACCCACTTGGTCCCAATGACATTATGACCGGATGGGGGCTCGACAAGTCGCCATACCTTGTTCCTCTCAAAGTTCTCAAGTTCCTCATGCATAGCATTAATCCACGATTCATCGGATAATGCATGAGAAACATCTTCGGCTCAAAGGAGGCAACGAAGGCGAGTGGAGGCGGCTGGACAAACTGATTTTGAGCGAGTGGCGCTCAAGCAGATCACCAATGATCGATCGGTGGATGAGCTTCTGGATATGACGGGAGGACCGAAGCGAGTGACCTCTACCTCATGCACGAGAAGAGGTAGGAGCGAGCCACTCTTGAAGGAGAGTCGGAAGGCAAGGGTGGTCACTCTGAGGTGCAGAAATGGAAACAGGAGGCACCTCAGGTATAGAGGGAACTGGATCCGGTGGAACACCATCATCTCCATCATCCTCATCTTCTACAAAGATGGTCTCGGAGGGATAAGAAGAGCCTGAAACATCAGGTCTAGCTCCTGGGCTAGCCTCATCGAAGGTCACATCACAGGTCTCTATGATCCTATGCGCATCAACACTCCAGACCCTATAGCTACGAGAAGAAGTCGAGTAACCTAGAAAGATACCATCAGAAGAGCGAGACTCAAACTTATCTAGGTTACCAGACTTCAAGATAAAACACTTGCAACCGAAAACATGAAAATGAGACACACTGGGCTTTCGCCCATACCTCAACTCATAAGAAGTGCGATGCAAATGTGCTCTCAAAAACACGCGATTAGAAACATGGCAGCGGTAGCTATAGCCTCACCCAAAACTTCCTAGAGTCTTGACTCGTCTAGCATCGTCTGGTCATCTCAACGTGGTCCTGTTCTTCCTTTCCACTCGCCATTCTTTGAGGCGTAGGGAGAAGAGAAGCGATGCTCTAAACCAGACTCCACACAAAAACTCTCAAAGTAGGAATTCTTGAACTCCGTGCCATTATCTGCGTATAGCTCGTAATGCACCGGGAGCTCAATAGACAACCTCTTGATCAAACCCCGATGTGAGAAAAGGTCTCATCCTTGAGGCCATGAAAATACCCAAGAGTATCTAGAAAAATCATCAACGATGACAAGAACATACCACTTCCCTCCTGCGATTGCACTCTATTTGGACCAACGGTGTCCATATGTAAAAGCTGTCACGGTGCATCATCATCACTACGGATTGGAGGATGAGAAGCGATAACCATCTTGCCATGTCGGCAAGGAGAGCAAACTAAGTCTTTGACCATCTTGAGTTTGGGCAAACCCGAATGAGATCATGGTACGCTAACTCGGGTCAAATGATCAAAACCAATGTGACCAAGTCTCCTATGCGGAAGGAGAGATCACGGGACTCGAAGCAATCAAACATCGAAGAGAGTCTCGGAAGAAGCGGAAAAATCAGCACGAAAGACTCTCCCAAATCTAGAAATCCATAAACTAACCCTCCCGATGAATCAAGGATTCTCAGGCATTACTCTTGAAGCTTACCTCGAAAGAGTCATCGATAAGTGAGAAACAGAGAGCGATTGTATTGCGACTTACTTACTAAGGCAACATCTTTAAGAATGAAATTTTGGTTAATGCGGATGGTACCTTTAGCAATGACTCTACGAAGATGCATCCCCAAAAGTGATTAACTCATCACGGGGCTCGGACTAGGAAGAGAACCAACGAGAATCTCCGGTCATATGGCGAGAACAACCGAGTCAACAATCCAAACATCGTCCTTCCCCATCCAAACGAACTGATCAAGACACAAGAGAGAAAGATGACTCGATCTTGGGATAGAGTGAAGACTTAGGAACCCAATCTTGAACCATCGACACCTCAGTACCGACCACGAAGAAGGCGGACTCGAGTGTCTCTCTGACGCTCAACTCTCACGATCGGGAGCAACTCGGTAGATAATCTAGGAGTCAAAGCGGGTTGTACGCCGTGGTGCAAAAGCCGGACCATCCCGAGAAGGTTGCTGGATCTCCTACCGAGAAAACACCTCACGCCACGATATCTACCTCGATGGGAAAAGCGAGGAATATCAAGAGGGACGGCGGAAAAGCCCGACTACTGAACAGCTCGGGACTAAAACTCGAAGAACTAGCATGAAAACCAAGTCTGGACGCCCAAAACAAAGCGACTCTCTAACTGTCTAGAAGCGGTGTGTGTCTTAGGAGCACTCAAAGTGCAGGGATGACCTGAATACCCTAAGAGCGACAACACGCTCACACCGAGTGATCTTGGCGCGCTCAAGCGTAAATCTACTAGGTGACCATCCTTCTTACTGAAGGTGCATGTGTACTTCGCCTTGCTAGAGGCGAAGCAATAGGAGTAACACCCTTACGGTCGGAAGTCCTATGGACAACCCAGTGAGACCTAAACACGGTGGTACTCACTCAGGAGCTACCACAATCTCACCACTCTTGGAGCCGCGCACTATGGTGGGAGGATGCGCGGCGTGCTCAAGGGATCAAATCCTAGACCTTGATTGAATCTACTAATCTTGGATTGGTCTAGAATAAGATTGAGCTTCTTCTTGCCTCCAACAAACTTCTCGAGAGTGCTCATAAGATCTGGTAATCTCGGAAGAAAGAAGCACAAGAAGAGCAGGGGAAGGAGAGGAAGAAGAACCGAGAAAGATGAGCTCTCTCAAGACGTGCATTTTCTCCTCAAGACACAGTGCCTAAATCTTGAGGGCCTTACAAGAAGCGCAAGGAGCATCTCTAATTCTATGGGCTTGGTCTTCTAATTTCTTCCTAAGCTCGACATGGATTTTATCCAAGTCCCCACAATCTCGATACATCATAAGCAATATTTTTGTGACTTATCTAGTAAGTCCTTAGCAAGTTTAGCACACTTGACATTGAGGTTTCATTGTCAAGTTTTAATTGCTTCTGACCCTCACATGAGCCGTTGGGTCCTTAGAAGCATGTGATTCAAGTTCATTGTTTCTAGCGAAAGCTTCCTAAGGTGTTCGCTCATGGCATCAATTTGGCAAGCAATTTAGGGCAATTAGAGCATGATGGAGTGGAGTGAGCATGAAGAAAACTAGCCTCAACAGAATAGCATCAACGAACTAGTGCTAGCATTCTTCAACCTAAGACCATCAAGTTCAACAAGCACACTATCATGTATGGTCCTTAGGTTCTCCAACTCCACAAGAATAGCATCACACAAAGAGCAATCATCAGTGACTCGGGAGGGAGAAGATCTAAGTGAAGCTAACTCCCGAGTCAAGGTACCTACTTCCTTCTCAAGCTTCGTACACCTAGCTCTAGCTCTAGCATGAAATTTTCCTAATTTGCAGAAAGCTTCGTTGAGCTCGTCATAGGAGGGTACCTCGTCCAGAGTCATTTGTAGAGCTGAGTCGCTGATGTCGTTGGTGTCGGCCATGAAGCACATCTTGGGAGAAGTCGTCGCCGCCTTTCTTCTCTTGCGGATCATCCTCGCCTCGTCGCTCCATGTCTCCGTGTCGGAGAGGTTGATGTCGTCAAGCGGCAAGGACACGGTGGAAGAGCTTCTTGTTCTTGGAGAAGTTGCGGTACTTCTTCTCGTGCGCGGTTCACGAACTGGAGGCTTCTTGTTGCGGTTCTTGTCGGTGTAGTCGTTCTTGCCCGAACCGCCAACGTCATTCTTGCCCTTCTCCGGCTTGGGACAGTTTGCCGAATGTGGTTGGGGCCACCACACTCAAGCGGTGATCATGCCACCTCTCTTCTCTCTCTCACCCTCTTGTATGCATGAGAAAACTTGCGGCGAGAAGAGCAAGCTCATTTTCCGAAATTTTTCGATTGGTCATCGCTTAGCTCGCAAAGGGCGGAAGAGAGAAACCAATAGAAGGATCGGAAGAAGAAGATCCAATGGGATCGGTGACCAAAGCCATCGATCGAGATTTCGTCTTAGAGAGACGACATCGATCTCATGAGTCTTGAGGCGGGAATAAAGCCCGTCAAGAGTCGAGTCGATAAGTCGGTGGTGTCCTTGATGGTGGTCACCTTCATCTCCCAAACCCGAAGGTCGAGTGCAGTCAAGAAATGCCGAGCATTGTCCGAGTCGGGGTATATGCAACCAAGCGCTCGGAGGTCGCTCAAAATCTTTGTAAACCGACCAAAACACTCGTCGAGACTCTCACCGGTAGCGTTGATCAAACTTGTTGTACTCGCGCTTGAATCTGCCTCGCCACGTCTTGATTTGAGTAGAGCCCTCATGGTAAGCATCGAGGTTACCCAAATCTCGTGGCGGAGCGAAGGTGAAAATCTATCATACTCACCATGGCTAAGACCCTGTATGAGAATGTTCCTTGCCTTAGCATTCGCCTCAACGTCAACCATATTGATGGCCGTGATATTTTCATCAGCAGGAACCTCATACGGGAGTTTCACCTTCTGCCATATCAGGTAGCCCAGGCGTGATGTATGACTCCATCCGGGACTTCTAAAAAGGAAAATCAACTCCATTAAAGATTGGAGGCTTGGTGGAATATTTGTCCGTCGCCATGGCTCTTGAGACCGGTCAAGATCTATGGAAGAGCAAAATCGGCTCTGATACCAATTGAAGGACCGAAATGGCGAACAGAGGGGGGGTGAATGGTCGCAAATAAAAATTCCCCTAAAATACTCCAACAAAAACCTCGACAAGATCGCTCAAAAGGAATTGTGAAAAACCCGAAAAACTAGACAACTATGTGTACCCCAAGCTTGTATGGATAAGTACCATGAAATATGTGGGGATTTTTGAGTCACAATCCTGGTTGTCTAGTGTCCAAGATAAAGAGGAATCAATTCAAACTCTTGCTTTTAGAAAGGACATCAATTCAAATCACAAAAGTCACTTTCAGAAAAGCAAAAGCAGAATTCCCAGAACTTGTCCTCAATTTGCATAGGAGGTTGGTGGGTTTCTGTAGCTCATAAAATTTTGAGACTTTTTCTCCCTGTGAGCATCAGAGTCTTGAAGAACTCCACCAAATTTCTCCTCAAAAAGCCTTACAGAAAAAACACGAAAAATCGAAGAACACAGTCTGGTCAAGAACTTCGAGCAGAACGTTTGGGGCTCGGTTTTCACCTCATGGCGCCCAAACGGAATAACAAGTGAACTCCAAAATTTTTCTGCAAGCGGATATCAGAGTCCCGCACCTCCTCCAACAAGAATCACTCAAAAGGATTTTTCTATATTTTTACAAAAATCAAACACTGACTGCTGCGCGAAGAACAAGTTCAGAACAAAGTTGGAACTTGAAAGAAAAGATGTTCTCTACTCAATCCAAGAGTGCAAAGAGATGTAAAACCATATGAACACACTCAAAACATCCAAGAACAGCAGCATTTAGAAGGAGGAGGCAAATCCAAATTACTTGAAAGTAAATTGCGGGAATGTAATTGCGGAAAGTAAATGCTGAATTTAAATTGCGTAAAGTAAAAACATAATGTAAATGCATAAAATAAATTCAGAGGTGGATGAATAAAACTTTCATTTCTGGAAGGGAGGTTACAAAGCCTCACATTCATGTGGGCAAAGCTCAAATGAGCATCAAAACCTCAACACCTTCAAGGAAAGGAGGCTACCCTCCACCCCTATTTATACTACTCTTGGGCCACCTACCACCCTTGGATGAGTCCTCAACCCTAGAGCACTCATCTAAGGGCTAGGATTAACCCACACACACAGCCATGCAAGGGCTAACCCAAAACCCACACACATACGGGTTTTCTTGCAGTTTTAAAGCATACTACCTAGACCCGCTAACCTATCAACTAGACCGCAATCCGACGGCCCTCATTGGTCCACGCGGCATCTAGCTAGCATCAACTCCTTTCCTTGTCTTCTTGAATTGCCGGACTCCGTCTCCGATCATCTTCCGCGATCTCCCAACCGTCTGGACCTCCGGCGCTCCTCGCCTAGTCCCGGTCATCCTTCGCCTCACCATGACCTAGCACCGTCGTCCTGCAACCATCAAAAACAAGAAAACTCCTCACATAGCAATGCCCACAAAGATGTGCAATAAACCATCCAACTCATCACTACCGCGTCCATACGACCTGCAACCATTAAAAACAAGGAAACTCCTCACATAGCAATGCCCACAAAGATGTGCAATAAACCATCCAACTCATCACTACCGGCGTCCATCGACCAGATCGCCACTCTGGCAGAGACAACTCAAATTGCTTCATTTTGAAAATCAATCCAAATCAAACTCAAACTTGAGCACACCTTGCTCAAATAAAGTCAAATACTCATCACAAACATGGATGGACCTCCACATGGTCCTTCAAGACCATACAAAAAAAATTCACAATTTTTTAACGTGGTTTAGATAATTTTTCATTTTGTTCAAGTTTGTTGGTAAGCTTTTAACAAGGCAGTAGTATTGTTCAAATTTTTAAAATTTTATGAAGCTTGATAATCATCTAAAAATTTTATGAGAATATTATTGATGCATCATAACCATGAAAAAAAATCAAAGTTTTATAACGTGGTTTGAACCATTTGGCATTCGGTTCAAAATTACGAGTCAGCATTTTATCAGGACAGTAGCAATGTTTGAATTTTTAAAAATTCCACAGACTTTAGAATAATCTGAAATTTTTATGGAAATATCATAAATGTGACAGGACTCTCCAAAAAAAATTTATAAAGTTTCGACATCGTTTGACCTACTTTTTTCCGTTGCAAAAAGACCGAAATTTCAGTATTTTTCGGCGAATTTCATTTTTTTCGGTAGAAAATGAACCGAATTTGAATTTTGGTTTTAGAATTTTGGACGAGATTTGTCCGAAATACCCAAATTTTGCCGAAATTTAGGATTCTGATCCTGGACGGTATTTTATCCGAAAACAAAATTCTAATCCTTGATCACAAGTGTCACCATGAGTACAGATATCATAGCGTGCATGCACTTCACTGATGCGTCACGGAAGGGGTCATGAACCAATCATGAAAAATCTTGGTGACACTTTACTCTCGTGTCAGTTATCCCCGAGAAAGTGTCTCTAAACTACAATTTTGTTGTAGTGTCGTCTAGATCATGCACACAAACAACTCATTAGAACTTGGCTAGAACTTATTTGAGCTTTTGACCTCATGACACATTTACGGGCAGTTGGCCATTGCACAGTATGAAAAAACTTCCACATCGATCGATCATCACTTGTATACGTACGTTCCTATCACGCTTATGGATCGGGAGGGAAAAGTAACCAACTTTGTTCCAACCAGCCTAACGTGACGTCTATAGATGCACCGATCGGACGTACTCTACAAATTTAAGCTGCTTATTGTCATGTCGCTTGTATTAAATTAATGGCGACCGTTCACCGGTCAGTTCCCAACTCCCAACCGTCTATTACTTGCCCAATGTGCTATCGTATTTCGTGATTCTTGCGTTGCGCCCATGATGATGGTCGCACCACATCTCCATCCGTTTCACGTACTATGCTTTATGTTGCAAGACGCATATAAAAAATATAGGATTAAATTAACAGAAGAGATAAGGATTTAACATGAAAGATTCTTTTAAAAAAACACACACGCAATATTACTATAAAGAATATGTTTATAATGAGTCTCTCTTCTTTTTTTTCTCTTGAGAGATGTTAGACGCAAATTGAATTGTTTTCCGCAGTTGGTGGATGGCTGAAGCATGCGAATGCGACAAGAGTTGGTGTTCTTGCAGCAAATTAGGTTTTCCCCCTTTCAGATCGAATAAATTATGCTCTTGATGCTCCAATTGTCCAACAGGAAGAGCAGATTTGACCACGGTCTCTGTTTCTAGCTTTCAAATAAAGTCGGACAATCTGCCTTTGATTTTTTTAAAATGATATATTTTAAAAATAATTTTACAAAAATAATATGACAAATTAAAATTTTACAAAAATACAGTTCTGTCGCTATTTCAAATGGAGACAGAAACTCTGTCACCATTTGAAACGGCAATAGACCTTCTGTCGTCATTTGAATTGGTAATAGGGTTCTGTCACCAATTTGAATGGCGACCGAAGTCTTAGCCTTGTTAACTAAATGAATCTACAACAAAATAATACATCGGCTAATGCAAACTGCTACTAAATAGAACCCTGTCGCCGTTTAAAATGGCGACCGAGTTTTTGTCACCGTTTCATTTGGTAACATAATTGTTTTTTTTGTAAAATTTTGATTCGGCATATTATTTTTGTAAATTTATTTTAAAAATGTATTATTTTTAAAAATAATTCATCTGCCTTTGGTCTAAAACAATTTTGACTAAGCTCAGACCACGGTGTCTCGTATAGACACACAAACACACATCACACTAGTTTTTACCATTTTTACAAGTTACCATTACATACTACATATATTAAACCCCGCAGCTTTCTAGCGCTCTCACCGTAGCCACGTCGATTTCGGACCGACGTGGCCACGTGTTGTCGCGTCGTGGCTCAGCTGCTCCTACGGTTCATATATTTTGACGTCGTTAATCGGCAATAATGGCCGCGCGGTGCAACGGTAACGACCCCTCGCGCTCGCCCTGTTGGTCGCACATTTGAGTCCCGCTCGCGTCACTCTGCGCGATTTTTTCACGCGCGACGCACGCGCTGCGTGTCTTTTGTGAAAAAATGCCCAGCAAAACCCAAAATTACAGAATACTCCTTCCTTTACGGGGAGGACCCAGAACTCCTGAATTTTTTTTTTTGAAAAGACACTTGGAATTACATGTCTTGCGCGAGAAGGGCACCGAAATTTTCTACAATTACAGGTTGGTCTGTTTTTTTACTAGAAGACCCACATATCTTCTTTAGTGCCCCCGGAAATTCTCTAAAATTACGGAATAGTTAGGTTTTTGCGAAAAAAAATTCAGAACCCCAAAAATTCCCTAAAATTATGGAACAGTTTTTTTTCCTAGAAGACCTCCGAGTCTTCTTCCGTTTGGTTTTTAGCACCCTATTTTTTACGGGGAGGAGCTCAAATTTTTCGTAAGCCCTCCGGAGCTTCTAAAATTTATTTTTAGCACGTCATTTTGTACAAAGAGGTGCTCACATTTTTTGCGTAGAACCTTCAGAGCTTCCATAATTTATTTTTAACGCATAGTTCTTTACGAAAAATTGCCTAAAACTTTCAAAAATTATGTATTGGTCCATTTTCCCCCGTGTTACACTCTTTAGAGCTTCCACAGTTTATTTTTAACTCATAGTTCTTTACGAAAAATTGCTCAAAACTTTCAAAAATTATGTATTGGTCCATTTTTCCCCTGTTAGACTCCCGAAACTCACGTGATTTTCACTGCTTGTCTTGTATTGGCTACCGCGGCGTGGTGCGGCGTGCGCCACGCCCACGCATCTAGTTATCTTTAAACTCTCGTGCATCTTGTTACCTTTAGAATTTTGGTACCTTTCTTAGTCGCTCAAAGTATATTTTAGTACCTCACGATAAGGTAAAAAGTCTGATAACAGCTCCATGTCGTACGGTGAACTAGCATATAAAGGACATGTAGATCGATCCCCAGGAGTGACTTAAACCTCCCCAAAGTCGCCGTTTCAAGTTTACAGAGGTTGCATGCATGCATAGGACGTTCCCAACGCCCAAAATCTCATTTTCTTATCTCGCGTCGTTGTTCGTGACAGCAAACGAATGGCCGCGCCCATTCAAGCGCTCGCTCCATGAGCACCCATATTTTTGTTCTAGTTAAGGCGTCCTCCCGCCATTTTCCCGCGCGATCCTTAATTCCTGGCGCTTTTCGGACCACGGGGGCACCGCGCCGGGCGCTAGACTAGGTCGGGCCAGGAAAATTGCAGCAGCGGCCGGCTGGACCGCCGGAGCGGTAGATCTATCTGAGCAAATGGTGTCCGTGCCTAGCCACCACACCGCAGCGCCCGGTTAATTACCACTTCTAGTTACCGCACCACCACCGCTAGCCCACCCAAAAAAGGTAATAGTCCTGTGGAACATTATTACATCAGGGATCGGAGAAGCAAAATAGTATTGTCCTAATCCACCGTATCGAGGTTTTCGAAAATCGGTAGAAATCAAAGGGTTTCGAAACCATTTTTTTTTTTAAAAAAAAATTGATTTTCACCGATAATCGCTTAATATGTCTCGATAATTGATTGAAAATTTTGTAAACCTATGTTCTTCGGCGGTCGATTTTAGCGAAAATCGAGCGATATTCAGCAATTATCGTGATATTTACGTCGCATAAATTTTTCCGAATTTTTGAATTTAACCGGTTTACCGACCGATATTATATATCATACTGGCTCGATATGATCGATAATAGCGACTATCGACGATATTGCGAACACGGTCCTAGGAAACATTGTTCCGATTTGTTCATGTCCGATTCACCAATTGTCCATGGGCTGCTTGTAAGGTCGGCCACTTCTGTAGGGCCGGCCTACCTGCTGAGGCCTGCCTAGTTGGATTGGTACAGATCTGAACTATCAATCTAATAGTAACCTACATTTGTCGATCCTTCAATACTGCTATTTACAGCCTTGTTTCCTCTCTTTTTCTCTCCGTGTGTTTCTTCAGCTATGGTCCTGAACTCCTGATGAAGAAACAAACAAGCATCTCGTTGCAGGGGCTGCAAAATGTAGCGAGTACACAAGCAGCACTGTCGCCTTAAACTGCATGCCACTGTTTCCACGACTACTGCAGCGGACATGTACTTCTCGTTTGTTCAACGGTGCGTCGACGCATCGATAGGATGAGCATGCGTGCGGCAGATCTGGCTGTACTTTTAGGTGCACATTCAGTTGCAGGACTATAAAATTTCCAACTTAACGTACACTTTACACACACAACTCAATAGTCTTGTACGATAGTTTTGTAACATCATAAATCTAATACATATATTTAAAATTTATAATAAAAACGTTACAGATAGCTATATTGTCTTGCAAATCTTAAACTACTAAAATCGAAATCAATTCAACCACTAAATTTAGTCTATCGAAGAAGAGATGATTTTCTAACGATTTTCAAATTATTAAAGACAGCGGTGCATATCTAATCCGGCAATTAACTCATCGGAGCGGCGTCCGGCACGCAACGCGACTGGGAGCTGCACGAGCCGGCAAAGGCAGGCCCTGCCGTGCCGCTGCACCCCCACTCCACCAGCCGCGGAGGCCGCAACTAACGCGGCAGAATGGCAACTTGGGCACGCGCGGACGGACGTGCCGACCCGCGCAAAACCCAGCAAAAAGGCGCCCCAAGCGCAGCAGCAGCGGTCAAGCGGCCGTCTCATCCATCCGTCCGTCCGTCCGTCCGCCGCTGCTCACTGCTCGGTGTTCACCTCCCAACCAACTGCCCCCGCCCGCATTTAAATTCCAACCAGTGCGCTGTGCTGCCCAACCCACCAGTACAAGCCACTCCCTCGCGCTATATATTTTCCCCACTACACGCGTCCGCCGAGACCGTGCACGGCCGCAGGCGTTCGTCTAGTAGCGAATTGCAGCGCGATCGGCATGGTGTTCGAGGAGGGGGCGGCGGGCGGGGAGGTGGGGGCGGTGCACGGGCACCGGCTGTCGACGGTGGTGCCGAGCTCGGTGACGGGGGAGGTGGACTACGAGCTGGCGGACGCCGACCTGGCCTTCAAGCTGCACTACCTGCGCGGGGTGTACTACTACGCAGCCGGGGACGCCGTGCGGGGGATCACCACCAAGGCGCTCAAGGACCCCATGTTCCCGTGGCTCGATGCGTACTACCCCGTCGCAGGCCGCGTACGCCGCGCCGAGGAGGCCGGCGCCCAGGGCGCGCGCCGCCCGTACATCAAGTGCAACGACTGCGGCGTCCGTATCGTCGAGGCCAAGTGCGACCTTGCGCTCGACGAGTGGCTCCGCGACGACGCGCCGGACCGCCTCAGGCAGCTCTGCTACGACAAGGTGCTCGGCCCGGAGCTCTTCTTCTCCCCGCTGCTCTACGTCCAGGTAACTATCAATCGTTATTAACCTTATCGGCACATATGTTTTGATAATTTGCATGTTGAATTAAATAACTCAACCGTAGGAATCTTTTGTAAGTAGTTAGTGGTGTATTGGTACTAGTTATTGCTAGCCTATTAGCACACAAGTTTATGGGGATTGTTAATTAACAGTTATAAATATGATTAGTTCGTGCGGTCTCTATCGGAGATTTGGTTGGCTTGGGATGTATCATGTAGCTTTTGGTATAGTTCGCAGCTGCGGCCGTAGCTGTTAACCATCAAACATTTATGCTACAAATGGCGACCTTAGCTAGTACTACAGTGTGCTTGAACATTTGACCGGCTCTGGCATCTAATACTAAAATCACAAGTGTCATGGTACTACTACTAGAAGGTTTCTCTGAGCCTGTCCGAATCTTAGCTAGCTCTGATGGTAGTTACCAGTTTTTTGGTAAAAATCTTCAGTTCAGGGCGCACAGCGGCGTCGGAAAGATGCGGCGAGTTCGTGTATTTATTATGGTGCTTTCACTGCTTTGTGATATTGGCGAAATTTGGAAAGTTTTTCATGCGACCAGCTGGTATGATGCCGTGAAATTGCCGGGGGATAGAGTAATTGCTGCAGCTAGCACGGACCACCTTGTCATCAATCTACTGTTCGGTTATAAAAAATATTCTCAGTAGTACAGGAATCACACAAAGCGAGTGAAGCGGTTATAACGGTGAACTGTTGATGGACATTTTTTTTTCTTGATATGCAAACATAACTGAAAAAACACGCCTCGTAGACTTTGTTGGAGGGAGTATTCATTACTGCACCTTTACCCATACCATGCCTTCTGAAGCTGCCAATAGGTATCAACAGTATTAACTGCACCAAGCCTTTCTACTAGTAATTCAATTCCCTTGCAGTCTGATTACTCCACACTTCAGTATCCAGTTCTCAAGAATTGATCCCAATCCCACCATCAATCCATCGTACCAAAGGAACAAAAAAGATATGGGCTGAATTGATCCCAATTTCGCTGGCGAGATGTCCTTTCGCTTAATGGGGGCGAGTCGAAAGATTGAAACGATGGCTTGAATAGTTTGATACATCGGAGTTCAATGAGGCGCACGGTATTCTTGTACTTCAGCAGTGAAGTTCCTACAGTGGCATCTCAAGTAACAAATTGAGATGTAATGCAATCTTGTTACGATGTAACTTTAGCTGTCGTACGTGAACCATTAAATAAAAAAGTGATAGACCATAGAAAGTACTATGCCGATCTTAATACTGTGCAATCAGGGCTATTTATTCTCTCGATCGACGATCGTGGTCTACGGGAATTGCAGTGTCTGTAGAAACTACACAGGATCCCTTTTCCAAGTAAACCACACCCTTATTTATTTGACAACTACAAATCTTAGTAACATGGATGGCCCAGTACTGAACATTCACACCAGAGCTGTAGAATGATCATTTAAGAGGCATGTTTGCGAACAGAATAAGGTTTTATGCATCACCGTCGAAGGCCGGTGGTGCATTATGTTATGACCAGCTTTACCATGTAGGACCACCGCGTGACAATTATAATTTTGGCCTGATCATATATATCAATCCCAAGCTTTTCAGTCCAACTTGCTTAACCAAATAGTACACCTTGATTATTTTCTGAACCTTGATTTCTTTTCTGAGCAAAGACAACTTAATTTTGGTTTGCAAATATAAAGCTCAAACTACTTACAAATCAAAGAAAATTAATCTTTGTCCCTGCGTGATACTTGAAATCTTAAATCTTACTGTGACGCCTTGTATCGATGCAAGGTACAGTACTGACTGATTTGAGCTCCAAGTTGTAACTAGTGACGACAATGCTTCCTTGGATTGGATTGGCACGCAGGTCACAAACTTCAAATGTGGAGGGCTGGCGCTGGGGTTCAGCTGGGGGCACCTCATCGGCGACGTGGCGTCGGCAGCCACCTGCTTCAACAAGTGGGCGCAGATACTGAGCGACAAGAAGCCGGAAGACAACAACCTCGACCCCGCGAACAAGCCGCAAGACCGAGCACCCGCCGGCGCTGCCGCGCCTCGTTCCGTCAAGCCGGTCGGGCCCATCGAGGACTACTGGTTGGTCCCAGCTGGCTGCGAGATGGCGTGCTACTCCTTCCACGTCGCCGAACCAACGCTCATGAGGTTGCAGCAGCAGGAGTCCGCGGGCCACCATGCAGGCGCCTTCGAGCTCATCTCTGCGCTCCTGTGGCAGACGGTGGCGAAGATCAGGGCTACCAAAGAAGTGAAGACCGTGACAGTGGTCAAGACCGACATGTCCGCCAGGAGCGGCAAGGCGCTGGGCAACGAGCAGAAGGTCGGCTACGTGGAGGCGGGCTCGTCGCCAGCGAAGACCGACGTCGCCGAGCTGGCGACGCTGCTGGCCAAGGAGCAGGTCGACGAGACCGCGGCGGTCGCGGCGTTCCCGGGGGACATCATCATCTACGGCGCCAACCTGACGTTCGTGGACATGGAGCAGGTGGACGTGTACGGGCTGGAGATCAAGGGGCAGAGGCCCGCGCACGTGGAGTACGGCATGGACGGGGTCGGCGAGGAGGGCGCCGTCCTGGTGCAGCCGGACGCCGACGGGCGCGGCCGGGTCGTCACGGCGGTGCTCCCCAAGGACGAGGTCGAGAGCCTCCGCGCCGCGCTCGGGGGCACGCTGCTGCAAGCTGCTTGAGCCGCCGGCTCGGTTCGAAACTTCAGTTTGGTGATGCATGCTTGTCTAGTTTGGTGAATTTCACATGCTGTATACTTACGAACGTACGTAGTAGGATGATTTTGGCGCGTGTTTTCCTGGGTTATGTTGTACCATCTATGCGCCTGTACTGTGATCGATCGGTTTGCGAAGTCTGTATTGTACATGCTCTCTTCCTAATAAGTTGGTCGAACAGATGAATCAAAATCAATATTCAGTGCTACATTGTTAATACTTCCTGAAGAATGCGCAATTAATCTGGCATGAAACTGATGAAATCGTGAAATGCGCTTAATTACCTAGACCTGGACGCCTTCCGTCGCGAGCTGCTGCGACACTGCTACTGCCGCATATGCACAGAGTGCACAGTACAGTTCAGTGTTTTATCAGCGCTCATGTAACTTATGTTGCTCTTGCTATAACTTATTATAGATTTTTTTACTATCTTTGAAATGTATCAAAAATATACGTTGAGCTATACCGTTAAGTGGTACAAAAATTTAAAGAGTAGTGTTAATGAATGGTCTACCTCCAAGGATTCACCTGGCGAGCCAACCAACCGAACGTAGACATCTTCTTATTCGTTAAGTTTGGCGTGCCGAGTGCTCCGGTGTATTTCAGGTTTAATCAAATTCGTCGTCTTTCATATTACTAGTAAGAATACTACAAGTGTTCTTTGCCTTTTGTTTTATAAACAATTTTTTTGGGTCCTTCGTCTGAATTGACTACAGTTAAAAAGCGACTCATGTGCTGTTATTCTCGTCCTGAAGAGCCAGAGCTTTTTTTGAAACGTGAGTGTGTAAAACTACGACTCTATTATATATTAAAACCTCGTGGTATGTCTCTTAGAGTTATAAAGAAAAAAAAGGAAATATGTTAGAAATTCCCACAGAAGAGCAAAACATGTGACTCTTAATCTAATGAACCCTAATTAAGTTGAATTATAGCAACAATAGATATTATTATTTAAAAACATTTAACCATGTATCTAACATATCTGAGTTATAACAGCTTAGATTAAAAGAAATAATTCATGCCAAGTACAACAAAAAAAGAAATTAGTCGTTTGATTTTTCATACGAACTCTAAATTAAAACTCGTACATAGGTAAAGTTCGGAATAAAAAATAGCAGTTGGATTTGTACGTGAATTCTAACCTAAAACTAATATTCAAAATTAAATAAAAAATAACAATAAAATCAATGGCACAGATAAAAAGAGTCCATACCAAGCACAATAAAAATAATAGAAATTCAGAATGAAAAATAAAAGGAAATCAACTATTTTACCTTAATACAAACTCAAAATTAAAACGTACTGAAATTCGGAATAAAAATTAGCAGTTAGATTTGTATACGAATTCTAACCTAAAACTAATACGTGGAATTAAATAAAAACAATAACGAAAATTAACATATATTTGGAATAAAAAATATCTATTTTATTTTTATACGAAATCTAAATAGAAACCTAAAATTCGAAATTAAATAAAAATAACCACAAAAAATAACAGTAGAATAAAAATAAAAGTAAATTAGGGATTGCTTTTTATAATTCCATAGTAAGTGAAAAAATGTAAATTTTGGTTTTATTCAGAATTAAAACTCCATAAATATGCTAATTAGTTAAAGAAAATAAAATAAGGTAAGGAATTTGATTTGTATATATATATATATATATATGTGAATTATTAACTATTATGTAGAAAAAAATCTACCATCGCTAAGAAAATATAGAATATGATAAAATTTTAAAAAGTTTATTCTAACTCTTTATTCGATGGACCTCAATTGAATAAAAGAGAATCGATAGATATCCACTAGGCTATACCGATATAAGCAATGCCACGCTTATAAGCAATTTCAGGCCGGAAAGGCTTTGTTTTGTGTATGGGCCGGCTCAATTTTTGAAGCAGCACCTGCCAATAAGCCCAGCGCAAGTTAAAACGAGGAACCCCTTCGTACAAAACAAGTCCGCCTCTGTCTCCTCTTGCTTCGCCAACTCCAATACCCTAACCAGGCTAGATCACTTCTCCTCCTCTGTTGCGGCGGCGGGCGAGAGAGAGAGAGAGATGGCGAAGTCGCTGCGATCGAAGCGGGAGAAACGGCTGCGGACGCTGCGGCGGGAGATCGCGGAGCCCTTCTACGACAAGAAGGAGGTCGCCAAGCTCGCCGCGCAGGCCGCCGCCCTCGCCGCCCCTAAGGTCCCGGTCCGCGCTCCCCCGCCGTCCCAGGATTCCGGAAGCTCTCGCGCCGCCTCCAGTTCGGCCTTGGCCATGGGTGAGCCATCTTGCACTTGCTGGTTTACCAATGGATTGGGTGGCTGGTGTTAGTTTCATGGGGGAAGGCGGAATCTTTATCGCCGGCGTGCTTGTTGTTGGTTAGTAAATATCAATTCAATTCGTCAGGTAGAAAATATAGTAGTAGTTCTATTTGTTCGCAGTAAGGTCTCGGCTGTGTTATAGTAGTTATTGGCAGAAAGGGCGTGATTCTTACGCAGATTGCCTGTCAGGAGCTGCATCTGCTAGTTTCTGGAGTGAGAAGCTGCGGAATTGGTGACAATGAGTTCGTTGCTATGTTTGGCTGGTTTCTTTGGAGGAAGATAGGAACGGCCTTTGAGTGCTGTTTCGATGTCTAGTTCAAAACTCTCCTTAAAGTAGCAACCAGAGTAGACTTATCTGGGAAAGGCATGCTTGATAACTGTTGCATGGGTTAATGATTTGCGATTAGTACTTTGCATGAATGCTTGACCCACTCGAATTACCTGCCGATATGTTTATATCTTGTGTTGATTGGGGAGGCTTTGAACTTCTGTTAGCGTCAACTTCTTGTTATTCGTCTGTTTGTGTTGCTTCCTTATGTCTGGATTGGATTACAATTGTCTTAATTGCGAAGAGCTGAGGCAATTGGTGCCACATAGTTCTGCAATTTCATTTGCACCTCATCTTTTTGTGTTTTCTTGACTGATATGTCTTCTTCTCATGAATAATACAGATGTGGAGATGGCCGATGGAGGAAACAACAGGTCTACATCCTTCTTGAAGCCAATCGGCAGCATTAGCAAGAAGAAGGTACAGCTTCACTTGAAGATCAAGAAAGACAAGAGAAAAGCTAGAAAGAAGGGAAGGTTTGGGAAGAAGTAGAAGATGTGAGAGGCTGAGAGCTGCTCAGTTATGAATCATGCAATTTTGTTTTGTTAATCTGAACAACGCATGTAATGGTAATTCTACTTGTGCACCAAGTGTAAACCATCCATTCTCGGGTGGCTACCAATGTCGTGAAATACTGCAATGAGCACTTAACGAAAATAGTGATGTCCTTTTCAGCACTTTTTATCCAGCGTTTTGAGCTTAAGCCATCAAATTATCGGATTGCAAATATTTTGATATACTCTCTCTGTGCAAATTTATAAGCCGTATTTCTTTTTGGCACACAGATTAAAAAGATATTGAAAATGACTGTAAACCCCCTAATTGTTACCACTAAGCATTATATTCAATACACATATATAGAGGATATAAAATAAATATAGATATTTATTAGAGATATAGAGAGAACACCACACTAATTTTACATTGAAATATAAAATACACACTATATTTATAGACGAAACTATTTAAAAAATACGTCTTATAAATTTGGACTGGGAGAGTACTTTGTGGTGAACTATATTGATTTGCTGGTGAGATTGGTACGGCAACAATGGAGGCGTTCCAAAAACGCTGATCGTTCTCAACTAGTAATACCAAGGGGTTGAATTTGAATTGGATTGGATAATTTCAATTTGCCCTCTTTGCAATGCAATTTATTGGTCCAGTAATCCAGTGCTAGCCTTAAACACATGCCTACGAAATCATAAAGAATGCCAAGCGCCCATGAGCCCATATTCCGTTATTTGACACCGATGTCGAGCAGTTAGGTAGCATATGAACTGTCTGATGCTACAATGCATATGAGCAGGTCAAAATATAAATCCAGTCATTGTGTCGTGTGCTGATGTACACATCATATTGTTCTTAAAACTAAGTATCAGTAGTTGACTTCTTGTTCTCTAACATCATACACGATTAGACACCGTCCAAACTGGAAGAATATTTATCCAAACGGTTGAGATACAGTAACTGAAATTTGTGTAATATGTTTCAAGATGCAAAACTCTATGAATCGGTAGGAATCGAACATGTGAGTATGTGGCATCCCATGTAACAAGTGACAACTTGCGGCCTTAACCGCTAAAATGCCATTTGGTTATCAATTTTTTCATGAGTTAGGTACTTGTATATTATTGGATGAATGATCTGGTATGTGAAGAAGCCGTCGTGTTGATCTTCACACGTCTAATCTAACCTACACCGCTACACGCCCAGTTGTTCTAATGTTCTTCCCATCATTATCCCTACCCGCTGACTGACCCCAAGTCCCCAAGAGCTGGTCGGTTACACCTCTCCAATGTCAGGGTCACCACCCATAATGGACTCATGGATCACAAAAAAAATATTCAGAAAAATAATAAGTTGAATCACCAACCCAAGTACCCAACCTTATCTTTTTCCCGGAGCATAATTAGCATATCATGGTGTACTGCTGTGCAAAGCAAGCAATGTCATACTTCTTGTATTGTCACAAAGAAAAGAGCACCTCTCAAATTTTTTTCTCAACAGACTTGCAGGTCAATACAAATTACAACGTAATGTACAGCGACGTAGTGTTGAAAATTTCAACCTTTGACTTGTAGGACTCCGATTTACAGTCTACGCCCTAACTTGCCCAAACAAAATTCAGTTTTTTCACCACAGTACGTTGCATAAACGGAAATTAAAGCGTGGCAAGACCACTTCGTTTCGTCAGTAAACTCGTAATAGCATTAGTCTCCTCCCTACCTTCCACGTCTTCTGCACTACGTCAGCCGACCTACAAAATATCCAAGAACGCACAGCACGAGACCGAGAAACATGGCAATGGCGCTCCACGGCTACGGGAGGAGGCTCTCCACCTCCCTGTGGCTCGTCGTGACTGTGGCGGCGAGCGTGGCGTCGGCCCGGTTCGTCGTGGAGAAGAACAGCATCAAGGTGCTGTCGCCGCATTTGCTCCGGGGCCGCCACGAGGCTGCGATCGCCAACTACGGCGTCCCGGACTACGGCGCCACGCTCACCGGCGTCGTGCTCTACCCCGACGCGAAGCTGGCCACAGGGTGCAAGCCGTTCGGCAAGACGGCGTTCAGGTCCCGGTCGGGCCGCCCCGTCGTGCTCCTCGTCGACCGAGGGGGCTGCTACTTCGCGCTCAAGACGTGGAACGCGCAGGCGGCGGGCGCGGCGGCCGTCCTGGTGGCGGATAGCGCCGATGAGCCGCTGCTGACGATGGACACCCCCGAGGAGGAGACCCCCGACATGGCGTACCTCGCCAACATCACCGTCCCCTCGGCGCTCATCTCCAAGTCCTTCGGCGACGCCCTCCGCGCCGCCGCCTCCAAGGGCCCGGACGGCGACGAGGTGGTGGTCCGGCTGGACTGGCGCGAGTCGATGCCGCATCCGGACGAGCGCGTGGAGTACGAGTTCTGGACCAACAGCAACGACGAGTGCGGCCCCCGGTGCGACGAGCAGATGGCGTTCGTGCGCGCGTTCCGCGGTCACGCGCAGCTGCTGGAGAAGGGCGGCTACACGCTCTTCACCCCGCACTACATCACCTGGTTCTGCCCCGAAGTTTTCCTCGAGACGAAGCAGTGCAAGGCCCAGTGCATCAACCGCGGCCGCTACTGCGCGCCGGACCCGGAGGAGGACCTGGAGGCCGGGTACGACGGGCGGGACGTGGTGGTGGAGAACCTGAGGCAGCTGTGCGTTCACCGCGTGGCCACCGCGCACAACCGCTCCTGGGTGTGGTGGGACTACGTCGCCGACTACCACCTCCGCTGCTCCATGAAGGACAACAAGTACACCCGCCGATGCGCCCTGGACGTCGTCAGCTCGCTCGGTTTGCCGATGGGCATGATCGACAAGTGCATGGGGGACCCCGAGGCCGACGCCGACAACGACGTGCTCAAGACGGAGCAGATTGTGCAGGTTGAATGATCAGCCAGTGCTGACCGACGACTGGAAACTTTTTGGTGTCTGACTGACAAGCGTCCGGTTCTGGGAATGCAGTGTTCTTGATGTAACAGCAGTTTGCTTACCTTGTTGTTCCTGTAGGTTGGACATGGCGCTCGAGGGGACGTGGCCATCTTGCCGACGCTGGTGATCAACAATGTGCAGTATCGGGGTACGAATTTTTCCAAAATCATCACAAGATTACGCTGTACTATGCCTGAAACTCTGTGCTCGATCCAACTGATGGTTTCAGAAGTCTAATATATACGGTGGATTTTGTTCAGGTTTCTCCTCATTTCAAGAAACACTGTTGCTTTTATCTGAAACAAATCTTTTTTTTTCCTTTACAGGAAAATTGGAAAGCAGTGCCGTTCTTAAGGCGATTTGTGCTGGCTTCAAGGAGGCTACTGAGCCTCATGTCTGCCTGACACCAGGTTTACAACTACATCCTCACTTGCTAAAGTCATACCTGATTGATTGCTTCAGTTCAGTGCTAATCGTTGATCACAAATTCACAATATTCACCTCTACAATTACAGATATGGAAACTGACGAGTGCCTAAACAACAACGGCGGCTGCTGGCGAGACGAGAAGACTAACATCACTGCCTGCAAGGTATCCATCTCTATAAGTTCTTTGAAGAGCAGAACACGTATGGTGATATCAATCGAAGTGCTTAACTGTTAACACTTCTACTCACTCCGTTTGTGTATTGTCAGGACACTTACAGAGGAAGAATTTGCCAATGCCCCGTAGTAGATGGTATCCAGTACCAAGGAGACGGGTACAACGACTGTAAACGTACTACTACTACTTCTCATGTTTCCCCTTCAATCATCAATGTTCTTCACACAATCATCTCAATGTGCCACTGAACATGACTGAATTTTCTGCCACTGTTCGACTGCATTTTCAGCTGTCGGACCGGGGCGGTGCACCATGAACAACGGCGGATGCTGGAAAGACACAAAACACGGCAAAACTCTCTCTGCCTGCTCGGTACTTTGACGAAAATAACACACTGTTTCTGCAGCACATTGGGTGTGATCTTCAGGCCAAGGTGTCGGTTGCTAGCTACCGACTGATCTGACGTTTCCGGTGTGCGTGTGCAGGGTTCAGACTTGAGCGGATGCAGGTGCCCACTGGGATTCAAGGGCGACGGGTTCCACTGTCAAGGTACATACATACCCTGTTTAATTCCCTGATTTTTTTTTGTGGGAATTGCGTCAAATGGTGTATTCTTCTTCTTGATTCGTTTTTGCCATTGCAGATGTTGACGAGTGCAGCGAGAAGCTTGCGTGCTCGTGCCCTCACTGCTCCTGCAAGAACACATGGGGTGGATTCGACTGCAAGTGCAAGGGTAACCTCGTGTACATAAAGGATGAAGACACCTGCATTGGTTGGTCTTTTTTTTTTATCTTTGTTTTCTTGCTGCTGCTCCTCCTCATTGTGTTCTTGCTTAGAGAGTATTATTATCGCTGAATGTAGCAAAGAACATGTCGGCGTTTGGGTGGCTGGTGACCACACTGGTTCTGTCGTGCCTCGTCGGCGCCGGCGTCGCGGGATACGTCTTCTACAAGTACAGGCTCAGGGTATGGATCAAACAATCTCCTCACAGATCTGGCAGAAACGTGTTCTTCCAAAGTATGTCCAGTGGCAACAAGTATTGAATCTTGAATGTGGATGCATTCTGTTGCAGCGGTACATGGATTCAGAAATCATGGAGATCATGTCACAGTACATGCCTCTCGACAGCCAGAAGAACGAGAACCAGCCACTGAGGGAGGAAGCCGAGCAAGCATAATTAGGCAAGTATTAGCATATTTGCTTTAACATTCCAATTTAACAGAGAAAATATAGTGTCTCCTCACGTCCCAATTTACCAACTACTAAAGAAGCCCTTCTCAGCCGCTTTCCGTCAGTAGATTTAACTGGTATTCTTTCCGTACTTGCAGTTGCAGAGGTTGATTCCAACGATTTGCACTAGCTTTGAGATTTCAAGATTTTACAGTGATAAATACCTTGATGTACATGACAGAAGTTCATATAGCCTTACTTGACAGGAGCCCTTGCATTTTCTGCATGGTGCTATGTAGGGAACGGTGCCAGATAGTTTTTTTATATGAAATATATTTGAGGTAGCATGTGACGAGTCTGTCCATTGCTGTATAAAATTTGGGATCAAGCTGTACACTGCAGACTGGACAAGTATAGCTGCTGGTGATGCAGATTTATTAGAATATCGTGTGAATAATAGATCAGCTATCTTTTTAACGTAAATGCTACAAAGCCACGGTATTTCTGATTTGTGGCATCATTATGTCATAAGCTGAATCATTTTAACTTCTTTTAGATGGAATTTACAACACAGTTGCATTTCCAGGTTGTTCATACGGGTTGCCGCATTTTCTTTTCTTCAGCACTTCAACAAAATGGCAAGATAAAAACAAAATCTTGAACAACCCAAAAAATAGAAGAGGAAACAGACAAGGCTTGCCTTCAATGAATGATACTACCATACAACACGGTCAAAATTCCGTTATTTCATGTTTGCTTAACAGAGCCTTCGTCCACAAGACTGGTTTGTTTCCTCTTCCTGGACAGCCTCTGGAAACTGCTTTGTTCATCCACAAACTGACATGCAGTTCTTCCTCGCAATTCTTCAAGAGTCTCTCCCTCTTTTGCTCGCTCAATCACCTGAAATGAAGGCAAGAAGGTCAATATACACTTCGTTACAGTGTAGTACAGGGTGGGAGCTTCAAGGGGACATGTCGATTACCAGACGTCGGCCATACAGATGTGTGCTTGCATAGCGTTCTGTGCCTCTTGCTTTTTGACAAATTCAACAAACGCAAAACCTCTGACTTCCAAACTTCATAGGCAGCCTGAGGCTTTTGATCTGATTTTTTTTTTCAACAATGTAATTAATAAGGCTTCAAGAAAAATATAAGAAGCATTAATCAATCTGAAAGCAATAAACTCTTTTTTCTGTTGATCAAAGAGAGCTGAAAGATGAACGTGATTAATGTTGAAATATTATTCTTGATATATTGTTGCAATTTCCTATGAGATTGATCTGATCCCTACAAAACTATCCTTGGTCTCAAGCTAGGTTTTCCAATAAAATTCTGTAACAAAGGACATTTACCTGGCCAAATGGACTAAATAATTGCCGTAAGTCCTTCTAAGTTGCTTGAAACGCAAGACCAGAGCATGCCCATCCAAAACCGTTCCCTATTAACACGCGGAACATTTTAGCATGCTGAGTACTTTTAGGAGCACATTATAACAAACAAACAAAAAAATTAGTGAGGGAAGGAGGACAGAAGAGGTACCTGTAGATCTTTGCACACACTGGTCGAAATTTCAACTGAGTCAAACTCAACAAAACCAAATCCCATAGAAATATTCTTGCCATTCTTAACATGCTTTTTTACCTAAACAGAGACCAAAAAAAACATGGTTAAGAGAGTGAGACATGCAAGAGAGCGTTTTGATATCCACAAGCATACATCCATACCTTTGCATTTGTAAGACTCCCACTCTTTAATTGTGTACTGAAATGCTGCTTCAAGGATTCATCCGACGTCTTGAAATTCAAATTCTCGACAAACACAGATCGCGACTGCAATGAATAATGGCATATTACTAAGGCTTTTAACCATGTCCAACCAAAAGCAAATAAATGAACTTTAGCAGACTTGGCATGCAACCATGCACATGGACAGGCAGGCGCAGCATAGCAACCTCTAGCAGCGTACATAAAAAAGGGCTAAGTATACCAGAAAACATGCTCTTCATGAGTCATAACAAAAAGAGGTTAGAGAAAATTCCAAACCTCCATTCTGTCAGGATCAATCTCTTCAGCACTCACTCCTTCCACAGTTTGCTCTACAATAGCTTTAGTAACAATCCTCTCACCAACGGCATCATTTCCTCCTCTTCCACAGGTGCTAAGGAAGGAGATAAAATATTGTCAGGCGCCACTCCAAATACAGTGGAGTATCCCAGAAGTACAAAGGTAAGACTAATTTATAAAATATACACCTGCAGATTTATATAATCAACCTAAGAGATAGGATTATATAAAATTGATAGAAATGTCAGAATGACCCCATGGGTAAATAAAAAAAATTAAAAAGAAAAAACATGAAGAAGATATAATTCATCAGAAAGCTTATCATACTATAACCAGAAAGCAGTAAGAGATCTCCATCCTATCACCTGATACACAAGTATCAGGTATGACCAGGGTTCAAGATGCCGACGAAAACCGGCCGTGCCGAGCCGGTTTGGCAAGTAAAACCGTTCGGAAAACCGTTTAGATGAATAGTAAATTTAAAAAATTTGAAGAAATTTCGCAAAAAGTGTCAAAAAAATTTGAATTTTTTTTGTGCGGTCCTGAGGCCATCCTAATGATTCTGTAGAATTTTCAGATTATTATCAGATACGTACATTTTTAAAAATTCTGACAGTGATACTGTCACAATATATGCTCTTTAGTTTTTTATTTTCTAGGGGCACAAAATGAAGTCTAATATTTATTAAACTTTTTTTGTGATGTTATAACTTATTTACAATGATTATGTAAAATTTTCAGAAGATGATCAGATATGTGTATTTTTTAAAAATTCTGAAAGTGATATTATCATTGTATATGCTCTTCTGTTTTTGATTTTATATAGGTACTAAATGAAGTCTAATATTTTTGAAAATTTTATTTCATAATACTTTGGAACTATTTATGGTTACATTAAAATTTCAGAATATAAAAATCTTTTAAATATTTATAAAAAATTGACAATATCTTTGTTCCTTTTCCTTAATTGCTGTTTTGGATTTTTTAGAAGTAAAAAATGATTTCAAAAATTATTTAAATTTCTCTGAGGTGTTGTATAGATTAATTGGGATTTTTTGTAATTTTTTCAATTTTTTTTACATTTTTCCTTTCATTTTCACCATTTTTCCTTGTCGTCGGTTTTCGACGAAAACCGACCGATTTTCGAGCTTTTCGACCGGTTTTCGTTTTTTTAATCGGTTTGACCACCTGTTTGACTTTCGCAAACCGATCGGTTTTTATCGAATTTCGATCGGTTTTCGCGAAAAACCGATGCCGAGCAATTCTCGAAATTTAGTTTGAAAACGAAATGGTTAACCCTGGGTATGACTGTGCATCTGTAATACTGCAGGCAAGTCCAGTTACAGAAAAAGTGACATCTACTTGTGTCAATGTCGGTAATAGCCATCCATAGCGGTGTACGGTGACACAAAAATTATTTTTCTAGCAGAATGCCAGGATCTCTTTTTTTCCCCCCAGTTTCAATGAAACTTTCAACTAAGTTATGAATGACACATATAAAAGGAAGATTGAGCAGGAGAATACAAATTAAAGAAAAACCCTCATCATTGAAGTAAAGTAGTAAACAATGAAGCAACCTGAAGTCAAGCTGAGAACATCAGATACAAAAGCAGTGCTGCATAGTGCACTGATTTTCTTTAAAGCAGATATGTCAACTACCCGTCCATTATTTGTTTAAACGAAAAGATCACATAAAATTAACAACAACAATTTATCTTAATTAAGTAGTCAAGTACACATTAACCACACTCCAGATAAACTAATAGCTAAAAGAATTGGATGCGGTATAACTTCATAGAGGAATGAAGAATGAATCTTTCAAAATGTAAAAGTTTGTAAGCTGGAATATTTATTACTAACGATGAATGAACTAGCACCACTACAGAAACTTACTTGTATCGTGTGTACAGTAACTTTTTGAAAGCATGCTGAGCCTCTGTTGCTTCAACAAAAACTACCTGAGACACCAAAAGATTAAACTCAAGATAAATAAATGAACTCAAGGCGTGCCATTATCTACAATGCAGGTAATAAAGCTCACTAGGGAATTTTGAGAGCAAATAACATACAGACATGAATCACTCCAAAAGGTAATAGGACACTCAAGGTAGCATTTCAAAGTGACACAAGTCAACAAATACATGTGCAGAGGAAACACAAGTGTCATGAACTCGTGATATATAACAACCAGCATGACCAACAAACAGTTGAATAACACAAGCAGAATGTTAGTAACATAGCAAGGCGAATACTCTGGTTGGAGGGAGAACAATTTTACCCAAACTTCCGTGTTTGTGAAACATCATGGCGAGATCTTCCCCACAAGAACTATATGGCAAGTTTTTTACAAATATCACACGGTTGCTTCTTTTGAACTTCTCATTTCTTTCGGAAGCAAGTTCTTCCAATGCAGCAACATTAACTCCAGACCTAGGTAGATATTTCTTGGTCTCCACAATGACATGTGTCTCACCAAGAGCAATACGAACAGCAATGTCATCTGCTTCTCTATCAAGTAACTCACTCTTACTGATTCCATTCTTCCTTGCTATGTTTTCAACGACCTAAGTAGATAAGCGATGATCTCGATCAGTTCAAATGACAGATCAGAGCTTGAAAATTTTCAAAATTCCACAAAACTATCAACCCTAAAATGAATAACAAGGCAATATTTGACAGCAATATCATGTCATTCAGTACCAAACTACAAAATTGTCTCAGTAGCAACATATAAATGGAATGTTGAGTTGGCAAAAACAAAAACCAGTAAATCAATGTAAAGGCTGGAAAATGACCATACAGTATCTTAACGCATATAAAAGCTCGCGTGTCCCCACTGACTTCAGAAGCTTTCTTCTGTCCCAATTTTTGCTGCTTGAGACTCATTTTCTCCTCAATAGCGACATGACTAAACCTTGACAATTTAAGAGCAAATGGATAAAAAGTTATCTGCGTAACTAACCAAAGAAATGAAACGACACAAAAGGAACTTCTATTCTCACTCAAACTTCTTATTATTTAGTGGTTTAGCAGCCTTAACACGTAAGTCGCCCCTGAAAAACTTGAGTTATCTAATTCATCAAGTGCCCTGAAAAGCACATAACAATCAAGGTGTCACTCACCATGCAAGCATGCAAGGAAAATACGTGTCTATAATAAGAAAATCCAACAACAAAGTATTAAACCATAGTTACCGGATTTGCTATAAACCCCCGCAAATCGCGAACCGGATTTGTCGAACCTGAACCGGTTTAGGGTACAGGGTTCGTGTTCGCAGTGGAAATCGGAAGAGTGGCGAACCGCGAACTTGAATCCCGTACTGCGACTCGGACGAATCACGTTTCTGGTAACTATGTATTAAACCATTGCCTGTAAACTAAACTGTCAAAAATAAATTCATCCTTCTACATTGGAAACAATAAAGTTGCTAACCAAATATTTACCTGACTGCTGAGTCTGGAAGGCTAAAAAGCACATAACCTTTGCCTGCTGAGAGCTTAGTGGTTTTATCAACGACAATATGTGCCTGTTCTACATTGCCATACTGGCTGCATAGCTCCACCAAATCATCTTCACTGAAACCATAAGCAATAACATCCTTTAAAGAAAAATCAAGCAGCTATGTTTTGAATATAACACACAAATGCTGATCTGAAGTAACAAGACCAAGCAAGAACATACGTAGTAGCATATGGAAGATTGCAGAAAAATAAACGACCAATCTCCAGTGCCAACTTCTTTTCATCAGTAGCTGAAGCAGCTTCTGCATCTTCCTTTTGATGATTGTCATGAGTTTCAACTTTTTGTTGGCTGACAACATGTTCACCCTCTTGGTTGTCAGGATCTTCCACTTCTTGCGTGACAATACCTTCCACGGGTGTTTTATCTACATTATTTTTCTGGTTCAGACTACCGTTCTGATCCGCCAATTGATCCCTTTCATCTGCATCATGTAATTCATCAGATGAGTCTTCATCATCAGTGCTCATCTCTTACTGATCACCAGAATCTTCGTCATCAGATTCAGAATCTGACCAATTTTTCTTGATTTTATTCTTGAAGAAGTCCATATCTGTCATATCATTGTCTCGTTTACTTTCTGTTTGTAGCTCCTCTGAATTGTCTTCTGAGGACGAATCATTTGTCATTTCCTCGTCAAAAGCATCTTCAGAAAGTGAATCATTCTCAGAAGCTGGAACATTCTTTTGAGGTTTCTTAGACTCTTCTGTAACTACCATGCTATCTTTGGCAGCAGCATCAAGGGAGGGTACCCGTGGTATCATTTGCCCACATCTTTGCTTTAGAATGGGGCTGCATAACTTCAAGAAACTCTTGGAACTTGGGATCACTAACTACACTGCCTTTATAACCTCCCACATCAACAGATGTTCCTTTGCCCTTAGAACTTTTCGGTGGTGTATTAGCATCCCTAGTGTTAGTCATGTCTTTACTATTACATTCAGGCTTCTTTAAAGAATGGCAGCTCCAAGGGCGAGGAGCATCCGGATCACCAATCTTACGAGCAACCGTCACACACAATAATATCGGTAAGGCATGTTAATTTCCTCATCTTAACCTACCATAGCCTCACTCATTCTCCCATGGACAATGTGTCCAATTGATACCATCCCAAAGAAAAAAAAGATTGAAAACCGTTGAGAAAGTAAAGTACCTCTCAGGTGATCTTACAAGTGTCAATGTATGTATTGTTGAAATACTTGAGGGCCTCCTCTGCCTCTTCATTGGTTCTGAAACCAATAAAAGCAAACTGCCTGCTCTCTCCATCCGTATCGAAAAGCAAAACAATTCAATTTTATGCAGCATCTTCGCATTAAAAATCTACTTTCTCTAAGCAGCGAGTAACATATGGTGTGGTGTAAATCAGGTTAATCTTATCTATACAGACAAAGCCTCAAAGATGATAATCGCACTTGAGGCACCATAACCTAAACCTATTGAGGAGTCAGGTGCAAAGGAAGCCAGCGCAGGTATGAATAATGCAGGAAACAAGTAGCAACATAATGATATTTGGATTCTAATGCGCAAAAAGAGCTATCATTTTTGTTATATAACAACTGTTCATCTAATCTTGTGTAGGAATACATGCATTCTGTCAAAAGGAACAAAGTTTAGCCTTTTCGCCACCTAACCATCCGGTCCTCTGTACAAACAAATAACATGGCCAAACAAATTGCCATAGCAGCAGCAACAACGACCTCAATTTCGAACGAGGAGCCCATCCAACCAAAACCCCAAAAAGGATGTGAATTTTCCGCGCGCTTACTTGGTTCGGATGACCTTGGCGTCGGTGACCTCTCTCTTCCGCGAGAACACATCCCGCAGCCGCCTCTCGTCGACGCCCTCGAGCAGGTTCTTCACGCACAGCCGCGACGACCTGCGCGCCACCACCAACTATGCCAGATCAAACCCCACGCGATGCAGCACGACGCAATGGGGAAGCAGTTAAGTGAACTGCGAGGGCGAAGAGGGACTTACATGGCGACCGCGGGCGAGGTCTCCGGCTGTGGCCGGGGGCGGGGGGCGGTAGTGGGTTTTGTCGGGTTGGCGGCCGGCCCACTACACATGATTGGGTAGGGTAAAGGCTTGATAACGGCAGTCTAAGCTTGGGTCACTAATGCTTTTGGTCGGGTGAAGAGCGTAAATAGATTTGATGATTCTAGATAAAGATGATATAGAGAGGGTGTTTGGTTGTTTGAATAGGTTGGTAAAAGATTCTGTTTGGTTGTTTGGATAGAATGATCCGGTAAAGTTGGAGATGTTGTTTGGTTTGAGAGATGAGGTTGATATAGAACTTTACTTTCTAAAATGTAAAAGAAAGTACCCACGTAAATGTTCAAATTCCAAATAAAAAAATGAAAGTAAAGGATATATTTTACCCTGAAACGGATATCAACGAGAAACTAAGAATCATAAAAAAGTTGCTATCATTCTTTTTCTGACGAATCACGTAATGGAATATTTTTCCTCTTAGCATGGATAGCTGCCACAAAATATAGCTAGTGCATACTACGACTACCAATATTTAGGCACTTTTGATAAATATCTCAAGCGGTGCCACCTTCTGCGTTGATGACTACTTTACAAAATATATTAAACTATAACAAATATCAAACCATATGACGCAGCTCCCCAATTGTAACCCTGAACTCATCTATGTATGAGGCTCATCAGTGTCCAACAGCAGGATTTGCTGATCGAATCAGCGCGAGCAAGCACTCGAGCTTTAAGAAGCAAGATTCAAGGCAAATGGATCGCCTATTCACCGCCTTAGGTGGCAGGCGAACTAGGCTCTGCACCTGATCAGGTTCTGAGCTCGGCCGATGGTGATTGTTTATGAAGGATCGAGACGTACGAGGGGTGAATTGGTGCAAACTAACACCTAAAACTAATTTTTTGTGTGTTATTATTAATTATGAAAATTAACAAAATAATGACTAAACTGAACAAATCAATTCAGGATAATTGATCTAATATTATGGAAGAGAAACTAGATTAAACATGCAAACTAAAGAGCAATTATACGTAAACATTAATTAGTAGATCAGAATCCGTACTCACTAATTTTTATCAAAAAACACGTATATAGATCCCTTTCCAAAAAAGCACAAATCTCAAACAATCTCACAAATTTTTCTTTAATTTTCTTCCCTCTGCCCAACACTACCGAGAGCTACCGAGAGCTTGACTTCTCCCTCTGCGCAGCACTGTAGCACGAGCACTGTAGCTTCGCTTGAATCGCTGCGGCCGCCGTATGCTTTTCTTCCCGGTGCCGTCAGCCGCATCCGGCTTTTCTCTTTTCTTGTGCTGCTCACTTAAAACCAGGATATTCATAAAACTCTTCTGTTCCAATTTCATATGGTCTAATACATGCATATACCCAAAACTCACATATGCATACATACGGCCCACCTACCGCACTCGCATGACTCACTTGCCTGCACGGCCTGCTGACCGCCACACTGCGTCGTCCGTCTGCGTAGACCTCTACGCGTCCCGTCTCGCTGCACCTGCGTCCTTCGCGTGCTGCGCCTCCTGCACCTACGATCTCACGTGCCACCTGAACCTCTGCGACCTTCGCTTATGCTTCTTACGGGCTACGCGTCACCTGCGCGGATTCTCCCCGACCTGTAGTGTACGTCTATCTGCGTCCGCCTGTGCTGCAACGTTTATCTCGCGTCCCTGCGTTGCACTCCCTATTGCCTACGTTGCATCTCCTGTCACAAATAAAACAACATCTCACAGTACCTTATTCCATAATAAATTGTTGTCCATAAATCATCACACATATTATATTGTTATCAAATTAATCATCACATATAAAAATCACAAATAGAATTAACAGTCTACTAAACCAAATCCCAAACCCCAGTGAGCTTGACATTTGTCAACAGACATAGAACTCCAAGGCCATGTAGCAAGCAGCACAAGCTACTTAACCACCCATCAGTCCATCTGTCTGCTCAGATCAAAGATTACATGGAACCTAGGAAACAGATCAAAGGTTCATACATAAAACACGAACTTGTGTCACTGTTCAGCAATTTACCCTGAATTTTGCGTTGATGGTGAAACAGATCAAAAAGGCTCCTTACAACAAATGGGCGACATTGCAAAAATGGCCATACCAGCTTGTTGAACAACAAAATTACTAGCTACTGCCCACACGAGATTGTTTCTTCTTAACACAGGGACATCCAAGGAAAGATACAGTCCAATTCTTAAATGTTCAAGTCTCAGTGACAAAGCAATTCGCAACCGATTACCACCAACACCTAATCGGTGGCGCTATACCTGTTTGTAATGTTACTGAAACTCTAGCCTTTTTCTCTTCGATCAATTTCAATTCAATACTTATACATCTGAGGAACCTCCCCGAGTTTGCCATTCTCCATAATTGCCAAATTAATTACTGAATTACTTAGTGAGACCACTCAGGCTTGCCAAGTTAATCTGCTAATCTACCTAGATTTATCGAGTTGATCTGACAATCACTTTATTGAGACTACTCCGACTT
The DNA here is from genome assembly GCA_036346275.1 of Otatea glauca. Lineage (NCBI taxonomy): Eukaryota > Viridiplantae > Streptophyta > Magnoliopsida > Poales > Poaceae > Otatea > Otatea glauca. The sequence continues at coordinate 7,618,029 of CM070718.1, read as the reverse complement.
GCCAAAACTAAACTAGTACAAGACGTCAATCGCTTCAATTTGAGTCCTAGGATCAATTCGCTACTCAGAAGACAAACTGTGCAGTTGTGTAGTGCTCCAAAACCACTAAAAAGTTCACCTTTATATGGCAAAAAAAAAAAACTACAGGAACTGGAGCACTGCTAGCTAATACAATCTCAAGACCCTGGAAGACAGATCGCTGTAACTACGGTGATCGATCAGATCGAGAAAGCTGCAGGAGAGGAGCGGTGGTGGTGGCGCGGTCTTACGGGAGTGGGAAGGGGGCGATGAGGAGACGCGCGGGGAGTAGCGCTGGACGGCGAGCTTGAGCGACTGCCAGGCGTCGCGGCTGTCGGGGCAGAGCGGGTTGAGGAAGGCCTCGACGAGGACGCGTCCTTCCACGCGGCGGCGGCGCCGCCCCCGTAGACGAAGCCGTCGTAGTGCGGAGGCACGGAGGCCTGCGCCTGGAGGACTAGGAGGTAGTAGGAGCACGAGGCGGCGAGCGCGCCCCATGAGGAGCCGCCGCCGGAGCAGCGGCGCGGGCGGCGGCCTCGCCATGGCTCGCTGGTACCTGCTCCTACCTGCACTCTCGGGTCCAGGGCGGCGCCGGCGTGCAGCGGAGCGGGAGCGGGAGCAGGAGCAGGAGCAGGAGCAGGAGAGGTCGCGCCGCCGTACTTGCCCTTCTCTGCGCCGGCGTGAGGTCACATCTGACCGGGAGGAGGAGGTCGCGCGAGTGGGATGAGGCTGTACCGATCGGTTTCGGTGATTTCCTCGTATCGGTTGGTACAGGCTCTTTTAGAATACTTCTCGTGGAATAAGTAAGTGTCATTTGACTGACAGGCATAACACGTTTTTTGTCCACCTTCGTAGTGCAGGAGCTTTAGTGTGGCTTTAGGCTCGGCAAACATTTTAGGTCTTTTAAGGAAGGCCATGTCCAGGCCCAAAGCAAGAGTAATGATCCTTGCAACTCATTTATCCACTCCTCTGAAATGCTTCGAACGAGGATAAAATCAGACGTATATCTTGTCGAGGCGGATGATTATTTCTGAAAATGTCGGCCTTGCCATTGGCCTGAGGGTCCCAGCGTTCTTCAATGAGCTTGCAAAAAACCCAAGGAAGAAGAGCTTCTTAATGCATTGTATTAATGCAGATTTTGAAAAACACACACACACATACTACTGAACTTAAGTGAAGACAGTGATACACAAGACATTTCATGAAGGGTCCTTTCTTTCACAACTCACGATTTGAAGTCTGAAGAATAGCCGTTGATCTTGTTTTTCAATGGCGGTCGGGTCCCATCGCACGGAAGAAAGCGTAGAAACGTCGGGTAGCAAGAGGCGAGGACCCAAAGGGCAAACACACGCCACGAGCCACAATGGGGGGAGAAAACCAGCAAAACGCGCGACGGGCCGCGACAACCAGGAGGAGGGTAGGAACGGAAGGAGCGGGGGCCGAGCCGCCACCTCAGCTAAGCGCAAGTTGGCGCGGCGGAGACGATGCGGGAAGGCGTCGGGGGCTCCCAGAGGAGAGCGGAGGGGTGCGGCAGAAGTGAACGCGGGGTGGCGCGACAACTCCCGGAGGAAAGCAGCAGAGAGATGTCGGAGCTCCCGAAGGACAGCGGGCGAAGCGAGCGAGATGAGGACCAGGCTAATTGCGGGAGTTCCGACGAGGCTCGTCAAAGAGGAAGGCAAAAAGGGAACGGAACATTCCGGAGCCGCGAATAGCAGGCGTGGCGCGAATCCATGCTGCGTTACCGACCATCGCAACGGCGGACGGGCAAGGAAGCGCCACGGCGAGAACGAAGCTGGAACGGCGAGGAACGGAACGGCCAGCGCGGACGGAACAGTGCAGGGGGCGGGCGGGCCGATGACGTGGCGTCTCCCAGAGCTCGGTTATCGCATTCGTGATCTCCAGATCTTTGGGCTGATGTTGTGTCCTGTTATCTTCACGCTCCTAGTCTTTCAAGCATGTAATTGCCTCAACCATTTTAGGTCTGAGAGACGACCTCCTCTACTCAAGTATCCTCCCCACCGAACTAAAAGTGGCTTTCGATGAGACAGTGGACGTCGGAACCACAAGTACATATCGTGCAAAATACGATAGCATGGGATAAATACGTTGGTGATTCTTCCACCACAAGAGCAAGCTGAGTCGATTGTTGACGAATACTCATACCAGGGGTACCCCAACAGCCCAGGGTAACAAGCAGGCTACCTCAAGCCCATTACCGACCAAAGGACCCGTGGGACCACAAAGGACGCCCCTCCCCGACCGATCAGGACGAGCGCCCCGACCAAGTAAGGCTCAGACTCACGGCGTGGTCGGGATCCCCGACCGACCAAATTAAGGCAACCTCCGCCAAGGGCCACGTGTCAAAGCCTCCACCGCCATCTGGCCGTGTGCCCATGGACGGGACAATCGGCGGATCAGACGGGAGCAGTGGCTCTTTCCCAAGATGGCATAAATGGTGCTGAAGTCAAGCTTCGGTCCCATCAACCGACCACGCATAACACGAAGGCACGCTCCTCCCGAGGCGTAACCAACGTTATACATCGCAACGCCAACATTCGTTAGGCTCACGAAGCGTGCGCCATTTCCGACAAGCGACTAATCGCCTCGCCTAACGGGACTACCAACCCGGCGTGGGCAAGGCGGCGGTGACGATCGCGAATGAAGGACCGAAGCTCTTAGCATAGGCCACCTCCCCTTTTCCAAATGTAACCTGTCCTTTCCTACTATATAAAGGGGGGCAAGAGCCCCTGACGAGAGAGAGACGAAAAACACACGGACACAGACAGAGAAAAAGAGGAAGGACGAGTTCTTTCTTGTAAACACTGTGCAACCATTCACACTTAAAGCAATACAATACCACCACACGAACTGGAGTAGGGACATTCGGCCCGAACCAGTATACACCTTGGACTCTCGAGTCTAACCATTCAGGGACAGGGAACGCGTGGCCCCTTAAGACTTACAAATTTACTTGCCGGTGCTCGAAACGCCGACAATTGTCCTCGTCCATGTCAAGCTCGGTCTCCACAAAAGGCGTGTCGAGGTAGTGGTTGATCTCTACTCGTAGATTCCATGATGATCTGCTCGATACTTTGGAAGACAAACCAGACGTCTTGCCTTTCAGCTTCTTTCATATGTTTGAAGTGGTCGAACTACCTCGTGCTTGTTACGTTGTTGAGGTAGATCTTCTTGCTTCACTTCTACTGCCAAACTTTTCATAATATTAATCGAAAACTCTGAAAAACTCGTTATAAATATGAGTATATGCCTCAAAAAAATCAAGATCGAATGCCTCACCTATTCCCTCGAAGCCGCCCTATAAATCAGATAATTTTCTTCGATGATCCAAAATCGTAGCAAAATAGTAGAGATGTGGAATAGCTTGAAAATATTTTAAATTTTTCTCTCCATTTGTTCTATAATGGGCTGTAAAATATAATTATCTCTGTTTTCTTTGAAATAATTAGCAATAGTCCAAAACTACTCGATTACTAAGCAAGTAGTTGGGTAGTACACACCGGATAACATATGAGTTGCATTGTAATTTTTTTTTGAAATTGACGAAAATAACAGGCAACTTCACAATCCATGTCAGTAACCAACGGCTTACCATTATTTCAATTGACGAAGACCATGATAATGTGCTCGTAGTCTTTACACTGCTCCATCATAGTATATGTCGAGTTCCATCTAACCTTCATATCAAGGTTCAATCTTCTTGGTGGGAGGTTGTTGGCCCTGCAGTACTCCGAGAACTGGGCGTACATTACAGTCGAACCTCTAACCAAATTGATAGTGTCGTGTATGATGTCCAAACTAGGTTTCATTACATGCAAACATGCATGCACAACGAGATTAATGATATGGCATATGCATCTCTGGTGGAGTACGAAACCTCTAACATAAGACTCCAAGTGCGGTGAGAGATGTTCCATATATGTCGTGTTAGCTGATGCATTGTCAAGAGTGATGAGAATAATTATACTTTCTATTTTAAAGTCAGTAATAACCTCAAGTACACGGTTAGCGATAGTCTCTTCGGTGTGTGCCTCATCAATTGGTCTAAATCCTATGACCCTTTTTTTAGGGTCTAGTCGTCGTCTAAGTAATATGCGACAACACTAAGATATGTTGCTCTTTGGTGGGAGGAAGTTCATATATCTGATGTTAAGGCAAAGGAAAAGCTAACTCTCATGAAGGTCTGTTTCAATATTAGTAGTTTATTTGTGTACATTGCGTATATATCACGTGTAGTTGTTCTTCTACTAACGTGTTGGTATTATGGGCAAAAACCACATTGCACCATCTTTTCAAAACTAGAGCTCTTACCCATTCTAAGTGGAAATCCTCCGTAACTATGTAACATACAATTTCGTTTCTAGCTACATCGGTATTGTATACCTATATACTTACCGAACCGTCGGTGTTTAAGTTGAGCTGTGTCTGGACGTCCTCGCCCGGCCTCCGTCCAACCAATATCTTCTACAAGCATGTCTCCTCGTGTCGCTTGAGGTGACCTATTCCTCCACATACACGTGCAGATAATTTAGCTTGACAGTATTTACAAATAGCATATACTACCTCATGCCGGTCCACAATTTCGACGGTTCTATTCATATGTTGTCAGCACCACACCCGTCGACTGTCGGATATGGATGCCCATCCTGGATGCACCGATGTAGCGGCATCGGAGCTCGATACGGATACCGATGCCTACCCTCGAGAATGTAAGAGGATTCCTCGATGTCGTGCGTACTGTCCAAACGACGGTCATCCATACCATAGTCTCCCATGCTAGGGGAGAGTTGGTGTGGATCGATCTCTTGATCTTGACGAGGAGTACTTGGAGAGCGAGGGCGTGCTCTCCTGCTCTTGCTCTTACCAAACATTTTCTTTCGAGGCGGGAGAGCAAAACGAGAGAGCAAACAGAGAAAACAAATGAGAGAGCAAGCGGGGATGTGCTGAACAAATGAGAAAGATAGCGGGATGTGCTAAACAAATGAGGGAGCGAGGGAGATGTGCTGAACAAATGAGAGAGCGAGTAGAATTTTACAGTGAGCCATAGTTATCCATTGAAATGCCTGTTACAATGCAGTATTTCTTTCAATCAATCAGTTTTCACATCTGTCTTCTATCTTTTGCCCGTTGAAATGCCTATTGTGCTCGCCCATTTGTTCTGTCGTTGCGCTCGTTCTACTCGTTACTCCGATATGCATTGGCTTTCTCTAATTTGCTGCGAGGGCCTACAAATCTCTCCTCCTCCTCCTCCTCCTCCTCCTCTCTCTCTCTCTCTCCTTTTCCTAGCCAAACCCGTATCTGGCCCCTCATTTTCCCTCCTCTCTCTCCTTTTCCCCAACAGAACCCGCGAATCTCACTCTCCCCCTTTCTCTCTCTCTCTCTCTCGGTCTCCCCACCTCTACCGCTGGCGAACTCTTCCCTCCCCAAGACAACCCCCTTCACCCCTACCTTAGCCATCGCCCCCCAGCCACCGCCCCTCGATCACGGCAGAGGAGGCGAGCGGCCATGGCGGAGGAGGCAAGCGGCCACGACGGCAATCATGGCCGTGCAACGATAAGGAAGAGGAGAGGCATGGGTACAAGGAGGGCTACGATAGAGGAGGCGAGGAGGCTTGTGGTCGTGGTGGGGACACGGTGGAGGAGGCACGCGGCCACTACGAGGAGGCGGTAGGGCCACGACGGAGGAGGCGAGGAGGCGCGTGGGTACGACGGAGTTACCAGCGTTCGGCCACGGCAGTCATGGCCACAACGCAGCGGCAATCACAGGGTCACGGTGGCGCGGCGCGACACCCTCCCCTTCCCCCTCCAGCGGTTCGGCCAGGTACACCTTCCCTGCCTTGGCCTCCCCCTCCACCTTCCCTTCCGCATGCCCAGCCGCACGCGCTGCCGTGGGCCCGGTTGTGTGCCTCGCACTCTGACGCATATGACTCACATGCATATAACTCGAGTCCCACGGGATTATTTTTTGTGCACACAAAATTTAGCACTATTGACCAGTACAAAACTAATTGTCTGACAGCTTATCATATACCTTATCATATACCAGTATATATCTTCTACTTCCCACCCTTCTGGTGCTCCCATGCTTCCCATCTTCAATTACGGTGCAAAATAGTTATGAAAACTTCCAAAACAATTGGTTAGATAGGTTATGATGTAGTCAAATATCCTATAAAAATTAAACTAAAAATATTATTTAATTAGGAGAAATAAAAATGATAGATTAAAAATGACAGATTTTAGTGAATAGTGACACTATCTTTTCATTTTTCTATTTCCTTTTCAACATAATTTGTGTTTTTTGTTTCTCAATATATGGATCGAAATTACATTTGAAAAATTGCGGCATAATAGATTAATATCATATCTTTTAAATTTATTACAACTATTTGTACTGTATTTCGAAGATGGGAAGCACGGGTACCTGAAGCGTGGGAAGTATAGGATAAATCCTCATCATATATCTATTGCTACATCGTTTAAAACAATGTTAAAGAAACTTCTACATTTGCTATGAGAAGCTAAAAATCCCTACAATAATACAAGGGAAAAAGACAATGATCTACACTATTTATTGAGTAGTGTTTCAATGCTTTCTCTCTCAATACAAGCTACATAAATCTTGAAGCAAGCGAGGCGTAAGTAATCACTATATACCATTCATTCATACTTTAATATTTGTGCAACTGTAAAAAAAGCATGAAAGCTGGTCGTTCAGATTATAAAATTTTAGATTAATCAAATACTTCCTCTGTGATTGCACGATGAGTTCCACTAATTTCCTGGTATCCCATATAGAGGTGAGAACTCGGGCCGGGCTTTTTGGATCGACCAAGGAACGCATTTAACGCAAAGACGGTCTATGCAGCATCGTAGCACGGCACGTCTGCGCCCGATGACCTGTGGTATGAGGAAGAAGTCCAGAATGAAGGTCACCAACCCGCAGAGTATGAGTGCCATAGACACACCCAGCAGCATGGACGCCACCCCCGCCGTCGACAACTGAGAGAGACGAGCAAGAGGGGAGAGAGAGATCGAGAGACGGTGCAAGAAGCTGCTCTCTCTCACCTGTCTCTTAATCTCTCTCAGCTCTCTCTCTCTCTCACCCGTCTCTCTCAATCTCTCCCTCTCTCGCTCGTCTCTCTCAATCTCTCTCGCTTGTCTCCCTCACTCTCTTTCTAGCCCATTGCCCCCTCTCTCGTCCGTGTTTAGCACATCCCTCTCACTCTCTGTAACTGTTCTAGAATAAATAAATTTTAGTTCTTTTTCATAATATTTGTGTCCACTGTCTCAACTCCATGCGTCTTTGGCTCCTTTTCTTTCGTCGCAATAGTGCAAATGGGCCGGGTCTAGACCGACACGACACGATAGGCACAACGGACCGTCGCAGTCCGACACGGTTCAGACATGAATCACGATTGGCTCGTGCCGAGTCAGCCCAACACGGCACGACGCCCATCACTGATGTATATGCTTCCGCTATAAAAAATTGTACCGATGGTAACCACCGTTAGTTGATGTCTCTCGATTTGTTTAAACCGTAGCTTTGCTGTCATCACTCATCATAGGACCAAGCTTACCTCATTATTCTCGTCTTTTTTAAAACAAGCACGAGTAATTCTCACCAGATAAACATCAAAGCAGGCCTCCATTTAACTGCAGAAGTCTTCGTCTATCTCAAATGAAGTGGCAGTACTTTCATGCCTCCAGTTCCTAGCAACCTTCCTCCGTTCTTCCCTGTTCCTTCAGTTAGTTTTTGTGCGCTGATAGAGGTTCTTGTGCTTGCACCTTTTCTATCTACGTCTCATGTTGCTGAATCAAACGTCGTATGTGTCTGGCTAAGTATAGGATATATCCTCATCATATATCTATTATGCTATATCGTTGAAACAATGTTGAAAGAAACCTCTACGTTTGCTATGAGAAAGTAGAAATCCCCACAACATTACAAGGAAAAAGACAATGATCTACACTATTTATTTTAGTGGTTCATATTATAACATTTTAGATTAATCAAATACTTCCTCTATAATTGCACGAAGAATTTCACTAATTTCTTGTTATCCCATATGCATCCGCTATAAAAAAATACTGCCGATGGTAACCACCGTTAGTTGATGTCTCTTGATTTGTTTAAAACAGTGTTGTGAAAAACGGTATGCGCTCGACAGACCGGACTTGGTACCGCTAAGCGATTAATCACAATACAACCAATTAATTGAAATTTAACGGATGATTATGTGTTCTTATTAATATATTTATTTACATTTAGAATTAATTAGAAATATTTTAGTTACCCAAAGTCATTGTAAATTATCACTTTACAAAAACATGTTTTACATTTCATTGTTTATACCTCACCCTAAAGATACATACTATAAACACTATGACACAATATTTTAAACTAATTTATCGTACTTAGTGAATAAAAATAAGCTATTTTTGTGATTAAATGGGAAAAAGGATGATTAATAGAAAAATAGTTGGTTAATACGATTAATTAATCATTCGACTATATTAATTGCATTGGTTAAATTATTCGCGACCGTATCACCGTCACTGAGTAATCGGTTGAGTCCTTTTTTTTTCACGACAATGGTTTAAACCGTAGTTTTGTTGTCGTGGTAGGACCAAGCTTACCTCATTATTCTCGTCTTTTTTGAGACAAGCACGAGTTATTCTCACCGGATAAGAGCATCAAAGCAGGCCTCCATTTTGATTTGACTACAGAAGTCTTCGTCTCTCTCAAATATAGCAGCCTTCCTCCGTTCTTCCCTGTTACTTCCGTCTTGAGTTTTTCTGCGCTGATAGAGGTTCTTCTGCTTGCACCTTTTCTATCTACGTCTCATGTTGATGAATCAAACGTCGTACGTGTCTGGCTATTTCCAATCACCATTCTAGCTAAGGCCTTGTGGCTTGTGTACTTCTGTAGCTGCCCTCACTGGATTGCAAAATAAATTACTGTTATGTCGCTGAGTTTTGCCTCAGTTCATGGCTGCTTCTTTGAGAACCAGTCTTCCAATGTTCTTCGACCCGGAATGGCTCAGATGCAGTATAGTAGGTCATCTCATCTGGGAGCGCAAGGTACTCTCTTTCTACATAGTTGTGTATCAATTTTGTGGTGTGCTAGAGTTTTTTTTTAAAAAAAAGAAGAAGAAGACTGTGGTGTACTAGCAATGGAGTCACGCCAGGATAAACTAATCTTACGATGGCCATCTGGCCAAAACGGAAGTTAGGATAGCCACAACTTACGCAAGTGCTAAACATGTTGTTAGTTTGTGAACAGAATAGTTAGCTCCAAGTTTTTTTTGCTTTGTGTGTATGTGACTATGTGTTGCAAATGATGAACATTTATAGTTTCTTGACTTTGTTCAAACAGCATTTCGCAAGGATGTGTCGACAGACCCCAGAAGCGCAGCCCTTCAATGCAACAAGGTATGGCTACAGGGCATGAAAATGTACCTTTTAGTTTCAAGCCAAACTACTGTTGGTCAGAAATTTATTGGACAGTTCTTGTAAGAGCTCTTTTACGGTAAATTTAATATGAATCGTGCGTACAGCAGCACAAGAGGGAGCTGGAACGTAGGATCAGGGAGCAGCTCCTGCGCGCCGAGCCGCTAGGGCCGTCCTCGTACGACACGGCATGGGTAGCCATGGTGCCGGCGCGGGGGTCCCCTCGGGCGCCGCGCTTCCCGCGGTGCGTGGAGTGGATCCTGCAGAACCAGCACGGCGACGGGTCGTGGGGGCTCGGCGGCCACCTCGACGCCCCTTCGCTCGGCAAGGACGCCCTCTCCTCCACGTTGGCGTGCGTTCTCGCGCTCAGGACGTGGAACGTCGGCGACGAGCACATCAGAAAAGGTATATATCAACATTGGAGCAAGACGGCTAAAACCCATCAACGACGTCTCCGTTCTCAGCTGTTCCTGTCATTTCAGGGCTCCGTTTCATCGGGAACAATTCGTCCTGCGTCACGGATGATAGGTGTACTGACACGCCGGTAGGGTTCAACATCATCTTCCCCGGCATGCTTGGGTTTGCCATCGACATGGGGTTGGAGCTCCCTCTGAGCCAGGCTGACGTCGATGTGATCCTCCGGCTTCGTGACATGGAGCTGAAAAGGTTCGTGCCAATATTCTGCTCTTCGATTTCGTTAGTGTGTTTCGAATTTTCGCAGTTTCCGCGCCGGACAGAGCGCTGACTCGAACGGATTTGGGACAAAGCCGTATTAGAACTCTAACTCGGTTTCCTTCATCGTCTATGACTCTTAAGCTGGTTCCTAATCGTATATATGTATCTTATAGCCTCACGGTTGAGATGCGTTAAAGTTCTCCATGTCGATAATCTCTCCTCGTACAACGAATTTCGCTTTCGTGTATACGTGGTTTTTCTCGTAAGAGTTTTCTCATGTAAAATCTGTATCTTATGTTCCTTCTATTTTGCTGTGCATTTTAAATTAAATAGTACCAGAGCTCTGGGTTACGAAGCCTTAGGTGCTGCCCTCGGAGGATCAGTCTCCGCTCCCTAGGGCGGCATCGCACGGCGTCCATGTGGCGATAAGGGACAACCATCGCGTCTCATCAGCATAGACATTTTCTTTAAAATAATATATTTTTTAATAATATTTTGCAGAAATAATATGTCGAAACAAAAAATGACAAAAATACCTACCTGTCGCCATTTCGTTTGGCGACAGAGTTCTGTCGCCAAATAAAGTGGTGACAAGTATTGTTGTAATTTTTTTGCTGCAAATTATTTGTGCAATTTTTTTTGCTCAAAATTGTCGATATATTATTTACGGAAATTTTGTTGTTGTCCCATTTAAAATGGAGAGACACTGCTTGTTTTTTTTCAAAATAGTAATTTCTACAAAATTATTCACGTACAATGCAATAGATGAGTACATCGTCAACATTCAAAAAAAGCATTGAAAAAAATTCCTAGTGGTCTTGTCGATTGACAGTGGTATTGTCGTAGCATGATGTCGCTTCAGTGTGGTGGAGCAAGTGAGAAATAAGAAATGAAAAAATTGATGACATCAGTAACATACTGAAAAGAAATGACAAACAAACAGTAATAAAAAAAAGTACAGTAATAACAAAGAAACAAAAGTCACAAGCGTGCAAATGTAGTCGTCAACAATAGAAAGTACAATTAGAAAGGAAAACAAATACTAGATGCGGTTCTTTCGCGGTGCAACACCCGGTATGGTGCCAGCCCTACTGGCCCAACGATGCTACACATGCCCATATGGGTACGCCAGTTGGTCTGGTGTCACTCCCCGAGTGCTCCTAGCAGGATGCATCAGTGCTAACAAAGGAAGCCTATGATGGTTGGCTCTATCCGGACACATCAGAGAGCTGTGAGGAATCAAGTACGACGGTTGGCGACTGATGGATGATGTCGGCGAGCCAATCGGTCACTAGGTCATCGGCGTAGTTTGGGTCGCCGAAGTGGATCGTGGTGTCCTCTTGTGGTGCATCGTCACCTGGTGAAGAAATTTTTATATTAGTGCATAACAGAATGTACCGAATGTAACAAAAGAGGTGATACCGCGAAGGTTTATCTGGAAACATGTGGACATATGGTGCCGAATGTTGCCAACTGGAGCCCCTCGGCACGTCGAGAGGAGGGGCGCTCTGCACATGTGATGTCCCGGCTGTGGTGTGTGGCGTTTGTCGACCACGTACGGCAGAGGAACAAGTAAGCGTAAAACTGTAGCACGTCATCCTCCCTAAGCCTCCGGCAGGATGTAAGGTCAACGATGCACAACGTCTTCTCAGTTAGAGTTGCAACGCCCCTTTAAGATAGTCCATAGTCACCTCCAACCTATCCCCCATGCCAACTTGGCCGCTAGTAAGATGGCCTCCTCGTAAGCCTCCCTAGCAAGGTCGCTCTGCACACGCATTGAAAGGGTTGTTAGCTGTAAGAATTGCACCAATAGTACATTATATGACATATGAACATAAGTACTAATCGAGCGAAGAAAAGTGAAGTCCGGCTGCGTGGAGTAGGTGTCCGCCGTAGAGGGAACGTGCTTCGAAGGATCGTCCACGACACGCATGACTCGAGCGTGTGTGTGTGTGTGTGGGTTGTACCACCGGATGTACTCGTTGTATGTCACGTGGTCAGAAGAGGCATCCTCCTTGTGTACATCCGCCAACGCATGCTCTTAGGGATGAAAATGGAATGGAAACGGTCGGTAAATAGTCGTTCCGTTTCCATTTTCACATCTTTTATCGGTAACGAAAATGAAATCGAAAACCTCAGAAATGGATACGGAAATGGATAGTGACGAAAACGGATGCGGAACAGAAACAAAAGTGGAAAATTCCACAATAACATAGTACATGATCACAATATACATGACCGCAAAAATAATGTAACTCATTCCACCTCCAAGGCGGAAATAAGAACAATGTTATGTTCACCGGTGTCACTAGAAAGTTTTTTCTCAAGTTTGTCAGCTGAAGGCTCGCTATTTGTCCCCCAGATTAGACCATCATGTCCTCCTCCATATCATTATCGTCGGCATCCTCTCGCTCCTCCAACTATAAAGGTGTAACGTCATAAAATTTGTATATTATTGTTCGATGTTCATTTATGATTTGCTGAGATTTATCCTGGATTTTCTGGAGTTTATAAATGTCGTTTTGCTACTTTTAGATTTATAAAATTAATTTATTCATGAAAAATGAAAATAAAATTATGCTATAAATAATTTTCCTAGGTTCAAAATGTTCCAAAGTATTTTTGAGAATTTTTCTACAATTTTTCAACTCCATTTGATATTTTCTATAAAGTCATTTGTATTTCTTAAATTATTTTAATTCGAAAATAAATGTAAATTCTCCGTTCTCCTTTTTGGACTAAGTGGGACAAGTTGGGAATTTCTGGTTTCATTTATACGGAAATTCCGCTTCTGCTTCCGTCGGAATGGCTCTCCCATTTCCGTTTCCGACAAAAAAATTCCGTTTCTGTTTCCGTACCGATATTTTCCGTTTCCCAAAAAAGGCTTCCGTTTCTGTTTTTCTTCGGAACGGTCGGGAATTCTGTTTCCGTTTTCATCCTTACATGCACCCACTGTTGCGTGTGGGACAACATGCGTGCTGCTCAGCTCTCATGTCCGACGAAACCCTTCCGTTTGTGCTTGCAGAAAAAGATGGCGCATTAGTAAAGACGTACAAAGTGTGTTGCAATTGAGAGTGAAGTGTTGGAGAAGTCACGTGTGCACGATCGGGGAGATGATGGCACCAGTGCGGATAGGGAAAACCTGCCAGAGACTAGATTGCCGCATCACACGGTGTACGGCGTAGGTCTGGACGAAGACGTCATATACCAGGTGAGGTCGATTGAGCCAAAAGGCGGTGTCACGGGTGCATCGCATGGAGAGGCCCTGAGGTGCTCATGCAGCGACAACCTCCAGGATGTACAGCCTCTAGATGATACGATCATCCGCCAGTTGGTTGAACATCGTGACGTACTCAGGGTAACTACATAACTATTGCTACTGTACACAACTACCTACATATGAACACACTTAAGTACTTACAAATCTAATTAATCTGGTCGTTAAGGCATGTATCTACACAATTATCGTTACTCTACACAGCTAAGTACTTACAAATCTAAATAATCTGATCGATAAGTCATGTTTCAAAATTTAATCTGATATGAAAAAAACTCATACATGCGACGTAATAGATGACCTCCTCCTCTTTCTCTTCCCCTTCCCCTCCTCTTCCTTCTCTTCTTCCTTCTCTTCTCCCTCTCCCTCACTTTTTTCTCGCGTGGTGGATGTTCTGGCCGAGCCTACCTTATAACGTACCTCTGTTGCCATTTGGATTGGCGATAGGGGAGTCCAACCGTTGGCAACAGCTCTCTGTTGTCATTTGAAATGACGACAGTGACCCTGTAATGGTGACAGTGTCACCAATTCAAATGGTTACATAGGTGTATTTTTTGTTATTTTTTTATTTCGGCATATTATTTTTGCAAATATTATTAAAACATATATATATTTTAAAAAAACCAGCACAGACAGAGCCAATTTCATCGTTCGACTACTTGGTGTTTATTCTGTGATGCCAAATTTGAGGCAAGCCAGTCCGTCTCATACGTTGTCAAGTGACCGAGTCAAACTCAGGTTTTCTTTCAGCGATTTAAGCTTAATACAGTGCTGCACACAGAATCCTTGCGTAAAACCGAGAAACAACAGGTCACGAAGAAACAAACCGTCTACATATCAAATCTTGGATAATGTATAAACACAATATTCTTAATCTCCGTGTTTCACCATTAATTATATTTTTGAAGGATCCATGAATACCAAAAACTCCTAGTCTTGACAATCAAACGTCATTAATCATCAGAACACATAGATCACTAAAATTAGGGGTCTAAATGCTTACAATTGTTCTAGTCTTTTTTTAGAAATGAAAAGACATGAGCTCTGTCATGCATTAAAAGAGGAAAGCAAATAATACAAACAATATATAGTCTTTGGGGTAAGTAGAGAGGAATCCAATTAGTTAGAAGCTAGCAGGAGCAGAGGTAGGAGAAGCGACGAGAAACACGTTGACAATAGGCCGACAAGGGTTTACAGGAACCGATAGGCCGACAAGGGTTTACAGGAACCGAACGATCGTGAAATGCCTCAAGAGAAAGATGCACCGTAAGCAAAGGCGCTTTTGCGATTGTCAACATCCTCAGCAACGGTGTTGAACAGCTGCGTTAGTGAATGGAAAGAACTGTTGAAGATCTTGTTGTTTCTTTCTTTCCAAAGGTTCCAAAAGACGTACAGAACAATTCAATCCACTTCCTTCCGCCGATGCCTGTGAGTAGAAGCCCTGACTACCTGCCACCATCTATCAACGCTGCGTAGAACTGTGTGAGTTTGAGGAGCCGGGTTATTAATCTGCATGGAACGGAAAACCTCCCGCCAAACCTATTGAGCGAAGGGGCAGAGTAGAAGCAAATGGCATGCCGATTCAGGTGCCGTTCCACATAGAGCGCAAGACGCATAATGTGGCCAACCCCTAGCTGCAAGCTTATCCGCAGTAAGAATCCTGTCCTAAATGAACAACCAAGCAAAGAACTTACATCTCCCTTCCGGACTCGCTTTCCAAATGTTTGTGTAGTCGTGTTCCGGGACGGACCCGTGGAATTGGATCCTATATGCTGTTTTGGCCGAGTACTCCCCATTCTGCGTCCATTTCCAGGTGATTTGATCGTGCACATCTGTTTGCAAGTGTATCTGTTGGATTGCTCGCCATAAACGAACGAAATCTTCTAGCTACACCTCAGATGTGATTCTTCGGAGCGGCCTAAGCCAATTCCCAGTTGATAACTCGTCATGTACTGTACTTCCTCTCCTCCTAGAGAGCTGGTAGCAGGTTGGGGCCAAAAATCTTGGGGAGACCCCATGCAGCCAGTTGGAATCCCAAAATTTCGCTGTTTTGCCGTCTCCAAGTGAGAGGTTAGTACTCACGTTGAATAAATTAAGATCTATGTTGTCACATGGCACAGGCGTTCTTGCCCATGGTCACCGTAGCTCCTTCCAGGCATACCAGAGCCAACGGATGCGAATCGTCCATCCGAACCTGTGCAGATCCTTAACCCCAAGTCCTCCCAAAGACTTGGGCCTACAGACTTTGTTCCAATTGACGAGGCAATGTCCTCCATTGCATTCCTGATCCCCTCACCAAATTAAGCTTCGCCGAAGCCAGTCTATTTTCTTTGTAGCCCATCTGCTGAGGGGATATACCATCAAGTGGTGGACTGCGAGCAAAGTGAGGATTGAGTTGGTAAGGACCAGTCTGGTGGCCCTAGAAAGCATCCTCCCTTTTCACCCCGCCAGGCGAGTTCGAACTCTATCAATGAGTGGTTGTAGATCGAGACGCTTCAATTTTGTAGGTCGCAAAGGAAGCTCTAAGTACCTGCAAGGGAAGGACTATAGGCGTGCTGGGAATTCCTGTAGGACATTCGCCATGTCGATGGTGTCACATCTTATTGGGTAAACCTTGCTCTTTTGGAGGTTAGTTTGTAAACCTGTTGCCCCACTGAAGATATTGAGCACCATCCGGATCATGTTCAACTCATCCTTGTCGGGGTTTGCAAAAATGGCAACATCATCAGCATAAAGAGAAATCCTAGTTGTGGCGCACCTAGATGGAAACTGTGGCATGTAATTTTCCCGACTGCCTTACAAATTAGTCTTTGTAACGGATCCAAGGCAATAATCATTGAGGTTAGTTCAATGAACTTTTGAGGCCCAAGGTTTGCTCATGAAGATTTATTTTTAAGAGATTTTGATATTTTGGCTACACGAGCAAATTCGTCTCGAGATAGAGATTGTTAAAATGTAATCTGAATTCTTGCCGTGTCTGTGACAGACGTGAGTGCTATCCCAGGCGGCTCTAGGACACATGCGCTAGGCCACATCAAACGTGGCAGCAGCTGGCGCAACTGACTCCAACTATATTTCCTTCTCCGTTTAGAACTCTTGTTCCCAAGCCTATATACGTACCCTGTAGTAGAATGGTTGAGATATGTTGAAGTTCTCTGTGCTTGTAATCTCTCCTCTTACAATGAATTTTGTCTTCATGCGTCTATGATTTTTTTTCGAAAAGGTTTTTTATGTAAAATCCGTACCTCATATTCCTTATATTTTAAGGTGAGTTTTATAACAGATTTGGAGCACGTCCAGATTTTATCGTGCCAGATTTCTTTCTTAACACGGAGACTAGCTAGCTTCGTCGTATATATCTACAGTTGCAGAACCGTTCTATATATGCACAGTTGCGTTTGTTAATTCAAAATCCTCCTTGCTCTTGCTTGCGAATCTTCCTGGTGTTTATTAACTTTGCAAGTAGGGATGCCGGTAGCATGGCTTCAGGAAGGAAAGCCTTCATGGCATATGTATCAGAAGGGTTGGGCAGCCTACAAGATTGGGATCAGGTAATGGCATATCAAAGGAAGAACGGATCGTTGTTCAACTCACCTTCCACAACGGCTGCTGCAGCAATCCACAACTGCAACAACAGAGCACTCGATTACTTGGATTCCCTTGCAACCAAGTTCGGCAGCTCAGGTACACTGGGCCACTGCCTTTCCAAGAAAAAATCACAAAGAATGTCAACCAAATATGGAGAATCTAATGGCAAATGTTAATCTTGCAGTCCCAACCGTGTATCCTCAGAACATACACTCCCATCTTTGCATGGTGGATACTCTTGAAAAGATAGGGATCTCTAAACAATTTGTCCCTGAGATAAAAATCATATTGGACATGACGTACAGGTAGCATCAACTCTGAACTGGAGGCATTTTCTGTGCTTCTGTGCCTATTCCGTTTATCCTGACTACATTCAGCTTGCAGGTGCTGGCTGCGCAACGAGGAGGAGGTAATGCTGGACATGGCGACGTGTGCAATGGCATTTCGCCTCCTGCGTATGCACGGATATGACGTCACCTCAGGTACATGTGGGAGCATTAGGACACTGGAACTTGAGCACCCTAGCTTTTGTTCAGTTATTGGTCGAGCTTTGGATATTGGCAATGTTAATCACCTATTTGAAACTGTTGTGCGCAGATGGATTGGCTCAGTTTGCTGAAGAATCCAGTTTCCATGATTCAGTTCCAGGGCATATGAATGATACTAAGACTTTGGGGGAATTGTACAAAGCTTCGCAAGTTCGTATCTTGGAAGAGGAGTTGATCCTAGAAAACATTGGTTCTTGGTCAGGTAAACTATTGAAGGAACAACTATGTTCCAACAAGACATCAAGAACAATAACGCCCGCAGAGGTACTTACTAATTACAATATCATTAAATTTGATTTATTCTTTGTTAGAATCCCATTTCCACCTGATGGTGCATTTCATATTTTCAGGTGGAATATACGCTTAAATTCCCCTTCTATACCACCTTGGAACGGCTAGAGCACAAGAGGAACATAGAACAATTCAGGACCGATGGCTTCCATATGCTAAAATCAGCTTACTGGTAAGATCCTTGTCTCACTAGAAAGCCAGTTCCGGCTTTAGTAGTGGCGGTCTGAATTTTTGACATACCCTACACCCGATCAGCCATTCCCGCGCAAATGAAGAAATTCTGGCCTTGGCTGTTGACGAATTCCATTCCTCCCAGCGTGTTTACCAGCAAGAGCTTGAGTTCCTCAAGAGGTGCATATCTATCAATACTCCGTGCCATTTTCTGATATTCAAACCGAAGATAAGCTTTTCATTGGGAACTAAAATTTGAACTTGTTGGCAACATAGTTGGGTGGAAGAGGTCAGACTGGATCAGCTCAAGTTTGCAAGAGTAATGCCACTGCATGCCCTTTTCTCCGCTGCTTCCACCATGTTCCCTCCTGAATTATCTGACGCCCGCATTGCATGGAGCCAAAATTGCTTGCTGGTGACCGCAGTCGATGATTTCTTCGATGTTGCAGGATCGAGAGAAGAGCTGGAGAACCTCGTCATGTTAATCGAGAAGTACAACACTGACCCTCTACGTCTTTTGTCAATCGGTCGGCCAGTATAAAAGATAAGCCATGCCACTGATATGATCCATTTTCTTTCTGATGATCGATGTTGTTGCAGGTGGGAAGCACACAGTGAAACTGGGTTCTACTCTGAGCATGTAGAGATTTTGTTCTGTGCTGTTTACAACACAAGCAACCAGATCGGAGCCAAGGCTGCGCTGGTACAGAATCGAAGTGTCATCGATCATATTGCTGAATTGGTAAGTCGGGTTTTCGATGTGTGCGAGTTTTCACTTGAGTCTTCAGTTACAGCCAGGACGATTTGCCTGCATGCAGTGGCTGGGCACGGTGAGGGCCATGATGGCCGAGGCAGAGTGGAAGAGGAACATGTACGTGCCGCCGTCCATGGAAGAGTACATGCCGGTCGCCGAGGAGTCCTTTGCATTGGGCCCCATCGTCCCCCCGTCGCTGTACTTGGTCGGGCCGGAGCTCTCGGAAGATGTAATCCGCAGCCCGGAGTACATCGAGCTGCTCAGGCATATGAACATCAGTGGCCGTCTCCTGAACGACCTGCAAACGTACAAGAAGGAGAGCTGCGAGGGGACGGTGAACAGCGTCCTGCTGCACGCTCTTCGCGGTGGCGTTTCGTCGACGTCCGTCGAAGTGGGGAAGGGTGAGCTAAGGAGGGCCATTGAGGCCTCCACGCGGGAGCTGCTGAGGTTGGTGCTCAGAGAGGGGAGCGCTGTTCCTAGACCATGCAAGGAGCTGTTCTGGCACATGTGCAAGGTGACGCACCTGTTCTACTTGGAGGCGGACGCGTACTTCTCGCCGGAGGAGATGATGGGTGCGGCGAGTGCGGTGGTTCTCGAGCCATTGGAAGTAAGAGTTGCATCCTGTTCGGACACGCCGTGAGATAGAGAGAGAGAGCACCTGCAACTTGCACGTTGCGAATTAAAGCCGTCTGCTGCATTGGCGGGTTAATAATCATACTGTAAGAACTGCTAAATATGTACCGAAATTCGATCAAGTGTGTGGGAATTTATATTCTTTAGCTTTTTTTCAAGTGCCACGCCCGGAGAAGATGGCTGGTGCCGCCGGTTTACTGGCCGGCAGCGGCGGCAGGGCAGGACCGCGTCCTGCCGATCCAGCGGGAAGCATAGGGCATGCCTGGAAACTATTACTTGGGCCCAGGCCGCAGGGCGATGATGCCCCGAGGCAACACGTTCATGGCCCGGACCAGAGCCGGGGAATCGGTCTTGAATATCCACCAGGCTCGAAGAGCAAAAAAAAACAAAAAAATATATTTTATTTATTTATTTTCCACAAGAAAATATTGTTAGTATGGAGTGACCATGGTAAATTTGGACGTAAATTGTGCACTTTGCATATAATTTTTCTCACCATCCACTAATCGCCATACAAATACAATTGGAGTGGTGAGGAGAGGAAATTTTAGTAATCATTATTATTCTATGACTAAAATATTTTTATTTTTTTAGTGATTTTATCAGGCTTCAGCCCTGGCCACACCATCAAACAGCTAGGTGGTCGCCCTTTGTGACTCACTTCTCACTCTGCAGCAGCGCACGCGCACGGCGTGTTTATTAATTGACCAGTCGAAGCTGCTCGTGTTCTGAGGAAATGCACTCGCATTTGCACACGTGCACGTCGGGAAATCACCAGCCCCGGTGTTCAGCAACATCGGCGTCACATGGAGGGGAGAACAGACGCTCCGTGGTCACTTCTGGCATGGCAGTACGGCATCACGTGAAAAAAGAGAGGAAGAAGGGACAGGAGCACCTGAAGCTAATGTAAAACGTGTTCAAGATCGAGACGGAGGAGATATGCAGAGTTGATTGTTTTGAAATACGGACATACGGCTGAGGAGTCGTCTCCTGCCTGGTCCACACCGTGCGAAAAACCACCGGTCCATGCACATATAAATACACGCTATATTACCATCGATTTTCCCATTCCAACGCCACTTTTCTCAGCTCATTTGTGGCTCTCCTCCTCGCACTCTGCATCACGATTTCGGCTGGACGCCTAAACCTCTACGGTGACGTTTATTTCTCAGTGTGTGTCATGGACAAGTTCGTGGGGCTGTCCAGCTCTTCTCTCCCACCAAATGCTTGCTACTACTCGGGCTGCCAATCCTCCAACCGGCTGCCTACCGGGACGACGCCGATGCGACTGACTAGAGCTGCGTGCCATGCCGTCACTAGAGGTACATAGCCATCTTCTTGGCCCCATCTGGTGTCCTGTTTGATCAAGAAATTTACAGTTTGAGCAGTGCTTCTATACTTTTCTCTCTTTCTTTTCTTGAGACTTGAGAGAGTAGCATATTTCTATTTGTTAGGGTTAGAAGTACGGCAAAATATTGGAGACACAATTTAATGTGAAAAAACTTATATAGGCAAAGAGTCCGAGTTGTAGATGACTTAGACTAACAATCTATTTGGATAAAATCAAAAGATAAGATATTGAGTTATCTCCAACAACCCCCCCTAAACTCAAAATCTATAATGATATTGTCTCTGAAACCCCCGAAGGATAATTAAGCACCATAAATACAAGTGCGTTAAAAGTTTCAATGACTACTGGACAAGGAAGACTGGAACAGTTAAACCAAACACTTGTAGTGCGAAAACAACAAAGGGTATAAAAGATTGGAACGGTCTTATATAAACGCTTATCATAAAGTAAGATTGAGCAAAACACCAGTAGGTCGAGAGAAAGACTGGAACAGTCAATCCAAACACACAACTATCAACAAAGCAGACGAACAAATCTGGGTCTTCAACGATTCATAACCCCAGTAAAGTCTGAGACTGTGCAACTGACCTCCTGAAACAAATACTCAGTCATCAAACAACATAAGCCAAGACATCACCTGATAGGATTAGAAACACGGCAAAATATTGGAGACATAATTTAACATGGAAAAACCCTTGTGGAAAAAAATCACGGAAAACAATCCTCTATTCTGTTCCAAGGATTACAAGTACAAGGTGAGATTTACATAGTCAAAGAGTCCAAATTGTAGATGACTTAGACTAACAATCTATTTGAATAAAGTCAAAAGATATGATAAGTTGAAATATTGAGTTTTCTCCGACACTATTGATTTGGTGATACCCATCTCCCTTATTTCCCCCTCCAAACAGCACATGTTAAGGACAGGTTGGAACTAGGAGAAGACGCAGCAAGCGTGCAAAACGTGGTACGATCTCTTAATTGATTTTTACTCTTTTTTTAACTGTAATATTCGAATCTCATGTGATGGTGGTATTGTTTCAGTTAGAATTAGCAAATGGCACGTATCATAGGAAGGCAAGAGAGACTAGAATAAAGAAGCAGCTCCAGAAAGCCGAATTGCCGCCGTCTTCCTACGACACGGCATGGGTGGCTATGGTGCCCTTGCCGGGCTCCCCTCAGGTTCCATGCTTCCCACAATGTGTTGAATGGATACTACAAAACCAGCACAGCAATGGGTCTTGGGGTCCTGGCCAAATAGACTCCTCAACCAACAAAGATGCTCTCTCGTCCACATTGGCTTGTGTTCTTGCACTTCAGAGATGGAATGTTGGCAGGGAGCATATCAGGAGAGGTATAGACAACTATGCACTTAGTCGCCAATTGCCAATATTGTTTTAGAAATATTTCTACGTTTAGATATGACAAAGGTGATGACGATGACAGGACTACATTTTATTGGAAGGAATTTCTCCGTTGTTATGGACGAGCAGATGGTTGCTCCTATTGGTTTCAACATCATTTTCCCTGGTATGCTCAGCTCCGCAGTTGAGATGGGTTTGGAAGTTCCTATTAGCCCAACTGACATCGATGGGATTCTTCATCTCCAGGAAATGGAATTGAAAAGGTTTGGGAAATTACGTTTTGTTCTGGTATTTTTTATTTTGAGTACATATGGACTATGAAGTTGGTAATTTTCTTCTTGAAAGTAGTTTTTACTATAATTTCCTATCATTCGTGTTTTATTTTGTTCACCAAATCAGTTTGACTAGTATCTCAAAGTAACAGAACGAGAATTTTTTTTTAAAATAATATATTTTTTAAAAGTAATTGCGACATTAATACGCGGATTAAAAAAATTGCAAAAATAATACTACATCGCCGTACCGGTTGGCGAAAATCAGGTAGTCACCAGATGGTTCGGCGAAAATGGTATTTTCACCAAACGGTGTGACGAAAATAGGCTAATTGCGCAATTAAGAACGTCTGACAGAGTAAACGGCCGGGACACCCAATTTTCGCCATACCATTTGGCGAAAATAGATGGCTTCAAAATAAATGGTGTGAAATAGTATTTTCGCCAAATGGTATGGCGAAAATAGGTTGTCGCCATACCATTTGGCGAAAATAAGGTGTCTCGGCCGTTTGCTCTGTCAGACGTTCTTAATTGTGTAATTAGCCTATTTTCGCCACACCGTTTGGCGAAAGTACCATTTTCGCCGAACCATCTGGCGACTACCAGATTTTCGCCAACCGGTACGGCAACGTAGTATTATTTTTGCAAATTATTTCATCCGCGTATTAATGCCGTAATTACTTTTAAAAAATGTATCAAATTCTGATATTTGATTACTTTAGAGAGGCTGGAAGCAACTCTTGTGGAAGAAAAGCGTACATGGCGTATGTTGCAGAAGGATTAGGAAACATGCAGGACTGGAATGAAGTTATGAAATTCCAGAGGAACAACGGATCATTGTTCAACTCCCCTTCCACTACTGCTGCTGCATTAGTCTACAGCTATAATACTAAAGCCCTCCAGTACATAAATTTTCTTGTAAACAAGTTTGGCAGTGCAGATGGGTCAGGTGGGTCAGCGCACTTCTTTTTTTGCCAAGAACTACTTCATGTGTTGCCAAATACCTAATACGGGTAGATTTTTGCAGTACCAGCAATGTATCCGAAAACTATACATAGCCAACTTTCTATGGTGGATATGCTTGAAAAGATGGGAATATCTCGGCATTTTGCTGGTGATATTAAGATTACCCTGGACATGACATACAGGTACTGCCCATCTAGTCTAGTTGTCTGTTTCTACTTTTAGCAGCTCATGTACTTGACAAAAGCCAGTTTACAGTTGTTGGTTACAGAGAGATGAGGAAATTATGCTGGATATGGCAACATGTGCGATGGCATTTCGTATTCTACGGATGAATGGATATGATGTCTCTTCCGGTATTTCCTAGTGCTGGAATTTTTTCCTTGTTAACTTCTTTTAATTTTGATTCTTTGGGCTCTCTTTCATGTCACACTGATCCACCTAAAACATGTTGCAGATGACCTATCTCATGTTGCTGAAGCCTGCAATTTCTGTAACTCACTTCAGGGATATTTGAATGACAAAAGATCTTTATTGGAATTATACAAGGCTTCAAAAGTCAGTATCTCGGAAAATGAGTTGATTCTAGATAGTATAGGATCCTGGTCAGGTTGCTTACTGAAGGAACAACTGAGCTCGAGTGCGGTGCAAAGAACTCCACTCTTAAAAGAGGTACTTTCATGGATTTCCTGTTTCTGTTGAAGGTTCTGCCTATATGCTTAATGCTATAATTTTTGTGTTTTTAGGTGGAGCATGCTCT
Organism: Otatea glauca; assembly: GCA_036346275.1. NCBI lineage: Eukaryota > Viridiplantae > Streptophyta > Magnoliopsida > Poales > Poaceae > Otatea > Otatea glauca. The sequence continues at coordinate 7,593,897 of CM070718.1, read as the reverse complement.
TAACTGTCCCTTCTACACCACGTTGGATCGTCTAGACCATAAGAGGAACATTGAACATTTTGACACTATGGGCTATCAGATGCTAAAAACGTCATACCTGTAAGTTTATTGTTTCACAGAAGAAGTTCCCAACATATTTGAGTTATGTAGACAGTAGAGACCAACCTGAAATGTATTGCTGAAACAGGCCTTCTCATACCAATAAAGATCTTCTAGCTTTGGGTGTGAGAGATTTCAATACAACTCAATCCATTCACCAAGAAGAACTTCAGCATCTCGACAGGTATATCTGACAGTAATGTTCTATTGTCTTATGCGAACCAACGACCTTCGGCTTATTTCGGTGAATTGCACATTTTTTCGCGATAGTTGGGTTAAAGAGAACAGGCTGGACCAGCTACCATTTGCACGGCAGAAATTAGCATATTTCTATCTGTCTGCTGCTGGTACCATTTTCCCTCCAGAGCTGTCCGATGCTCGCATTTTTTGGGCCAAAAATGGTGTGCTGACTACTGTAGTTGACGACTTCTTTGATGTTGGAGGATCAAAAGAAGAATTGGATAACCTCGTGGAATTAGTCGAGATGTACGATCCTTGACATTGATGTCTTTACTCTACTTTTCTTATGAAATTCTCAGGCTTAATTTGGCCATTTTGCTAATGTTTGTCATAGGTGGGATGAGCATCACAAAAAGGAGTACTACTCTGAACAAGTAGAGATTGTATTTTCTGCAATCTACACTTCAGTTAACCAGCTAGGAGCAAAGGCTTCTGCAGTACAAGACCGTGATGTTACCAAACACCTAATAGAAATAGTAAGTCTCATTTCAAATGTCCTTTACTGAATTATTCAGTCTTTGAGTGTTGACAATGTAACTAAAATGGCATATGCAGTGGATAGATTTACTAAGGTCTATGATGACCGAGGTAGAATGGCGAACAAGTCAGTATGTGCCAACAGCAGAAGAATATATGAAAAACGCGGTTGTGACATTTGCACTGGGTCCCATAGTACTTCCAGCATTGTATTTTGTTGGGCCAAAGATCTCGGAGTCTGTTGTCAGAGATCCAGAATACAATGAATTATTCAGGCTAATGAGTGCATGTGGTCGTCTCCTGAATGATGTTCAATCCTATGAGGTACAGTATATTTCTGTGTCCTATTGTTTTTCTTTGTCGAAATATATAGACCGATCTCTTCAATTTTCATGATAAATTTGTTACACTAATGGATAAGAATAGCGCGCATAGCTAAAAACATACTTGGTCATTTTCAGTCTCAAATTGTTGCTGTTATTTTCTAAGAGAATAGATGTTGGCTATTAACCCATGATTTCCATTCATTGATCTTTGTTATTAGAAGATGGTGGCAATTAACATTCAGTAAACTTCTGCTGCAGAGGGAGGGCAGCCAGGGCAAGCTGAACAGTGTTTCTCTACTTGTTCTTCACAGTGGCGGTTCAATGTCCATAGAAGAGGCTACAACGGAGATACAGAAGCCCATAGACACTTGCAGGAGAGACTTGCTAAGATTGTTTCTTAGGGAAGGAAGTGCTGTTCCTAGGCCCTGCAAGGAGCTGTTCTGGAAGATGTGCAAGGTTTGCTACTTTTTCTACTGCAGGACTGATGGATTTAGCTCACCAAAGGAAAAGGCTGGTGCAGTGAATGCAGTAATCCATGAGCCACTCAAACTGAAAGGAGTAGCAGGCATAGAGTGTTTGTATTTTTAGCGAGACAAAAGAATGGAGTAGTCAAAGTTCTGTATCCTGTTCATTTGGTGCAATAGCACACAATATTAGCTAGGTGGTGTAGCTGTTTTAGTGTGATGATCGATCAAGATAGGTCTTTCAAATTGTTGAGTGGGAGTGACTCGTGTCCGGACGTCTGATCCGGATGCTAGCTTCATACGCTGTGCTTTGTCGTCGGATCCGTCCATGAGTGACCAACATCATCCGATTGATTCCCCCTAACAAAATAAACCTCATCCACAAGACAGCGCAAGGCCAATCCCGGTGTGTTGACATCGATAGGAGAGACGGATCTAGTGGAGCAAGGCCGGCCCGGTGCACTTCTGACTGCCGCTGCTCGGATGCCCTCTCCTCGTGGCCACCGGAGAAGAAATAGCTAGAGCAGCAAGATAAGCTGGTTAATGATGGCCGTGGAGCTCACCGCCGGCGCCATGGTCTTAGCGACGCCTATTGCATGCTTAGATTTTTTTTAAAACAACAAATCTATCTTTAAAGAGATGTTGCATTTGTGCAATAGTCTGAAGATACAAATGCAACAATTGACAACAATGGAGGAAAAACAACATGTTGCAACAAGAATATGCAACAAAATAATCACCCTATTGCAACAAAAATAATTGTTGTGAAACAAATCGCCTAACTACAAGAAAATTACATTTTGCTACTAGATCTATGAAAGAGACATTGCAACAACAAAAAACTTCTTGCAACAATGGAGGAAGCGAGTTGCAACAAATCAAGAAAACACCCGCAACAAACCTACCAGAAAAGGAGGCGCATGGACGGTGGTGAGTAGCAGAGCTTGCCGAAGGAGGCTGCAGTGACACCGGTGAGGATGCCACGATGACAGAGCTCTGCTCGCCATGGCAAGGCTCGAGGGGCGGTAGGCTGCTACTTGTGCACCGAGTTCATGAGGGAGAGAGATCCCGTGATGTTGCTGACGGCGGTGACATTGGTGAGAGACCCTGAGGGAAAGAGGGGAAGAAGAGAATGGAGTTGAGCTCATGTGAGAGATGACTATGAGAGAGCGATTGAAATGTAAGGTTGGTCTTTAAGGTGACGTGGATAGATAAGACCGGGTAGGAGCAGCTACAGGAGTAAAAAATCGTGACTTATCCAAAGTATGCTGAGTAGAAATACCCTTGTTGAATATATCAATGGAGCAAGGTTAGGTTTTGGCACATAGTTGCTCGTGTTATGCCTCGTTGAAGTATAAGTAAATTGCTCATCTTTCTACATCAGCTTAACTTTTTAGTTGAACTGACTGATATATACAACTTAATATGATATCGAAGCTAAGAGGTTTCAAGTTCAAAAGCCGGTTGAAATTAAAAAAATAATTGAAACCCACTCTAATTTCACATCAATTAAAAGCTATGCGTGGTGGGAGTGACAACTCGTACTTATAAGCCGTGAAACGTGATTGGTTAGAAGGTGTCGCGTCATCGATGGAATCCTTGATTTATTGGGACTCTTGTTTCATCGTTAGCTAACAGTTTACAGGCAGGATGGAATGGAGAAAACGATGGCTCGTCTTTCGCGAGCACGGCGCGCGGCAGATCACCTCTCGAGATCGTGTGGGGGGAAAAAGTTAGCGGCAGGAAGTTGGAGGGCTTCAGCGGCTTCCCGGCGACAGCATCTTCCTCCCAAGCCAAGCCTGCGCGCGGCACGCGCGGAAGAAAAGGTTAAGCGGCTTCCCGGTGACCAACGACGGCGTCGTCCTCCCGAGCCCGAGCGCGGCGCACGGAAGAGAATCTCGGTTTTCCATTGTATAACGTGAAGAATTATTAACACAGAACAGTTGACTTTCCCTTAATGATGTGAAGATTATACAAAAAAAAGAGCAATCACATTCAGGTTGCTGTATGCTGTATTCCACAATATCGCCACAATATCACATTCAGTCTTCAGAGATATACTGAAGCACAACATTGAAATAGTCCAAAATACATCAGTAATTTCCATATCTTGCAGCCACATAGGAGTACAGACAGTTGATTCAATATTTGCAACGTTCGATCTAATCATAATCATAAGAAGTTTTAGCGGCCGGAATGAAGTTGCTGTTTGCTGCTCCCGGTCGAAGCCATAGACGTGGTCAGAGAACTCGGAGAAGATGTGCAGCGCTTGCCGAGGGAGGCCGGCGTTGGACGCTGAACCTTCACTTCCAGCGTGCCGCGCAAGGGCTTGCGAGGACGACGACGTCGCCGGTCACCGGGAAGCCGTTGGACCTTCTCTTCCGCGTGTGCCGCGCGCGGTCTCGGGAAGACGACTCTGTGCTCGGGAGGGTGTTGTGTGGGGCGCCGGGCTCGCGAAGACAAACCGACGTCGTTAAGGCCAAACGCCGTGCGGGCACTGGATTAGGAGGATATATACAGGGTTTGCTTTGAGATTGTGACAAAACACGTGTCGCCTGGAGGAACGAGGTCCTTCTGATGAGAAAAGGACGGAGGTCCTAGATTTTTCTCCTTTTGTTCGAAGTGATCCACGCCATGAGCACGAAAACGTCCGACGGCTGGTTGCGGCTGGCTGGATGCCCGCCTATTCGGTCGTCGCGGCTCTTGGACTTACATTTTTGGATTTTGCTCGGCTCGTCGGAGTAGGGTTGGATAGATCCCGGCGGCCGGCGCTAGCCGACGCTTGGGCAACAAAACGAAACTGCCTACCGCCATGGGCCCGTGGCACAGAACGTGCACGCAGCACACGTGAAGCTGCCGGTTTATCAACATGCCAAACGGTCCGAGCACGTCCCCGACAGAGAAATTCCCATCGAATTCATATGCATCATACCCCAGCTTTTCTGTTTTTCAGAAATTGGTATCCATGACCAATTCACCATGGCACAAAATAACACAATTTTGTTTTCTCAATTTTCACTCAATTTCCATCTGGGCTCAAAATAAAATTTCCATACCGGTAGGTTAGTATAAACTTTGCTCCTGCTCATCATCAATCGGTTCATGCATAGATGCATGTTTTGGCATGCAAACAAGATCAAGATATCAAATTTTGAAATATTTCAGTGTAAACCATGAATCTGATATAATGCAAATGTGACACTGAAGCTTACATTCAATCTGATACAAATGCAACATGATATTTGATTCAGATTTGCTACTTTTTTCCAACTCATTTCAATGACACAAAAATAATCACAAAAGTAATACAACTGCATACAAAGAGAAAATCCAACATGATCGAATATATATTGCCAATTGCGTCGATCGTGCCACACAAAATTGCTCCAACGGGTAATGGATGCCTGCACTGAACAGATCGAGAGAGCTTCCTATCAACATATGAGTAATAGCAAGCATAAGGAGCAAGCAGTAACCGTTTTCTACCTGATATATATGTTCATGAAGAACTAACAGCAAGCACAAGTCGTCATTCATGCGTGGATAATCAATATGAAATATTTTCTGTTTTTTTTTCTACCTCCGCATTTGTAGTTTCGAGGAAACTGGTGTTCTCAAAAGCGCCATCCTGAAATTTTTTAACCAAAAAGGGTGTAATTTGATGCAAAAATTTACATGCATTTATTTTCATTTTACATAATACGATATATGTAAAAAGCATTTCTATATCATATAAAAAACATACCGTTACGTACAAAAATTGTTTGTAAAGTTTTCTTGCCCTTGCCTGTAATGCAACCGTATTTGGGCACGATCTACCCACATGCTGCAACAGGCTTGTAAATGAAGTAAGCCCCTACACAGATGAACGTATGAACATATACACTATATATCAGTTACACTAGTTTCACGTGTACATCATGATCTTTTACCTTTTATGCTGTCCCAAATTGCACCAGGATAACTGCCGTTGATGGAATTGTAATTGTTGTTGCTATGTTATTGTTTATTCATTTGTTTTGACATACAACCATTTGATATATAACGCAACATTTTTTTTTTGAAAACAAAATTCAACCGGGTTCTGTCTAGTCAACATACCCGGTAATCACTACTACACAAATATACATCACAATCGGTTCTTTTTCGTCATCACAGTCGGTTCTGGTGGTGACACAAAGCCATGAGACAGAGATGAGGCGGGCATTATTACAGTCGGTTCTTACCCGATAGAGATGATGGTATTATCTCTATCGGTTCTTTATAAGAAGCGATAGAGATGATGGTATTATCTCTATCGGTTCTTTGTAAGAAGCGATAGAGATGATAGCTCATCTCTATCGCTCTTACAAAGAACCGATAGAGATAATACCATCATCTCTATCGCTTCTTATAAAAACCGATAGAGATGACCATATCATCTATATCGCTTTTTCAAAGAACCGATAGAGATAATACCATCATCTCTATCGCTTCTTATAAAGAACCGATAGAGATGATCAGATCATCTCTATCGCTTCTTAAAAAGAACCGATAGAGATAATATACTCATCTCTATCACTTCTTTGAAAGAACCGATAGAGATGAATAACCTCATCTCTATCACTTCTTATAAAGAACCGATAGAGATGAGTTCATTATCCCTATCGCTTCTTTCAAAGAACCGATAGAGATGACCGTCACATCTCTATCATTTTCTTGTGAGAACCGACAGAGATGAAGGGGTGTGGTGTGCTATCACATTCTAATAAGCACATATTCCACACAATATGCACATATCACATTCACACAGAAATTACAGACAACATATCACATTCAAAGAACATGAACACTTTGTTACAACAAACACATATCACATTCATTAACAAAATAGAACGTAAACATGCTTAACCATAAGTACACATGCAATCGCATTCAGATATGTAATATTTATTCACATCCGGTCTAGTAGGAGCTTTTGGGATCTCTAAACCGTCCGTCCTCCGACAAGCATTCTATCCAGACCACCGCATAAGTGATCTCAGATCTTGTTGAGTGCAAGGTTGTCTACACTCTTACGGGAATAACGGTAAGTCGCAAGATAGAAACGAGTGCTCTAATTTGAGTTTTCAAATTTGTATGTGAAAGACTAATTGTATATGCATGTACTACCTCGTGGAAACGGTGCGAGCCGACAATCAAGATCACCATGTGTTGCATGATATACAAACCACAGCCGTCGTCATTGCCCTGTTGATGACACTGTGAAGAAAGAAAATAAATTAAGAGACAAAGAAAATATATCGAAAATCTAAATCTTATATATGATAGCAACTTGTACCTTGAAGCGGACATACTCCAACTTGGAGCCCTTTTGTCGTCGTGTGTCCCTCCCGCTCGACGTATTCCTTGAAACCCCTATATACATTGGAAAGATGTCGTTGAGTAAAAAAATAATGATTGTAGTTAAATACGAAAATGTTAGATAAGAGTGGTGCACTTATCGCTCCAAAGGAGGCTTGATCGCGAGGCCATCGGTCTCTTATCAACCGAATTAAAAGTGTACACTTTGTTGTCTCTCGGAAGAGCACGAGTAGAACCCAATGGTTGCTTATTAAATGGTATGCAGTGAAGAAAATAAGTTCACATACGGTTTCAAATGTGTAGAAGTAATTGAACAGTGAAGTAGTACTTACTCCTCGTGGTACGGGAATAGAATGAAGTCCTTCTTCGACTCGACTTGCAATGCCCTCTTGATGTAGCGGCAACCCATTCCGGTTGAAGCCTAGCCATCGTCGCGGACACAAGCTCGTGGTCGATTTAACCCAACTAGTTGTCGATTCGTCACGACACACGCCTCATCGCCTCGCAACTCGCATTGAATGTTAAAAAGTGTAATGCAAAATTCTATGGAAGTCATAAAGTCGTGCAACGTGGTGCGATACTCACGGCCCGTGATCGCATAAGAGAAATATCGATGGCTATCGGTTGGTACAGACGAACAGATCCTCAAAACTAATCGAATGTCCCATCCTCCTCGCGGTGGAAATGTCCCTTTCAGTATCTAACATTGAAGTCGACACGCCGCTATCTTTCGCTTTGTCAATGTACCATCCATGGAGTATCGAGTCCATATGCCTAGAGCGCTCAATTTGCCGGGAGGCGTAAGGGCTTTCCATGCACGTAGGCCTTAAATTCATAAGGCTTCACCGTGGTCTCTTTGGCCGCTCTCCTTTCGGGCCGAAGGAGTCTCCGAGGCCGGGCGATGGGCTTTTCATATACCTAAGGGGGCTGTGGCCTTTGTGAGCCTAGCCTTTTAGCAGAGGCCTCTAGTGGTTACGTGGTTGTCGTGCTAGTCCTTTTATGCACCACTCAGACTTTGTGCAGGGGCTCGTCCACGATCGTGGGAGCAGCGCAGTACGGTAGGAACCTACAAAGCACGCGCATAATTAAGTAACTTGTTGCAATACTACCGAATGGTAAAGAAGACGTGAGGGATGTTTACCTTGACCAAGACGACGCTGTCGTGGGCCACTTGATGAACGACATCGCGCTAGCCCGAGAGTGGTGATGTCTTCGTTAGGGGAACTCGAGCACATGTGATAAGAAGGCTTCGTGGACGAGTCCACCGACCTCATGTAGCCCTTCCCAAAGGTGACCATGCACCGTGTCGGTCTCCTTGCATGGAAATGCAACCCCGCTGCAACCTCAACAGAAATCCGTCTTCCGTCGGGGTGAGTCGGCACTTGGTAGGCGCCGCAAAAAGTGCGCAACTTGAGAGAAAACATATGAAGAGTTACCTCGCACCATTAAGTAAGGCAAAATTAATTATTACCTTCACTGGGACCGGACTTATCATTTTGGAACCGCACTACTTGGTGGGGGCACAGGTTTTCTACAAGATGGCGGGGCATCCGCTCGACTGGGAGATCATCGCCATCATCTCGGCCCTTAGGCGCTCCTCACGTGCCATCATCTCCACCTCATCTCCTCCTCACGTGCCATCATCGCACCTCATCTCCTCCTCATCTCCTCCGAGATCTCCTCCTCACCGCTCCCTAAGCGTGTCCTTCAGCGCCCAGACGTGCCTCCCATGTTCTTGATCCGTACTGGCAAGATCTTGGAAGTAGGACTTCTTCAGATGCCCCGCCCTGCGGCAAGCACCAGCCCTTATGGTCGGGCTTTCCGATCATGAGAGAATAGGATGTCATTTGACCCTTGGCTAAGAAAAGTCCCTGCTCTTTCCTCCGCTTACCTCCTCCCGCAAGAAGCGAGTACGAATTAGATCGAAATACAACAGAATGGTCATCTTGCAATGTAGCAAGTTTGATATCTTACGATGGTGGAGACAACTTGCGCGGTAGTGGGGTTTGGTACTACCACCGCCCGTCCCGGTTTTCTTTGTCCTCGCTAATACCCTACCACGTGCCGCTCCTCACATATATGCGAGTAAGGCATCATTGTCCGGAGTTGGCGCACTCCTCGCTAGTCGTGCCCATTCGCTTTCTTCCTTCGAGTCACTGAACCGAGGTGGTGCGCGTGCGTGTTCAGCCTCTGGGTAGCAACGTTCCTCTGTCTCAGCTCCTCCGCCTCGGGCGTACTCTTCATCCTCGTGAACTCCTCCCAAACATCGGGAAGCACGAACGGATACCTCTCGAATGGTGCACGGCCTTTCAGCACGTACTCACTGTGCATGTAGACCCTAAAGTGCCTCAGAGCCACACCCATCCTCTTCAAGGCGCATGCTTTGGCATTGTTTTCATCCTCCTCTTCTATAATCCATTTCCCCTTAACCTCGTCCCACAGCCGGTTCTTCTGCTCGACGCTGACCTCCTTTCTCCAATCCTTAACCGTTATGGGAACTCTCTCCCTCACCAGTTGCCCGAGGAATGAGCGGTATCGCCCCTTATACTTGGGAGGACCCGTGCAAACGCCCGTCGCATTGAAGTGGAGAATTTGCGGCATTCTCCCTGTGGCCCCTTTGCTCGGTCCTCGGGCCTTCCTCACCTTACTCGGCCCCTCGATATTTGGAACCTGGCTCCGCTCGACACTTGGAAGTTGGCTTGGCCCCTCAGGAGCACCTTCTACTCTTTCTGGCGATGAGCCGATGCTCTCCAATTGCGACATTTTGAGTTTTCTTATCTAACATGGACATATATTTCACATGAGAGAAAGCAATTCGTAGCTATTATGTGAACTTCACAATAAATCATCTAAAGTAACAAATCAATGGATAATTCATAGCATGTCATTGTTGTAGCATATTGCATTAGAGTATGAGATGAACGAATGATCTTCAAGACAAGTCCGTATGTAGACCAACTAAATATGTATGGACGATAACTCCTAATCTCTAAATAGGTTTGGTCCTAATCCCATTCGAGGATATGTGGTTTGGGCAAGTTCTGTTGTTGTACAACTCAGAGAGAAATTTTGAAGATCTCATTGTTCTCCAGATACACGTCTCGACGACAGGTCAAGAGGGGTGTGTATCCAGAGAACACCAGGGAGACGCTACCGAAATCTACTCTGTGAGTTGTACAACAGCTCAGGAACTTGCCCAAACCACATATCCTCGAACTGTCCAAAATACGTGGACAATTGAGATCGTTGCTTATAAATATGTCATTCCGACATATTTATAAATAAGCACTCTCGAACGGGAGACGTAGGTTACGCAACCTAAACTCTAACATATGCTGAGATGAAAAAGGAAAATAATATGCAATTATAATTGAAATAGCTATCTCAATTAAGAGAGTCTAAAGTTGCATAATAGTATGACGAGCATGAAGCACATATGACAAAATATTGAAAAAGGCATGAAAACATACATGGAAAGAAGACACTTCTTTGCAAGAGATGTACTTGATACGGTTATGATGGATTACATACCCAGTTTGTGGATTGTTGGCAAGGACTTCCCATTTCTATATTGTGAAGTTTAAAATTGAAATGATATGTTAAGCACATCCAATTGTCCTAGTAGAGTAACACCTAGATTTGTCGCCAGGAACAAAGCATAAATATGTTCAATCTGCTATTACATTCGACATTGCCGCTTGCATGTAGTGATGGGTCATGATTTGGCTTATTGATTATAGATCAAGAATTCATTATGGCCTTCACAACAGTGGTTCGAAATTAGTAGTCTTCTTTGTGGCTTGCACATAAGCGTAACCTTTGATGTTTGGCCTTTTAAACAAGGTTGAAGTAGATAAGCGCTTTTTCCTATTCAATAAGATATTTTCTAATGTGCGATAATATCTTCGTTACTTTGGCTTCCTCTGTTGACTACACAATGTCCAATTCATCACTGAAGATGTGAGTTAAAGCTAATTAGCAGCTTGAGAAAGATGCTTATTAATGTTCAATTTTGAAGTGCTTGCTTCCTTTGTTTTCATCGATAACAATAGGCTAATGAGTTTCTTTTTCAGGTTCATCCTGCAGAAGCTCTTAATGCCCCTGCTATTCCATTGGGTACATTACTAGCAGCAGCATATCCCTGGGCACCTGCGCCACCATATCTTTTTTTCCTGGCTTAATCCTCAAACATCTGCTCAGGACATGATGCAACCGGATTTGTTGTCCAAGCTTGTTTTTAACAACTTTAGTAAGTACAGTTTCATAACACACTGCATTGTCTACATGTGATGTAATCTACATATGGGATTTCTTTTCAACAGAATTCTTTCATAACACATTGCATTGTCTACATGTCATGTTATCCAAATACATGATTTCTGCTCTCCAGAATAATTTCATAACACACTTTGCATTGTCAACATTTCTTCTAATCTAAATATGGGATGTACGCTCTCCAATTTTCAAACAAGCTGCGTTCTATTTTCGAGTTGTTTGATAAATTTCTACTATTTCTAATAGTTATTATGGGATGTATATCGTGATTGTTTTCAATTGGGGTGGATATGTTCATAGAAGTTGTTATCATATAGATTGCATGTCTGATTCTGCGGTTGTCCCGCAACTTACGATGGAGCGCCAGGAGGTGGGGCACCGGACGATGGGGCCGTTGGGCGTCGGCGGGCGCGAGGCGGTGGGGCGACGGAGCGAGTGGAGCGCCGGGCGGTGGAGTCGGTGGGGCTGGGCGATGGGGCGTTGGGGCTTGGGCGTCGGGCGGTGGGGCGGACGAGGCGGCGTGGGCGCTTAGGCGGTGGGGCGCTGGGCGATGGGGCGTTAGGCGTCGGGCGGCGCGGGCGGTGGCGCGGAGCGGCGTGGAGCGCCGGGGTGGGGCGATGGGGCGTTAGGCGTCGGGCGCGCCCGCGTGGGACGACGGAGCGGCGTGGGCGTCGGGCGGTGGAGTCGACGGACGGCGGGCGCCGGTGGTGGCGGAGGTGGAGGCAGGAGCTTGAGAAAAGGGGCTAGGCAAGCGAAGGCAAGGCACGCGTGAAAGCTTCTCGAAAAATCGCCTTAAGTAAGGGTATCACATTACTATCGGTTTTACACAAAAACCGACACAAATATATTTTACAATACTATCGGTTTTAAGACAAACCGACACCAATATGTAGATCTCAATACTATCGGTTTTAAATAAAAACCGACACAAATATTAGTTCAATACTATCGGTTTTACACAAAAACCGATGTAAATATGTTTCATAATACTATCGGTTTTTCAGAGAAAACCGACACAAATATGAATGTTTAAAATACTATCGGTTTTTCAGAGAAAACCGACACTAATAGTACTATAACAGGTTTTGAAGAAAAATTGGCACAAAATAGTACTATCGGTTTACAAGAAAAAGCCGAGACAAAAGTAGTCTATTACTATCGGTTTTCACTAAAAACCGATACAAATATGAATGTTTAAAATACTATCGGTTTTTATGAGAAAACCGACCCAAATGTGTAGACTTTAATACTATCGGTTTTCAATATTAAACCCGACACAAATATTTGTTCAATACTATCGGTTTTGAAGGAAAACCCACACAAATAGTCCTATAACATGTTTTGAAGAAAAATTGGCACGAAAAGTACTATCGGTTTACAAGAAAAACCGAGAAAAAAGTAGATTATTACTATCGGTTTTCATTAAAAACCGATACAAATATGAATGTTTAAAATACTATCGGTTTTAGGAGAAACCGACACAAATGTGTAGATCTTTAATACTATCGGTTTTCAATAAAAACCCGACACAAATATTAGTTCAATACTATCGGTTTTGAAGGAAAACCCACACAAATAGTCCTATAACATGTTTTGAAGAAAAATTGGCACAAAATAGTACTATCGGTTTACAAGAAAAACCGAGACAACAAGTAGTCTATTACTATCGGTTTTCATTGAAAACCGACACAAATGTGTAGATCTCTAATACTATCGGTTTTCAATAAAAACCGACACTAATAGTACTATAACAGGTTTTGAAGAAAAATTGGCACAAACTAGTACTATCGGTTTTAAGAAAACCGACACAAATAAGTTGATCTCTAATACTATCGGTTTTCAATAAAAACCGACACAAATATTTGTTCAATACTATCGGTTTTGAAGGAAAACCCACACAAATAGTCCTATAACATGTTTTGAAGAAAAATTGGCACAAAATAGTACTATCGGTTTACAAGAAAAACCGAGACAACAAGTAGTCTATTACTATCGGTTTTCATTAAAAACCGATACAAATAAGAATGTTTAAAATACTATCGGTTTTATGAGAAAACCGACACAAATGTGTAGATCTCTAATACTATCGGTTTTAAGAGAAAACCGAGACAACAAGTAGTCTATTACTATCGGTTTGCTTAAAACCGACACAAATATGTAGATCTCTAATACTATCGGTTTTCAATAAAAACCGACACAAATATTGGTTCAATACTATCGGTTTTGAAGAAAAACCGACACTAATAGTACTATAACAGGTTTTGAAGAAAAATTGGCACAAACTAGTACTATCGGTTTTAAGAGAAACCGACACAAATAAGTTGATCTCTAATACTATCGGTTTTCAATAAAAACCGACACAAATATTTGTTCAATACTATCGGTTTTGAAGGAAAACCGACACAAATATCAATCACTATTGATTTTCCGGATAAAGCAAGATGAAGTCCGATTTAGAGAATTCATTGATGAAAGGGTAAAAGGCCACAACTTTTACAGATATAGTTGGAATTCTTTCAAATTTTGCGTAAACATACTTTGGGATATTACAGGTCTATTCAAAAAGAATTTTCAAAAAGATTTAGCATCGATAAAGATGCAAGAATTCACTTTGTAAGCATGATTCTAGCTTATAGACGCAAAAGTCAAAACTTATGCAATTAAAGTCCGAGTTTTTCCAAATTTTCCGTAAATAAACTTTGGACTAGTTAGAAGCTTTCCCAAAAGAAAAATCCGTAAACAAATTTTCTGATATGTAAACGAATGACCAACTAGTAAGTAGATTTCAAATATGTCACAATGTTCCATGAGAGATTATAACTGCATAACTTTACCCAAACAAAAGGCACGATAAAACATATGTCTTAAACACTAATGGCTTAAAGAAAATGAACAAAGATGATAAAATGAACAAACAATACAATATTTCCTTTAGTTACAGTACAACCCTTCTTGATGATCTACGCGCACGTAATTTCTTCGATGTGTGTCGTCATCCCCGCTAAGATAGGCCCCATCTGCAAATGGAGGTATTTCATCGAATTGATTGTATTCTTCTTCATCTACGACATTTTCGACACCAACGATCCGCCGCTTGCTGTGAAGGACAACGCAACCTCGGATTGGCGGATCACGCACATAGAAGACTTGATTTGCTTGCTTCGCAAGTACGAACGGTCATCTTTGTAGGCGAGTCCGCTTAGATCCACAAGAGTAAAACCTCTCTTATCGACCTTCACTCCATGTGTTAGTCCCACCCACTTACATCGAATAATGGAATTTGGTATATTCCGTAATCGAGCTCCCAAATTTCTTCGATTATCCCATAATACAAGTACATTGCCGCTGAGGATCCTCCTTTCGAGTGATGTACATCGGAAAGAGCATCTATGCTTACACCACTGCTTTGAACAAAGATTTTCTTAGATCTTGACTTTCAATTGTAAAAGGTGTACCCATTAATATCGCATCGCCATGTCCAGACATTAAATCTAGGTCCATCACCAACCATTTCACATTCTCACTAACAGAGAACTCTACCGCTTGTTTGAACCATGTAACAAATCTATCGTTGTGTTCTCGCATGATGGAAAGCTCATCCATATGTGGATTCTCTTCCGTAATATCAACTTATGCCGCTTGATGTACCCTCGCAACTTCGTGGCTCACGCAAGATCACAAATGCGCTTTGCAATACATATCAAACCGTGGCCTCGTTAGTTTCGACCCCACGGTTCCTTTGCCACAAATGTCCGCCTCGTGGCGAGATACAGAACACCGATTGCTTGTCTTTTCCCGAGATAGTCCACACAAAACTCAATAACCTCTTCACCCCATAACCTTCCACAATACTACCTCGAGCTTCGATCGATTCCTCACATAGGACTTTAATATACCCATGTACCTCTCGAACGGATACATGTAACGAAGAAAGCGGGTCCACATATCTTAATCTCTCTAACAAGGTGAACAACAAGGTGGACCATGACGTCGAAGAACG
Organism: Otatea glauca; assembly: GCA_036346275.1. NCBI lineage: Eukaryota > Viridiplantae > Streptophyta > Magnoliopsida > Poales > Poaceae > Otatea > Otatea glauca. The sequence goes on along the minus strand of CM070718.1, from coordinate 7,578,673 downwards.
ACGGTGGAAATGCATCTCAAGTCGACATAAAGTCCGCACCACCTCCTCCGTAAGTTGTCTAGCATGTCGGGTCAATAATTTTGCAGAGATCGCATTGAAGAAGTAACACACTTCGTGATTGCAAACCCGACATCCTCTCCGCGAATATTTGGATTGCAACTGGGAGCATTTGGGTCATCAAGACATGGCGGTCGTGGGACTTCATGCCCAACAACTTCAAATCATCCAAGGACACAAGCTTCTTAATGTTCATGAGTAGCGGATAGAACTTTAATACCATGGAGACATTTGCAAAAGTCCTCTTTCTCCTTCTTGGACAGGTGTAGCATGCATGGGATATACTGACCTTTTCCATCCTCCTCTATCACCGCAAGCCCGAGCCCGATTCCCATGTAGGCCATGTCGCGACGAGCATTCACACCATCCTTTGTCTTTCCGGTATGTTCAAGCAGATACCAACCAAATTATCGCAGACATTCTTCTCAACGTGCATGACATCAATACAATGCCGAACATCTAACTCCTTCCGAGACGGTAAGTCCCAAAATATTGACCTCTTCTTCCAAATGGTCCTAGAACGAACAGATTTAGAGCTCTTTCCGATCTTGAACATCGATATCCTCTACACGTGAATATACTTGCCTTCCACTCATAGGTTGCGGTGCCGAACGGACTTCCTCTTCCCATCAAATTTGTCATCCATCTTACGGTATCGATGACTTCGAGGTAGAAACCCACGGTGACCCATATACAGTTTTCTTGGAATTCGGCACCATAAGCTCTCGGTCTCCTCTTCACAAATAGGACACGCTTTTGCTCCTTTCGCATCAGAGCCCGCCAAATTACCAAGAGCCGGAAATCATTTATGGTGCGAATACCATAGCCCGTAGGGTGAAATGCTCTCTTCAGACGATCCCACACAATGACCCCGTCATTCCACAATTTTACCAAATCCTCGATCAATGGAGCGAGGTACACATCAATATCATTTCCTACTGCTTAGGTCCCGAGATTAGCAACGACATCATGATATACTTCCGCTTCATGCACAACCAAGGAGGGAGGTTGTAGATACACAATGAATCGCCACGTGGTCGTGACGATCGCTCATGTTACCAAACGGATTCATTCCATCAGTACTCAATCCAAATCTTATGTTCCTCATTTCGCACCAAACTCCTCATGTTTCCAATCGATGTTTCTCCATTGAGCAGAATCGGCAGGTGTCTCACTTGCCATCTTCCTTTCGAGACTCATAATGCCAACGCAACAATTTTGCTTCTCTAGGATTTGCAAACAACCTCTCCAGACGGGAATGATGGAAAGTACCACAATACCTTGGCCGTGCACCTTTAGTGACCTCTTCACCCTCGTTGTTCCAAGACTTACGCTTCTTGTCATTACGCTTCTCCTTTTGTTTGTACCGAGGCACACCGCAAACCGGACACACGTGCAGCTCGATGTGCGTTACGGACAAGATGCAATCATTCTGACATGCATGTATCCTTTCTATTTCCATTCCCATGGGACATAGTAGCTTCTTCGCTTCATAAATGCTTGTTGGCAACTCGCTTCCCTCGGAAGTAGATCCGATAGAAGAACTAGAAGTGCATTAAAACTTGTATCCGCCCAACGGTGTTTTGCCTTCAATTCAACAATGCAAGGACCGAACCCAACTTGGTGTATTCTACTTTGCAACCTGTGAACAATGGTTTGGCATCGTCTTCCATCAAGCTTTTAAACTTTTCAAACTCTCTTTCCGTAATTACCTCCACATCCCGCAACATTTGCTCCAAATTCTCCTCCTCAAACATATCAGTCGCAACTCATCATCCGTTCCACCGTGTCTTCGTTGCATACCTAAGGGTACTACCTGTCTCCCGTGATGGATCCAAGACGTGTAATTCCTCACGGCCACGCCGAATCGTGGTCCTCGATTTGAGTGAGTTGTTAAATCTTCTCGATTGGTGCAATCAATGCAAGGACAATATATGAAGTTTACACCCTCCTCACCATGTCCTGCTCGCAATTTTTTGAACTCCTTAACACCCTCCAAATTCAAAGACTCACACGACTTTTGTCATACATCCATTCCTTACGGTCCATCTGCAATTAAAATTCACACAATAAATTAAGGAAGAATCGAGCGACAAAGAAGCTAGCTAGCTATTTGAAATATTGAGACATCATTTCATTTAATATTACCTTTGCAAAATAGAGGACTGCAAGTTCTGCAAGATATATAAAATGTGTTCTCCTAATCGATACCTAGATTCTTCCCTGGTTTAGAGCTTCCAATTCCCTAGATAGGAGACATACATTTTTAACATCAACAATGATATCAAACAATCTAATTATATAGTGCAAGAGCCTCATGATCTTTTGACTACAACGAAACAAAACAAGGGTACCAACGATGACTCCCAATCTCTAAATAGGTTTGGTCTTAATCCCATTCGAGGATATGTGGTTCCGACAAGTTTAAGCCGCTGTACAACTCAGAGAAAATTAAGAAGATCTCTCGCTATTCTCCATATACACGCCTCGACAACAGTCAAGAGGGTGTGTATCCGAGAATACCAGGAGACGCTACCAAATCTCTACTCTACAGCTTGTACAACACCGCCGATCAGAACTTGCCCAAGCACATATCCTCGAATCGTCCAAAGAACGTGGACAATTCGAGATCGCCGCTTATAAATATGCCATTTCGTTCGGTATATTTATAAACAAGCATCCTCGAACGGAGACGAGGTTCCGCACCCTAAACTCTAGCATGCATTAGGTGACAAAGAATAATAATTCCATATTAACACCAAAGCACTACAAATTAAGATAATTAACTACATGTGTACATGCTTGTGAAATAAAAGGGTGTGAAATCGATAGGACATACACAATACCAAGGCAATCTAAACTTTCTTGCGACATATCAAAAATACATAGTGCAAAATTAAAGGGGTTTGAAGGAATGCTCACATTTTGAAGAAAACCACAAATTATGCAAAATGAGGGAAATCTCCTCAAGTTAGGGCTTCAAATTTACCCTCTTAACACCCACCCTTGAGAATTTCAAATTTTCTCACCCAAGTATTGCTTCCAACCACGTAATATAAGCTATTTTTTTCGGTGGCGACGGAGAAACCTCCTCCGAACAATAAACAGAAGAGTTCTGCCGAGTGGTATAATTAACCTAACGAGGTACATCACTATCGGTTCTCATATAAAAGCGATAGTGATGTGATCATTCACATCACATCGGTTCTTATAAGACAAGCGATAGTGATTATCACGATCATCACAATCGGTTTCACATAAGCGATAGTGATGAGAAGATCACATCACTATCGGTTCTTATTTAAGCGATAGTGATGATATCGCACATCACTATCGCTTCACAAAAGAACCGATAGTGATGAGCGACGCATCATCACTATCGGTTCTTTTGCAGAAGCGATAATGATGTGAATTATCATCACTATCGCTTCTAAATAAGAACCGATAGTGATGCAGTGCGTCTTATCACTATCGGTCTTTTGTGAAGCGATAGTGATGTGCATTATCATCACTATCGCTTAAATAAGAACCGATAGTGATGTGATTTTCTCATCACTATCGCTTTATGCTGAAACCGATAGTGATGATAACGCACATCACTATCACTTCGCATAAGAACCGATTGAATGTTTCTATCTGCTACATCACTATCACTTCTAACCCGAGAACCGATAGTGATTGTGATTAATGCCTCTCCTAAGTCATCTATCACAATCGTTTCTTCCTAAAAACTTAAGAACCGACACAGATGAAGCGATAGTGATGTACCATTCTGTAGTAGTGAATATCCCTTCGGAGTTATGCGAATCCCACCGGCGTATCCTGAATGTTTTACATTAGTTCGATCGTACCTATTTTTGCTTATAAAATTTCATGCAAATTTTATTATTCAAGTATGTTTTGTATTGATCATTTTTGTTTCTTCCTTCGCAAGACAAGTTGATATTTGCTGCGGCCTTCCTGGGTTAAAAGTACATACGTAGTAGTTTTATACTGGTTGTGGCCTAGAGCACAAAATGGTCCAGAACATATAGCACAGTTGCCCCAGAGCACAAAGCACAGAAAAAAAACCAAAACACATAGCACAAGAAAGCAGACAACGTCCGAACACGTGTGGTGGAGCGACAAAACGCATCGCCTTTTTGGACGGAGAGATTTTAACTCAGTTTCCTTTTCCACCTAAGACTCTTCTTTTTAAACCCATATATGTAACTTTATAGTCTTACGGATGAGACTCTCCTTATACACAGAATTTCGCTCCTGTACGTCTATGATTTTTCTCACAAGAGCTTTCCACTTAAAATCTGTACGTCTTCTAACTTTGCCATGTGTTTAGAGCTCTGTGTTACGAAGTCTTAGGTGCTGCCCCTAGGAGGATCAGCCTCCGCTCCCGAGGGCGACATCGCACGGCGTCCTCGCAGCGACAAGGGGCGGCCATCCGCCTCATGGGCACAGGCGGGATGCAATTTTGTCGTTCGACGACTCGGTGTATATTCTTTGGACGCCGAATCTAAAGCAAGCTAGTCCGTGTCATACACTATCAAGTCCCCAAGTCAAACTCAGGTTTTCTTTCCGAAGCTCAAGACGGTGCTTGCTAAACCCAAGAAGCAACATGTCGTGAAGAAACAAACCGTCTAGACATCAAACCCGAGAAAAAAAAACCTAAAGAAAAAGGTTGGAGGCGCAACACGTTTCAACGTCGGGAGAGAAAAAAAAAACAGAAGCAAAGCCGCATGTCTCCGAGCCATCGCTTATCTAACCTTATGCATTTTTTTTTATAAATATAGTCTGCCACATATATATTTACAAATTTAACATCTATCTCCTACCGTAAAAGACACGACAGGTAATACGTGTCCCCTGCCACGCTTAGGAAGTGCGGAAACTAACGTAGCTCGGCCGACCACGAGAGCAGCGTAGCCCACCATGATAGGGTGGCTTCCGTGTTACTCAAGCGCGATAGCGAGCTCCTGTCACGCTTGATTGCCCTGCTGTTGTGCCGGTTGGCTTCCACGCTCCTTAGGGATGGTAGAGTGTATGTGTCACCTGTCACACCTCCCGCGATAGAAAAAGATACCAGATTTGTAAATGCATGTACGAGGATGCTAAATTTAGAAGAAGAAAAAAGATACTTAAAACTAGATAAACGGTGATTCCGTATATCTCCAGAGCAGCTGTCTACAGTCAAACTTGAGAAGCTGTGCCCATGGGCATATCTAGCATATGGTCATGGGTGTACAAATGTACACCCAATTTTTTTGAAAAAAATATAGCATATAGCAAGTATATTAGATGTATATACTATTAAATGAGCTTAAAAATACGTATTTCAATCTTCAAATCCATTTCAACCTGTCCCACCAATTCCCTCTTCTAATCTTCTCTACTATGGTCTATTCGCTAAGATCCATCTTCTTCCATTCCTTGAGCACAACACCAACTATCCCTTCATTCCTGACACCTCCATGCTCTCTCGCTCTCTCTGTGACGACGTCACAAGCGTCAACCTGACAATAATAGACAAGGGCTATGGGTTAGGCGCAAGCCGATAGGGAGCAGGGTAGCAGACGAGCGTCGAGCAACTACCGGCATCGGTGAATAGGCGAAAGCAGCAAGTTAGGTAGTGGCGCAAGGAGCGGTGCATGGCAGGGCAGCTATGGACCCTATGGTCGCAGCGAGCACCGACTCAGGGATGGAGAGTACGACACCGGCGATGGCTAATGGGTCAAGGCGACGATGTCCAGTAGGACGAGGAGGAGCGTGCGACGTGTTGCATGGCAGCCCTATGCCACGCGAGCATCGAGTCGGTGATGGAAGGTGCGACACCGGGAGCGACCGACGGGGTAGAAAGCGGTGCTAAAGCAGCAGGCAACAGCTGAGCATTCGGCATAGTCAACCACATAAGTGAATTTAATTCTTGATTCCCAAATCTGAAATCCTCAATTCACAATTCTATCAACGTTGTGTTAATTTGTAACAGTGAATCATGGTTTCTTAAATGTAGCATGTAAAGCATTCAAAAATAGAGAGAAAGTATATAGATTTGAAATCCCCAATTCACAAATCTCTAAATTATTTTAGGTGGTCTCAATTAACAACAACTTGTACTTTGTATTTTTTACTATTGTTAATCTTTATATTTTACATTGAACAATATTTTTATAACTTCGAACACCCATTCCGAAAATCTTGAATCCGCCACTGGCTGTGCCTCGATTTATTCAGCACAAAGCAAATTTGCTTGCTTTGCTAAGTCCACACAAAAGGCTACCAGGTGTTTTTGTTTCGAATTGTTCCAGCTACGCAGAAGAATACTCGAAACCTTCCAAGGTCTTTGTTCCGTGCACACAGCAGTGTACCAAGGTTTTTTTTTGCAACTCTTGATGCTTAAACAAAGAATCATACCTGTCGACGTTTCGAGCACCGGCAAGTAAATTTGTAAGTCTAAGGGGTCGCGCGTTCCACTCCCTGAATGGTTAGACTCAGAAGTCCAAGATGTATACTGGTTCGGGCCGAAGATCCCTACTCCAGTTCATGTGGTGGCGTTGTATTCTCTTCAGTACAGATGACTGCACAAAGTTTACAAGCGAGAGTGCCAATGACTTAGCGAGATGGGTTTGATGACGCTCTCTCTCCTCTCCCTCTAAGGGAGTTCCTGCCTCCTTTTATATGAAAGGAAGGGGCAGGTTACATCGAGAATTGGGAGAGGACGAGACGACCTACCCTAGGAGCTTGGTCCTTCGCTCACGACCGATCATCGCCGCCTTGCCCATGCTTTGGTCGGTAGCTTAGTCGGTCAGGGCGGTTAGGTATTTCCCCGGGAAACGGCGTACCTGCCCTCTGCGAACCTTACGGGTGTTGACGTTGCTGCGCCTGACGTGGGTGTTGCCTCGGGAGAGGGCGTGTCTTTGTACTCTATGCGACCGACCGATGGGACTGGGAGCATGACTTCGGTCAGTCATTTAACCCTCTGGGGAAGGAACCACCTGCCCTTGTATAGTCACTTTGATTGACCCCGTTCGTGGGGTACATGGTGGTTGTCTGGTAGAGGCTTCGACACGCGGCCCTTGGCAGGGGTGGTCTTGGCACGATCGGAGTCAGGGGATTTCGACCATCGCGAGGGTCTGGAGCCTCGCTGGTCGGAGCCGGGGGGGCCGTCTCGCTGAGGAGGTCGGGAGCTTAGCTCGGTCGGAGACATTCCCTCGGTCGGTCGGGAAGGGAAGTCCCATGTGGCCTTGCAGTGCTTGATCGCCAGAGTGGGTCGAAGCGGCCTGTTGGGTTTGAGCTGTGCTTGAGGCCACCGGCTGGTCACCTTGGGCCGTTGGGGTATCCCTGTTATAAGTATTCGTCAATACCAGAGTATTTCACCAACGATTCGATTCGACTCGTCTCGACTCTGTTGTACAACTCGAATCCATTTTGAGTGTTGGCCGACGCTCTACTCCGGCAACTATTCCAGCACCGGTTCCACCATTATCATCACCCTCGCCATCTGACGCCATGCCCTGGCACCATCCTGCCCACCTCCATTGATGATCTCTCGCCTCAGTCAATCTTGTTTCCATCAAGAGGTCATTGCAATTCAGGCTATTGCGTCTATTATTAGCGGCATCTATGCAGCATTAATTATTGATAGTTTCTTCGATGGTATGTCATCTACTTGGTTTACTACAATAAGATCCCCAGATATAAAGTCTAAGGTGGAGTTATAGGCTTTCAGAACAACATTATTATGAAGTTAATTTGTGCTATGTTTGATCGAGGACACTTTGAAAAAAAATCAATGTCAGTTGGGGGAAAACCCAGATTTGTATGTTTACTTTGTTAATAGCTATGTATTTAGACTTGCTGGTTGTTTGCTTGTTGGTTGTTTGCTCAATTTGATTTCATGAGAAGTGTTTGGATAAGACTATTCGAGACTTAAATTGTTGAGACTAGTTCAGTGGACTTTCGAGGCATAAGATTTGTCGATGAAGATTTATTTTGAAGAGATTTTAATATTTCCTCTAGAGAAGCGAATTCGTCTCAAGATAAAGATTGTTTAAGTGTGACCTGAATTCTTGTCATGTCCGTGCCGAACACGAGTGCTGACCCAAGTGGCTCTAGGTCATGTTAGATGTGGCATCTGTTGGCGCAACCAACTCCAACTCGGTTTCCTTCTCCATTTAGGACTCTTGTTCCCAAGTCTATATACACACCCTTGTAGTCGAACGGTTGAGATGTGTTAAAGTTCTCCATACATGTAATCCCTCCTTGTATATAAATTTCATCTTTGTGCTTCCATAATTTTTTCGCAAGGATTTTCTACGTAAAATCCGTGTCTCCTGTTCCATCTATTTTACAATGCGTTTTATAACAGATTTGGAGCAAGTCTAGATTTTATCGTGACACCTCTCTTCTTTCTTTCTTAAAACGGAGACTCGCTAGCTACGTCGTACATATACTACTTCTAATTAGGAGTTGATGGTGATTGTACGTTCTTCTTCAGAACACCTGATTCATTAGATCTGACATGGACAACTGAGATGGAAGGGGATTTAACTCGATCGTCACGCCCCTTGATGGAAAATTGGTTACATTTGCTTCGCCCCTTTCTCCTGTGGTGAGTCCATGCTTATTACTTTTAACTAATTTACTATCCTACATTTTTTATCTGCTTTCTTCTATGATTTGTTAGCCAACAAGTCTAAATTGTGATCAATTTGGAAGGCTAGAAATTGCCATTCATAGGAATCATTATTTTGCTATTTACTAGCTGATTGAGTTAATATCTAGATGAAAACTAAGAAATGGTTGTCATAATACTGCAATCTATAGAAATTGAACTTGATTGTTGTTTATCAGGGGGAACATGGCTTTCATGTTATATTTACATAATTACCTGATTAGATATTAGAAAGCACAAAGCAAACGTAAGAAGCAGACTACAATTGATTTGATGAAGTACATTCTTCTGTCGTTACAATTTTAAAATAATGAAAATGTACAAAAATTAGATAATTTTATCATTAATTGAAGTCCACATTACCTACTGAAAAAGGGAACATGAATGGTGGACTGAACTGGTGATGTATTGCTAAAGTTCGATCCAATTAGCTCCATCTTTTCACTTTTCTTCCTGTGGCAAGACCTTCCATATTTATTCATTATATGACAATATAATTGTGTGGTAGGATTAATATAGCATCATTGTTAATATAAAGAGCTTCAAGCATACTGCCATTTTTTATTACTGAAATATTTATGAATTTTCTTCCCTCCTGCATTGTGTGTATACTTAGAGAATATTTCAATAAATCAGAACAACCACCACTAGGTGTGCTTCACATCAACTAAAAAGCCCAAATGAGCTTGAGCTGATGTGTTCCACATGAAAATCGGCTGTTTTCTGTTGTCCAATCGGCTATGCATTTCTTGTCCTCTTGGGTTTATGTTATTGTGATCTTTGATTGGTGTGGTTGAAGGTGAGTCTACAACGGTAGGCAGAGTATCTCTAGGAGGAACTAGCACTGTGATGAAATCTTGTTCCCCACCTACAAGGTCAATCTTTCTGATTCATACTATGTTTATACCACATCTTAGATTAGTTTTAAATTTTGCTAACCCAGATCAGTTCTATACATGGCAAACAATGAAAAATGGTTCTACACATGATTCTATCCATAGAAGTTATGTTTGCCATGGAGATTTTGGCATGTCTCATATATCTTATGTAGATGAGATGCTTATATATGTGTGGTATGAGATTATAAGAATTGCTAAATCAGTAGAGCTAAATGGGGGTGAAAATTAATCTGCCTCGAAGCTCATTTCCGATGGTTTGTACATATTTAGTATTAGGAGTGTCATTATTCAAGAAGTTTGAAATTAATTACCCTCCTAAAATACATATATTACTTTGGTTGATGGTTAATAATACATTTCTCAAAGTGATTTTTTGCCCCAAAACTAATAAAGGTTAAAGTGATAATCAAAGAAATAGTCGCCATGTGGATGATCCTTCTTTATTTTTCTACGGGAACTTGAATCTGTGTAGCTAGGTGGCTCTTCCTCAAGGAGTTCGACTACATCAACGATAAGTGCTGACACATCAAGTGATGGGTAGCTAGCCGCCTATCTCAACAGCGACAGTCAACTACCAAGAGCAGCAAGAGGAGGACTTCAACATTTTCCAGTCGTGGCACGAGCACAAGATAACATATCTGGTGCTTTCCATATTAGCACGGGATGTGTTAACAGTTCCTGTCTCCATGGTTTCTTTGGAATTTACTTTCAGTCTATCCGAAAGAATAATCGAGGAGAGAAGAACAAATCTGACAAGTGAGATGGTGGAAATACCTCTCACTGTGAAAGATTGAGAACAAGCTGATCAACGAGCTCAACATATTACAGAAAATGCTGAGCTGGCGGAGACGTTTAAAAATCTTTATCTAGATAATGAGGAAGAATAATTGTAATCTTCACTTTTAACGCGGCAACCAAACATCAATAAAGCTCATTATTTAATTCAAATTATTTATCTCATTTTAGAATTTATCTCATATTTAAGCTTTTTATTAATTTATATATATATTTAAAAAATTATACATCCTTTGAATTTTTCTCATTATTCTAAATTTCTCCCATTTTTTCATACTTTTTCTATTTTTCTAATTTTTTTTATTTTTTTTGAATTTTTGGGGCTAACGGACCCGTTTCTGCTCGTCGGACCCGTGCCAGCACGACACGGCCTGTTAGCCTCGTGTGCCGTTCTTGAGCTGCCTCTCCGGCACGTGGGCCGGCACGGCACAGCCTGTTTAGTAGCCAGGCCGAAACGGACCGTGTCTAAACAGGCCGTGCCGTTTTTTAATCGGACTGGGTCGTGCTGGGCCGCCCGTTTGACCCTCTCTAGGTAAAGATACGTGCTATGCTTATGCACTTAACTATGCTTACTAATGCTCATGCTTAATGATTCCTAATGTATAATTAATACTAATGATGATGCTCATATTATGATTATTCTTTCTTATGCATGGATGATGGAGGGGGATCAAGGAGGGTCCTCACAAATAGTATTTCGCCTCCTGCGTATGCACGGATATGACGTCACCTCAGGTACCTGTGGGAGCATTAGGACACTTGAGCACTATAGCTTTTGTTCAGTTATTGATCGAACTTTGGATTTTGGCAAAGTTAGTCACCTATTTGAAACTGTTGTGCGCAGATGGATTGGCCTAGTTTGTTGAAGAATCCAGTTTCCATGATTCAGTTCCAGGGCATATGAATGATACTAAGACTTTGCTAGAATCTGAATTGTACAAAGCTTCGCAAGTTCGTATCTTGGAAGAGGAGTTGATCCTAGAAAACATTGGTTCTTGCCATCTTGGTCAGGTAAACTATTGAAGCAACAACTATGTTCCAACTAGACATCAAGAACAATAACGCCCGCAGAGGTACTTACTAATTACAATATCAGCAAATTTGATTTATTCTTTGTAAGAATCCCATTTCCACCTGATGGTGCATTTCATATTTTCAGGTGGAATATACGCTTAAATTCCCCTTCTATGCCACCTTGGAACGTCTAGAGCACAAGAGGAACATAGAACAATTCAGGACCGATGGCTTCCATATGCTAAAATCAGCTTACTGGTAAGATCCTTGTCTCACTAGAAAGCCAGTTCCGGCTTTAGTAGTGGCGGTCTGAATTTTTTACATACCCTACACCCGATCAGCCCTTCCCGCGCAAATGAAGAAATTCCGGCCTTGGCTGTTGACGAATTCCATTCCTCCCAGTGTTTACCAGCAAGAGCTTGAGTTCCTCAAGAGGTGCATATCTATTAATACTCCGTGCCATTTTCTGATATTCAAACCGAAGAGATGCTTTTCATTGTGAACTAAAATTTGAACTTGCTGTCAACATAGTTGGGTGGAAGAGGTCAGACTGGATCAGCTCAAGTTTGCAAGAGTAATGCCACTGCATGCCCTTTTCTCCGCTGCTTCCACCATGTTCCCTCCTGAATTATCTGCACGCTCTTCGCGGTGGCGGTTCGTCAACGTCCGTCGAAGTTGGGAAGGGGGAGCTAAGGAGCGCCATTGAGGCCTCCACGCGGGAGCTGCTGAGGTTGGTGGTCAGAGAGGGGAGCTTTGTTCCTAGGCCATGCAAGGAGCTGTTCTGGCACATGTGCAAGGTGCTGCACCTGTTCTACTTGGAGACGGACGGGCACTCCTCGCCGGAGGAGATGATAGGCGCGGCGAGCCGGCGAGTGCGGTGGTTCTCGATCCAATGTTCGGAAACGCCGTGAGATGGAGAGAGAGCACCTACAACTTGCACGTTGCGAATTAAAGCCGTCTGCTGCATTGGCGGGTTAATAATCATACTGTAAGCACTGATAAATATGTACCGAAATTCGATCAAGTGTGTGGAAATTTATATTCTTTAGTTTTTTTCAAGTTCCACGCCCGGAGAAGATGGCTGGTGCCGCCGGTTTACTGCCGATCCTGACCTATACTTGGGCCCAGGCCGCAGGGCGATGATGCCCCGAGGCAACACGTTCAAGACCTGTTCATGGCCCGGACCAGGGCTGGGGAATCGGGCTTGAATATCCACCAGGCTCGAAGAGCAAAAAAACCAAAAAAATATATTTTTATTTATTTATTTTCCACAAGAAAATATTGTTAGTATAGAGTGACCATGGTAAATTTGGACGTAAATTGTGGACTTTGCATATAATTTTTCTCACCATCCACTAATCGCCATACAAATACAATTGGAGTTGTGAGGAGAGGAAAATTTAGTAATCATTATTATTCTATGAATAAAATATTTTTATTTTTTAGTGATTTTATCAGGCTTCAGCCCAGGCCACACCATCAAACAGCTAGGTCGTTTATTAATAAACGTCACTTCTCACTCTGCAGCAGCGCACGCTCACGGCGTGTTTTATTAATTAACCAGTCGAAGCTGCTCGTGTTCCGAGGAAATGCCCGTCGGTCGGTGGTCACTTCACCGAACATGGCAGTATGGCATCACCTGAAAAAAAAAAGACGGGATAGCAGTCGCTCGGTGGTCAGTGGTCACATGGCGGGCAGAGCAGACGCTCGCTCGGTGGTCACATGGCATCACATGGGACATGGCAGTATGGGCGTACGGCAATACCTGAAAACAAAAGACGGGACAGGAGCACCCGAAGCTAATGTAAAACGTGTTCAAGATCGAGACGGAGGAGATATGCGAAATATTTACTGTTGTAGTCTGCGGAAAATATTTTTGTTTGCAATTAGCCTCTCGTCCGAAGAAATAGCAAGATTAGCTCCTGCACAGTTTAATTCAGCGGATCGGTTTCGCGGGTAATTTTTTTATTTATTTTTTTATCACTTCCCGCGGAAGCAGTCCGCAAGGTATTTTTTTATTTTTTTATTCAGCGGACTCCGTCCACTTGATTTAATTTTTTAAAAACGCCGTACGGGAGCCGAGTTCCAGCGGTTCCGGGGTGGGGCTGAAAAAACGCAGCGTACGAGAAAAAATATTTATAGGATGTAACGAAGTCAAAAAATTATGAAAGTTTTTGTGAAGGTTTTTGACACATCAATTATATTTTCATAAAATTTCAGAAGATTATCACATATGAGGAATTTTTAAAAATTCAAACATTACGACTGTCTTAATTAAACACTGACTAATAAGTTTGAAGCGCATGAATAATGAAACAAACCATGTTGAAAATTTGTGAAAAAAATTGTGGAGGTTTTTGACACATAGATTATATTTTTATAGAAATTTCAGAAGATTATCACATATAAGGAATTTTTAAAAATTCAAACATTACAACTGTCTTGATTAAACACTGACTAATAAGTTTGAAGCGCACGGATAATGAAACAAACCACGTTGAAAATTTGTGAAATTTTTTTTGGAGGTTTTTGACACATAGATTATATTTATATAAAAATTTCAGAAGATTATAACATATGAGGAATTTTTAAAAATTCAAACATTATAACTGTTTTTGATGAAACACTGACTAGTTTCAAACCTTCACAAAACCTTGTGAAATTTTTATAGAAATTTTTATAGAATTAAACTGTGCAGGAGCTAATCTTGCTATTTCTTTGGACGAGAGGCTAATTGCAGACAAAAATATTTTCTATAGGCTACAACAGTAAAAATTTCGAGATATGCAGAGTTGATTATTTTGAAACACGGATATACGGCTGAGGAGTCGTCTCCTGCCTGGTCCACACACCATGCGAAAAAACACCGGTCCATGCACATATAAATACATGGCTCTCCTCCTCGCACTCTGCATCACAATTTCGTCTAGACGTCTAAACCTCTACGGTGACGTTTATTTCCCGGTGTGTATCATGGACAAGTTTGTGAGGCTGTCCAGCTCTTCTCTCCCACCTAATAAGCATCAAAACAGGCCTCCATTTGATTTAAGCCCTGTTTGGGGGGTTTAAAGCCAGATTCAATTTTTAAAAAGCTAGTAAGCTCCCTTAAACAGCTCAGTTTTAAGCGAATTTTGACATAAGCCAAAAACCATATATAATTAACAAAAGTCAAAACCGAAAGCTGAGCTGGACCTGTTTTTACAATTTATTGCTGAGGAAAATTAGATATTTATTAAAAATATTTTTATAAAAAGCTACGGCCGTTTTTCAACTCAAAAAACCAAAAAACAGCTTTTTTTTTAATAAAAAAACTACGACTCTCTCAAACAATCTTTTAGCTATATAAGTCTTCATCTCTCTCAAATGAAATGGCACTACTTGCCTCTCCAGCTCATAGCACCCTTCCTCCGTCGGACAAGGACCCTTGGCAATTTGAATGGGAGCTGCTAAGTTTGCAGTCCCCATTCAATCCAGGCGTTGGATCGAGAGAATCGACGATTCGAATGAGAAAAAATGTTTGCTACAATAAATGTTACATTTTGCTACCGTGCTTGCTGCATTGTTTTTTCTTCAATCCCAGAAAAAATCTCCCGTGATGTGCTTGCTACATTGTTCTTTTTACAATCCTAGAAAATATCTCCCGTGTTGCTTTTCGATCGAACGGTTAAATAAGGACCGCAAACTTGACCGTTACTATTTAAACGGCACAGGACCCTGTCCTCCTCCATCACGTCAGCGTCACATGGAGGGAAGAACAGACACTCCGTGGTCACTTCTGGCATGGCAGTACGGCATCACGTGAAAAAAAAGGAAGTAGGGACCGGAGCACCTGAAGTAATGTAAAACGTGTTCAAGATCGAGACGGAGGTGATATGCAGAGTTGATCGTTTTGAAATACGGACATACGGCCGAGGACTCGTCTCGTCTCCTGCCTGGTCCACACCGTGCGAAAAACCACCGGTCCATGCACATATAAATACACGCTATATTACCATCGATTTTCCCATTCCGACGCCTCTTTTCTCAACTCATTTGTGGCTCTCCTCCTCGCACTCTGCATCACGATTTCGGCTGGACGTCTAAACCTCTACGGTGAGGTTTATTTCCAGGTGTGTCATGGATAGGTTCGGGAGGCTGTCCAGCTCTTCTCTCCCACCAAATGCTTGCTACTACTCGGGCTGCCAATCCTCCAACCGGCTGCCTACCGGGACGACGCCGATGCGACTGACTAGAGCTGCGTGCCATGCCGTCACTAGAGGTACATAGCCATCTTCTTGGCCCCATCTGGTGTCCTGTTTGATCAAGAAATTTACCGTTTGAGCGGTGCTTCTATGCTTTTCACTCTTTCTTTTCTCGAGACTTGAGAGAGTAGCGCAGTCCTATTTGTTAGGGTTAGAAGTACGGCAAAATATGGGAGACACGGTTTAACGTGAAAAAACTTATATAGCCAAAGAGTCCGAGTTATAGATGATTTAGACTAACAATCTATTTGGATAAAACTAAAAGATACGGTAAGTTGAGATATTGAGTTATCTCCAACAAACACCCCCTTAACTCAAAATCTATAATGATGTTATCTCCGAAAAACCCTAAAGGGTAATTAAGTACCATGAATATAAGTGCGTTAAAAGTCTCAAAGACTACTGAACAAGGAAGACTGGAACAGTCAAACCAAATACTTGTAGTGCGAAAAACTACAAAGGGTATAAAAGATTGGAACAATCTTATATAAACGCTTCTCATGAAGCAAGATTGAGCAAGACACCTGTAGGTCGAGAAAAAGGCTGGAACAGTCAATCCAAACACACAGCTATCAACAAAGCAGACGAATTAATCCGGGTCTTCAATGATTCATAGCCTCAATAAAGTCTGAGATTATGCAATTGACCTCCTGAAACAAATACTCAATCATCAAACGACATAAGCGAAGACATCATGTTAGGGTTAGAAGCACGGCAAAAAATTGAAGACACAATTTAACGTGGAAAAAATCTTATGAAAAAAAACAACGGAAAATGATCCACTATTCTGTTTCAAGGATTACAAGTACAAGGGGAGGCTTATATAACCAAAGAGTCCAAGTTGTAGATGATTTAGACTAACAATCTATTTGAATACAACTAAAAGGTATGATAAATTGCGATATTGAGTTATCTCCAACACTACTGATTTGGTGATACCCATCTCCCTTATTTCCCCCTCTAAACAGCACATGTTAAGGACAGGTTGGAACTAGGAGAAGATGCAGCAAGCGTGCAAAACGTGGTACGGGTCTCTTAATTGATTTTTACTCTTTTTTTAACTGTAATATTCGAATCTCATGTGATGGTGGTATTGTTTCAGTTAGAATTAGCAAATGGCACGTATCATAGGAAGGCAAGAGAGACTAGAATAAAGAAGCGCCCAGAAAGTTTAACCGCCGCGCCTTCCTACGACACGGCATGGGTGGCTATGGTGCCCTTGCCGGCTCCCCTCAGTTCCATGCTTCCCACAATGTGTTGAATGGATACTACAAAACCAAAGACAAAGAATGGGTCTTGGGGTCCGCCAAATAGACTCCTCAACCAACAAGGATGCTCTCTCGTCCACATTGGCTTGTGTTCTTGCACTTCAGAGATGGAATGTTGGCAGGGAGCATATCAGGAGAGGTATAGACAACTATGCACTTAGTCGTCAGTTGCCAATATTGTTTTAGAAATATTTCTGTATCTTCGATATTTGAAATATTTAGATATGACAAAGGTGATGACGATGACAGGACTACATTTTATTGGAAGGAATTTCTCCGTTGTTATGGATGAGCAGATGGTTGCTCCTATTGGTTTCAACATCATTTTCCCTGGTATGCTCAGCTCCGCAGTTGAGATGGGTTTGGAAGTTCCTATTAGACCAACTGACATCGATGGGATTCTTCACCTCCAGGAAATGGAATTGAAAAGGTTTGGGAAATTACGTTTTGTTCTGGTATTTTTTATTTTGAGTACATATGGACTCTAAAGTTGGTAATTTTCTTCTTGAAAGTAGTTTTTACTATAATTTCCTATCATTCGTGTTTTATTTTGTTCACCAAATCAGTTTGACTAGTATCTCAAAGTAACAGAACGAAAATTCTGATATTTGATTACTTTAGAGAGGCTGGAAGCAACTCATGTGGAAGAAAAGCGTACATGGCATATGTTGCAGAAGGATTAGGAAACATGCAGGACTGGAATGAAGTTATGAAATTCCAGAGGAACAACGGATCATTGTTCAACTCCCCTTCCACTACTGCTGCTGCATTAGTCTACAGCTATAATGCTAAAGCCCTCCAGTACATAAATTTTCTTGTAAACAAGTTTGGTAGTGCAGATGGGTCAGGTGGGTCAGCGCACTTCTTTTTTTTGCCAAGAACTACTTCATGTGTTGCCAAATACCTAATACGGGTAGATTTTCGCAGTACCAGCAACGTATCCGAAAAATATACATAGCCAACTTTCTATGGTGGATATGCTTGAAAAGATGGGAATATCTCGGCATTTTGCTGGTGATATTAAGAGTACCCTGGACATGACATACAGGTATTGCCTATCTAGTCTAGTTGTCTGTTTCTACTTTTAGCAGCTCATGTACTTGACAAGAGCCAGTTTACAGTTGTTGGTTACAGAGAGATGAGGAAATTATGCTGGATATGGCAACATGTGCGATGGCATTTCGTATTCTACGGATGAATGGATATGATGTATCTTCCGGTATTTCCTAGTGCTGGAAGTTTTTCCTTGTTAACTTCTTTTAATTTTGATTCTTTGGGCTCTCTTTCATGTCACACTGATCCACCTGAAAACATGTTGCAGATGGCCTATCTCATGTTGCTGAAGCCTGCAGTTTCTGTAACTCTCTTCAGGGATATTTGAATGACACAAGATCTTTATTGGAATTATACAAGGCTTCCAAAGTCAGTATCTCGGAAAATGAGTTGATTCTAGATAGTATAGGATCCTGGTCAGGTTGCTTACTGAAGGAACAACTGAGCTCGAGTGCGGTGCAAAGAACTCCACTCTTAAAAGAGGTACTTTCATGGATTTCCTGTCTCTGTCGAAGGTTCTGCCTATATGCTTAATGCTATAGTTTTTGTGTTTTTAGGTGGAGCATGCTCTTAACTGTCCCTTCTACACCACGTTGGATCGTCTAGACCATAAGAGGAACATTGAACATTTTGACATTATGGGCTATCAGATGCTAAAAACGTCATACCTGTAAGTTTATTGTTTCACAGAAGAAGTTCCCAACAGATTTGAGTTATGTAGACAGTAGAGACCAACCTGAAATGTATTGCTGAAACAGGCCTTCTCATACCAATAAAGATCTTCTAGCTTTGGGTGTGAGAGATTTCAGTACAACTCAATCCATCCACCAGGAAGAACTTCAGCATCTCGACAGGTATATCTGACAGTAATGTTCTATTGTCTTATGCGAACCAACAACCTTCAGCTTATTTCGGTGAATTGCACATTTTTTCGCGACAGTTGGGTTAAAGAGAACAGGCTGGACCAGCTACAATTTGCACGACAGAAATTAGCATATTTCTATCCGTCACTTTGGTACCATTTTCCTCCGTAGTCGTCCGATGCTCGCATTTTTTGGGCCAAAAATGGTGTGCTGACTACTGTAGTTGACGACTTCTTTGACGTTGGAGGATCAAAAGAAGAATTGGATAACCTCGTGGAATTAGTCGAGATGTACAATCCTTTACATTGATGTCTTTACCCTACTTTTCTTATGAAATCCTCAGGCTTAATTTGGCCATTTTGCTAATGTTTGTCATAGGTGGGATGGGCATCACAAAAAGGAGTACTACTCTGAACATGTAGAGATTGTATTTTCTGCAATCTACACTTCAGTTACCCAGCTAGGAGCAAAGGCTTCTGCAGTACAAGACCGTGATGTTACCAAACACCTAATAGAAATAGTAAGTCTCATTTCAAATGTCCTTTACCGAATTATTCAGTCTTTGAGTGTTGACAATGTAACTAAAATGGCATATGCAGTGGATAGATTTACTAAGGTCTATGATGACCGAGGTAGAATGGCGAACAAGTCAGTATGTGCCAACAGCAGAAGAATATATGAAAAACGCGGTTGTGACATTTGCACTGGGTCCCATAGTACTTCCAGCATTGTATTTTGTTGGGCCAAAGATCTCGGAGTCTGTTGTCAGAGATCCAGAATACAACGAATTATTCAGGCTAATGAGTGCATGTGGTCGTCTCCTGAATGATGTTCAATCCTATGAGGTACAGTATATTTCTGTGTCCTACTGTTTTTCTTTGTCGAAATATATAGACCGATCTCTTCAATTTTCATGATAAATTTGTTACACTAATGGATAAGAATAGCGCGCATAGCTAAAAACATACTTGGTCATTTTCAGTCTCAAATTGTTGCTGTTATTTTGTAAGAGAATAGATGTTGGCCATTAACCCCTGATTTCCATTCGTTGATCTTTGTTATTAGAAGATGGTGGCAATTAACATTCAGTAATCTTCTGTTGCAGAGGGAGGGCAGCCAGGGCAAGCTGAACAGTGTTTCTCTACTTGTTCTTCACAGTGGCGGTTCAATGTCCATAGAAGAGGCTACAACGGAGATACAGAAGCCCATAGACACTTGCAGGAGAGACTTGCTAAGATTGTTTCTTAGGGAAGGAAGTGCTATTCCTAGGCCCTGCAAGGAGCTGTTCTGGAAGATGTGCAAGGTTTGCTACTTTTTCTACTGCAGGACTGATGGATTTAGCTCACCAAGGGAAAAGGCTGGTGCAGTGAATGCAGTGATCCATGAGCCACTCAAACTGAAAGGAGTAGCAGGCATAGAGTGTTTGTATTTTTAGCGAGACAAAAGAATGGAGTAGTCGAAGTTCTGTATCGTGTTCATTTGGTGCAATAGCACACAATATTAGCTAGGTGGTGTAGCTGTGTTAGTGTGATGAACGATCAAGATAGGTCTTTCAAATTGTTGAATGGGAGTGACTAGTGTCCGGACGTCTGATCCGGATGCTAGCTTCATACGCTGTGCTTTGTCGTCGGATCTGTCCATGAGTGACCAACATCATCCGATCGATTCACCCTAACAAAATAAACCTCATCCACAAGACAGCGCAAGGCCAATCCCGGTGTCTTGACATCGATAGGAGAGACGGATCTGGTGGAGCAAGGCCGGCCCGGTGCAATTCTGACTGCTGCTGCGCGGATGCCCTCTCCTCGTGGCCACCGGAGAAGAAATAGCTAGAGCAGCAAGATAAGCTGGCTAATGATGGCCATGGAGCTTACTGCCGGCGCCATGGTCTTAGCGACGCCTATTCTATGCTTAATTTTTTTAAAAAAACAACAAATCTATCTTTAAAGAGATGTTGCATTCCTGCAATTGTCTGAAGACACAAATGCAACAATTGACAACAATGGAGGAAAAACAACATGTTGCAACAAGAATATGCAACAGAATAATTACCCTATCGCAACAAAAACAATTGTTGTGAAACAAATCGCCTCACTACAAGAAAATTACATTTGCTACTAGATCTATGAAAGAGACATTGCAACAACAAAAAACTTCTTGCAACAATGGAGGAAGCGAGTTGCAACAAATCAAGAAAACACCTGCAACAAACCTACCAGAAAAGGAGGCGCATGGACGGTGGTGAGTAGCAGAGCTTGCCGAAGGAGGCTGCAGTGACACCGGTGAGGATGCCACGATGACAGAGCTCTCTGCTCGCCATGGCAAGGCTCGAGGGGCGGTAGGCTGCTACTTGTGCACCGAGTTCATGAGGGAGAGAGATCCCGTGATGTTGCTGACAGCGGTGACATTGGTGAGAGACCACGAGGGAGAGAGGGGAAGAAGAGAATGGAGTTGAACTCATGTGTGAGATGACTATGAGAGAGCGAATGAAATGTAAGGTTTTTTTTTTTGGAACGGCAAGCTGTAATTATATTAGAACGAAAGACAAAGTGCATGATACAAGGTTAGATACAAGGGTGCGGAGACTGCACCCGAGAAGGAAGAGCCCGGGATGGGGAAGAAGGTCGGGCTCTTAAATGCGTTGCCGAAGAATTTGCCCAAGTTGTGTCGCTCCTGCACAGCCTCACCTCGATCGATTGTTATGCTCTTTGGAATGAAGTTGCTGTTTGCTGCTCCCGGTCGAAGCCATAGACGTGGTCAGAGAACTCGGAGAAGATGTGCAGCGCTTGCCGAGGGAGACCGGCATTGGACGCTGAACCTTCTCTTCCAGCGTGCCGCGCATGGGCTCACGAGGACGAGGACGTCGCCGGTCACCGGGAAGCCGTTGGACCTTCTCTGAAAGGGTAGCCCAGTGTACCTAAGTTTAATTGTGAAACAATTATGACAGATTGAAAACAAGGAGCGCAGCAGAACGTAGGGCCTGGTTCTGAAATGGTAGCCCAGTGTACCTAAGTTTCCGTAAGTAATTAGCGGTAAAACCATGCAAGCAGCGAACGCCCAAGCTATTGAGCAGTACAAGCCTTATATCCGCGCTAATTTATGAGCTTTTTAGGACATGCACTACCAAAGATAAACGGAATGCTCCCGGCCCATCCCCTGACGAGAAGGCACGGAACCACTTTGGAAACAAACGCAACAGACATGACACGCGAATTTTTTTTTCTTTAATATTTTTTTTATTTTTTTTTTCAAAACTATGCGTCCGGAAAAAAAAAAACAAAAATACCCCCCCGTCGCCCGTAGCTCCGCCTCCCGTTACTGCATTAACGGCGGCATGCGTGTAGGACTTCCATCGCTCAGAGGCGATCGCCTCAGAAGGCGATCGCTTCTCACAGGCGACAGGCCATTTTTAACCCCAAAAGACCGCTGGTCGGCGCAGCAGAGAAGAAGGAGCCGAGCAGCGCAATGGGAGAGAAAAAGAGAGGGAGAAGAGAGGGAGGAGAGGAAGAGAAGAAGAAGAGAAGAAGAAGAGAAGGAGAAGAGAAGAGCCGAGAAATTTAGGTAAAATTTTGAATTTTATTGTAGAGTTAGTTTAGCAATTTTTTGTAGAGGTAAATGTAGGAATTTTTGTTAGGTTATACAGTATTTAAAATTTAATGTAGCATTTAATATTTAGGAATTTGTTGTAGTATTTAGAAATTTTAGGATTATGTATTGTTTAGAAATTTAATATAGCAGTTAATATTCAGAAATTTAATGTAGTATGTAGTATTTACAAATTTAATTTAGTATCGTCAAGATGTGCAAATTTAATGTAGTATTCAAGATGTAGAAATTTAATACAAAGAGAAATATTAGACAATATTTCAAATTTAATTTAGTAGGGTTGTGTATTAGTAATTTTGTTATGCAAATAATGTATTAGGCAATATATATACAAATGTAATGTGGTATGAATTTAATTTAGTAGTGTCGTGTATTACTAATTTTATTATGTAAGTAATGTATTAGGCAATATATACAAATGTAATGTAGTAGAAATTTAATATTAGGTCGTATAGTAGGCTAGTCGAATCACTTATTCATAGTCGTATTTTGTAGTACGATCAATGCACGCTTTGTAGATTGTATTTTAGAGTAATATTTTTCCGCTTGACGTTTAAAGATATCGGAGAAATTGTATTTCCAAATATTTTATGGAGATGGGGAGATAGCATGGGGCGGATGGGGTGGATCTATCATCATTTTCAAGAGTCGACGGGCATATGCGTAAGCAGCGATAGGACATACAGGGTTTGTTGGAGTGGATGTCTCGGATGTTCGCTTTGATGCCCATCGTTCGATTATGGTCGAGCAAAGAGTGAGCCGAGCGCAAGACCGCTTTTACGAGAGTTGATTCCTATTAACTCGACGTCAACATGGAGGAGTTATGTTGTTTTGCAGAGAGCGGGTTGGCGCTCATGTTGTTGGTACAATGCTACCCAGTAGCTCCATCTGTCGCAAGTTCGTGATGTCGGGTGGACATTACGGCGGAGGGACATCAAATGTAGAAGGATGCGAAGAGGAAGGCGGCGAGGAGCCCGAGACGAGGAGCACGATCGGCGGTGGCGAAGGGACCGGGGCAGAGGAGACAGCGGTGGAGGCGCGAGGGGTGGCCGACGAGGGGAGGAGGTGGAGGACATTGTTGACTGATGGAAGAGGAGGACCGTGCGGATGAGGAAGTCCTCGATGGTGAGCACTGACGAGGAGGACAACGCCCGAGGTGCCTATCCTCGTGCGTGGACCAATTACAATTTCAAGACCTAACGATGAATGAAGGGAACATTGATGCATGGGAGTATCGTGAGAACGAGGTGACGCAGGGGCCATATATAAAGACAAGGAGGCTGTGATGGATGCGTGAAGCATCGGGCAATGTCTCTCCGCGACAATTCGTGGTTGTGAAGTCCAAGAAGAAGGACTACGACGTGAAGTGCGAGTTGATTCGTGCCCATGGCGGGTGCATGCATACCAGTGGAAGTGGACGGCATCGGAAATGCTCCATAGTGATGGAGCATAATCGCGAAATGGAAGAAGCGCAGCAGGACACCGCAACTGTCGTCCACTTGGGTGGCAAATGTGTTTTATGGTCGATCGTGGACAATCCCCATCCGCACCTCGATCTATTATCACACCGTGGAGGAGAGGTTTCAAGACAAGATTAGCTACGCAAAGGCATGGAGAGCAAAAGGACACTCGAAATACGGTTCGACGACGAGGCTTCAGACGAGAATATTCCCACTTGCTCGTGGCAATCGCACAAAGGAACCCCAGACATCCATCGACCTTGCGGAGTTCCTCGGGTGGTGCGTGCACCGAAGTGGGTATTGCAACGTGCATTCTTCGCCGGGCGCATGCATAAATGCGTTCAAGATCGCCGCTTCGGTCCTTTGCATGGACGGCACATTCTCACGGGAAGTACAAGGGCGATTCTAATCGCGATCGCGGTGGATGCCAACAACCGTGTTCTACCGGCTGCGTTGGCATTCGTGGAGGGGAAAACACGAGAGTGATGCATCGTTCCTTGAAAGAGTGAAGGTGGCGATTGTTCTCGACAGCTTGATGTTTGTGTCATCCATAACCGACATGCAGGTCGCTAAGGGCGATCGTGGATATGCAACAAGGGTCCGCCGTCGTGGGAGCAAGCAAAGTGGCGGATCCGAGGAGCAGGTGGTGCATGAGGCACATGGGTGCCAATTTTTCCGTCGCTCAGAACAAGGAGCTTATGAATATGTTCAGCGCTGTGCAAACAGAACCAACGGAGGAAGTTCGACGCGCTTTGGAAGACGTTGGACGAACTAACGAAGAAGCAATCAATGGATCCGAGAGGTACCGCTAGTTCATCAAGGAACCCGATGGTGTACCATGAGCAAGGAGAGGACCCATACCTTATATGCGGCGCCGATGCAGACCCCAAACATCCGACGAGGCCGGTACCAAAGATAAAGAGTTTCACCGATTGGATACGACATGAGCCTTTGGATAAATGGTCCTTCAAGACGACGAGGGCGGCTCGCGTTATGGGATCATGACAACGAACTCGCGAAGATTTACAATCGGTAATGAAAGGCACGGATGCCTTCCATCGTGGGTATAGTTGAGGTGTCTTATTAGGGACACAGAGATATTTCATTGAGCGATACAAGACCTCCACGGCATGTATGTCGGACAATCGACTGTCTTACTCAACTGTTGTGTCTACCTACATGTCCAAGAAAACAAGAAATTTGTTGTATTTGCTTTCTAACAGGCCACGATGGCGCGACCTTGCCCTGAGCTGCTGGACGTGACCGTCGATGCGACTCCACCGGTCTAGGTACTCCGCAGAGGAGAACCGAGAGCTAGGGACACTCCGACCTTGGGTGCCCAACGAGCCGCCGCGATCGACCCATTTGGGTTCCACGGTAAGCCGCCAATGCTTGCACTCTTTTACGCACATGTACTTACCGTGAATGCAATTTAACGACGCATTGCACTACATGCAAAGTTGCGAGCGGTGGCTTACTTCCTCTTTGTAGGATGGTGGAGCAGTGATCGCCTTAGCGGGCAAGGAGGTCCCACGGTTGGTACGACCGGTCCTCGCTGGCCGCACTCGTGGACCGGTGGAGACCGAACGCGACACGCTCCACCTTCCGTGAGGAGAGATGGCTCCGACGCCGCAGACGTGTCGCACCTCTTAGGCCTCCCCCGCGGGTCCAGCAGATCGTGCCGCACGACGCCCGCCACGTGGCACGCCGAGTTGTCCGCGTTTCGCCGAGGTGCGCGGCACCCCGGCAGACCCTACCACCCTTTAGGGAGGCCGAGCGCCACTGACCGACGAAGGCGTGGTCGCCTGGATTCAAGGTGAGTACCTCTTTCTTTGAGAATTAAAATAGAAGCGCCAAGTTGCCGATAATGTTTGTTGCGAACGCGGCAGGCTCAGCTTCTCCACCCACACGCGGAGGAGGCGGACGTGGCCCTGAAAGGACAGGGGATGTCGCCTAGAGGGGGGGTGAATAGGCGAATTAAAAACTTTATAGCTAAATGCAATGGAATAAAAATATTGCAGCTAAATAAAATCTCCGAGTGTCCCGAACAATCCGGAGTGTCCGGTTATTCAATCCGGATACTCGGATAGTCCGATCCCGAGGGTCCTAATCCGGAGTGTCCGGTATTCAATCCGGATCTCGGATAGTCCTGATCGTCGGTTATGGAGTCCTGATACTCGGATTGAGATTTGAATGGAGATTTTAAATCTTTGCAATTTTTCAACAATCTACTTGAATACAAAAGATCTAAATGCTATCAGTACATGGAGATATTGTAGATCTAGAGCCAAACACAACAAAAGAGTAGATCGGGCAATTTCAAGATTCAAAATCAAATGCTAAAGCAAGAGAAAGAGGCAAACTTGAGACAATGATTTTTCACCAAGTTCGGATCCTTGAGGATCCTACGTCTCCGCTGAGGCGGCTCGGCCACACTTGAGCCGGGTCTCTTTCAACCCTCTTCCTCCGGTGTTGCATAAATGCACTCACGGTCTTCACTCCTTTGATTCCTTCCCTTACGGAGGCGGAACCGCCTTCACAAACTTCCCACGGCCAACCACACAAAGCTCCGGTGGCTCGAGGCGACCTCCTAGCCGCCTAGGAGTCCTCAACCTCCAAGAGTAACAAATGCTCACGAAGAACAAACTTGGAGATGAAATCAAGTGCTCAACCAACTCAAAACTCACTCCCAAACTCTTCCCAACCCTTCTCACAAGGGGATCACTTAGATGTAAGGGTAAAAGCTCCTCAAAGCCCCCACACACCCCTCAAAATCCACTCCAAAAGCCTCTTCAAAAAGAGGAGGAAGGGCTATAAATAGAACTCCCAAAAACTAGCCGTTGGGGCAAGTGCGCACAACCGAGACTCGATTTCAATCCGGATACTCGGATTGACTGAGAAAGGCTAACAGAGAGACTCAACCCGGAGAGTCCGGATAAATGTCCGGATACTCCGGATTATCCGGATAGTCCGGACTAACTCCGGATAGTCCGAATCAAGATCGAGCAACTGACTAAAACGAGCATAACTTTTGACTCGGACTCGATTTCAGAGATTTTGGACTCTCCCAAAGCTAAGAACGAGGGCTACACAAATAACAAGGTCTCACTACCCAAATATCAAAGGATAACCACAGATTTCACAAAGAAATCAAGAGAGACCTACAACCCTCACTTTCCCAGCACTACCAACACCACTCTCTTTCTAAGATTCACAAGGATGGATCACTTGAGCACTTGACACATCTAAAAGTCATTCGACATCGCATCCTCTTAATAGTACGGCAATCCTTAGACTCAAATTAAATCAAAGATAATATAAGTCTAGAACTAGTCACTTGCCGTCTTCTTTCTTGATGTCGATGCATGAAGACCTTCACCATATAATTGATGACATCTTCGCCTTGTCCAACTCAACTTGATTCACCTCATGAGACTTTCGTCCTATCAACCTTGACTTGATCATCCTCTCTGACGATCTCCACGCCAAGTCGCTCTTGACTTAGTCCTCAACTCTTGGTGACACCGCCGCCTTGTTGACCTCGACTTAATGATCATCCTCCAAGATACCTTGGTCATCATACACGACGGGACCTAATTCTTTCCAAACTACTCATGAAAGACATTAGTCCCAAAAGCTCAATAGATATGAATAAGTTGATATTTGTGAGCAGTTGATTACAACAAGTGTTTCATATAAAGAAGCACAATATAAATAGAAACACTTGACATAAGAAATGTTCTCTACTAAGTACATCATGATGAATATGTAATTGATCTATATGCACTAGAGAGATAATTGCCAATATGATGAATCAATTAAATCATGGCAAGGATCACAGACTTTACTTAAATGAAGCACATGATAGAATATACAAGAATTGTACATGTGCAAATAATATTTGGAGTAAGAGTAAATATGTGATCCAACACTAGATAAACTTCACTAAGAGAATTGCATGAGAAGATATACAAATAAAACATGCATGCACCAAGTCAATCTATAGCAATATGAAGTTTAACTCTAGTTAATACATGCATACTATAATGAACTCAAATGAATATATATGCACAAATAAATATGACATGAACCAATGTGCATATATAAAATCAACATGCTACTAGGAGTTCACTATGCATTTGCACGAAAGGAATGCAATAACAAATATAGAATAGATACCAAAATTGCATACCTTATCTTTGCTTAACCTTCCTATTTGATTTTCCTCTAAATAGATGAGACTGATACTCAACTAGGCAATAACAAGTTAGTCTCATAGCAATATAATCATATTAGAGGTTTGTCATTTGCTAAGCACTAAGTTAAGCATTTACTTAATTGCATAGATTGTCATTATGAGTGTTTGTCATTAATCACCAAAATAACATAAGTGCCTAGATGCACTTTCAATCTCCCCCTTTTTGGTGATTTATGACAAACCTATTATCAATTGCACCAAATGACAATATTAAGATATTTTAACATTAAAACAAGCATAAAGATACAATAAGGATCATACTTACAATTCATCCCTTTTGTCAATCGATTAGGGACAATTGATAAATCCATAAATTCTCCCCTTTTGTCATTAATCCCAAAAGGTGCTTAAAAGATTCTTATTGTTTATTCAATAAAATCTGTTCTCCCCTTGATTGCACACTCAATAAAAAGATTAGGAGAAATAAAATAAAAATAAGGAGCTAGTAATAGGACAATAATATTAAGCTCCCCCTAAATCTAGGCAAGATATGATACCAATTATTTCCAAGATTTAGGTAATAGATTTTTCTAGTTATACCAAATTAAAGAAGTCATGATTCTTAGGATATAAGTGATGCTTAAACATGACACACGAATATGATTTCACATATTCTTTAAACATCAAGATCATATAGCAAATTTATATAATTTAAGCACATGCTCATGATCAAATCAAATTCTAACAATCAAGATCATATAAAGAAGATTACACAAGTAGGAATTGCTTATATGATCACAAGATGTATACAAGATCATGAATCAAGGTTGTATAAGTAAGATGCACTTTCATGATCAAGAATTTCATAAACTTATCAAGGGCATACCTCTTTGCAATGTGTCACCCATATGTACCTTTTAGTTCTTGATAATGCCGAATGCAAGTTAGATGACACTTCAAAACAATTTAGGATTAGAGGATACCTCTTGAAAGATACCAATTAATCATATCAATTGAAAAATACAACACCATTTAGAATAACACAATTTAGCATAATGGTGTGCACAGACATTATTGAATATGGTCGAAAAGAAACACGCCCTTTGTCGATTCTTGTCCACCGCATGTTCGAATTGGTCATGATCACCGCGCCGGTCTTAGATCCTCGTACTATGGAGCTCCTCTCCATTTCCTTCATCCCACCGTCGAAGATGACCCCTTTTCCAATACCTTGAACATCAATAGACAAGCACACGATTTCCGGGAACAAATATCTTTTAATTTGACCCAAGTTAGTTTGATAATGTCTAAGTACAACATGCATGATATATATGATATACAAGACAATACTCTTTGCATGCAATTTAAGACAATTCAAGATATCAATTAAAGATTTTATTACATCACTTTATAATGAAAATATTTGAAACTCATTCAAATTTAATCTTGACACCCACTTGTAAGAGAGACAATGAGTAAAACACATTCAAACTCACTCTTGAGCTTACAAGGGAAATTTTCTCTTTTCCATAATAAACTCGAAGTTATGCAAGAGAGAAAACATTTTGAGGCTAAGTTACAATTAAATCCAATTTCCAGAATAACTTAGCCAAAAGATGCACTTTCATTGGAATGAAAACTTAAATAGATATGCTCCACTTAGAAGCTTGGAGCAATGAATAAGTTCACTTAGTTTTCATCTTGAAAGGCTTGCCAAGATGCCAATTTAAAACTCTTAAAATCTCAAAAAGATTCAAATAGCAGCACAAAGTCGATTATAACTTTTAAACTATTGCTCAAATACAAAAATCATCAACGCGGAACAGATCCGACTCGAAATCCTCTTCGAGGGCTATGAAGACTGAATATTGATTTGAGCAAAGGAGAAACCCCAAAAATAGGATGAACAAGATATTGCAAGAAAGTATAGATAGCAATTTAAGAATTTGGGCGAGTAAAGACAACAACCGGATACTCGGTGTTTTTGATCCGAGTGTCGGATAATCCGGATACTCGGATATATTACCCGGATACTCGGGTTGTTCAAATTTCATCCCTAAAATCAACATTTTGAATTTGGATCAAATCTTGATCAAATGAAGTCCAATAGCCATAAGATTTTGCAGAAATGATCCATGAACATCCAAGAGACTTCTCCAAAAGAATTTCTCAAATATCACCCTCCAATCAAAAATTAGATCAAAATGGGCATTGAGGTTTAGTTTTGACACTAAGTCAAATAAAGTCAACAATCTTGCAAATGAGTTCAAATAAATTTGAGAATTTTCAGATATGAACTCCATATGTGAGAGAAGGTTTTCTAACAAAGATTTTCAATAAATAAATTTTACTTTGAGAAATGTGGTGAGATTTGCATATGAAACACATAAAAGATTAAGATTTTCACCAAATCCTCAAAATAGAACCAAATGAGTTTTGAATGGTAATATGCAATTATATGGCTTCATATGATTTAGAGAGATGTTTATAAGCCTATTTGAATAATCAAATCCATTCAAATTGTAAAATCCAACTTAATGCGATAGTATGCCAAATAAGATCAAAAGAGAGAAAAAGGCATAACTATTTCAAATTAAGTTGAAATTATTTTAAATTGTGCATAAATATTCTTTAGACTCCCAAGAAACCTTTTCAAAAAGAATTTTCCAAAAAGGAGTCTCCAAAAAAGATATGCCAAATTTTGCTTTGTAGGCATGATTTTTACTCAAAGAGAAGAAAAGTCAAAACTTTTTCAAATTGAGTCCAAATGGTTTGAAGCTTTCCAGAAATAAACATTGGACTATTTAGAAGGTTTCCCAATAAGAATTTCATTAAAAGGAATTTTCGTTCAAAATATATGACAAAGTGCGCTTTGAAGGTTTGAAAAGAAATTGAATTTTCACCAAATGCTCAAAATGCATTCCGGATTGAAATTTATGGAGATTTGAACTTTCATAGCTTTGTATGAGTTAGAAATACTATTTCAATCCAAGATATGCAAATAAATCCAATTCAAATAGCGAAATCCACAAAATACAACAACGGGTCATTTTGGGTCAAATGAAGAATTTTGGTTAAATTCAAATGGCTATAACTTTTGAACGGTTGGTCATTTGGAAAAACTTTGAACTAGAGAAATGCTTAAAATGACCAACCCTATGAGTTTTGTATTGACCACTTTTTCAAACTCCAAATAGATTTTGCTTTAGAAAAATTTGAAGTTAAATGCAAAAGCAAGATCACAAAGATCTTTTTAAGCCAAAGTTTGACTTTTAGCTTCTAGCCAAGGGTTAGATACTTGTAAACATTTGAAATGCATTTGAAAACATTTTAGAAGACTATTTTCATAAGATTTTGCATTTCAAAAAAATATTTTGCTTTTAACCCTTTTTGAAGCAAGTTAAAATAGGAAATAGTTTTTCATAAAAAGCCTCAAAATACAACTCAATTTGGATTTCATATAATTTCAATTTCCATGGCTTAGAATTGATTATCAAGATGGTTTCTAGCCAACATTTATAATGAAATCCAACTTGAATGCTAAGATTTGAGCAATATGCTTAAATAAGCTATTTTAGTTCAAACCAAAAACTTTTCGGGCTAAAGTTGATTTTAATATAGAATTTTCATTTTGAAAGCTTGTAAAACATTTGAGATACATATTAGAATACTTTTACAAAGCTTTTCACAATTTTGGTCCTTTTAAACATAAGATTTGACTTTTGACCAAAATGGTCCTTTTGAAATAGCTATTTGTAAAACAAAGTCAAATATTTCAACACAAGATTCAAATGAAGAATAAGATGAGATATAGAGATTTGAATTTTGTGTCTGAGTCTAAGATACCATTTTGAACCAAGATACTACACAAGATCCGGTCCAAACGGAGAAACTCACTAAGTGCAATAGTATGACCATTATGGGTCAAATATAGTTTTTCGGCGAGTTTCAAAATCGAATAACTTTCACTAGGTTGGTCTTTTGAAGATCTTTTGAACACAAGAATTGTTAAGAATGACCAACTCTAGGATTTTTGTTTTGGAATTACTTTCAAATTCATTTTACATTTAATACTATGAAAATTATAAGTTTAAATCCAAAACAAGATACTACTATCTAGATTTTGATCATGAAACTCATTTTCTTTTCAGAATAGATTTTGTGAAGCCAAAACCTTTGAAAAACGTTTCAAATATATTTGTATACATTTTGCAACTAGTTTTTCACAAGAATACTAATGGTATACAAAATTTTGACTTTTGGCTAAATGGCTTGATTTTGAAAATATATATTTGCACTTATATAAATATGGGCACATGTAGGGATGTAATATACATGGTTATGATTTAGCACTCCCCCTTAATGTGCCACAATCCCAAACTTACTCAAGATTGTAATCAGAACAACTAATAAGCATGAGCAAGCATATAATCAAGCAATCTAAATTGATTTTCATGAATAATGCAATATAACCTACACAAGGCTATAAGCTATAAGAATCAATTTAAATACTTGTTACCCGAGATGTCATTGGTTTATGATTGAAGTGAATGTCTTCAAGCTTGGCTTCTTTTTCATATGATGAAATCATCCTCTTGATTGAGCCAAAGCTTTCCAATGCATCTCCAAGCACCTAATAAACTTCTAGGCACTTGTTGGTACCCAATTTTGTTGGGTCCAAAATGTTAATCACAATAGATTTAGGAACCCAAATGGCCCTAACATTAATAGTCTTAGGTGAACTAACATGACTAGCAATGGATTTGCGATTGTTATTACTCCTAAGCGAATTATTGGAATTGAATTGAGGAGGCTTAGGAGTTTTAGCATTTTTAGCAAATCCATTTCTAGTTTGATCCTTTCTAAGCACATAATAATCATTACAATGCAAGGGCTTAGAAGATCTAGCAAATCTAGCAAATGGTTTGCTATTGTTATTTTTCCTAAGCACATGATCAACATGATTTTTCTTGGTCTTAGGAAGTCTAGCATTTTGAACAAACACATTTCTAGATTCATTTCTCCTAAGCAATTGAATATCATAATTTTGCAAATACTTGGGAGAATCGACAAACTTGGCAAACACATTGCCATTTTTGTCTTTCCTAAGCAAATAATGATCATTGACAATAATCGGCTTAGGAGTAATACCTTTGGGACAATCCTTACCGATGTGTCCCTTTTTCCGACAATTGTAGCAAGTAGGCTTTGAGCGTCTCTTTTTCTTGACTTGCTCTTTGCCGGTTTGCCTCATTGTTGATGGTTGTGGCTTGATCTCCACTTTATTAGGGCACACGGAGGCGAGGTGTCCCTTCTTGTTGCAAGCAAAGCACTTGATGATCTTCGAATATCTTTCGTTGTGCCTTGTCTTGCTAGTCTCCTTCTTGGAGATGTAGCCGAGTCCTCGCTTATCTTGAGGTGCCCTTGGCTTGCTCAAGATCTCATCGAGAACGGCTTTTCCCTTTACGCACTTCTTTAAGTCATTTTCTAATCTAATGACTTGGGCCTTGAGCTCCTTGTTTTCCTCTACAAGATTAGTCTCAATATGCATAGAGGAAGTTGAAGCAATATTTTTATTTGAGCAACAAGGCATATCATCACTAGAGGTGGGCATATTAATTTTAGATGAAATGCTAGAATTATAAATTAAGCATGGCATATCATCAATTAAATCACATGTAATTCCTATGTCCATCTTAGGCTTATGAATTTCTTTGGAAAGGAGGGATTCATGATTTTCTTGAAGCATGTTATAATCATTTTGAAGTGATTCATGTTCAAGCTTCAAAATTTTATATTTCTTTTCTCCTTTCCAAGACATTTATTGAGCTCCTCTAGCAAATTCATAAGTTCATCATAAGTGAGCTCATCATCATCATCGTCACTTACCTCATTCTTACCTTTCGCCATGAAGCAACGGATTTGTGATGGAAGAGCATCTTCATCGTCACTTGAGGCGGAGGTTGAGGTTGATGGAGATGTTGGTTCTTCATCACTTGAGCTTGAGGTGGAGCTTGATGTTTCATCTCCGACATCTCTTCCTTAGTGCAATCCTCAATAGAAGTGGATGATTCAAATAGTTCTTGAAGCTTTATCCACATTTCATGAGCGCTCTTGAGATTGCATATTCTATCAAAATTTCATCGCTCACAACACAAAATAAAACATTAGTAGCTTGAAATGTCGAGATGTAGGCATTTCCTCTCTCCTTGGTTGGAGCAACTTCATTCAATGGAGAGGAAAAGCCGACATCTACGATCCACCATATTTGGGGCTCATGTATTTAAAATGAGAAGTCATAATTAATTTCCATGAAGCATAATTTGTGCCATCTAGCACAAGTGGATTATGTGAGTGTTCTAATCCTCTAGTCGACATCCTTTACTCTCTAGACGGTTAAGTCTAATAAAAGAGAGACCTTGCTCGATACCAATTGAAAGGACAGGGATGTCGCCTAGAGGGGGTGAATAGGCGAATTAAAAACTTTATAGCTAAATGCAATGGAATAAAAATATTGCGACTAAATAAAATCTCCGAGTGTCTGAACAATCCGGAGTGTCCGGTTATTCAATCCGGATACTCGGATAGTCCGATCCCGAGGGTCCTAATCCGAGTGTCCGGTATTCAATCCGGATATCGGATAGTCCGGATCGTCCGGGTTATGGAGTCCGGATACTCAGATTGAGATTTCGAATGGAGATTTTAAATCTTTGCAATTTTTCAACAATCTACTTGAATACAAAAGATCTAAATGCTATCAGGTACATGGAGATATTGTAGATCTAGAGCCAAACACAACAAAAGAGTAGATCGGGCAATTTCAAGATTCAAAATCAAATGCTAAAGCAAGAGAAAGAGGCAAACTTGGAGACAATGATTTTTCACCAAGTTCGGATCCTTGAGGGGATCCTACGTCTCCGCTGAGGCGGCTCGGTCACACTTGAGCCGGGTCTCTTTCAACCCTCTTCCTCCGGTGTTGCACAAATGCACTCGCCGGTCTTCACTCCTTTGATTCCTTCCTTACGGAGGCGGAACTGCCTTCACAAACTTCCCACGGCCAACCACACAAAGCTCAGGTGGCTCAGAGGCGACCTCCTAGCCGCCTAGGAGTCCTCAACCTCCAAGAGTAACAAATGCTCACGAAGAACAAACTTGGAGATGAAATCAAGTGCTCAACCAACTCAAAACTCACTCCCCAAACTCTTCCCAACCCTTCTCACAAGGGGATCACTTAGATGTAAGGGTAAAAGCTCCTCAAAGCCCCCACACAGCCCCTCAAAATCCACTCCAAAAGCCTCTTCAAAAGAGGAGGAAGGGCTATAAATAGAACTCCCAAAAACTAGCCGTTGGGGCAGTGCGCACAACCGGAGACTCGGATTTCAATCCGGATACTCGGATTGGTGAGAAAGGCTAATGAGAGACTCAACCCGAGAGTCCGGATAAATGTCCGGATACTCCGGATTATCCGGATAGTCCGGACTAACTCCGGATAGTCCGAATCAAGATCTGAGCGGCGACTAAAACGAGCATAACTTTTGACTCCGGACTCCGATTTCAGAGATTTTGGACTCTCCCGAAAGCTAAGAACGAGGGCTACACAAATAACAAGGTCTCACTACCCAAATATCAAAGGATAAACACAGATTTCACAAAGAAACCAAGAGAGACCTACAACCCTCACTTTCCGGCACTACCAACACCACTCTCTTTCTAAGATTCACAAGGATGGATCACTTGAGCACTTGACACATCTAAAAGTCATTCGACATCGCATCCCTCTTAATAGTACGGCAATCCTTAGACTCAAATTAAATCAAAGATAATATAAGTCTAAAACTAGTCACTTGCCGTCTTCTTTCTTGATGTCGATGCATGAAGACCTTCACCATATAATTGATGACATCTTCGCCTTGTCCAACTCAACTTGATTCACCTCATGAGACTTTCGTTCTATCAACCTTGACTTGATCATCCTCTCTGACGATCTCCACGCCAAGTCGCTCTTGACTTAGTCCTCAACTCTTGGTGACACCGCCGTCTTGTTGACCTCAGCTTAATGATCATCCTCCAAGATACCTTGGTCATCATACACAGACGGGACCTAATTCTTTCCAAACTACTCATGAAAGACATTAGTCCCAAAAGCTCAATAGATATGAATAAGTTGATATTTGTGAGCAGTTGATTACAACAAGTGTTTCATATAAAGAAGCACAATATAAATAGAAACACTTGACATAAGAAATGTTCTCTACTAAGTACATCATGATGAATATGTAATTGATCTATATGCACTAGAGAGATAATTGCCAATATGATGAATCAATTAAATCATGGCAAGGATCACAGACTTTACTTAAATGAAGCACATGATAGAATATACAAGAATTGTACATGTGCAAATAATATTTGGAGTAAGAGTAAATATGTGATCCAACACTAGATAAACTTCACTAAGAGAATTGCATGAGAAGATATACAAATAAAACATGCATGCACCAAGTCAATCTATAGCAATATGAAGTTTAACTCTAGTTAATACATGCATACTATAATGAACTCAAATGAATATATATGCACAAATAAATATGACATGAACCAATGTGCATATATAAAATCAACATGCTACTAGGAGTTCACTATGCATTTGCACGAAAGGAATGCAATAACAAATATAGAATAGATACCAAAATTGCATACCTTATCTTTGCTTAACCTTCCTATTTGATTTTCCTCTAAATAGATGAGACTGATACTCAACTAGGCAATAACAAGTTAGTCTCATAGCAATATAATCATATTAGAGGTTTGTCATTTGCTAAGCACTAAGTTAAGCATTTACTTAATTGCATAGATTGTCATTATGAGTGTTTGTCATTAATCACCAAAATAACATAAGTGCCTAGATGCACTTTCAGGCCCGCCACTTGGAGGCATACCTCCTGTTGTTGTTCGGTTGGGTGATGTTCCCGTCCTCCCACGGGAACACGGTGGACCGTCACCCGATCGAGTACGCCAAAGACATCGCCGACACCCGGTGGATGAGGTAACACACTCGGGCCCAATCTCGTCTCGTGAGCACGCCTAACTCCCCTTGTAAACAGGTGATGCACGGTGGTCGTGGGCCTCGGTGTGCTTGCGGCGACGACAGAGGTCTGCGGCGACGCCGTCTCAAGCGAGCACGACGCGATGATGTCAGTTGCGCCCTACTCCTCCGGTTGTGGTCTTGGGAGCGCTTCTCCGTCGGCAGTTCGTTGTTGACACGACACCGCACTCGAGGAGCTTTACGGAGACGACCGTGGATCGCCCACCATGGGCCACCTCGGGTCCGACGGCGTGTATGCTCCTCGTATCTTTTCCCCACTAACGCACTTGAATAACCTTCGCCATTTCTTATTTCCTCGCACCGGAGGTTCGCGCACCGACAGGTGAGGAGGTCCTATTAGGAGTTCGTTCGGGAGTTCGACCGCCTTCACGACGAGGACGTGCGGTGGACGCCATACACCACGTACGACGTCCACGCCCGAGCACCTCACGGGGTCTCCGTGCTTTGCACGCGAGATGAGGCCTTTTGGCTCACCCGTAAGGTGCTCATCTCTGACCTTTGTGTCGAGGAGTACTCCCGCACCGAAAGCGCTTTGCGGCGATTCGGCTGTTCTAGTCCTTTCCTTTGCCGCCCGTCACGTTGTCGCACGTGGCGCTCCACGTGTACTTGCCCCGATCCTACTACTCCGCATCTTTGCGAAATTAATGTGGTGTATACTTACTGTTTTTGCATTGCGGGATGACCGGATGGGTCTTTGCGGTGGGCTCTCGATTCGTGCACCGTATGCGACCATGGGCCATGGGAAGTGGGGCCGCGCTCGACGAGAGGTCACCGAGACCCGGTCAGACGACCATGACATGTACGATCAAGACATGGAGTGGTTCGCCCCAGCAGACTCGCCTCGGTGGGGTACACACCAAGACCGTCGTCGCCGCGGCATGCATCGGTAGCGGACACGCATTCTTCACAGATGTCCCGGAGGGACAACGCCTCGGTAAGTGTCGCAATCGAACCTACATGGGCACGCGTCTTTTCATGTAACTTACTAATACCAATCGGACGTTACATGCGGACTTAGCTCTTGGCGGAGATTGAGGTGGAGATCGTGTCCATGTTGACGCGCGCTA
Source organism: Otatea glauca (assembly GCA_036346275.1). Classification (NCBI taxonomy): domain Eukaryota; kingdom Viridiplantae; phylum Streptophyta; class Magnoliopsida; order Poales; family Poaceae; genus Otatea; species Otatea glauca. The sequence continues at coordinate 7,540,381 of CM070718.1, read as the reverse complement.
GAGGGGGCATACAGTGACCACCGCCGAGTCCGAGACGACTGGGTCGGGTCCTCGCTACGGTGAGGCGGTTGGCTCGCGCAGCCACCGCCGAGGGCGCGAGACGTCGGCGGACGCAAAGACACCACGCCACCGCACCCCAAAGACTCGCCCTACCCCCCGGTGCCCGTCACGCCCCCACGCAGTGCGGGGGGCGGTGGCACGACGAGGCTCCTTCGCGTCTCGCCCTACCCGTCGGTTCCTCGCTACGCCCCACGCAGCAGCAGTGGGGACAGTGGTGGGAGGCTCCTACGCGCCTCGCCCTACCTGCCGGTTCCTCGCACGCTCCCACGCAGCAGAAGAAGGGGGACAAGTGAGTCTGGAGGCTCCTCGTCGTCCGCGCCCAGCGAGGACCCTGTGGTGGTTTCGACGAGCCTTTCGACGACGAGTTCGACACGGAGGAGTACCTTTCGACCGACTACCTCGACCCTCTCGGCTCTCGGGTGCGCCGCCACAGACTTGGCCTCGCCCGCCGCAAGACTACTCTACGCGCTGCGCGCGCAGGCGGCCTAGGAGGGACGTCCGTGCCGTCGCCACTCACCTACCCCACGGGCCGATTAGGAAGCGTGGCGTGATTGACTTGTTGTGCGGATGTATTTTTGTAATGGCTTTACGTTCAAGAAGACATTGTATAACTCCCGAGTTAGTAACATGACAACGTTATCACTATAAATTGTTCAAATCATTTATGCATTGCTTGCCTATGCCACACGACGTGACAACACACCAACGCTTGGTACACCTATCGCCTCTAGTAGGGGCGATCGCCTAATGTGAGGCGATCGCTTACATGGGGCGATCGCCCAAATATGAGGCGATCGCTCCATACCCGCGCGATATCGCCTTTATAACATTCGTTCTCACAAGCGGTCTCGCAAAGAATAGCGGGAGAAAGAATAGAGGTGAGCATCAATCGAAAATGCCGAGGCGTGCAAGTGCAAAGGGTAAGGGAAGGCAAAGGAAGAAGCAAGTGCATGCCGCATGAATTTAGCGTACCAAGATCTCTTCCTACCTCGTGGAGCTGTAGCACCCATGTGTATGTGCGGAGATCTTTGCAGGCTTGTCCGCTCTTGGGAAATTTCAACTTGGAAGAGGAGGTATTGGAAGTGCCGCAACTACGCCTTCGATCCACGGAGAAGAGCACGAAGGATCGCCGCATGGTAACAATCGTCGGGGTTACATAATATTTGTGAATGAAACTTTGCTAATTTACGTTTCATGCGGTCACCTCCGCCATCTGTGTGAATTTGAGCGATGATTTGATACGGAGATCAACCCCGAGGACCAACGGCTTCTTGACCAAGCCAACCGGCAGGATGAGTTCACGCGGCGGTTTCAAGAACAACGCGATGCCGCACGCGAGGAGGCATGTAGGAAGGAAGCGGAGGAGAAGGAGGCCGAGAGAGAGGAAACGAGAGAGGCGCGACGTGCGGAGAAGTTTCACGAGGCATGGGCGAATGGGAAGTGGTCTCAAACACTCAATAGATGTCCGTGTTAACTTTGGTTTTCTTTGTTCGTGGTACTCCTTTTAGTTTTAAGTCGTAATAAGCAGTCGGCCCAACCTTCAAGAGTATGCTCACCGTCCGGAGGGCTCGTATATGTTCTCTTGCCCAGCTTGTCCCAAATGATGTTATTTTTCTCCATCGAGATAGGTTATAGCATTTTCATTTCACGATTTGATTTCATCGAGTTTTACCATCGTTTATAAAGATACGGCAATTTTCATGTTTTACCGATTGCATGTTCGGACAACAATAAAATAGTGCGACCTAAAGTGACATCTAAATATTTTTACATAATTGTAACCTATGCAAGCCCAAGAATGCAACAAAGCGGGTTCATCAAGTTTTGAGGTCGTTCGAACATTATTCTAACCGCTTGAACAATGAATGTTATAAAGGGTTTAAACTAGCCATCTTTTATTCAAAATGCAATCATATTTAGATATTTTTGCAAAAATGAAGTGCATAAGGTTGTAGTAACTTATTCTATTTATTTCATGAATTATGGATCAACACACATTATAATTCCTTCACAATCCATGATTAGAGCCTAGCATTCGAACTCAAATAAAAAAATTTTCTGCAAACAACACATGGATTTTTATTTTACACTCTAATTCTTCATTCCAAAATTTAAATTTAGAAACAAGTTTCATTTAATTTGGACACTCTAGCAAAAGTTACGGGGTTTATATTAAAAGCATATAGTAATTACAAAACAAAACTAAAAAAAGGCTGCGGCCGGCCGCCTGCCAAGCATGACAGGGGCCACTCAACTGTGGCGCCAACGGCGTTGATTGGCAGAGGGCACCGATCGCGTGTATGGGGCGATCGCCCCATACAAGGGCGACGGGAGTCATTTGCGTAATTTTTTTTTTCGGACGCATAGTTTTGAAAAAAAGAATAAAAATAAATATTAAAGAAAAAAAAATTCATGTAACGCATCTCTTTCCCAAACTAAAAAGCATCCAGACTTATGTAGTTAAATGGAGGCCTGTTTTGATGCTTGCAATACTCCCTACATTTGTCTCTTTTGAGGTTTTGTGCGCTACCAACCATCCTCCGTTCTTCCTTCCTCTCTCGAATGTAGTGGCAGGCAGCACTTGCCTGCCTCCAGTAGTCCATTCCATAGCAACCAACCAGCACTTGTCTCTTTTGAGGTTTTGTGCGCTGAAAGAGGTTCTTGTGCTTGCAATACTCCCTACATGAAACTTGGAGGGATTCCGGCCTCCTCGCGCTATCCACGTCGCCTCCCCGGCTCCCCCCGCGCGCCGCCTCCGCCCGCTGCGCTCCGCGTGCCAGCCTCGCTGGCGACGCGGGATTGCCCCTTTTGGAGCCTTCGAGGCCGCGCCAGAAGACCGCGATGCGACGCTCGCCTTTCCGGTCCAATCTAGCCCAGCCCCCGGCCCCCTCGTCTCCGCCGAGAAGGGAGGGGCGCCGACCCCTTTGCCTCGCGCGACGCCTCCGCCTCCGCCCGCACGCGCTGCTCGCCCGCCTTCCACCGCAGGTCCGCAGCCACCGGCAGATCTGAACGCCCCCACCGCCCATACGGAACCGTTCCTTGCTTGGCCCATCTCTTCCCCCTCCGGATACGTCCCGCAGAGCCGCCGCCGCCGGCCGCGTTTCTGTGCCTTACCGCTCTGGGCGACACCGTGTTTCCCCAGGCCCGCCTCTCTGTCCGCGCCGCCCGACGATGAGGACGCCGTGTGTCCCCTGTCTCCATCCGTGCCTTTCCATCCCCGGTGACTCGCCCCGTATACCCCTTCGGCGACGGCGGCCGTCCATCATCAGGTGATTGATCCCTCTTTGCGGGATTCACTATTCCTTCCAGCCGATTCGGTCCGCGAGGCGTATGGTCGTCCATCCGAAATTAATCACCGGTGGCTAATATTTCTTTCTCATTCTTCTGCGCGGTGTGGCATGGCCAGGGTCCTCATGCTGCCGAGTTGTAGTCTACCAAGTTCTTCCTGCTGCTGTTCCGGCGGCCGATCCCCCAGCTGCTCGCCTCGCGGGATGGCGCCCATGAAGTCGGGGAGAGCGTCTTGTCCTGGGGTCAGCAGAGGTACACATATCGGGATCTTCTTGGTTCCGTTTACTGTTTGTCGTAGTGAAAATGGCATCTTAGCTACATCAGTAAAAATACGTTCTTGCAATGTATGGTATCTTTGTAGTAAATTGTACAGCTAATATCAAGAAATTTGGCAATGCATATAGCCATAGTTTGTATATAAGGCGGAGCCAGCACCGGGGCATGCCGGGGAAGCTGCCCCGGGCCCGCCGGAGGGAACTAGGGACTTAGGATGGAGGCGGTGAGGAACAGCCATGGCCGCTGCTGATCTGTTGTGCGAAGGGGTATGGCCGTATGGGTGTTGAGGCCCACGAGAAAAAACCCATTAATGATAAGCCGACCCACCTAAATGGCTACTTGGTCTAGTCCACTCCTAACGCAGGCAGCCACAATGGAGCGGTGTCGCGAGCGCGGGCGGCGAGGCCAGGGTGCGGCCATGCCGGCGAGTGCTTGGCTTGGGTGCGGCGGTGCGCTGGGCGGCGATCGGTGAGGGGCCGGCCAGGGCGTAGCGACCGTCGAGGTTACACTGCTCGATCAGCGAGCACAACATCTCGTCTCAGATGAGACTAATGTTCTACTAATCCGGTGCTTTGTTATTTGTTAAGTATATTTCAAAGTATTGTTTAAATTTCCATTCTTCTTTGTCGCACCTTTCCTGTTAATGTTTGGATGCTTGGCGAAATATTTTTTGAGCAGTGCTTTTATGCATCACCTCTTAATACAAATTGCACAACTTTCTAACTTTCATTCATTCTTTAATATTTGTGCAACTTTCAAATAAGAATGCATGGAAGCACCTCCCATATTTTAATGATTTTTTTATGATTTCACGCTGTTTAGTTCCATGGTTGGATCTCAGTTAAAATCAAATTGTAGGTGGAAAGATGTAGTGATACAAGACTGTAGCTCGTATTCAGAGTTTCAGACATAGCTTTTAGAATAATACCCCTTTCAAGGCAAAATTTTCCCCATTTTAGATGATGCATTTAACATGAGAATTCATGTTATGAAATTGTTACCATCGATAAAGCAACTGCAATGTAAGACATGGCATAATCTAGGGCTGCAGTCTACACTGAATTTCATATCATCTTGCTCCTGCACGCGAGATTGTATTTGTATTTTCTATTAGCTCTTTATGTTGTAATCCATATTTGTGTAAATTCTATTAGTTAAGACTAGAGAACTTGTACTTGTTTCCAATGATTAATTATTTGAATCACGCCGTACCCTATGTTTGTGCTAAAAGTTTGGCCCGGGTCTTCAAAATTCCTGGCTCCGCCACTTTCCTAATTGATATGTGGTATCCATCTCATTTCTTCAAACAGCATACATTGAGAGGAGCTTGGTAGGGGAAAATGCAAGCCTGAAAAGAGTGGTATGAACCTCGCTGCTGATTGTTATATTTGAGTTCCTGCCATGAGATTCTTGTTTCAAGTAATTAAATAACATAATCAAATGCAGCACACCAAGGAACGAGAGGCTAGAATAAGGAAGCAGCTCCAGAGAGTCGAATTACCACCATCTTCATATGACACGGCGTGGGTGGCTATGGTGCCCTTGAGGGGTTCCCCTCAGGCTCCACACTTCCCACAATGTGTTGAATGGATATTAGAAAATCAACAGAATAATGGATCCTGGGGTATCTACCAATTTGACTCGTCAGTCAACAAGGGCATTCTCTTATCCACATTGGCATGTGTTCTTGCACTTAAGAGATGGAATGTTGGCAGGGAGCACATCAGGAGAGGTACAAACAAATATTCTCTTACCTGTCAATGTTATTTTAATCTTCTCCATCTTCAAATTTAAGATGGGAAAGGTCTTAACTCTTAACGCTATGAAAATGATGCTGACAGGACTAAATTTTATTGAAAGAAATTTCTCCACTGTTATGGACGAGCAGATTGTCGCTCCTGTAGGTTTCAACATCACTTTTGCTGGTATGCTTAGCCTTGCCATTGGGATGGGTTTGGAATTTCCTGTCCGACAAACTGATCTTGATGAGATTCTTCACCGCCGGGAGATGGAATTGAAAAGGTTTGTCAATGGCAAATGCTGTCATGAAAATTTATGTTGTATTTCTTTCCTATTTGTATTTCAGGGCAGCTGGTTTAGTGATTTGTAAAGTTAGCATGCATGGATTGGTTATGTGAATTGAAATTTACTCTCAGCTTAGTTTTTTCCCATTCTTTTTGAAAGACGGAATAAAGTAGACTTTTTAAGAAGATTCTCTTTGGAAGTTTTTTAAACAACCAAAATTTTGCAGGAAATTAGCAATCTTAATTTGACTAGTACCTCTGAGTAACACACCGAAAATCCTAATAGTTGATTTAATTTAGAGAGGCTGGGAACATTTCTTTTGGAAGAAAGGCATATATGGCTTATGTCGCAGAAGGATTGGGAAACCTGCTTGAGTGGAGTGAAATCAAGAAGTTCCAGAGGAAGAATGGTTCGTTGTTCAACTGCCCTTCCGCAACTGCTGCCGCATTAGTCCACCACTATGATGATAAAGCCATCCAGTACCTAAATTTACTTGTCAATAAATTTGGCAGTGCAGGTGATTCTGCATACTTTTCCTCGTCAAGACCTTGCTAGGTGTAGATTGTTACTAAATACCTAATAGCATTAGACTTTTGCAGTACCAACAGTGTATCCGCTAAATATATATTGTCAGCTTTCAATGGTGGATGCTCTTGAAAAGATGGGAATATCTCAGTATTTTGCGAGCGAGATAAAGAACATCCTAGACATGACATACAGGTAATGACCTTGAGTAAAGCTTTTAAGTCCGTTTGTTGTAACCCACAAACTTGACTGTAGCCAGTTTGCAGTTGCTGGTTACAGAGAGATGAGGAAATCACACTGGACATAACAACATGTGCCATGGCATTTCGCCTTTTAAGAATGAATGGATATGACGTTTCCTCAGGTGTGTTCTTAGAATGGAATATCCTTTCTTATTGATCTCATCTAACTTTGGTCTGGATTTAATAACACATTGGTTTAAATCTGGTGCAGTTGAGTTGTCTCATGTTTCTGAAGCTTCCACTTTCGGTGATTCACTTCAAGGATACCTAAATGATACAAAATCTACACTGGAATTATACAAGGCTTCAAAAGTCAGTATAGCAGAGAATGAATTGATCTTAGATAACATAGGCTCCTGGTCAGGCACTTTATTGAAGGAAAAACTGTGCTCTAATGGGGTACAAAGAACTCCAGTCTTTCGAGAGGTGCTTTCATGAAATTTGAAATTCCATTCCACTTGTGGATTCTGTTCGTGTTTAATTTTATAATTTTGTGATTTCAGGTGGAGTACACTCTTAAGTTTCCCTTCTACACAACACTGGAACGTCTAGACCACAAAAGAAACATCGAACATTTTGATGATAAGGGTTCTCAGATGCTAAAGACAGGATACTTGTAAGATTTTCATTTCACAAAAAAAAAAGCGGTTCGTAAAATCTGAGTAATATGTATGTTAGATACCAATTTCAAATATGTTTTTAATCAGGCCTTGTTGGGGCAATCAAGATCCTCTAGCTTTGGCTATTGAAGATTTCAGTACCTCTCAATTTATTTACCAGGATGAACTTAAGCATCTTGATAGGTAATCCAGCCTGTTGTCATATTATGCTCTGTTATCTTCTTAACGCAGACAATTTGCAAAATTTTGTTGCACCAGTTGGGTGAAAGACAACAGACTGGATCAGCTACAATTTGCACGGCAGAAGTTGACATACTGCTATCTCTCTGCCGCTGCTACCATATTCCCTCCTGAATTGTCTGATGCCCGCATGTCATGGGCCAAAAATGGTGTGCTCACAACTGTTGTTGATGACTTCTTCGATGTTGGAGGATCAAAAGAAGAATTGGAAAACCTCATAGCATTAGTTGAGAAGTACAATCCTATAACTAGATGTATTTGTCTGCTCTTTCTTAAGTAGTGCTTGTTATGCATAGCTAATTCATGTTACCTGTTTTGCCAATGGTTATGACAGGTGGGATGGGCATCACAAAGATGAGTTCTACTCTGAACAAGTGAAAATAGTATTTTGTTCTCTTTATGCTACAGTGAACCAGCTTGGAGCAAAGGCTTCTGCAATGCAAGACCGTGATGTTACAAAACACCTCGTAGAAATAGTGAGTGTCATGTGTGACCCCCTGATTATGTGTCGCGTAGTTTTAGTATTGACAAGTTTGAACTAATCTGCAGTGGATACAGCTATTGAGGTCTATGATTACCGAGGCAGAATGGCAGAGGAGCCAATATGTGCCAACGGTTGAAGAATACATGGCAAATGCTATTGTCTCATTCGCACTTGGCCCCATCGTGCTCCCGGCATTGTATTTTGTTGGACCAAAGATCTTGGAGTATGTTGTCAAAGATCAAGAGTACAAGGAATTATTTAGGCTAATGAGCACTTGCGGCCGTCTCCTGAATGACAGTCAAGGCTTTGAGGTATTTCTGCGAGATCAATTAAAATTTTATTTTGTGTTATATGATTCCTTTCCACATATCTTTATACATAAATTTATCTATCTTATTACATGCAAATAATTGATGAGATTAGAGGCGTCACGTTAAGTCTGAAGGACTAAAAATTCTCATAATTATCAAGATATATGGTCATTTTCAGCCTCCAATTATAGCTATTATTTGTTAAGAGAATAGTAATTAGCCATAATTGCTGTTTAGTTTACGCTTATAAATTGTAATTGGACAATTCTGACAAAATTTTGATCTACTGCTGCAGCGGGAGGTTAGTGAGGGAAAACTGAATAGTGTTTCACTACTACTTCACAGTGGTGGTTCTCTGTCCATAGAAGCGGCTAAAAAGGCGATACAGAAGTCCATAGACGCGTCTAGGAGAAACTTGCTAAGACTGGTCCTTAGGGAAGAAAGTGCTGTTCCTAGGCCATGCAAGGAGCTATTCTGGAAGATGTGCAAGATACTTCACTTGTTCTACTTTCAGACTGATGGATTTAGCTCGCCCAAGGAAATGGTCAGTGCAGTGAATGCGGTTATCCATGAGCCACTCGAACTCCAAGTTAGAGAACCATCTTTGGCTGTTTCATCAGAAAAATAAGCGTTTCCTGTTTTTTATCCTGTTCATATGTATCAGGTGGAGTATATATTGTCCTGTTTATGTGATGCGGTAGAAACAAATATTAAGTGGTCTGTATGGATCAAGGCTTAAGGTTTCATCAGAGTTCGAGCTTTGTGAGCAACAGATACGTTGTATTGACTCTTTTAAAGCGGATATCTTTTGAGTATGGTGGAACCATTTTTTGAAATAAAGATCTGGTCTTCCAAGTGCTCCAGAGCATCAAAATAATTCATGGTGGTAGGCTAGTAGCTTTTCTTGTCCCATTATGATACCTTGTGTCAAAATCAAGCTTTCCTTTTGCTCTTACACTCAAAAGAGGCGGAACTAGGGGTTGCCGGGTATGCCTCGGCACTCCCAAAAATTTTGAGACTTCGTAAATCCCTTAATCTTCTCCCCCCTCATCTCAAATTGTAGATCTGAGCTCCTCCATGTAGCTCCAAGCCTCCACTTCTCGATGTCGTCGCCCTGGCCTCACCCGACGCTCGGACACCCCAGCCTGTTGGTCGCCGCCTAGCTCCTCGTCGCCTCCCCTCCTTGGCGCCGTTGCGGGCGAGCGGTAGGAGGCGGGAGGCGTGGGTGTCGAGCGACAGGAGGTGGGAGGCGACGCGCGTCACGCGACAGGAGGCGGGGGCGGGCGGTAGGAGGCGGAAGGCGTGGCTTGAGGTGGTGGGCGGCACGAGGCAGGAGGTGCGAGCACGAGGCGGTGAGACCGTGAGAGGCCCAGGCGCAAGGCAGCGTCAAGTCGGGAGCGTGGCGTGGCAGCTGCAGGCGTCGCGGTGGGCGATAGGGCGGGCGCGGTGCAGCAGCCGCCGAGTGCACTGTGGCAGGCAGCATTGCAGTCAGGCACAGAAGGCTGTGTCTATGAGTTATGATTTCCGTCATTTTGAATATGCACACCCATTATAAATTTCCTAGTTCCGCCACCACTTACACTAATCGTATTTTTGAGCAGCAGATGATTTTATCTCTCTCAATTTGCTCAGTGTTGAAAGCAGTCAGCTTAACCAGACAGAATCCAACTTTCCTACAGTTTAACTACCAGAGATTCCTGGGGTTGGCGTGAACATGAAGTTTAGCATATTTGACTCGAACAATTGGGCAAAGAAAGTTGGAAGTTAAAAGAGGAAAAGAAGCAGCGTGACTAAGAGCTAGTATAATACACATCTCAAGGAATCACATCATCTTTGCAGAGTATTAGTCTTATAATAATCAAATCATACTAAACAGCTAGTTACAAAATCTGCAGTGCTGCAGCCTAGAAGCAAATGGAGTTAATGACTCCCAACGAAGTACTGGAAAATTTCTGCTACATCTCTGCATACCTCCCTCATAGGAGGTTGAATTCACACTTCTCATAGCCTGCAGAGATGAAATGAAAATCATAAGAAAAACGCAAGATAAGAAATCAAGATCATGAGGAGGCCGGTCATGCATGGAGCTGGAGCTTGAGGCTTACTTGGGTCTCTGGTGACGATGGTGGCGGTGCCGCCGAAGTCGCACGTCCCGCCGGACGCCTTGCTCATCTGCCAGAAGCTGTTGAAGGCGTAGGACGCGTGTGCGAGCACGGTGTTGGGCTGGTAGCACGCGCCGCTGGGCTGTATCGACTTGCACTCGGCGCCGGAACCGCACGCGTAGTCCATGGCGTCCTGGATGATCGGGTCCGGCACCGTCGGCTTCGCCACGCACCACAGCTCCTGCCCGGCCCCCGGCGGCATCGGCGGGGCCAGCGGCGGTGGGTACACGATTGGCGGTAGGAACCCGCCCCCCGAACCACCCCCCGGCCCGCCCGGGCTGAACCCGGGCGGGTTCGGCACGACGAATATGGGACTCGGCACAGATTCCGGCGGACTCGGGCCGAGTTGCGGCGGGTTCGGTGTGGATGTCGTCGGCGGGCTCGGGCTCGAGGTGCTGCCTTCCGGCGGGCTCGGCTCCAAGGACGGCGGCGTGGGGCTGATCGGCGGGAGCGGGGGAGGCTGGTCCGGGATGAAAGGCGTGGATGGCGTCGAGGTGAAGGGAGGGGTCGACAGAGAGTTTGGAGGATTGACGCAGAACGGTGGGTTGGTGCCGTCGCCGCTGTCGGCGGCGGCGAGGCTCGTGGCATCTCCATTGCTGCTAGGGTTGGCGGGAGGAGGTAGGTACGTTGGCTCCACTGTCTTGATAAAATTGAGCTTGAACAGGGCATTGAGCAGTGAGTTCTTCTTGCTTCGCCTCAGAGGTCTTGCTTCTGCTCCATGAACATTGAACAAGGCTCTACTTAGTACATCACAAGCAAATTCTGATTAAAGAAAACTGAGCATTGAGATTTAAGACCGCAAATTTCACATTTTTTTCAAAAAAATTCTAACACAGCATGTATACACTTGCAAAACGACCTTATACTTCAGTGCTGTGAGAATGCTTGCGAGAATCCAAATCTAGATTGCGTTATGCATGGAAGTGAACTTACCTGCACACTGAGTGGTGCCGGCCAGGAGCAAGAAGAAGAGCAGCGGCGGCACCACCAATCTGCTTATTCCGTTCTTGCATGCCATGATCGCCTCTGCTCTGTCCCTTCCTCTGCCGATCCGTGCCAGCACTGGCGCCAGTAGCCAGTGCACCACGACGAGGAGGTTGTTATAGCTGTGGCCGTGACGCTAAAGAAGAACCGATGTGGATTGGCCATCGATCTCAAAGCAGGGAAAAGTCGGCGGCAGAAAGAGAAAAAGAGATCGATCGATCTGTGTAGTGCAGGGGCGATGATGATCTTACGCTCTGCCCGCTGCTTTCGCTTTCTGCAGAAAACCCGCCCGTGGTTGCCGCGCGCTAGCTTTATTATCTCGATATCACTTCGCTCGAGTGCGCTGCGCTGCGGCCTGCGGTGGGTTGCTGCAGGAGGCAGCGGCCATGGGCTTGGATGCTGCTAGCTGTTGCTGCCTTTCTTGTTGGTTAATTTTGGTATCTATGCTTGCTTGCTACTAGGGCAATACAAGTGAGGGCCCTGCAAACGCGTGACGTGTCCGGACATTCGCTAGCTTGCTTTGTGCTCAAGGAAAGCTAGCACTCGTAATCTCGGATGACATGCATATATTATAGTATATATATATACCGGACCGGTCTTGTGTCTTGCAGTTACTGTTCTGGTCCATTCGAAGCTGTACAGCGCCAGTGCGCAACACTACTGCTCGAAAGCTACGTGAAAGTTTGCATGCAGCGTACGTGTGTCATCATGGTGGTGTAGGTGTTCGATCTTGATACTGATTGGCCCATCGGATATACTACATATACAGTATACTTCTTTTCGTCGGTCGTCACCTGAGCTTAGGTTGACCAAAGTCGGAGGGATGCCTTCATTCATAGGCATCATGCATGCTCTTTTGCATTTTTATGCTAGGCTCCGCGCTCTCACGTGGGTAGGGGCGGATCTAAGGGTGGCACCACAAAAAATTTGAGAAATCAGATAGATCATATTTGTTAATTGAATTAGTTTCAATTTTGGTGGTTTGGGATTTTAAAAACATTAGAACTATTTATATTGTTCTTTTAACAAATTCTAAATATATGTATTGAATTTATGATATTATAAAATTATTGTACAAGACTATAGAGCTATACGTGTGAAATATGTACCTCTATAGAAAGTTTTCTAGTCCTATCACTGTATGTGGGGTCTTCTGTGTCTTGTGTGCTCCATGATTCGTCTATTCAGTGAGGGTAATATCGTAAATTCATAATGTCAGTGTAAGCTCTTCCCTGAAGTATGTACCGAGGAAAAATGTGTTGAGCTCGATGCACCAAAGAAATTCACATATTACCATATAGTGTCTAATCCAACTACTACTAGCATGGCACCACAGCTCGTCTCACTGACTGCACATTAGGCTTGCGCGTGTGAATTTTCTGGGATTCGATGGCGTGACCTCCGTACTAGTGAGCATTAGTCATGACTACGATAACCAACTGTATCCCTCACAAAAAAGAAATGAAACAAAGTTCACAGGATAACCAGCATTGGCATTACGCACATGTAATGTAAGATAGCGATGTATCATATATATATAGCAGTTGTCAGTTGCCACTTGTCTAAAACTCGAAACGCACCATCCGTTTGGGACAGGAGATTGGAAATTGGGCTTGAGGCAGAAAGTTCGCGGGTGCGATAGGCCCACGCCAATGGTCCCTGTGGAAGACAAATGGCAGCAGCCGTTCCATCCAATTCCCAATTTCCAGTAGGCAAAGTGGGCTGAAATGGCCGTGGCCACGCGTGGGTTATTTCGGGAATTTTTATTTTAAATAATATAATTTTTTATTCAAATTGCAAAAATATACGTCCATCTAAAAAATTTACAAAAATATACTTTTGTCGCCCGTACATGAGGCGATCGCCCGTCGCCCCATTCCCGGGCGATCAGTGCGGCTTTCAACGCGCGATATTTCCTCTGTCTACGGTCAGTTCCTAAAGAAAATCATAACTTTTGCATATGATGTCGGATGGAGATGAACTTTATATGAAAATTGTAGCTCTCGACGGGATCTACAACTTTTGTATACAAACTTTTTCAATTTGAATCCATTTAGATAGCCAAAAATAGGATAGAAGTTTTAGATATAAAAACTGATCTGTTTTTAGATCCGAACATTTTTGTAATTTTTGATCTGTTTTTATACGGACGACAAAAGTATATTTTTGTAATTTTTTGAGATGGACGTATATTTTTGCAATTTGAATAAAAAATTATATTATTTAAAATAAAAATTCGTTATTTCGGCGCCATCATCACGCGTCAAATCTAGGGCTGAAAACGGACGGGATATTTCTTTTATCCAATCTGATTTGGGAGGAGATCTAAATATTTGAATTTAGATTCGACATCGGAACAATCAATATCCGATAAATACGGATGAGATCTGGATATCATTTTTTTTAAAAAAAAATCGGATATCCGGTAAGGCTCAACTTATTTATTACATACTTTTTATGGCAACCCACAATTATTTAGTTCTATTGATACTCAAGTAGTGTATTATTTCTATTATGTCTATTGGGTTCGGTTGATATATAACCAGTAATTACGGTCATATACTCGTATGGTTTGATTCAATATATATTACTCTATGAATACGTGCATTATACGTATATCTTTATCTTAATCCGCCGTATATCCATCTCGTGTCCGTATCTAGCTAGCTCGTATCGATTTCAAATTATATATAATATATATTAAGATACAGAATGTAATACTCGTTCGTATCCTATCCGTACCCACCTTATACAGAATGGCGGGTCCTGCTCTGCTCAGCTCTACGCATCATGCGGCGGTGGCACTTAGGCCCCGCGACGCGGCTCTGGGTCTGGGATCTACGCCGTGCCGCTCGGAGGAAGAATTTTTTTTCTTTAATATTTTTTTTAATCTTTTTTTCAAAACTAGGCGTCGAACAAAAAATTACAAAATTAGGCGCGGTCGCCGTATATGAGGCGATCGCCCCATATCACGGCGATCGCTTCACATCTGAGCGATTAATCTTGCTTTAAACGCGCGATTTTTACTCTATCTGCTGTTAATTTCTAAAAAAAATCATAACTTTTTCATATGATGTCGGATGGAGATAAACTTTATATAAAAATTGTAGCTCTCGACGTGGTCTACAACTTTTGTATACAAACTTTTTCAATTTGAGTCCATTTAGATAGCCAAAAACGGGATAGAATGTTCAGATCTAAAAACAGATCGTTTTTAGATCTGAACATTCTATCCCGTTTTTGGCTATCTAAATGGACTCAAATTGAAAAAGTTTGTATACAAAAGTTGTAGACCACGTCGAGAGCTACAATTTTTATATAAAGTTTATCTCCATCCGATATCATATGAAAAAGTTATGATTTTTTTTAGAAATTAACCGCAAACAGATGAGAAATCGTGCGTTTAAAGTAGTACTAATCGCCCGTATGTGGGGCGATCGCCCGTATATGGGGCGATCGCCCCATATACGGGCGACCGGCGCCTAATTTTGTAATTTTTTTATACCGACGCTTAGTTTTGAAAAAAAGATTAAAAAAAAATATTAAAGGGAAAAAAATTCCTCGGAGGAATCACGCGTGAAAAGTCACTTGCCAGCCTCGCCGGCGCGGCTGCGGGGTCGGCCCTGGACGCGTGGGTTTGCCCAGCCTGCCTGCTAATCAGGACCGTCCAATTCGGCGGACCGCCGCGCATATATTCTGGGCCGCGAGACGCATGCAGATTGACTCGTGCACTCTAGGCTTCCCACGTGGGCTGCTCCATGCGGCGAGTGCCATACACCGGCCGTCTCTCTCTCTGTCTGTTACGGCCCACGCTGCTCTTCTTTCACCGTTTGGATCGCCCTAGAGGTGGATATCGAGCCAACTCGACTCGACTCGACTCGTTAAACTCGTTAAGATAACGAGTCAGCTCGACTCGACTCGTTATCTTAACGAGCTCAAAGCTCAACTCGGCTCGATTCGTTAAAAACTCGAGTTGGCTCGTTAAGCTCGTTATAAATATGAGCAACAGAGCATACATTGGATACCTCAAACACCTGAACATGGGATTACTGCAGACAATTATGGATAGAAGTGATGAAGGATCAAGGATGAGCCTAGAGGGGGGTGAATAGGCTATTTTAAAATTTTCTTCTAATTAACTTCAAGAATTTCAATATGATAAATAGAGATGAAAAACTAAGGCTCTTCCTCAATTTTTCTTACTCAGAACTCTTTTCCCAGAAGGGAAGGTGAGTGAACCTTCACAAAATACCAAGTCTCTTCACAACAATTTGAAGGGATCACTGGTCTGCTGAATTACACCAAGCCTCAAAAAGAAGAAACCTTCTCCAAGAGTAATAGAACAGAGCTTCAGGCTTGATGATTCCAAGTGTGTTTTGAGCTCACAATATAATAATTAATACAACACTTGAATTCAATGTTTCTACAACTCTCATACAGAGTGAAATTGAATGCACTGAGAGTAAAGTCCTCTACATGACTTGAAAGGAAAGGAAAAAGGAGAAAGAGTCTTGAAGATTTTTAATCAAGGTTAAAAGACCTCCCAGTAGGTTAGAATAGAGTGTTGAGTTATTTTTAAGAGGGAATAGTGCCTAAGATCTTGGTTTAATCCTAAGTGTGGAAATGGCTCAAAATCATACCTTGAAATCATGCTAGTTGCATTTAGAACAAAGTTTTAAATGTTACATTTTTACCTAAGTTTTCGCCGGACTACTTGTCTTATGTTAAAAATCGGTCCTGCGTTGAACCGAAGTTTTTCAGTTCACGCCGGACCACTTGGAAGTAGTCCGGCGCAAAAGCTAGTGTTGAGTTATTTTTAAGAGGGAATAGTGCCTAAGATCTTGGTTTAATCCTAAGTGTGAAAATGGCTCAAAATCATACCTTGAAATCATGCTAGTTGCATTTAGAACAAAGTTTTAAATGTTCTGTTTTTTACCTAAGTTTTCGCCGGACTACTTGTCTTATGTTAAAAATCGGTCCTGCGTTGAACCGAAGTTTTTCAGTTCACGTCGGACCACTTGGAAGTAGTCCGGCGCAAAAGCTCGTTCACGCTGGACCACTTGGAAGTAGTCCGGCGCATCTCAAGATAGATAGTTAGCCCAAAACATGTAATGTCATTAATTACCAAAACCATAATAAAATTTTGGGGGCCTAGATGCTTGAAGTGACTAGAAAGTGGAAAGTCATAAGTCATAACATTCAACTTCAGGTGCCCAAATATCTCAAACAGAGCGTTTGGATGGGTACAATACAAGACTGGAACTTCGATCAGACTAGAAGTAAGTCAAGTAACAAACATTGCAAACAACATTAGGTCTAAAGCATAACAAGAATGAAAATTCCAATAGTCCATGAAGATCGTGCCATGAAGTCTTGCACTAGGAAGAAATTGTGAAGATCCTGCGCAGAAGGTGTATTTGTTGCTGTTAGTGCGGGGCTGCAGGTCTTCTAAAATAGTACATCACATTTACATAAGTATTAGTAGCCAACCTGGATGAAGAGAACATTACATGAAGCTCACTGACATTTTTTTGGATGCATGTTGATCACTGTATTTAGGATGACAAATATCACTTGGTCATAATATTTTTGCTTGCAACAAGTATTGGATCAGCTACTGCTAGGTAGTTAGTACCAGCTTCTAGCTAGTTACTGATGGTAACCACTTCATCAGCAAAGACTAAAGGCAGTTAATCAACTACTACATATAAGGGCCTACATATTTTTTTACTTATATGGCGAAACATAATACTTGCTATAGCCTCACAGTCACACTGATTTTTTTTCAAGTTTTCTTCTAACAAGACTTAACTGGAATCACAGCAAACCTTGGGAAGCTATAGTTAAACATGCACAAGCACACTGCTTTTTTAAAGTAAACTTTGATGAGAATGAATTCATCTCACTCTTGGCAGACTATTGCTTTCCACCAAGTCGTCAGAAATGGTACCAATTCAACATCATCTTCGTTGTCATCTTCCTACAAATGAAAATGGTACTTGATTATACACAATATTAAACAAAGCTATATGAAAAACTGAAAGAAGATACCCATACCATTATCATTGGAGGTTTGTTGTCATTTTTGGATCCTCGGATGAAGCTAGAAGCACATACTAATGCCTCAACCATTGATGGGCGCAGAGCACTACGATAATCATCAAGAACTCTACCTCCAGTACTGAAAGTGGACTCGATGAGACACGGTAGCGGTATAGTCAAGAATTTTTTGCCATCTTTGACACAACAGAAACCTATGAGCATTCAACTTCCACCAATCAAGTAATACAAACTTTGAGTCCTCGGAGGATGGTTTGGTTCATCTAAATAGATGAGCAATTCGACTTAGATGGCTCTGCGGTGTCTCTCGCAGAAAGGATTGAAACCCACTTGGCACTTTGTGGCAACCGAGGTCCGTGTTTGCAAACACGAAGATGACTCACCCTTCCACTAGCAACCTTGTTTTGGCGATGTTCAGCCTCATAAATGCCATATAGATCATACAACTCATGTCTGACATCATTTTCCTCAATAAGGGCCTTGCTCTCACTAAAAATCATTTTAAAACAGTAACTAACAAATCTCATCTTAAACCTAGGATCAAGAATAGTAGCAATAACCATAACATTGTTCCTTTCCTCCCAATATTTATCAAACTTGTCTGACATTGCTTGTCCCATCTTGTTCATATACTCATCCCCAGAATTACATGCAGCTGCCAATGCAATCTTAACATTCACTATGTAAGGATAGAAAACATTTGCAGTGGGGTATATAGATCCTGATAATACCTTAGTTACCTCAGCAAATGCAGTCAAGATTGGCTGAATTTTACTATATAATGTCCAATCTTGATGGGAAGGCTCCCACTTGTAATTTGTATCAACATCACCATACTCAGTGAAAGCAGGCCTATAGGGAATGCATGCATCAAACATTTTATATGTTGAACTCCACCTTGTGGACACATCTAGACACAACCCTGCTCCAGTTTTCAGATTCATGGATTTACAAACTTTCAAGAACTTGTACATACGAGATGGTGACTTCTTAAGATATTTCACAGTTTCCCTGAGCTTGGCTATCAATGGTTGCAATGGTTGAATGCCATCATTCACTACCAAATTGACTATGTGAGCACAACAGCGGACATGAAAGTAATTAGGAATAAAGCATGCTGTTTTCCTAGCAATGAACTTGGACATCAAAATCCTAGCAGCAACATCATTTGATGCAGCATTATCAAGAGTGATTGTTATAATCTTGTCTTCTATTTTCCATTCAGCTATACACTCAAACACTGCCTGGGTTATGATGTTCCCTGTGTGTGGTGGATCTAACTCAATGAAGTTCAAAACACGGCATTGCATAACCCAATCAGGATCTATGTAGTGCGCCACCAAAGCCATGTAGCAAAGATTTTGGTTTGATGTCCATAAATCACATGTCAAACTAACACTCTCAACAGCCTTAAGACTCTTCCTAAGGAGTTCTTTTTCAGATTCATAAACCTTTATGCATTCACTTCGTATAGTCTTTCTACCAATGAACTTGTATGATGCATTCATATATCTCATCAAGACATTAAACCATGTGTGCTCTACCATTCGAAAAGGATATTCATGAACAATTATCATCTTAGCAATGAGCCTACGGGTTTCCTCATGATCATATTCAGTAGGAACAATTGTAAGAGATGAACCTGACGTGTCGGGATTATAGTTGAGTGTACCTTGAGCTAGTTGCCGCCCTTCAAGTTCATGTAGGGTGTACACTTTGGCAAATGTCTATTCAAACTTGAAGTTTGACCCCTTGAGTGTAAGCAAACAAAGAACCACAATATCGGCACTTGGCCTTCTCAACGATCTTCCTGGCTCCTCTTCGACGCAGCTTGAACCACCTTGAAATGCTTCCAACAGTCAGACGCTTTCCTCTCAATTTCTTTGCACTCTTCGGAGACAATTGGTTGCTTGTTTTCCTTTGCCTCTTCTATTTCGATTGGGAGACCCAGAGCCAGAGTGTTCACCACCATCAGACATCACATGTTGCTCATCATGAGAAGGTTCACTTTCAGACATAACATCATTCATATCATACTCATCTTCCTCATATACATATTCCTACACATACAACATAAAAGAGCAAATACGCATTTCTTGTGTCAGCAAAAGCAAAAGATTCAATGATGAAAGATCTAAACAAGCTCATCAACAGTTTCTTAAACACAGCTATTACAGTATTACTAGATTAATCTAATAGTAATCTTAGACGCCAAATCTTCATGATACAATGCTGACTAACGAGCTGCCAAATCTTACAGCATTGTCACATTTCCTTAAATGTAAGATTATCTTGGTTTTACTGCAGGGCTTACCGATGTGGGCGCAGATGAGGGAGCTGTGGGATGCGTTGAAGGACCGGCTGTCGGAGGCTTTCCAAGGTTCGCAGCTGCTGAAGATGTGGAGCGTGAACCAGAGCCACAAGTCCTACTTAGCTTCACTTCTTTGTTCTTTGACTCCATGCTCCTCGGTTGATTTGGCATGCTTGATGTCAGAGGGGAACTGGATCAGTAGGCCGGCGTTGGAGGCTTGGAAGGCCACTCGGTGTGTGGACCGATGGATCTCGGAGGGGAGGAGCTCAACGGGGAGGCGACGGCGCGAGCAAGGCAAGGTCTGGCGGGTGGACGGCAGGAGGGGAAGAGCTCAGAGTAGAGGCCGACAAGGGAGAAGCTGAGGAGAGGAGCTCAGCCGCTCAGCCGCTCAGGAGAGTACCTGTACCTCTGATTTGGAGCTCGTTCAACTCGTTAGCTCGCTCGATAGCTCGACTCGTTTAACTCGTTTTCTTAACGAGTTCAAAACCCAGCTCGACTCGACTCGTTAAGGAACGAGTTCGAGTCGAGTCGAACCGAGTTTCCGAGTACTCGTTAAACTCACGAGTTTCGAGTTTTTTTTCCACCCCTAGATCGCCCCACGGGCACAGTCGCATCGGCGATTACTGTAGATGCCCCTGGTCCGGGGTGTTAGCATTAGGGTTCAACTAAACATGAACATTAGCTAGCCTAAAACATGATCACTAAAAGAACATAATGCGGAAATAGGCATTAGAT
This sequence comes from Otatea glauca, assembly GCA_036346275.1. Classification (NCBI taxonomy): domain Eukaryota; kingdom Viridiplantae; phylum Streptophyta; class Magnoliopsida; order Poales; family Poaceae; genus Otatea; species Otatea glauca. The sequence goes on along the minus strand of CM070718.1, from coordinate 7,520,058 downwards.
GAACTGACCCGGAGATGAGGAGATAGCCATTAGTCGGGTAGGTGTTCTTGGTGTCGGTGAAGGTGCGACGGTAGGAGGCTGAGGACGTGGTCGGCGACGCGAATCGGGAAGCCCTTCCAATCGCTAGCAGCGCGTTCGTTAGGATCGGTAGAAATTTTAGGAAGATGCAAAACCAGAAAATATTCGTGAGTTTCTTGGTCCCGGCTTTCCCTTTTTATTTAGCGCTGTGCGATCGGGGGATCGACCCAAAGTTCGTTGGGGCGCCTCCGATCATGGCGCGGATTTTCGATGAGTTAGTTCTTGACTTAGTCCGAGATTAACCCAACATTCTCCCACTTAATCGAAGGATTCATTAGCATCATCATAAGTCCACACTTAATAGAACAATGACCAAGGTAATGTGTTACAACAGCTTATTTATCTCCACTAAACCCCATCATCTATAGTTTACCATTCCATTCAGTTAGGATCATAAGTTTTCTTTAATGGGAGTTTTGGATTGTTCTTTATAATCCCTTCATTCCAGAATCAGAGGCTTTCCCTCAAACCCATGCCGGCAACATGCTCTCGAAAGAGACTGGGTGGTAAGCCTTTAGTAAGTGGATCCGCAAGCATAGATTTAGTACTTATATGCTCGACATCAATAGTCTGATCCTGGATTCTATCTTTCACAACATGATACTTAATGTCAATGTGTTTGGCAGCACCACTTGACTTGTTGTTACTAGAAAAGAACACTGCGGCTTTGTTATCGTAGTACAACTTTAGTGGTCTAGAAATGCTGTCAACTACCTTTAAGTCCGGAATAAAATTCTTTAGCCATACTGCCTGTCCTGTAGCTTCATAACATGCCACAAATTCAGCTTGCATCGTTGAAGATGCCGTAAGTGTTTGTTTGGAGCCTTTCCATGAAATAGCTCCTCCTGTGAGGGTGAAGATATAACCTGATGTCGACCTTTTACTATCAACACACCCGACAAAATCAGCATCTGAATAACCAACGGCTTCAAGGTTTTCAGACTTCTCATATGTGAGCATGTAATCTTTAGTGCCTTGAAGATAACGTAAGACTTTCTTTCTGACCTTCCGATTGGTCCTACTGGTTGTTGATATCTGCCAAGCATCCCGGTAACAAACGCCAAATCAGGGCGAGTGCATACTTGAGCGTACATAATGCTTCCGACAGCAGAAGCATAAGGCATCGACTTCATCTGATCAGATTCTAATTGATTCCTTGGACATTGAAATAGTCCAAATTTATCGCCCTTAACAATAGGAGCAGGCGTGGCAGAGCAGTTATGCATATTATATCTCTTAAGTACTCTGTCAATGTATGCTCTTTGGGATAAACCTAATATCCCTTTGAACCTATCTCGGTGAATCTCAATGCCCGAAACATAAGAGGCATCACCAAGATCGTTCATGTCAAAATTAGCGGAGAGAAATCTTTTGGTCTCAAACAGCATATCCTTATCGCTGCTAGCCAGTAAGATATCATCCACATAAAGAACCAAAATAGTAAATTTGCCATCTTTAGACTTGAAATATATACAATTATCCACTTTATTTTCCTTAAATCCGAATTTTCTTATTATATTATCGAATTTAAGGTACCATTGTCTGGACGCCTGCTTTAGTCCATAAATTGATTTCTTGAGACGACATCCCATATGCTCCATGCCTTCAATGACAAAACCCTCAGGTTGTGCCATGTAGACATCCTCTTGCAGATCACCATTAAGGAATGCCGTTTTGACGTCCATTTGATGTAGCTCCAAATCATAATGGGCCACAAGTGCCATGACAATTCTTAGAGAGTCCTTTTTAGAGACGGGAGAGAAGGTATCAACATAATCAATCCCTTCTCTTTGAGTAAACCCTTTAGCCACAAGCCTTGCCTTGAACCTTTCGACATTCCCTTTGGAGTCATGCTTAGTTGTGTAGACCCACTTACAGCCTACCTTTTTAACTCCTTCAGGGATTTCTATTAAGTCCCAAACGTCATTCAAGCTCATAGATTTCATTTCATCTTTCATGGCGTCAAGCCATTCAGATGAATTCTTACTCATTATGGCCTCTTTAAATGAAATGGGATCATCCACCTTCCCTATATCATGCACATCTTCATTCATGTACACGACATAATCATTTGGGATGGCGGATCTTCTTTCCCGTTGTGACCTTCTTAAGGGTTCATTAGGGGTCACAGCCGGTTCCTGAGGTTCATTATCAGGCGCTGCATTATGTCCTGAGTCTCCAGTGTTAGTTTCAGGACTTTCAATTGGAGATGCATTAATTTGAGGTGTAGGAATAACAGCCCCTCGGATTATGGGTAGAGGTACATAAACTCGATTTTCCACAAGATCTATTTTCCTCCCCTCAGAACTCCCACTGATTTCATCATTCTCAAGAAACACAGCGTGCCTGGTTTCAACAAATTTAGTAGTCCGATTAGGACAATAAAAGCGGTACCCCTTTGACCTTTCTGGGTACCCAATAAAATGACAACTTACTGTCTTAGTATCTAATTTTCCAATATGTGGGTTGAACAGTTTGGCTTCAGCTGCACATCCCCATACACGTAAATAATTTAAACTCGGTTTTCTCCCAGTCCATAACTCATAAGGTGTCGATGACACTGATTTACTGGGAACCCGGTTTAATATGTGTGCTGCCGTCTTTAAGGCCTCCATCCATAATTTAAGTGGTAAACTGGAGTGAGACAGCATACTCCGTACCATATCCATAAGTGTACGGTTACGCCTTTCAGCCACTCCATTCTATTGAGGTTCACCAGGCATGGAATATTGAGCTACTATTCCATTTTCTTCAAGGTACTTAGCGAAAGGGCCAGGAATTTGTCCATAAGGTACATGTTTCCCATAATATTCTCCTCCCCTGTCTGATCTCACTACTTTAATTTTTGAGTTATGCTGATTTTCAACCTCAGACTTAAATATCTTAAATTTATTTAGTGATTCAGACCGTTCCTTAATGGGGCAAATATAACCATACCGTGAAAAATCATCAGTAAAGGTTATAAAGGAATCATAACCATCTACTGACATAATAGGGAAGGGACCACAAATGTCAGTATGAATTATTTCTAAGGGACATGAGCTGCGTGTTGCTCCTTTCTTAATTTGTTTAACGTATTTTCCTTTAATACAATCAATACAAGCGTCAGAATCAGAAAAATCCAATGGGTGGAGTATCTCTTCCTTAATGAGACGCTCCATTATCCCCTTCGAAATATGGCCCAAACGATAGTGCTATAGTTTCGACGAGGTCTCATTATCCATATTACGCTTGTGTTTAATAGGAGCATCACACACATTTAGCAATAAAGGAAACTGTTGAATAGACAGCATATAAAGCATGTCGTGCTTGGTAGCAAGACCAACATTATTACATTCAAATTGAATCACACATTTATTGTCTCCAATAACACAATAATAACCATCATTGTCTAACAAGGAAACAGAAATTAAATTCCTCCTCATGGAGGGAACATAAAGGACATCCTTTAGGAGGAGGGTGAAGCCGCTCCCTAAAACTAATGGAAGCGTCCCAATAGCCTTAACTTCAGCCTCCTGTCCATTGGCGACTCTAAGCCTTCGGTCCCCTCTTATGGTCCTTAACGAACTGAATCCCTGCATCGAATTAATGACATGCACAGTGGCTCCAGAATCAATCCACTAAGAATAATGTGGAAAATCTGCATAAAGTGATTCATCAACAAAAGTAATTGTATCGTTACCCTTCTTGGCGAGCCACTCACGGAAGCTCACAAGACTCTTACGCACATGTCCTTCCTTTTCTGAAGTTTACGGTGATGGCAGTGGGAGATTTCACCCCTTTAGGCGCGGATTTGCTTGTTTCCGCCTTAGGATTGGGGGAGAAATGCAGCTTCTTCTTGGCCTTATGGTCCCCATGAGAGTGTTTTCTTTTGCCATTTCCATTATTGACCATAAAAGCCTGATCCCTTTCTTCTGCCTTAATCCTTTCCTCCTCCTGGACTAGTTGAGCAATGAGCTCACTCATGGACCACTTCTCCTTCTGCGTATTGTAATTAATCTTAAAGGGAGTGTACGTAGAAGGTAGAGATGTCATTACGAAGTGAACCAGAAAACCATCAGAAATCGTCATGTCAAGTCATTTAAGCTTAGCCGCCATGTCATTCATTATCATGACGTGCTCCCTTATGTTGCAAGAGCCATCAAATTTAGTGGTGAGGATCTTCATGATAAGAGTACTTGCATAAGCCTTTGAGGAGCCCTTAAATTGCTCCTCAATAGCAGCCAAGTAGCTCTTAGCCTTATCAGATTTGGGAATTGCTCCCCTAATCCCCACCGAGATGGTGCTCTTCATAATCATAAGTGACATGCGGTTAGACCGCTCCCATCGCTCACAGTTAACATCATAAGTTTTCTTTAATTCAGCATAATTCTCCTCAGTTGAGGAAGGAGCGATAGGGGCAGGGTGACATAAGGCGTAATCAAGCTCGAGAACGCCAAGGACGATCTCAAGCTTTTCTTTCCAGGCGGGAAAGTTAGTTCCTGTCAATTGCTCAATTCCACTGATGTAATTTGCAACATTAGAGACATTGGCCGCTGAGAAAATATAACACAATTCATGTTAGAAAACATATTATTTTATGCATGAAATTAACCCTACGTTGGTCTGATTAATAACATGCTAATGGCAAGAAACAATTAAAGATTCCAATTCGCATCACCGTTGGGCAGAAACGAAAGGGAACTAAATAATTTTATGGGTGACACATGTTCATAAACAACGTTGGTCAGTAAATGAATATGGTCATGTCATTATCCCATTTTCATCGTTAAACAATTAATCTCTAAGAAAAACTTCCCGTTGGTTCCATTTCAATTAGAGATAAACAATCATCATGTAAGAATTAATTGTCACATTAAATGATTAGTCAAGAAAAAAATCATGAAATTAATCATAACATTTATGCCCAGGAAAAATAATCATAAAATTGATCATAATATAAATACTCAGGAGATAAATATTTAAACAACACTTAATTGTAGAATTTAAATAAGACAAATTAAAGGAGCTAAATGCCATAAAACGGCCCAAAAGGCATTCGGCCCAATGAGCGATCATGCAAATATTGTGATACGTGCTGCCAAAACAAATAGCCGCCATGGCCATGAAGACGCGAAGCGCAATGGCGCCCAGCCATGGAGGTGAAGCGGCCCAGCGCGCGAGAGGCGAGGCGACGACCGGCCGGGCACGGAGGCGAGCGTCGGCGTCGGCGCGACGCGAGGCGCCAGCCCACACGCAGAAGGCAAAACGGCAGCCGCCGATCCGGAACGGACGGCCGAGATCGCTTGCGGGCGGATAAAAACGGCGACGCGGGCGACGAAAAACCCTAACCCTAGCCAAAACGCTCCGCCTCCCCGGAAAAAAACGCGCAGCAATAAACCGAGCGAAGCGGCGAAAAAGATGATGAGCGGCGGCGCGCGCTTGTAAAGCGAAGCGCCCAATGGGCGCAAGAATGCCGACGCAAGCGCGCGACGGCGGATCTTTGTCTTGCGCGGCTACGGCGAAGTGCCACAAGCCCGGGCGCAGGCGCGGGCGAGACTAAGGCCCGTGGCGACGAACCTGAGCGCGGCGCGCGGAGCAGCCGACGGCGACGAAGGGATCGGCGATGACGACCTGATGAGGTAACTCCCTCGAAAACCCCCTCTTAGGACTTTAGATTTGCTTGATTTTGGGGATTTTGTGGGCAAATCGGGGAAAAGGGTTTCGGGATCTGCTCTTTCCCCTTCTTCTCAAAGCTTAACCGAGCCCAAGAATCATACCAAACCGACAAGAACATGACTTAAAACTGGTCTAAAAGGGATCAAACTTAGGCTAGACTGCTCTGATACCAACGGTTAGCATTAGGGTTCAACTAAACATGAACATTAGCTAGCCTAAAACATGATCACCAAAAGAACATAATGCGGAAATAGGCATTAGATGAACTGACCCGGAGATGAGGAGATAGCCATTAGTCGGGTAGGTGTTCTTGGTGTCGATGAAGGTGCGACGGTAGGAGGCTGAGGACGTGGTCGGCGACGCGAATCGGGAAGCCCTTCCAATCGCTAGCAGCGCGTTCGTTAGGATCGGTAGAAATTTTGGGAAGATGCAAAACCAGAAAATATTCGTGAGTTTCTTGGTCTCGGCTTTCCCTTTTTATTTAGCGCTGTGCGATCAGGGGATGGATCCAAAGTTTGTTGGGGCGTCTCCGATCATGACGTGGGATTTTCGATAGTTAGTTACTGACTTAGTCCGAGATTTACCCAACACGGGGGGCGTCCATCCGCGGTCGAAAACTCACCCAGATCGCGTGCGAAAGTCTCGAATATTTGGATGGATGTACGGTAGCTGACACAGTGGCATGCATGCGATGCACGGGTTTTAACTTGTCGCCGACTGTCCGGTCAGTATTATACGCGCGGCCGGCGTCTGGGTCGACGCCTGCTGAGTGCTGGCTGCTTAATTCCCTGTTGGCCACGCCACACCTTCTTAATTAGTACGTACGACAGGTTCGTTCTCATGCGCGCCCTACGTGGTATGGCACGCAGGCAGGCAGGCAGGCAGGCAGGCCTTGTCGTGCACATTGTACACACAAAGACGTTTTACTGATCAACGATGTCTCGATCGATCGGCACGTCAGTCTAGGCTGCCGCTCAATTGGATGGCCGATATTGTGAGATGACAACGCGCGTGCCAGACTGCCAGTACGTACGTTGTTGCCTAGTCCACAGGGCATGCATGCATGCAGGACATGTTCATTAGCCAGGCTTCTTTTTTTCACTTACGAACCTAATCCTATCTATCTAATATTTAAGCAGGACGTATAGTTAATATGCCTGATCGATTGAGGCCTTATTGGATTTGACAAATTAATACATCGCCAAATGGACTACCAGCATCGCTAGCGTCTCAGCAAGCAGTAACGGAACAGGAGCCCAGAAGTTGAGCTTACCAACAAATTAACTAGCTGGATAGGCATGCAAACGACACATCCACACAGCGAAATATCAAAATAGCATGGGTACAGTTAGAGCGCTGACCGACCAAGAAACTAAAATTGTTCGTATGGAGCTCGCACATATACGTACTGGTTCTTAATTAGCTAGACTTGTAGCTGGTTCGGACAAAATGGCAAATTGACTTGCCGGCCGGCCGGTGAGGCATCCCATCCCTGGTGAGTGGTGAGAGATGCATGCATGGCTGCATGCATGTATATCGATCGAGAGTACTGCAGAAACACATATATGACAAAAAGTACAACGTGCATTTCTCCAACCAAGGAGTACTTCAAGTAGACTTACATGCATGTCCCAGTGGACATAAATAACGCGAGCATTTCTTCCTGGTCCCACGCGTTCTGGCTGTCTGGCACATAAGTGTGGTACCATGCTCTATGGTTTAGTCGAGTACTTACCAGTGCATGGCATCAGCGGTTAAACTTGAAATTTTTTAATGGAAGTGTATACTTTACGTCTGTAATTTTATAGTTTTGTATAATGGTTTCACAATATCATAAACCCAACATATATATTTGAATTTATTAAAAGTACAATACAAATAGTTTTAAAACCTTACAAATCTTAAACCACCAAAATAGAAATCAATTCAATCGGCAAATTTGATCCTGAAAATGTGATGGTCTAACTTCATTAAACTTTTAGGAGTGGCCGTACATATATACCTGGCACCCACCTAGATATATGCCCCTCCATGGCATTTTGTTGGCCCATGCAAATAGTCCCGTGTTTCTTTCACGCGAGAATCAACATGAACATGGCACATAATTGCTAGCACTCGACATGCATGAACATGGGGCAAGTTGTTCTTGGAACTCTTCGAGTATATATGGACTATTGCGATGAGTTCACACTAATTGCATCACTCTGTTCGTAGCCAAGAGGCTCACATGCTTCTAAATTTACACTATTTCTAGCCACTAACTCGGACCGGGCTATATATAAGATTTGGTCGTATCTTTCGAAAATATATTCCTATCAAATTCGATGTATAATCGTCGCTTGCATGATTTCTTTGACCAATAATGAAAGAAAGAAAAAAGATAAATTAATTATCTCGTATGCATGTGTGGTACAGATATCTGCTGGACCGTAACATCACAATCAATAAAGTTAAGAGAGGTGGTAAGAGAGGTGCTTCCATGCTTTTCTTTTCTACAGTTGCACAAATATTAAAACATGAATGAAGGGTAGATGATGATTACTTACCCCTTTGCTTGCTTTAAGATTTATACAACTTGTATTAGGAGGGAAAGCATTGAAGCACTGCTCTAAAGTTAATCGAAGAAGAGTGTTCATCACATTCATATTATTCGTTTCAACTCTTGAAAATACTAAAATTTCAAAATTCAAAACATCTATGTAGTTGTTACCTTCTGAAAAAATTTCCTAAGCCCTCTCCATTTTCACGTTCATCCCTCGGGCTCAAAAGCTAGCTTTGTGAGATGGCTAAATGAAAACAAACTGATCAATACGTAGTTGTCGTCCCACAATTGTAATCCCCCAAGTGTGCACGCACATAAAAGCCCATCTGTCCATCAGATCAGGTGATTGATTTGGCTAATTACCCTCATATTTCGTGCAATCTCAAGAAACATATCTAGATGACGTGCAACAATATACTTAGTCAGAGGCGGAACCAGCCGGGGGTTTAGTGGGGCTCTGGCCCCCCTGCCCTACCACGAGAAACCCTAGGCAGTCTTCTTTCAGACGGTGGTAATAAAAAGTAATTTTTTCCCCTTGCATATTTACATACTAATACTATATTACATGCATTTAAATTTCAATTATAATATGTCGGCTTGGTAGTTTTTATATTTAGTATATGTACTTGTGTTTAGCCTCTCTCTTAAATTAATCCTAGCTCCGGCACTGTACTTAGTGAGACTTGTATCATGGCCTTTAGATATAAGACATATAGATGCATGTCACACAGGTTGCACTAATCACGGATTGAAACAGTAAAAACATACAATTGCATACCAACTGGGAGAGTGTAAAGCTTATAGCAGGTTTTGACTAGGAGCCGGAGTCCTTCCAAATAGGGCGCTGCTATAGTGCCAGTTTTTCACTAGTGGTAAATAATTAAGCAACATAGATTTCTGGAAGGAAATTAGCAACTGCAGCCAAAGATCAACTGCAAGCCGGAAGAAAGAAACTCAGCAAAGGAGCTAGACTGATCGATTTGTGTCGCACAACGGACCAGCAGTTCATGTAACAGAGGGACGGAAGGTCTTGTGGCGTCCAAGGAAGACACGAGCTGAGTGAGAAGCATCACAAATCGAAGATAGCCCATACATGTGCATTGTTCAAATTCAAAGTAGGAGCTAGATTAATGGTGGTGAAAAACTACAGAGATCGAGCGAGAGATAGCTATGCATGATGTCGGCACGGGAAGGCGCCAAACCTTGCGCGCCACGCCCTTCCAAGGGGCCTCTATTGCTTGACGTTGCCCTTCTTGGAAGAGACCGGGCCGTCACCTCCCTATCCATCGTCGATCTCTCGTATAATCGCGTGTTTTTCTTACAGAAATGCCTGAGTCTACTGTGTAGTGTACTCGTACGGATGGCGGAGAGATACCGATCAATGCTCTTCCACTTGCATCAAAAAGTCCAAACTGTGGCTCCGTGGATCCAGTTGTGGAGATGTGCACTCTTCGGCTCACGGTAGAGGTAGAAGTAGAGCTCTCTCTCTCTCTCTCTCCTCTAAATATCTGAAGACAGTGCCAACGGAGTGAGGGCCGATGCATGCATGCATATGGTGCATGTTAGAAAGAAGAACAGAGAACATGCATGCTGCCTGTACGAGTTGATTAGGCAATTCCAAATTCTAACTAGGCGATTATTTCCATAGTGCAGATCTGTAATTGATTAGTGGAGCATGTTGTTGTCTTGTAGGACGTATCTAGGCCGGGTGAGGTACTGGATCTCCTGGACGATGTTTCTTCTCCTGATCTCCTCCAGCTTGCATGTACTAGATCTCCTGTACGTCTATCAAAATTACCGCATTAAGTAAGACGAAGTTGCTCGATCAAAAACAACAACAGAACAGGTAACGAGCGACAGTTAAAACCTGGCTTCGGCTGTCGGTTTAACCGTGACATGCAGACTCCGCAACTTCACACGCACGCGCGACTAATCCAAGAACGAAAAGACAAACGACCGCGCGCCATGACTTCGTCGAAGCAGCAACCCAGCTCGATGCCAACCACAATCTTAGTCACCGAGACATGATACCAAGACGCCATCTCTTGACGACCTCAGGTATACGCCTATATAAGCAGTCTCCCCGTCCTTCCGCTTCCCTCGCACCAACTAAGGCTAGCCAAGAGCAAGGAGTCGAAGCCGCCATGGCCGCCAAGAACCGCCGCATTGTGCCCCTCCTGCTCCTGGCACTCTGCCTGATCGCCCAGCTCGCGCCGGCGGCGGCCTGCCCCTACTGCCCGAAGCCGAAGCCTCCCCTGCCGCCGCCGCCCCCGAAGGTGAAGCCCCCGCCGTCGTCCGTGCCCTGCCCGCCGCCGCCGGCCACGCCCACGCCCACGCCGTCGACCCCGCCGTACACGCCCTCGCCGACGGGCAAGTGCCCGATCAACACGCTGAAGCTGCTGGCGTGCGTGGACGTGCTCAACGGCCTAGTGCACGCGGTGGTCGGGGGCAGCGCCAGCGAGGCGTGCTGCCCGCTCCTGTCCGGCGTCGCCGACCTCGACGCCGCGCTCTGCCTCTGCACCACCATCAAGGCCAAGGCGCTCAGCGTCAGCCTCGTGCTGCCCATCGCCATCGAGGTGCTCGTCAACGAGTGCGGCAAGCACGTGCCCTCCAGCTTCCAGTGCCCTTAAGTTCATTCATTAGTACCACCTGCATCTGCATGCTTGCTTGAATGGATTAAGTTGTCAAAGTACGTACTTATTTTTATGAGTTCTGTATATCTGGTCATACATACATACATATATATATCACATGTAGACTATACATGCATGAGTTCTGACTTGTGGTGAGGAGCTGTGAATGCGCATTGTATCGTGTACCAAATATTGTACCATGCATATGTAAGTGTGAGTTGTGGTCATTGGGTTTGTAGTAATTTGGAAGATTTATGAATAAAGTTTGTGTAATTTATATGGACTTTCAGATGTATGCACGGTTTCTTTAGGGCAGATGTATGCATGGTTGACGAAACCGATGTTCAATATGCTTGCATTGGCGATATTTCAAAAAAAAATGCTTGCATTGGTAGAGGGTTCATGGTGATAATGTCTAGGCACACGTGTTATTTTCTAGATGTGTAGGCACGCATTTACCATTATGTTGTAATGTAGAGTGTCTAAGCAATCATAAGTGACTCTCGAGAAAACTGTCTGCTTCACACGGCTATGTATGCTCCATTGCTTAGTTCTAGAGCGGTATCTTTTGGTGGTGGGTGGGGAAGTAAACTGCTGAATTCAATCGGGTCAATGCAATTGCGAGTTTTATCCCAGGTAGAATTCGGTTGCCAACCCACCGAGCTGCCTCCCTCGCTCTCCTCCTTTCCCTTTCCCTATCGGTCCCTCCTCGCGTCGACGATGATGGTCGCCGCCATCCCCGCTTCCTCCTCCCTCCTCCGGCGATGGTCGCATGGCCGCTACCGCGAGCGAACATGTCCTCTGGCCGGAATTGAATGCAGACATCGGTAAATCAGTGGTTTTAAGGGCAGCTACATGCTGATCTGCAAGAGGAAAGCTACAGAGCACCACCCCACCTCCATCACGGCTAACTCTCCTCCGTTCGGCCACCGCCGGTATCGCTCCCTAGCTACCCTAGAATACCTCCTCACCTTCAGACCCAGGTCTCCTCGCTGCCCCCTTCCTTCCTCGACTCCCCAACATGCTCCCCGCAACTGGCGTCTGTGTCCACTCCGACCAAGTGCCCAGGCCCTGCTCGGTGACCTCAACCTCCTCTCCGTGGGTTGCACAGCTTGCCACCTCTTTCAGGTAACACGGCCTCCCCCACCTCCCTTCTTTCCAGATCTGTTGCTCTTCAACCATGGATGGATCTGTGGTTCTTCATGCTGAGAATGAAATTTTAGTCTCTGAAGATTTGTTCAATTATTCTGCTAAGGTAGTATAATATAGCTAGGTAGCAAAATTGTTCCCTATGTGGAGACAAAAGGTTGTTAGACATTAGTAACAACCACCTATGAAGGCCAGTAATTGTGAGGTTAATCCCAATTTCTGTCCAAGTAGCAAATCCTTTTTGCAGCAAAGTACGTAGGATTCATTCATCGTCATGGAGAAGCTGAGTCATGCTGCAAGTAGTAAAAACTAGGAATGTCTGTGCGGCGTGCCACGTTACGGCTATTGTTTTTATACGTGTCTAAATTTTTTTTGTATTTATTCAGGACCCTCTCACGAAGCATCCACGATTTCATATAAACAGAAGGTCACTTTCGTAAAAAAAAACGGCAAAAACGATCTAAACGTAATCTTTTTTTTTGTCATTTATTTGACAAATGAAAGTTATTTTTCGCAAAAAACGGAAAAAAACGATCTAAAGGTAATTACACTTTTTTTGGCATTTATCTGAGGTCCTCCTCTTCGCAAAAAATAGTCAAAAGGACCTAAACGTAATATTTTTTTCTAAAAAAGGCAAAAAAAACCCCGGTAAAAACGATCTAAACAGAACTATATTTTTTTAGTATTTATCCGGACCTAAACGTAATATATTTTTTTCTGAAAAGGATCTAAACGTAAAAACAATCGGCTCGGCTCAAGCCGCGAGCTGAGCCGGTTCAAGTCGGCTTAAAACGCTGGGAACACTGTAACTCTTCGAGAAATAATAGAGGGATGATTTGGACGCACTGCGAGGGGTGGATTGGCAACGAACGAAGATGCCACAAGGACATGTTCAGTTTACATGGTGAAGTGGACTTTCCTGTTCTTTTTTTTTCTAGGTACTTCTATAATTTTGTTGTCAATCATGGAAAATGTCAGTTAGAAATTACATGTGGTTAAGATGGTAGTGCCCTGCGTGCTGATTGGATGTTATTTTCTTTTCTCATAATAATATCGTATATTGCTGCACCTGATAGTCCATATGTCCACCTATGCACCTGATAGTTCATATGTCCACCTGATTATTGCACCTATTGCAATTTTTCAAACCCGATAAATATGGAGTGATTTGTTCATTAAGCGTGCTTATAGTTGAATTTTACAAACTCCCCCGTTGTAGCTAGCATGTCCTGCTGAGATTCATGTCGGTTAATCAATACGATTAAATGTTCTCCAAAACCATCTACATAGCTATTATGAATTTACTACTTGCTATGCTCTCTTTTATCCGTTTGCTGCTGTTGCTGCTCCTGGCGTGTTGCAATAGCCGTTCTAAAACGATTTGTTATGTTGCATGGTAGGGCGCGTTTACTCTCTTAAAACGGATGAGCAGTAAGTAGCACCGACCTGACACGAACAACTTTAAGAAATGGAATAACTAGCAATCGGATGTTCGATCACTGTTTATTTTTCGGACACGTCGGTGCAACATTTTTTCTCAACGTCTGTAACATTTTTTTTCAACGTCGGTAATATTTTTTTCCATGCGAACATTTCTACTGTTATCGAAGGAAAATGTTGCACGCATAGGAAGAAAATGTTGCAAGGGTAGAGAAAAAATGTTATAAGCGTACGAAAAAAACAAACGTCCTAACACAAGTCATTCCGTTAAGAAATGCATGCCCAACTAATTTCCCGAGCTCTTTAAACGACTCTCAACGTAACAAGACTCACCCTTGAAAACAAAAAAAATAACGAGAATATTTCTCCTTAAATTTTTTTAATAAAACTATGAAAAAATACGTAAAAAACTATTATATAAATGTACCTCAGTCACCAAATGAATTGACAACCATTCACTAATTTATTTGACAACAAAAGCTTACCAACTTGCCGAGCAAATGGACCTATCGATCAAATGAATCAACGACAAATGGACCTGTCGACCAAATAAAACTATTGCCAATTCATTTAGCGATAGATTTTATCACTAAATGAATTAGCGACAATCTAATGGAAAGCTTGAGTCGCCAAATGAATTAAAAACAGGTCTCTATCGCTAATTCATTTGGTAGCAAATAATCTGTCACCAATTTATTTTATTTCACAACAAGAGTTGTCACCAAATAAGCTAGCACCGAATGTATATTTCAGCGTATTTTTTTCAGTAAAATTATTTAAAAGATATATTATTAAAAAAATCGTTTCTCCAGCCAGCCAGACTGGCAGCCACATACGTCCATCAGACAGGTTTGAGCGTACACGCATGCATAAGCACCCTGTTGCCATCATAAAACGTCAAAATTCATGCATGCTAAACTGCTAGTACATGATAGGTTGTTTACATGGTAGATGGTACAGAGTACGTCGCCCACAACAAAGAATTGACACTGTACTAATCCGGCAGAGTATAACAAAACGTCGATGTAGACGACAAATGTCACTATTCAAGATTCTACACGTCCGTTTATACAGAAGACGTTTGGGCACAAGGTTGGCCGAGTAGTATTACCAATGAGTTTAGTAAAACAGATACGCAAAACCAACATACTTCGCTGTGTTAAGGCACTCAAAAGAGAGACGGTATTAATGCGCTATCTGCAATCTAGCAGGGTTTTGGCGGACGAGTTCAGGCGACGGCTTGGAGAGCCCTCTCGAAGTTATCTTCGGAAGATGCGGCACGCTTAACTAGCACGTGATCAGGATGTGATAGTTTCAGCTGGCTGCAGAAGCAAAGAAAGTTAGAAGCAAGATACACTTGTTCATTAAAATAGTAATATACTGTCAACCACTGATCAAGTGCTAAATAATGAAACAAATCAAGGAAAATGTTCTACGGGTTATCGTCCAAAATCTACCAGAAGTCCGGAACAGGGTATCCCACCAGTAGTTTTTATAAGAAAGATCAATTGTGAAGTCATTAGTCTGGATGTTCCTCTCAACTATTAACACAACAGTCCCTTACATATATCATAAACCATAAATTGACTTTTAAAAAATTTTAGATGTTCCTAAGTGATTTATAAACACCCCTTTGAAATCAACCATGGGTAGGAGATCTTAGCATGATAGCCTGCCACTTCTTTTCATACTAGATACCAAGCATCTAAAACAAAGCAGAGAAGTTCTCTGGAATCCGTGTGGAAAACTTGGGCTGTTGAACACAGCCAATATAGGTCAGTTTCAAGTTGCTGGGGAGACCTCGTCAGGATATATTAGATCAGGAGCAAGTGGCTACAACATGTTAATCCAAGATATGCAACATCAGGATCAGAGGCCAAAAAACATAGCTGTTCTGCACAAAACTAGAAAAGACAAATTCAACCACCAGAATAAGACAAAACGATTGCTAGTTCAAATGGCAAAAGTATCTCATCACAATCTGACTGTGGTCCTACTGATAGTCTTGCAACATCCGAGATCAACAAATAATACAGTCCATGTTTCTTAAATAGCTGGGCCAATCTTATAATCGCTAGCACTTTACTAAAATAGTTAAGTGGCTACTGTTCCAAAGCTGACAAGTGAGAACAAAATACAAATATTGCTCCAAGGTGGCAGCTTTGTGAACACTAGATATTTGGACCAGAATGCTAATTTCTGTTGCCTTTTGCATTCTCAAATTAACTATGTAACTGCTAATCATGAAAAAGTTTAGGCCTCTTTAACGTTAAGCTTAAAACAAGTAGGTGGAAAAATGAATTCTACACAGGGTCTCAGTTTGTCTTGCTAGTAATTTATTTTTTTCAATATTGTTTGCTAATAATTGTTCCCCTTGATACATAATGAAGAGTTTATATGTGCAATACATATGCAGTCGTTATCAAGTAATTTCTAAAATTAATTTGGCATCTACCAAATTAGCTAGGATCCATAAGGAAAGCTTGCTTGAAATAGCATGACAATGCCATTATACTACACCAATGAACTAAAAAGCAGCAGCGCAGGAGTATAAACTGTATATTTGGGTTAAGCTTAGTACCTGAGGAATCGTGATGACGGCTTGCCAAGGTGGAGAGTACATACAATAAGATTGGCAAGAGTTTCTGGATCTTTTGCATCCTACAAGAATAAAAACAGGTTTTTTGAGTACTTTGTCTTGAACATTACATCCTTGTGCGTGTAAAATACCAAATTTCACATGTTTTGTTGATTGTTCTTTCATTGAAATGGGGGTCATCGATGCTAACCTTGTTCAATGCTTCAAGCAAAAGAGTCTCAGCCTCCTCAAAGCTCCCCATGTGCATACAGCAAACTGCCTTGCCATTTAGAACCATTCCTGTCATTGGGTATTTTTCAGCAAAGTCTTGGAATATGAGATAAGCTTCACGGATCTTAGAGCCACCCTGCACCATAGATTAAAATAATGATAAACAGCTGTTTCCAGCAGAGCCCAATGCAAAGCTAAAACTTCAGTACTTCGTGACATTAGACTGTGAAATTACTTACAACAGCAATGTCCAGCCATGCATTTGCAAGTTGTGTCAGTGTATGGTCTTCATCAATTTGTTGCATGTTCTTCAATTGCTTCTCAGCATAGTCTGAACGGTGCATCTTAATGAAGATCTGGACATTCAATGCATGCCTGTAATCAAGACATAAGATCATCAACATTCAGCGTACTTTCATGGATGTAGGGGACACAAACATAATATGCCAACCACCTAGGTTCACAGTGAATTCATAAATTAGCAATGTCAAAAATACAAATCCGGGAAGCGATACTATATGTGCCAGACTGCCAATCACAGTACATCCCAAAAATATAACCATCTAATCATCTATCAATGGTCTTGCTACCCAAAAGCACATTTAAGATACAATAATGAGTCTTCCATCCAACAGTCCAACTTTAAACCATCACATTCAACAAGATATTCATCAAACGCATCTGGTCATGGAAGGCTCGGAACATAAGCATCAAAAGTATATCCAACTACATCACTGAAGTAATGACCGATGTGATGAAAACCGCAATATAGCTTACTTTTTCAAAAATAAGATTTTGATTTCTTACTGGAAACCAAATAAGCTTGCATACCATTCTCCTGAGGAGATCAAAATTCACAAAGAGCATTTGCTTCTGCTCACTCATCTATGGTTATGCAACAATGAATTCACTACTGAGGCTAAACCATCTAAAGATAGAGGGAAAAAGAAACTCACAGGTCCAGAGTTCCCCCAGAGTGTGTGTGCTTGAGAGCCTCATTGTAGTCTTGTTCATGCATAAATATAATTCCAGCGATCAATCGTATGACAGGATTGCTTCCTATTGCTGAATCACTCAACCATTCCTTGAGACTGGAGATTGCACCTTCCTTCAAAGTTGAACAAAGAAATAACATATTAGCATTTCAGTATATATGGAATGAGGAAAAAAAAACTGGAAAAACTATGAAATTACCAGCCATCTTTCAAGGTTCAAGCTATACTAATAAAATTTTAGTATAATATGCACCAAAAGAATGATGTTTAAAATTTGAAATACATTATGAGCATACCATCATCTTGTTGGAACCTTGATATATACATATGAGGTTTCACTATTGTGGAATACTACAGATTTAAACAGGAGCACCTTTAAAGTGCAAAACAACAGACGCGTGCATGCATCATGCACAAGTGTTCCATCCACGCTATAAAGATTTTTCACCAACTAAAAATTTGCCAGGTGTAATTACTTCTGGTTTGGGGAAAACATACACTCTTAGGCAGTAGTCACCAAGGCACTAGGTGCTAGTCAGGCGGTAGACCGACGCCTAGCGCCTAATCGCTGATTAGGTGGGCTAGGCAGCCGCCTAGGTGGGATAAATCGGCCTAGGTGGCTAGGCGGGAGGGTGGAACCTAGCGCCTAGGCACCACCTAGGGGAACGGTGCTCTTAGGTAAAAATCATCTCATGCAATATCTTTGCTTGATCTAATTTTGGTTTGGCTAAGAAGTAAATGCTTTCAGAAATGATTTTTTTTTCTATCACTGTCCTATTAAGTTTTATCAAGGCCCAAAGCTAAGATAGTGTCTTTCTTTCTCCAACATTACACAGAGCGAATTTGCATTTTCTAATTAAATGGTGCAGATTTGCTGAACTTCATACTTTATCAACCTTATACAGCACATATCATCAGAGCTCATAGGGCCCGGCATAAGTTGCATCAACAATTCTGCCAGGCAGCATGTCACGTGTCCAACATATGTACCACACCAACACATCGAACAATGTTGATGAAGTGATAGTATATTATTGTCAATGCTGTATTAGTGCCATGCCATCGACAACGTGTTCTGGTAGGGTGGGGACTGGGGAGGAGAGGGCATTTCCCCCCAAGCACAGAGTACCAATCTGATATATATTATTGGATGCTGGTACCCTGATGCATCGTGGGTCTCTAGGAAAACGTTCTCAGAACACAGCTAATCCCATTGTGCAATTGAGGTAACTTAACAGTTTCAGACACTAAACAGCATGTATTTCAGTACAAATGGTATTGACCAACAAGGATTAAGAGACTCGTCAATCCCCAAGCCTCTTGAAATGCAAAACGATGCATTGGATTTAACCCAGTTTCAGTCACTAAACAGCATGTAATTCAGTATAAATGGTATTGACCAACAAGGATCAAGAGACTCGTCAATCCCCCAGCCTCTTGGAATGCAAAACGATGCATTGGATCTAACCCAGGATCAGACCACTCAATGTAAACTGACAGATCTGACCCTTAAATGACAGCGAATCACACCGCAACAACCCCAGATCTAAATCCACAGACCAAAAGCGGGGACATAACACAATCGAAAGATCAGATCCAGCGCGCTAACCTTATCGCCGGAGAGGAACAGCGCGAGCAGCTTTACCGCCTGCAGCGACGTGGCAGCGGAGGAGTCGATCTCGCTGATCACCAGCTGCGCGGAGCCACACGCAAACGTACACAGGTCAGAGCCAGTCAAACGTACCCTCGAATCACGGCGGGCCGCGGATAGGCGCTCTTACCTGGTAGGATCCGAGGGCGATGTAGGAGCGGAAGACAATGGCGTCGCGCTCGGCTGCGGCGTCGGCGTCGAGGCCGGGGACGTCGCTGTTGTTGATGGCGGCCTGGTAGGCGCCGAGGTAGAAGAGGTTGCGCAGGTTGAAGAGGAGGTCGGGGGAGGCCATCGGTGCTCCACGCCGGCGACGAGGCGGAGGCGATTCGACGGCGACGAGGGGAGGCGAGTCGGAGATCTCTCGAGAGGTTGCTCTCGCCTCGGCCTGTTCGGTCTCAGGGTTTGGTGGTGCTTCGAGCTAGTGGGAAGAAGAATGAAGGCATGTTTATAGGTGGGCTCGAGTTGGGCCTTCTTGGGGCCTAAAGTAGACACCTGTTGTCTAGCGGTAACTTGGCCGTTTCTCAGGTTGTTTCTGGGCCCGTTAGTTTTGGGCCTTAATGGTTTAGGAACGCCCACTATAATTTTCTAATAAGTTTTCTTTTATGTCGCTTCAATTGCACCGCCAGTTCGCACGTTTTTCCGAGAAAAAAAATCGGCCTAGGTGCATTTGAGCTACACGTAAATATCCCTTAAAAAAAACTACAATCGCAATACAACAAAGCGAATAGTGCAGCTTGCAAAGTATGTGTTTAAAAAGTACCCGTATTAGTACACTACAGTAAATGAGTAGTCATGTTTAGAAGATAAAAACATCGTACATCACACTCGTACACTAAACTACACGCACAATAGGCTTGTGCGTTCTTTACCCGCTAAGAAATTAATCGGAGGCTTTAAGAGCTCTAGAGCATAGGGAACGCGTTGTCTCACTGCGTACACACGCGTGGGTAACCATTTTAATATTTTTTACTACATGTGTCGACGGAGTTAAACACAGACGTCTGGACGCACTCCGTTACCAATCGAGCTGCACACGGTCCTCGTGGAAGATAAAAACTGATATCATGAGAATTACAAAGAGTTTGCACGTTTTCTCGTAAAAATCTTGTATTCCAACCGTGGAGTGGCGTCAGCGCTTATCCGGCTTTGCTCTCAGTCTCTGTCCCCTGCCCGGCGTGCAACGCAGCATCACGGCTTCGCGTCGGTATAAACGAGCAGCGCAGACAGCACATCGCCACTTGCAACACCATAACGCGGCTCTCAACCGCGCTAGCTACTCCAGTCCGTAATTAAAAGCGCCGCGCCGTCGCAGGAAGCTTCTTCCGGGGCCCAATGGCGCCGCCGCTGGCAGCGGCGGAGCGGCAGCTCCCGAGGAAGGCGCTGGGGCTCGCAGCGCACGACGCCTCCGGCCACCTCTCACCCATCAGCGTCTCGCGAAGGTATTGTAGATTCTCCTCCCCTGCGCGCTAGCTGCCTCTTGTCTGATAATACTTGCCAGTTGCCATTTCTGGAGCTTTTTTTCCCTCCGATTTCTCCGCTTGTGCAAGTGTGGTGACTGAGCAGGGATGAGTAGAGCGATGTGATGCATCGACAAGTCGTGCTGTTGCTCGTGCTAGTTTGTGGTTCTTTCGGGTGTATTTTTGAGTACATGATGACTCCAATTGCGAATAGTTGTGTTCCATGCGAAGGGAGCAATTTTTTTACGGCACATTCTCCCTGAAAGTATTTTGTTAGACTGTTTTTGGAACTAGCAGACTTACCCACGCATCTAAATATTATGATATAATTATCTTTAATATACGAGTCTACTTCTAATTATTAAAATACAATTATATTTGTTATATAACTCTATTTATATATAATTAACCTGCACCGTTATAATCTGATCCCATCAAAATAAGTGATGGAGATCCTTTCAATGATTGAAATACAATTATATTTGTTATACATGATTAATCTACACCATTATAATTTGGTCCCACAAAAATAAGTGGTGGAGATCTTTATCTTTTTCTTCCTATTAATATGTGAATTTCTAGAATTTAGGATTATTGTGGGTTTTTCTTGTCTTGCCTTCTCTTTTTCTTCTGATTAATATGAGGATTTTTAGAATTAGGACTATTGTGGGATTTTCTTACCTTTAAAATGAAGGAGATAACTTGAATATTATCGGTTATTTTTATATATATAGATATATAGATATTTCAGCTCCACCCTTTTGTTCCAAACAACCCACAGTAAAATGTTTTTTTTAAATTACAACAGTAAAAATTATTGTAGGTTGCAATTCCAACACTACTCCTCTCTTCCTGAACTCTAACCAACCCTATCGATTGTGGTTATTGTTGAATTGGTGATAGCTAAGAACCATACATATTTTACCTCTAGGCTCTAGTCATCCACCAACCATTCTTGCTTGCTTCACCTACAACTGACTCCCTACTTAAAATTGTGGCCATATATCGTGTGCATCCGGTACCAGATCTGGTCAGATCCCAGCTGCACGTACCCTTTCTTCAGATTTTTGGGAGGTGAATTAATTCAGAGAGTGACAATGCCACTCCTGCAGGAATTTATTGTGCCCGCTACCAGCCTGCCTTTGTTGCCCATCTCTTCATTGTGCAACCTTTCTGGTTGCTACTGTTCTATTTTTTTCTGAACAATTTTCTGGTTGCTACTATGACAGTCTACCATCTCCTCCCATCTGCCTTCGATCGTATAATATATCCTTCTGGAGTCTGGGCCTCCTAGCTGGTAGTAAATGTCCATTCACGAGCGTTGCTACGTGCATCGATCGAGTTTTTCAACCAGTAGGCCCTGCTGCACATGGCGAGTTTGAGGGGACAGCTCGTCGTCTATGTACGTTTCTGAATATCACACGGCACTTCCTGATCTACACTACGGTTGCTAACGCAGATTCAGTATATGTAGGAAGAGAAATTAGGAAGTAGACGTATAGAAGTTGGTAGATGTTACCCAATTTTGTATACACATGCATTTCCTGAAAATCACAAGGGTCCAACCAGCTGTTTGATGGTAAAGAGGCTGCCTGACTTCTCCTTTGTGCCAGGTCACTTAGTGTTCTTGTGACGATGCATCTTCTTTCAGCTACAACAGCGCAAGCCTTTATGGGAGGTAGGACATGGGGACAGCTGTTTAATTAATGTGAAACTAGGGGTACATTTTTTTTTTAAATGGCAACGCCATTAAATATATTAGAAGGAAACTAGGGGTACATTTAATCTCCTAATACTGTGAAATAAGTAAAAGTGAAACTGTAGTTTCCTAATTACTGACTAGTTGAAATCTTAGATATGAAGTTGAACTTGACACTTCATGAGCTGCGTTTGGGGCTAGAAAGATAGCTATGAAACATTTTCAGATTAAGCACGGTTAGGTGTCGCCTTTTGAGTCCTGAATCCAAACTGTGAAGTGCAATTTTGCAACAAGCTAATGGGTGCAATAGAGAAATAGTTTTGTGTTTTGACTTGAGCCTTCCGATGGAATAGATTATCTGAACCGGTTGTGATGGTGTTTTATATCTTGCCACTCTGCAGGAACACTGGAGATGACGATGTCGCTATAAAGGTACTGTACTGTGGGATATGCCACTCTGACCTGCACACCATCAAGAACGAGTGGAGAAACGCCATCTACCCAGTTGTTGCCGGGTACACGTTCTTATTACTTCACCAGTTATGGTTTTGTTCACGTCATAACATGCTTGCCTTGAACTAGGCTGAACTCTCACTGAATCTGACAACGTCATGCCAAACAAGAGGCATCTGAATACTCTCAAGTCTCAACTTAATCCAACAATTGTAAGATTGTAACTGCTGGTTGCTCTGAAAACACAAGTAATAGTAGTGCAAAAATGCAGGCACGAGATCGTTGGGCTGATCACCGAGGTAGGCAAGAATGTGCAAAAGTTCACGGTGGGCGACAAGGTCGGCGTCGGGTGCATGGTCAACACCTGCCAGTCCTGCGAGAGCTGCAAGGAGGGGTCCGAGAACTACTGCTCCAAGATCGTCTTCACCTACAACTCCCTCGACAGGGACGGCACTACCACCTACGGGGGCTACTCCGACCTGATCGTCGTGAGCGAGCGCTTCGTCGTCCGGTTCCCGGACAGCCTGCCCCTCGACAGCGGCGCGCCGCTGCTCTGCGCCGGGATAACAGTGTACGCGCCCATGAAGCACCACGGGCTGTGCGACCCGGGCAAGCACATCGGCGTGCTCGGCCTCGGCGGGCTCGGGCACGTCGCCGTCAAGTTCGCGAAGGCGTTCGGGATGAAGGTGACCGTGATCAGCACGTCGCCGGAGAAGAGGCAGGAGGCGTTGGAGAAGCTCGGCGCCGACGACTTTGTTGTCAGCAGCAATGCTAACGAGATGAAGGTAAGAGATGCGGGTAGGGGCATGCGGGTTTAACTGGTTTGTTTAATAGATGAATTAAATGAACAAGTTGTTTTGCATTGGATTAGGAAGGAATTAAGTATTTATTGCATCTCCTACACGAACTCTATTCTACTCACATGGCGGGACCTGGATATTGATCTATTATTAGTTTGCTAACTGTTAACGCCTTAATGCTGTACAAGTCTCTGTAAGCAGCATTCCTTGTATAAAATTCAGTTGCCTGATTAGAAAACATCTGAAGTTCTGATGTTCAACTTCAAAACGGATTATGTTAGATCATATAACTATTTTCTTTGCTTAGGCTCTATTTGGTAGAGCTCTACATTCTAGCTTCATCTCAGATCTGAAACTTGTAGGTTAAAATAAAGTGAATTAAGTTTATATTTTTAGTTTAAGAGGTAAACAAGATAACGCACCTAAACACTCTTAATATACCCACAACTCTACGGATCTAACGGAGCTAGGTATACACAGCTCCACCAGATCTACGAATTTGGTGGAGTTGAAGCTGTACCAAACACAATCTTAGTATATATTTACGTCGTTTGTACTGGACCTGTGTTTGTAGGCTGTGATGGGCACCATGCACGGCATCATAAACACGGCGTGCGCAAGCACGTCCATGTACCCTTACTTCGGGCTCCTGAAGCCCCACGGCAAGATGATCTTGGTTGGCCTGCCTGGGAAGCCTCTGCAGGTCCCAGCCTTCGCTTTGGTTGGCGGTAAGTCGCTCTTCTGAACTTCTGGTGTCTGCAGCTTGCACACCATTCGATTCCTTTTGAATTCATCCAAAATATGGTAATACATTTTTGCATCGTGCGCAATACGACCGACGATCTTCCATGGCGACGGCGATGGTCGTCGTGACAATCCGTGCAAACAGGCGGCAAGACTCTGGCCGGGAGCTGCATGGGGAGCATCAAGGACACGCAGGAGATGATCGACTTCGCCGCCAAGCACGGGGTGACCGCCGACATCGAGCTGATCGGCGCGGACGGCGTGAACACGGCCATGGAGCGCCTGGCCAAGGGCGACATCAGGTACCGCTTCGTCATCGACGTCGGCAACACCCTCAAGTCGGACTGACTAGGGAGGCCACTGGTCTCAGCTCTGTAGCATAATCAACCTGCGAGATCAGTGGTATAATCTTAGCTACAACACCTGATCCCAACTTGTGACAATAAATGCAGCAAGAGTGGTATATTGTTGTGCTTAATCTGCCTCGATATAGTGCTGTACCTTGCATATATAATATATTATGCCATGGGGATGGATTAATGGATTTGAGAGATAACAATGTATTATGCGTCTGTAATGTCTGTTCTTCCTTTGTATCTGGAACTTGCTCTGGAGCAGTTCAAACTTCGAACAGATGGAAACCTTACACTTCGCATAGGAACAATATGAATTCTATCTCTCTCTCTCTCTCTCTCAAAACGAAGGAAACCATCTGCAATTTTGCACTATTGTACTTGTACACAGATAGACAATAATGAACATTCTCATGCTTTGACAGAAGGATGGTGTCAAATGGTCATGCGCAGGAGTATAGGGGCCTTAGCGAGAAAATAACAAGCTGTTGTTCCTACAAGATAGCGGCGCGGAAGGACCAGATGCTTCAAGAGTGGCTTATCGTGGGGGGACTTTAACATGATTTATCAGGCTGAGGACAAGAATAATGCAAATTTTAATAGGCGGCTCATGGGAGCATTTGCAAAGTTGTGAACGCACAATTGAAGGAGATCAGGCTGAATGGCAGAAAATTCACTTGGACGAGCGATAGGGACAATCCCACCTTAACAAGGATCGATCGTATGTTTGCTACAAACGAATGGGACCTCCTTTTTCCTCAATGTCATCTGCAGGCAGTCTCTTCCCTTGTATCAGATCATTGTTCGTTGTTCCTGCTCGGCCACATAAAGCCTAAAAAATACTGTGGATTTAGGTTCGAGAGTTTCTGGACTAAGATGCCAGATTTCTATCAGGTTGTGCAGCACGCTTGGGATTAGACAACACGATCTCATGACGCCTTACGCAGACTTCATGTCAAGCTCTCCAGGACTGCAAGGGCGCTTAGGGCTTGGATCTGCCAATCAGTGGGAGACTTCACGCTTCAATTCTATGTTGCTGCTGAGATCATCCTACAACTCGATAGGGCACAAAAGGTTAGACAACTGTTGGGACTAGAAAAAGATTTCAGGAGCAGACTTCGGCATAGGCTACTTGGGATATCTGCCATTCAAAGAGTTCATCTCAGACAGCGCTCACGTATGATATTTATCAGGGAAGGGGATGCCAACACAAAAAAAATCACATCAAGGTAAATGCGTGCAAAAGGAAAAATCATATACAATCCATCCTATCTGACAGGGGCACTCTCCACAACCATCTCGACAAGCAAGAGGAGCTAGCCAATTTCTTTCGTGGGCAACTAGGGACAAAAAAACTGAAAGGACAGGGGATGTCGCCTAGAGGGGGGTGAATAGGCGAATTAAAAACTTTGTAACTAAATGCAGCGGAATAAAAAATTTGTAGCTAAATAAAATCTCTCGAGGGTCTAAGTCCGGAGTGTCCGGGATTTTTATCCGGATACTCCGAAATAACGGACTGTCCGGGTTCAGGAGTCCGGATACTCCGGATTGGATCCGAGGGACTCAGACTGGAGTGTCCGGGACTTATCTCCGAATACTCCGAAATGTCCGGACTATCCGGGTTCAGAAGTTCGGATACTCCGAATTTAAGACCTCGAAATGAGATTTTAAATCTCTGCAATTTTTCAACAATCTACTTGAATACAAAAGATCTAAATGCTATCAGGTACCTGAAGATATTGTAGATCTGGAGCCAAACACAACAAAAGAGTAGATCGGGCAATTTCAAGATTCAAAATCAAATACTAAAGCAAGAGTAAGAAGCAAACTTGGAGACGATGATTTTTCACCCGAAGTTCGGATCCTTGAGGGGATCCTATGTCTCCGTTGAGGCGGCTCGGTCACACTTGAGCTCGGGTCTCTTTCAACCCTCTTCCTCCCGGTGTTGCACAAATGCATTCGCCGGTCTTCACTCCTTTGATTCCTTCCCTTACGGAGGCGGAACCGGCTTTCACAAACTTCCCACGGCCAACCACACAAAGCTCCGGTGGCTCGTAGGTGACCTCCTAGCCGTCTAGGAGTCCTCAACCTTCAAGAGTAACAAATATTATTACTCTTTCGAAATGAGGAAGAAGGTGGAGTTAGATAGAGGTCCCAAAAACTAGCCGTTGGAGACAGCTGCGCACAACCCGGAGACTTCGGATAAATACCCCGGACACTCCGGACTAACTCAACCCGGAGTGTCCGGACTTAACACCGAATACTCCTGACAAACTGAGAGCAGCCACCGAGGGTGTCAACCCAGAGTGTCCGGACCAAATTTCCGGATTGTCCGAACAGCACTGAGCAGCCCAACGAAAACGAGCATAACTTTTAACTCCGAACTCCGATTTCAGAGATCTTGGACTCTACCGAAAGCTAAGAACGAGGGATACACAACCAACAAGGTATAACTACCCAAAACTCAAAGGATAAACACAGATATCACAAAGAATCCAAGGGAGACCTACAACCCTCACTTTCCGGTACCACCAACACCGCTCTCTTTCTAAGATTCACAAGGATGGATCACTTGAGCACCTGACACATCTAAAAGTCATTCGACATCGCATCCCTCTTAATAGTACGGCAATCCTTAGACTCAAAATAAAACAAAGATAATACAAGTCTAGAAAAAGTCACTTGCCGTCTTCTTTCTTAATGCCGGTGCATGAAGACTTTCACCATATAATTGATGACATCTTCGCCTTGTCCAACTCGACTCGACTCACCTCATGAGACTCTCGTCCTATCAACCTTGACTTGATCATCTCTCTCGACGATCTCCACGCCAAGTCGATCCTGACTTAGTCCTCAACTCTTGGTGACACCGCCGTCTTGTTGACCTCGGCTTAACGATCATCCTCCAAGATACCTTGGTCATCATACACATACGGGACCTAAGTCTTTCCAATCCACTTATGATAGACATTAGTCCCAAAAGCTAAATAGATATAAACAAGTTGATATTTGTGAACAATTGATTACAACAAGTGTTTCATATAAGGAAGCACAACATAAATGGAAACACTTGACATAAGAAATGTTCTCTACTAAGTACATCATGATGAATATGTAATTGATCTATATGCACTAGAGAGATAATTGCCAATATGATGAATCAATTAAATCATGGCAAGGATCACAGTCTTTACTTAAATGAAGCACATGATAGAATGTACACGAATTGTACATGTGCAAATAATATTTGGAATAAGAGTAAATATGTGATCCAACTCTAGATTAAACTTCACCAAGAGAAGTGCATGAGAAGATACACAACTAAGATATGCATGCACCAAGTCAATCTATAGCAATATGAAGTTTAACTCTAGTTAATACATGCATACTAAAAACAAAGCACATAATGAAATCAAATGAATATATATGCACAAATAAATATGACATGAACCAATGGTCATATATATAATCAACATGCTACTTGGAGTTCACTATGCATTTGCACAAAAGGAATGCAATAACAAATATAGAATAGATACCAAAATTGCATACCTTATCTGTGCTTAACCATCCCACTTGATTTTCCTCTAAAAGATGAGACTGATACTTAACTAGGCAATAACATGTTAGTCTCGTAGCAATATAATCATATTAGAGGTTTGTCATTTGTTAAGCACTAAGTTAAGCATTTACTTAATTACATAGATTGTCATTATATGTGTTTGTCATTAATCACCAAAATAACATAAGTGCCTAGATGCACTTTCAAAAACAAAGGTCGCATACCTTAAATTGGAATGTGATGGACATCCCACAGCACGACTTATCCATGCTAGACGAACCATTCTTGACTAAGGAAGTCAGAAAGGTAGTCTTTTCCATACCCACAGAGAAGGCTCCGGGTCCTGTTGGGTTCACAGGTCTTTTCTGTAGGAGTTGTTGGGAAATTATAAAGGACGACCTCTTAGCGGCCCTACAACAATTGTAAAACTTTAATGGCGGTACCTTCACCTGCTCAACACGACTAATATAGCGTTGGTGCCAAAGAAACTTGATGCCTCCAGGATGATTACCGACCTATTAGTCTCATTCACAGTGTTGGAAAAGATATTCTTTAAGCTCCTGGCAGATAGGTTGGCTCTGTTGCTACAGGAAATAGTACCTAACATCCAAACCGCTTTCATCAAGAATAGATCGATTCATGACAACTTCCTCTATGTCAAGAACCTAGTTACAGACCTTCACAGGAAAAGAACCCTGGTTCTCTTCATAAAGCTGGACATAGCCAAGGCCTTTGATTCAGTCAATTGGGAGTTCCTATTGGAACTGCTAAATCATATTGGATTTGGACGTCGATGGACAGAATGGATCGCGATGATCCTTACATCCACCTCCTCTCGAATACTTCTCAATGGCATTCCCGGGCAGCCCATCCAGCATAGTAGGGGACTTCGGTAGGGAGACCCCCTATCGTCGATGCTTTTCATTATAGCCATGGACCCTCTGCAGAGACTGATTTGTAAAGCAACCAGGGGAAACTTCTTACCTCAGATTCCATCCAGGTGTGCTACAACGAGGATTTCCCTATATGCCGATGATGTTGCAATCTTTTCAAACCCCGACAATGACGAGTTGAAGATGATACACGAGGTGTTGACTATCTTTGGGGGGCAACGGGTTTGCAGACTAACCTCCAAAAGAGCGAGGTTTTTCCCGATAAGATGTGACAACATCGACATGACAACCGTCTTACAAGAATTCCCAGCGTGCCTTCAGTCCTTCCCATGCAGGTACTTAGGACTTCCGTTGCGTCCCCCAAAATTGAATCGTTCTGACCTACAGCCGATCATCGACAGAGTCCGAACCCGCCTGGTAGGATGGAAAGGGAAGATACTCTCTAGGGCAGCCAGATTGGTTCTTACCAACGCGGGCCTCACTCCGCTCATGGTTTACCTCTTAACAATTTATCCTCTCAAAAGATGGGTAACAAAGAAAATTGATCGGCTCCGAAGAAGCTTCATTTGGAAAGGAGAACATGAATGCAATGGAGGACATTACCTACTGAATTGGAAGAAAGTTTGCAAGCTCAAGTTTTTGGGTGGACTAGGGGTAAAAGACCTAGACAAGTTCGGACGGGTGCTCCGCATTCGATGGCTTTGGCATGGCTGGAAAGAGCAACAAAGACCATGGACTGGAACAACAGTACTATGTGACCATATCGATCTGGCTTTATTCAACTTGAGTAATCTATCTCTTGGAGATGGCAAAACAACAAGGTTTTGCGAATCAAATTGGCTCCATGGGGTCTCCCCAAGCAGCTTGGCCCCAGCCTATTTCCAGCTAACTAGGAGGCGAAAATGTACAGTCCACGAGGAGCTTTCAGGTGGACATTGGCTTAAGCCGCTTTGGAGAATTACATCGCAGGTGCAACTTGATGATTTTGTTTGTTTATGGCAAGTCATTCACTGCATACAACTACAAACAATCGTGCACGATGACATTGCATGGAAATGGATATAGAATGGGGAATACTTAGCCAGATCGGCATATAGGATATAATTCTGTGGGTCTACCCCGAATCACAACTATAATATCATCTAGAAGGCCAGCACCAAGGGAAGATGTAAGTTCTTCACGTGGCTTTTTGTACAGGACAGGATCCTTACAGTAGACAAACTGACGACTAGGGGCTGGCCGCACAACTTGTCCTGTGCTCTATGTGGATTGGAGCCTAAGTCGGCATATCACTTGCTCCTCCTTTGTCCTTTTGCCCAGCAGGTATGGACGGAGGTCTTCTGTTTGATGCAAATCAATCATTTGGCTCCACAGCCGAACTCATTCCTTCTCGGCATCGATGGATGGTGGCGGACATTTTGCGCTAATTCTGGCAGGCATCGACGAAAGGAAGTGGACGGTATTCTAATGTACATCTTCTGAAACATTTGGAAAGAAAGAAATAACATGATCTTCAACAATACCTTCTGTACACCAACACGGGTCTCCAGCAGTGTGCTCCAGGATGCGCAGAACTACAGAAATGCGTTTGCCCTTGCGTGATGGCTCTTTCTATTGTGCCATGTCTGGCACTTTCTTCTCTTTCTAAAATCCAGTTGTTGTAAAGGGCTTTGTAGTGATTTTCGTTTTTCATTTTTCCCTTTCTGGTCCTCGAGGCAAATTTCAAATTGCTACTCTTTACCTCCGTGCTGTTAGACTTGTACTCATTGCTTTCCTTCTTTAATGCATTGACAGCGCTTCTGCCGTTTCAGTTTAAAAAAAACAGAAAGTTATAGTATACAACATGCCGATATGGTTTCTGCTCGGCGTTTGTGTGCAAACCACAGAGACTCGCTCACATCATCACCTTGACATGCCTAGGGACCTGGAGAGGGACAGCGACCGGACCTCCGGGGCCGAGCTCGTGAACATCACGCTGAGCCTGCGCATCAGGATGTCGGCCTTGGACGGTATCTCGTTGAGCAAGAATTCTGCACGATCGGCTTCTTGAACCACTCAAGCACGGTGTCACCGGGCGCGCGCAGGATGACCTTGCTCACCTCAAACGGCGGCTCCGGCGACGATACCACCTGGGGCACCACCATCTTGAGCGTCGGCCCTGCCACCAGCTTGATGCGCCATGGCACAACTCCGTAGTAGAGCATCCGCTTCCTGAACCGGTGCAGCGTGTGCACGGTTGCCACAAGCACTCCGCCCATGGACAGGTTCTGGACGTCCAGGGACCAGACGATGTGCTGGTCAAAGACGATGGCCTAGGCGAACAGCTTATTCTCGTAGGCGACCTTCCAGACGCAGCGTGCACGGTTCATCTGCCCCATGAGCACCAGGTAGTTGAGGAGCACTTTCACAAAGTACCTGGCCGCGCTCTCCTCGTTATCGTAGTCAATAATGCCCTGGAAGAACTCGCGGACTCTAGGGCTTCTTGCGCTGCTCAGGCCCGGTGAACAACCCGCAAATGAAGTCGTGCGCCTTGTGCTTGCTCATGCTCAGGATGTCCATATTGCCCTCTCGCTGCCCTCGTCCTGCCACCGCACTAAAGGTGTGTTTGTTTTTTCTGTTTTTGCAGTCATTCAGACGTTTGGTTTGTTGAATTGGATGGATAAGGCTATCCAGGAAATTGGAATATTCTCTAGAGATTTTGGGTGAACCGATCCTAAGATTTTGCCCGGACGAGGCCATCCCTCGCGAAATCATTATTGTTCTAGCCCGGTTTGTTTTATTTTTTTTTGAAAATAGCTGTTGATCCGAGAAAATCATAGAAATAGCTCTTAAACAGTAAAATCTTGCGGACGTGGAGCGCTGGAAATTTTTTTAATGGGTTTCCAGCGGTTCCAGTCCGCTGGATTTTTTTTCTTCATTTTTTCGGTCACCGAAACAGTTTTTTTTTTCAGCGGACGCGGCGAGCGGAATTTTTTGAAAAAATCCAGCGGTCTCTCCCATCGCTGGATTCTGGCGATTTCCAGCGGTTGGGGACCACTGGATTTGACCATTTTTTACACTTTTTTGGTTTGGTTGTTTTCACTTGGTAAAATAGCATATGTTTCTTCTCGCTGAAAAATTTAAGCACATTGATTTCGTTGGAAAGAAGTAAAAAAATATTTTGCCATGGATACCGTCGACTGCGAATTTTTTTTAGTGTTGTAGCCCTTTCCATATAATTTTTTTTCTCGAAAATAGCTATTGTCGCGACGAAATTCCGGAAATTCAGCGGACTTAGCGCGCAATATTATTTGAACGGATGTGGCCAACGAGATTCTTGTTTTGCGCTGTCGCGACACACTAGATTTATTGAACGTTGATTTAAACTCTAAAATTCTAGCGACTGTCAAAATAACACTGAATTTTTCTGTGTTTTGCGTTATTGCCGCCCAAACTTATGATGACAAATGTATAGTTTTGCAAAAAAAATTTAGATCACGGTATATTTTTGCAATTTGAATAAAAAATATATTATTTAAAAAACATTACAAATTTTCACCACGCAAAAAAAAATCTAGGGTGTCTTGAGCGCGCAAACCAAGAATCCCGCTGGTCCCAATTGCCGGAAATAATATAGCGCGCCGTTTCAAAATGATTGAAAAAAATTCTCGACCGAACAAAACAAAATTGCCTATTGTTTTGCTATTCGTACAATTATATCGCGAGATCAGCTAATTTGCAGAAAAATTACGGCGGCTAAACTAAAAAAAAGGCAAAAAAAAACCGATTTCCAGCGGTCTACTACTGCTGGAAATGCCCCTTCGGGGCCCACAATTCCTAGCGCACCAAAACAGCTGGATAATTTCCAGAGCAAAAAAGAACGCAGAAATTATCAAGCGCGAGAAATGGAAAAAAAAAAATTCAGCGGGTTCCGATCGCTGGAAATTAAACAACAAATTTCTAATCGGGCGAAAAAATATAAACTAATTTTCAGCTCTCCCTAACCATTGCAAATAAATTTAAAAAATCAGCGATACCCTACCGCTGAATTTGCATATTATGTGGCCATTTCTACAATTTCATCGGGACGACAACCATTTTCGGAAAAAACTGAGTTCAGAGAGCTACTACAATAAATTATCACTGCAAAACATAAACAAATTTGCAGCGCGCCGCGAAAACAACCATTTTTGGGACAAACAGATAGCTAGGGCAAATTTTTCACGAGCAAAAAGAAAAATCCAGTGCGTTGCGACCACGCAAAACAAAAATCTCGCCGGTCCCATCCGCTTTAAATAATATTACGTGCTAACTCCACTGAATTTCCGGAATTTCGTTGCGACAATAGCTATTTTCGAAAAAAAACTATACAGAAAGGGCTACTACACTAAAAAAAATTCGCAGTTGACGGTACCCACGGCAAAATATTTTTTTATTTCTTTCCTACAGAATCGATATGCTTAAATTTTTTAACGAGAAGAAACATATATTATTTTAGCGAGCGAAAAACAACACCGAAAAAGTGAAAAAAAAACCGGTCGAATCCAGCGGTCGATTTTTTCAAAATATTCCGCATGCCGCTTCTGCTAGCAAAATAAAAAAAAGGGAATTATTTCTTTATTTTTTCGAATGAACGGCTATTTAAAATAATAATAATAATAATAAAATAAACCGGGCGATAACAGTAGTGCTGTCCAAACGGGCCGCCCGGCACGGCACGGCCCGTTTAAAAATGGGCACGGCCCGTTTAGGCCCGGCTCGTAAATGGGCCGTGCCATGCCGGCCCACATGCCGAACCTCCGGCCCAGGCACGGCCCGTTTGAGCCTCGGGCCGTGCCGTCTTCGCCCGGTCCTTCATAATAACCAAGCGGTACGGGTCGGCCCAGAGTCTGCTTAGCGTAAAATTTGAAAAAATAAAAAAATAGATAAAATATGGTAAAAATATGAAAAATTCAGAAAAATGGGAAAATTTAGAATAATTAGAAAAACTCGAATGATGAATAAAACTTTTAAATATATATATAAATTAAGAAAAAGCTAAAATACAAGATAAATTCTAAAATAAGACAAATAATTTGAATTAAATAATGAGCTTTATTGATGTTTGGTCGCCTCGTTAAAAACTTTGCCAAGTAGAAACTCAACACGAAAACCTTGGCAAAGAAAAAGAGTACGACCTATAGCTCGGTGATACAATAAAAAGTGAAGATTACAATTATTCTTCCTCATTATCTAGATAAAGATTTTGAACGTCTCTGCCATTTCAAGATTTTACTGCAGTATGTTGAGCTCGTTGATTAGCTTGTTCCCAATCTTTCACAAAGGAGAAGTATTTCCACCATCTCACTAGTCGACTTGTTCTTCTCTCTTCGATTATTCTTAGGATAGATCAAAGCGGACTCAAGAAACCGTGGAGACAGAACTGTTAACACATCCGTGCTAGTATGGAAAGCACCGGATATGTTATCTTGTGCTCGTGCCACCACTGCAAAATGTTGAACTCCTCTTCCTTCTCTTGGTAGTTGACAGTGTCGCTATTGAGATAGGCAGCTAGCTCCCCACTACTTGATGTGTCCGCACTTGTCGTTGATGTAGTTGAACTCCTTGAGGAAGAGACACTGTACCCATATCTTTCCCACGCGGTTTTCTTCTTACATTGCTGGGTCTTGGTGGAGGTCGCTGCATGCGAACTCCAGCAAATTTCCGATCGTACTTATCATAAACTTCAGTTAAGTTAGCACGGACAGTTGACAAATAACTAGAATAATCAGTACCTACCGCATCACTTAGAAGTGAGAGAACATTACCGAATCCCCGAATTTTAGCTCTAGGATCTAAAATAAATGCAAATGCATATAACATAGGAATTTCTTGCCAATATTTTAAAATTTTAGTTTTCATAGCATAAACAGCTTCCCGCAATATATTATCATTTTCGTAGCTCTTTAAGTGGGTAGCAATTTCTAAAATATGATGCACAATTAAAGAGAGGTTGAATAATAAACTCCAGATAAAACAACAGTGGAATCAAAAAAAAATTCTTAAAATGAAAGCAAGTATTTAGCAACATACCAATGTCGCTCTGTGAGTACCGGTTGACCATCCCGTGTACGACAGTGCGTGTTAATAAAAACAGAAAATATGCTCTCATATGGTATGACATTCTTAAGCATCAAGTAAGTAGAGTTCCATCTAACAGGCATATCCAAACCAAACTTACGCGGACGTACATTCATTGCAATACAATAAGTTTTATATCTCGCTACTCGTTGATTAGAATGAATTAAGAAAGATATTGCGATGCGAAAGGTTCAATATCTTGATTTAACCTCTTTAAACCAGATTTAACTATAAGATTAATAATATGGCAAGCACAACGTGATGTAATAAGAAAGATTGACATATGAATTGAAAAGCGAGTAAGTATGTTCATGGCGAAGTATTTGCGGAAGCATTATCTAATGTTATTGCAAAAATCTTATCATTAAGTTCAAAATCTTCCACAACTTTTACAATACAATCAAGAATATTTTCACCAAGATGTGCTACATCAATTAATTTGAATCCTATGATTCTCTTTTCTAGTTGCCAATCATCGTTTACATAATGAGCAACTACACAAAGGTAATCCTCTTTAGCTCTACCACTCCATATATCAGATGTCAAAGACACAGAAAAAGTACAGGTACTAAATTTTTCTTTTAGCTTATTGCGACAATTATTATAATATTTAATCAAATCTCTAGTTGTTATCTGCCTAGAAAGCTGCAGAAAATCTAGGATTATGGCGGTCCTAATAAAGTTTTCAAACGCAATCGATTCACCAAAGTTTAAAGGAAGATCTTGAGAAGCGATTAAGCGACAAAGAGATTCACGAGCTACTTGAGATTGTAGTCGATTCGTCTGCTGTCTGTCGGGGTTGTACTGCAGATCGTCTGTCTCAAGCCATTCCCGCTTTTTCTACAATTTGTCGGCATGCCTCTTCAAGTGCCCGTTCCACGAAGATTTCGCAGATTAATTTATGCTTGCAATATTTACAAACAAAGATACCGATTTGGACGTCGTTTGATATCTAAAAATCGGTCGAAATCTTCTCGGACTCGATGTCTGCGTCTTGCTCTTTTCGCCGGTGCTTGCCGACGCAGAGCACTTGTAGAGCTGAAGATGGCACACTCCTGCAGTTTCTTGACATATGATGCAAGAAGCTCCTCGGGTGAAATATCAAATCGAAAGTCGGAACGACGGAAAATCCGGGCTCCATAAAGCAAACTACAAGAAATAATGACGCTATTAATACTAAAATATGATTGAAAATACTAACAAAATAAAATAATAAATCACAATTATCACCTTGATTTCTTGACAGAAGCCGAAAGCCGAATTTCGGATTTTTGACAAAACTATTTTTAATTTTGCTAAATTACCACTAAGAACAAAAGAATTTCCACAAGAGAATGATTAGAAGAGAATGCAAGGTTGCTGGTGTAGAAATGAGGAGGGGGCAGCCACCTATTTATAGGAAAAAATTCGGGATTTTTCTGAATTTTTTCGAATTTTTTATGAATTTTTTAAATCTGCAACGACTATAAACGGCTATTTTTTTTAAACGGGCCAGACCCGTGCCGGACCGTGCCGCCC
The DNA here is from genome assembly GCA_036346275.1 of Otatea glauca. Classification (NCBI taxonomy): domain Eukaryota; kingdom Viridiplantae; phylum Streptophyta; class Magnoliopsida; order Poales; family Poaceae; genus Otatea; species Otatea glauca. Next base: position 7,483,525 of record CM070718.1, on the reverse strand, counting down.
AAGCACGGCACGGTGGGTTAGGCCGTGCCGACACGGCCCGTTTAGCGTTGGGCCGTGCCGTGCCCGGGCCGTGCCTATAGTAGCGGGCCCGTGCCGGCCCATTTGGCACGGCCCGTTTGGCCAGGTCTTAATAACAGTAATGATTTCATCCCTCGCCGAGTCCTTGACTCCTTCGGCTGGATCAAGCCATCCCACCCAACACTTGTGAGTCGGTCTCGCCCGTGAAAAATCTCGCCTCCCCTCTCGCGGTCTCGCCTCCCAGACTCCTCTCCCCGCTCCTCCTCTCGCCTCCCAGGCTCTTCTCCGCCGAGGAGGGCAGGCCACCGGCGATCGAGCAGGGCACAGCGCACAGCGCACGGGGCCAAGGAGGGCAGGACGCACGGGGCCGAGGATTTGACGGCGGCTCGGCACGGGCGAGGAGGGCACGGCGGCGACGATCAGCAACATCTCCTCTGCAACTTGCTCTACTGTGAATCCCCCCCCCCCAATCTACTGTAAATCTCCCCCCAAATCAGAAGGTATAAACCCTAATCCATTAGCTTTAGGTCTATTAGCTTCAGATCTGCTTGATCTTCATATAAATCTGATGTTAAAGTTTCAGCCGTTTGCTGGTTTTCTGGTAAACCCACGTCAGAGTCCAATGTCTCTTCTAGATATGGAGTTCCCTCAGAATGGCCTGCGAGATGAACCATAAGCAGCAACAACATTAGATACAGAGCAGCAGCAGCAACATTAGATACAGATTTGTTGAATTTCTTGCCGAAATCAGAAGTGTTCATGCTGAATTTTGCTGTCTGATAATGCTAGTAGTAGAACGACAGAGGATAATGCTAGTAGTAATGGTAGTAGTAGAACGACAGAGGGTGTATTATGTTGGACAAAAGATGGTCAAATGACAGAAATCAGGTCTCACATTGTTACTGCAAAACATGATAACTAAAACTTGAGATATCCTCTTCTGCAAAATCAGCTTTCTAGTTAGTTTAGTTAGCACAAATGAGCAGCTTTATATAGCACTTAGTTTAGTATTTCAATAGTGCTTGTATACTCCATTTGCAACCATGTCCACCTCCATACCAGCTTGTGAAGAAGATTTTGTTCAGGTTACCTTCATAATTTCTAATGAGGAGTCCTAAACAAAACTGCTGAATTGCTTAATGGAACTACTCAATTATTTTATGATTAGCACAAACCACTGAATTGATTGATATTTATGCTTCAAATACCTTTTGTTTCACTCTCCACAATTTTGTTCGTGCTTCAAATACTTCGTACATTGTACATTATGATTGGTTCAGTTTTAGAATTTTTGTTTCACTCTTGCATTGTAGGTGGACAAGAGTACAAAGACACTGTGCATTTTTGTTGCTGCATCGTACATGACTCAAGCAAACACAGCTCATATGCCAGCCACAATTGAGGCTGAGACCGGTATACCCAACCTCACCTGCCTATACCAAAATTCAGCATTTTGTGTGGCTTCTGTTAGATTTCATACTTCTCTTCTTCTACAGTCCACTTCTCCAGAGCACATAGCAAATATGACAGTTGATAGGATAAGCAACCACTAGATCTATAAGATTTAAACACACATCAGCTATTTCGATCCGTAGATGTGGCCGAGACCAATCGACAAGTGACATGAACTACATTGTTAAACTACATAGTTTAACAGCAAGGGCAAGGGCAAAAAAGCGTCGTAAAGTTAGTGGTAACTGGTAAATAACCAATCAGAGCTAACCCAACACGATTGCACAATAATAGATGCAACCGAAACATCGAGAAAGCGGGGAGCTCATTAGTGTTCAGAAATCGCATAAGAACGAGGAATCAGAAGAATCGGCTGAACACTAATGAGCTCCCCGCTTTCTCGATGTTTCGTTTGCATATATTATTGCGCGTTCGTGTTGGGTTAGCTCTGATTGGTTATTTACCACTAACTTTACGAGGCTTTTTTGCCCTTGCTGTTAAACTATGTAGTTTAACGATGTAGTTCATGTCACTTGTCGATTGGTCTCGGCCACGTCTACGGATCGAAATAGCTGATGTGTGTTTAAACCTTATAGATCTAGTGGTTGCTTTGCTCTGGGGAAGTGGACTGTAGAAGAAGAGAAGTATGAAATCTAACAGAAGCCACACAAAATGCTGAATTTTGGTATAGGCAGGTGAGGTTGGGTATACCAGTCTCAGCCTCAATTGTGGCTGGCATATGAGCTGTGTTTGCTTGAGTAAGATGTTTACCACAATCAGGGTTAACAATATCGGTTTGAAAAAAATCAGTCGAAAATCGGAAATATCGAGCCGAAAATTGTAGAGTTTCAAAATAAATTTTTTTGAGAAAATAAAAAATCGACTGTTTTCATGGGAAATCGATAGACTAGTTAGACTTTTTTGGCGGTCGATTTTTTGAGCGATTTTCGACCGGTTTACGTCGCATAATTTTTCAGAGTTTTTGATTTTTTTTAATTGGACCGTTTTACCGAGTGGTTTTAGAAGCCGAGCCGCACCGATACGGCCAAAAATCGCGATTTTCGTCGATTTTGCGAACCCTGACCACAATATCTTCGACCATGATAATTGTTTGGGATAGCTCAATCTAGATTAGAACAACATATCTGTTCCAGCAGTCAGCTGTATGTTGAACTCATGGTGCAAGCTTATCTTGCCTTTGTATCAGCGTTCCCACTAGGAGAAGCAATGTCAGGAGTGATCACAAAGTTCGCTGTTACATCTATGGTGATGTGGATGGCCCCAGTTGCAATTATGTATGGGTTTTACTACCAGATTTTTCCAGGTTTGACTGTTGTTACTCCTACCTTATGTTGTACTTCATCTTTTCTATGGAAGTTAAGTGCATACAGTTAAAACGAAGCGATGTTTTGCTCCTTGTTCAGGTGTGAGTCAGCTTTCATCCTCAGCGCAGACTCTGGCCAGTGGATTCCTTGCTGTCATATCGGTTAATCTGGTGATTGGCTTTTACATTTGCATGGCGATGAAGGAAACTCCCCACCAAGAACCGCAACCTGATCCAACCTTCCTGGCAAACGCTAAAGCAAGTATTAACCAGCCAACATCTTCTCAAGTGAGTGATGATACCCAGGGAAAGGGAAAGGTTGAGTAGGCAGTAGCACAACTTGACTTGGATTTTGTGTCCATTACGCACATGTTATACAGAATCAGTTGTGTTATGTCCTTATGCAATACTGTGGCCTTTTACTTCGATGTTACCGCTGTAAATTTTGAGAACTATGGAACCATAAGAAGATGAACCTTTCGTACCCGTTATCAATAGATACTGTGTTCGCCTTGCTATTTTTATTATGATGCTGAGTCTACTGTTGGTCATAATTCTGGTACCTATTTTTACTAATTTGGTTAGGTCTTCTTTAGCATACACTTTAAATCGTTTGTACGTAAATGATTTAGTGCAGTAAGGCTATTATGCTATTAAGGAGAGATTATTTTATTGATGCTTAGGTCATTTGCTCTTATGGATATTTGGTGTTAGAATGTCAGCTGTTTAGTTCTGTTAACTGCTGTCTTCCTGACAACATAGCAAATTTGATCCAACATCTTGACTCTTCTGAGAGTAGATATTTGAGTAAAATTGACATTAGTTATCGAACCAAGAAGTATTTTCAAACAATTAATTGAGCTGGATATAAGGATAAAATGGACCTTGTTGTACTATGAACAAACATTGCATAGTTTTTGTGTTACAAAACAGAATAGACTCTTAATATATTTTCATTCAATTCCTTAAGGATGTGAGTCTTCCATGAAGCTTTACTGCTTTTGCCCGACATAGGATCAGGGAGCACTAGCTCCAGTGGCACTTTAGTCTTGTGGGTTACATGTGTTTTTCTCACAGGAGCATACAACTGTTGACTAAATTGTGTAGGCCTATGTTTTTCAAAAATCTTACATCTGTTCTGAAGCTTTGGAATTGAACCCCCTCTAGTCAGGTTGTTTAACTATGAATCTGACCAAACTGGGCATGTTTTGTTGCTTCTGGTTAATGGTCAAACTATGAATGCAGTCGTTGATTGTATGATAGAAGGGACCCTGTTCGTCTAAAATGGGAAGTTAAAGGACCTACTGTACAACTAATGACTTATGTTGCTTAGTAGTTAGGAGTAAGATAACTCATCATGTAATCTCAAATTATGAAGTACGAAGAGACTATCCAAGAGTATATTGTTCTGGAAAATAGAAAACTCAGGGATGAATATGATCAATTCTTCACCAAGAGTATATTATTTTTGGAAATGGCGAACTCCTGGATGAATACAATCAACCCAAGCTTTAGCACGGCATACAAGTGGAAACACAGTTCCCCATTGCTCTGAAGATTTATGCCCATATGGCAAGCATGGACATCAGCCCTGCACCTAGGAAAAGCGCAAGATATGTCATCAGCTGGAGCTTTGTATTTGTCTGTAACTTCGGGTTATTGAAATCTGTGGCTAGAAGGTCAACTAGGGACATGTAGATCAAAATCCCTGCTGAGGCTGAGTTGAAGACTCCTTCTACAATGAAGGCAGTAGAGCTATGCGCATTGTAGCTAGATGAAATTACAATCCCTAGCACAATGCCCACAGGTGCAGTCAGGGAGAAAAATGTTGCCATTATGATGGTTACCCTTACCTTGAAATTAGCCTGCAATGAGAAGTGGGGATCAAAGATGTTAGTTTCTTGTTGCTGTGAAATGCAATATATAGTTGGTGTTCTTTATCCTTTGTGTTCAGTTATTTGCTTTCTTGAAAACCTATGCTCGTTTTAACTTATGACAGAGTAATATATCCTTAATAGAGTCTGTTTGCATGCCCTAATCAGTGAATTTTTCTCTGAAACAGTTTGAGATTTGTTTTATTTTGCTTTTGCAACTTAAATCTGTTACATGGTTTATCGCTTTAGATATATATTATGTCGATTGTTATGGGAAGAAAACAATTAAAAATGTTTCATGCTTGTAATGTGTCATGTTGCTATCAGGGAACCGTTTCATTTGAACTTTATATATTTCTGCCGGTCTCTTGTTAACCTCCCATTTCTGCGCAAGAGGGCCTTCTAGTGGTGTATATGTTTGGACATGCTCATATGGAATTTTTTTTGAACAAGTTGTAGATTCCTGTTGTCTTAGTCAAAAAATGGAAGCAGAGAAAACAAGTTAGATTTTTATCAGTGAGATATCTAGTATCTGGGTTATGTACATGGACATACCTGAACAATGCAACCACCCAAGCCTATACCTTCAAAGAACTGATGGAAGCTGAGGGCACCAACCAGAGGCCTGATGGTGGATGGCCTCACAGATGCACCTAAGGACACCCCAATGATCACTGAGTGGACCAAGATTCCCAGCTCGAGAACCTGCATGGTCAGAAATTTGTGTGTTTATTTCAAGAGGAACTGTCTGGTTCACAAAAATATCTCCTTAGTTGGTGAGCGGTATGCAAAGGAAGTCGGTTCTTGGACTAGAAAGGAAAACTTTGTCCTGAAGCACAGATTACCAGACCCATTGAAAAGGTATTGATCCCTTCATCCACATATCTGTTTTTTTATGTGTGTCATGCTGAATCGATTTTGGTGAATCAGTAACATGTCATTCTGGGAATTACTTCTTATGTAATGTTCAATGCTGATATCATATTGGTTGGAATGAGATATTTTGAAGCATACATGATACTGTAGCTCAGCCGACCACTACTACTATATCTTGATCTTTTTATCTGCATGATTCATGAAAAAAACAATGTATGAACTAATGGAACGTAATTTCTTCTCATTATTATTAGCAGGGAGGCTTATGAGCTTCAAGTGACTGTTCTTACCTGAGATACCACCCTGTGCCGGATTGTGTCAGCTATTGAAGCCTCCTCTGGTGTGCTAATGGCCACTGCCTCACCATGTGAATGGCCGTGTGTTGCATGCGTGTGCACATGTACATGCTGTGCATGCTCAATCCTCCTCTCCTCGTCTCCAGCATGCTCATGTATGTCAATTGGCCTGGCCTTACTGAAGTGAGATCGGCGGTAGTACCCAGCAGCCAGTGAGTCTATCATCATCGTGGCCACTGCTGCAGACATGGCCACGAGTCCTCCAAAGGGGAAGTTGTTCCTATCCCCACCACCCTTGTGGAGGCATGGGGACGTGAGCCCGTCAAATGCCGCTGGCAGAATGTGCACCATGCCAGTGGCAAGGATGACGCCAGCTGCAAATGCCTTGACCGCAAAAAAGATGTCACCATCAGGGCGTAGCGCAGCCATGGAGCGGCCAAGCACCGGCACCAACACGCCAGCTGCGCCGGTTGTCAGGATGGATGCAATGGCGATCAGCTTCAGCTTCATTGCACTCTGCCTGTCAGTCCCATCTGTGGCACTAGTGCAGTCGCAGGCGCTGGCCGAAGCCTGCTGTGCAAAGAGCAGGAGCCATGGAAGCACTTGCAAGGTATGCTTCTTGGTCAACATGGTGCTGACTATGTCGATTATGTCTCATGTGATATATGATTTATATTCTGTTGTGAGTTGCAAGGAGGTGGAGGCAATGTTGGGCACCTTATATAGGAGAATGAGCCGATAAGGAGAGATGTCATCCTGTGGCCAGTCAAAAACTGTAGTGCAAGGTGTTGTTCATACTGGAGCCTATAGTATCCAGCAGCTGGATTCTCTGCACTTTGGTCGAAGCTGATCCATCTCTAGTCATCAACGCGGAAGGACTGAACCCCCCCATAACATATTGTTGCCGTCAGTTGTCACTGTATCATGATGTCCAGTGAATCATCGGACATGCAAAAAGCAGATCCAACCTAGGTCCCCAAAGATCAATTGAAACTTGTTTTCATCCATAGTCATCAGTCTCAGCTGTCTGGACTCTGAATTTGCTCATTTGGAATCGGTGATAGTGGCTGCATTGCCTGGTTGGCGCGTCTCGTGACCGATGGATCAGGGATGGACAAAAGCAGATAGCTCCTGATACTATTATAGAAAGGAAGGTGTGCTTGGCTACTGGCGGCTGAGGTTGATGCTTTCTGGTCAGTGCAGTGCAGTGGTGACACAATGTTGTCATCAGCCAGATTAAACCGTAGTTACCGGATTCGTCGAACCCGAACCGGTTTAGGGTATGGGATTCATATTTGCAATGGAAATTAGACGAAAAAATAGTGAGCCGCGAACCTGAATCCTGTACTATGACTTGGATAGACAGCTTTTTTGTTAACTATAAACACTTAGCAGGTGATTTTTTAGGAGTCTGCTGATCTTTTTCGGTGGTGGATTGGATTGAGAGGCTGTTTGATTTTGCTTCTAATCATCAGTGAGAATAATTGGTCATGAACTGAGGGGGTGGAGGGTGGACCGGTAGAGTGGCTGCGAATAATTGGTCATGGTCATGGGCTGGATCAATTAATTTCCTTTCTTAACGACGGTGTCAAAGAAAACCTGTTCTCATGCAAGAACAAGATCGCCATAAATCACCGATAACTAGCCACGGTGCTCCACGTATCAAAAGTTCAAAACGTTTGTAGCGATGAATACACATAGTTGTCTGAGCTGCCTACACAAGCTGCTCTTTGTACATGATATACATTGTACAGCAATTGCTCTTGATCTACGTACGCCATCAAGCCAAATTCAATTACTACGCAGTTAGTATAATAGTGCTCCACCATTTGCCAAAGAAAGGTCCCAGCAATGGGACCATGCATGTTCGGGTAGATTTAAGTAAGAATCTACTGTTGGAACCTGTTGTCACCGAAAACTTGAAGTAGGGTTCTTGACCACAGCACACCAGACGAACACCTGTTTTAAGAGCATGCCAACCGATTTGACCCTGTAATCGGTAAGGAAAGCATAAAATTCACTCGTAGCCGATTTCGTGAGGCAATAAGCTTAGATTTAACTAGCCACAAGTCGATTAGACCGAAGGTAACGATGAGTCTAATTAACCGATTAAGGCTAATCAGAGGATAAAGGTAGATCGACTCTGATAAAGGCGATGCGCAACAAGATCAGAGAAAATCGAACCTGTTTGACGTAACAGAAGATGATCAATGATCGGCGATGCACAACTTTATTGATCAAATCGAGTTACAGAAGAAACCTAGATTACAAAACTACTCCTAGTCGACGGAAAAGTAGATGGAAAGTAGACGCGAGTTGGTTGATTGGCTCTAGGCATCTTTTCTGATCACCTCTCGACCTCTTTTGTACCCATCGTCCGATAGAATCCTGGTACAACACGTTAGGAATAGAATCTGTATCGGCCTCTATTTGGAGGGTGCTTTCCTTAACAACCTGTTCCGTTTTTAAATATCTTCAATCTGTATCCTGGTCGTATCTTGTTGATCTTGGACTGCTGATTTTGACACTATCTGCCAATTTTTGGTGCAAACATATATCCGCCATTTTGGGAGATAACATGTTATCTTCCAAAAATTTTCATTATCGTCTTGAACATATATTTTCTTATCATAGACAAATTTTTAACTGCATCGAGTTAATTTGGCTTTCAAGTCGGTAATCGGCCAACTCGTATATTCGTATTTGAGTTTTAGTCAATCAAGATCTAACCAGTACCTTGGACAAACCGATGCACACTACACGATCCCATGTTGATCCTTTACCAAATTGGCTATCTCTCGAGCTGACGGGTGGTATGATTTTTCATACTAGATCGGCTTCATCGAACTAAAATCATTGACCGAATCCGTTTTTTCTTCCTTCACTCTTTTCTCGCAATCTTAATCGGATGAAGCTCATTAAAGGTTTTATCCCTTCATTTTTCTTGTTCAGCTTCCCTCATGTCCTTAGCCGCTGAAGCCTTCTTCTTTGTGATCGGCTTAAACCCGGAGGACACCATCTCGGCTTTGGTTCGATCGACTTACATATTTTTCCTACCAGATCCATACTAGCCGCAGAGCTAGACCCTTCATCTTGGTCTTGTTTCTGACTTATGGTCGGCTTAGAAATTATATATTTAGCCGACCATCGCTGCCTATCACCTTGATATGGGTAATACTGCATCGGACATATGTTTGGTGATGACAAAGCTAATCCCCTCTTCCAGCAAAATTGCCAAAAAGGGCACCGCTGGTGAGCTCTTTCAGGGCCGCTTGGCCGACATTCATTGGCCGATGTGGAGGACTTCGTCGTGGCCTTTCATTCCTCCTTTCATATTTTGCTATTAGTTTTGAAAAAGTAGGTTTCGACTTCTGTATCGGCTTACGTAGTGGCAATGCTCTCTTAGCCTGCTAATCCTTTGGTGTAATTGTTCTTAATTTTTTTCCTTCACGGTCGGCTTTTATTTGTATAGAGCCAACAATAATCATGAGCGTCTTATTGCCATCAGAATTTGATTGTACATCGCCTTGACGCGTCATTTTTATAGCCGATAATATATGAATTTGATCCTTAGGCTCTGCATCTTGTGTCGGTTTTTCCTTCTTTTTAGAGCAATGGACCATGTTAATTGGAAAAGGATGAGCGTCTAGCTGCATCGTCTGCTCTTCTGCAAATTTTAATTGGTCATCCTCTATAGCCGATTGTATCTTGTCTTTGTTATTCTTGAATTCATCTTTGAAGTCCTTATCATCGGAGAAACGACTTTCTTGAGCTGATACTCGTTGTAGGAGATGACTTAAATTGGTGAACTCCTGCTCGCCGAATTTTTCTCTTAATGGGGGTATCAACCCCCTGGAAAGCTAAATCAGCAAACTAATTATTAGGAAGGGTAACACTAAAACACCTATTTCTCACTTCCCTGAATCTCTTAACATAATCATTTACCGATTCCCTGGACTTCTGTTGGACAGAACTTAGATTTGAAATCCTGAGTTCCACACTGCTGGAGAAAAAATAATCATGGAATCGGCTTTCCAAATCATTCCAAAAATGAACCGAATTTGAAGGTAAACTAGTAAACTAAGTGAAAGCAGCTCCCGATAAAGACAAGGGGAATAATCTAATTTTTAGCCCGTCGGACTGAGCTGCCTCGCCACACTAAGCGATAAAGCGTCCGACGTGCTCTAAGGTCGTGATCGAATCATCTCCAAAAAATTTGGCAAAATCAGGAACTTAAAATTATGTGGATATTGCATGCGATCTATATAATCCGGATACGGCTTTCTATAGCCGATGACTCTACCCTTTGGCTGTAAACCGAATTGATCTATCAACACGGCAGAAATCTGGTCAGCCCAATTAATAATGTTAGCTGACGAGATATTGGGGCTCTGCAAATAATCATGACTGGCATTCTGCCCCCCGAGTGCAAACTCGGAATGCCGGTTAGACTGAGCCAACGTATTTTGTTGGTTTTGATCATACCCATCGTACCTCCTAACCGGTGGTTCTGGTACAGGGACAAAAGGCTTTGCGTAGGTTACCACCTTACGAGGGACCGGATTCCTGGGCAGAATCGGCTCTTGGTACTGGACGTGCCTAATTTGTTCAATCGGCTGTGAGACCGATTGTGGAAAAATATTAAACGAAGCTAACGGTGGCAAAGTAGCCAACACGTTTGGTCTAGCGGCATTAGTGTACGCCTGATAATGTGTGACCCCGCTAGGGCGCGAGTCTCGCGGTAATATAACTATCGGTTGGGTTGGCAACATGGAAGGTATTAAAACCGATGGTTTTGCGGCAACCGCTAGGCTAGAATTTAGCCCTATCGAATACACAGGATATATTGGTAGCACCTGTAGTGGATCGAGAAGGCTTCCAGATGAAGCCAACTCTTGAGCAACAGTTTTTACACTATTTGCAATCATCGGCTTGAGAGTACTAACCAAAGTCGATGATTGATTAATCAATGCGTGATATACTGATTGCTCAATCATAGCCGATAATTCGGCTTGTGCTGGTATGTAATGACTTACCGGGCCAGTTGAGATCCCAGCGTCACTGAGCGAATTCAGTGTCGGCAGAGCGGTCTTTTGGGTTACACCGCGCTGGGTCTTTTTATAACAACCCAACATCATCTCTTCCAATGCAGCTTTCCAATCTTCGATTTCTTTACGCTGCTCTAGAGTTAAATCGTCCAATGTGAGGACGATTATTGCCTCAGTGTTGAGATTTGACGGCGGAATTGATTTGCTTGATGCTGCCATCTAGTCCCACCGGGCATGCCAAGAGTGTGTTGTTACCAAAAACTTAAAGTAGGGTTCTTGGCTGTAGCACACCAGACGAACACCTGGTTCAAGAGCGTGCCAACCGATTTGACCCTGTAATCGGTAAGGAAAGCATAAAATTCACTCGAAGCCGATTTCGTGAGGCAATCAGCTTAGATTTAACCAGCCACAAGTCGATTAGACCGAAGGTAACGATGAGTCTAATTAACCGATTAAGGCTAACCAGAGGATAAAGGTATATCGACTCTGATAAAGGCGATGCGCAACAAGATCAGAGAAAATCGAACCTGATTGGCGTAACAGAAGATGATCAATGATCGGCGATACACAACTTTATTGATCAAATCGAGTTACAGAAGAAACCTAGATTACAAAACTACTCCTAGTCGACGGAAAAGTAGATGCAAAGTAGACGCGAGTTGGTTGATTGACTCTGGGCATCTTTTCTGATCACCTCTCGACCTCTTTTATACCCATCGTCCGATAGAATCCTAGTACAACATGTTAGGAATAGAATCCGTATCGGCCTCTATTTGGAGGGTGCTTTCCTTAACGACCTGTTCCGTTTCCAAATATCTTCAATCTGTATCCTAGTCGTATCTTGTTGATCTTGGAGTGCCGATTTTGATCCTATCTGCTAATTTTTGGTGCAAACAGAACCATAATGGAGAAATCTTTATGAAAACAGGGAAAAATTCGATGACAGGTTACTTCATTTCACCGCACACTGTGGCACAGCACACACCAACGAGCCTAACTTGATTACTGCTAGCTTTTGGGACACCAATGTCGTCGTAAACTGAAGAGTGCTGCTACCTATCAGATACTACTACAGTTACCGGCTGGTAGGGAAAAGCGAGTCTTTGCATTAGTGCTCCTGAACCCAACTGATTTATTTGGTGATCTCAGTGACTTGGCCAGGCATCGCAATGTTTTCCAGTCAACATCCGGAGGATGTCATGTCTGTCACCTCGGCTGTCATGCGTGATAATCTTGAAGCCAGCGCTTTTCTAACCGCTCACAAACTCTTTTTTTTTTTCAAGTACAGCCCCTTCCAAACGCAATTGTAAAATAGTCCTCTTCTTGATCGCGGAAGCGCCGGTAGACGATACGTGTCACCTGTCGCACTCTCATACTGCGACAGAAGGTACCGCATAGCAGAAACTTGGAAGGAGCAATCTGCCGAGTAGTGCTACCTCGGTATTATTAATTAAGCGATTTAATTAAGAAAAACCATTAATTAAGTGGTTAATAAAGTAAATTGATTAATTAATTAAAAGTGAATACTTAATGGCACATTTTCTGCCGAGCAATGCTATCTCGGTAGGAACCTTGCCGCGGTTCAGCAGTGCGAGAGGTGACATGTCACTTGTCGTGCATTCCGTGGTCGAGGGGAGATCAGATTTATAAAAAAGTTTATAAAGAGGTTGGTCACTTTTACAGATTTATTTGAAATGAGGTCAAATTTATATAAAAAAATTATAAAAAGGCTAGAAAAGTGATGGCTTCGATAATCTTAGAGCACACGAGAGCATGGTCCATATATGGTGTGGAAGGATTTTGAACCTAGGCTGGCTAGCACACCAACCGTGCCACTAGCCAGTAGACCCCGGGAGACTCCTCTTCGGGGGGTTCATGTCGTCAAGAGCAATTCTATTGCCTCCTATTTCTCTCGGCATTGGAGTACGTTGTTCTTACAGTTCTCCTAAATTCGCCTGGTGGATTTAATTTCGATCCAAGTTATCCATATCAAATCTGACGTACGTGCGAGTGTGGTCGAAGATTTTCAAAAAGATATATAATGTCCTCAAACATATGGTTGGATCCCGACCATCAAACCCCGAATCAAATGGACGAGACCGAACAAAATCCAGCTGATGGATCTAGGAGGAATTGAGCTTGATGGGGACCGGGCCTCACTCGTTAGTGGACGTCTCAGTGAGAGCCAGTTCTCTGTACGCGTACGACTGGACCAAAATGCATGCAATGTAAGGATGTTTAGCTCTTTAACTGCCCATTGGCTTGGGTCACATCATTACGACGTTAGAATGCTAGATAGCTCCACTAACCTTGGCACACAACAGAGGTCTTCTCCCAATCCAACCAAAGTTGAGGAATATCTGTACACACCAAACATGAGCCATCAAATAAGGAGGGACCCCCTGGCCGGAAGGCTAATGAAAGCTGAGTTTTTGTATGGAAAAGAAAGCTGAATTTGATAGAAAAGAAAAGCTCGATCTAGTGCCAGCAATCCTCACCAAACATGGATAGATTATTTCTGCTTCATCGAGTTGCCATGTTCTTTGCATGGTCGGTGTTGCTGCCGTAGCTCAGGGTTGACCTATGAACAAGGATGTTATCGGTTTTGCATGCGAGCTATCTATCTATGAATGTTGCCTGGAAAGCAAACTGCAGATTCAAAAGGATATATATGTGATTTTTAACAACTTGATCTGCCCTTGATTCCTTTACTTGCTTTAGGATTTGTTGTTTTCGTGCATCCAGGGAAGTGCAAAAGCACTTGAATGCATGAAAAGGGCATCTTTGCTGTTGTTGCAGAAGTTGCATTCACTACTACACAAAAATACATCACAATCGGTTCTTTTTCGTCATCACAGTCGGTTCTAGTGGTGACACAAAGTCATGAGACAGAGATGAGGCGAGCATTATTACAGTCGGTTCTTGCCCGATAGAGATGATGGTCTTATCTCTATCGGTTCTTTGTAAGAAGCGATAGAGATAAGACCATCATCTCTATCGCTTCTTATACAGAACCGATAGAGATGAACATACCATCTCTATCGCTTTTTTCAAAGAACCGATAGAGATAATACCATCATCTCTATCGCTTCTTATAAAAAACCGATAGAGATGACTGTATAATCTCTATCGCTTCTTAAAAAGAACCGATAGAGATAATCTAATCATCTCTATCACTTCTTTGAAAGAAACGATAGAAATGAATATACTCATCTCTATCACTTCTTATAAAGAACCGATAGAGATGAGTTCATCATCCCTATCGCTTCTTTCAAAGAACCGATAGAGATGACCGTCACATCTCTATCATTTTCTCGTGAGAACCGACAGAGATGAAGGGGTGTGGTGTGCTATCACATTCCAATCAGCACATATTCCACACAATATGCACATATCACATTCACACAGAAATTACAGACAACATATCACATTCAAAGAACATGGACACTTTGTTACAACAAACACATATCGCATTCGTTAACAAAATAGAACGTAAACATGCTTAACCATAAGTACACATGCAATCGCATTCAGATATGTAATATTTGTTCACATCTGGTATAGTAGGAGCTTTTGGGATCTCTAAACCGTCCGTCCTCCGATAAGCATTCTATCTAGTACCACTGGCATAAGTGGTCTCATATCTTGTTGAGTGCAGTGCTGTCTACACTCTTTTGGGGGATAACGGTATGCTGCAAGATAGAAACGAGTGCTCTAATTTGAGTTTTCAAATTTTCATGTGAAAGACTAATTGTATATGCATGTACTACCTTAGGGAAGCGGTGCGAGCCGACAATCAAGATCACCATGTGTTGCATGACATACAAACCACAGTGATCGTCATTGCCACATTGATGACACTGTGAAGAAAGAAAAATAAATTAAGAGACAAAGAAAATATGTCGGAAAATCTAAATCGTATATATGATAGCCACTTGTACCTTGAAGTGACATACTCGACTTGGAGCCCTTTTGTCGTCGTGTGTCCCTCCCGTCGACGTATTCCTTGAAACCCCTATATACATTGGAAAGATGTCGTTGAGTAAAAAAATAATGAATGTAGTTAAATACAGAAAATGTTAGATAAGAGTGGTGCACTTACTGCTCCAAAGGAGGCTTGATCGCGTAGGCCATCGGTCTCTTATCAAGCGAATTAAAAGTGTACACTTTGTTGTCGCTCGGAAGGAGCACGAGTAGAACCCAATGGTTGCTTATTAAATGGTATGCGTGAAGAAAATAAGTTCACATACGGTTTGGTGTGTAGAAGTAATTGAGCAGTGAAGTAGTACTTACTCCTCGTGGTACGGGAATAGAATGAAGCCCTTCTTCGACTCAGCTTGCAATGCCCTCTTGATGTAGCCGGCAACCCATTCCGGTTGAAGCCTAGCCATCATCGCGGACACAAGCTCAGGGTCGACGAACCCAACTAGTTGTCGATTCGTCACAACCCGCTGCCTCATCGCCCTGCAACTCGCATTGAATGTTAAAAAGCGTAATGCAAAATCCTATGGAAGTCATAAGGTCGTGCAACGTGGTGCGATACTCACAGCGTCCAGGATCGTACAGTAGAAATATCGATGGCTATCAGTTGGTACAGATTTTAACAGATCCTCAAAACTAATCGAATGTCCCATCCTCCTCGCGGTGGAAATGTCCCTTTCTGTATCTAACATTGAAGTCGACACGCTCACTCTCTTTCGCTTTGTCAATGTACCATCCATAGAGCTGTCGAGTCCATATGCCTAGAGCGTTCAATTTGCTGGGAGGCAGAAGGGGCTTTCCATGTACGTAGGCCTTAAATTCATAAGGCTTCACGTGGTGTCATGCGGCTCTCCTTTCGGGCCGAAGGAGTCTCAGAAAGGTGGGCGATGAGCTTTTCATGTACCGAGTATTTGTGGCCTTTGTGAGCCTAGCCTTTTAGCAGAGGCCTCGGTGGTTACGTGGTTGTCGTGCTAGTCCTTTTATGTATCACCAGATTTTGTGCGGGGCTCGTCACGATCGTGGGAGCGGTAGCGCAGTACGGTAGGAACCTACAAAGCACACGTATAATTAAGTAACTTGTTGCAATACTACCGAATGGTACGAAGGCGTGAGGATGTTTACCTTGACCGAAGGCGCTGTCGTGTGCCACTTGATGAGCGAGATCCGTGCTGGCGAGAGTGGTGATGTCTTCGTTAGGGGAACTCGAGCATATGTGATAAGAAGGCCGTGGGACGTAGTCCACGGACCCTCATGTAGCCCTTCCCAAAGGTGACCATGCACCGTGTCGGTCTCTTGCATGGAAATGCAACCCAGCGCTGCAAACCTCAACAGAAATCCGTCTTCCGTCAGGTGAGTGGCACTTGGTTGGTGCACGCAAAAGTGCGCAACTTGAGAGAAAACATATGAAGAGTTACCTCGCACCATTAAGTAAGGCAAAATTAATTATTACCTTAAGTGGGGACCGGACTTATCATTTTGGAACCGCACTACTTGGTGGGGGCACGGGTTTCTCTCGATGGCGGGGCATCCGCTCGACTGCAGGAGATCATCGCCATCATCTCGGCCCTTAGGTGCTCCTCACGTGCCATCATCTCCACCCTCATCTCCTCCTCACGTGCCATCATCCGCACCTCATCTCCTCCTCATCTCCTCCGAGATCTCCTCCTCATTTGCTCCTAAGCGTGTCCTTGAGCGCTCGCACGTGCTTCCCATGTTCTTGATCGATACTCAAGCGGCATCTTGGAAGTAGGACTTCTTCAGATGCCCGACCTGCGGCAAGCACCAGCCCTTATGGTCGAGCTTCCGATCGCGATGGATAGGATGTCATTTGACCCTTGGCTAAGAAAGGTCCCTGCTCTTTCCTCCGGCTTACCTCCTCCCGCAAGAAGCTAGTACGAATTAGATCCAAATCTGGTGAGGAATGGTCTCCTGCAATGTAGTAAGTTTGATATCTTACGATGGTGGAGACGACTTGCGCGGTAGTGGGGTTTGGTACTACCAGCTGCCCGTCCGCGGTTTTCTTTGTCCTCGCTAATACCCAGTCACGTGCCCGCTCCTCACATATGTGCGAGTAAGGCATTGTTGTCCGGAGTTGGCGCACTCCTCGGCTAGTCGTGCCCATTCGCTTTCTTCCTTCGTAGCCGCTTTGAGCCAGAGGTGGTGCGCATGCGTGTTCAGCCTCTGGGTAGCAACGTTCTTCTGTCTCAGCTCCTCCGCCTCGGGCGTACTCTTGATCCTCGTGAACTCCTCCCAAACATCGGGAGTCACGAACGGATACCTCTCGAATGGTGTACGGCCTTTCAGCACGTATTCACTGTGCATGTAGACCCTGAAGTGCCTCAGAGCCACACCCATCCTCTTCAAGGCGTACCGCCTGGCATTGTTTTCATCCTCCTCTTCTATAATCCATTTTCCCTTAACCTCGTCCCACAGTCGGTTCTTCTGCTCGACGCTGACCTCCTTTCTCCAATCCTTAACCGTTATGGGAACTCTCTCCTTACGGTTGCGAGGAATGGCGGTATCGCCCTTACACTTGAGAGGACCCGTGCAAACGCCCGTCGCATTGAAGTGGAGAATTTGCGGCATTCTCCCCGTGGCCCCTTTGCTCGGTCCTCGGGCCTTCCTCACCTTACTCGGCCCCTCGACATTTCGAACCTGGGTCGGCTCGACACTTGGAAGTTGGCTGCGCCCCTCAGGAGCACCTTCTTCTCTTTCTGGCGATGAGCCGATGCTCTCTAATTGCGACATTTTGAGTTTTCCTATCTACTATGGACAAATATTTGACATGAAAGAAAGCAATTCGTAGCTATTATGTGAACTTGATAATAAATCACTGTTCTAGTATATTGCAGTACATTAACAGAGGAAAGAATGATCTTCAAGAAAAGTTCGGCAGAGAAAATTTCGTAGCTATTATGTGAACTTGATAATAAATCATTGTTCTAAATACGTACGAACGATAACTCATAATCTCTACATAGGTTTGGTCCTAATCCCATTCGAGGATATGTGGTTCGGGCAAGTTCCTGAGGCGTTGTACAACTCCAGAGAAAATTTCGGCAGCATCTCCCCGCTGTTCTCCAGATACACGTCTCGACAACTGGTCAAGAGGGGTGTGCATCCGGAGAACACCAGGGAGACGCTACCGAAATCTACTCTGTGAGTTGTACAACGCCTAAGGAACTGCAAGAACCACATATCCTCGAATCAAAAACGTGGACAATTCGAGATCGCTTGCTTATAAATATGTCATTACGGCATATTTATAAATAAGCACTCTCGAACAGGAGACGAGGTTCATAACCTAAACTCTTAACATATCTTTGATCTGAAGCACATATGAGAAAGTAATGAAAAAGCATCGTAACATTCATGGAAGCAGGATGAGGAACATGTATATCATGAATAATTGAATGTAGAGGGCAACCCATCAATTGAATATATAATGGAAACAGGATGATGAGATTTCTATGTGATAAATAGAACCCCACTCGGTCTACATGAAACCCCACTAAGTCGACAATTCTTTCTCATAACAAGTTGAATGTACGAACATCCTAAACCCTCTTCCTCTCTCAAAGAAGAAACTACAACCGCAACCAACTAATTCATACCAAGAAAAGAGTGCCCTTGTCCTTTTTTAAAAAAGAAGAAGGTAGCGAGCAGGATACTTTTGCCGTATTATCACCTCGAAAGATTAGCATCATGTTGTCAATATTTCACTATAATGTACACAATCGACAATCTAGTCCACTTCAATTTCAATACACTATTGCAGTTTGCACCATTTACATCAAAGTTATCTATTTCATTTGCGATGTCCCATTGCACACACCCATACCAAATTTGCATTTGGCGGTTCACGATTCTCTATGGCAAGCATGATACCCATACCAAATATGCACACACCAAAGCGGCGCCTTTTCTTCACCGCAATGACAAGCTCAAGCGGCAATCATTGTAGCATGGGCGAACACTCACACAGGCGGAGGCGGCGTCGGCGAAGTGGGGCGGCGGGCGGGCGAGGGGGGGGGGCGTCGCGGAGGAGGGGGCGGCGAGTGGAGTCGAGGCGGAGGGTGGCGTCGGCAGTGGGCCGAGGGCGGCGAGGTGGAGTCGGGCGAGGCCGGGGGCGGGAGGTGGAGTAGGGAGGCGGCGGGGTGGCGGGGGTGAGTCGGGCGTGGGGCGGAGGGGTGGCGTCTGAAGGGGCGAGGCGGTGGAGGGTGAGAGCGGCGTCGCGAAGTGGGCGGAGGCGCGAGGTGGGTCAGGCGAGGCCGGGGGGGCGGGTAGGGCGGGCGGGGTGGAGTAGGCGGCGGGGTGGAGTAGGGCGCGGGGTGGAGGGGGAGGCGGGCGGGGTGGAGTGGGCGCAGCCGGGGGGCGGGTGAGGAGGGAGGGGGGGGGGGTGGGCGGGTGGAGTCGGGGCGCAGCCGGAGGGGCGGTGGGGTGGAGTAGGGCGGGCGTCGGCGGTGTGGCGGCGGGGGTGGCGTCGGCGGATGGGTGGGCGACGGGTCGCGTCGGGGCGGCCGGAGTGGCGGCGGGGTTGGGGGCGAATCGGTCGGGAGTGGGGAGTAATTAGGCGGCGTGGAGTCTAGGCTTAGTGAGGGCCGACACAAAAATACCAGTACCTATAATATTACTATCGGTTTTTTCATTAAACCGACACAAAGTATTATATACTACTATCGGTTTTCCAAGAAAACCGACACAACAAAATTTCTATTCCTATCGGTTTTTTTAAAAAACCGACACAATAATTTTCCATTACTATCGGTTTGTCGACAAAACCGACACAAAAAATATAATATTACTATCGGTTTTTTTAGAAAACCGACACAAGAAATAAACATCACTACCGTTTTTGGATCAAACCGGACCAAAAAAAAATATTACTATCGGTTTTTTGAAAAAACCGACACAAACAACTTAATATTACTATCGGTTTTTTAAAAAACCGACACAAAAAAATCACATTACTATCGGTTTTTTTAAAAAACCGACACAAAAAAGATTATAATACTATCGGTTTTTTGAAAAACCGACACAAAAAAATAAACATCACTACCGTTTTTGGATCAAACCTGACAAAAAAATATATATTACTATCGGTTCTTTGAAAAAACCGACACAAACAACTCAATATTACTATCGGTTTTTTGCAAAAACCGACACAAACAACTCAATATTACTATCGGTTTTTTAAAAAACCGACACAAAAAACTAACATTACTATCGGTTTTTAAAAACCGACACAAAAAAGATTATAATACTACGGTTTTTGAAAAACCGACAAAAAAATAAACATCACTACCGTTTTGGATGAAACGACCAAAAAAATATATCTTACTATCGGTTTTGAAAAAACCGACACAAATTAAAACATTACTATCGGTTTTGTACAAAACCGACACAAAAAGATAATAGTACTATCGGTTTTTATAAACCGACACAACATAATATTACTATCGGTTTTGTATAAAAACCGACACAAAAAGTACAAATCACTATCGGTGTTTTACTAAAACCGATACAAATGTTGTTCAATGCACTATTTGCTTTCGACAAACCATGAATTACGAACTTGCAAAAATATCGATCAAAGAGTGAAAAGGCCATAAATTTTGCAAACATAGTTGGAGTTTTTTGAAATTTTGCAGGAACGTATTTTGTGATACTACAAAACTATTCCAAAAAGGATTCTGGAAAAAAGAGTTAGCATTGAAAAAAAGAAGCCCAAAGTCACTTTGTAGGCTAGATTTTTGTTCAAAGAGTCTCAAAGTCAAATCTTTCTCAAATGAAGTCCGAGTATTTTGAAAATTGCGAGAAATGATTTGGTGTGGAGTGTCTTCTTTTCTTGCTTCAAGTAGATGATACATACCACAATCCATTCAAAAAATTTGCAAAAGTTTCATACATTACACGTAACCTTTGCAAACACGAAACTACGATTATGTACAATACAAACATTTCAAACACATAGCAACCGATACAATGATGTACTCTTTTTATTTGCAATACAACCCTTCACGATGATCTACACGCATGTAATTTCTTCCATGTGTGTCATCGTCGCCACTAAGACAGCCCCATCCGCAAAGCGGAGGTATTTCATCAAATTGGTCGTATTCTTCTTCATCTATGACATTTTCGACTCAACGATCCGCGCTTGCCATGAAGGGCGATGTGCAACCTCGGATTGGCGGATCACGCACATAGAAGACTGATTTGCTTGCTTATTGAAATACGAATGGGTCATCTTTATAGGCGAGTCTGTTGAGATCCACAAGAGTAAAACCTCTCTTGTCGACCTTCACTCCATGTAGAGTCCCACCCACTTACATCGAACAATAGAATTTGGTATATTCCGTAATCGAGCTCCCAAATTTCTTGATCACCCAAGTAAGAGTTCATTGCCATTGAGGATCTTCCTTTGAGTGATGTTCATCGGAAAAAGCATCTATGCTTACACCACTGTTTTGAGCAGTACTCTTAGCATCGACTTTCGATGTAAAGGTGTACCCATTAATATCGTACCTGCCATGTCCGTACATTAAATCTAGGTCCGTCGACCAACCATTTGATAGTCTCACTAACAGAGACCTCCGCCTTTGTTTGAACCATGTGAGAAATCTATCGTTGTGTTTTCGCATGATGGAAAGCTCATCCATTTGTGGATTCTCTTCCGTAATATCGACTTGTCTTGCTTCGATGTACCCTACAACTCTCGCGCTGCTGCAAGACTATCGATCGCTTTGCAATCATCGGCGTTTTCGAGCGCGGCAAGTAAATTTGTAAGTCTAGGGGTCGCGCGTTCCACTCCTGAATGGTTAGACTCGTGAGTCCAAGATGTATCTTGGTTGGTGAAGGTCCCTACTCCGATTCGTGTGGTGGTGTTGTATTACTCTTGAGTACATGATAGTGCACAAAGTTTTACAAGCGAGAATGCCAATGGCTTAGCGAGATGGGTTTGATAGCGCTCTCTCCTCTCTCGTTCTCGCTCTCCCCTTGAATCGTTTAGCCCTGCCTCCTTTTATCTGAAGGAAGGCGGGTTACATCGAGTTAGGAGGAAGAGCGAGGTGACCTATGCTAGGAGCTCGGTCCTTCGTCACGTGGATGGTCGCCACCCGTCTTGCCCATCTTTGGGTTGGTAGCCTTGGTGGTCGGGAGGTTAGGTATTTCGGAAATAGCGACTTGCCTCTGTGACCCTTGCGAATCTTGGCGTCGAGTGCGTGGCGTGGGTCTTTGCCTCGGGAGGAGCGTGCGCTCGTCTTTGTCGTGGTCGGTTGATGAAATTTGAAGCTTTGTCTTCTGCGATCACGGATCTTCTTGGGAAGGAGCCACCGCCCTTGTATAGTCGCTCGATTGACCTTATTCGGAAGTGCGTGGCGGTAGGCCGATGAGGACGACACGCGGCACTCGGCGTTCGTCACCTTGGTTTGGTTGAGTCGGAGATCCGCCCGCCAAGAGGGGTCGGGAGCGCTGTCTGGTCGGATTCGCTTCCCGGCGGTCGGGAGCGGATGCCTTGCTTGCGATCTCGCAGCGATTCGGTCGTGGCGGGGGCGGCGCGACTGTTGGTGGAGATATGCTTGAGGCGGCCGGCTCGCCGCCGGGCTGTTGGGGTATCCTTTTATTAGTATTCGTCAAATACATATCAAACCGTGGCCTCGTTAGTTTCGATCCAACGGTTCCTTTGCCGCAAGTCGCGCCTCATGGCGAGATAGAGGAACACCGATTGCTTGTCTTTTCCGAGATAGTCTCGCAGAACTCAATAACCTCTTGATTACCATAACCTTCCACAATACTACCCTCGGGCTTGACCGATTCCTCACGTAGGATTTTAATATACCCATGTACCTCTCGAGCGGGTACATATAACGTAGGAATGCGGTCCACATATATTAATCTCTCTAACGAGGTGAACAACAAGGTGGACCATGACATCGAAGAACGACGGTGGAAATGCATCTCAAGTCGACATAGAGTGCGCACCACCTCACTCTGCAAGTTGTCTAGCACGTCGGGGTCAATAACTTTGCAGGAGATCGCATTGAAGAAGTAACACAGCTTCGTGATTGCAAACCTGACATCCTCTGGCAGAATATTTCTTATTGCAATTGGGAGCATTTGGGTCATCAAGACATGGCAATCGTGGGACTTCATGCCCAACAACTTCAAATCATCCAAGGACGCAAGCTTCTTAATGTTCGCTGAGTAGCCAGATGGAACTTTAATACCATGGAGATATTTGCAAAGGTCCTCTTTCTCTTTCTTGGATAGGGTGTAGCATGCAGCGGGGATATACGGACATTTTCCATCCTCCTCTATCACTGCAAGCCTGGGCCTGATTCCCATGTAGGCCATGTCACGACGAGCATTCACACCATCCTTTGTCTTTCCAGGTATGTTCATCAGTATACCAACCAAATTGTCGCAGACATTCTTCTCAACGTGCATGATATCAATACAATGCCGAACATCTAACTCCTTCCAGTACGGTAAGTCCCAAAATATTGACCTCTTCTTCCAAATGGTCCTAGAACGAACAGTTTACGGCTCTTTCCGTCATGAACATCGATATCCTCTACGTGAATATACTTGCCTTCCACTCATAGGATGCGGTGCGAACGGACTTCCTCTTCCCATCAAATTTGTCATCCATCTTACGGTATCGATGACTTCGAGGTAGAAACCTACGGTGACCCATATACGATTTTCTTGAAATTCGTGACCATAGGCTCTCGGTCTCCTCTTCACAAATAGGACACGCTTTTGCTCCTTTCATCAGTAGCCCGCCAAATTACCAAGAGCGGAAATCATTTATGGTGCAAAATACCATAGCAGTAGGGTGAAATGCTCTCTTCAGACGCATCCCACACAATGACCCCGTCATTCCACAATTTTACCAAATCCTCGATCAATGGAGCGAGGTACACATCAATATCATTCCCCGGCTGTTTGGGTCCCGAGATTAGCAACGACATCATGATATACTTCCGCTTCATACACAACCAAGGAGGGAGGTTGTAGATACACAACAGAACTGGCCACGTACTGTGACGACTGCTCATGTTACCAAACGGATTCATTCCATCGGTACTCAATCCAAATCTTATGTTCCTCATTTCGGCACCAAACTTCTCATGTTTCCAATCGATGTTTCTCTATTGAGCCGAATCAGCAGGGTGTCTCAGCTTGCCATCTTCCTTTCGAGACTCATAATGCCAACACAACGATTTTGCTTCTCTAGGATTTGCAAACAACCTTTCCAGACGAGGAATGATGGGTAAGTACCACAATACCTTGGCCGGTGCACCTTTAGTGACCTCTTCACCCTCGTCGCTCCGGCTCTTACGCTTCTTGTCGTTACGCTTCTCCTTTTGTTTGTACCGAGGCACACCGCAAACTGGACAAATGTGCAGCTCCTGATGTGCGTTACGGTACAAGATGCAATCATTTGGACATGCATGTATCCTTTCTATTTCCATTCCCATGGGACATAGTAGCTTCTTCGCTTCATAAATGCTTGTTGGCAACTCGTTTCCCTCCGAAAGCAGATCCGATAGAAGAACTAGAAGTGCATTAAAACTTGTATCTGTCCAACGGTGTTTTACCTTCAGTTCGAACAATGCAAGGACCGAACCTAACTTAGTGTATTCTGCTTTGCAACCTGTGAACAGTGGTTTCGCATCGTCTTCCATCAGGCTTTTAAACTTTCCAAACTCTCTTTCTGTGTAATTACCCTCCACATCCCGCAACATTTGCTCCAAATTCTCCTCCTCAAACATATCAAATTGCAACTCATCATCCGGTTCCACCGTGTCTTCATTGCATACCGGCAGGGTACTACCTGTCTCCCCATGATGGATCCAACACGTGTAATTCCTCACGAAGCCACGTCGAATCAGGTGGTCCTCAATTTGAGCTGAGTTGTTAAATCTTCTCAGATTGGTGCAATCAATGCAAGGACAATATATGAAGTTTACACCCCTCCCCACCATGTCCTCTTCGGCAATTTTTTTGAGCTCCTTAACACCCCTCTGAAATTCAACACTCACACGACTTTTTGCATACATCCATTCCTTACGGTTCATCTGCAATTAAACTTCACCCAATAAATTATACACAAACTGGAGCGACAGCAAGCTAGTTATTTGAAATATTGAGACATCATTTCAGTTAATATTACCTTTGCAAAATAGACGATAATTTCCTGCAACATATATGAAATATGTACTCCCGATCGATACCTAGATTCTTCCCTGGTTTAGAGCTTCTAATTTCCTAGATAAGAGACATACATTTTTAACATGAACAATGATATCAAACAATCTAATTATATAGTGCAGTAGCCTACAGATCTTTTGACTACAACGAAACAATACAAGGGTACCAACGATGACTCCTAATCTCTAAATAGGTTTGGTCCTAATCCCATTCGAGGATATGTGGTTCCGACAAGTTCCTAAGCCGTTGTACAACTCGGAGAAAATTTTGACATCTCGCTATTCTCCATATACACGTCTCGACAACGGTCAAGAGGGTGTGTATCCGGAGAATACCAGGAGACGCTACCGAAATCTCTACTCGCAGCTTGTACAACACAACTCGAGAACTTGCCGAAGCACATATCCTCGAATCATCAAACGTGGACAATTCGAGACCGCCGCTTATAAATATGCCATTTCGTTGGTATATTTATAAACAAGCATCCTCGAGCAGGAGACGAGGTTCCGCACCCTAAACTCTAGCATTCATCGGTGACAGCAATAATAATTCCATATTAACATCAAAGCACTACAAATTAAGATAATTAAATACATGTGTACATGCTTGTGAAATAAAGGTGTGAAATCGATAGGATATACACAATACCAGTGCAATCTAAACTTTCTTGCGACATATCAAAATTACATAGTGCAAAATTAAAGGGTTTGAAGGAATGCTCACATTTTGAAGAAAACCACAAATTATGCAAAATGAGGGAAATCTCCTCAAGTTAGGGCTTCAAATTTACCCTCTTAACACCCACCCTTGAGGATTTCAAATTTTCTCACCCAAGTATTGCTTCCAACCACGAATATGAGCTATTTTTTACGGTGGCGGCGGAGAAACCTCCTCGGAACAATAACAGAGAAAAGTTCGATTCGAGTGGTATAAATAACCTAACGCAGTGCGTCACTATCGGTTCTCATATAAAAGCGATAGTGATGTGATCATGCACATCACGATCGGTTCTTACAAGACAAGTGATAGTGATTATCATAGTCATCATGATCGGTTCGCATAAAAGCGATAGTGATGAGTCACTATCGATTCTTTTGTGAAGCGATAGTGATGTGCGATATCATCACTATCGCGCTTAAATAAGAACCGATAGTGATGTGTACGTGCTCATCACTATCGTTTCTTATATGAAAACCGATAGTGATGATAATGCACACCACTATCACTTCTTATGCGAGAACCGATTGTAATGTTCCCAGTGCTACATCACTATCACTTCTAACCTGAGAACCGATAGTGATTATGATTAATGCCTCTCCTAAATCATCTATCACAATCGTTTCTTCCAAAAAACTTAAGAACCGACACAGATGAAGCGATAGTGATGTACCATTCTGTAGTAGTGATTCTTCATTTTCACTACGATGGATTGGAGTTAGGATGAGAGCCTCTCTAAACATGCAAACTTCATTGTAGCCCATCCAATATGTGGAAGAGAATTATCACAGATCGATCAAGATAGAGATGTTAGCAGCTTTCGTGTCCTTAATTAGCTTAATTAGATCCGGCCGTCATGATATATCCATGTATTGATCGGATGACTCGCGTCAGACTTCACATGTTTACTCAGAAAGAGAAGTGTACATATGATACACCCCTCATCATTGGACATGCATGCTGCACCGAGAAGACAAAAGTCCTATCTGCATACGGCTATTGCCATCCCAATTGCTCGCTTTAATTAGGTTTTTGGCACAAATGTGCAGCATCATTGCAGGCATAGGGATTGATGTGTACATGCAAGGAACAGACTTTTTTTAGAACCAACGCAAGGAATTTGAAAAGTTATATATTGCCCGATGCCCATGCGTGTGGTCGATCTCTAACTGGTTGATCTACACTCGTGGGTTCTACTGTTGGCAAGCATCTATGCCGGATGCTTCTTGTTCCCTTCGCTCCATATCATCCCAAGATTATCATCTTTCTTTTTATCACCCGTTCTAATCTTCAGAGAACGACAATTCAGTGAAGTGCTTGCAAAGGCAGATCAGCCCATACACATCGCTCCTACAATTCAATTCTGAACATTGTGATCAAAGATGGCATAAAGTCGAGTAGCCTGAATGCATCAAACAAGATACACGCATCTTTCGTAAAAATCACGTGTCACATAGGTTTAGGTTACCATGTAATCTACTGAGCATCTTTGATCTTTATCCAAATTAATTTGTAAAAAGCAGGTATTGAATCGTCCTTGTTTCTCGCTGACCTCTGGGCTCTGACTCGGTGGTGGCCGAGGCACTAAATCGAAAAGGAAAGGGCGACAAGGACAACACATTGGGTAGGAAACGTGATTCTTGTACAGCATGAACAGCGGGAGCATTATCAGTCCGACTGTGGCGGAGTGGAGCGAGGAGGCGCCAATAATGCTCGCGAGATACATGATGGTGCAATTGACTTGACCCCGAAACAGTTCATGACTCTTAACAGTTCTTGTTGGTTTTACGCACACAAACACGAGAAAGAACATAATAGCATACAGAGAAATATTTGTGGTGCGACATAATTAGCATCTTTTCTTGCTCGATCACTTGCTGTAGATCTCAGGACTACCTAGGAACTTATATCTTTAATCTGCATCTCTAAAAATCAGAAACGACTCTTTTCTTTTCCTATTTTGGTTCGGACTAACTCTTGTTACACGATTAACTTTTGACAGTTCCGAAATGAATAAGAGATTAGCTAGCTTTGGTAGCTTCAGAGGCATCAGTAGATCAACCAATGTGTGGCCTGTGTGTTTACCAGTACTTAATGCTGGTTCCTTGTTGGTTATAGTTGAAGTACATGCAGATGAAGAAAAAAAAAGAAAGGAGTAGTGTGATCAAGCAGATAGCACTGCATGCTACATACGAACGTATATACCTCAAGTGTGCGTTTGGGTTGTGCTGCGTTTGCCATGCATTTTCTGAAGAAGAGTGAAAACTAAATGGAACTAATTAGCTAGTGGTTATGCACTTTGCAGGACAGCGCAATGCTCTCTTTTCACTGTCCCCTGGACATATGTTACCGAACATTAATCCAGAATGTTATGTATGCGAGCGTACGTACCGGGGACCAGGAGATGAACTCGTCGACGCCAGTGTGCCGTGGGCCGGCAGGTCTTCCGTCTACGCGTACGTACATCATGGCCACTCGGACGCTAGATAATGTCGGCGATGGACTTGCTGATGGCCGCGCGCGTCGTCGTTGGAGCTCGGCGGAGTGCTAGCCGGAGGAGGCCGGCTCCGGTGGTCACTGTTCCGGCCAACGACAACGCTGAACTACCAGTATTGTTCGTGCAAGGAAGGATCCGCGACGAGTGCTCATGGTTTCCCCAGGATGTTGACGCTCGATCAGATACGTACGTACGATCATGCTTTCACTTGCCCTATGTAACATCAGAATCGTTTGAATATATCTTGTTGCCATGCACGTGTAATTGTTCAGTTCCTCCGAAATAAACAAGAGATGATGATGCAATAGTTCGAGTCCATTTGTCCATGCTACTAGGAGATTACAATCTTGAATTTACAGCGGAGGATGCACGCACACCAAAACACAGTAACATACACACACTAGGATGACTTAATCCAAGGTAGATTTATGTAGTAGCTCACGGAGCATAGGCACACACTTTTTTACTGATCACACACACGTGTGCGAGGTGAGGCACCCTGAACCGATCAGGGGTGAAACCCGGGCGGGCAGCTAGCTCGACGGCGAAGCTTTCCAACGGCCTCTGATGCTTGAATCTTGATGCTCACATGTTGGAGATTCATGTGCAAACCTTGGCGTCTAAAGACTCCCAGGAGGGTTGCAACATACGGCACAGGAAGAGACCAGTCAGATTTCGCATTTGGTTATACGTAATTCCGTGAGCCTTCTAATTTGCTACCGCCTACCGTTGTCCAGTCATATTGGGCTCAATGTAACGCCATGAGCCCAGAAGGCTCCAGGCCCCAAGTTTGATTCCAGGCTGGTCCTTAAGTTTATTGGGTGGCCCAAGCCAAATAACTACATTTCAGTCAAATGATTAAGAGTAAATTTCACAAAACTATAGATTTTTTTATAAATTATTAGAAAACTACAGACTTTAGCTTCTATTTCATAAAACTACAGATTTTAGAAAAATTTATATTACAAAACTACAGGTTTTATAATCGACCATTGGTTTGACAGTGTGGGATCACATGACAGCCTCACACGCGACTAAAAACGAGAAATGGAGGTGTGTGAGGCTGCTATGTGGGCCTACACTGTCAGATCAGTTACAAAAAAAAAGTCAATTCTAAAACCCGTAGTTTTGTGATACAATTTCTCTTAAAATCTATAGTTTTGTGAAATAGAAACTAAAACGTATAGTTTTCGGATAGTTTATATAAAAAATTGGTAGTTTTATGAAATCTATTATATATTAAAAGCTCATGAGAGTCGCTAAAAAAAAGAGAAATAGACTAGAAATTCCCACAAAAAAGCAAAATATCTAACCTTTAATCTTATGAGCCTTATTTAGAATTGCCATTGGATCTTTGAGAAATAGACTAGAAATAAAGCTCATGAGAGTTAGACTAGAAATTCCCACAAAAAAGCAAAATATCTAGCCCTTAATCTGGTGGGCTTTATTTACAACTGTCATTGGATCTTTGAGAAATAGACTAGAAATTCTCACAAAAAAACAAAATATCTAGCCTTTAATCTGGTGGACCCTAATTAAAAATGCATCATATTGACCATTAGATGCTCTTGAGTAGATATATATATTACTTTGTAGTATAAAATCAAAATAAAAGACAAAACTTACATGGTAGGGGCGGATCGATACATCTGGATCGCATGCGTGATTAAGCCTAATTATAATTTTGATTAGTAAATCATAATTACCAACAAACCAGCACATGAATTCTGACATTACATTGGACGCACCTTGACCTTATACAGACAATACACACCGATGTGACTCAATGCATGCAATTAAAGAAAATACAAATGACCTCATGTTGGTTCAGCCATAACATAAAAGTCACGCAGCCCCAAAACTAATTTGTATTTGATTTGGTTTTTCTAAGATCTCCCTAAAAGTAGATCGGTTTTTTCGAGAAACAAATAAATCAAGACATTTAATGTATACAGACTTATCCCCTGGACGCCATGGTGTCTGCCGGTGCTTCCCGTCCAAGTGCTCCCGAGGAAAGAAAAGAACGGGAAAATAATAACATTGCACGAGCTCGATCGCCCTTCGAATCCTTTTACTTGCGTAGCCAGAAAAAAAACAGAAATCGCTGCTTCTTTCTTGACGTGGAAGAGTGCGCCTCCTGATCTCCCAATCTAACTACCACAAAATCAGGATTTCTTAGATTTGTTCTTTTTTATCTCTTGGTTCGTCTATGATAGATTCAACACCAAGTATGGCACCGACCTGATCAAAGGAAATAAATTGATGTGGTAATAGTGTTCTGGGCTTCATTAGAAGGCATTATGCCCATCCTATACCGGGTCACGGGGTCAAGATCGGTCTTACGACGTTTCAATAGCATATCATATAGAGTTGTTAAGAAAAATAAAATGCTAGAAGTTCTCATAAAAAAGCAAAACATATAACCCTTAATTTAGTGAACCTTAACTAAGTTGAACTATAATAGCCATTAGATTTGATGTTACTATTTCAAAAAATCTAACCGTCTATCTAGCGGATCCGAATTATAACGGCTTAGATTAAAAGAAAGAGTCTGTGTGAAGTACAACAAAAAATTAACAAAAAACCGGAATAAAAAGTAAAAATAGATTAGACATTTGATTTTCATATGAACTCTAAATTAAAACACGTACATTACTAAAATTCAGAATAAAAATTAGGTGAACAATAAAAATAACAGAAATTTAGAATAATAAATAAATAAAAATCAATCATTTAACTTTCATATGAAGTCCAAATTAAACATGTATATTGCTAAAATACAGAATATAAATTATATAACAAATAGTAGTTGGATTTGTATATGATTTCTACAGTAAAACCGATATGCAAAATTAAATAAAAATTAACATAAATCCGGAATAAAAAACAAAATAAAATTAGTCATTTGATTTTCATACAAATTCTAAATCAAAACTTGAAATTCGAAATTAAATATAAATAACATAAGAATAAAAAAAGGAAATTAGGGATTATTTTTTAATTCCATACTAAGTGAAAAAAATATAATTTTTCATTTTATTCAGAATTAAAATTTTAGAAATATGCTAATTTAAGGGGGGAAATAAAATAAGGTAAGTAATTTGATTTGTGTGTGTATATATATATATATATATATTATTAACTATTATGTAATAAAAGTCAATTACACTTTTTTATAGTCGCTAAAATAATATAGAATATACTAAAAATTCTCAAAAAAAAACTCTAAATCTTTATTTGGTGGATCTCTACAGAACGAAGAGATTAAGAGGGTGATACATTGACAATTGTTCACTCAGTTATACCGGTATGAGCAATATGATGTGCAATAAAAGAAGTTTCGAAAAAAAGAGACAAACATTGTAATAATGAAATTAAGAGATGATGCTATAAATAGAAAATATTATGTTATGCAAAATATCACAAATTGTGTTTTGTATTGATCTATTTTTGAAAAAAAATCGTATATATATTATCAAGCCATTTAAATATACTTTAAAAATGATGCACACGTAAATATGCGGACCATCTTGCTAGTTTACTTAATGGTTAGATATGCTCTTTCCAGGGTTTACAATTTCGTTTCGAGTTCGGAAATCGCTACTTGCTCGGCACCGGTTTTTAGTACTAAGAAACGGAGTAAATATATTCTCTCCTATAATATACAATATCAAAATATCACAAATTGTGTTTTGTATTGATCTATTTTTGAAAAAAATCGTATATATATTATCAAGCCATTTAAATATACTTTAAAAATGATGCACACGTAAATATGCGGACCATCTTGCTAGTTTACTTAATGGTTAGATATGCTCTTTCCAGGGTTTACAATTTCGTTTCGAGTTCGGAAATCGCTACTTGCTCGGCACCGGTTTTTCGCGAAAACCGACCGAAATTCGGTAAAAACCGGTCGGTTTGCGCAAGTCAAACACGTGGTCAAACTGATTCAAAAAAAAATCAAAAACCGGTCGAAAAGGTCGAAATTCGGTAGGTTTTCGTTGAAAACCGACGACAGAAGGAAAAATTGTGAAAATGCAAAAAAAATTGAAAAATTGCAAAAAAATTTGAAAAAATTACAAAAAATCCCAATTAATCTATAAAACACCTCAGATAAATTTAATCAATTTTTTAAATCATTTGTTACTTCTAAAAAGTCTAAAACATAAATTAATGAAAAGGAACAAAGACATTGTCAGATTTTTATAAATATTTAAAAGAATTTTTATATTATGAAATTTTAATTTAACCATAAAAATTTCCAAAGGATCATGTAATAAAATTTTAAGAAATATTAGACTTCATTTAGTACTTATATAAAATCAAAAATAGAATAGCATATAAATGATAATAGCACTTTCAGAATTTTTGAAAAATACACATATCTGATCATCATCTGAAAATTTTACATAATCATTTTAATTACGTTATAACATCACAAAAAAAGTTTAAGAAATATTAGACTTCATTTTGTACTCCTAGAAAATAAAAAACTGAAGAGCATATATTGTGAAGTATCACTGTCAGAATTTTTAAAAAATGTACATATCTGATAATAATCTGAAAATTTTACAGAATCATTAGGATTGCCTCAGGACCGTGCACAAAAATTTTCAAAAAATTTTGACACTTTTTGATATATTTCTTCAAATTTTTTAAATTTACTGTTCATCTGACCGGTTTTCCGAACGGTTTTAATTGCCGAACCGACTCGGCACGGTTGGTTTTCGCGAAAACCGACCGGTTTTCGTCGGCATTTTAAACCTGGCTCTTTCCTTTTAGACTACGCAGTGAAAACTAGACCTACCTATCTTTTTAACCGATCTACGCCTGAAAGGCTCCATCACCGAAGTGACTAGACAATAGTAGTATTTTTAGGCAGAGCTGTACACTGATTCGCCAAACTTGCCTAATTCTCTGCTGGGGACAGGTACTAGCAGCTAGATGTAGAAGTTTCCCGGTCCAAGGGTGGCCACTAGTGATCTGTCTGCTAGCTGGGGCAAGTCTTGCAAATAAAATTTTGCATCCATGCATGATGCAGCCACCAGCTTTGATCAGATGATATGCGTACGTACTAGCATCATCATACAGGGAATTGGCGATTCATGATGAAGCATGTACGGCGCCATGTCAGCGGTTGTCGCACTCTAAAGATGGATTAATTAATAATTAGAAGCACGCAATTAGGTTAGCTTCGCGTAGCTTTCGTTGGGTGTGGGGCAGTTAACACCAAACGGCCGGGAAGCTTTCTATTTATTTCATTAATCCCCTCTACTTACGTTCGTAAGTGCCTTTCTCAGATTATATACATTGATTACTTCTACTACTTGATGAACGAATAATCAGGTCAGGCTAGCTGCCAAAACGACCCAGGGTCATTATCGATCTCCCTGGAATTAAGAGATCAATACCTTCTGTTTTGCATCGCGTGGCAGCTAGGCTAATTGGGGCGACTTATCGCTCGGATAGTTTTATTTCTTCAGTAAAATGTTAAGAGTGGTTGTGCAGAAACACTGTAGCGGGAATTACATATGGCTAGATACCGCGGTGGACTGCGACGTAGTAGCGTTGATTTAATCGGAGATACGTACTTAGGTCCTGTTTGTTTCGGCTTAGGCTTTTTGGCTTTTGGCTTAAAGCTAGTTTTTTGGTTTAACGAGTTTTTAAGCCGTCTGCTTTTAAGCCAAGACATGCTGTTTGGTATCCTGGCTTTTTGATGGGTTAGATGGTGTAGCGGGTTCACAAAACCAGTAGCTGCGCGGTTTTGAGTGTACCACTGTGGTTCGATATCCAAAATCGCTCGGTAAACCGTTTTATTTAAATTTAAAAAAATCAAAAAAAATTTAAAAAAAAATTATGCGTTGAAAACCGCTCGAAAACCACACCGTTGAAAAACCGTGGTTTTCGCTCGAAAACCGTTTCTTAAAAACCAAGCGGTTTCTTGCGAAAAACTGAATTGTTTTTGATTTTTTTGAATTTTTTTTCATTTCTTAACCTTTCGATTTCTGACGGTTTTCGAGCGATTTTTCGAGCGGTTTTCGAATTTCGAACGATTTTTTGAAATTCGATTTTGTGAACCCTGAGTGTAGCTTATTGGTAAAAAGTTTGAAATACCTTTTAAGGTTGTGGGTAATTTTGGAGACTTCCAAGGGTTATTTCATCCCAAAAAAAGCCCAAAAAAGCACCCTTCACCTGGCTTTTGACTTATAGTTATATGGAGGCTTTTGGCTTTTTTTAAGCCCGGCTTAAAATCCAGTCGTTTGTTTCGGCTTTGGCTTTTCTGCTTTTAAGCCAGTGAAAAAGCCGAAACAAACAGGGCCTTAGAGGGCAAGAAAGAGGAATACATTGCTTATTTAGCCTCTTGTAGCTTTTTTTTTAAAAAAAAATCTGACTCTCTATGAACATATTTATAAAAATGACACCTTCCCACTACGGAAGGTACAGAAAGCAATATCTGTCTCATGCCGAGTCTGGAGAGCGCGGGAGGTGGTCGGGGCCACGGCATCTGGGGACTACAGGAGGATGCCTTCCATGCTACTCGAGTGTGGCATAGTGTGCCCATGTAGTGCCCGCCCGCGCTGCAGCGGAGCCGGCAACCTCCCGCGTTCCTTGGGCACTGCAAGGGACATGTGTTGCCTGTTGTGCCTTTCACGATGAGGGAGAGGTTGTTTTTGCAAATGCATTTGTAAGTGGGCTATATTTGTAAAGAACGAGTTATAGGAGGCTAGATAAGTACAGTCATAAAAAAATAGTGTATCAAAAAGTGTGCCAAACACGAATTGCCAGAGATACTTGCCAAAATCGAGATATCAAATTGCCGTTCTTTTCTACCGTGTGTAATATAAGCTCATGTATAATGACAGCAAATTAAGTCTCTGTTTGTTTAGGTTTTGACTTTTTTTCTCTTATAATCTAAAGCTAGGCTTTTGGTTTAAACAACTTAAAAATAGTCCGTTTTTATACGCAATAGAGGTAAATAATTTTACCATAGCTTCGATAGTATTAGTCTAAAACCAACTAATAAGCTAGTAAAGCACCTCTTATATAGCTTTTAGCTTTTAATTATATAAAGGCATGTGGCTTTTGAAAAGACCCAAGTTAAAAAATCATCCATTTACTTACAGTTTGGTTTTTGAGCTAGAGAAAAAGTAAAAAAAAAACAGACCTAAGCGGTCAGAGACAACAAGTATGAAGTATGGTAGACAAAAACAAGAATAGAAATGTGGTTTCGTTTCACTTCAAGAGCTTTGACCTTTGAGATGCTTGTCGAACTGCTGATGCACATTGTCTTCAGTCACACACCTGGAAGCCAACAGAGGGCAGAAGGCCAGCGCCGGAAACGCGTGGTTTCGCTCGCAGCCGCCGGCCGCCGGGTTGCTTTCAGCGCGTCGGCGTCGGCCGAATACGATTGCTTTGTGGCAGACAAACAGCAGATGCTTGGGATACAACTAAGTGTGTCGATCTCTATCCATGCATACGCATGCGTTCCAAATGGCCGTGGGTCTTTGTAGCTAGCTCTTAATTCTTAACCCCCACCTAATCACCTGCCCGGTTAACACTAAATCACGACCTGACTGACAAATTTGTAGTAGAATAGAATAATTATTACGTCTGCTTCGTTACCGATGCTTACCACACTGGAAACTTCCTGTAAAGACTCCCTTTTTTTCTTTCTTTTTTGGGGTACTTTTGTCTTTCTGAAACTTGAAATTGGCTTGCATGTGATGTGGTCGATCGATTAAGTGACTGAATGAATGGAACTGCAACAACTCTGCATCTGCATGCGTGCCGTGCACTAGCTAGGAGTCGAAATGTTGAGGCTCCTCGACCGTGTGGATCAACGTGCGCAATCGAGATTTAGATCGAGCTTTAATTTTAATTTGGAACGCAAGGTATTATGATACTACCACCACTGCTGCTTTTTCATGATCTGCTTTCTCAGATATCATCGCACCACTTTCCAAGTGTAAAGATCAAGTAATTCAGGTTAGTTAGAAAAAAGATCTTTGAAAAGGGTAAAAAGCACGCATACGCTCCAACGCCTTTTGTTCCGTGAAAAGCTAACAGAAACCCCAAATATCAAGAAGCTTTCTTGCAGTGCTTATTGCCAATGCTATACCATCTCATCTCTCAACAGGTATGTAGCACCAACCCAACAAGTGACACAATTGGAGTATAAAATTAGAACATATTTCTAGCCTCTAAAAATTTGGGAGAGCATCTTGAGCACGGAGGGAACAAAGGAAAAGGAGAGCACCCAAGGAAAGAAAAGGA
Organism: Otatea glauca; assembly: GCA_036346275.1. Lineage (NCBI taxonomy): Eukaryota > Viridiplantae > Streptophyta > Magnoliopsida > Poales > Poaceae > Otatea > Otatea glauca. The sequence continues at coordinate 7,446,950 of CM070718.1, read as the reverse complement.
GAGGGAGGTTGTGAAAGCAAGGCAACCAAAGGGCAGCAGCAGAAAAGAATACCCACACACCAAAGCAACTTTTCGCCGTCAGCTCCTTCGATTCGATTAGAGAACGCTGCACAAACCAAGATTAAAGAACGCTCCTTCTTCTACTTCTAGATGCACACTGCACACTAGTATAATACCAGTACTTTATTCACCATCATCATGCCAAGAGTTACCGTTGGTAAAACCCGGTCCAAGTACTGAAGGTTTGATGTGGTACTCCTAGTCCTAGACAAGAAGCAAACAGTCACTGACAAACAGATCTAGCTAAATTGTACTTGTTCATGTTCAGATAACCCATTGCCTGGGCCAGGCTGTAAAAAAAAATTAAATGAAAATAACCTGAGATAACATTGACACTCAGAAAAGAAAAACTCTTGCTTCCAACTTTCCATTATTTTTTAAAACGCAACTTTCCATTATTCAATGGCATGCCCAGTTCTATTGGCAGGACCCGTTCATTGAATGGATGGACTTGTAAATTATCGAAGCCTTGCACTGCTGCCATTACTCCTTTTCTTTTCAGGATCCTCCTTTAGTTTCTACGAAGACAAGAACCCTTCCACCAACCTTGTAACCATCACGGCAGCATTTTCACATACGAAGCTGCTGACTGCTGATATACCTATATATGTCTTGTGTCACCACATACACCTGTACTCCCTCTCTCCTCTCAAAGCATTGCCTTTTCAGCACTAGGAGGCAAACGCATAGTGCCACACACAGGGAGAGTTAGAGAGAGGGAGAGAGAGAGCTGTTGGGCGCCATTGATGCTGTAGCAGCCTAGCAGGGAGGTCAGGTCCAAGAAAGGGAGAGGGAGGAGAAAGCATGGAGGTTCTTTCAAGAAGAAGCGGTGGTTTCTTGGTGGTTCTTGCGACTCTGCTTCTTCTGCCATTGATGGGCGGTGCAAATGCGTGGCCTCACCACAGCGCCGTCGGCGCCGGCGCCGGCGAGCTGCGGTACAGGGATCTCGCGATGAAGAGGATGGAGAGCATCAGATCTTCCTTCGGGGCGAGGAGGGAGTTAGCAACGGTCAGTAGTAACATGCCTGACGTCCTTCCATTCTGACTTGATTGCGTGATTTACTCCTCCCAACTCTCTGCTTCTGATCATTTTTTCAATGAGAGTTGTTCATGGATGCATTCAATGCCCTTCAGTTGATCATCTTGTTGGGGAGCAGTTGTTGACGCTCTCGCAGTTACAACTCCATTTGTGTACTAGTGCTAAATTAATTAGACGGGAGCAAAGCTAGTAAATGAATTCACAGTTTTATGGTGTTTGTAGAACTACTATCAGAGGGGGAGAGGTGTCGGTTTGCAGATTTTTCATTTGCTTTTGCAAGAAAACGAGCAGTTTTCACTTCAGAAAGGGGCTTTTCGAAACTTCTTTCCGTCTTTTTTCTGCCGACAAAAGTCGCTGTCGATATTCTCGAAGAGAGCTAATCTTACCACCCAGATAAATGCGTTTCAGAAACTATATTCACACGTCAAACTCACCAATGAAGTAGGTACATGCAGCAGTAACAAAAGAACAACTCATTTGGTATGTCTGCGCGAGAATGCAGATTCATTTCATCTCTGCAGGGGCGTCATGTCCTGACCGCAATCAAACACGCCGTGTGAATCTGCCTCTCAATCTTGCATATGGCATCAACTTAATTAGGATATCTTCCAATTTCTCATGCAATTCAGTCAAGAATGTTAGGTGGTGTGCTTACGCAACCGCAAAGAAACTTTAATTTCACCTCGACAAATCCCTCTTCCCTTCGATGTCCGGTACCAACTCTTAGAACTCTTCATAGTTCATACTTACGAATTTTTAGTTTCTTCGTACCAGCTCAATGTAAATTTTAATACACGGTAAAAAGTCTTTGCGCTTAGGTGTGGCGCACTGACCAAACATTTCCGGTACTGTCTGACATGGTGTACGTGTATGTGCACTGATGATGTGTGCATTTCGTTGCAGTCCTCGGCGAGCGCGGCGCGGGTGTACCACGTGACGGACTACGGCGCCGACCCCACCGGCGGCGTCGACGCGACGGCGGCCATCAACAAGGCCATCGCCGACGCGTTCCGAGCGCCGTCCAGCGCCACCATGACCGGCGGCATCCCCGACCTCGGCGGCGCTGAGATCCACCTCGACGGCGGGACGTACCTCGTCAAGGGCCCCCTCACGCTGCCGGCCTCCGGCGGCGGCAACTTCAAGGTAAATGTTACTCGTTGTATTGCGCGGCGTTTTCGGCTAGCTGTTATGTCGTTAATGTTGTCTCTAACCAGTGTACACGTGTCAGATCCACAGCGGGACGCTGCGCGCGGCGGACGACTTCCCGACCGACCGGTACCTGATCGAGCTGTCGGCGAAGGCCGGGTCGGGCTCGGGCTCGCCGTCGTTGAGCTACTACTACGAGTACGCGACGCTGAGGGACCTGATGCTGGACTGCAACTACCGCGGCGGCGGCGTCTCGGTGGTCGACTCGCTCCGAGTCGGCATCGACAACTGCTACGTCGTGCACTTCGGATCGGACGGGATCGCCGTGCACGGCGGCCACGAGACGTTCATCCGGAACTGCTTCCTCGGCCAGCACATGACCGCCGGCCAGGACCCCGGTGAGAGCGGGTTCACCGGCACAGGCATCAGGCTGGAGGGCAACGACAACTCGGTTGCCGACGTGGTCATCTTCTCCGCGGGGACCGGGATCATGGTCACCGCGGGCGCCAACACTATCTCCGGCGTGCACTGCTACAACAAGGCCACCGGGTTCGGCGGCACCGGCATCTACCTCAAGGTCCCCGGGCTGACGCAGACGTGGGTGAGCAACTGCTACATGGACTTCACCAGCATTGTCGCCGAGGACCCGGTGCTGCTTCACGTGTCGGGCTCCTTCTTCCTCGGCGACGCCAACGTCGTGCTCAAGGCGGTGAACGGCGTCGCCAAGGGCGTGCAGATCGTGGGCAACCTGTTCAACGGGAGGAACAAGGGAGTGGACATCGTGCAGCTCGACGGCAAGTTCGCGACGGTGGAGCAGGTGTACGTGCAACAGAACGCCGCCACCGGCATGACGGTGAAGTCGACGTCTGCGCGGGGGTCGGTGGAAGGGAACGGGAGCTTGTGGACGGTGGACTTCTCGCCGGTGCTGCTGTTCCCGGACCGGATCGGGCACGTGCAGTACTCGCTGGTGACCGGCGACGCGTTCCCGGGGCACGCGCTCAGGAACGTCTCCGGCAACAAGGTGGTCGTCGCCACGGACAAGGCCGTGTCGGCCACCGTCCACGTGCTCGTCGACCAGAACAGCAGCTGAAATGTGGATGTGTGTTCGCTGCTGCTGCTGCTGCCTGCTGCGACCGCACGCGAGCAAGGCGTGATTCATTCGTTATCACGATCGACTCGTGTTGCGATCAGAGAGAGAGAGGGTAATTAATAGTTATAGCTTTTGTTTCAGAAAATGAATCAGAATGGATCATTTCATCTTGACTCTTGCTTGTCCAAAATGCCTCGAGATCATGCAAGAATGAGAAGAATCATGCTACTTTCTCAATCCCACACACGACAGAGGAAACCATCGACTCTTCAGTTCACTCAATTCACTGACAAGAATGACGGTGTAAAGTAGTACCTGGCCCGTTTGTTTTGCTGGTCACCTGCCAATCTCAAGTGTACCAGCAAATGGCCATTCATTCATGCACGCTTAATCGCCCCGAGACCAAAAGTACTACGATGCTGTGTTTCAAGAGCGTTACAAGTAGCTCACCTGTCTTTCTGGCTAATTTTCAGTCTGTCGGCACTGGTCATTTCTTGATTTCTTCATGCGTGATTCAACTACAAGGACACTGTAGGCAGCTTATGACTTCTCTTAAATTTTATTTATGAACTAGCAGACTTACCCACACAACTGAGTGTCTAGATATTATGATAGAATTGTCTTTGATATATAACTCTACTTTCAATAATTGAAATACAATTGTATTCGTTATATAACTCTATTTATATATGATTAATCTGCACCGTTATGATCTGGCCACACCAAAATAAGTGGTGGAGATCCTTTTTTGATATACAACTCTACTTCCAATGATTGAAATACAATCGTATTTGTGTTATATATGATTAATCTGTACCGTTATAATTTGACCCTACCAAAATAAGTGGTAGAGATTCTTCTTTTTTTTCTTTCGATTAATGTGAGAATTTCTAGAATTTAGGATTATTATGGGATTTTCTTGCCTTTAAAACGAAGGAGGTGCCTTGAATATCACTAATTGTTTTTATATATATATATATATATATATAGATTTGTTGGTTGTTAGCATTTATCTTTCCCTCAACCAAGTGTCAGTAAGCATCACTCAACAAGACATAAATAGCTTACCCGTTTTGTTTTCTTGTTAGTTGTCAATCAATCATGTCTAATTGATGCATGCTTCAACATCACTAAACTTTCTCGTCAGAACAACCAAAGGAAGGAAATATCACTTGATGCTAAATTTTCCATGTGATGGTAGCTCACCAATTTTAAATATGAGAGGTGCTTCCATGCTTTTCGTTTTTACAGTTGCACAAATATTAAAGCATGAATAAATGGTAAATGATGATTACTTACCCTTTTGCTTGCTTCAAGATTTGTGCAACTTGTATTAGAAGGGAAAGCATTGAAGCACTGCTCTTTCAATATACCGAACTGATCTTTCCTTGATTTCCAATTCTTCTGAAATGTCAAGGAAACACTGCCTTTTGATTCTGAAATGTCAAGGAAATATTACCTTTTGAGCCGTTCTTGATGCATGCTAGGACTTCGGGATGTGGTTAGTTACCAGCTCTCTTGTCAGACGTCAGTGTGTGCCGATGTCTTTTGATCTTCTTCTCATTCATAAATCATCCACATGGATAGTTTATGTTGAATTTTCTAGTATTTAAGTAGCTCACTAGTGTCTCTTGTCGAATCTTGTGTGTTTACACATCACAAGCTTCTGAATTATAGAACACCAAATCAGTCCTTTCATAACATTTTGGAGGCCCTAGGACAAAACGAAAGTGAAGACCCTAGATAGGAACTGGTATTTTAGATATCTCAATTCTGTTTAGAGCAGTTCCGAGCATTTTCATATCCAAAGCCTAATGCGCATCGATAACATATGTGAACACTTTCATAAAATCGACATCCTACTATAGTACTGTATGAACAAGGCTATACATGCTAAACTTATCTTGCAAGTTGCAAGCGACATATAACTTAAGGCCTCGTATGAAACTCGAGAAATTTATATATAGCTATATGAAGTGTGTTGTTTTCTATAAATTCATGCATTCTAAATATTCTCTAAAGAGCATGAAACTAGATAAAAAAACGTTTTTATAGGATTTTTCGGTTAGCTAAGACATACAACTAAGCAATCATCAGGCGATACTGAAAGCCCAAAGCACCAAACCTTTAACCAAAAAATTCTTAATATCCTTCAACTGATAAGGAACTTTCTGTTAGCCATCAAACACAACCAATCAGTCACCGTAGGCACTAGAAATCCAAATTACCAATCTTGAATTAAATGTTTTCTTCATATTCTTTAACCAAGGAATTCGGATATATAAAGAACCACCAATTGTCAAATTCTCTCTTAGCTTAATTAGCAGGTAGTAAGATGCAAGTGAGTTGTGTCAAGCTAGCCATCGATCTTGTGATCGAGCATTCGTTCGTTTAGTCTTATTGTGAATGCCAAATGCAGGTGTTTTCAAATGGCGAGTTGTCCAGTTGAGCACTTGGACTGGCTTGGACAAGTTGACAGTATTGATGCAGGTGTTTCCAAATGGTTAGTTGTCGAGTTGAGCACTTGGACTAGCTTGGACAAGTTGACAATATTGTTGCTGGTGGTCTAATTCTTTATTCTTGTTAATGGCTGCTTGGGAATTGACGATATAGGTCCATATCTTTATGTACTTCGATTTGTACATGTAACTATGAGTCTACGCAGGTTATATATGAAGTATATATACCTGGGCTGGGCCCCTGGCTCTTGTGGGCCTTAGACGATCGTATTTACTGCCCATGCCCTAGGCCGGCCCTGCACCAAATGCATGGTACTATTGAAACTCAAACTAAAGGTCTCACTTCTGTAGCTAACTTTTAAGTAGCTGACAGACCAAAAGTCTCAAAGTCTTCTTTTATTGCAAACATAAAGTCAGATGGATTTTGACAGTTCCTATTTAGTTAGCATGTGCAGTTTTTTTGTTCTTTTCCAACTACCACAATAGGCTAAACAAATCCATGTGGTGATTTCTGTCCTTTTGGTGCACTGGCATATAAGTGTGGACTGTGGAGCAGGTGAGAGCTCTACAGCTTTGGTCCCAGACCATGTGAATTGTGGCCTCTGGAAATCTGGACACGATTCTAGGGTCACTAATCCAACATTATAAGCTACACAAAAAGTTACTTAAGCGAGTTAGTTAGAGTAGCTCAATCTAAAACTATTCCACTGTCATCATTAACTTGCTTAAAGTTTTGGCAATTCTGTAATCTGTACAGATGCTTTGCTTATTAAGTTTCACTTCTTTTTTTTGGCATTTTTCTGCTCATTTATTCGAACTTGTCAAACTGTTAAGTAAGAAGAACATATAAAATTTATATATTAGGTGAAGAAAAGGTGATGTATGTGCAGTCGATTCACCTGAAGTCAACGTATGAACTATAGAATTCAGTTCAGCTTATTTGACTGGCAATCCAGAATTCGTCTGTAATAGATCAAACTGGGGACGTGCAGCAACTAAAATATACTATTTTGGAACAGATACAACACTTTTCCATTGGGATCTGCGTGCCGTGAATCCGTGATCGTGTGAGGATTAGAATGGTAGGGTAGTCGAGCCTCTGAAGGAGTAAAGAAGAAACCTGGCTGAGACTTGAGACCTGATTTGGGTTTCATTCATCGTACTGATTTTTGTTGATGAGCTAATCTGACGAAGCGAAGTACCTAATGATACTAGGTCAACAGTTGATACGAAAAGTACCAAGAAATCATTAAGGCTCTACCTTTTGTTAAGGGAAGCATTCGTGGTACAGTACTTCAATGAACAATGTTTGCAAAGACTTTGGAAAACCAGACATATTTTTCGGCCATACAAGAAACCTTCTTACGCTTTGTATCCTTCATATGAGATTTACTCTCAACCTAACTTGATGGAGCCAGGATTCAAGGATATGTTTCGCTCCATCTTTTCAACGATAGGTGATACGTTTTCGCTTTGTGGGACATTCAGAATCCCTTAACAAATTCTTCTTTTTTCATAAGCAAACTTTCGGGCATACGATTTTTTCAGATGTTGGCATTTAGAATAGTTATTCCTTGTAGCAGAAAGCACACACTAATCGTAGCGAATAGCAAGCCAACATGCCTGTACGGCCTGTAAGGCTGTAGCCTAAAAGATGATCCAAAAACGTTATCCTGCGATCTTCAAAGTTCCAATATTAGTATCACTCTGAGGCAACACGTGAGACTTCAAATATTTGCGAAATCTCAGTGGCATCTCACATTGAGGGTCCTTTCATAGTTCATGGATGCTAACACTAATTCACAATTCAATCCGCCTAACTCCCTCGGCAAGATGCAAGCAGTTCAAAAATTGCAAGCAAAAATGGCAAATGTATCACAGCATGTTGTTGGAAATATTTCGTTTTCATAATTTAGGAAACAAAACTTGCCAAAGCCTCTGAAGAAAAGTTACCAACTTCGGTATTTGAATCTCACGAGACATAAGAAAGTGTTGGCAATATCCTAAAATGTGTGACAAGGATGATGAGATATATCTAGCATGTATTTTATCTAAAATTGTTATTCTAGAGCTACAGTATACAAAGAGATATTAATAGCATTGTGATATATGTATCCACCTATACATTTTCCCTAAGAAAATTCACTACCGAGCAACTAGTCCTGAAGCCCATTCCATCCTATGAACAAGTGACTAGACCTTCAATGCCAATACCTGTGGAACTGTCGCCTTCCCGCTCCACAGTCTCCACCACAGCTCGGTAAAGCTTCGTCCATGAGCACCCATCGCCTGTCCCAACCATGTCCCAGAATGTCAAATTGGGGCTTGGCGGGCATGTGGCCACTACTATGTCAGCAATGCTTCCCACTTTGGCCAATGGCCGGGGAAAATCCAACGCCAAGTTGTCAACTTTGTGCTCGTAAATCTTCCCATTCCTGTCAACCTTGTACCTCGAAGTGCCACTGAAACAGCCATATGATTCCCACGGGACGCGCGGGGTGCCCCACAGCTCCCACCGGACAACTATTGAGTTCTCTGTGAGTTGCCAAATGCGTGATATGTCAAGCCCAATTTCACGGAACAGTAGGCGCCCATGGAATCCGAGAGCCCAGAAGATAGTTTTGTAATTGTCAATCCCATGGAAAGTGTTCAATGGGTCGACAAATGTGATGTCTTCACTGCAATATGATGTAAAGAACATTTTTAATCACCATTTTACAGGACCGTTAGTAGAGTACGTTTACAAAGCATATAGATTTGCAATAAATACAATTTATGCAGGTCTAGCGATCTTGTCAGACATGACCAGAGCCACAACTAATTAGTACGATTCATACTGATACTGGCATAATTGCTGATGATGGACTGTTATCTATCATTGCCCTATACAGAGGTAACCTCAGAAACCAATCGATTGATCCAATTCTCAATCTTGAATATGACAAATTATCAGTACACAAGGCTAATATTGCAACAGTAGAACAAATCAACTACCAAATCTATCCTTCATTTCTGAATCATGACTCGTATCACTGTCAAGCTCTATCTTTTTTTTGCATGATTAGCCATTTTATGAACACTGAATAGCCACTATCCGCACAATTCTAGTCCAAATATCACCTTTAATACATATCGGGCTACCATTAGCAGTACAATCGGTAACGAGTAACGAACAAGCAAACCCCAATTCTTACTACAGACAGAACGATAATTCTAGAGTACCAAATCAAGATTAACCCAAAGTCACAGGAAAGAAAAGGTCTCCTCACCGGTAGATATCGTAGTTGGGTTCCCGCACGAACACGGCCGGCAGGTCGTCCCGCAGCGTGCGCACCGCCGTCCCAAGGTTGAGGTAAAAATCCGACCTTTGCGGGTCCTCCCCGCCGCTCCTGCCGCTGTTCTTGCTCCGGTTCTTGGTCTCCGTGGACTTGCCCGTGGGGACGGAGGCGGCTTCTTGCTGCGAGGAGCTGAGGAGGAGCAGGAGGTTGAGGTGGCGCGCTGAACCGGAGCTGTGGAGCTTGCTGCCGCCGTGGTTGGGCAGGCCGAGCTGGGATTTGAGCGGATTCGGCGACGATTTGCAGGACGGCGTGGTGAGCTTGGGGAGGAGGAAGGCCATGGCTTCCTGCTCTCGCGCTCCTTGATTCTTTTCTTTGTCTACTTCTCTTCTTCTACGAGGCTTGGTGTTCCATGTAGAAGCTTCCAATTGCTTTGCGTTCCTGTGTGTCGAGAGGGGAGGGACGTTTGTGTGGCTCCCAGGGCTGCAGCGAGCTTGTGTGGGAGAGAGACGGAGTCCGACGTGGTGTGGTAATCTGGCTTTTCTTTTGTTTTTGCGATCCTTTTAGAAAATATTTTCACATTTTCTGTATTTCTATAACAAATACTAATAATATCTTGAGAAGTGCTTCAATGCTTTTCTTTTTTACAGTTGCACAAATATTAAAGCATGAATGAAGGGTAGATGAAGATTACTTACCCATTCGCTTACTTCAAGATTTGTGCAACTTGTATTAGAAGGGAAAGCATTGAAGCACTGCTCTAATATCTTTCTGAATATTTGAGATGCGTAAACACTAATTTGCGGACATCTACAAGGAGCTTATCACACGTACACATGGATCCCCATCCAAGTGGCACATCGAGACCATGCGATGATATATGCCGATCACTGAAAAGGATGTGCACCTCTTTTCCTTCGACTCTTCGTTCTTTTTCAAACCCTAGATCTATTGTCTCCACACCGCATGCCGCCTCTGGTGAGGCCCCTTGCCAAGTATGGCGCCTCTCGACCACCTACTTGTCTTCTCCCTCATGTGTGGTACCTCCTCCTCCCATTCTTGTGTCGTCTCTCCTTCTCCGCCCCTCCATCTTCTCCAAGCATAGCGTCTTCCGACTATGAGATCTAATAGATTCAGGTAGAGCCATCGCCATCATGACCTCATCACATCGCCTCCTCGCCGAAGAAAAGTCCCAAAACACAATCAGGTAAAGCTTTTCTTCAAATTCAAGTTAAAAGTTCAAAGATCCCCTTTCTTTTCAGTTGAAAATTTCAACATTCCCTTTGAAATTTTCTGGTTTAATGTGTTTCAATTCCAACTTGAAAGTTTCCAAAACAAGAATCTATCCGCCGCAAATACAAGTAGAGGGATATTTTACGGTACCTTCCCCTATATGTCCATGTAAGAGAACCCTTTTGAATGATTGTATAAAACGATATTATCACATTTGCCACACAAAGGAGTAATTTACTGTTATCTTTCGTGCTGCTTACTAATCGCTAGAATTGAGGATAGTATGTAAAATACTATTCAAAGATGAGAGGTGCTTCAATGCTTTTCTTTTCTACAGTTGCACAAATATTAAAATATTAATGAAAGGTAGATGGAGATTACTTACCCCTTCGCTTGCTTCAAGATTTGTGCAACTTGTATTAAGAGGGAAAGCATTGAAGCACTGCTCTTCAAAGATTTATATCCAAGACCATAAAAATTTGAAAACACTGTAAATTTTTAATTGGACAGATTAAATTGCTCATTTGCTTGGGCCTTCCGTGGGGAAAAATTGTGCATAACCTGGTTCTTAACAGAACCATCCTCCTTATTACTACACGTGTCTTCACAAATATAAAACCAGCCATATGCTTTAACCCACCATACCTGTCAAACTGATGTAGGCATTGCACATTATATAATGTATAATTCCATGACAATTCTACACTTGCATAAAGAAAAATGATCCTAATGATTGTTGCAGCCCATACCACATGTCCCTTGTGGCATCAAACCAAAGCATTTTATGTTTTTAACTGATAGGTAGTGCCTCAGTAGAGAAAGCTTCAGCTAATGGGATTCTTCCTCTTTTTTCTTAAATGTTGACCTGTCAAAGCAAAAGCAGTTCTGGTGCAAGCACAGAAAAGAAGTAGCTTGCCGAGCTTATGTAAACTATGTTCACAGCATTGCATTGCAGGATAAGCACAGCAGCTTAACTGCTAACGATAGTACAGGTACAACACAACACAACAGTTCCCTATTTGGAGGATTTAACTACACCATGCTACCTTCTTCTAGACACCTGAGAGATCTTCCCTACTAGCAATTCACCGGAAGATGCAGTATTATTTTGTGAATTGCAGCAACTAGATTGGTTTTTACATCCCCATCATGTGATCCAGGCCTGGCTGAGGAGCTCCTCCCATGCCTCCTCCGCCAGTCACATTATGCAGCAGTTGCTGGAGCCAGCGCCTTGTTGCAGGGTCATCCTGTGTTTGTCATAGATAAACAGTTAGAATTTGATTGAAACTTTCGGTTTAGCGTATCATTTCTTTCATGGTGAAATAATGAATTGGTGATGGCTGATGGGTTAGTAGCATAACTCACCCTAAGACAGTTATTGAATGTGCCATCTTTCAGCATGTCAGGGAGGCAACTTTGCAGTGCAGCACAGGCCCTGCGCATAAATGGGGAAGAAAAACATTAGCACATGTGAAGATAGATGTAAATCATTTTGTAACATACATATGACATCACAAACCTGGGATTGTCTGAGAGCCTGAGGTAGCATCGGATAATGTGCTTCAGCAACCTTGTGGAAGGCTGATCAGCAAGTGAAACAACCATGTTTGCTAAAACACTGCCTACAGCGAAGAAACGCTCAGCAGTGGCACAAATGTAACGCAGTCCAACATCATCCAGCAGAATCTTTTGAACAATGAAAGTAGCCACCTGCATAGATATTTGACTAAATTAGTGAAACAGAAGTGACGGCTATAACTTTAGCGAAACAAGGGTCGTTTGCCTAGCTTGGCCTATGGGGTTTATTTCTGGCCTTAAATTCAACATTGAAATCCATCTAAAAAAAGCTTATGCACCTCATAAGCTCATATTCAACTTCTTGTGGTTTATACAGAAGAGATATTACAAAAACATTGGCATATTTACGTGCCAACCAAGTTACAAATCATCAGGTTCAAGTGACAACTGATAAAAATAAGGCACTGAAATTAGCAGCATAGGATAGTTGCTGAACTGCCAAACAGCTTTTGAGGTTTCTCGCATAATCCAACTTTTAGGCTTATAAACTGTAAGGTAGTTTGAGAAGCCTGGTCTGGGGCAAGAAGATTCTAAATATAATTGATAGCCTGCTTTACATGCCAGACCTGACCAAACTGTGAACTATTGGCAGGACAGTGTTCCAAACAAAAGAAATTTCACCTTTGCTAGGGCTAAACAGAAGACAAAGATGATGATATTTTAGATGGGGATTCAGATGGCAGGCTACATACGGTTTTGGACAGCTCACTGCCCATCTCCATGGTACGCAAGCACAGAGGAATTATTTCAGTTTGCAGCAGAAAACTGATAACTTCAGTGTCATCAACCTGCATGTATCACAAGGTAAAGCAGCTTCATTCCCATTTAAGAATTAGTATTTGTAAACACAAGCAGTTTATTCCAAAAAATAGATAGGAGAACACATTACATAGCACACTCGCTTGTTTTAAAGTTATACAGTTGGTTATCCTTTTGTTCCACATAAAACAAGAAGGATGTACCCCTTATCAGTTTCATGCCCAGGTATTGGAATAATAAAAACATGAATCTTCATTGATGTGGGCCATGTGGCATTGCAGAATAAGTGAAATGGATCATGTGCAATATATATCATGTTCCTATCTAGAATTGGATGCATTGTAATGAATTTGTAATTCATATAATCTTCCACGAAAAATTACCTTAACAAGAGCACCGATGACACCCAAACTGGTAAGCCTCAAGTACTCAAAAGGCCTTGTTTTGCTTGTAGTATTCAGAAACGGGTACAGGTACAGTGGAATGTGAGCTGAAAAGAACGAAGGAAGAAGAGGGAAAGTGACTCACTATGCACATCATCAGCGTATTTAAACTTTTATGCAAAGGGATGTGCTAGTTACCATTTAAGAAGAGGATCCTGGTCTCAGGGTGCGATGCAACACACTGCAATAATTTTAAACAGCCAAAAAAATAGTTAGACAGAAAAGATATGGCATAGATCTAACATGGGCAACTTAAAGCACTTTTAGAACAGGATGGAATTTCCCCCTTTCTTTTCTACAATACAATATGCCATGGGATTGCATCAATATAGCAGCTAAAATTTCTGTTATTATCCACTTTTTTCATCAAAGTGTACCTGAAGAAGTGCAAGTGCGTTGCAGACTCGGTTTGATGCACCTGGTGATAATGTTGGGGGTGAAAGCGCCGGGTAGATTGACACAATTTCCTGTATATTTTCTCCAAGTTTCCAAATATACCAAGTTAGAAAGATTGGCTGAAACTTCAACAAGTTGCATTCAAAATAACAAGTGCCAATTTGAAGAACAAACAATGACTGATTTCAACAAAAGATTGATAACATAAACACAACATGAGGTATAAAGTAGGCTCAAAGTTCCCAGATCTTTTTCATTTCAATTTTCAAGCATGAAAATCCTAAACATAAAAGGACAGAGGAATTATGCATACCTGAAGTAGTGCAGCAACCGTGCCAAAGGAGTGCCACAGCAGCGGTGCCAGATCTTGAAATATCTCTCTTTTCTGAAAAATGGGTGCATTTAGTTATTGATTTTTTTGGCATTACAAATGCCTTGGCGTGTCATGACTAAACAAATAGTTTACAATACTTCAGTTCAGAACAATCACAGAATCAATTAGCTACAAAAGGACCGTTGATAAAGTTTGTTATTATAGAAGAGAAAGATTTCTACATCAAAACAGCATTGTTGACAATAAAGCCATTCATTTTGGAATTTGGTTCATGCCCTAGCAACTCAACAACTAATTTTGCAATAACACAATATACAGTTCACAACTTCGCTAATAAAGGTAATCTACAAATAAATACATTTGTCACCATAACAAAACTCTTGAAGTCCACCCAAAACACTGCCTACAAGCTGATATCTTGATCAAAATACAGTATAGAAAGCCAATCACATGATAACGCACATTACCACTCGCTAACCCTTAAACCAAACCACCAAAACTAAATAAACCACTCAATTCCTCAATGCCTAAACAACATGACTAAGGCACAATCTATTCCACGGGCATTAACTGAATCCCACAAGAAATTGTCACCAAACCTAACTAGAGATCACAAAGCACAATTCCCTCCTCATGAAGTGGTGTTAGAATCCTAGAAGAAGACGTGATGATAAACCTTAGAGAGCTCGAGGAGGGCGTTCTCGCGCAGCTCGGGGTCGCAAAGGTCGAGCACCAGCTGCTCGGCCGACGCCATCTTCCTGTCCTTTGCCACCAGCCCCACGGCAGCACCACCGCTGCCCCCACCGATCGGAGAGGGTGACGGCGGCGAGGCCCCAGCGAAGGAGGGGGGTATGGAGAGGGAAGGCTGCAGATTCGCCATTTGACAGCAGCTACACAAGATAAGTGAAACACCATTACGGATTCGATTGCTGACGGCACAGAGCGAATTAGAGTAGAGTGAAACAGCGACAGAAAAAAAAGCAATCGAATTCCAGACGGATCTCTACTCCACTCCACTCTACTCAAATCCAGCAGGTAGAGGACGCCTCACCACACACACCACTGACCGCCGGAGCTCGCCGCGACGGAAGGGGAAGGCTGGTGGAGACGCCTAGGCCGGCCGGTGACTATAAATACACTACGAACGGCGTGATCAAATGGAGGATGGAGACGGGCCGCGGATACGAGTGGAGAAATTGGGCCTCATATGGGCCAAAAGCAGTTGGGACGGCCTAAATTTGAATGGGCCTCATGGGCTGGGTTTCTCGCTATATTTCAATTCTAGTACGTTTACAGGGGTGTTTGCGCAAAATATAAGCTTTGTGAGGGATCGGGACACAGTTGACCACAATTCAGGGGTGATTTTGCATATTACGCACAGCGTCGCTGCGCTATAAGACTTGCTCCCTAGGGTTTGAGCACCGCGCCGCCACCTCCTCTCATCCCAAGTCTCGGCTCCGCTTCCGCCTCTCCGGATCTCCCTCGGGCCGCCGCCGCCTCCTCCACGCCCACCGCGCAGCCATGGCGGAGCAGGTAAGGATCCTCCCGCTCTGCCCGTAGAGATCTGCCGTCACCTGCTAGGGCCAGTTCTAGGATACTATGTAATGCGCGTGTTGCCTTGTGAAACTGGACCTCTCCGTGGATGAGTTTTTGTGGTCGTGGAATGGCAGTGAGGCGAAGTTGGTAGCCTAGCACATCTCAAGCGATACTGTGATAGTATGTAGTGATGCACGCGCCCCTTGTGCGGGTCTATTGCTTCTTGTGTATTGGTAGTTCGTGGCCGCGAGAACTTGACTAGGTTTTGAGGTTTGGTGTGGACTAGTTCTGAGATAGTTTTGTATTGTTTTGATTTGTGTTATTGTGCTATCGCCGTGGTTATTGGCAGGATATGGTTATTGTAGTATATCGTGACGATCAGCTTTGGTGTTTGTTGAGATGTTGACATGTTGTGTATGGTATTTTGATTACCGCGATCATGTGCGATTAACGTTTCAACACATTAGCATGGCCTGTCCATGGTGATACGTCTGTGCTCAAATTCATGAAGCAGCGATGCGCTGATAGTTGTGCGAGTGCCGTATGGGTGGAATCTAGCAATTACTGAATTAATTAGGTCCAGATTTGTGTGCTGGTTTTCCATTTATAACCGTGTATAGTTGATGTAAGTAATTTCTAGGTATGGTTTTGTACTTTTGATGTTTTACATGTGTTCCCATTGTGCAGACTGAAAAGGCTTTCCTCAAGCAGCCAAAGGTTTTCCTCAGGTGAGGGTTTTGCTTCTCCTTCCATGCTTTCTGTTCTCTATGAGCAATGTACATGTATTAACAAAGCTTTTATGCGTAATTTTAGCACAAAGAAATCTGGCAAGGATAAGAAGCCAGGCAAGGGGGGCAACCGCTTCTGGAAGAGCATTGGCCTTGGCTTCAAGACCCCCAGGGAAGCAATTGAAGGTACAACGGCTTCTATTTTAGCTCTGTCTACTGAATCCTAGGTTGGTATTGTTAGTTTTGATAGTGGAAGGATGTCCAATATTGAACCTCTGTACCATTCTTCCTGTCTAAATAATTGTGTGTTGTTACTGAAAGAATTGTAGTTTGTTAAGACTAAATTATTGTTAGAATGTGGTTTCTCCACATATACATGGGTACATGTACTATCACCACTGTCAAATATACCTTGAGATCGATGTAAACTTTCAAAATTCAAACCACCATCCCATCTCTTAATAATTGAATATCCCTCGCACGAATCTAGAGACACTTTTGAGGGTTAAGATAGTGCATGTACCCGCATGTACATGTGGTTTTGCAATTTTGTTATTGTTACCGATGATTGTAGAGTGTCAATTTTAAATCGGCAGTCCCACAGCCAAATTTCTTTTGGTAATGTGGAAAAATTATTGGGCCATGAAGGTGATTTCTAGGTGTTTTTTATATGCTGTTGCAGATATGTTGAATTATTGATAAGTACTGTGATGTACACTTTCTAGTGTTGAACAGTCGATTTCCATTCCGTTCCAGGGACCTATATTGACAAGAAGTGCCCATTCACTGGAACGGTTTCTATCAGAGGCAGAATTATTGCTGGAACATGCCATAGTGCCAAGATGAACAGGACCATCATTGTTCGCAGGAACTACCTCCACTTTGTCAAGAAATATCAGAGGCAAGTAAACTATTAGGAGATTCTAAACTCATGTTTTTTTCTTCCCAGTGGCATTTCTAACTTAGAAGATAAACTGTCCACCTTGCAGGTACGAGAAGAGGCACTCCAACATTCCAGCTCACATTTCCCCATGCTTCCGTATCAAGGAAGGTGACCATGTCATCATTGGCCAGTGCAGGTTATACTCTCATTACTTGGTATTTGACTTGTAAGAAGCATCCTTCTTGGTTTGTCTGATCTATTAGATAAACACTATTTTAGCCTTGTAGCATTTATTACTAACAAAACTACTGTTATGTCATGATACTCCACTGTCTTTTAGTTTGCTCCATAATTACTACTCCCTCCGTCCTGAAAAGCAAGCGACAGAAGAAATTTTAGAACAGATTATAGTTTGTCAAAAGACTCTAATGCCCCTATTTAATACTGTGTCTCTATTAATTGGCAACATGCATGCATTAATTAATCACGATTATAGGGAATGACTTGCCTCATTTTTGTTTTGGAATATGTGTGGTCGCATGTATCTGCGTGCATCTGCATACATGGGCACAATTTGAGAACACAATTTAAGGGGGAAGAGCTCTCAATCCCTAATATTGGAGGACACAATTTGAATGCTTCTCTCCCTTACTTTCAAGGACGGAGGGAGTATTAAGCTTGATTTTGTCCGTTGCTGAAGTATCAATTCTTTATTTTCAACAGGCCCCTGTCAAAAACTGTGAGGTTCAACGTCCTGAAAGTCATTCCAGCTGGATCCACTGGCGGGAAGAAGGCCTTCATTGCAGCCTGAGCTTAGACTCTGATTTATGAGTAGTTAATAGACAGGTGTTTCTTTGCTTAAATTCCTGCTAGACTGGTGTTGATCTCATCATCTGAACATGTTTTATGGAATCTACTCATGCAAAGTTTTTGTTTAGATATTATTTGAAGCAACGCTGCGTTAGCTTTATGCTATCATGTCTTGTTCCCATCAGTCGTTTAGATTTTTGCAATCTTGAGGTTTGGTGATGTGTTGTCAAGTTTTTGTCAATGGCGCGTAACTACACTAGCAACATTGATAGCTCACTTTCTCTGTCAAGAATCGTGTTATGCATATGCCGGGAATCGACACAAGTGTTTAGCGTTCTAAAGATTTGTTGTTTGACAGAGGTAGCAAAAAAAAACCTGTAATAATAACCTACAGGGGTGCATGCATCCAAATTTCGGTGAAATTTTGCCGAAATTTCGGATTTCGGGCCCCCAAACCTAAACTACCGGCCGAAAAAAATGAAAAAATTTGAAAATGTTACAGTAAATTATTTTTTTTCGGCGAGATTTCGGTCAAACCGGGCGAAATTTCATGAAAAAAATCCTGATTTTGGTTTTTTATGGCCGGATTTGACTTCAATTATATCAATAACCCATAATAAAGTGATCTTTGATGATAATTTGTCCAAAAACTTATTTTTTTAAGACATTTTAAAATTTTGGCAGAAACACGGTTAGAATTTTATAAAATTGAATATGCTTTGAAATGCTATGAAAAATTTATGGTACAATCTTAAGAAGTATAGGATCAAACATAAAATTTCATAAAATATTTTAACTTCATTTGTTATCTTTTAAAAATAAAAAACAGAATTAGCATAAACGAGGTAGTAACAGTGTCAGATTTTTATAACTTTTTTCATGTTTGATCATCATTTGAAAATTTTATGGTAATATTAGTGATGCATGAAGAGTATAAATAAAAATTTTCAAGAATGGTTTGAACTATGTTTCATTCAGTTGAAATTTGTTGGTCAGCCTTCAGTTGCACTGTCCGAATTTTTAAAAATTCATGAAGCTTGATCATCACCTCAAAATTTTATGAGAATATTAATTAAGGATCATAACCATGCACAAAATTTTTTAACAGTTTCTAACTTGATTTGTACTATTTTTCATTCAGATCAAACTTGTCGGTCAGTGTTTTATCAGGACAGTATCACTCTTCGAATCTTTAAAAATTCCTCAGCTGAAATTTTTGCGAGAACATCAGTAATGTGTCAGGAACCTCCAAAAAAAATTTCAAAATTTTTCGTTAACGTTTGGATCACTTTTCTGCCGGTGCAAAAAAAAAACCGAAATTTCGGGTTTCTTCGCCGAATTTCGGGATTTTTCATTACTACACGGACCGGATTTGAATTTTCAAATTCAAATTTTGTTCAAAATTTTTCTGAAATTTCGACGAAATCTCGCGATCCGGTCAAGGACGAAATTTATTTCGAAACCGAATTTTCAAACCTCGCAGGTGCAGAGCAACACATGAGAAAAACGCCATTACCGGACAAATGGGGAAAAAAACAGATGCCATTAGAATTTAAGCTGCGTTACAGTACTCATCCTAGTCAGCGTAATGATTTGTATGCAATAGCTGAAAAACTTCATCCATCCATGACATGCCCTCATGCTCGCCTTGGTGACCAGTGCTGGTGGGTGTAGAGAGCGCCGTGTTCCTCCTCGTTTTGATCAACTTCTTTCCTTCTCGGCTCCTCGTTTTGAAAGCATCGGTTCTAATGGCTGCACGGCGGTGGACAACGGCAACGGCGAATATGCCGGCGACCAACCGCATTTGTGCTAGAATTGTCTCCGCTTCTGCAGCTTGTGCGGTTGTCCCCCTCTTTTAATGCAGCTTGTTCAGGTTGAACGCCATCAATGTTGCAAGACTGCTCTGATCAAGCTTCTCCACAACCTCACCGTGCTAAAGATTACAATCCATGGTGGTATTTCGCTGTTCTGTGCAAGAATCGCACAATTCATATACATGTGCTCCGAAGTTACGGGCATTCCAAAGATTTATTGTTTTGACACGGACGAAAAACCTGTAATCATCTACAGGGTAGCAACACAAAAAAAGAACTAAAAATGGCAAAAAGCAAGATGGCTTTAGAATTTGGGCGCTACGTTACAATACTCACAGAACAAACAACAACCTGGCCAATATCCGAAACTCTAATGCAATAGCTGAAGAGTTCAATCAACTCGA
Source organism: Otatea glauca (assembly GCA_036346275.1). Classification (NCBI taxonomy): domain Eukaryota; kingdom Viridiplantae; phylum Streptophyta; class Magnoliopsida; order Poales; family Poaceae; genus Otatea; species Otatea glauca. The sequence goes on along the minus strand of CM070718.1, from coordinate 7,426,964 downwards.
TGGCATCCATCCATCTAAAGCTTACAGGAAACCTGCAGATCATGCAATCCTTCTGTACCGCTGTTCCATCCATTTGCAAATATAGAGCTGTTTGCTGTCATAAACCACTGCACCTAGAAGGAAATCTCACTTGGGGCATGGAATGTTCGTCCACGGCAGATCGCTTCCAAGTTTTCTCCAGCATAGGAGGAAAGCGGAGAAACTTCGACGCCTATAGTAAAAGCGATAATAAGAAGAAAAAAAAGTCAATGAAGTAAATTTTACCTAGAAATATTTTGTTATGGTTTCTTCTCGATAAGTTTCTGGATATAGGCAGGAGCAGAAAAATACCTGTCATATACAAAGGCACAGAATGGGTCAAAAAGCCACCAGCTGCAACTACCCATCTGCTATGGAGACGAAGCAGCATTAGTTTTGCACTATCAGGGGTGTCATATGTTGCGCCGTTCGCATTCTTTACTGGCGCAAATTCCTCTTCCCGCAAGACCTGAGTTTGCAGAGATGCGCACTAAGTTTTTCCAGCTTAAAAACAAAATAGTAGGAAAAATTTCGAATGTAATTAAAATGTAGATGATTGAGAGGTCAGACCTCAAAAAGTGCAGTGGACGGGGAGTAAGTGAATGCATCGAATATAAATTGTTCAAGCTTCAGGCCCATTGTGTACCCATGGATAGAAGGAATCTTCTTCTCAGCAAGATGATAACTGCCCACAAAGTTTGCTAAATGTGAGGCTCAACAATAGAATAAAATGTCAACTCTCAACTGTGGAATTATCATCAAATCAGCAAATAGCTTGCCATGGCATGCCCAACAGATAATCATCAAATCAGCAAATATAGCTTGTGCTTGTAGCTATAGCCGAAACTCTCGCTCTCTCAGGAAGAGAGATAGATACACTCAACAAATAGATAACTAATGTAGTATTCTGGTATTAATAAAAAACTTGCAAATTTGGAAAGGAGGCAAACATAATGAATCCATGATGCTTCAGAATTAAAAAATGATATAGAACACTCACACACTGTCCTTTTCAAGACTGTTTGCTACTTGATTCAGAAAGTCCAAAGTGAACATATGCAAGCACACCTACAAAGAGAGAAGAATATGCAGTAGTTATGCCTCAAGAGTGAGCGAGGGAGGGAGTGAGAAGCAAAAGATAGAAACATACATTGCTCCAACAATAACGAAGGCGTCCTGTTGATTGATTAATTTCAGTAGTCATAGCCCCATCCATTTCACTGTACTCGACCACAGTCAGAGGTCCACCGCGACCTCGTTGAACAAATACTCCAACATTCTCTTGTGGATAAGCCTGTTCAGCACACAATTGACAATCAACGAGGTGCATAGTTCAGGTAAATGGTAACCTGAAGCATGAGAAATATTTCACAGTACCTTCCTAACCACCTTTGCTGCAGAAGATGCACCTTTGTCTATGAAGTACCCTAGGAACGTTGGATCTGCAACACGGACCTGCATACATGACATCAATTAGCGAATGAGGAGAGAACAAAATCAGAAGAAGATATCTCAAAATGCTTGTCCTCACCAATGAGTTATCAACTCCATAGCAATCTACATATTTTACACCCCGTGAAGCCATGTCTTCCAGCAACTTCTTAGACTTAAGAGCTATGAGATGTTATAGTAGCGAAAACTAAGCATCACAAAAAGATTATGTACTAGTACTGCAAGAGATACAACTACTGTTACATATTTACAGGAGATTACCAGCATAAACTCCACCATTCCCATCAGGAGCCTTTGCAACCTGGTTTTGAACAGAGCATGTAAAAAAGGATGCTATCACTGAGCATTGGAGGATATGCAGTATCAGAAAAGCTATGTAGGAATAACAATTGCATTTGAGATCTGAGATCTCACACCATGAGTCAAACTCACAAATCAAGTTGCGATAAACCACAACTCTGCCTCCTGGCCATATAAGGTCATATGAAAAGTAAAAGAAGATGGTACCTTGTATGGTGTCTCCATAATAAATCTGCCATCAGCAGAAACACATGGAAGGGTGCCTTGTTGGAAAAAAGTCACCTGCCAAGAAACAGGTTCAACCGTTCAAGCCTAACTATTTAAAGATAACTCCTCTAGTGGATTGGAAGTCTTGTACATTTTGTTGAAATTACATGGAATATTTAACACAAACAAATAATTTTGTACTTGCTCTTACTTGGTCAGCCTCTAAGCCAAAATATCTACGGCTTTCAAAGAATTTGTGAGTGACATCATCGGTAAAGGGGCTGGTCATTATATACCAGTGGATCGGTACAATGTTACGTGGACCTGCAATTTATTTTCAATTTGTGGGTAAGGATGTGAAGCAAAGAACAAATAAATAATCTAAGAAATTTGTGGTTAAAAAACATTACTATCAGTGGATTGAGCAGCCAGCTTTTGAATACACAAAATCCGTTCAGCTTGGAGTTGGAAAAGCGACTTTCCAGATGGGAGTCCAATATCTGAAGGGCAGAAATGAGGGGTAAAAATACAAGCTACGATATCCATATAAGCAGAATTGGACTTAAAATCATCAGCAAAGAGCAATTCCACACTAATATCAATGAACCAAGATGTAGAACTAGATAGAGTAAGCATATTTGTTGTCCTTTGATTATATGGCACAACATAAAACTAAAAGTGATGTCAAATAGACAATATGTGAAATATAGCACTATGAAATAACAGAATTGTGCCAAAAAGAAACAATTCAGAACTGCATACATTTCTTTGGCTCAAGAAAGAAACATAGAACTGAACATACGCAGTCAAGTAACATACAAGGATTCATGTGGAATCAACTTACTGAAACATCCCTTAGGATCAGAGCTGCCAAGCCGAGTCCCCTGAGCACAACATGAGAAGAAATCAAACCATAAGGATACTGCTTCCCAATGCGCGCTACAGAAATGGCAATACCAGATATCACAAGTTGGGGGAAGTCTATTTCATCAGAGTACCTGACCACCAGCCAAGAGGACAACGGCCAGCTTCCCCTCCGAAATGGCTTTCAGCCCCTTCTTCCACCACCGTTCTTTGTCCTCTGGAGACCTCTCCTCCACCTTGGATACACTGGATTCCGGCACGGGCTCAACGGCGGGCACTGGAACGCCTGTGCTTAGAAAGCAAAACACATAACTAAGAGTGCTAATTAAAGATGCATATGACAGAATGTTAACGATGATTGTCTGTCCAGCTGAGAGACCGAGAGTGAGAAGCCTCTGACCTTGTGATCCAAGGGAGCGCCGAATGATCCGATCAATCCTAGAAAGATCTAGATTCTGAAATACAGTACGTATAGCTTCATTAGCCACTGTCAAAATGGCAAGCTGAAAGAACAAAAATTGCTGCAGATTTCCCTTGCGCTGTTGTACATGGGAAAACAAGAGATAATGACCAAGGAAAACCGTCTTCTTTTTCCACAAATCTTAGTAGAACTTATAATTGAAAATCAAATATTCGTGCAGAATTTCAACTAAGAATGAAATCTGTACGCAGAATTCCAACTCAAAACCAAACCTTTCGGTAGAATTTCGACCCGAAAACAAGCATTTATGCAGAGTTCGTCCTTAACTAATGAACAAACAAGGACTAAGCTGCCACGACGCGAGAAAAAAGAGTTCATCAACAACGACTCAAGCCAAAACCTCAGCCAAGAAGTTCCAACCCAAGGACAAATCTTTACGCAAAATTCAGACGCAAAACCAAATCTTTCCCCTGCGAAACGCAAAATCTTGGCCCGAAGCACATCGCGTGGGGCTCACCTCGATGTCCCGGACGAGGAGCTCCCGGTCCTCCGGCGAGAGCTCGTCCCAGAGCGCGAAGGCGCCCTCCTGTCCGTAGTCCTTCATCCTCTCCAGCAGCGCCTGCGGCGGCGCCGCCCCCCACCGCCCCACCGGCGCCGGCGCCACCGAGCCCACCAACATCTCCTTCATCTCCTCTCCACAACTCAAAGCAGCAAGCCGGCAACACAAGAGGAGGAGAAGAAGAAAAAGGTGGGAATATGAGAGAGAGATTAGAGAAGAAAGGAGCAGAGATCTGCGTGATTGGGTAATGATATACTACGCCTTGGCCAAAAAAGCCAACTCGGACGGATTGTTCTTGGATCGCCGGTGTGTGCGACCGTGACGCGCGTGCTTATATACCATGCGTGATGTCTGTGCATATGTCTCGCTCTGGATTTTGGATTGGAGTAGGCTGGTTACATATGCAGCAGATTCCACGGCAGCCGCGCCATTGGATGTTAGTACTCCAAAAATGTATCTATTTCCTGCAATTTTGCGTACTCATTCGTGTGCTTAGATGGATCAAGGTTACAGATGTTCGATGAATAGAACGTGCCGTGACAGAACACCACTTTAACAGTTCTTTTATTCTTGTTAAGAATTTATCATCGTCGTACTATCGTGGAGCACACTGACTGAGGTCATGAGGTGTGACGTTCGCGCCTCATAGTATCGTTTCCCATTCGCATAGCAGCTTGACTCTGGTGAGGCAGGACCGCAGGAGTCAGGACGAGAGTTAACCATTCCCGGGATATAGATGTGCCTCGGCCGTCGGCCAGCGGCGAACATAAGAAGGGGACGTGAAGAGGTCAAAGTATCGGTTTTGATGATCGTATTTCTGGTATCCTTCTTAGTCATATATCATTTTTTCCGATGATCTTTAAAACGTCGTACCGATTGTGTGCTATAAACACAAGAAAGCACAGTACTCTCTCTATTTTTCTCCCAAGTATGTCACTGTTGTCGGCTACAAAACTAATTCAACGACCAAAACAGAAACAGCGCCTACTCCTCCAGCAACGATGGCTTAATGAAAGGATATCCATTTTGCCGTTAAGGCGTTAACACTGCCCATGTCGGATGCATCCCTTGTATTTCCTACATGTTCTCACAACTCATATTGAGGGCAATGAACCCACCGATGGCCCCACATGTCAACCAAATTTGTCCAAGAGATAGTAGCAGTAATAGTAGCAAGTAGTAACATAATGGGACACAAGTGTATATTTCAGTGCGTAGCCGCGTGCTTCATTGGTCTGCATCGTGTGTGTACTGTACATTGTTCTGGCATTTTGTTGGATGATCCCATCTGTTACAAAACACACATAAATATACAAAGTGCAGTGCTTCAATACTTTTCCTCCTAATACAAATTGCATAAATTTTAAAGTAAGCGAAGGGGTAAGTAATCACCATCTACCCTTCATTCATGCTTTAATATTTGTACAACTGTAGAAAAGAAAAGCATGGAAGCACCTCTCATATATAAATATATAGGATCAAATTAATAGGAGATAAGAATTTAATATGAAATACGTTTGCAAAAAAAACCACAGACGCACGAAGGTAATATCACTATATGATGAGATGCTTACAATGAATCTCTTGTTTTTCCAGTGGACTACATAGACATATTTATAGCGGTATATAGTAGACTCTGTATAGGAGTATATTTGATACGGAGTAGGAAACAAATTTGTATCACTCTCAAACTCAACAATCTCTAACTTGAAATGAATTCCTCTTGTAGCCAAAATATAATACAACTCTCTCCTCGAAACAAATCATCATGAACACCTGGTGTGCCAAAAGTCAAAAGGACTACTAGTGATACCAACTAAGTCTTGCGGTTGGAACTAGCTTTGTCATCATATCAGCTAGATTATCATGAGTACTTACTTATCTTGCTGACTTTAATGCCAACTTGAGCAATGACTCCTTGAATGTAATGATATCTGACATTAATATGATTTGTTATCTCATGGAACATCTGATCCTTTGTAAAGTAAATAGCACTTTGACTGTTACAAAATTTTATAATACAAGATGTACTTTCACAAAGCTCAGTAAACAAACCTCTCAGCCAAACGCTTCTTTGCAAACTTCAAAGATAGTCATATACTCAGCTTCTGTAATAGTCAAGGCAACGGTAGCTTGCAGACTTGCTTCCCAACTAATGGCACGTTCTCCAACAGTGAATACATACCAGTAAGAGATCTTATCTTGTCCAAATCTCCAGCAAATTTTGAATCTACGTAACCCACGAGTCCATCTCTATTTTTTTTCAAACTGTAAACAAGCATTAGAAATGTCCTGCAAATATATGAAAATCTACTATACTGCTTTCCGATACTCTTTGTCAGAATTAGCCATGTATCTACTAATAGTACTCAAATGATTGAGATAAGCCGAGACGAGATCATACTATGACATACATAAATGAACCAAATGCAATGCAACTCTCTCTTCGAAATAAATCATCGTGGTATAGCCATTATGCGCTAGTGATTTTTTCTGTAAGAGTTTTCTACATTAAATATCTGTCTTGTGCTCGTTTGATCTTATATTTCTGTCTTGCTTTTGGTAAGACTATCTGCTTGCCACCTGGTATACTAGGCACGTATACGCGACGGCACGCCGCGCTGTGTAGGTGGGCGTTGCCGCGTAAAGAGAATTTTTCGACCGAAGAAAAGAATCGCAAAAAAAACCTAAGGATTTTGGAAGGTGTTCTCGTAAAAAAAAACCTACATAAACTGCTAAAAAAAATAGATTACAAAAGGCTGAGGGCATACACGGGAAAACTGTAAAAAAATACAAAACTTTTGACTGGGGGCATACACGGGAAAACTGTACAAAAATACAAAACTTTTGATGCCTTTTCTGCAAAAAAAAAAAGACTCTAAAAAATTTCGGTGGGGGTCATTTCGCAAAAAAAAAACATTTTAGGCCTTTCCGCGTAATTACAAAAGTCTGGGGACATACATGGAAAAAACTGTAACAAAATACGAAACTTTTTTTTGCGCAAAGAAAAACAAATACAAAACTTTTGATGCCTTATCTGCAAAAAAAAGACTAAAAAAAATTTTGGGGGGTCATTTCGCATAAAAAAAGGACCTAAAATAGGCAAAAATAGATTAATCTGTAATTTCTTAAAAGCTCGGGCGCCTTTTCGCAAAAAAACAAAAGTTTCAAGGATCTTCTCGTAAAAAATAGGGACTCCGATGTAATTCAGGAGCACCTCGGGGGCCTTCCCGGAAAAAAGCACACCATGTGCGGCCGTGCCATACGTCGTGCGGGCAAAAATCGGCCGACGACGCAAGCGCACGCGCGAGGGGGATCGAAGCCGCGTTGCTGGCTCCGCAGCGAAGAGGTTTACCACCACGCGCGCGCGTTCAGCTGTGGAAATAGACGGCGCCAAAACACTTAAATCGGATTCGCAGCTTAATAAAGTGGGCGATGTGGCTCAACGCGGAACGCGCCGTACGCACGGCGGGGCACACGGGCTCGCGCGGGCTCGACACGGTGGCCAGGCACGCGCCCATGTCACCCCAATGACGACGTGGACATCGCGAGAGCGCATGAAATCTTCGGACTGTAATATACGGAGTATGTGAGAGTGACGAGTGTCCAGCATCCCCCTTCAGTGACAGACCTACACCTACTACTCCCAGTTGAGTGTTCCAATCGATTTGCATTCATGCTTTCATGGCCCACTTCTGCATTTGCATACATGACTGCCTGCCAAGCACACAAGAATTTATGGAGTACAATCTTCGTATTGCAGTTGAGTCCATCAACAAGTGGACTAGAGTAGTTATCTTAGAGGTCAAATGATAATGAGAAATACATGGTTGTACTTTGAAGGAGACGTTGAAGTGTGAATAAATATATTGTCCGTCGCTATTTCTCAGCAGCTTAAGCATTTTGATAATTTGGCTGGTGATTAAACTCAATATGTCGTGAAATTAATTCAGAAAAGGAGCAGCAAGTGAACCTAGAACCGATCACCGACACAAAGCTGCTGTATGAAAGGCTTGCATTCCAAGTTAGGTTCTATCCAAAGGTTTGTACTTTGATCTTTTCTCTTTGGTTGATCCACCGGTCAGTAGCTTTTACAGCCCCCCCCCCCCCCTCCCCTACTTGCATGATGTAGCATTTTCTTGCGGTCGCAAACTTTGCTTCTTACTGAATCTTCACTCTTCTGGCCTCTATTTTTTTTACAGAATTATTCTATGTGGATTTTTTTTTTCAAAAATAGCCCCTGGCCTGTAATTGCTACTCACGGGAAGCGCGGAATTTACCGGCCCACAATGCACGGAAAATCGGATCCCTTCCGCGGAAAACCAATTTCCGCGGTAAATGCGTGCCACCACCGGATTCCGCGCCGAAGGATTTTCCATGCCCCTAGTCCGTGGAAAATCGGATTCCCGCGCTCCCATTCCGTGGAAATGTGCCACGCGTCGCACCGTTGCGATTTCCACGCCCCCATGCATGACAATTGCGGGCCAGGAGGCTATTTTTGTATTAAAAAAAATCTACCAGGGCTACTTCTGCAAAATAATAATAAGAGGTTAGAACAGTAAAAAAATCCCTCCTTACTCAAGAGCAAACCAATCCTACGATGCGAAAATATGAACAGACAAGACAGATAGATAGATAGCTATCCATCTATCAATATCCATATGGCGTGTGCATGGTTAGTTGGAGGATTTGAAACAGCTTGCGATTGTTTGCTTTGTGCACCAACCATCAACCGATAGTCTGGTGATATGTCGCTTGAGTAGTAGACCATGCAACAAGTGGCGGGAGCAATGCTGCCAAAAAGGAGTTTTCTATCACTGGACAGTAGATGCGACCGCACACTGGCAAGCACCAACCAACCAGCCAAAGCCTCTAGTGCAGTAGTACTAGTTACGAGAGCGCGGCGATCTCTTCCGGCATAAGAAGGTAGGGTATATATTATATATATATACACACGAGAAGATTTTCACTTACAGATTGCGCAGTTTTTGATAGAGGCTGACATGATGGTCAGGCAGGAAAACTAAAGTACTTTGGAACTTTGGCACGTTGCTCTACAAGCACGCAAGCATACATGCAACAACTCTTTGGAATCCATCGCAGAAAAGAGGGAGAGAAAAGTAAATTTTATTTTATCTCCTATTTTACAGAACAACAGATTTTACTTTTAAAATCTATAATTTTATAAAATATTAGCTAAAATCTGTAATTTTCTGATAGTTTGTACAGAAAATCAGTAGTTCCGTGAAATTTACTCTAAAAAATTTTGATCACTTCCTAACTGTGCATACCTTTTCCTTTTTGTTTAGCCTCCGTATGGTGTTCCGGTACATCCCCCATAACCCTTGTTTGGATGTACTTGCATACCGTCTTTTACTGTAGTCATTCACGAACCGCTTATACAAATGCTACTAGATCGGATATATATAGGACATATACAAATTTTTATAAATATAATTTTCTGGCTCCGCCGCTTTGCACTGCACCCCACCGCCATCATCCTAAAATGGTGCTACATTTTTACTCTGAACTTCCACAATAGCTTGCCTTTTCCGATTGTTTGTCTGAGGTGCCTTCTCTGCACTGTTTGTTGTTCCGGCAAGCAGGGCTGGGACTTTATACTTGCATTCATTTCCCAATTCTCCTATTCTGAAAAATGATTCCACAAAAATTAGATTTCCGTCGACCTCCATCATTTCGTTAATCATGGACCAGAAAACACCAAATTTGTCGGCTTTATCAACGATAATTAAGAGCAATAGTGCATGGTGTTGGTTTCTTTTGCTGTTATGACCAGCTTTAGCATTGCATTTTGGTGTGTTGAGTACCGACTCACAAACTCGTCAGTTCTCATCATATTATCACAGGTCTGAAGTCGCTGTCATGCAAGCTAAGCCTATAGTTGCAACAAACCTGACGTCCGAACTAGAGAACCTGTTTTATTAGCTAACATCGAATATTCCTTGGAATTTACTTATATTTTTAGGAAGAAACTGAAAGAACAATATCTAGATGGACGTAAACCAGGCCTCAACCAACTCCATCCGTGTAAGGTCTTTTCAAGTCTGAAAATTTGTCTAAACCTGAAGATAAGCTGCAGGTAAATGTTGGTCAACATGATAAATTTTGTCAAAATTGTGAGGTTTAACCTGGAGGAATTTTACAGTGGATAATATGGGTAGTAAATAATAGTAGTAGAAATCAGATCTAATCGTTCATTTCTCAGAGGTATTATGGACTTTTAATTGTTTCCTTGCATAACTCATGCTGTCGCTACCCTACTTATTTTCCGCCGCCGCCGCAGGCGTTAACTCGTGTTGTCGCTGCCCTAGTTTTTTCCCCCACCGCCGCACGCGTTATCAAAAGGAAGAAGATGTTTGTCAATGTGTTGCAGAGTTTATATGCTTCTGCTTGTCAACTGTGATCCGTCTGATCTTTGCTGAATGCTAATACTTTTATGTGCCTGCTTTCCGACGCAGATTGACTTGGTGTTGGCAAGCTGAGGGTATGGATTAGAAAGCTCTGTCTTTGTATATTGCCGTATGATGTCAAATGTGGCTAGATCGTTTTATGTAGCTTTTCCCCAAGTTTACAGAACCCTCTGTACCATGTTTTGTATAATTCGACTGTGAGTAGGTTTAGTTCTAATTCAGCGGAATAAATGTTTTTTTTCCTTGTCAGCAGTGAAGCTCACTTGTATCTTTATGATGTCATGTGACGTGTTAGTTTTATGTAGCTATATATAATTTTTGGACAGCGTTGATTTATCTCAGTTTTGGTGTCTGTCTGTATACAGTATACTTGCTCTTGTCCCTTTGTTTTTGGGCGTTACTTTTGGCTGCTATTGTTCTTTTGTGGAGCTGCAGACATGCAGCACATATATGTAAAACGGAGTAAGTGAGGGCAAACCATCAATTCTTATGTAAAAATGGTCTTTGTACCACGTGCTGACTCTTATTTTGTGAAGCTTAAACTGCTTAATGATGCTAGAATGTTGGCTATTTGAATTTTATTTTCGAGCAAACAGGAGATGCCATTCAGAAACATGGTTTGGCAATGTCAAGGTTTGGATGGCCCCTCACTTCTATTGGACCCTTGTGGTTCTGTCGCCTGGCCCCACCATGCTCATAGTTTGCTTCTATAGTTCTACTGGACATAGGCAGCTGCGGGTTAGACTAGGCTGGGAAGCTCTGTACATTGATTCAACAACCCACCCATTCATATCAGCTTTGATTCACCAACAAAAGCACCAGTACCACCAGGTCCTGTTTGGAACGCAGTAATTTCATAAGAATTTTGCAGGAATTTCAAAGGAAACATTTCAATTCTCACGGGAATCAGGAAAAATTCCTTTTTTCCCCTTACATTCCAAACGGGGCTGAGTCTATCGTTGCAATAAAAACCACACTATCAAAGCAGCAAATGCTGACTAATGGCCAGTGAGCGTTACATTTTCATCTAATAAGGATACTAACTGCTCGAAAACCATTCCATGCATCAGTCTTGACAAAGTAATATTTTACATGACGAAAAGAAGCTAGCCAGGTAGGTCATGCTCAATGTACTCAAAAACAAGTTAAAAAGTTACAAGACATCCTCGAAGTTACTAGACCCTTCAGCTTGATAATATTTGGGATGATCAAACCGTCGTAAAACGAGGATTTCCCTGGCCATAAGTTTCACTCATGGGCTCCAAATTATGAAAGTGCACTTTTTTAAAAGCAACAATCTTCTCCTTTTCAAGATCGCGAGCTATGTAAACTGCATTGTCTGTTCCCTGACCAATCTGTACATAAAAGAAGAATGATTGAACACAACATGGCATAAAAATCAAACTCCAACTAGGTGATATTTATAGGTGAAAACTGAAAACTTATGAGTTCAGCAAGAGTCTAAGCACACAAGTTCCAGTATAGTGGTACATCTAAATTACAAAAATAAAACATTGTTTGAACCAAATGCCAGTTCCTGACGTTTTGAAGTTCAGAATGCACAAACTTAGAGTACCCCATAGCGAAACAAAATACATCCACTTTATTCTACCATCTAATCACCAGAAATTGAACAAAAGTGAAAATTGTTACATACAACACTATATTTCCTTACCCACTTCAAAAGTGGTGCCAAACAGCTGAAAGGAATGGAAAAACTGTTTGGAGCTTGCAGCAGACGAACCTACAATTCAAACAAATGCTAGGGCTAATTACAAGTAACATCCTGGAAGGTCGGAATGGTACAAGGGTTACCAAAGCAAAATGACAGGTGAATTATGTTCATCAATTTCGAATTTTATAATGCTTGTTGAGTGCAAGCCAGGCTACTAATTATTTATTATTTCTTGTAGAACCTCTTGCGGCCTATTTATGCTCATATTTATGAAATATTGGATGGGGATGGCTGTCTAAAAGACTTATACAGGTATGGATATTTTCCTATCGATTTTACTTACATTGTCTGCTAATATTCTGTTTTACTAACATGTCCTGTCCACTATCCAGGATGGTGTAGACCATTTGAGGGGGAAATTAACAGCCATTTTTGGTGAACTCCCCACTGAACAAGATTAAGAACAATATGGAAAGCGCAAGTCTCCAGAAAAATATGGATGGATGCAAGTCTCCGGGGTGATGGCTAATGCTGGAGTAGAGATTCCTATTTTATCTTTAAAATCGCTACCTAGTGTTTGAAGAGTCGTCTTAGTGTAATTCTTATATTCTGTTAACAATTATTATGCAAACTTTTGCTGGCGTCTATCTAGTTACGCTGTTATTCATTACCATTTCTGTTGTATTGCTTTTTTCTCGTGTGTTTTCTCATTAATTACTAGTAGTAATGACAACTGCCCTCTTACTAGTAGCTTGGTGAAAATTCACTTCATATACATGATGTCAGGTAGCACCAAAACAAAGATCAATTATTTCATTACTAGATCGATTTGTGCAAATCGCAACTTCAAATCAGTACATACACACATCTACCACTCATGACTCATGTCCCTATTTCTGGATCCAATAGGAAGAAATTCATTCAGACAATCACAGATCTAACAAAACGAAGATACGAGTTCTTTGTCAGCATAAGAATTGAACCCTACACTCACCAGTCATCGGCCCATCCTGCAGCTTGAACCATCCGCATGCCCCGTCGGCCACCTTGGCGCGCCGGAGGGTACAGGGTCGTTGTCGTTGGACAACCGCAAGTCTGTGCGCCCCAGCCGCCGCCCTTCCTGCCGCTCGACGTAGCCAGGGGCCAGTGCAGCACCTATGGCTATGGCTATTACCGCGAGATCCAATCTGATCACATACGGAAATTTAAGCGCTCGCAGAAATTACACGAAAGATACGCGTTTCTTGACAATTTTACCCCTCCAGAATTCTACTAAACCGCTAATATTAGATGTTCTGTACCGTAAAAGAGCTCTTAATCTTACCCTAGTTTTAACCACTTCCACAGTATTTAGGAACCGATTTTCTTGGATCTTTGCTAGTGGTGATCAGTACATTGTATGGTCTCATTGTTGTGAATTGGGGCCAATTCTGCACTGTATAATAGCAATTTCACAAGTCAAATTTGTCGGTTTACCACAAGTGAGGGAAGTATTGTATAACTACGGTATGCGCGCAAATAAAATAAGAAGAAATGTACGACGAAAATTTGACAGCTGAACTAGATAAGAGCAAGAAACAAACAGAGAGGTGCTTCAATGCTTTTCTTTTTTACAGTTGCACAAATATTAAAGCATGAATGAAGGGTAGATGGAGATTACTTACCCCTTCGCTTGCTTTAAAATTTGTGCAACTTGTATTAGGAGGAAAATCATTGAAGCACTCCTCAAACAATAAATGCCTAGTTGCTAGCAAAAAGTCCCTTGGATTTGGATGTACCATGCAGGCATATATTACAACATATCCAGAGAATATGCTTGTTGGTGAGCTTAAGAAATCGAATGAGGTAGCTTAAGGCTGTGGATTAGGGCATTGTTCTGTTAAAAGTTGCATTTTATCATGGGATATTGGGGTCATATGGTATCAGGCGGAATCTTTATCCTATTATGGCAGTTGCAACTTCAGCGAGTAACTAGCAATCATATACTAATTTTTATCTACATGCTCCATTTGGAACTTGGAAGCCTTGTCAGCTTTGTTTTGCACTAGCTAGGAACTTTTAAGCGGATAAGGTACTATTTGTACAGATGATGAAGTGCCACCATAGTCTGCATTATTACAAGATCATCTCCAAAGATATCAGCCAATAAAGCCTAACAAAGGGCAGTACATCAAATTTTGTAGGGAAACTTTGACTTGTAGTCTCACAAGTTAGTGCGTGGACCAGTCAGAACAGCAAACTCTTTTGCTATCTGATTATTGTTCTGGAAATAGTTGAAGGACCACAAGCGCAGATAAGACCAATGGTCTGTACTTCCATGGCATCCAATGCATCTCCCAACAACTGGTGCAGGCAGGCATCAACAATTATTACCCAACCACAGTATGACAAACCAAACAAACAACAAACACAGATGTCAGCCACACTCTTAAGTACTTGAAGAATCAATGAAGAGAGTACATCACAACAACATTTGCCACTCCATCAAAAGAGAAATTCAGGACCAGTAAAACACAGACCAAATTTGGGCAGAACTTAGGCAAATCAAAATGTCTTACAAGTTACAGGCTGTAGTAAACTGGGAGGGCTTCCTGCAGACAGTAGAAACCCCGGCCATGAAAATCAGGGGGTGTATCAGTACTATCAGCCTGTCTAGTCTGCCCTTACGATACAACAAATGGATTAGTCAGGTTACTACACAAATTCAAACAACAGAAAGTATTGTCAAATCTAGCATACGATGGGTATATTAGGCTATTAGTGATGGATTCTCTACTACAGTGACAACAAACTACAGTCTTTCTTACAATATGCATCCTTGTCGAGACCTAATGAAGAGCGCTTCGAAGCCTACGACTAAGACTTAGGCTTCCTTCTGATACACTTCAGCAGTTCAGAACGTTGTAGCATATTTTCCCGGATGGAATTCACTGGGGAGGGAACCAGCTACTGCTGCTGTAGAGCTTATCTGATGGCCTTGGCCTTGGCAGGCTGACACGGTCGACTTGTGCATGGTTTCTAGCACCATCATAAGCAGAAGAGGAACAATTGGGCGTCGTCCCTTTGTTCAAGTCCTGTGGTGGAAGGAAGTAATTTACAACAGCTAGTGTGTCGTCAAGAACAGGGATATCACCTGTAAGAGTCCTGAATGCAAACTCAAGGCATGGGTCTGACCAGATACTTCCAAGTAGCGATGAAAGGGCAGATCCGGGCATAGCCTCGGCTGTTTCAACCAGTCCAACCTGTTGTAGCGGAACAGGTACCTCAGCTGACACATTCTGGCATTCATCAGTTAAAGTGCATGCAACAGATGCTCCTAGTATTTGTTCGGGAGCTGAAGGATACTTGTTTTCAGCATTTTCAGAAGCACTTGCATAATGTGCTCCATCTTTCTTCTGAGGAAGTAAAGAGGAATTAACCTTTGGTTTAGGATTTTTGGCCCGCTTTGGTTGTAACTGATAGGCAATGTCTGTCTGTGTGCTGACAGGTCCATCTTTGGGCACATTATTTGCATCCTGGTTGATTTTCAGTGCAGCTAAACGAGGTGACGCTCGAAGAGGTGCAGCAATCCGTTTCACAGGTTTAGCTTTGTGCTTCTTTTCCTTGGGTTTCTGCTCAACGTTTGCTTCTTCTCCTGTAGCAGATTCATGCTCCAGAGACAGATCGGGCACTCTTGCCTTCTTTAGCTTCAACTCTGTCAGCTTTCCTTTGGATACACCGTTGGGCTCTGATGATGGCATATTTTCAGAATTCTCTCTACTCTCTGGATTAGACTCATCAGCAGTATCTAGCTGTCTGTAATATGACGGTCTTCCTGTCTGAATTTTACAAAATAAAGGTTATAAGATGGGGGGAGTAATAGTCAAACAGAAAAAATAAAACATGTGTAACAAACAAAAATCCTTCCAATTCACTCAGGTACTCTACAATGAAAATAAGAGGGCATTGACAGTTTGGCACCACTATGATTTACCATAAGTAAAGGTGCTTAATGTCGTCTGTTCCGAAGAAGAAAAGGAATTTGTGAGACCGTGTGAGGTTTTCCCACGTGATGCGATGAATAACGGAATTGCTACCTTGACCATAAGATGTGTCATAACTTCAATCTTATAAATGTACGTGACTGGAAGTTCACAACTTCAATTTTATTATTGTGCATGACTAGAAGTCTAGAACACATCACATGACTAGAGTCTTAGTCTAAGACAGATATTTTCACTGTTTATCAAGAACAAAAATGTTGATGTTTAGGTCAGTATGAGAAACTTAATACTACCTAAAATCCTTGTTATTTTCCATCTTTCAAGAATGTAGCTGAAACAAGAGAAGGAACATACATGTTGAGATTGGTTCCCTGCAACACGCAGATCCTCAATTTTTCTCTTGTTTGGCACCATAACACAATTACTGATGTCTCCAGATTCGAGATAGCGGTAAACATCCTTCAGAGAACGAAATTCATACCCATTGGTTGGATCAATATAGAACTGTAGAGATCAAATGAATAAAGCAGTTACAACTACAGAACAAATGGTTAAATAGCGAGTACACAAAATGATGTCAAGCAAATAAAGATCTAAGTATACCAATTCATGGCAAAACTTGAGCTTACAAGCTATTGTAAGAAAACAACTCAAGAAGCAGTTATCAACTACTTGTTATCCACATAAAATGCATTCACTAACAACTCATTAAGACCTTTAGCTTCTAGGACTATAAGGCTCAACGTCAGGTAAGAGGCTAGCAGCTTCCATTGTTCATGTTCATACCATCATAATAACTAGGTGTCAAGGTCCAATGAAATTTTATGTGCAAAATTGAGTAAAAATTCAAAGATTTTACAAGGAGAATGCTAATTGAACACCAACATGCACTAACATCAATTGGTGTGAGTCACCATAGTTAACATAAATGCAATTCGTCCAAGTCACGATACAGGATTCGGGTTCGCGGTTCGCCACTTTTCCTTCCGATTTCCACCGAGAACACGAACCCCGTACCATAAACCGGTTCAGGTTCGACGAATCCGGTTCACGATTCGCGGGGGTTTACAACAAATCCGATAACTATGGATGTGACAGCATGACACAGACTAAACAATGAAAAAGGCTAACCAACTGGTAATTTCCACATAGCACCATAAAGTATGCAGTTGTCAACCAAACATATGCCATAAGCAGTATAAGAGAAAAACTGTTACGTTTTGGTCTCTCACATGGCTATAGCTAGTCCTTGGTTTTCATACAAATGTACTAAAGCATGTCTTGTACATATTAGATTTGTGTTGCATAAAGGATGTTCTTTACCCAGCTTCACTGCATTGCTCATAAAGACAGCTGGCAAACAGCAACACAATGGGCGATACACCATATATCATCAGCAGATTTCACAAATTGCTTGTGAAAAAGGAAAGGTAAGTGGTGTAAGCTCCACTAAAAGAAATCTGCATAAATCCTAGTGTAAATGAGGAGTTAAGGGGTTGCACTTCAACAAATCATTGGCAACCACTTGTTCGTTAGGATCTTTGTAGGTTCTTTGTCGAAGCAATAGGCATCAGAAGTAAACCATAAATGCATATGAAATAACTGTTACAAAAATAAGGTCCCTCTGAGGAAACTTATCAAATTAAGATATTTTCACAATTTATCAAGGGAACTATATGTTACCATGTCATTCTTGTTTCTAGATCCAGATCGAGTCTTTCTAGGCCTGTATTCTTTCAACCAACCATCAGGTAACCCATCCCTGGCAAGCTCATTCTTGCTATCGACCTAGGAAGGTAAGTAAGAAGTAGGAATAAGGCAAAATTGTCAAATGGGACTAGACAATTAAACGGACCAAAAAGAAAGAGTTTGAAATTTCCATACCAAGACAATGGATTTTGCCCTGAGAATCCCACTTTGCGTTGTAGGATAAGAGCCCTCGCTGGAATCCATAGTCTATCGCCCGCTTGGACAGCACAATCCACAAAATCCTGTTTAGTTAAAACTTCCTAAGTCATGCAAGGAAACGCTAAGTATCTAGATGAAGCACATAATTACATGGAGCTTATTGCAAAAAAATGGCTTTGTTACAAGCAGTCGAGCATTCATGTGCTTTATTGACTACACTGCCTCAAGTCTTTTGTTAGGAAAGTGATGACACAAGGCTATGGGAGAACCACATAGAAAGTCCTTACAGAACATGAACTTCAAAGCTCAGACAACTAGGCTCCAAATGAACCAGGGAAACTGAACTTGTTCTAATCCACTCCTCACTCACCTCGTTTCAACTACTGAAAGAAGATCACAATCTCACCTCCTAAAAGGACAAATCCTAGGGATGACCAACTGTGTCCATGTTTCATGTTTGCAGTGAGCTACTGAGCCTCATAGAAGCAGCTAGTCACATAAGCCCAGACAGGAGGGCTAAAATTTAGCAAGATGCCGAGTCAATCTAAATCACACACCGTAGATAGCATACCAAACCTATCTAGCAACTTTCTTTGGAGATTAGCAGCGCACAGCTCCAACACAAAGCTCTGAACACTAGAAAATTAGCTAAAGAAGAAGAAAAGAATTGTGTAATAGGTCTTGGTTTTTTACAGGAAAAAATTGGCGTTTATCTCGGTTCCTTCATTATTTTATTGTCCAGATCGCACACTAGCACGGAGCTGTAGGAAACCAAACAATTCAAGAAGAAAAAGGAAATATAGTCTCGAGCTAACATCTTACTCAATTTACTGAAGAAATCACACACGAGCGCCAAGAACCTATCTTTTGTACAGTCTCAGAATCCAGATCCAAACCCTCACACAGATTACCTAACCAAGCAGCACAGGAGCCACCAAAATCACATGCTATCACCAAGAACATGTCCATGTTCTTAACAATCCAAACGCTAACCTCCACGAAACCCAACGAGCAACCGTAAACACACAGTAAATTTAGCTAAAAACAACCATTTCGCACCAACTGACTAAAATCATTTAGCACACGAGCTAGCAAACTACACGGGCCAAGAAACGAAGAAGCGGAGCAAGAACGCACCGGTCACCAGCTCGCGCTACGGCCCGGCCGCTGCGGCCATGGAGCTCGATTCGCGCAGAGGCCGCAGCCGCCAAGTAGTTGTGGGTAGGAGAGGAGGGGAAGATGAGGAGACTCGCGTAGAGCAAACAGGAGAAGGCGAGGTGGCTCGGCTCCACTGCTCCACTCCACGCACTAGGAGTCTAGGAGCAGGAGGAGAGGAAAAAAGCAGCAGCTTTCCTTTACTTGTCTCCTCTGATGCCGCGAGCGGCTTTGTTTGCTTCCTTCCTCGGTTCTGTGAATGCGATGCGGTGGGAAATTTTTGAATACAGTACAAAATACTGTCGGAAATTAGAGAATGATATAACATGTTTGCGTATTTACGAAAAACCCTACCATACCCGGAATCTGAAAATCCGTTAACCATACCCGAGACGCCAGAACCCGGTTAAGCCATACCCGGATTTTGAAATTCCGGGTATGGGGGCCCCACCCCATACCCGGAATTTCAAAAACCGGGTATGGGGTGGGCCCCCCATACCCGGTTTTTCAAAATTCGGTTAAGCTACCTGCACAAATTCACATGCATTCCTGCTGATTAGACACAAAGTGACATGCATGCATGCTGATTGGTCTCGAAAGGCCAAGATTCCATGCATGCATGCATGCTGATTAGGCAAAAGTGCATGCGGATGATTAGTGCAAAGTACATCTTGATTAGTAAAAATTATAATTAGTAAAATAATTAGTAGAAAGTATAATCAGTAAAAGTACAATTAGTAAAATGATTAGTGAAAAGTATAATTAGTGAAAGACGGGGCTAGCCTCGATTGGTTGGCAGGGCTCATGATTATTGGTATTTTGGCGACCGGATGCATGCGTCCAAAGACCAAAGCAAAGACAGTCGAGTCGATGTCCCTCATTAGCACTTTTCTCGATATAAATCGGAGGAACGCAGAGAGCGGCAATGCATTCACAAGATAGTAGTAGAGAGCAAAGCGTAACCGAGAGCGCGAAGGCGGAGATTAGTTAAATCGGTGTTTAGTTTGTTAAAATTTTCGTAAAGTCTAAAAATTTTCAAGTACTTCATTTGGGATTTGTATTTTGCAGGTATTTTTTAGGAATATTTATTGGTACATTGCTCGTGCTTTATTGATCTTTGGTACAACTTTCAGAAGGTTAGTTACAAATCTTCACGAGTAATAGTATATTATGGACGAGTGTAGTGTATTATGGACAAATCTTCATGCTTGAATAACTACCCGTACATAAAATAAAGAACATAGCATAAGTAATGGCAGAATTATCGGTGTTAATATTTTGTAGGAATTTATTACGAGCTATCTTCATTCTATGAATTAACTAATTCGGGTTCCCATTTCACAGTGCGTTCGGGAAGGTGATTTTGCAAGTTGGCGAGAGGTTTTCGATCTTCGTTCTGACTTCACACAGGTTAGTTTTTAATATTTAGGAATATTCTTGTGATATTGTTATAATACAACTATGATAAGTAGAATATTAGTACAACTAGTATCACATACAACTAGTATGCCCAAATGGTAGGAGGACTCATTGCTACACCATAATTGAGATCTTGATTTAATCCTAAGTGTAGTGGAAATGACTCAAAATCATACCTTGAAATCATGCTAGTTGCATTTAGAACAAAGTTTTAAATGTTCATTTTTTTAGAAGTTTTCACGGACTACTTGTCTTATGTTAAAAATCGGTCTGCGTTGAACCAAGTTTTGATTCAATTTGGAAAAATTGAGAAAGCATTTTCATGCTATGAAAAATTTATGGGAGTATCATAAGATATGTAGGATAATACATAAAATTTATGAAAAATTTTAACATCATTTGTTATGTTTTAAAAATCAAAATCGAAAGCAGAATAAAAATCAGTTCACGCGGACCACTTGAAGTGGTCAAGCAAAGCTCCGTTCACGCGGACCACTTCCAGTAGTAGGCGCAAAAAGCTCGTTCACGCGGACTACTTCCAAGTGGTCGGCGTGAAGCAACTTTTGCCGAGATTTTATTCTGCTTCGATTTTGATTTTTAAAATATAACAAATGATGTTAAAATTTTTCATAAATTTTATGTATTATCCTACATATCTTATGATACTCCCATAAATTTTTCATAGTCCTTATTTCACAGTGCACGCTCTTTGGAAGGTGATTTTGCCATTGGTATAGGTTTCCGATCTTCATTCTGACTTCACATATGCTAGTTTTTAATATTTAGGAATATTATTCATGCAATAATTTGGTTGCATGCGGGGTGATTAGTTTTAGCCATTAAAATTTTCAAGTTTGTCTATATATACTGTCTAAATGTACTTGTTTGTTACGAGCCATTTGTTTGAGCAACGACGTGATGGCGGCCATTGCGGTTCGAGCTTCTTCGTGAGTCGATCGATGCCCACATCGTGCGAGGGCAATTCTGCGGGAACTATGGTCCGACGCATTACTATATTACTGTCATCACTTGTTTTTGAAGACGCATAACCACTTTGTCGTTAACGTTTGATTGCCCCCTCTCGCAAGCCGATCCGCACAAGATAAAAAGTTGGACTATCGATTTCATATTCCACTAGCTCGTGCGGTCTACTACCGTTTGCGCTCCTCATGGATGGAGCTCATTTCGCAGGAGGCTTGACCACACCTATGCACGCCATTAATCGTGCACTTCTCCGGTCTCGTCGGCCGATGGCGCACGGAGACACACACCTTTCACCTACCATTCGGTGAGATGTCCATCACTTTGAAGGGCGTGGCCATGCTAACCGGCACGCCCATCGAAGCGCCGTTGGTTCTTCCTCGCCCCGAGACAACAATGGCGACACTACATCGCGGAGAGGTATTACATGATATAATGTTATTTCATATTTGTAATGTGCACGATATTATCGACTCTCTTAATCCGGAGTTCATGCAGGTTCGGTGTCCCATACGTACAGAAAGAAAATGGTGTCTCTATGACTTGGCTACTGAGGATTACAGAATACAATCCATGCCCACCGATGCCGACGAAGCTCCGTGGGCGCCACTACGAAGTGTACCTCTACTACTTGCTGGGTGGTGTCATGTTCACGACGACTGCCGGAGACGTCATCTTCCCGCACATCGTGTGGATTGCTAAGCGCTTGTCCGCCAACCTTGATGACATCGACCTACGGTGGGGATCTGCGGTCTAGCGGACACCTACCGTGGTTTGTGCGATGCATGCCAGCGCGAGACTTACGAGGGCACTATTATGGATGCCCGCAACTCCTTGGATGTGGAGTTGGGAGTACCTTCCGGTCTCGGCGGAGGTGCGTCAGGTACTACCTGTTGTCGTAGATGATGACACGCCGAGGCCACTCGCCCTACAATGGGGCACCGTTGGATGCGCCCGGCCACGATGGTCGCCGACGGTGACCACGCGAGCTACACGCGTGTTGTCGCCGACGTGGACTTGCCGACCGCAGATCATGTCAGCGGGATCCATGGACCGTAACGAGCCAAGAGCTTGCGATCGGCGGCCGTATCTCTTCGTGTTGCACGGTCGACCACGGCTGTGGATGACTACGTGCTTCCTCTTGTACATGAGCGTGGTCAAGGTCTACTCGCCGAACGGATCGAGGCGATTGGGTGGCGGCGGCCGATCCATTGCGACATCGCGGGGCCGGAGCTCTCATGGGTATGCATTTAATTTTTTCAATATTTTCCTGTATATGAAAATTTTAGAATCTTACGTCCTTGCAATTGTAGGAGAAGCACGGCGAAGGCGGTGCGGCGCATCGAATCTGGACCGTCATCCACGCTTCGCACATTACGATGGATGGAGCAGCGTTTGGAGGTTGTCCATCCTGCGGGCCATATGACCCGAGGAATATGACAACTACCTTAGATGGTACCGGGCCGCACGCGTCCCACTTTCTTGAGTGAGGAGGTCGACGAACCACCATGGACTATCAGAGGACCGATCTCGACAAGTCCATATTTTGGTACTCCCAAAACCGTACTAATGCCTTAGTAAATTTATTTACCTAAGTTCTAATACCCCGTTACCGCCATGCAGACGCAGGAGGCATCGGAGCTATATACCCAAGCGGATCAAATTGCGGCCCAAACTGCAGGCGCTTCTAGCTCCTCGTCACCAGCAAATCAGATGAGACGGTACCTCGCGTCGTGGGGTCCGATTCCTCTCGGCCGATCCGTCGTCTTGGAGGACCTTCCGTCCTTCCGCCGTAGCTACGAAGATGCTCCCATAGATCCCGCTCGTAGCTCACGAGCAAAGCGGTCATGCACCACCGTCCCTCCGGTCTTGTCGCCTGACGACGGACGTCGTGCATCCACGTCCCATGCACCGAGCCATTCCTCGCGACGTCGTTCTGTCCCCCCCATTGAAGTACCAGCTGAGGCCTTCGCACAACATGACGAAGGACTCGGTCCTTCGGCATCACCGGAGGTACCCCATTTATCGCACTCCTTCGGGACGGACGTCAGTCACACACAGGACTGGAGCGAGGCCGGAGATTTCGAGTTTGACTTCATGTCCGCCCCTACCTTCACTACTGGGCTACTTGGTGTGCAGCCACATGGACCTCCTCCCTACGAGGCGGGGACCTCACAGGCAGCGGCCGACGTACTGCGTACGGCTCCCCTAGGGACGGAGGATGCAAGTGCGTGGTACAACCAGATCCACACGAGCGGAAGGCAATACACATTCCAGCCGGGCTTCCTTCCCCAAGACGAGCATTTCGACGTACCGGCCGGCACAGAGAGGCATGGGCCATCACAGGCCGCGGGACAGAGGCAGACACATGCCCCAGAGATGTACACCCCAGAGGACTTGATCAGAAGACAGGGTGGACGACGCCGAGGAGGCATCGATGATTTTTATATTTGTGTGAGTAGATCGATTACTTTAACCTAGGCATCGTGTAAATTAACTATTGTATGGTCGATTTGAAATACTGATGTTGCCCTTTCGCATTCAAATGTTCATATCTTTTGCTAGGATGGTCGAAATAAAGTGAAATTAGTTTCTAAATTTAAGTTTTGAAATGATGAATTTGAATCTGAAATAAAAAGTTTTATGTTGCGTGCAGAAAAATATTTTTATTGCAGTTTGAATTGTAGGCTCTAAATGTGAGTTGCGAATGAAGTATACTCTCTGTTGATCCTTAAATCTTGAAATAAATACCATAGTATCTTGCAACCATATGTACTTCTTTTCTGTAAAAATATTTAAATTTGAAAGCATTTTGAATCAGTTATGGATAGTTGAAACTATAATGAGTAAGCCTTTTAAATCGATCAGAAAAATATCTCGCCTAATGCAAAAGTAAAAGAGAAAATATCGAGTTTAGTGTATATACTACCATATTACGTATAATTATTTTAATTAAAACTTGATTTGCATCTGAATCGTACTTAAGCAAAACCCTAATCGACAACGTCGTTGAAGTCTCTTGTATGGAGTTTTCATGAGTTTGTGTCGTGTGTAAGAAATAAAATAATTTGAAGTTTACGTTTAAGCAGATATATGATTGTTTGTAAGCTATTCCGTGACTATTTCCCCTTTGCACGGGGTATTTCACGGGATGCCTAGGAAGGCTTATATTACCATGAAAAGATGCCACGAGTAGTGAATTATGCTGAAGAAGCTCGGGCGATGGTAGCTAATTGACTTACAATCTACTTCACTAGAATAGCTACCATTACAACAAGGATAGCCACGCACACAATCTTCTCCAACCATTTCACATTATCTAAAAGGCGGTCCATCTTGAACATCGGCATGTTCACCCGCTCGAGAATAGGGTCCATCCTCTCCATAGTAGGATGCATCCTCGTGTAATCTGCGTGGTTGTTGCACGCTCCACCGAGGTGTGCAATGTGTCCGCCACCGGAAATATTGGCACCTGCAGCCTACGTGATGAGGTTAACACGCTTTTAGGCCGTGCAAACAAATGAGATCTCCGCAAGGAACTACACAACTCCAACCGGAAAAAGGAGCAAGCGAACTTCTAACTACGGAGAAAAAGGGCATTTGTAGAACAACCGGCCGTTATTTGCCTCGGTCTTTGGAGTAGAACACATTAGCTTGCACATGGCAATTAGGACAATCGACTTGCCTTGCGTGGCAAGCGCCACGGGCCCTCCGATTTCTGAGCTCGCCGTTTGAGACATGGTCTTTGGAGGCAAGGAATGGGATGAGGATGAGGATATGTGAATGGGTTGAGGAGGAGGATATGTGCAAGCGGAGTGATACGAAGACCTACTTATAGAGGCGATGCACACTTGTCGTCGAGAGCGCGGCCAGTGTTTTGATTTCGGTTTGGATAAAATATCGTTCATGCGGAAAACGAAATTTGTGAAATCGGTAATTTCGGACAAATCTCGTCGGAAATTCAAATCCAAATTTTGAATCCGGTTTTTTCTCTGGAAATGCGAATTGGCGAGAATTGGCGAATCTCGTGAGAAATGGCGAAATTTCGGCCGATTGACCAATTTCTATACCGCCCGACGTGCTAACGCCCGCCGGCCGCCACTTGTTTGGACTGCGCCCCCCCCCTGGGCCCTGGCCTCGCGCCGGCTGCCTCGCCTGCACGCCATACAGCCCCTACGCCAAGGCTTCGAATTGGGACAGGGAATCTCACGGGCGATTATTGGTACATGCCAAATCACCCATGTGAGAGCATCTAGGCCCCCTATTCTTTTTATTGTACTTATTTCTGGTTGAGGCGCTCAAAGATCCTAAGTTGTAAATTTCAACCGAGCGTACATCATGTATTTGGACCGCTATTTTCGATGCAGTCTTGAGAATTATCCTTACCGAGCGCACACCATGTACGCCGGACCAACTTTTTCGGTCTGGTGCTGAGATTTCTTTTCAATCACATTTAACAAGTGTTCATCGGACAAATATAAATTATTTCTTCTATTTTAGTCCGACATAAGTTATTTTCACTTCAAATATAATTCTGGTCTATATTAAAACGTCAAAAAAATTAAGTCTCATGCGAGGCCAGGATGAGTAAGCTATTCTGATGATTCATCTAAGCGGTATGACTGTCACCCATTACTAAAGCCGCACGACTAGTCACCCATCATCGAAGCGCACGACTGTTGTGTAATCGTCTTTACAAAGTGCGCTGGCTATTTTCTCTGCGTGTCATGCGATCGACCAATTTCAAGCGGCCCGACGTGCCCAAGCTCCCGAGGGCCGCCACGTGTCCGGACTGCGCCCCACCCCACCGGCGGCCGTGTAATTTTTCCTCGCTTTCCGTGATCGGCGACCACGTAATTTTTTTCCGTGGCATGGTTGCTATTTCTTAATCGGTAGCCTTGTGGCGGGGAAGCGGGGCGGCGCATTCTTGGAGCGGCGCCGCGTGGCTGCATGACTGCCTTTTCAGTCCGACTAGACTACACACTACGGTGTTGTTTTGCAATCTGTCTGTAAGCTTACTTTCCAACACTTAGTCCATACACCACTCCTTCGAGTCTATAAAAGGCAAAGCTGCGCAGCATATATCCACAGCTCCCACTCACACTTATTCACCATGGCAGGATCCTCTAGCAGAGCATTTTTGTGGACACCTGATATGAGCAACGTAGCTCTCCATCACACGTTGAAGGTTACGCGTGGTGGGAAGGATGATCCATTCAAGGAGGAGAACTTAAGTAAAGTGGTGTCCAAATTGCAAGAGTGGCGCCCGACATTGCGGAGGCAAACCTTGACAACATCCGCCCGAACCTTGTGACCGTCGACGACCAAGACGCACTTGCAATGGTGGTGTCAAAGGTATTTGAGGTGTGCGAACTAGCCGAGCACCCTTCTTCTCTGTGTTTCTCTACAAGATATTACAAGGTGCGATGCTACCGATCGGTATGCAAAGCATATTAAGGTTAGTTATTTCACATTTGTTCACCTTACTAATCTTTTGTGCATTATACATAAGTTCACTACTTCACATGTTCGTCTTACGTGTTAGTCATTCCCGGAGGATGAAGAGTTCTTTGAACAAAGCAATCCACGAATTCTTAGCGATGCATATGCTCTTGGCAGGGGTATGATGCCGGATGGCACGTAAGAGGCGCAAAGCGGATCTAACGGGAGGGTAGAGATCGACACAAGATCGCTGCATCGGCAAGTTCAAGAGGGCGTGCAACCACCACCGGAGAGGGCATGCTCGTAACTATGCAAATGGCGATGATGATGATGATGACGATTTCGTTTCACCTCCACCTTGGCGTTCAAGCAATATTGGAAGAGGCCGTTCAAGCACCACCGAGAGGAGCATGCTCCTAACTATGGAAATGAGC
The DNA here is from genome assembly GCA_036346275.1 of Otatea glauca. NCBI lineage: Eukaryota > Viridiplantae > Streptophyta > Magnoliopsida > Poales > Poaceae > Otatea > Otatea glauca. Next base: position 7,399,715 of record CM070718.1, on the reverse strand, counting down.
GATGATGATGGCGATTTCGTTTCACGCCCGCTTGGCGTTCAAGCACCACCGGAGGGCTTGCTCCTAAATATGCAAATGGCGATGATGATGATGATGATGATTTCGTTTCACCTCCACCTTGGCGTTCAAACACTATCGAAAGAGGCCGTTGAAATATGAATGTATCTAAGTTTGTATCTCAGTTTAATAATTAGAGTTCGAAAAATCGATGCGAAATACTTCCACAAAAATTAAATTTCCTCCCAAAAAATAAATTTGAATTTTTTACTGTTCTAGCACGGCGCGTATAATTTTCCTCGCGATTAGTTTATTGCGAAAAAAATATAAGCAACGAGGCCAAAAAGGTCAAAGTTTCCTGCATTGCGCTCTGGCTCTCGCCATCGCCACGTTGCCCGGTCCCCAGCGCCGCTTGCACTGGCGACGATGAATCTCATGGGCGATCATGAAAATGTTGTGATTTGCATATAAAACTCGCTAGCAAAATAACCCTAAAAACAAACCTGCACGACGTGTCACCCTCTGTCCAAAGCTGCACGACCTTTCACCCTCTGTCGAAAGCTGTGGCGTGCGTCGTCTAATCGTCCACTCTGAGAAAGCATGCAGATGGACAACACAAGGGTGATTTGACATGACTGTGAGGTACAATAAAAAATTTCGACAGCTTAAGAGAAACCGGCGTCACTGTATTACGAAGATGACAACACATGAGTGATTTGACAAGACTAGTAGATAAAATAAATTAGGAAAAACAACTTAAGAGAAAGCTGGCATCGATTTATTTCAAATTTGGCAACAAAAGAGTGATTAAACATGATACATTGGGGACAGAGAACATTTCACACATAATCAAAGCCAAATGACTACATCTTTGGGTGGATTGGGGCACCTCCTACGGTCGTGTCGGGTTGTTTACATAACTTGCATTTTCGCAAACCGTCCACCGCATCACCAAGGCGTCCATGTCACCTTGCAACCGGTGCCCGTGGCCTCCCATGTTGTGTGCGTCTAGTCGCGGGATATGGTTTCGAGTTGGGCCTTCCATAATCTTGTAGTTCGCTCCGATTGTGAACGAACTCATCTTTGGACGCCATGTGTTCTTCAAAGCATGCGGTGTAGTAAGGCGAGATGAATCTGCGATGCATCGTTCCCACCCATGTCGCGACATGCGGCGGCGAGATGGGAGCACGGAATGTGTTGAAGCTTCGCTTGTTGCACGTGCAGTCACTTGCTCGCCTCTAGCCGACATTTGTGCACGGTGTCCCCGCGAATACCGGATGCATGTCTGCGCTTGCACATGACCTCAAATTTATTCGTTCCCAAGTCATAAATCCTTGTGCGGTGGAAGTGCGCCTTCTTCCTTCTCTCCGCGAGCATCTTCTCCACTCTGGGTGCGTACGTGGTGATGCACGCCTCGGCCGCATCACCGCGATCTCGGAAGTAATCAGCCGCCCGATAGAATGTGAGCTCAATGATTGAACACAACGGAAGAGCGCGCACACCCTTGAGGACGTTGTTGAATGCCTCCGCTATGTTCGTTGTCATCACGTTGTACCTATGATGGTGTATGTCAGCTTGTATGGAAGTGAATACAAGGAGGTGAAATGATTTGCGTTAAGTTATGGTTCGTCCATACCTCGCTCCGTTCGTGTCGTGGAGTAGCGCCCACCGCTCTGCTGGCTTCCCCGCGATCCACTGGCTGAAGGTGGGCGAGTTCGAAACCACGGTGCGCCCTTCCACCATTTGCGAACGGAGTTGCCGCTCCAGGATTGGTCGTCTTCCATCATCTTAGTGTGGTCTCGTGCGTTTGCGTCCATATCGCGTTGAACTTGTGTGCTTGGTTCTGCGCAGCACATAGCTTTGAATCTCTTGACCGGGGCCTTGTTCTTGTACCTTGTGTACGAGTTCGCACCAAGGTGGCGCATGCACCATCTTCTCTCAACATCGGGCCAGCTAGTGTCTGAGGACGTGCTGTCGTGCATGACATCCAACGCGTGGAGGAGGCCTTTGTTCCTATCCGAGACAACGCATACGCGCTCCCGGGTACCGACGACCCGGCTCTTGAGTAGAGTTAGGAACCACAACCAGCTGTCATTGTTCTCGCTCTCGACGAGAGCGAACGCCACTGGGAGGATTTGGTTATTTGCATCAGCAGCGAGTGCAGTCAGCAGCGTCCCGTGGAACTTCCCACTTAGGAATGTCCCGCCCACGCATATGGACCGGTCTACAATACCGAATGCTTGATGCATTGACCGAATGACCAGAATATCCTAATTAGGTACCGGTCCGCCGAGCTGACGGACCCATCTTCTAGTATGACGGGCTCATCGGCCACTGCGAACTGAGTGCCCGGGTTCGTCATGGCGATCTTCTGTAGCAGCCTAGGGGCATAGTTGAAAGACTCCTCGAATCCCCCAAAAAGCATCTTCAATGCCTTCGCCGCTCTCCAAGCCGTATGGTGCGTGATGACCATCCCGTTTAGCCTGGACCTCCTCCATAATTTTTCGGGGAGTCATCCCTATGTCGCTTCCAACGATGGACACGAGGATCTGGGCTACAAACCTCGCATCCACAAGTTGGTTCATGTTCCTTACGGACTCCTCCGCACGTATGAGGCCTATTTCTACTTATGATGAAGTAGTCTTCATGCTTGGGTGCGTGAACCCGTACAAAGAAGGGACAATCTGGGTACCGTGCACCTAACCTCGACGAGGAGGGCTCGGACGGAGGCAGTGTGCTCCGTCTTGTCATGGCGGCATAGTTGCTAAGAAAGTGAATTGCCTCCAGCTTGTTATGGAACCGTTGTCCGGTTTGGACATCGTTCTGGGAGTACCCCCACGCGGATAAGTTACTGTAATCCGTGAGGGTACAATCCAGCTGACCGATGGCCCTGAAGTAATGTATAGCGGTGTTGGGTCATCATTGTGCCGCTTCTTCATCCCCGCTTCCGCCGTCTTCATCATCCATGCATTCCCCATCCACCTCCGCCGCCTCATCTTCTTCTTCACCTCCCCCCGATGCCCCCTCCTCTACAATTGCGTTGGTTCGGGTGGTGCATGTAATATGTCATGTTCTACTGCTCGGGAGGTAGAGGCCTCCTCTACGGCCGGTGCCGTGGCAATATCTCCACGTATACTCCTATCTCAAAATTCTCTTCACCCGCTGCGGACATACAAAGCCCACGCGCTTTCATTCCGTAGCGGGAAGAGCGTGTACACAACCATCGGGCTGTTGGGGACAAACCGTGGACGAACCCCATCGAAACGAACTCTATGCGTCTCAAGATTCACACGCAGTAGAGCGATGACATGTGATTTGAGCTGCCAGAGTTCGTTCGGGGTGGCTATTGTGCTATCTATGTGTAGACAGTTATCAATGCTCACCACTCTCCCGTGCAAGACTACGGGCCGTTCTCCGAAATAAATTTTAAACGGCATGTCCATCTGTAGCAAATATCGCACTATTAAAAGACATTTAGACAGGTATATATAGACAAACTTGAAAATTTTATTCCTAAATACATGTTATTAGTAGCGATTTGAATTTTAAACCGAAATTTGATTTTTTTGGCGGATCGACCGGATTATATCAATAAGTTCTCGAAGTGATCTTCAATGATGATGTTTGAAAAGTTTATTTTTGGACTTCTTGGCATTTAGTGAAACACTCTCGAATTTGAAAAAATTGAGAATGCATTTTCATGCTATGAAAAATTTATGGGAGTATCATAAGATATGTAGGATAATACATAAAATTTATGAAAAATTTAACATCATTTGTTATGTTTTAAAAATCAAAATCGAAGCAGAATAAAAATCGAGTTCACATGGGACCACTTGGAAGTGGTCAAAGTTTCCGCTCACGCGGACCACTTGGAAGTAGTCCGGCGTGAGCAGCTTTTGCGCGGACTACTTCCAAGTGGTCCGCGTGAACGGAAGTTGCGCCGGACCACTTCCAAGTGGTCCGCGTGAACTGATTTTTATTCTGCTTCGATTTTTATTTTAAAACATAACAAATGATGTTAAAATTTTTCATAAATTTTATGTATTATCCTACATATCTTATGATACTCCCATAAATTTTTCATAGCATGAAAATGCTTTCAATTTTTCCAAATTAAAGCGAAAAACCGGTTCAACGTAGGACCGATTTTTAACATAAGACAAGTAGTCGTGAAAACTTGGTAAAAAATGAACATTTAAAACTTTGTTCTAAATGCAACTAGCATGATTTCAAGGTATGATTTTGAGTCATTTCCACTACACTTAGGATTAAATCAAGATCTCAATTATGGTGTAGCAGCGAGTCCTCCGGCCATTTGGGCATACTAGTTGTACTAATATTCTACTTATCATAGTTGTATTATATTAATATCACAGTAATATTCCTAAATATTAAAAACTAACATGTGTGAAGCTGTAACGAAGATCAGAAAACCTCTGCCAACTTGCAAAATCACCTTCCTGGAACGTACCTGTGAAATGGGGAACCCGAATTAGTTAATTCATAGAATGAAGATAGCTCAGAATAAATTCCTACAAAATATTAACACCGATAATTTCGCCATTACTTATGCTATGTTCGTTATTTTATGTACGGGTAGTTATTCAAGCATGAAGATTTGTCCATAATACACTACATCGTCCATAATATACTATTACTCGTGAAGATTTGTAACTAACCTTCCAAAGTTGTACCAAAGATCAATAAAGCACGAGCAATGTACCAATAAATATTCCTAAAAATACCGCAAAATACAAATCCCAAATGAAGTACTTGAAAATTTTTAGACTTTACGAAAATTTTAACAAACTAAACACCGACGAACTAATCTCCGTCTTCGCTCTCGGTTACGCTTGCTCTCTACTACTATCTTGTGAATGCATTGCCGCTCTCTGCGTTCCCTCCGATTTATATCGAGAAAAAGTGCTAATGAGGGACATCGACTCGACTGTCTTTGCTTTCGGTCTTTGGGCGCATGCATCTGGTCGCCAAAATACCAATAATCATGAGCCACGCCAACCAATCGAGGCTAGCCCGTCTTTCACTAATTATACTTTTCACTAATCATTTTACTAATTGTACTTTTACTGATTATACTTTCTACTAATTATTTTACTAATTATAATTTTACTAATCGGCATGTACTTTGCACTAATCATCCGCATGCACTTTTGCCTAATCGGCATGCATGCATGCATGGAATCTTGGCCTTCGAGACCAATCGGCATGCATGCATGTCACTTTGTGTCTAATCGCAGGAATGCATGTGAATTTGTGCAGTAGCTTAACCGGATTTTGAAAAACCGGGTATGAGGCCCACCCATACCGGTTTTGAAATTCGGTATGGGTGGGTTCCCCATACCCGAATTTCAAAATCCGTATGGCTTAACCGGTTCTGGCGTCTGGGTATGGTTAGCGGATTTTGATTAGGGTATGGTAGGGTTTTTCGTAAATACGCAAACATGTTGTATCATTCTCTAATTTCCGACAAGATTTTGTCAGATTCAAAAATTTCATGTGGGAAATTTTTGAATACAGTACCCGGGTATGGTAGGGTTTTTCGTAAATACGCAAACATGTTGTATCATTCTCTAATTTCCGACAGTATTTTGTACTGTATTCAAAAATTTCCGATGCGGTGGTGTCATGTGTCGACTGTGACAGTGTCCTCGGAGTATTAAATCTTTTTGCAGTCTGCTGATTGGAAAACACGAATGAATGCCATGGTTGCGCCAATACTGGATAAGGGTCTCGCTTGATGGAACCTTTTCTTGCTTTACCCTCGCTTGCTTGTCTGTTTGGAATCTCACTTGTACTGTAAGTACTGCCTGTATTCTGCTGCTCTTTGGCATATTTTGAAGGCACGGTGTATTTACCACACTTTTTCCCCAGCTTCATCTCTTTTTCTTCCAAAAATAAAATAAAATAAAATAAGTTTAGCATTTTTCTCGATCATAGAAGCACAAGCAAGAAATGCATGTTATCTACCGTGGCAGGTTATTAGCACCGCAGAAGCTCTGTCCATCATGGCACCTTTCTGATGGTAGAAAGGTACAGACCCCACCTTTCTACCAAGCTCAGGTACCGTAGGTCCGCAGTAGCCTGTTTGCCGTGTTGGGTTCTCCGACCGTGTTGTGTCTACAAGAGGTGCTACGGTGTCGACGGCTAGCTGTAGTAGCAGAGTAAGGTAGATGACACGTGTTGTCTACCTATGCTTCTACGATCGAGAAGATTATGAGATAAAAAATTTGTTGTAAAGAAGGTCAAAGAAAAAAAAAGTGTGAAAGGGAGGTCAAATAGAACATTGTGCTTATCTAGTTTTTGTAGCTCTTTTTTTGCAAAACTAGCTTCCTCGCGAATACATTTGCAAAAATAACCCCCTATCCCACCGCGGTAGGCACAGCAAGCGACACTTGTCCGCCTAGGAGCGTGGAAACAAACCGGCGTTGCAGCAGCACACGTGAGCACACGGTAATATACCTTTTGAGTGTCGGGTGGCATGGCAATGAGTCGTGCCCGCGCACACGCCCCAGTGCTGACTTGTTTCCGCGCTCTCCAAGAGCGGCAGGGGACAAGTATCGACTATCACGCCTTCTGTGATAGAGAAGGAGTTTATTTTTATAAATATATTTGTAATAGAGCTAGTTTTGTAAAAATCGAGTACGTGGGCTATATATATAAGCACAGTAGTAGGCAAAAAGGTTTGCTTATATTTTTTTTTACTGTCTATGTAAATGAGGCAAAAAGTATTATTTCGGTGACCATAATGTCTTTTTTTTTATGTTCTAGCGAAGAAGTTCCTTTAGTGCTTTCTGCTTCTAGCCGCATGGTGTGGCAGCTTTGCTGCATTACTAGCATTTATGCCCTCCACCAACCTGACCGATTCGGGTCTAGCCCCAACCATTTTCTGCCGTACGGACGAGATAGGCTTTGATAACAAGTCAAGTCGGTCCTCCAGTTGGACGCACTCAATTATTGGTGGGTGTGCGTAAGGTTTTACTGAGATTAAAAATCATACCATAAAACCAACCTAACCAGTAAACTTGATTTGACCAGCTTACCGAAATAAAAAAGTGCATTTATAATTAGATAAAGTAGTAATTAAATGTCTATAAACTATTGTTTTACATGAAAATAATATTGCTAGATTTGTCAAAGTAATAATCAAATGTGTAATAATTTTTACTAACATATAATTAGATATATCAATGGTCAAAGGTGTGAATTAGAAACCATATGAATGGCCAAAACGATAAGTAAAAAAAGAAAATATTATGGTATTTGCTAATACCAAACCGAATTTTATTTAGTATATTTGGTATCACATTTTAAATTACCTATGTTAAAAAAACCATATTTATCGGATATACCGAATGCACATCCCTAGTTATCGGTCTGCTTCTCACAAAATCGCACCTGCATTCTTCATGAGCAGATCACAAGTGCGGCAGAGAGGCAGAATATACAAAGAAAACAGACAGATCAAGGCAAAACCGAGGACCGACCGTGGATTATCTTATCTAACAATCGCCTATCCGGACGAACGAGATGCTCTGATTTCTCAAAGAGCAAACGGGAGGACAACCGAAAGGAGAGGAAGTACGAGGGAGTCCACTTCTCTGTAGCTACCATCTGTGCCTGTGCATAGTGCGATTCCGTAAGGTTGGTTGAGACTTGAGAAAGATTAGTAGATGCCGACTTAGGCAGCGCGCTGATCCCGTTTTCTTTCCCTGTTCCACGTGCTTAAACGTGGAAAACGATGGATCGCGCGTTGTTGGTTGGTGCTTTGGTGTCGCCATTCAACTCCAAAATGTTTCAGTCATTGCATGCCATAAGAGATTGTCTCTTTTCAGAAGTAGAATTTTCTCCATTCCCTCTCATGAATCTCTTCTGGTCATAATCAGGACGCCACACTCAAGCCTTAAATGTTTAGCCGTTCCAAAATTCAGGTGCAACTTATTGCGACAAATTGTTGGTGGCACTAGTGATACATCAGATTATGCAGCTGAACTGCTGAAGCAGAGCACTTCTTTCAAGCTCACCGAGCAGAGGCCTTTAGCTTCCTAAAAGCAAAACTTGCACTCGATCTTACTGCATTCTGAGTAGTAATATCTTCTTGGCTGAGATGAATTGCCATGGCCTTTGAAGTTAGTGCTTGAAGTGCCTAACGCCGGTGAAGACGAGAGACACGCCGTACTTGTTGCAGCACTCGACGGCGTCCTTGTCCCTGATACTGCCTCCGGGCTGAGCAATAATGATTCCAATCCCGTTCTGGCATGCCTCCTCAACGGCATCGTTCCAAGCTGCACATTTGACAGCAGCATCACTAGCCAAATATCAAGGGCAAAATAGTACTCCCTCCGTCCAAAAATATAAGGCGTATTTTGACTTTGCACAAGGATTAAGGTTGCGTTGAAATTAAGAAAGTTACGCGAGAAAATAACTTAGATGCCCTACTTACTTGTCTTAGAAGATGAGAGGTATATTTTGTGTAGGTGGTAATGAATAAATGCATATAATTGAGAGAGAATAAATAGGAGTATAAAAAGAAAGGTATCATTAAATCTAATAAATAGGAGTATAAAAAGAAAGGTATCATTAAATCTACATACATATAAAGAAAGGTATCATTAAATCTACATCCAAGTCTTATATTTATAGATAAGATCATTTAAAAAATAAACCTTATAAACTTGGACAGCAACTTGGATAGCGGAAGTACTAAGGAATGGGGAACAACTGTACTGTTTCTTACCGAAGGGGAAGAAGGCGTCGCTTGCCAGTGCAGCTCCTTTGGCTTCTTCTCCTGCTTTTTTTAGTGCAATTCTAAGACTCTCTCGTCTGTTTGGCTGACCACTCCCCATCCCCAGCATGCAGTTGTTCTACAGCGACAACATCAAGTGCATCACTGAGTCGGTCCAGTGATTGAAACAACTGTAATCATTAGCTCGCTAAATTTACACTGATGGCTCAAAGGAATACACAAACCTTGGCTACCACAATGGCATTGCTCTTGACATGCTTAGCGCAAAGCCAGGCAAATTTGGCATCCAAAAGCTCATTCTCTTGTGGAGTCCTCTCAGACACACTTGTAAAGGTGATGTCTTCAGGGGTTAGATCATCAGACTCTTGAGCTAACCACCCACCACTGACTTGCCTAAGTGAATGCATCCCTCTTCCACTTCTCTTTGCCTCGAGTATTCTCAGCGTCTTAGACTTCCCTTTGAGAATTTCAAGACCCTTTTCTGTGTAGCTGAGTGCAACCACAATCTAATAGAACATTCGTGTTGACCATCTGTAGGACTCCTGAACTCACGCATTTCCTTTGCAAGGTCCTAAATATATATAGAAGTAAATGAATAGAAGTGATCAATGATAGAAGCAAGAGTAAGAAAGATCCAGCTTTTGAATACCTCGTCAATTGTCGTATTGAACGCAACTATCCCACCAAATGCACTAACGGGATCTGCCCTTACAGCCAATCTGTACGCTTCAAGGATATCCTGTCGGGACGCTACTCCACAAGGATTTGTGTGCTTCACCACAACACAAGTAGGACTATCAAACTCTGATACGCAGTTCCATGCAGCATCAGCATCCAAGTAGTTGTTGTAAGACATTTCCTGTAAAAGAAGATTTAATTTTGAGAACTCCTTAAGATATGTAGAATATAAGTTATACTGTGTAAAAGGATATCCTTTAACTTAAAAAGCACGTGGATAATGAACCATTGTATTCATATTGGATAAAGCTAGGAAAAAATGCTGTCCTGTAAGTTATGTTGATTAGGTTATGTATCAACTTTCCTGTTCTGAATTTCATCAATTTACCTGTCACTTCAGTGCCATAATAACAATTAAAGTTTGTGATAAACACTCACCTTTCCATGGTGTTGAATAGCAGTTGCAATACCGCCAGCACTGACTAAATAAAGGCTCTTGTCAGCATAAAAGGCAGCCTTTTGATGAGGATTTTCACCATACCGAAGTGCAGACTTCAGTGACAGAGGCACAGTAAAGCTTGGAGGGAATGTATCTCCTACAAACAACATAATGTGCTCATTGTCAAATAGTCGTTAGTCAATATAAGCAATAGAATTCTTCAATCGATTGCAGAGCCAATACCTTTGTGAGATTGCTTCCAGAACCACTCTGAAACAGCAGAATCATAAGAAGCAACATGCTGAAAATCTTTCCATGCCAACATCTTCTGGAACTGCTGGTCATCTTGATTTCCTTGAAGGTATTCCAGTAGAGCAGGATAATCATTATGATCCACCACAACAAGAACATCCTTATGGTTCTGTTAAATTTCATATTCCTCTTTATATAACGTCTATAGTCAATACTCAACAAAACACTAAAAGCACCAGTTACTAACAACACTTTATACCATTCCAGGAAAATGTGTAATTTCTTCAACTTTTGTCACGTTAACTCTTGCTATTTCCAGGCTAGATGTTGTTCCACCAGTGGAAACAATAGAGTACCTATAAAAGCAAAATGTTGATAAGATGTTTCAACTTGAAAATTTTCGGCTGAGTTTGTTTCCTCCTGTTTACCATCATCTATTGGCAATTTGGTAGGAAGTCTATTCAAGCCAGGTCCAAATACTAACGATAGGCTCAACGAAAAACATCATAAAACATTATTGCTGATTACCGTTCTGTACTTTTTGAGAAAGGACAAACTGTGAATATCAGTTAACAAGCACTGCATGGAAAAAATAGAAACCCTGATGACACTGACACAAATTTTACAGTGTAACAGGATTTGAATCAACAAGAAAAAAACAGTAGGAATTTCAATCATAAAATTCAGGAGACAAATGTCAAAAGCCTGAATAGTTACCCCAGACCCTGAAGACCATTTCCAAGAGTTTCCTCCCTGTCACTGTAGGAGTTTTCCATCAGTTAATAAACGGAATCTAATCTTAAGCTGCGAATTAGGAAAAGGGTAATGAAAGAACATGTGCAATATCTTATGGATATATATAGCATACCCATTGGTTGAGATTACTGAACAATGAAAAGGTTATTAATCTCCAATAAACAATGACCCAATTAGATATCCAGTGGTCTCAACAAGACGGTGGCCCGTATAGCGCTATGGGTGGTAAACAGTTCTAGAATTTAAGCATGATTTTGGTGATGATTTTCCAGATTAGACAAATTGAAGGATTACATACGGAATGCTCTTGATCAAGAAAAACACAATTTACCAATACATTAACAGAGAAACTGACAGAAGCATCGAATCTAAAAGCTTAACGAGCTATTAGTGGTGACTACCGCACGAACCGGTCCAAAAATCTCACCTTTCTTCAGTCAAAATGTACAAAGATGAACTTTTTACTCCCACGAAAAAGAGCAAAACAGTACAAAGCGCAGGGGAAAAAAGAAGAAAAAGAAAAGTGAAGAAAAAAGACGCCCACCGCTTAGCTTCGCCTCCGCCGCTGCCATGGCGGTCCCCACGGACCGCGCTGCCGCCGCCGACAACAGCGGCGACACCACGGACATGCGGCCCTGCAAGGAAACCAAGCACCACGTTCACTAAGCATACAGTAAATCGGGGTGAAAAAAGGAGCTGGTAATAGGGGCGGAGAGAGTACGGGGCGGTGGGGAGCGGGGACGAATGCGTGGTGGCGGTTGCGGAGAGGGGACGCGCGTAAGCCGCCGGCGAGGTTAGCGGCGGCGGCGGGAGAGGAGAGCAGGTAGAGTGGCATCGTTGTGGTTTACCTATTGGGCGGCGGCGCGGCGCTTCGAGCTTTGCTTAGAGAACGGGAGAAGATGCGGTTTACAAAGAAAGGCGCCTTGTCTTTAACTCAATTCGAGCTCTGAGCCTCTGAGTATTCACCGAGGGCCAATTTGATTTGAAGTTAATTTTATCATATCTAAATTTAATGATACTATAAATTCTTAGATAGGTGTTTAGTTTATTGTCACAACTATAGCTTACCACACTTTCTTAGCTCCATATCTCACACGTTATAGACTTAATTTTTTACCGAACTTTATCATACTTGTAGCACTAAATTTTGTTGTTATAAAAAATATGACAAGCTATACTTACTTAAGGTTAGTTAAGATAAAATTGACTCTAAACCAAACAGCCTATAAAAATATATCTAAGAAGCCCACACTAAAAAGCCCCAATGTAGATGAAGATGAATAGCAATAATAAGTCTAGGAGAAATTGGATTGAGCTGAACTGGAAGCACACTTTTGTCGTTCTGTATAAGCACGCAGCAGTCAACTGTTTTCTGGAAGCAAAACAGAAGTTTTTTTTCTACATGTGAATAAGGCGTTGTTGATCGCTGGAATTTAGTGGCGCGAAGTAACGGTCTGCAACAAGAATGGACGCTTTGTATCGGTACAAAATGACCACTTGCATGAAGGACCTGTCGGTAATGCAGCATTACAATCAATGAGGTCTTCCCTGAAATTAACCGCAAAACAATCGGTAGAAACGATATCAAGAATCTCTTTCAACATCACGAGGATCAATAACGAATTCACTTGAATTCAGACATTTCACAGGCATGTGGCATGTCGCTCCACGAGGAAGAACTGAACGCAATTCCATCAGCGAGATCAGGTTTGCACTCGGTATTCATGTCATTGCCCAGAAGCATCGCTATGGCATTGTCGAAAATGGATGGATCAGCTGTGTTCATAGAGAATAAGGCATCTGGCTTGAAATTATCAGGATGAGGTGAAGCATTCCCAGCCCCAGGCTCATATTTAGCCTCCATCGCGTGCCCTCCAGAACCCCCGGTGAAGGGCTTTGTGCTGAAAATGAATATGTTATAAATAACAGAAGCAATCACCATGAAGAAAGGATGAGGAATTTAAATGTACTTACCAGGAGAAATTTTGGAGCGCTGAGATATACGAATTGATGCAGCACTAAAAGAAGGGGCGGATTCAATGAATTAATTACCACTGAAAGGAGCGTATTCATTCATGAAAGAACTGGAACGTTCTTCGCACAACCGAGGTCGCCACGGGTTCAGCAGCTAAAAAACACGACCAGGCGCTCGCGGGGAAGAATCTAACGCGGGTCGCCGTGCTGCAGGCGAAAGCTCTTACCGTTGCGTTGCACGGCCGGATGCAAAAACTGACCGCATCAAAATACTTGAGGTGGGCAAGCAGCTGAGTCACACGGACGACGTGACTGAACGCTGAGCCAACCGTACTCACGGGAGAGCGGTGCGCTGTTCGCGCGCGCGGCCACGTCGCCCAAAATATGACGCGGCACGCAGAGGAGATGGGAATCCTTCCGGCTTTATATACGGTAGTATTAGGAAATCATCTTTTTTTACTCTATAGTAATCTTTTTTAAAAGTAAATTTGGCCTCTTTGTGAATGTGTGTCACCTTCCGGTGCTTCCGCTGTCGGTGATAGAGGTATCTTCCTAATTACATTCGTAAGGGGGCAGATTTACAAAAAAAAAATAGCACACACGAGGCTAAAAATGATAATTTCACAATTATATCAAAGCAGTAGAGGAACTAGAAAATCTTCATTGGGTTGCACGCTTCACACGTACAACTCTATAGTCCTGTACAATGATTTCGTAAGATTATAAATCCAACACATCTATTTGAAATTTACTAAAAATACAATACATATAGTTCTAAGGTATTAAAAATCACAAATCACTAGAATTAAAACCAATTCAATCAACAAATTTGGAGCATTGAGGAGATGATCTTGTAGCACTTTTCAAGTTTTTAAAGTGTCAGGGAATTAAAACAAATTTAATCAATAAATATAGTCCATCGAGTAGACTATCCTGTAGCACTTTTGAAAGTTTGGTGCCACCCCTGATCAAAGACACCACTGTTGTTCGAAGTTTTGCACTTTGGGCCCTGCAGCATGATTGAACGCACAATCGATTTCAATTTCTTAAAATCATTGAGGTGAGGTGGGGAGGGGGAGGGGGAGGGGGAGGGGGATCAGTCCATCGGCCCGACCAAGGTTTGTGCGACAAGCTACCCGACCCTCTGCATAAAAGGGGCAAATGGAGAGCAAATCTCATTCTAATTTTACCGCTGCCCTCTCTTCGCGGTACGTTTCCTTCGCAAGTTTTATCAATGATGCATGCCATAGTACTGTTCTGATCGGTGATTACATTTATTTATTTATTTATTTATTTTCAGGATTTCTCAAAGGATTGCGGGTTCACCCAATGGCTGGACAACAAATTCCCCGTGGAGGCGGCCGAACACATCAACTACCTTCGAGACAGCGTTGAATCGCTCGAGCTGCAAGTTGAGAACCTTCAGAACGAGCTCGACGAACTTCGCCGCCGACACCGGAAGAAATCCACTGGAGAAGTCGTTGTCAGTGATGGTGACAAGTCCTCCCCGTCCTGCAGCTGCAACAACACCCCTTGCGATTGTCGCGATCGAGACAGCCATTCACGCCCACGCCAAATACGTAGGCTGGCCACGGACAATTAATTGGCCATATATGGTTTGATCTGTCGTGCATTTCATGCTGTTCATTTTCTTGTTCAGTCATCAGCTGCCATGCCAACCATCGTGCTCTGTAAATCCGATATATGATCTAGATAGTTGGATCTGTTGCACTCTTTATGGCTTATTTTGGAAGCCTGTGTCTGTGTGTATGTAGCCTATGCATTTTTTTTAGTTCTCTTCCGAACGAGAATACAAATCTAGACTCCTTCTCGACCGCGGAAGCATATGTAGGTGGCACAAGTCACCTACCGCGCTCTCTACCATAACAAATGGTTGACACCACAGATGCCTCCTATCGAGCTCGGTACAGTGGTAGGTACCTGCTGAGCTCGGTAGGAGAGGTACTGCCAAAGACGGGCGGTGCAGATGGTCTTGCCGAGCCCGGCTCCCACGGTGGTCCCGTCCCACCTATCATGATAGACGTTGTTATCGTGGTCTCGGCTACCTATCGAGCTAGGGGAGCGCAGAAGGCGACACATGTCGCGCCATTGTTGCTTCCGCGGTTAGAAATTGAGCCATTTTTGTAGTTCCATTCGTACATAGGCTAAATTTGAAAGGAAAAAAAAAACGAGTGTTCCATATAAGCCAAAGCTTCCTTATTTTGCTCTATACATGTTTTCTGACTAATCTGAAACTGTGGTTATGTTATGAGCTCTGTTACTTGCCTAAAAATATTTTTTATTTTGCATGAACATGCCATGCATTTTGTCTCAACGTCTGTACAATAAATGTTTCGAGTGTCATGTCGAATTTGACCAAGGTAGCTCTAAAACAAACAGACCATACAGAAAACCTGAAGACTGTCACAAGTGGCAATTCGAAAGCTGTAAACGCCGTTGAATTGAATCCATCAAGGCTTATGGAACCAGTGAATGCCACGACAAAGAAGGATTTTTCTTTCTATGGTAACGATGGGCTTTGAATCTTACAGACTACAAAACACAAAACGAGAGCATTTGCAGCATGAAGCCATGGACACCGCCTGGTTTGTTGCCCTTAATTTTTTATGCTTCTATGATCCAGGGGCGGATCCAGTATACAATGACGGGGGTCAAGTGACCCAATGCCATTTAGCTTGACGCAAAATAAGTTAAAGTACCATTACTAATTCATGCCCATAGATATGTCTATGGTGACCCCCAGAACCCCTTCTCCTGGATCCGTCACTACTTCTATCGGGCGCTAACCAAACCGACCTTGATGCCCTTGCTTTGTTTTACGACTCCTACTTAACTGTCTGCAGTACACTGTCCTCCTGCTCTGTGTTGTCTGTCAAAGGTAGGGCTGTAAAAGAAACCGGAGGTTTGCGAGTTGCTCGAGCTCAGTTCGCTCTAGGCTCGATTCGAGCTCCAAACGAGTTAAACTCGAGCTTGATCCTGAACTCGCGAACTTCATCAAGCCGAGCTTGAATAGCTGGCAAGTCTAATAAATTTACAAATTACTTATTAAATATTACTATATATTAACTCTTACCGAGCTTACTTGAGCGGAGCTCGAGTTTGAATATTTTTTATTGCTGAAAAAATATTTTTACTCGAGCTTGGACTGAACCGAAGTCTAGCCTGGGTCCAGGTTCGAAACCCAATTTGAGCTTCGAGCTTGGCTCGAGCTTTTACCGGGCTCTAGCCTGGGAGACAAGGCTCACTCGAACTTGGCTCATTTGCAGGCTTAGTCACAGGCAATCAAGCAGCTCCCTTGGCCCGCCGGTCGCTACACATGCTGCGCCTGCACGCGACAACCTGCGGGACGTTCAGTCACGAAAAGTGTTTTGGCATTCGGGCTAGGCCGCAAGTAGGGGTGCCCCGATCTTCGCAATACTCGATTTCAGCGGGAACTTCTTTTCCTTTGTGTTCTTTCGGTTGAATTAAGTTTTGACCTAAGAGATGGAATCGAAGGCAGTAACACTTTCACTTTCTTGCATCGTCTTCTCTTCTTGCAAAGGTATGGTACGACTTGCACTAGAATAACAAGAATCAATCTAGAAGCAAGTGAGAAGAACTCTCCAAACTGTATGCAATGTTAGCCACGGATTGAAGAGATAGATCATGTAGACCCCGTGAGCAATCTCCAAAAACAATGTACTCTTGGCCTTGCTTGCACACAACAAATCCTAGATGGGAAACTCTTATGCATACACACGCTCAATGGCACCACAAACCAACTACGTCTTTTCTTTATTTCTTATGCATAATCTGATTTATTCAATTGGTATGCCCCTAAGTCTTATATTAGTGCATAATGTATGGCCAAAACACATCTAAATCAACTTAAATTCACCTCCTAAACATATACAACTTAGACTCTAAGAGATAGAAAGAGATTACAATTTTAAAACTCAAATTTGGCTAACCTGTAGGATGAAACTTGTTGGTAAAATAAAAAATAGAAGGAAGCAAAATTGAAAGGTCTCGCTGTGGAAAGAAATAAAGATAATCTTCTAAACTTTTAGGAAAGTATAAGAACATCAGAATCCGAGCTCAGACGTGACAGTTTTGAACTTTTTAATTCGACATGTGCTATCAATCCGAGTTGATTTCTTTCCTTCTTTCCAAACCGAGTTGGACTCTTTCCTTACTTCTCTCCCACGACTTAGGCTCTTCTTTACTCTTCCTAAATCATGTACAAGCCCGCATACCCTCCATATGTGTGGCCCATGTGGCCATACCCTCGGTGTCCCATGCGGCCATACCCTTGACTGACCCATGTAGCCATATGTAGCACAGGTGTTGGCTTCATATGATTTGCGTATTGCGGAAACAATATGCTTATTATGTTTTAGTGTTCCAACCATCCTCCCTTATCCTTCCTCCCTCATCTCTTATTGGCCGCATGATTGATTTGTTCTTTCTTGCTTAAAACAACACCACCGTATTATTTGATCTTATTTTGAACACAAGAAAATAATTAAAAGTGGTGTTGGCAACTGAGGCCGTGCCAGTAACAAAAAAGTATGAATACGAAAATTCCGTAGAAATTGAGGAGAGAGGGGGAGAGACTGAGGGTGTCCTAAAATGTTGATAATTCTCCGTTTTTATGAACATCTACAAAAATTAGAAAATGTAAGACGTGTCTAGAAACTGGTAGGGAGAAAATTTAGAAGATGGAAACTATGTTTTGGAACTCTTTTGTTTGATAGCTTTGCTGTAATATCTGTGGTGGGGTCTGCTTTGTCAGGAGGTAGCGTTGTGATGGTCTAAGTAGTTGGTTTGTATGAAAAGTTGTTGGAGGAGAGCAGGTTTAGTAGTGGTTCTAGACTTCTAGTAAGGTGAAATGCTTGGTTGTGTTTTCTTTTCCGTTCGCTGCTTGTAAGGATCTGATCTGACTAATGTACTCTGTGATTTCGTTAATGTAATCGTTTACTATCTGATTCAAAAGGAAAATGTCTAGAAACTGGTAGGAAACATGCGAAAAATTGATTCAAAACGTACACAGATCAAGGTGTAACAATTGATTTTTGTTTTGGACAGGTACATACGTCGTCGGAACCGGAAGTTGAAACGTTTGTGATATAGTACTACGGAGAAGGGGTTGTTTACGACGCTTACGGGGTAGATCTGAGGAGACTCCGTTTTCATAGCATTTACGACGGAGCTGCACTGCATCTCTACGACGTATCACCGAGAAGCCCAAACAGTCACTCACCCTGCCCAAGAGATGGATGCGCCGGTGACCGAACACATCAACTACCTTCTAGACAGGGTTGATCCCCTCAAGCTGCAAGTCATGAACCTGCAGAACGAGCTCGACGAACTTCGACACCGGGAAAAATCCACCAAGGAAGCCGTCGGTCCTGAGGACAAATCTTGCCCGTCGTGCCGCTGCGACAAGATCCCGTCAGATGGCGCTTGTCGCAATAGAGACAACCAGCCACGCCGGCGCCAAATCCGTAGAATGGCCAGCAGGGACATCTAATTAGCCGGCCATGCTTCTGTCGTCGTGCATTTCATGTCGTCCATGCATTCTCTTGTTCGCTCGTCAGAAACCATGGATGCATCGCGCTCTGCAAAATCCGATCTATGATCTAGATAGCTGGATCTGCGGACTGCTGTTTTACTGCTTATTTTGCTTTATATGAGTTTCTGAACAATCTGAAAGTGCGGACGTGCGGTTATGTTATGAACTCTATTACTTGCCTCGACACATTTGGTACCACATGAACATGCGTATCGTTTGGCCTCAGCATCTCTACGACGGTGTTCTAGTGTCATGTCGAATTTGACAAAGTTTTTTTAAAATTTTTTTTTTGACCATAATCATACAGTCTACAGAAGACCATGAAAACTGTCGCAACTCACAAGTGGCGATTTGAAAGCTGTACAAAAAATGCAGTAACTTTGGCCTTGGCCAGTTGCCAGTTGAGCGGCACTTCGACCAAGAGGAGAAATTTGCGAATAAACCCCTGACATTAGAAGTCTTGCACTTTCGGGCCTGCAGTGTTATGATTGATTGAACGCACGGACGATTTTCAAATTTTTAATACTTTCGCGAGTTGCCCGTTAGTTTGGCGACAGGCCGATCGCCCGTCTGTATATGAGGGGCAAAACCGGGGTGAAAATCTCATTTTAAATGGAGGGTAAACTAGCTAGGGTTTGGGGAGAATCAATAGGGCGGGAGAGGAGGAGAAATAGAAGGGGTTCTGGTCCTTGTTACGAGCTGATGATGCATCAACACCGCGGTAAGTTTCCTAGATCACAGCCTTTCGTTTACCGTAGCTATGTTGATAGATGGTAGTAATTAGGGGATGCCAGTAGAAATATGGAAAATACACAATGCAGTAAAAAAAGAAGAGGGGTGGAGAGAATGGTTGGAAAATAGATGGATTGTTTATTGATCCGTTGTGAGATGTTAGATACAAAGGTTCTTTTTTTGTGCGTGATATGGAAAAAATGTAGGAGAAATATAAAATGCAGAAACTGCTATAGGGAATGAGGAATGTCAGAAAATGTTGATGCTTGTAATGAAAATGTAGAAACTTTTAGAAGAAATATGAGAAATGTGTAGAATATGTTAGGAATAGGAAATGTGGGGGAAATTATGGAAAATAGCTGAATAGATTTACCTAAGTCAAAGAAATATTTGATGTTTTTCGACAGGTATGTCAATTCCGGATAGATTTATGATATATCATGGAGAAGGAATGATTTCCAATGGACCTGATGGGGCAGTGTTGAGCCGGACTTGTCCATTTGTGGTCAAAGAACTGGCAGAGCCGCAGTTTAAGTCGTTCCAAGAAGTGCGACGCTGGATAATGGAGATATTCCAATTGGACGAAGGAAGGCAAGAAATTGCTCTGCAGCACCTCTTGTGTGTCAAGAACAAACCATCAGCAAACCCTTACAATGTGCTGGTTGATATAATAGGGAACGATTCCTGGAGGGCGTTTCTAAATGTATCATGGCGCCAAGTTGGATCTTCCAAACTGTATGTTCAATGGAGTGTCAAGGAAACAGGTTTCGTTTCTGACGCAATCGACGGCAATAACTCAGTGGTTGCAGACAAAGAGCCCGCAGTGACAGATGAAACGGCTGCTCACAATCGGTCGAGAGAGGAATGCTTGAGGCCATCAGGTGAACAGGCCGGTGGGCAGGTGAGTCTGAATCCTGGCCGGCCTGAATCCGGTGTACAACAACCGTTACCACATCTGGAAAACGAATCCGACAACGGAAGCTGGCCAAACTGCAATCACAATAAACCATGCACCATCGAAACTTGCTGGCACCGTGAAGACCCGGGGCGACGGTTCTACCGCTGCCCTCTGTTCGCGGTACATTCTTTGATGAGTCTACCAACGCCACCCAAACTGTTCTGAATTATCACCGCATCGATCGGTGATGACAATTTTTGTTTGCAGGTGCCCTCGAAGGACTGCGGGTTCACCCAATGGTTGGACAACAAGTTCCCTGAGGAGGCAACAGAACACATCAACTACCTTCTGGGCAGCGTTGATTCCCTCGAGCAGCAAGTCGAGAACCTGCAGAACGAGCTCGACGAACTTCGTCGCCGACACCGGAAAGAATCCACCAAGGAAGCCGTCGGTCCTGGAGACAAGTGCCGCCTCTGCGACAAGAGCCCCTGCGACTGCGCTGGTCGCAACCGAGACGACCGACCACGACCACGCCAAATTCGTAGATTGGCCAGCGACAAGTAACCGTGCTTCTGTCAGCTGCATGAGCTCCCAGTAACCATGCCTCTGTGGTCCAGACTAGTTTCATTTGTCATGTAAATCTTGTTGTCCATTTTCATTGTTCAGTCAGCAGCAACCATCGCGCTCTGCAAATGCGCTCTGCAAATGCGGTTTTGGGTTTGGTCTGCTGTCTACTGTTGCATTGTTTGTTGCTTAATTTGGACGAGTTTCTGAACATCCTCAAATTGTGGTTATGTTGCCCTATTAGTTAGTTCGCCCAACGCATTTGCATCGACATGTTGTCTTGCCATACATTGGTTCCAGCGTCATGTCGAACTCAACCATACTGAAACCTGAAAATTTGGCACAAGTGGGAATCCGAAAGCTGCAAGTGCGTCTGAGGGCCTGTTTGGGGGCACGCACACACACAAACCCAAAACAGGGACTGAATCCATCAAGGCTTGATGAACCGGTGAGTTACCACTGACTGTCCAGTCAAACAAGAGTGATCACCATACTAGTGGCCTTGGGGCGCCACAGTGGCGGCTGGACAAAGAAGGTATACATATATGAATCTAGACAAAGAAATTATTAAGTAGCATGGTCAAAGCAATAATCTACCACATGAAAATACAGGACGTGTACGGGAGTAAACACAAAACCTTGGTTCCAACTTCTAAGATACTGTTCTGGTTCAGTGGGAAAAAGAAATCGACAATAAAGAATTAGATTCCACGCATGCATACGAAGTATGGCAGTCGGATTCCTTGCAATATCCTGATTCTCGCGTCGCTGTTTGAATGCATTTGCGAGTATCATGGCAATGATAGGACAAGATGCACATGTCACATGGATGGCCATGAGACACATAACCAGTTGAAACGAAAGAGCTACAGATTTCGACCATAATTTAAGCTTCCAGATCACATGCAAATATTCACCAGTAGTGCTCTATACATCACCCTCCTGAGACAAATTGCATAAATCTTAAAGCAAACGAAGAGATAAGTGATCATCAACTATCTTTTATTCATGTTTTAATATTTGTGCAACTTTGACTAGCGATGCATAAAAACACCTCACAATATTTACCATGCATCACCCTCACAATACAAGTTGTACAAATCTTGAAACAAACGAAGAGATAAGTGATCACCAACTATATTTTATTCTGTTTTAATATCTGTGCAACTTTAAATAGCGATGCATAGAAGCACCTCCCAATATTTACCGTATGCACGCACATATACATTGGTTTAAGCGTAATTGGAATGGAGAGGATACTTAAATACATAACATGAATTCTTTTAAATTAATCGCACGATACGAACCAGTGAGAAGGTAATCATTAAGGACAAAATCATGACACGATCTTTTAGCTAAACTATAGAGTGCAAATATGCAGCACATATAAGATACAAGTCCTCTAGTCGTGGAGAAGACGCTAAAGGGCTTTGGTTTTTATAATTTACATAACACATCGGTCCAAGTAGAGAATAGGTAGTGTAGAAATACAACATATGCTTCTCTTTGCATAGTAGAATACAAAAGGAACCGCGTGACACACATTCAGATGAAGCAACAAAAGACTGCCTGAACTGTCAGGAAGCAATATAGCAAAAGCAATCGTTAATCATGTGCAAATGTTTAAAAAGTAACGGCCAATGGTAATGGAAGGACAACTTACCGATGAAACGGGGCAAGCAACTCCATAACAAGAGCTACTTCGTTTTATTTGCAGGAGGAACTTTGTTGTAAATCGGAGTTGGAAATCCCAAAACTGAAATCAATTACATGCATTAGTAGACGGAATTAGCATTGCTGTGATATTAGGCTCGCAAAATTTCCTTTGTTGTGGCATTTGACATCGGTATGCATTGAAATAACGCCTGCAAAGCAAATCATACACAAAATAGCAGCAGGACACGTCGGTATCAAATCAGTGATCCAATACGAACTCCCGGACAACCAACACACACAAAAAAAAGAACAGAATGGCATATCAATTGTCTTACAACTACAGGGGAAAGAATTAAACTGAAATGACTAATTCAAACAAAAAGTAATACAAGAAGCATTTATGAAACCTAACAGCATGAGTCTTGGTCCCAACCAGGGATAGCTATTTGGGGAGTTCACCACTGCCTGTTTAATTAATTAAGGACAGCCATATAGTACGCAAGCAAAGAGCGAGCAGCTTTTGTACTTCGTTCTTAGCAGCTTTTGTATTTCGTTCTTAGGAACCATATTTCACAGGTAATCTCGGGGGAGGAATCATGGTAAGCCAAGATAGCATTACATAACTGGTGTGACTCTCGTCAGAGCTCACACCTACGCAAATGGTAGCTTTTATGATGAAGTAAAAACAGCAAGCTATTTGGGAAACTAACAAATGGTCATATGGCACTGATGTAGAAGCCTGCGTAACGTGGATAGTTATGCAGTTGGCTTGTTAAATGCAACTTAACCCTTGAATAGACAGATACTGCATCATAAATCACAATTTCAGCCCTCATATTCAAATGTAAAAATAACTGATAACTAAGGAAAATTGGTTCCTTATGATCCTGTCAGTTGAACTGCAAAATTCCACAATACCTAGCTGTTCTCTCCTTTACCTAACCTAAGAATTTTTGGTTGTCACATGTGACAACAGCACATGACAACAGAAACCTCAATTATTTGGGAAATATTAAAGCTAATTAGGCTAACCCGCTTACTGCATTGAGGATACAGGGTTGCAGCTCTTCTGTTCTATAGGCACCAACACCAAGGCTGAGCTTGTCAGCTTTAAATACTTCTAAAAGATTAAAACCCGAAAAAAATGGTTTGGAGGGGCCATTGAAGTAACAAATAACAGAAACACAGGAGTACCTCATCAATCTCTCTTCTATAGTCATCAGAAACAAATAACAGCGGCAATCTGCATGAAATCACTGAAGTTCATCAAACCATAATCAGGTTGGAAGGCAGCCAGCTGAAGGGCATGTTGATAAAACCCGACAAACAATTTATTTTCAATTTTGATTGTGAAAAATCTGTGGAGAATAAACACCATACTCTTTGACTACAGCAAATTTTACCAAGCAGCAATTTTGACTGAACCAAGCAACAAACAGTGATTTTTACCAACAACATGCAATGCTCATCCCTAATACTATTCCTATAGCCTATATGAAAAGGCCAGTAGCTAATAAAATCATTTGGATAGTTTTTTGTCCCACCACATGCACAGTACAATTTGGCACCACAGCTAGTTTTCACCAATATGCAAATTTGATCCAACCATGCAACACAAAGAGATTTGCCAAACGGTGAGATTTACCAAACAAATAATGCTCATCCATGACAATCCGGTCACAACTCACAAGGCAATTTTTTTGCACAGTGGTAAGCATAAATACCTATCTCACTACAGCTCAAATCTTTGGTGACATGCTCACCAGCCCTAAGTAACTGAATGTCAGCTGAAATCTCTACTGCGCTTGAGCATGAGCTCTCCTCTATCAACTTGTATCAAATATGCAAACCAAAGAAATGTAAAATTGATTAAACCAATTTCACATTTGGAAATGAAAATCTGATTAATGTACAACAGATATCCAAACAGTATCGCATAAATCAACGAAAGAACAATTGTGTAGTCTACTTGTCCCTAAATTATCTATAAAAAAGAAAAAGGAGATGAAAAAAATTGTAGCAGCTCACTGTGACAAAATTGAAGGAGGGTGGATGTAGGTTCAAGCTCTATTGGTTTTGGTGATTGGTTTAATATTAATGTTTAATCATTGTTTAATGATAAATCTAATCATTATGAGACTAACATGTTTTATTAAGTCTTATTCTTATTAGTCTCATACTTGGATAGAAAATGAAAAACCTAAGGTATGCACTCGTATTCATTCTATTATATAAATGCATACTTAGAATTCAAGTTAAAGTATGAACTCTTCCATTGCTTTAGACCAAATATGTGCATTATGTTTTAATTCATATATACATGAATACACACATCTAGGGGGAGTTTATAATTTAACTTGATGTTTCAATTGTATTGATCCATGTCCTCTTGTCATACAATATAAAGGATCAAGACCTTGAAACAATCTTTTGAGTATATATGACTTGTGTAGTTATATGCTCATGTCAATTTAAATGAGTTTAAATTGAGTTCGATTGTCTCTCAATCAATCAAAGAACATTTCATCATGTGTTGATGGTGTTTCCTTGTTGATTAAAGACAAGCGAAAAGTTCTTGAGTATAATGAAGCATTAGTTGCATCAAAATGCTCAAGACAACAATTAATCATTCAAATTAATTTGGGTTGTGCTCAATCGATCTTGGAGGCATCCATTATGTGTTAATGGAATGCGGTGATGATTGAGACAACCGTGTTTGTTGGACTAACATCTTCCATGAGTTGTGAAGTAGGTTAAGTCCAAGATGATGAAGAATCGGGAAGAAGAAGTCATCATATGTTGATGAGCTTCAAGAGGTGATCCTGAAGTGAAGAGAAGGGCTAGAGAAGGTTCATCATGCGTTGATGACCAAGAAGAAGAAGAAGAGGTGATCCTGGAGAGAAGATGATTGAAAATCATAA
Organism: Otatea glauca; assembly: GCA_036346275.1. Taxonomy (NCBI): domain Eukaryota; kingdom Viridiplantae; phylum Streptophyta; class Magnoliopsida; order Poales; family Poaceae; genus Otatea; species Otatea glauca. The sequence continues at coordinate 7,374,506 of CM070718.1, read as the reverse complement.
AAGCTCCAAGTGGATCAAGTGCGGCAAAGGTATAACTAGCTAGGGCTAAGGATGTGTTCCTAGTCTTTTACCGGTCTCGGTGTTTGGTTGTGAGACCGGGTTGCTTGTTAGGTGCCGTAATATTAAGAGGGGTTGAGTCTTTTAGCTTGAGCTTCATCATGTGTTGATGAACTCGATCCGGTTCACTCTAGCTCACTCTCTTGTTTGGTGTTTGCATGGAGCTAACCATTTGGCATGTGTTGCAAATGGGTGAAGCTTATGCATTGGATTTTGTATGAGCAAAGTATTTGCATGTGTTGCAAATAAGGGTGCTCATACTTGCATCTTATTTGAATCTTATTTGATTTGGTTTTGCTTGGAGCTAAGTTTTGCATGTGTCGCAAAGGAGAGAGCTCAAGCAATTTGGTTTAAAGTGGTTGCATGGAGTTAGAGATTTGCATGTGTTGCAAATAGAGAGCTCATGCACTTATATTTGTTGTGGTTGCTTGCATGGTGCTAGAGATTTGCATGTGTTGCAAATAGAGAGCTCATGTTTTAGTATTGCTTGGAGCTAGGTTTTTGCATGTGTTGCAAAGAACAATGCTCAAGCATAAAATTGGTTTAATGTGTATTTGCAAGTTCGTTGTGCGAATAAACCGAGGTCTATGAGTCCTAATCCCGAGAGCATGTGAGTAGGGCTTGCAACGGGTGTTTGCAAGTTGACTGGGTCTTGTGTTGACCTTCACATGGCTAGGGGGATTAATCTCATAGACTCGAGTTTGATTTGCTTAATACGTTTTGCAAATAGATCTTGAGTTGTTTACTGAAATGTGTTTTCGTTAGTTGGATTTGTTATTTGCAAATGTGTTTTGCAAATGAACTTGAGATTATGGGTTCGATCCTAAAGCATGTGAATAGGGTTTGCAAATGTGTTTTGCAAATTGACTTGATCATGTGTTGATCATCACATGGCTAAGAGGATTGATCTCATAAGTTCTTGGTTTATTTGCATATGTGTTTTGCAAATAAGTTGTGCTTAATGCGATTCTTTGGAGTATGTGATTAACATGTGCAAATGTGTTTTGCATAGTGTTGTGATCATGTGTTGATCCTCACATAGCTCAAAGAATTTATCTTGAATGGTTTGGAGAAAAGTTTTTGTGAAAAACAGTGTTTTCTCCTCGAGGTAGGTCGTCTGCTGCCTGTAAGGCCGCAGATCATGATTTGGCAGAGTACCAAGGTCCGGTGCTACCGCCTCTCCGCCGTGTGGAATTTCGAGAGAGGGTGTTTTGGGCGATCAGCGGTCGGTGCAACCGCTCCTCTGGCCGGTGTGAAAAATCCAGAGGAGGTGTTTTTGTGTTTGGCTTGAGTCCGGTGCTACCAGGGTGAAGGCCGGTGCTACCGCCCGAGCGGTAGCACCGCTCCCAGTTGGCCGGTGCTATCGGAAATCCTGCAAAGGCTAGTTTTGTAGCCGTTGGCGAGGAGGCCGGTGCTACCGGTCCCAGTAGGGCGGTAGCACCGGGTTTGCTGGATCTTTGCCCATTTCGCCCCCAACGGCTAGTTTTGGCTTGGAGGCTATAAAAGGAGGCCTTGGGGGGCAAGAGCAGTAGGTTGGCTGTGTGCTAGAGCATTTGGGTGTTTGTAGGAGTTGTGTGCATGTGTTACCCTCTTCCATTTGCTTCTTGAGCTAGTGTGAGCCTCTAATTGCATGTGTTGCAATTAGGAAGTGGATTGAGAGCCTCTTGTGCATGTGTTGCACTTGAGGAGGATCCTTGTGCATGTGTTGCACTTGGTGAGGTTCAAGCGGAAGGGCTTGATTTGTTACTCTTGGAGGTTGCCGCCTCCTGAGCGGCGTGGGCGTCGTGCGCGGTGAGCTTCTCAACGGAGGTTGTGAGAAGCCCCGGCAAAGTTTGTGAAGGTTGGAGCTCGCCTACCCAGGAGGGAAAAGGAGCGACCACTAGTGGATTCGAGGTGGGTGCTCAATTCGTGGAGTCGGTAAAATGTGTTTGGGCTAACCTCAACGTGGACTAGGGGAGACCGGCAAGTCTCCGAATACCACGGTAAAAAGTATTGTGTCTCTTGTGCTTGCTTTGTGTTTGTTATTTATGTTCAAGCAATTTATATTCATAGAATTAAATTGATTGATTGCTTGTTTTTAGGATTGCATATTCTTATTAGAGACATATGCACATAGTGAGCCTAGAGAATTTAGGCCTTGATTGTCAAAACCTTAGTTTATCGCTTCCGCATTAATATTTGATAAGGTTTTGGCATAAGGGTAATTAGGGGTGAATTGCTTTGTAGAAATTAGAAAGAGAAAGTTTTTTTTTAAAAGCCGCCTATTCACCCCCCTCTAGTCGGCATCCTCGACCTAACAGTGGAGCAGAGGGCTTTCATCTGCATGGTGCAAGCAACAATAAGTTTAACTTCAGACAAACGAGCAGTAAGTTCTGACAACAACAGTACAGTGCTGCAGAGGTTAAATTGAAGAGATCGCTTAGGAGTTAGAAACTCACCTAATAGAAGACTTGTCTACAAAAAAAGCTTCCAGAGGAAGCCCCACCCCTACCAGCTGCAGGACGATGCACCAGGAAGAACTCACAACACTGACCAACTACGGTCAATCGCCATGCCCATCTTTGCCTTTAGGCATCGGGTGGCGGCCTATCATCCAGTGACAAGTTCATGCGAGAGCTTTCTTCAAATGATCGAGGTTCCGTAGTCCATACTGGCACTGGAAGGCCATTTATCACGCACGCTGCAAATCAGCTACTGATCTGCAAAAATAATTGGAATGCTCCAGAACAGTACTTGTATAATACATGAAGAAATCTAGAAGTATGCAAAAGCAGAACCTCTAAGCTCGAAGAACAAAAAAATGATCTGGGGATGGGGGTTTAAAGCTCAAAATTGTGGATACTCCACTCCCTACCTGTAGGAAGGTCGAATTGGCTAATAATGGATTAACATGAGATCAACAATACTCAAAATCAGATGTTCACTAAACTTGAGCTTGGTACAAATGGGCTCCCAACTAAAGAAAAGCATCTACTATCACAATCAAACCAGCAATTATAAAGACACGTTTAGACTACCCCATAGATAAGACCATCTACAGATCTGTGTTGAAAAAAACTCTACATGTATGGAAAAAGCAATTCAAATACAATGAACACCTACTTGTAAACAGCACCAGGGGCTTCGAAAAGAAAGCTTGCATCTGGCAGCTGTTCCATGCAAGAATAAAACCTGGACATCTGGTACTCAAATTCCTCTCTCATTTCTAAAGAGATTAAAGGTACTAAGATGTAGATCTAAGATAGCAGTCATGTCTAGCAAAGACCAACATTTTTGTTATGCTTGCAGCAATGCAAAGATGAGGCAGAGGAATAAGAACTTAGTCCAGAAGTACGTAGCTAACGTAGTGGGTGATTATATAATTTATATTCAATATACACATATTGGTTTTCACAGTAAAGCTAGTATACTAAGTCCATAACAAAGAAACAGCTTCAATTCAAAAAAATAAACTCAACCTAGTGGACTAAGTTCCTAATATTATTATGAAAGAGGATAGATGAGAGATTACATGCGGAATTAATGTAAGAAATACTCTTACAGAGCAAAACTGATAGTCTTAGCTATATTAATCATAAATGGTACTTGTAAGGAATAGATATGGCGGGGACCTCACTGTTATAAAATTTTGGGATGCAAATATGATAACCAGTGATCGTAGAGCACTCCTGTAAGCTCAGAACACAAAGGCTGTCCATGTCAAGAATTGGTAAAAACTGCCCTACTATACAAACGATAGGTTTGTACTATGGTATGCATAAGGCAAAGAAATCTATCATAAATAGAACATGCTCTACCTTCACAAATGACCATTCAACTCGAACTAAAATAATGTTGACATTCTGTACCAAAATGTCTCTTTCCGACCAAACAGCACCCCCAAGGCATTTTGAAACACAATGAAAACAATAAGCATGATACACAGAAAGAGTAACATACCAAGCAAATCGAGTCGTACTTGTCCAATGTATGGAAAAAGAAATAATATACGTAGAACATGAAGAAAATGTGCGAATTCCACATGCCTCCATGTAAAATATAAAAATAACAAGGTTTGAACTACGATGATGAAGAGAAAAAAATAGTGTAAACAATAACAAGTGCGAGTTGTTTTACCTTGTCAAGAAAACCATTAAATGAAAATGCAGAATCTGCAAGGAAATAATAGCAAACATTGGTCAACACTGACATAAGCAATAAATTCCAAAACGAAATACACATTTTTTAGAAGCAAACTCCTATATTTCAGTAAGCACTTTAGAACTTAAAGGCAATTTTGGTTGAATAGCCTTTTAGTACACCCTAAATTCATTCACAGGAGAAAGCTGCAATGCAAGGCTTGCTTATCGAATGCTAACATGGGGGGATGGACTCTCCTATCTCTTTCTTCTTTGTTTAGGCAGCCAGAATGAAATATTAGAACTACATCCATAATTTCTTTTCTGAAAACTGCAAAAATAGTCACATGTAAGAGGGGCCAGCACCTACTAAGCACAAAGAAATGGCATTTCTAAAGAAAGAAACTCAACTGAAAGTAAGCATCATGTGGCTGCGGGAGTAAAACATTCAGGTGAACCAAAAAATAACGCCAAAGTTTATGGAGACCAACACCTACTAAGCTCAAAGGAATGCAATTCTAAACAAAGAAACTTTACCGAAAGTAAGCATCATGCGGCTGCAGAAGTTAAACAATCAGGCAAACCAAAAATTTACACCAAAGGCCATAGATTTCATACATCCAAGCTAATCGCCGAGCATTGCAATCAACAAACCAATTCGACATCTGCCCATGCACCGATCCACCAAGCGAAACATAATAAAATCACCAATCAGCATAATAATGAAATAATTAGGCGGAGGAGATTACCAGTTTGCCGCACCGCTGCAGTTGATGCACTTGCGATTGGAGGACACCTTCATGAGGCGACGGATGATCCCTCGTTCCTATCCTCCGCCGTCTGGCTCCTTATCTACATCGGACAAAGCAAAATCACCTCAAAAATGAGAAATTTTACCAAAAAAGCTTGCAAAATTAGAACTTCAACGGTTTGGTCCAAAATTCGCAAACCCAACCTCGATCGGCGTCGCGGGGGCTAGAATCTCTGCCCTGATTGGGAAAGCGGGGGAAGAAGGAAGGCGACGAGCCATCCTGGGAGACGACGAGATGTCAACTGGGTCGCGGATCAGCAGCGCCAATCCATCCCGCCGCCTCCACTGCCGCAGGGCTGGGCCGTTGCAGCCACCAGTAGGGGAGCGCCGCCACACATCCTCCCGCCTCGTGGCCCTCCAACGGACTACCCGACGTGGCCGTCGCCGTCTTTGCCCCGTCCTCTCTTACTCCTTCCCGCTGTTCGCCGCCACCGCTGCACGTCCGACCCCATCGACCGCCGCCACCTTCGCCCTGCGCTAGGTCCCTCCGCGCTACACCGCCGCCGTCGCCACTCTATGCGGCGTCCTTGGGACGCAGCAGCTGGGCAGGGGGAGAAAGGCGGCGTGGCCGCATGGGGAGGCAAAGCCGGAGGAGGGTGGAAGAGGCGCCGGCAAAAAGACTGGTATATTTGCCCAACAAATATGCAAAAAGACTAAAAACAAAATGTGAAGCTCTCTCTTAACTCCATGAACAAGAACTGATTATTTACAATGTACATTCCACGCCCCTCCCCCTCCATGGAACAGTGCTACATCAGAGATGCTCACATGGAATCCAATACAAACCGAACGAAAAATTAAAGTTTCATATATAGTATATTTGCCCAACATTGAGCAGGCTCTCATGAGGAACATTGAATATCACACTGTTCTCCCTGCAGATCCTCCTCATGAAAGCATACATGTAATCCACGGCAATCTTCTTGATGATCCCTGAATCTCTCCGAGCGCGCACAATGGTGTTCCCTAGAATGTGAACAACACCAGCATCCTTGCACCGGTTCAAGAACTCCAGTTCGTGGCCGACCGTCTGGCTGGTCTGACTTGAATACCTCAATAGACTGTTCCCCCTGAGGGGTGACTGCACCGGCACAATAGAATCCTGTGATGAGTAGCTCAGGTCACCATTGGAACACATTGTGTTGCTAGTTTTCTCAGTCAGAAATGCATTATTCATTGATCCCTCAGTCATCTGCTCTGGCACGCTGAACTCATCAGAATCAGAATAACCATCCATCATGCCCTCAAGTCGGACGAAGAACAAGAGGCAGTCAAAGAGCATCTTCTCAAAGTCTTCATCTTTCTTGTGGAGGTCTTTGTATCCGTACCTTGCAATACAACGGAATATATGGAAGTTCTTCGGCCCAATTCTCCTCACAAGGAACCGCTCCTCGATCGGAACAGTATAGACTGGAAGATACTTGACACAGACGAAGACAACAACCGAGTGGATAGCAGGAAGGTTGGTGATGAAGTGGGAGAAGATGTGCGGGACACCGCTTGCCAGCTCAGTGTACACAAAGCCTATCCCTGGAACCCTGACCAGACCAAGGCTTGGACCGAGGCCAAGAATCCAAGCCATTGAGACCTTGCTGTGCATCTCAAATTCATACCGCTTCACAGTGCAAAAATGCCACACATACATGATGACGAAGAAGGCTGTCGCAATGACAAGCGGGACCCAACCACCTTGGTTGATCTTTAATATGCAAGCTGAGAAGTAGGGAACCTCCACCATCAAAGAGAGCACAAAAAAGGTGACGACAAGAGTCCAATGACTCTTCCACACCAGCAGCATTATTGGTACCATGAGGAATGTTGTCACTAGCATAACTATAACCACTGCAGTGCCTGTTCATACAACATTAAATGGAAATCAGGTGTCATCTAATGTATGAAATGCAGATTATATCATGAAAATTCAGTAACAGTTGTTCTCATTTCAGAACAATTTTGGTCCTCTATTTGCAGTCAGTGCCACTGTTCTATATCAATCTTTTTTTTAATTGTCTATGTATCTTCTCCAAGCTTGGGAGTATATTCTACGTTGTGGAAATATGGAATGCACATCGCATCATTGGGATTTCAGAATATTTCTTTCAAAAAACTGCCAATCGTGTCCAGAGTTTAAATGAATTGGGATGAGCTTTTTGAAATTTTAGTCCAATATTTAGCACTTTGTTCGTAAAAATGTTGAAATTTTAGCATGGAAAAGTTGCATCAGGATGCTAACATGTCAGTTCTTATCATTCCAAGACATGTCAAAAGATGTACCATCAAAATTCATATAAAAAGCAAGCCTTACCATATGCATTTCCTATCTGGCTTTGGTTCTTGAATCCAGCAGTCACAGCAATACAAAGAATCAGGAGTACCCAGTTGATGTCAGGGATGTAAATCTGCCCAAGGAATTTCTTCGAGGTGTGGACTACCTTCACACGAGGAAAACAGCCAAGTGCTAGAGCTTGCTTTATTATCGAGTACGTTGCAGATATGGTGGCTTGACTAGCAACTATCGCTGCAGCAGTTGCTATAACAAAGGCTGGCCAGTATATGGCATCTGCAATGATTAAACATCTCACTATGAGCACCATACTACATACAGCACTAGAACACAGCATGCACTATCGATAATGGTATACACTACGCCAATGTGCACCCTGCAGACATGATGTGGTGGCACACTGACACTTCTGTCTTTAAGATTAGTGAATAGGATGTGTTGGAGCTGAGGAGGACCTGGAATGGAGTGATAAAAGGCGTCAGCCACGTGATCCTTGTGGGAAATTATATAAGCAGCCTGCCCTGTGTATGCCAGTAGAAGGCATGGGAATACAATCAAGGTGAATGCAATCTGCAAATAAACATGTTTACTTTAGTGAGCACACAATTGCATACATATATGGCAATGCCTCACTGAAGACATGTTACCTGAATGGCCAATACAGGAAAATGACATAGATCAGCAAATAATGCTTCAGTTCCTGAAGAGAAACATTTTGCTTTATGTTACAACGGATCTACTATATGTCGATTGAAGGTAAACACTACTGCTAAAAAATAAGAAGGCCTGACCTGTGATGCTAAGCATGATTCCTCCCAGAGAGGTCCAGCTGTCAGAATTCCCTCGCCGTCGGAAATACCGGTATATATAGACTGGATTGTATGCTTTTAACACAGAACTATCATACTTGTGTATGTTCAGTGCTCCGACACTTCCTATTAGAATGAACCAGAGGAGCACTATAGGCGCAAAGAGCCATCCAACTTTGTCTGTACCATAGTGTTGCATGCTAAATAATCCAATTAAGATGACCACAGAAACAAGTACAACAATATCTGTCAGATGCAGAGGAAACCAAAGATCAAACGATGTTACAACATCAATTATGTAAAAGATAGATTATTAGATTGGATTTTGGAATGCTTGTAGTAATATCAAGAAGAAAGACTGATGCATATGAGAACATTACACATAAAACAGATACAAATGTACTGGATTCCTTCATCATTGCAGTAAGAACATTCTTCTACTTACTAACACTACTTAAAATTTTTACAAAAGTTTCAGTATGCAAGGATCTGAATAAACCATATTGAAAACACGAGATTACCAGTACTCATATTCGGATTTTGAACTTTTATTCCACCTGATGCAGAAAGAACTGTGAAAAATACAAAATAAAAAAAATCAGATTCAAGATCCATTGGACTTACTAAGAAGAATATGATGATGAGTATTGCTTTAGAAGAAATTAAACTGAGTACCTGATATAGCAGGAGTAAGGATTCCATCTCCAATAGCTGTACAAGTACCAATGAGAACAAGAATAAGAAGACAATTCCTTTTATACACGTGTGCCTCTAGCCATCTCTTTATTTTTGCTGCTAGTGAATTCTCCTCATAAGTTTGCCGACTATATGTCGTTAGGTCCTCGTCAGTCTTGTGTTGGTTGGGTATAGTGCTGATCTTTGCATGACGACATAGTAGGGAATAAAGAGCAAAGGTACCACCTGTGAGAAAAAAAAACAGTAAGTTGTCATCTCTCAAAATATGCAAACAAGTTATCAAGTGAAGAAGCAGAATTGCACAAGCAACAGTTGTTTCCAACATTGATCAACAGTAAAGTGATCTCAGGCCAAAAGTTTCATCATTTGAAGAATAAAATTTAGCGGTCATCTCTCCTGACTAAAGAGGCATTCTACTATATATAAAATGCACTGTTAACAAATCATTGTCACGTATAAACTTCTAATGTGTTGGTTACTGTGTAGAAATCAGACATTTGAGATGTGTTGAAGTTATTTTTTTAAAAAAAGTGCCAAGATAAGAAACAACATGTTACTTAGACCTTATGAGGGTCAGCCATCTCACCTTGACCATTGTCATTTGCCCGCAAGACAACAAAAACATACTTCAGAAGAGGAATGAGAGTAAGGGTGTAAATGATCAAGGAAAGCGCCCCAATAACATCCTCATTGTCTTCTACTCCACGAGGAAAGATATTATAGAACACATACAACGGTGATGTGCCCAAGTCACCAAAGACCACCCCAAGGCTCTGAAATGCGAGGCGTAGTAACAAAACTGACGAGAACTTCTGCATGAAGGGAAATCATAATCAATAGAAATTCTTGATTTAGCAGTCTAGTTACTTCAATAAATAACAAACATTCATTTTTGGGACTAAAGATAATCTGCTAGTCTTTTCATCAAGGTTGAATGAGTCACAAACTTGTGCAAAACAAAAACATCACTTATTCTTTAGGAAATTGGTAATTCCATTATATGAATCAAACCAGTTTACTTCATGCCCTACAAATGACAAAGTACATGTTCGTGCAGTACAATTCTTCTGTTCTAAATGTGCTCAAAATACAAACTGCACAATGAGATGATTAAGTCACATGTAGTCACCAATTTTATATCTATTGCGATTATTCTGAATTCTGAAAACATTTAATTCTTGGCAACAAAACAAATTTAACATGTAACTAATTGAAGAAGAGAAACTTCAGACCTTTTCTGTGTACATATTCTTCAGTCTGCCTGCTTCCTCATCCATGGGCTGATCAAGGTTCTGATCTAGTTCCCACATGCTCCCCCTATTTGTGCCCTCACTCTCTGACAACGACGCCATTGATCTCTTTTGACCTCAGCCACAGCTCCTCAAATCCTCACACCAAGCACAGCCCCAGGAACCAAGCCCTTCACTTCCAGTATTTACATCAACGAAAGTGGAAATTTACCTTCCCAATAAGCATCCAGCCTCCAACAGGACCAAGAACAATCTTTGATCTCTCACTCAAAATTCAATCTCAAATCTCCACACCAACATCTCCCGCCTTCAATTCTTGCATCAATAGAAAAATTGGAGCTGTAGCTTATCATACAGGCACTAAGCTTCCAACCAAATGTCCCCACCAAGCAGCTCCTCTCTCCCAGAAGAATATCTCCTCCACCGCTGTGATATTCGCAGAAAACAAGAATGGGAGCTTCGGTCCAACAACGAAGCGCCAAGAATCACAGCGCGGAAACTTCAATTCAGAACTCCAAGACTATAACACAAACCGAAATCACTGGACAGAAACTGGCCAAAGATTCCTAGAACCACGAAAATCCCAACCAGACTCAACCTCTCCTCCCGAAGACCTCTCTAAATTTTGACGCCGCGGGCGCCAAGACCAGCCCGGACACCAAGACGGTCGGGCTCCAACTGGCAAAACACAACGGCCTCGACAGGGGAGAACACGGAGAAGGATTCGAGGTGAAGAGAACAGCGCCCAACCAAACAGAGCAAAAAAAAGCAAGGAAATATTGCCAAGAGCAGCATATGTCTGGACACTGCGAGGAGAGGAGAGGAGAGGAGGCAGGTGGCCGCCCACGAACTCGGTCGGGAATTTAACTGATAAAAAGTTATTGGATTTGGATTGCACTACTACGGTTACAGGCAAGTATTTTTTTTGACAAATACAGTTACAGGCAAGTATTTTTTTGACAAATACAGGTACAGGCAAGTAATTTTTGACAAATACAGTTACAGGCGAGTAGAAGGAGAAGAAGAGCAAGAGATGTTCTTCCTTGTGGCTCTTGCGGCCACTCTTGGCTGCTATATTAGACAGTAGAACTGTAACAAACTGCCGATGCTGACCTGCCAACTTACTGTCTTTGTGCTACTTGATTAATTAGTTCCTATTCTTTTTGGTTTGGAGATCCAAACTTGTCACTTTGTGATTTAAATTAGTAGTTTTATGAGTTGCTTCTTGTTTGGTAGTAGTCAGATTGTTTTTGCTTACTTGATACTAGCAATATATTATCTCAAGTTTGTTGGTTGACTTTGTTGGGTAGTTAATGTGTTGGGGATTTTTCTTTTGTATCTTGAGTTATAAACTGCCTGCATCAGTCAATAGTTAGCGAGTGGAATGCCATTTATTTAACTTAGTGACTCACAATTGAAATCCACCTTACTTTATTTTGTAACTAGTCAAGAAGCACACCTTTACTCAAACTATACTTACCAAATATTGGGGAAAAAACATGAACTTTAAAGCACCTGTTGTTACAAAAGAAGAAAGATAAATACAAGGACAGTGTCCTATACTCACATGTGTTGTCCATCCAAGCTGGCTTGGCATGTGTCATTGTGTCCTGAATTGGAGCAGACGAAATCAACTAATCAAGTGTACCTTTTCCAAATATTTCGAGTGGGATAATGCGAACAAAATTGTATTTTTTTTCCAGAGCATTGGATGAGGACAATTTGTAAATGAAGTAGTCACATCTGAATTAACCAACATCTGGTCCTTTCAGAGAAACTTGTGAAAGGTTCGTGCACGGCCCTTGAAACATACTGATAGGATTGCGGGAATCTTGCTGTGTTTGTGCCATATATTCTTCGGAGAAAAGTGCTACAATTATGCAAGGGAATTGGAATGGAATGCAACGATTAGATTATGTAGTAATGTAAGGGGAATTATGCTCAAGGAATTGATTCCTAGCGACTTTTCATCCGGTAGAAAATCCGAGGCGACTTTCTTTACCGTTCTGTAAGTGATTAACTACCACATGTAAAAGACACAAACTAATATGTGCATCTAAACTAGCTATCTTACTCCATTTAGAGGTTGTTATGTCGAAAAAAACTCTGAAAATATTCCCATCCACGAGTCACTGACAGAGGAGTCTACCGATAGGGAGCTTTCTGGTGTAAAAATTGTTTGTACGCCTGCCGTTTCAGTCAGTTCCGGATATGCGTCGAAGCAGAATGCAGTGATGGCCGATGGGGCATCCAACAAATTAGCCCCCGTCTGCCGAACTGGACGCATGCATGCAAAGTAGGCGCCATCCACTGCAACCAAGGTCACAACTCAAACGGAACTGAGCGATGCACATCACCAGGTATGTATGCACGTTTATCCATATCAACGTCCTGAAAACGACACTTCTACCCTCCTTCCAAAAGGAGGAATGGTACAATGAGGGCTCTTGAAAGGCATGGCCTATAGGGTGCAAGTATGACAAGTCGAAAGTCATGAACAATCTGATGGCTTCTCTGAACACATGAGAAGATTGTTGTTAGTGGGTGTTGTTCTCTGCAGGTGTGTGATGCTCCACCACCATGCTTGTTGGTGGCTGGGTTGATAGGACATGATTATTCCTCTCACACTGACCTATTTTCTTCTCTCTATGATCCTTTTCACTTTGTGGGGTTATAAGCTATCTAGCTTGACGCAAGATGGTCAAGTTGCATCAAACAAAAGACAGACTTGAAAAGTTGTTCTTCGTGGAGACGCCTTATCTTCTTCCCCCTGTCTCACTCAAGAAATATCTCCTCTCTCCAGAGACGAGGAAAAGAAGTTAAGCCTGGGACTTTGTAAAGAGGTGATGTCAAGTTTCACTCACTTGAACTGTATGTTTTTCTTTTACTAAAACATATGGATTAATTGGACTAACAATCTGCTACGTTGTACCCAAGTAAAATGTGTCACATGACGCCAAAAAAAAATGGAGAAGAGGGACCGCTTGAATTAATGATAGTGAAGTGTGCTTATGACCCGACGTAATTTGGAAACTAGTGTTACTGTTAAACAGTCATAATTTTCCAAAGTACAATGATTAGTTTCGCTTATAGGGGTGCTTCTATTCTTTTCTTTTTAAAGTTACATAAATATTAAAACATAAATAAAAGGTAGATTGTGATTACTTATATCTTCACTTGCTTCAAGATTTATACAACTTGTATTAGTACGGAAAACATAGAAGCTCTACTCACTGTGAGAGAGACTCGATCCCTTACGATGTTTAACTTCTTGTGCTCTTTGAGGAGACTCCCTTTTCTTGTCGCCATAGCCACAAGCTAAAAAAGAATTACTAGCCGTCGTCAAATGAATCAGCATATCATATAGATAACAACCGGATCCGGATCATTAATCGTGCGTTCCCTCTGTAAACTATTCAGTGAGTTGTTTCTCTCTTGCTCCCTGTGGTGTAGTTTTCTTAATTTTTTTATAGTTTGCTCTCCAACGCTCTTTTGCGTCTTGTAAATTTTTTTCCTTCTTGCTAATATATACGTCAGATTTGCTGCCTTTTCAAAAAAAAATGAAAATAAAAAATTCTTCAAGGGTTTGGTGCAACATTAGTGAGGTATTAACTAGGGGAGTTCGTTGGAATATCAGCAGCGGCATCTTATAATTAAATAATATGCATTATGCACTCGCACAAAAGTACTATATTTGTCACTTATTGTAGCGTCGTAGTAGCTAGGGTAGTTCATCATATTTGTACACAAAAATACCGTGGCTCTTCAGATATTGATAGGCCTTTTGGGAATGAGGTGGTGGACAACTCCACCCACTAGGGTTTAAATCTTAACGTCCACCTTTATACACATGTGAACGTAAGTGTACTTTTAGTAGGAATTTTGTGAGTTTGCAGTTTTATGATCAGTATCCGTCTTTCTATGTGTGTGTTAGGGGGGTTTACTCGTGCTTGTGTAGTGTCTTTTTTTTGTAATTGGAAAAACATATTAACAGGATTAAGTCTTATACACATAAACAGGAGCTGGGAGTGATCACTATTGTAGTCAATGCCAATTCATGCGTGATTAGCTATTAGATTGTGGTGTAGTAAGCCGAATGCAAGAGAATAATGTGATATACGTATTTGCCTTTACAACGGGCAGTAGCCATATGAAAGATATAGACATCAAATTAATCAATATGTCTATATATATATATATATATATATATATATATATATATATATGTATGTATATGTGTGTGTGTGAAATAGGGCACCACAGAACCTGGGCTCCATGATTTTAAATACACGAATTCAAGCCCGATTCAAGTATATATTTTTTGAAATTTTCAGTTTTAGGATATATACCCATATATAACAATTCAAATCAAACACATATCTTTGAAAAAATATACTCAAATTCAAAGATTTTGAACGAATTTGGATCGCATGTTTTGCTGATTCATATATATAATCAGCGTGCACTTACAATCAAATTATCATAAAAAAAAAGGAAACTCTAGTTTGAATTTCAGTTCAAACTTGTTTGAACTAGTTAGTAAACTAGTTAAACTCAACATCCTAAAAGCTTCAAAAAATTTCACATGCAATACATAAGGGAAATACCCGTTTTGGATCATGGTGCTCCAATTAATTATACTATAGACACACACAGAAGTGATATTCTGCATATAAGTGTAGAATAGTTATTCTACACGTCAGCCGGACAAGCGTATCCAAACCATCCTATGTACGTCCACTTCATATGTTGACTAAGTTGTTAGTTACATGGCCAATCAACTAATAAATACGGTTACTTGCTTGTGCTAGAATTTCTTTCTTTGATTTAGCCATAACTTTTTATTGGTAGCTAGATTTACAAACGGTTTTCACCAGCAGCTTGCTGACAACGAGATAAACAGAATGATATAAGTATTGCTAATAAATGCTAGATAAATAAGATTTTACTGTCAAATACACTTCAATTTACTGGATGTGTCGTTAGATTTTACTACCGAACCTCGCAGTGGCGCGTGATGGCCGTCTGATAGTGACAATACGAAACAGACCAAAGTTACTACCAAATGCACTCCAATTTACTGGTCACATATTTATATTTTACTATCGAATCTCACCGTGGCGTATTATGACCGTGTGATAGTGGCAATACGAAATGGACCAAAGTTATTGCCAAATGCACTATAATTTACTAGACATGTTGTTATATTTTACTGTCATGCCGGCAACTCGTTCTTCGATGATATTCCAGGAGAGTTTAGCAGTATGTGGAGTGGAGCCTATTTAGTAGTAAAATCTAACAATATCTCTACTACTTCTAATTACGACATAGTGGCAGCGGTCCATTCTTCATACCCTCTCTTTCCTTCTATTCGTTCAGCCCACCCTCACCACCCTTTCCTTCTGATCGATCAGTCTTTCCTTCTCGCTCAGGCTTTCCTTCTGTTCGCTCAGCCCGCCTCCCACCCGATCCGGATTCCCTTTATTTTATGAAAATATTACTGATTACATCTCTTTAAAATGGAAGGATTTTATTTATATCTCTTATAAATGAAAGAGTTTCCTCATCATATCCCACTTGGATGGAATGACATACTCACCATATCTCATGACATGAAAATCCTATTTCATTGTATCTCATTCGGATGGAAATACAGATATTAAAAGGCAAGAATTGCATAATCAAATCACGTACCAATCCCGGAGATCACAAGGCATCGTATCATAGATGCTGAGCACTCACACGCCTGGCTGCCCTCTCCTCCACCTATAAAAGACCACCTTCATCTCCATCATAAAGGACATACGAAGAGACACAGGAAGAGACAGAGGAGAGGAAGGCTCATACACATACAGGAGAAAGAAGCAATACAAAAGATTCAAGGGGGCGCAAGAAACGATATGGAAGGAGGCCATGGCCATGGCTCCTTCTCTCTCTTTTTTAAGACAGCTAAAGCTGTGATTAAATTATGAGGGTAGAAAACAAAGTTTAAAGTTACAAGATGCATAAGACTGCACTCGAGACAAAAGGGGAGGAGAAAAAAAAAGAAAAAAGACCAAATTCTTTAAAGTTGTTGTTGTACTATCATGTTGAGGCTTTTTAAAACTATACTAGCATGAATGATTAACTGATAATTTGAAGCACTCTTAAGTAGCTAACAAGTTCGCTTCATATATGTCTTTCTCACCAACCAACTTGACTGTTGCTTTGAAAAACTTCTCTTAATAAGGTTGTTTGAGAATTTTCGTAGCAACGCACAGGCACTTAACTAGTATTCAGTAAATTGGTGTTCATTTAACATTAAAATCCCATTCATCTGGTATTATTGGCAACACTTATATCATTTTGTTACTCTCGTCGTCAGTAACCTACCGGTGAAAATCATTCATGAGTCAGATTTGTCAAGAAAAGTTATGATTAAATAAAAAAAGATTCTAATACAAACAAGAAACCGTATTCCTTGGTTGGTTGGCCATGTAACCGATAGGCTTGGTCAACACACAAAGTGGACGCATATGGGATGGTTTGAACGCGCTCATCCGGTCGACACGTAGAATAACTATTCTACACTTAGGTGCAGAATAGCACTTCCATACACACACATACGATAGCGCTATTCTACGTGTGCGCACGGAGTTGGCTATTCTATGCACGTATCATAACCTTCGTGTCACAAAAACAAGCCGCTAGCGTACGGCCCAAAAACACGTCGCGGCCCAGAACAACAATATCGATAGCAAATCAATCCCGAATCCCCCATTTTCCCTAATCAATTATCCCGGACCATTAATTAATGCGTCGCTACACTGAACTATGAAAATCATTTATAACCAAACGCTTATTGTGTGAACAGGGATCGATAGTAAAAAATGTAGAGAATTTACTTCTAATAGCGGTCCTAAATTAAAATGTTATGTAGACGATAGTAAAAGTTTGTGTAATAGATGGTAAAATTAAATGAAAATGTAATATTTCAAAATTCCTTTCATTTAAGTATCGTAAAATATTATGTAATAACTAGTAAAATGTTATTTTGTAGATAGTAAAAAGTAGTTTTATATATTATAAAATCATAAAAAGAATTTAGTTCCGTTTGTTGGCCTGTAGTAAAATGTTATGTAGACGATAGTAAACTTTACTGAAATAGATGGTAAAATCAAAACAAGAAACGTAAGATTCCAAAATTCCCTTCGTTGCTGTATAAGGTAATAAAATTGGATACAGAGATACGAGGCAGCAGCGTACGACCCAATGCGCATCCCATGAGAGATAAATAAATCCTTTTTTTTAAAACTTGTTATCGCCATTAATAGCTCCTTATCTTCCGGAAGCTTACTCTCCTATCCGTGTTAACCATACACACAAACTGCCAACATCATTTTAAAAAATTGAACCTACGGAGAATTATGAAAAATACATTTCACAACCGAGTGGTCTACTATATATGATATTACTGTGTTCATCTATATGATGTTACTGTCTGTAGAACTTGTGTTTACTATGACACATATACACTTACTGAAACGGTAACGGCGTGACTAATTCTTTGATTGGTAGTTCTCAAATTTTCCAATTTACTATTCATTCCATACGATATGACTGTCTCGATCGCCTATATTTGCTATGTTACATGTATACTTAACGACTTTGAACGGCGGGACCACCTATCATTATGTTTAATGTATACAAAAATGATACACCATCGGCACGCCTAGAGAAAACTACAACCGCATCAAGAAATGTGATTATTCAAAAAAATTACTATTTAATCCATATGCGATTACTATATGAACAAATTGTATTTACTTTGGTACAAACAGATCAGATTGTTTTTATTTACTATTGCATTCGTGGAACATTACTATCTCAATAACTTATGTTTACTATCCTTGATTGACACCAAAGCCTAGTGAGAGACGTGCTTTCGCCGCGATGAGCCAACAAATTTTACTATTACAATCATACTACATTACTATCTAAGAGACTTAAATTTTACTATGGAGTTCATGCAACATTACTATCTCAATATATTACGTTTACTACCTTTTTACTGACATCCAAGACCTTTCAACGAAATCATTCAACACATTTTACTATTGCGTGCAAACCATATTATTATCTCGTAGACTTATGTTTACTATCTTTTACTGATACTTATGTTCACTATTTTTTCCGCTTTTACTATTTTGTCCATACAATATTACTGCTTTAATAAATAGTTTTTACTACGGTATGTGCGAACTACCATGAATAAAAAACTTGCATTTTACCTGATACAATATTGCGAAATACTGTCGAATGTAACCATACTGTAATGAAGATCTGTAGAAATCTGTCAAATACGTGATATACATAAACTTGAGAAATCAATAAACGGGTATACATTGTATCCGCAGGTGAGGATATACTGCATGGCAAAATTACAGTTGACGTAGTTCTGTAATTACGGTTGAATATATAATACATAGGTTTTCAGAAAGTCATTTATGTTCGTGGCCCATACCCATCTTAGCGGGTTGGGGGAGTTCCGTGTGTACATATATATATTACATCTATTATTATTAATCTTATGGTTAATTTGATGCTAAATGTGTTATGGATTATATATCTTTCCAATTAATTTAGGTCACATAGTTGTTCATTGTTGACAAAGAAAGCTCAAAGCTACAAACATGACAGTTAGCAATGGGTTGGATCGAATCAAAATGCCACATATCTACAACCTTCATGCATGTTTAACATGCACAAAGTATCATCCTGTCTCTGTGTGTGTGGCGAAATCATCATAGGTATTTTAGTGTGATATTATGTCCTTATTTTATTATAGACATCAGTTGCCATAATCAATTAAACAGTATTATATACTTCTAAGTTCTAAAGATAAAAAGGATTGTTTTTATAGAGAAAATAAATGTGGTCGATGGACCACACTTCAAAAATATATCGAACACTCAAACATGCATGTAGTTTGGTGTACATATATAACAGGTTTTTAAGAAATAACAGCTCCATTTATAATAATCTGTTTAATTTTGATGAGTATTCATACAATGGGTACCCCGCGGCCCGGAGTAACAAACGGGTTGTCTCATGCTCGGCTCCGACCAAAGGCCTCGCCGGTCTATAAAAGACATTCGACCCTGACCCAACGAGCTGCTCCAAGGTCGTCCCCGACATAACGGGGCTTCCGACCCCCGCCATAGGTCGGACTCCCCGCCGGCTCCGACAAAGCTGAGACGATCACCGCGAAGGTCCAGGTGTCAGGCCTCCATCGGCTATCGGCCACGTGGTCTGCGGACCCAACCACTCGAAGTGACCGTGCGAGGGCAAGTGGCTCCTTCCCAAGACAGCACGAAGGCTACTAAAGTCAAGACTCCAGTCTCATCGTCCGATCACGCACAGTACGGAGATACGCTCCTCCCGGCAAGCACCAGAGTCACACACTATGACGCGGTGCGTCGCCAGATCGCAGAAGCGGTGCGCTGTTTCCCAATGAAGCAGCAGACTGATCTACTCGATGAGCCCACCAACCCGATATGGGCAGCAGAGGGGGTAAACCAACAACCGAGACCAAGGGTCAGAGCTAGCGTAGAGATCTTCACCCTTCCCTCTCTCAACTTCCCGTGTAACCTGCCCCCTCCGACTATATAAAGGGAGGCAGGGTCTTCTAGGAGGGGCAGCTCATATTCTCTTACGCTCTCTTGGACGGTTTCTTAGGCTTCCTTTCTCTTAACCTTTACGAACAGACAGCACACGTTCTCGTGCTCGAGCTCCTAGCTCCTGCTTGTAAACACTGTGCAGTCTTCTGCACCTAAAGCAATACGATAAACACCACGCGAACTGGAGTAGGGACATTCAGCCCGAACCAGTATACATCCTTGGCCTTTAGGTCTAACCATTCAAAGAGAGGGAGCGCGTGGTCCTTTAGACTTACAAATTTACTTGCCGGTGACACGAAACCCCGACAAATTTCTTGTCGAGCACATTCGATCGGTAAGTTTCTGGAACCTACATATTTACGCATAATATGTTGTACGTACGTTCGTCCTCTCCCCGCCACCTCATTTCCTTTTCTTCTGCAATAATTTTCCGTTTCAGTTTGGTATGTAGCATACTAGATAAGTGGTCCGCGACCGCTGCTACCCACGCGAGCAAATTGAGAAAACGTGTGACTGCCGCTCCCTACGCGAGAAGATCGAGGAAACACGTGAAACGGTTGAAAGGATACAAACATAATTACTTTTTTTCGCATTTATTCGGCAGAACGGTTGAAATGATATAAATGTATTTGCGTTTTTTTTTGCATTTATTTAGGGTCCTCTCACAAAGGATATGTGATTTCGCTGAAACGAAAGGTCCTTTTCACAAAAAAACGGTAAAAACGATCTACACGAGCAAATCGAAGAAACACGCGAAACGGTTGAAAGGATACAAACGTAATTGTGTTTTTTTCGCATTTATTCGGCTGAACGATTGAAATGATATAAATGTATTTGCGTTTTTATACATTTATTCGGAGTCCTCTCACGAAGGATCCGTGATTTCGCTGAAACGAAATGTCCTTTTCGCAAAAAAAACGGTAAAAACAATCTAAACGGAACTACATTTTTTCGGTATTTAGTTGGGGTCCTATTTCTGAAAAAGGATCTAAACGTAATTTTTTTCGGCTCGAGATCCTACTTTTAAAAAAAAATGGTTAAAAGGACATAAATGTAATATTTTTTTTCTGAAAAAAGACCTAGATATTTTTTTTTCGGCTCGAGCCGGCTCAAAGCGCTGGTAGGGCCGGAACTCTGCAAGAAGTAATATAGAGGTATGATGATCTGGCATCGATCACGACCTCCTTGATTGTCCTGATGTGAGGTGGCTAGCTGCTGTGCTGAGATGCGCTTCTAGATATCTAGCTCCCAAAAATCACCACACCAGCATCAGCATGTCTCTATACACCAAAACATCTTCTCTTTGAATTCCTCATTGATAGGTCCGGCCGTGCAAAGGTCTAACCGATTATGATCAGTTCATACGTGCGTGTGGGTTAAGTAAGAGAATTAACCGCACTGGCTAGTTTTGTCTTGATCTTTTGAGATGAAGGCCATGATCACAAAAGTCCAAAACATACCAAACATCATGCATGCATTATTGTTGTATATTACCCTAGGTGGGGTTAAGCATATACGCACAGTAAGGTACCCTCAAAAAGAAGCTCCATGTTTTGCAACATTAATAATGTATCAATCAAACAGAATGTGGACCATGAGCTCGCAGCATCAATCAGTTGGAACGTACGTGAATGCGTGTACAGACATTTGGACATTTGGTGCAGCAGTTTATACATGAAAACGATTTATATATATGCTGTCTGAAGATCAGAAAAAAGGGAAATTCAAGAACAATTGTTTTCCTGCCTTCCGTTTCAATAGCTAGCAAATCTCCCAAATGAGAGCCAATGATGCATAGCAAGTCGATCTACTGAAATGAATGGTCGATCCCCAGAAAAAGAACGCAAACTGAGACAAGAAGTTAGCCAGCTACTAGCTAGCTAGTAGAAATGGCGCCAGCAGAATCTAAAATCTAGATCCCTGCATATTCTGATGGCTAGCTGCTGTACGTCGTGTGATCTTAGCCAAATCGACCTATATCGCGGTAATGACTCTTCTGAGGAAAACGTGAGGACGACACGGCTGTTCACGTTCGCTCGTTTTGCTGAGACTTTCGCGCCTAGTCGGATAACTTTATGGTGCAGCTAGCGTACGATGTGGACTCCTGTCGCGCCACGGCTGCGTCTGGACCGCCGAGCACTCAGAAGACAGGTGTGGCTGTCGTCTCGTCTTCTCGGAAAAAGGACGACGACTCCTTTTGCGCGCGCACCTCCGTTTAGTACAGAGGTGGGGAAAATGCGCACCGTTCCAGTCCAGATTGCATGTGTGCGTCGTGATCGTCGGTAAGTGCTTGAGTTTTTGAGTGTTTGTACGTAGACAGTGACTAGAGGAAAAGGGTGGTCGATGTACGTGCTGATCACGCCTCATTTTATCTGGCTGCCTGCCTGCCGGGAAGGCCTTAGCAGTGGCTGATCGACAGTATGCATCGATCCTCCAATTGATCAGACCCTTACTCGATCTCTTTCTTTCGTTCGTTCAGTAGTAGTGAATGAAGATCATGTTGGCGAGAAGTAGTGCAGGCAACATGCATGTCACACTACTACAGGAATATACATCACAATCGGTTCTTTTTTGTCATCATAGTCGGTTCTGGTAGTGACACAAAGTCATTAGACAGAGATGAGGCGGCGCTATCACAGTCGGTTCTTGCCCGATTCTGATGAGGGGTCATCTCTATCGGTTCTTTGTAAGAAGCGATAGAGATGTTCACTTCATCTCTATCGGTTCTCAGAAGGAAGCGATAGAGATGTTCACTTCATCTCTATCGGTTCTTTGTAAGAAGCGATAGAGATGATGGGATGAAATGAACATCTCTATCAGTTCTTACAAAGAACCGATAGAAATGACCACCTTATCTCTATCGCTTTCTTCTAAGAAACGATAGAGATGATGTTGTCATCTCTATCGCTTCCTTATAAGGAACCGATAGAGATGAAGACCTCATCTCTATCGTTTCTTTCTAAGAATCGATTGTGATATAGCTAGAACTGATTGTGATGTGGGGTAACCCTATTATCACAATTGATTCTAGCTAAAATGATCATCAAAGACCACAGTCATGATTAAATACTAGGGTCTTTTGAATCATGCTTCCCATGGAAATATGAAGGGAATTTAAATTTGGTTGCTCTCAGATTTAGGGTCTGTTTGAAGATTATAAACCTTCAACCTTAATCATGAATGGGCAAAACAATTAATCTAGTAAATAAGGCCTCAAACCCTTACCACCTTATCATGCACAACAAGAATTGACAATGATATTCACTGTTATTAAAGTCCTTACTGTCAGATTAAGTTCAGAACAGCTTATAACCAGATTAGTATGGACAAAAATACTAACCAAACAGCATAGCCTATATAACCAATCAACAGTAGTGGCAAAGGAATCAACAGAGAGTATTTCACACTAGCAGTTGGTTATTTTACCACTAAAATTAAGATCAGCAAGTTAACTGAATCATATGAGGCTACTGATACTTAGCCAATAAACAGATCAACAAGCTAATCAAATAGATGAAGCTACTAGAACACAGGCAATACTTACAGATAAGCAGACAAGAAATCAAAGAACAACAAGAAGACTGAGAAGATTAAAGGATAATCAGGGACAAGAAAAAAGAAGATTGGAGGAGAAGAAATAGGAGCGTACTTTTCAAGGTTGCTTTTGCTGCCCTCGTTACATTGCTTCTTAACTGCGCTGGTACTTTTTTTTGGGTGAGAATCGTGTACATCCTTTTACTTGGTTAAGAACAAGAAGACTGAGAAGATTGTATTTCTCATACTTTCACCCTTTTTCCTACATGATTGTGTACTGAAACACTGGTAGATCTACAAAATAAACTTCATTTAGAAACCCATAATTAGTTCCTGATGCAAAACTTGATGACGCACTTGCACTGCAGGATTTGCAATATACAATCATCATCTCTTGCCTTGCTAATGGAAGGCATGGAGACACACATCTTACATAAAAGTACTTTGGTAGTAAGTAAAAAATATCCATTTCTATTGAACACATAGTCAGAGCCTAGCTGATTTCTAATCTGGTCAATAGAAATACATAACTAGAGGAGCCAGCCAGAAAATTCAAACCCTGACATAAAACTTAGAAGCTAGATAGTATCGAGCAAACTTAATTAACACTAATGAGAAAATTAAAACAGAAATTTCTTTCTAAGCTAGGCGATTTAAGAGTAAAATTGTAAACCCTAACAGAAAGCGAAACAAAGAATTTGTTCTAAATCGACAGAACTTAGTGAACTTGATGAACCAATACAAATCAAGAAAAGCGATAAATTATTCTAAGTGGACACAACTAATATTGCACTCTAGTTCGATCGACTAAAATCTTCAAGTGACAAAGATTTGACAAACCTCAAGCTCCACATATACATCGAAGCGACCCAACTTCACCTAGATCCCGCCAACCAACCTATCAACACGCGCGTCAAAGTTGGATCCATAGTTGTTCCCACACCAATAAGCCCTCCGGCACAACAAATTGAAGTTCATTCGCTTTCAAAGATAGAGTGAAACAATCCTTGAGTAGATTGGGGTGCATTTGATATTGCCACTCTCATCCTTCATGACAATGCCAGCCGAACTTCAATGTTCGGTTCACCCTCGAACACCTCAGTAAATAAGACTTGCCATTCAGTTCATATTTACCACAAGAGAAAACAAAACAACGACATCGTATTATGTTCCATGGTGAGATCTACATACCACGAGGATGCCGCCACCACTACACCACCCCTAATTTCATCAACCTCGAACCGGGCTTGTTCACATCAAAGGAGCGAATAACAATCATGTTAGGAGGTGAAGTGAAGTTCCTTTCAGAATGGGGATTTTCTTCACGATGTATTAACAGATCACATCAATGTTATACTTCATTTGGCGGATATTGGCACCACAGAGCACCTTCACTATCGTGCCTCTGAGCAGATGGGAAAAAAGAGATCAAATCATGAAAGAAAAGAAATGTATTATATAACAAGAGAGATGGACAGTAGTGACTGGATGAATTTTTGGATTGATTCATGCTGGTTCATCGCTGCACTTTCTGGATAAGATCAATCTTGTTCTGCAGAATGATGATATGTTGAGACGCATGATTTCAACAGGTGCAAGATGCTCGGATGTCCGGGTTGTGGGCAGATTTCATTCGCTGCTATCAAAAGCAATGCTCCATCCATGATAACAGCTCCATTAAGCATTGTAGCCATGAGAATGTCGTGCCCCTGTTCAAGGAGATAGGTATTGTTAGTACATATAATATTTTCCCAGTATCATCTTCAACCAATAAAATGCATCAGAGAACTCGACAAGTCGAGATGATATGCCAATTCTTTTATCAATACCCTCAAGTATTTGAGCATGCACTTTTTAGTGGAAAGAGCGTTTATCATCTACAGATTGATGCAACTGCAACCTCATGATCTTAAATGACAGAAAAAATAGAACTATATGTTGCAGGCTAGTCCAAAGCCATGAATTGCTTGCAGCCACGTTACTGAACATTCAGGTTAGACAATAAATGGTTAGGCTTAGTGTCCCGAGAATTCATGCAGATAACATTCATAGAGAAAAAGGGTTAGGTTTCACCATACCGGGCAATTAACAAAAGAAACATGTCTCAGGAGCTTCATCCTAGTGTTTTCAAACCCAGGCACATCGCAGAGAGGGCTATCTTCTTTTCCGCTTCCATAAGCCCTATATAACAGAATGAAAGTCAACTCAAAATATACAAGAGCAAGACAACAAAGCAGTAATTCTAAGTAGGTGAATGACGAAGAATCATATATTAGTTATTTTCTGGAGAATCAATTATTTGAAATTCCAATCATGAATTATAACAGATATTCACTAGAAAATAAATTATATAAACAGAAAGGTTCAGCTCTATCAATTGGATTACCAGGAGAGCGAATCGACAAATGCACCGAGTTGGCGGAAGAATTGCAGGCGAAAAGAAAATTAAATAAGAGAGATTGGGGAAAAGAAAGAGCAGATGCACCAGTAGAGATTGAATCTGCCTCTTAAAAAGGTAGGAGAGGAGGCTTGGATTGGGAGATGGGAGGGAATTGGGTACCGACGTTGCCTGCTGGGGCGGTGACGGGAGCCGAGGCAGCGTTGGGGCTGCGTCGGAAGGAGGTCCCGGCGACGGGAGTCGGGGAGGCGTCGGGAGGAGGGGCAACGAGTGGAGTCGGGGCAGCGTCGTGGGGAGTAGGGGCGTCGTGGGGAGGTCCTGCCTGCGTGGGGAGTAGGGGAGGCGTCGGGGAGTAGGGGCGGCGGGGGCCTACGGGTCGGCGAGGACGATGGGGGCGCCCGAGAGTTAGGGTTAGGAGAGTGGAGTCGCGCGGGTTTGCAGTAAAAAGAACAGCCTACACATGTATCACAATCGGTTTTTCAAAAAACCGACACAACTACGAGACTATCACCATCGGTTAAAAAAAACCAACACAAATGTAACTATCACTATCGGTTTTTCCAAAAAAACCGATAGAAATGCACAATTATCACTATCGGGTTTTCCAAAAAAACCGACACAAATGCACAATTACCACTATCGGGTTTTTCAAAAAACCGACACAAATGTATGACTATCACTATCGGTTTTTCCAAAAAAAACCGACACAAATGGAAAATTATCACTATCGGGTTTTTTGAAAAACCGACACAAATTCTCCATTATCACTATCAGGTTTTTGAAGAAACCGACACAAATAATTGCATACCACTGTATGTTTTTTAGCAAAAAAAGTGAATATCACTATCGGTTTTATTAATGAAACCGACACAAATACACGCTCCATATCACTATCGGTTTTCGAAAAGAACTGACATAAATACTCCAATATCACTATTGTTTTTTTTTTCAAAAAACCGACACAAATAATTGCATACCACTGTATGTTTTAGCAAAAAAAAGACAACATCACTATCGGTTGTTTTATAGAAACTGACACAAATCTCCAATATCACTATCAGTTTTCTCAAAAAACCGACACAAATAATTGCCATGGCACAGTATTGTTTTTTAGCAAAAAGTGAACATGACTATCGGTTTTTAATGAAACCGACACAAATACATCCACATCACTATCGGTTTTATAAAAAACCCGACACAAATACTCCAGTATCACTATCGGTTTTTTAATATATCTGACACAAATGTAGTTCACTGCACTATTTATTTTCCAGACAAACTATGAAGTCTGAATTTGCAGAAATATCTGATCAAAGAGTGAAAAGCCATAACTTTTGCAAATATAGTTGAAATTATTTGAAATTTTGCAAGAACATATTTTGTCATACTAAAAGTCTTTTCCAAAAAGGATTTTGGCAAAAAGAGTTAGCATTGAAAAAGAAGCCTAAATTCACTTTGTAGGCATAATTTTTTGCTCAAAGAGTAGAGAAGTCAGATCTTTTACAAATAAAGTTCAAGTATTTTGAAAATTTTCAAAAATGATTTGATGTAAAGTGCCTTCTTTTTCTTGCAATAAGTAGCTACATACCACAATCAATTGACAAAAATTGTGAAAGTTTGATACGTACACATAATATTTCCAAACACGAAACTACAGTTATGTACAATACAAACATTTCAAACACATAGCAACCTAAACTTTCTTCGCAACATATCAAAATTACGTAGTGCAAAATTGAAGGGGTTTGAAAGAATACTCACATTTTAAAAAAAACCACAAATTCTGAAAAATAAGGGGAAATCTCCTCAGGCTAGGTTTCAAATTTACCCTCTTAACACCCACCCTTTAGGATTTCAATTTCTCTCACCCAAGTATTGCTTCTAACCACAACATATGAGCTATTTTTTCAGGTGGCGATGGAGAAATATCCTCTGGAACAACAACAACAGATAAGAGTTCAGCCCGAGGGGTATAAATAAACCTAGACAGACACGTCACAATCGGTTATCACTTAAGAAGCGATTATGTTGTACACACACATCACTATCGGTTCTCACTTGAAAAGCGATAGTAATATGATCATGCACATCACTATCGGTTCTTATGTGAGAAGCGATAAGCATGATCATCACTATCGCTTCTCACATAAGAACCGATAGTGATGACGATTGCACATCTCAATCGGTTCTTTTGTGAGAACCGATAGTAATGCGCATGATCATCACTATCACTTCTCGCATAAGAACCGATAGTGATTTGCATGTAATCATCACTATCGCTTCTTATGTGAGAACCGATAGTGATGATATTGCACATCACTATCGCTTCTCACATAAGAACCGATTGTTATGTGCCCAGTGCTACATTACAATCACTTTTAACATAAGAACCGATAGTAATTATTATTAACCCCCCTTCTAAGTCATTTATCACAATCGTTTTTTCCTAAAAATTTATGAACCGACTCAGATGAAGTGATAGCGATGTACCATTCTGTAGTAGTGTCATCAGAAGGGACTATTTAGAGATGTGCTTCAATGCTTTTCTTTTCTACAGTTGCACAAATATTAAAGCATTAATGAAGGGTAGATGGAGATTACTTACCCCTTCGTTTGCTTCAAAATTTATGCAACTTGTATTAGGAGGGAAAGCATTGAAGCACTGCTCGACTATTTATAGCCCATATCCAGATCGAACGCCGGCCGTTGCACACCTGGTTAATGCACGTAGTATATATCAGCAGGTACGTGCGGTGGGAGAGAGAATATTTTACGAGTAAACCTAACCACTTAATAGCCTAAGACGAAGATTTGCCCCCAAAAGCTCTATTTTCATGGTATTTGTGACAGTGATACTGTGCTGCGCTACGTAGGAAGCGTATCAGCCGGTGGTTAATTATGTGTACGTACGTACGCTCGGATTGCGAGGGCAAACAGACGTACGCGTGCGATCGATTGGCGATTGCGCGCGCGGCGCGGGGGAGCCACGGCGTGTGTGCAGTGGTACTAGAGCCCGCGGTGCGTGCGACTGCGACGCCCCTCGAGCCCAGCTGCATATGCAGCATGCGCGCGGCGACGGCGGGGCGCGCCGCTGCACTTTTGGTCGAGGAGGAGGGACGCGTGCCGCCCGCCCCCGACCCCGACGCGCGCCGTGCGAAACGGCATTTGGCACGAGCGCGCCACGCCCATCGGCCCGTGACGTGCCCGAATCGGGGTGGGGATTTTTTTTTCTTTAATATTTATTTTTATTCTTTTTTTCAAAACTATGCGTTCGAAAAAAAAATGACAAAAATGCCCCCCCGTCGCCCGTACACGGGCGATCGATGTCCTCTGCCGTCAACGCCGTTCGGCGTCGTTGGTGGACCCCCCTGTCGCCCGAGACAGCGGCGACCGGGCGCAGGCCTTTTTTTTTTAGTTTTGTTTTGTAATTACTATATGCTTTTTAATATAAACCCCGTAACTTTTGCTAGGAGTGTCCAAATTAAATGAAACTTTTTTCTAAATTTAAATTTTGGAATGAAGAATTAGAGTATAAAATAAAAATCCATGTGTTGTTTGCAGAATTTTTTTTTATTTGAGTTCGAATGCTAGGCTCTAACTGTGGGTTGTGAAGGAATTATAATGTGTGTTGATCCATAATTCATGAAATAAATAGAATAAGTTACTACAACCTTATGCACTTCATTTTTGCAAAAATATCTAAATATGATTGCATTTTGAATAAAAGATGGCTAGTTTAAACCCTTTATAACATTCATTGTTCAAACAGTTAGAATAATGTTCGAACGACCTCAAAACTTGAATGAACCCGTTTTGTTGCATTCTTGGGCTTGCATAGGTTACAATTATGTAAAAATATTTAGATGTCACTTTAGGTCGCACTATTTTATTGTTGTCCAGAACATGCAATCGGTAAAACATGAAAATTGCCGTATCTTTCGCAAACGATGGTAAAACTCGATGAAATCAAATCTGACGAACTGAAAATGCTATAACCTATCTCGATGGAGAAAAATAACATCATTTGGGACAACTGGAGCGAGAGGACATATACTGAGCCCTCCGGACGGTGAGCATACTCTTGAAGGTTGGGCCGCATTTGTTTATTACGACTTAAAACTAAAAGGAGTACCATGAACAAAGAAAACCAAAGTTAACACCAGACGCCTATTGAGTGCTTCGAGGCGGTTCCCATTCGCCCATGCCTCCGACGGGGCTTCTCTCGCACGTCGCGCCCTCTCTCGTTCTCTCTCTCTCGGCCTCCTTCTCCTCCGCTTCCTTCCTACATGCCTCCTCGCGTGCGGCATCGCGTTGTTCTTGAAACCGCCGCGTGAACTCATCCTGCCGGTTGGCTTGGTCAAGAAGCCGTTGGTCCTCGGGGTTGATCTCCGTATCAAACCACTGCTCAAATTCACATAGTGGCGGAGGTGACTGCATGAAACGTAAATTAGCAAAGTTTCATTCACAAATATTATGTAACCCCGAACGATTTTACCATTCGGGGATCCTTCAGGCTCTTCTCCGGCGGATCGAAGGCGAAGGCGGCACTTCCAATACCTCCTCTTCCAAGTTGAAATTTCCCAAGAGCGGACAAGCCTGCAAAGATCTCCGCACATACACATGGGTGCTACAGCTCCACGAGGTAGGAAGAGATCTTGGTACGCTAAATTCCGTGGGCATGCACTTGCTTCTTCCTTTGCCTTCCCCTTACCCTTTGCACTTGCACGCCTCGGTATTTTCGATTGATGCTCACCCCTCTATTCTTTCTCTCGCTATTCTTTGCGAGACCGCTTGTGAGAACGAATGTTATAAAGGGCAGATATCGCCCGGGTATGGAGCGATCGCCTCATATTTGGGCGATCGCCCCATGTAAGGGCGATCGCCTCACATTAGGGCGATCGCCCCTACTAGAGGCGATAGGTGTACCGAAAGGTTGGTGTGTTGTCACGTCGTGTGGCATAAGCAAGCAATGCATAAATGATTTGAATAATTTATAGTGATAATGCTGTCATGTTACTAACTCGGGGAGTTATACAATGTGCTGCTGAACGTAAAGCCATTACAAAAATACATCCGTACAACAAGTCAATCACGGCCACGCTTCCTAATCTGGCCCGTGGGGTAGGTGAGTGGCGACGGCGGACGGACGTCCCTCCTAGGCCGGCCTGCTGCGCAGCGTAGAAGTAGTCGCGGCGGCGAGGCCAAGTCCCGTGCGCGGCCGAGAGCCGAGAGGGTCGAGGTAGTCGGTCGAAAGGTACTCCTCCGTGTCGAACTCGTCGCCGAAGGCTCGTCGAAACCACCACAGGGTCTCGCTGGGCGCGGACGACGAGGAAGCCTCCGCGAGCCCATCGCCCCACCGCCGCTGCGTGGAGCGTAGCGAGGAACCGCTGTGGTAGGGCGAGACGCGAAGGAGCCTCCCACCACTCGCCCCCACCGCTGCTGCGTGGGAGCGTAGCGAGGAACCGACGGGTAGGGCGAGACGCGAAGGAGCCTCGTCGACCCACCGCCCCCGCAATCGCGTGGGGCGTGACGGGCACCGGGGTAGGGCGAGGTCTTTGGGGCGACGTGGCGTGGTGTCTTTGCGTCCGACGTCTCCGCGCCTCGGCGGCTGCGAGCCAACCGCCTCACCGTAGCGAGGACCCGACCCCAAGCCGTCTCGGACTCGGCGGTGGTCACTTGTATGCCCCTCTAGGCGCGTCAACATGGACACGCCTCCACCTCAATCTCCGCCAAGAGCCGAGTCCGCATGTAACGCCGATTGGTATTACGTAAGTTACATGAAAAAGACGTGCCCATGTAGGTTCGATTGCGACACTTACCGAGGCGTTGTCCTCCGGGACATCTGTGAAGGGTACGTGTCCGCCATCGATGCATGCCGCGACGACGACGGTCTTTGGTGTGTACCCCACCGAGGCGAGTGTCGGGCGAACCACTCCATGTATTGATCGTACATGTCATGGTCGCACGGCCGGTCTCGGTGACTCTCTCGCCGAAAGCGGCGTCCCATCGCAGGCCCATGGCGCATACGGGCGCGAATCGAGAGCCCACCGCGGCACCCATCCGGTCATCGTGCAATGCAAAACAGTAAGTACACACCACATTAATTTCGCAAAGATGCGGAGTAGTAGGATCGGGGCAAGTACTCGTGAGCGCCACGTGCGACAACGTGACGAGGCAAACAAAGGAAAGGATCGAACAGCCGAATCGCCGCAAAGACTCGGTGCGGGAGTACTCCTCGACACAAAGGTCAAAGACGAGCACCTTACGGGTGAGCCAAAGGCCTCATCTCGCGTGCAAAGCAAGGAGACCCGTGAGGTGCTCGGGCGTGGACGTCGTCGCGGTGTATGGCGCCCACCGCACGCGTCCTCGTCGTGGAGGCGGTCGAACTCGAACGAACTCTGATAGGACCTCCTCACTGTCGGGCGCGAACCTCCGCCGCGAGGAAATAAGAAATGGCGAAGGTTATTCAAGTGCGTTAGTGGGGAAAAGATACGAGGA
Organism: Otatea glauca; assembly: GCA_036346275.1. Lineage (NCBI taxonomy): Eukaryota > Viridiplantae > Streptophyta > Magnoliopsida > Poales > Poaceae > Otatea > Otatea glauca. Next base: position 7,342,392 of record CM070718.1, on the reverse strand, counting down.
GCATACTGTCGTCGGACCCGAGTGGCCCATGGTGGGCGACCCACCGGTCATCTCCGTAAAGCTCCTCGGTACGGTGTCGTGTCAACAACAGGCTGCCGACGGAGAAGCGCTCCCAAGACCACAACCGGAGGAGTATGACGAAACGACATCGTCGCGTCGTGCTCGCTGAGAGACGGCGTCGCCTGCAGACCTCAGACGTCGCCGCAAGCACACCGAGGCCCACGACCACCGCATCACCGCTTACAAGGGGAGTTAGGACGTGCTCGCCGAGACGAGATTGAACCGAGTGTGTTACCTCATCCACCGGGTGTCGGCGATGTCTTTGGCGTACTCGATCGGTGACGGTCCACCGTGTTCCGTGGGAGGACGGAACATCACCCAACCGAACAACAACGGAGGTATGCCTCCAAGTGGCGGCCACGCCCGCCTCCTCCGTGTCGGGTGGAGAAGCGAGCTGCAGCTGTTCGCAACAAACATTATCGGCAACTTGGCGCTTCTATTTTAATTCTCAAAGAAAGAGGTACTCACCGTGAATCGGCAACCACGCCTTTCGGTCCGTGGGGCGCGGCCTCCTAAGGGCCGGTAGGGTCTGCCGGGGTGCCGCGCACTGGGCGAAACGCGCGGACAACTCGACGTGCCACGTGACGGAGGCGTCATGCGGCACGACTACTGGACCCGCACAGGGGAGGCCTAAGAGGTACGACACGTCCTGCAGCGTCGGAGCCATCTCTCCGCACGGAAGGTGGAACGTGTCGTCTCCGGTCTCCACCGGTCCACGAGTGCGCGCGAGGACCGGTCACCGAACCGCGGACCTCCTTGCCCGCTAACGGGGCCACCGCCCACCATCCTACAAAGAGGAAGTAAGCCACCGCCGCAACTCGCATGTAGTGCAATGCGTCGTTAGAATTGCATTCACGTGTAAGTACATGTACGTAAAAGAGTGCATGCGTTGGCGGCTTACCGTGGAACCCAGCGTGGGTCGATGCGGCGTACTCGTTGGGCACCCGAGGTCGGAGTGTCCCTAGCTCTCGGTTCTCCTCTGCGGAGTACCTAGACCGGTGGGTCGATCGACGGTCACGCCCAGCAGCTCGTGGCAAGGTCGCGCCATCGTGGCTCGTTAGAAAGCAAATACAACAAATTTGTCAAGAATTACATGTGCACACAAAATGAAATGCGAAATAACGAATTGTACCATACTCATCAAACAATACAACCAAGTGCGAGAGCCAAAAAACTCATATTACAAACATACGAAAGACAACGACATGTTCGACAAGGCACACAACGTCGAGAATTACATTATCCTCATAGCTACTAAGCGGTACATCAAGAATTACATGATGCGAAAAATAACTTACGATTACATTGAAAATTACATCGATCATTACAACTTACATCACAACTTACGGTCCATTGAAAATACAAGATGGGAACAACATGAAAATTACATTATCCGCGGTTGCGACGCTACTCGGACTCGTCCATATCGTTCGAACGCGCCTTGTCCTTCGACGTCCGACCTTCACTTCAACATTCGGATGTCCGGCACCCATCGATGGTCCGGAGGGGGCTGTTGTGAACGATCCGTCCACTCGGTGCACCGTACACCTCGTGATGCCACGTGTTGAGAACGCTCGCTTGTAGTAGTGCGGGAGACGAACGGACGATGTGATTGATGCGTCTCGGCGGTGCGGCAATGACGTGCGAGCACGGCAAGTGCAAAGCAGCGTGATTTTGGGCAGAGCACTCGCAATCACCGCCGAGTATGCACAGATGGGAAGTCCTCTCCGGTGGCACACTGCGACCTCGGCCACCGCAAAGGCACGTGGTATCTCCGCTCCACGCCACTCTCGGTGTAACCCGATGTGTCTGCGCTTTCTTGTTTTCTTGGACATGTAGGTAGACACAACAGCTTGAGTAAGATAGTCGATTGTCCGACATACATGCCGTGGAGGTCTTGTATCGCTCAATGAAATATCTCTCGTGTCCCTAATAAGACACCTCAACTATACCCACCAATGGAAGGCATCCGTGCCTTTCATTACCCGATTGTAAATCTCCGCCAGTTCGTTGTCATGATCCCATAACGCGAGCCGCCTCGTCGTGCGAAGGACCATTTATCCAAAGGCTCATGTCGTATCCAATCGGTGAAACTCTCTATGTGGTACCGCCCACGCCGGATGTTTGGGGTCCATCGGCAGCCGCATACAAGGTGTGGGGTCCTCTCCTTGCTCATGGTACACCATCGGGTTCCTTGATGAACTAGCGGTACCTCTCGGATCCATTGATTGCTTCTTCGTTAGTTCGCCTAACGCCTTCCAAAGCGCGTCGAACTTCCTCCGTTGGTTCTGTTTGCACAGCGCTTGAACATGTTCATAAGCTCCTTGTTCCGAATCGACGGAAAAATTGGCACCCATGTGCCTCATGCACCACCGCTCCTCGGATCCGCCACTTTGTCGCTCCCACGACGACGGACCCTTGTTGCATATCCACGATCGCCCTTAGCGACCTCGCATGTCGGTCATGGATGACACAAACATCGTGCCTGTCGAGAACAAGCGCCACTTCACTCTTTCAAGGAACCGCATACAGACTCTCCGTGTTTTCCCCCTCCACGAATGCCAACGCAACCGGTAGAACCTAGTTGTTGGCATCCACCGCGATCGCAGTTAGAATCTGGCCCTTGTACTTCCCTGTGAGGAATGTGCCGTCCATGCAAAGGACCAAGGCGACAAGGTCTTTAAAGCATTTATGCATGCGCCTGTATAAGAATGCACGCTGCAATACCCACTTCCCGGTGCACGCACCACCCGCAGGGAACTCCGCAAGGTCGATGGATGTATCGGGGTTCCGTTGTGCGATTGCCCTGAGCAAGTGGGGAATATTCTCGTACGAAGCCTCGACGCCCGAACCGTATTTCGAGCTGTCCTTTTGCTCTCCATGCCTTTGCGTAGCTAATCTTGTATGAAACCTCTCCTCCACTACCGTGATAATAGATCGAGGTCGCAGATGGGGATTGTCCACGATCGACCATAAAACACATTTGCCACCCAAGTGGACGACAGATTGCGGTGTCCTCGCTCGCTTCTTCCATTTCGCAGATTATGCTCCATCACTATGGAGCATTTCCGAGAGTCCGTCCACTTCCCCGGTATGCATGCACCGCCATGGGCACGAATCAACTACGCACTTCACGTCGTAGTCCTTCTTGTTGGACTTCACAACCCTGAATTGCCGCCGGAGAGACATTGCCCAGTACTTCACCGCATCCATCACAGCCTCCTTGTCTTTATATATGGCCCCCTGCGTCACCTCGTTCTCACGATACTCCCATGCATCAATGTTCCCTTCATTCATCGTTAGGTCTTGAAATTGTAATTGGTCCACGCACGAGGATAGGCACCTCGGGCGTTGTCCTCCTCGTCGGAGTGCTCACCATCGAGGACTTCCTCATCCGCACGGTCCTCCTCTTCCATCAGGTCAACAATGTCCTCCACCTCCTCCCCCTCGTCGGCCACCCCTCGCGCCTCCACCGCTGTCTCCTCTGCCCCCCCGGTCCCTTCGCCACCGCCAGTCTCGTGCTCCTCGTCTCCGGGCTCCTCGCCGCCTTCCTCTTCGCATCCTTCTACATTTGATGTCCCCTCCGCCGTAATGTCCACCCCGACATCACGAACTTGCGACACCGATGGAGCTACCGGGTAGCACTGTACCAACAACATGAGCGGCCAACCCCGCTCTACGGCAAAACCAACATAACTCCTCCATGTTGACGTCGAGTTAATAGGAATCAACTCTCCGTAAAAACGGTCTTGCGCTCGGCTCACTACTGCTCTGACCCGCAACCGAACAGTCTGGGCATCCAAACTGAACATCCGAGACATCCACTCCAACAAACCCCTGTATGTCCTATCGCTCGCCTCGCATATGCCCCGTCGACTCTTGAAAATGATGATAGATCCACCCCATCCGCCCCTGTGCTATCTCCCCATCTCCATAAAATATTCGAAATACAATTTCTCCGACATGCCGCAACGTCCGACGGAAAAATATTACTCTAAAATACAATACTGTCCTGAAATTTCTAAAACTAAATACTACATTAAAGTTCTAAATATGAATCATGCGACATTAAATTTCTAAACAACACTATCCAGAAATTGTAAACGCTACACAATCCTAAATTTTCTAACACTACAATAAATTTGTAACGTACTTAATACTATACTGATCTGAAAATTCTAAAACTAAATACTACATTAAAGTTCTAAATATGAATCATGACAAGAAATTTCTAAACAACACTATCCGAGAAATTGTAAACGCTACACAATCCTAAATTTTCTAAACACTACAATAAATTTCTAACACTACAATAAATTTGTAACGCATACTTAATACTATACTGATCTGAAAATTCTAAAAACTAAATAGTACATTAAAGTTCTAAATATGAACTACGACAGTAAATTTCTAAACAACACTATCCGAGAAATTGTAAACGCTACACAATCCTAAATTTTCTAAACACTACAATAAATTTCTAACACTACAATAAATTTGTAACGTATTTAATACTATACTGATCCTGAAATTTCTAAAACTAAATAGTACATTAAAGTTCTAAATATGAGCTCATGATAAGAAATTTCTAAACAACACTATCCGAGAAAATATAAACGCTACACAATCCTAAATTTTCTAAACACTACAATAAATTTCTAATACTACACTAAATTTGTAACGCACTTAATACTATCACATCCTCAAATTTTTAAAACTAAATACTACATTAAAGTTCTAAACGCTACACAATCCTAAATTCGACTAAATATTACATGCTACATTAGAATTCTAATAACAAAGCAGTCCTACTGTAATTTTCTAAACACTACAAAATCGTAAAATTCCTAAATAATAGATTTATAAAATTTGTAAAAATACCTTCATAAAACCATTTAATCGACTTTTTTCCCCTTTTCTTCTTCTTTCTCTTCTTTTTTCTTCTTCTTTTCTTCTTCTTTTTCTTCTTCTTTCTCTTCTTCTTCCTCCTTCTCTTTTCTCTTTTCTCTTCGTTTATACGCCTCATTTGTTGCTTGCGAGCGAGGGCGAGCTTTCAAAGCCCTTTGTCGCCTCTGCTCGGCGATCGCCTGTCTCGAGCATGTGGGGCCCACAGTAACGGCTCACTTTTTACCGCTTGCTCTCTGCGACGGCGAGGCACATATCGCCGTAGTATATGGGCGATCGCCCATACACGGCGACGGGCGATAGTTTTGCAAAAATTTGATTGGACGATAGTTTTGAAAAAGAATAAAAATAAATATTAAAGAAAAAAATTCCCGCAAGCCCGTGGAGCAGTCAGACGCTCGCGCGGCCCAGAGATCACCCGAGCAGAGGGACGACCTGCACAAACGCGCCCACCCCGAGAATTTTTTTTTCTTTAATATTTTTTTTATTCTTTTTTTCAAAACTATGCGTCCGGAAAAATAACAAAATGCCCCCGTCGCCGTGTATGGGGCGTCGCCCATACACGGGCGATAGCTCCGCCTCCGTTATTGCATTACACAGCGTGTGGGACCCCATCGCCTCAGAGGCGATCGCCTCTGAGGCGGCGAGGCCATTTTAACCCCAAAGACCGCTCTCGGTATGCAGAAAGAAGAAGGGGAGCCGAAGCAAAGCAGAGAAAAAGAGAGGGAGAAGAGAGGGAGGAGAGGAAGAGAAGAAGAAGAGAAGAAGAAGAGAAGGAGAAGAGAAGAGCCGAGAAATTTAGGTAAATTTTTGAATTTTATTGAAGAGTTAGTTTAGCAATTTTTTGTAGAGGTAAATGTAGGAATTTTTGTTAGGTTATGCAGTATTTAAAATTTAATGTAGCATTTAATATTTAGGAATTTGTTGTAGTATTTAGAAATTTTAGGATTATGTATTGTTTAGAAATTTAATATAGCATTAATATTCGAAATTTAATGTAGTATGTAGTATTTACAAATTTAATTTAGTATCACAAGATGTGCAAATTTAATGTAGTATTCAATATGTAGAAATTTAATCTGAGAGAAATATTAGATAATATTTGAATTTAATTTAGTAGGGTTGTGTATTAGTAATTTTGTTATGCAAATAATGTATTAGGCAATATATATACAAATGTAATGTGGTATGAATTTAATTTAGTAGTGTCGTGTATTACTAATTTTATTATGTAAGTAATGTATTAGGCAATATATACAAATGTAATGTAGTAGAAATTTAATATTAGGCCGTATAGTAGGCTAGTCGAATCACTTATTCATAGTCGTATTTTGTAGTACGATCAATGCACGTTTTGTAGATTGTATTTTAGAGTAATATTTTTCCGTCGGACGTTACAGCATGTCGGAGAAATTGTATTTCCAAATATTTTATGGAGATGGGGAGATAGCACAGGGGGCGGATGGGGTGGATCTATCATCATTTTCAAGAGTCGTGACGGGCATATGCGCATCGAGCGATAGGACATACTGAGGTTTGTTGGAGTGGATGTCTCGGATGTTCGATTTGGATGCCCAGACTGCTTTTGGGTCGAGCAGAGTGAGCCGAGCGCAAGACCGCTTTTACGAGAGTTGATTCCTATTAACTCGACGTCAACATGGAGGAGTTATGTTGGTTTTTTGCTGCAGAGCGGGTTGGCGCTCATGTTGTTGGTACAGCATACCCGTAGCTCCATCGGTGTCGCAAGTTCGTGATGTCGGGGTGGACATTACGGGGGAGGGGACGTCAAATGTAGAAGGATGCGAAGAGCAAGGCGGCGAGGAGCCCGGAGACGAGGAGCACGAGACTGGCGGTGGCGAAGGGACCGGGGGGGCAGAGGAGACAGCGGTGGAGGCGCGAGGGTGGCCGACGAGGGGGAGGAGGTGGAGGACATTGTTGACCTGATGGAAGAGGAGGACCGTGCGGATGAGGAAGTCCCTGATGGTGAGCACTCGAGGACAACGCCCCTGAGGTGCCTATCCCTGGTTCGTGGACCAATTACAATTTCAAGACCTAACGATGAATGAAGGAACATTGATGCATGGGAGTATCGTGAGAACGAGGTGACGCAGAGGGCCATATATAAAGACAAGGAGGCCGTGATGGATGCGTGAAGCATCGGGCAATGTCTCTCGGCGGCAATTCGTGGTTGTGAAGTCAAGAAGAAGGACTACGACGTGAAGGCTCCTCGTCGCCCCGCGCCAAATAGACCCTGTGGTGGTTTCGACGAGCCTTCGACGACGAGTTCGACACGAGGAGTACCTTTCGACCGACTACCTCGAACCTCTCGGCTCGGGTGCGCGCCGCCACGGGACTTGGCCTGCCGCCGCGCGCGCTACTCTACGCCGCGCGCGCAGGCGGCCTAGGAGGGACGTCCGTCCGCGTCGCCACTCACCTACCCCACGGGCCGATTAGGAAGCGTGGCCGTGATTGACTTGTTATACGGATGTATTTTGTAATGGCTTTACGTCAAAGAAGACATTGTATAACTCCCGAGTTAGTAACATGACAGCGTTATCACTATATATTGTTCAAATCATTTATGCATTGCTTGCCTATGCCACACGACGTGACAACACACCAACGTTTCGGTACACCTATCGCCTCTAGTAGGGGCGATCGCCCTAATGTGAGGCGATCGCCCTTACATGGGGCGATCGCTAAATATGAGGCGATCGCTCCATACCCGGCGATATCGCCCTTTATAACATTCGTTCTCACAAGCGGTCTCGGAAAGAATAGCGGGAGAAAGAATAGAGGGGTGAGCATCAATCGAAAATGCCGAGGCGTGCAAGTGCAAAGGGTAAGGGGAAGGCAAAGGAAGAAGCAAGTGCATGCCCGCGGAATTTAGCGTACCAAGATCTCTTCCTACCTCGTGGAGTCAGTAGCACCCATGTGTATGTGCGGAGATCTTTGCGAGCTTTTCCGCTCTTGGGAAATTTCAACTTGGAAGAGGAGGTATTGGAAGTGCCGCCTTACGCCTTCGATCCACGGAGAAGAGCTGAAGGATCGCCGCATGGTAACAATCGTGCGGGGTTACATAATATTTGTGAATGAAACTTTGCTAATTTACGTTTCATGCGGTCACCTCCGCCATCGTGTGAATTTGGCGATGGTTTGATACGGAGATCAACCCGAGGACCAACGGCTTCTTGACCAAGCCAACCGGCGGGATGAGTTCACGCGGCGGTTTCAAGAACAACGCGATGCCGCACGCGAGGAGGCATGTAGGAAGGAAGCGGAGGAGAAGGAGGCCGAGAGAGAGAGAGAAGCGAGAGAGGCGCGACGTGCGGAGAAGCCCACGGAGGCATGGGCGAATGGGAAGTGGCCTCAAGCACTCAATAGACGTCTGGTGTTAACTTTGGTTTTCTTTGTTCGTGGTACTCCTTTTAATTTTAAGTCGTAATAAGCGGTGCGGCCCAACCTTCAAGAGTATGCTCACCGTCCAGGAGGGCTCGTATATGTCCTCTTGCTCCAGCTTGTCCCAAATGATGTTATTTTCTCCATCGAGATAGGTTATAGCATTTTGGTTCATCGATTTGATTTCATCGAGTTTTACCATCGTTTGCGAAAGATACGGCAATTTTCATGTTTTACCGATTGCATGTTAGGACAACAATAAAATAGTGCAGCCTAAAGTGACATCTAAATATTTTTACATAATTGTAACCTATGCAAGCCCAAGAATGCAACAAAGCGGGTTCATCAAGTTTTGAGATCGTTCGAACATTATTCTAACCGCTTGAACAATGAATGTTATAAAGGGTTTAAACTAGCCATCTTTTATTCAAAATGCAATCATATTTAGATATTTTTGCAAAAATGAAGTGCATAAGGTTGTAGTAACTTATTTTATTTATTTCATGAATTATGGATCAACACACATTATAATTCCTTCACAACCCACAGTTAGAGCCTAGCATTCGAACTCAAATAAAAAAAATTCTGCAAACAACACATGGATTTTTATTTTACACTCTAATTCTTCATTCCAAAATTTAAATTTAGAAATAAGTTTCATTTAATTTGGACACTCCTAGCAAAAGTTACCGGGTTTATATTAAAAAGCATAAGGTAATTACAAAACAAAACTAAAAAAAAGGCTGCGCTTGGCCGCCATTGTCTCGAGGCGATGTGGGGCCCACCAACGGCGCCGAACGGCGTTGACGGTAGAGGGCATCGATCGCCCGTGTATGGGGCGATCGCCCCATACACGGGCGACGGGGGGCATTTTTGTCATTTTTTTTTTCGAACGCATAGTTTTGAAAAAAAGAATAAAAATAAATATTAAAGAAAAAAAAATTCGGCTTGCGGTGGGTGTACGTACGGTTCTCTACCTTTTCCTCCTTGTTTTCTCTGGGCTTCTCCGGTGCTTGGGCTGGAAGCACCGAAGGCAGCCGGCCGGTGGACAGTTGTCCGTAGCATCCCTTTAAAAAATAAAGTCCGTAGCATTCGTAGGCATCTTTAGCAAATCTAACCTGCAGGTGGACAGTTGTCCGTAGCATCCCTTTAAAAAATAAAGTTCATCGTATGCACAGCCATCTCTAGCAAATCTAACCCGTGCAAATCTAACTATAAAAATAACTCTATCTTTGATGGTGACTGACAAGTCATTTGCTAAAGTCGTGTGCCCTGACAAGGTTCTAGAACCACATCCTACATCTACAGCTGTTTCAGACCCTGCCACGGTACACAAGCATGGATAGAACCAAGACCGGTACTTACCGCAGTAGGATGTGCTACCACGGCAGGACAACAACATAGGGAGAACATAAGGGCATATAGCAATACCCGAGTGCGGTAGGTTTTTATCATGCTATCCTAGCTCAACAGTACTTGTCACGGTATATAAGCGCGGTAGATAACACATATTTTACATTTTTATCGTAGAGGAGACTATTTTTACTATTGTATTCACATGGATTAAAAAAAACACGCACCCGCGCATCGTACAATAGTCGCCACGCGTGTGTAACTGTAAAGCCAAGGTCGGTGCGTGCGCGGCGCTGTTTGCTTCTCGCGAGACTGCATGCGAGGCGGTACGTCGGGTTCGACGAGGATCTTGTTAAGAAACCCTAATAGCCCATTGGAAGGCCCATGTGGTCCCTTAGCCAAAACCACGGATGGCGCTTATAAAGGAGGAGGGTCCCCTATGTACCGTAATTCATTAGCAATAAAGAATTTCCGCCGCTCTCCCTAAACACGTGTCTCTCTCTCTTTCATTCTCCACTTCAGATCCGTTCGGACCCCGGACTATTCGATAGCGAGGTTCCTCAACACGTTATCGGCCGAAGCTCTACGGAGATCGAATTGAAAAGGTGAGAAGAGGTGAGAATCGCGATTGATTCTAATCATTGTTGATCCTATGCATGCATCTGCTGTTCAGACCGCTTTACGCTTGCATCACGTGGCACGGCTACAAGCAACATCGGTACATACGCATCATCCACGAAAAAAAAAAACATGCGTTTGGTTCCCGCAGCATGCCAGCGCCACCGTCATCGCCTCGGTTTGCGTGCATGACATGAAGTCACGAAGCAACTGCGCAAAAACCCAGAATCGTGCTCGCTGGTGGAAGCCCGGCCACCATCGCCGACCGCCTTGTCACGACGGCCCAGCGAAGAACGCGCCGCCTCGCCGAACACGCCCGACGGTTCGGCCGTCGGCACGACGGCGCAGCCTTACACCCGCCGCCACCGCCGCCGCCGCCGATAGACGCCCGACCGTCGGCTCGGCCGGGCCGTCACGGCTCATCCTTCGCCGCTCGCGATTCGCCACCGAAGAAGCGAGCCGCCGCTTCGCATTCCGCCGCCATGGCCGACCGGCTCGCTCCGCGCCGAAAGCGCGCGATGTCGGTCCGCGTATCGTCTCCTCCGCCGCTGGTCGCCGGACCGGCGCCGAGTCTCCTCGGCTTCCCGCCGCCCATGCGCCTAAGGAAGAAGGCGGCGCCCGGCTCGGCCAGCGTGTGAACACGCTCGGCTCCACGCACTCGAAGTTGCCCGCCACGGCCAGGCCGCAACACGCCGCCTTCGCCTCCCGGCTTGGCGGCACCCGCGTCATTGCCGCCTCCATGATCCGGCCAACCGCCTGGCCATTTGGTGTGACGCCGCCGCCAATGATCGCAGAACATGCGCCGTCGCGCAAGACTCCGCCGTCGCCGCCGCCCGGCCCGCTCCGAGCCGTCGGGCTCGCTCCGGCCACCAAGCATCTGTGCGTTTGGAGCATAAGCAAATGGCGGCTAGGGGAGGAACCCTAGCCGCCGGGTGGGGTGGGATTTTGGCTTCTAGCCGGGCGCAGGCCTTGGGCCAGAGAAGCAGCCCTTTAGGCTCAAGAGCCCACGCGCAAGAAAAAGAAAAAGAAAAAAAAATCGGCCCACGCGCAAGAAAAAGGAAAAAAACGGCCCAGAGGCCGGTTCGGTTGGAAAAAAAAGGAGAAAAAAAATGCAGAAAAATTGCAGAAAATTTTGAAAAATTGCCAGAAAATCAAGAAGATTTATTTGGCTCTGTCTTTAATTTTTCTTGCTTTATTTCTCTGTTTTTCGAATTTTCTTTATGAATTTTGAATCCGTTGCTTTATTTAATACATTGCAATGCATAGCAATTTAATTTTCTGCACTTTATGCTTTTGCAACCATTTTTCTATCAGATTACACGCAGTAATCTAAACCAGAATTTTGAAATCATGCAGATGTCTGGCATTGTGAATCGTGAGTTTGAAGAAGCGGCCCCGACGGTCGAACTACCTCACTTGGGCATCGGACGTAAAGATTGTTCTTGGGGCAAGAAGCTCAGTTCGTGATTGGTCTAGGGTCCTCGCGGGGACGCAAAACCTACCGCTGAGCAGAACGATCAAGCTCTGCATTTTCTCAGGCACCACCTCTCAGCCACTCTAAAGAATGAATATATGGCTGAGGAGAGTGCACTTGAGCTTTGGACTGCACTTCAGAAGCGGTTCGAAAAGCTCAAGTACACCATCTTGCCCCAAGCACAGCAAGATTGGGTACGCCTGAGGTTTGCAGACTTCAGAACAGTGGCCGAGTACAATTCTGCCTTGCACAGAATTTGTACCAATCTTTCTCTATGTGGCAAGAAGATCACTGATGAAGAGAAGATTGAGAAAACTCTCTCTACCTTCCACCCTAATGCTATCCAGAGTGCACGCAGCTATCGTCAGGACGCATACAAGGAGTATAGCGAACTGATTGATGTAATGCAAGTTGCGGAATCGCAAGACGATGTTCTACGCAAGAACTATGTCTCGCAGCCACCTGGACGAGGCACTGGCACTGAAGTCAATGCCAACAGCTACAAGGTGAGAAAGCCCACTCATAGAAAGAAGGGCAAGCAGGGTGGAAAAGAGAGACCCGTGCCAAAGGAAAGTCCAAAGCCCTGTGAAGAGGGATGACAAAGAAAAGACGCACGCCAAGCCGTATGGACAGAGAACGGCACGTGCTTCAAGTGTGGCACTTGGGGACATTGGTCGAAGATATGTCAAGAATCCAAGGAAGCGATCAACGATATCGGGCTAAGAAGAAGGCAAAGGAAAACGCTCGCAGAGCGCGCCGCCAACATCGGTGAAGATGATGTCATGGATGTAGACACCCCACTTGCCTCATCCTCACAGAATAGCCTGGACATCGATGCTGCAGCTATGATTATGGCAAATGAAGAGAAAACTTCTGAAGATGATATAGAAGCGTAAATTAATGCATATTTTCTGATTACATTTAATGCATTTCTTTTAGATTATGGTTGTTAACATTTTTCTTTGAATAAAGGATTGTAAGCTCTAGAAGAGCATACTTCTTTCATGAATAAATACGCAATTTATTCTTTATTCCAGTATTCTTCAATTTTGCAAGTAATATTTGGATTGTTTTGCCTCTATCTGATTAGAATTATATTTCTTTTATCTAGAAATCGTGTAGCGCCCAAATGGAAGAGATATGCATTGTTGATAGTGGCACAACGAATACCATCTTAAGAGAGTCTAAGTATTTCCGATCGATCACGAAGAACATTTGGAAAGATTACTACGATCGCGAGGCGACTCATATGTAATCGGCTCAGGAAGAACCACTATTATATTGCCTATGGGTACAACTTTGGTAATTGAAGAAGCCCTTTTGTACCCTGAATCAACGCGCACTCTCCTAAGCTTTAAAGACATCCGCGCCAATGGTTTTCACGTAGAAACCAATGAAGAAAATGGCAAAGAATACTTGTGCATTGTGAAGCACGCGGTATGTGGAAAAATGGTATTAGAAAATGTCCCTCATATGAATCGGGTTGTACTACACGAATATCCATGCACCAAGTGTATACTTCCTTGAAGACTGCTTTTAGAAGCTCAATTATTTTCTTTATGGCATGGTAGATTAGGTCATCTGGTCTTAGAATGATGAGAAATATAGTGAACAACTCACAAGGTCATGGCATTAACGTTAAGAATTTCCGAATCATGAAGATTTTGTGTGCCTGCATGTGCCACGGAAATTAATAACTAGACCCTCTGTCATGAAAGTGCAAAGTGAAATCCTGCATTCCGAACGCATCCAGGGGATATTTGCGGTCCGATTCAGCCCTGTCGAGGCCGTTTCGATACTTTATGGTGCTCATCGATGCTTCCTCGAAATGGTCGCATGTATGCTTGTTGTCAACAAGAAGCCATGCTTTTGCAAAGCGATCTCGCAGATCATAAGAATTAAGAATGCTTTCCCGATCATCGCGTGAAGTCCATTAGAATGGACAATGCCGAGAATTTACTTCAAAGGCATTTGATGATTATTGCACAAAGAACAGGATAGCGATTGAGCACTCTGCATCGCGCACGCGTTCATACGCAGAGCGGACTAGCGAAGCACTAATAAAGAGGATTAAGTTCATTACGGACCGCTTTTGCGAGTTGTAACTTGCCCAACACTTGTTGGGGATATGCGATCCGCACGCATGCAGCTCTTATCAATTTCGGACCGTCGGCCTACAACATCCATTCCCTATGCGGCTTGTGCACGGATCATCCGAAGATCTCCCATCTTAGAAAGTTTGGGTGTATGGTATATGTACCTATACCACCCCTCGTGGACAAACAATGGGCCCTCTCCGCAAGTCGGGATATCGTTGGTTATGAGAGTGCATCCATAATCGGTACTTGGAACCCATGATGGAGACTTGCATCTGACCGGTTCGATTGCATCTTTGACGAGGATCGTTTCCGTCATTAGGGAGAAATCAACCTTTGGATGAAAAATACCGGAAATCATATGGCATTCCACGGGATCCCGCACATGACCCCGAACTAATGAAGCAAATCAAGAAGTCGAAGATAATTGATTTGCGAATTTAGCAAATGAACCGCTGATCATTTTGTGATCCGAAGGCGTGGTTAAGTCGCATGTACCCGCAAGGAATGCACCAGAGAGGGTGGAAATACCAAAGAAAATAGAAGGTATCCCTCAACCTGTTCAGAGGCCTCAAAGAAAAAGAGCAGTAATCTGGCTCCTCAAACCCAAAGTACCCGGAGACGCCCGGAGAAATCGGGCAGAGGACTTACCACAACCAATCACGAAAATGCCCCAAGGAAAGAAGGGGAGCCAGTTGAGACCTGACACTGGAAAGAAGCCAACAGGAAAGGCAATCCTAGACTTGAATCTTCCACTGCAGGAAGCCGCCGGAAATAATGTGTGCGCACACATAGGCGATGAAAAGCTAAAGGAACTTGCTCCTGCGATAGGGAAAAGCAGCGAAGAGCAAGTAGAAGTGCATGAAGCACCCCATGAAGAAATGGCCATAAACTTTGTAATAACAGGAGAATCCCTGAATAGAGCAACAGCCAACGTTGATGCATACTTTGCAAAGAAGATTGCCTCGATCATTGATCATGATCCCGAGCCTGCATCTCTAGCAGAGTGCAAGAAAAGGCTAGATTGGGAAGAATGGAAAAGGCAATCAACTGCAGAGTTAGTCTCTCGAACAAGAGAGAGGTGTTTGAGCCGTATGCCGCACACCTCCCCATATAAACCCGTAGGTCACAAATGGGTCTTTGTTCGGAAGAAGAATGAAAACAACGAAGTTGTAAGGTACAAAGCAAGGCTTGTAGCTCAAGGTTTCACTCAACGTCCTGGAGTTGGTTATGAAGAAACCTATTCTCTAGTCATGGGAGGAATTACCTTTAGATATTTGATCTCAATGGCGATCAACTTGAAGTTGAGAATGAAGCTAATGGATGTTGTCACAAACATACCAGATGGAAACTTGGATTGGAGATATACATGAAAGTCACGGAAGGAATTCCTATCCCGAACCAAGATGGAGCAAATAGAAACACATGCAGTGTGAAAGTGGAGAAATCACCGTATGGGTGAAGCGATCGGGAAGAATGTGATACAATCGCTGAGTGACTTTCTCTGCAAGAAAGGCTACACAAGCAATGAAGATTGTCCATGTGTGTTTATACAATGATCCCGAATGGATTACGTATAATCTCCGTCTATGTAGATGACTTGAACATCATTGGGACGGATGAAGAAATTGAAGAGGCATGCTCATACTTGAAGTCTGAGTTTGAAATGAAAGATTTGGGTAAAACCAAGTTTTGTTTAGGCTTGCAGCTTGAACATGTCCAAGGAGGAATCTTGGTACATCAATCAACCTACACACAGAAAGTGTTGGAAAGGTTTGGATTTGAAAAAGCATATCCTGCGAAGACTCCAATGGTCGGAAGGTCACTCCAAGCAGACCTAGACCCATACAGACCTAGAGAAGAGGGGGAGGAAGTCCTGGGAGCAGAATTCTCATATCTGAGTGCAATTGGAGTGCTCATATACCTTGCGAATAGCATTAGACCGGACATTGCGTTCGCCGTGAATTTGCTAGCTCGGTACAGTGCAGAACCCACCAAAAGGCATTGGAAAGGGATCAAGGACATCTTCCGTTACCTCCAAGGAAGCAAAGATCTTGGTCTATTTTTCAGAAGAAATAATGAATTGAATTTGGTTGGCTATGCCGATGCTGGGTATTTATCAGACCCGCATACTGGCAAGTCCCAAACCGGCTATGTTTTCCTATGTGGAGGAACAGCAATTTCTTGGAAGTCGTCTAAGCAGACTCTTGTCTCGACGTCGACAAACCACTCGAAAATCATCGCTTTGTATGAAGCATCTCGTGAATGTGCATGGCTCAGAAGAATGGTTCACCACATCCAGAAGTCATGTGGTTTGAACATTGAGCAAACTCCCACAATAATTTATGAAGATAATGCATCTTGTGTTGCCTAAGCACAGATGGGTTATGTGAAGAGCAATCTCACGAAGCATATCAACCCCAAGTTCTTCTATGCTCATGAATTGCATAAGATGAGCGAGATCAAGATATTGCATACTAAGTCATGTGAAAATCTTGCAGATTTGTTCACTAAATCACTCCCAAAGATCTACCTTTGAAAGGTGCGTGAAAGGAATTGGGATGATGAGACTTAGAGAAGTGCGATTCGGGGAGATATTTCACATACTCCCACATGAATCTCGAGCATGAATTATGAATACCCAACATGAATCATGAAGATTAGCAATTGAAGTTGGGAGAATTGTACTCTTTTTCCTTAGCAAGTTTTTATGAAGTTTTCTTGCATAAGGTTTTAACGAGGCAATTCGTGCAACATAGTAGCGTATGCTATGTATTCTTTCTCCAAGTATTTTTCCATTTGGGTTTTTCCGAGTTTTAATGAGGCATATGCATCTCGCGCAAAGGGTCCAAGGGGAGTGTTAAGAAACTCTAATAGCCCATTGGAAGGCCCATGTGGTCCCTTAGCCAAAACCACGGATGAGCGCTTATAAAAGGAGGAGAGGGTCTCCCATGTACCGTAATTCATTAGCAATAAAGAATTTCCGCTTTCGCTCTCCCTAAACACGTGTCTCTCTCTTTTTCTGTTCTCCACTTCAGATCTGTTCGGGAACCCCGGACTATTCGATAGCGAGGTTCCTCAACAGATACGTGTGACACCACGCCCTCGCGCAATGCGGAGCCGACGAGGTGGCCCGCGAGTTGGACAAGTCCATCCCGCGCCTGGAGGCTGGGCCTACGCCGATGTTTGCAAGACAAATGTTGCCGCAAAAAAATGCACTTGTTTTTATCGTACACGGACACGCTCAGCTCAGCCTCTTGGCTCTTCTTCCCTCCCAATTTTATTTTATTTTTATCAAAGAAGGATTCTACCTACCTGCGCCGGTCGCTGCTGACTGGCAAGTCGCAAGAGAGAATAAAAGAACACCCCTTTACCTAATCGCGGTGGGCGGCTGGGTGCCCTCACCAACCTCTCTCTCGTTATGATATGCTGTGGTAACTTTTTCATCTTTCCACTAAACTTCTCTCTCAAACACTCTATTGTCGTAATTGGCGGTGCCCTTTTCGTCCTCTTTTTCACTCCATTCACTTCTCCTTGAATTAAAAAGTTTCTTTTTCAAAATTTTCTCGAAGTTCTGAAATAGAAAATATTTTTAATTATTTTTAAAAGCTTTTGAGTCGAATGGTTTCGAATAAAAAAATTGAATCGAAAGTTTTTGTTTTTAAACTAAAAGTTTTCGGTTGAATTCATCTGAAAATTTATTACCAAATTTTTTATTGGAGAAGAAAGAAAGGATGGAAAAGAGGAAGAGAATAGCAGAAAAGAAGAGATGTCATCACTTTTTTAGCATCCCGACAAACTTTTTTTTTTTGCAAATTTAGTTCTTTTTCGAACGCAATTACAAAAATAGTCCCATTCTTGACCGTAAAAGCGCTGGCATGTGACATATATCCACTACCACACTCTTGTAATACATAGCTTCTTCCGAGTTGTGAGAGCACTGTAGGTGATACATATTGCCTTCTGGCGCTTCTGTGGTTAAAGGTGGAACTATTTTTTTAATTATATTTGAAAGGAAACCAGATTTACCAAAAACAATTACCATATGGTTAAAAAAGCGATGATTTTCAAAGGAGAGACGTGGAGTCACCACACTGAATATATCTCACCGAAAAATGACGAAGATATTGTTAAGATATCGATTGATTTGAGTCCATATTTGTTTGGACTCTATCTTTATGTGGACAAATCTGAATCTATCTCTAACTGTCTTGTACTAAATATGGCACCCCTGTATACAAGAGAATCAATCTAACAAAGAGAAGATAACAGTTTTGCCTTTCTATGTCGTATGTATTCCTTGTTTATGCTTCAATTTTTTTAGTGCATATTAACCTTCTTATGCCGGGAGAAAATCGCCACACACTTACGCATGCCACATCAGCTCGCTCCCCTTCTCGGCCAATGAGAGCCTCGATACGCCAACGTCGTTGGATCGAGGCCACATCTCCATGTTGGATGGATCTTTACGCCTCGTGGGTTTCATCTGTCCAAAGCCCTCGACGCGACGTGCCGTCCTGCCCCCATTCCTATCCACGGCCAACCCCGCGCGCCGGTTCCGACTGAGGGAGAGGGCGACAAGAAGAACCAGCTGAATGGAGGGAGGGAATCGAGTGCAATGTTTTCCTGGAGGACTTCTTCTCCCCCTTTGTAATTTCTGTCTCTGTTGTTTCGTCTTTGGGGAAATCAAGGACACAGGAAGGGTTCTTGTATCCCACTTCGCCCTCCAACGAGTATCTGCGCTTTTACTTCCCTGTCTCTGTTTACTGTTTAGTTGAACTAATTCATGCACAATTTTGCAAAACTTTAGGTAACAGACGGTCCGTAATAATCCAAGTGCCCTCGTAAAAATGAAGAGATTGTACACACTAGAGGTAGGCGTCGTGCCGGGTCAGGCTAGCCCGATACGGATCTATTGTGCTTCGTGCCTGAACCATACCAGGCCACAACGGCCCGTCATGCTCGCCGGGCCGGCGAGCTCAGGCAGAGCCTATTTGCGCTTCGTACCGTGTCGGCCCAGGCCGGCCCATTTGCATTATTGCGACGAGAGGAAATGTGCTGAAAACGCATGGAGTTAAGGCAATGGGCAAAAAAGAGAGTGAGGGAGACAGGCGAAAGAGGGAGAGATTGAGAGAGACGGATGAGAGAGATTGAGAGAGATGGGCGAGAGAGAGCAGCTTCTTACACCGTCTCTCAATCTCTCTCAACTCTTTCTCCCCTCTTGCCCGTCTCTCTCAGGTGTCAACAGCGGGAGTGGCGTCTATACTGCTGGGTGCGTCCATGGTGCTTATGCTCTGCGGGTCGACGACCGTCATGCTGGACTTCTTTCTTATACTCTAGGTCATCGAGCCGGCACAGTCCGTGCTACAGTGTCATACCGGGCCGTACCACCCATTGTGTCCAATTCTCGGACCCGACACGGTCTATACTACAGTGTTACGCTGGCATGACACGGATAAAAAAAATTCAGCCCCGAGTATCCACCTCTAATCATGTTAATTTGATCGAGCACGATATCGTTTTACAACAGATATCATCGAATTAGCTGTACCCAGTAAAAAATCACAGCCACGCATCAAACAATACTAGACCTGTCCAAACGGCGGCAGACGGACTCGTTCATCGTGGGCACGACCCGCGCTAAACGGCGCGTGCAAGACGCGCCCAACTCACCGTGCCGTGCTTGGGCCGTAGGGGCGGCACGGCACGGCACGGGTCCGGCCCGTTTAGGCCCGTTTAAAAAAAAGTCGTTTATAGTCGTTGTAGATTTAAAAAATTCATAAAAAATTCAAAAAGATTCAGAAAAATCCCGAATTTTTTCCTATAAATAGGTGAATACCCCCTCCTCATTTCTACACCAGCAACCTTGCATTCTCTTCTAATCATTCTCTTGTGGAAATTCTTTTGCTCTTAGTGGTAATTTGGCAAAATTAAAAATAGTTTTGTCAAAAATCCAAAATTCGGCTTTCGGCTTCTGTCAAGAAATCAAGGTGATAATTGTGATTTATTATTTTATTTTGTTAGTATTTTAAATCATATTTTAGTATTAATAGCGTCATTATTTCTTGTAGTTTGCTTTATGGAGCAGGGATTTTCCGTCGTTCGACTTAGATTTCGGTATTTCACCCGATGAGCTTCTTGCATCATATGCGAAGAAGCTGCAGGAGCCGTGCCATCTTCGGGCTCTACAAGTGCTCTGCGTCGGCAAGCAAGGCGAAAAGAGCAAGACGCAGATACATCGAGTGCAGGAAGATTTCGACCGATTTTGAGATATCAAGCGACGTCCAAATCGGTATCTTTGTTTGTAAATATTGCAAGCATAAATTAAGCTGCGAAATCTTGGTGGAGCAGGGCACTTGAAGAGGCATCTTGACATTTTGTAGAAAAAGCGGGAATGGCTTCGAGGCGACGCATTTGCGGTACAACCCGACGCAGATGCAGTGCGTGGCGGGACTACAATCTGAGGTAGCTCGTGAATCTCTTTGTCGTTTAATCGCTTCTCAAGATCTTCCTTTAAACTTTGGTGAGTCATTGCGTTTGAAAACTTTATTAGGACCGCTCATAATCCTAGATTTTTGTAGTTTCTAGATGCAGGACAACAACTAGAGATTTGATTAAATATTATAATAATTGTCATAATAAGCTAAAAGAAAAATTTAGTACTGTGATTTTTACGTGTCTTTGACATCGATATATGGAGTGGTAGAGCTAAAGAGGATTACCTTAGTGTAGTTGCTCATTATGTAGCGATGATTGGCAACTAGAAAAGAGAATTATAGGATTCAAATTAATTGATGTAGCATATCTTTGGTGGAAATATTCTTGATTGTATTGTAAAAGTTGTGGAAGATTTTGGACTTAATGATAAGATTTTTGCAATAACATTAGATAATGCTTCATGAATACTTCGCCATGAACATACTTACTCCGCTTTTCAATTCATATTTGAATCTTTCTTATTACATCATTGTGCTTGCCATATTATTAATCTTATAGTTAAATCTGGTTTAAAGAGGTTAAATCGGTATATTGAACCTTTTAAATCTTGCAATATCTTTCTTAACTCATTCTAATCAACGAGTAGCGACATATAAAACTTATTGTATTGCAATGAATGTACGTCCGCGTAAGTTTGGTTTGGATATGTCTGTTAGATGGAACTCTACTTACTTGATGCTTAAGAATGTCATACCATATGAGAGCACATTTTCTGTTTTTATTAACACGCACTGTTGTACACGGGATGGTCAACCGGTACTCACAGCGCAACATTGGTATGTTGATAAATACTTGCTTTCATTTTTAGAACTTTTTTTTGATTCCATTGTTGCTTTATCTGGAGTTTATTATTCAACCTCTCCTTTAATTGTGCATCATATTTTAGAAATTGCTACCCACTTAAAGAGCCACGAAAATGATAATATATTGCGGGAAGCTGTTTATGCTATGAAAACTAAAATTTTAAAATATTGGTAAGAAATTCCTATGTTATATGCATTTGTATTTATTTTAGATCCTAGAGCTAAAATTCGGGGATTCGGTAATGTTCTCTCACTTCTAAGTGATGCGGTAGGTACTGATTATTCTAGTTATTTTTCAACTGTCCGTGCTAACTTAACTGAAGTTTATGATAAGTACGATCGGAAGTTTGCTGGAGTTCGCATGCAGCGACCTCCACCAGCACCCACAACAGGTAAGAAGAAAACCGCGTGGAGAAAGATATGGGGTACATGTGGCTCTTCTTCAAGGAGTTCAACTACATCAACGACAAGTGCGGACACATCAAGTGGTGGGGAGTTAGCTGCCTATCTCAACAGCGACACTGTCAACTACCAAGAGAAGGAAGAGGAGGACTTCAACATTTTGCAGTGGTGGCACGAGCACAAGATAACATATCCGGTGCTTTCCATACTAGCACGGGATGTGTTAACAGTTCCTGTCTCCACGGTTTCTTCGGAGTCTGCTTTCAATCTATTCGGAAGAATAATCGAGGAGAGAAGAACAAGTCTGACTAGTGAGATGGTGGAAATACTTCTCACTGTGAAAGATTGGGAACAAGCTGATCAACGAGCTCAACATCCGCGAGAAAATCTTGAAATTTGGCGGAGACGTTCGAAAATCTTTATCTAGATAATGAGGAAGAATAATTGTAATCTTCACTTTTTTATTGTATCACTGAGCTATAGGCCGTACTCTTTTTTCTTTGCCAAGGTTTTCTCGTGTTGAGTTTTTACTTGGCAAAGTTTTTAACGAGGCAGCCAAACATCAATAAAGCTCATTATTTAATTCAAATTATTTGTCTTGTTTTAGAATTTATCTTGTATTTTAGCTTTTTCTTAATTTATATATATATTTAAAAGTTTTATTCATCATTCGAGTTTTTCTAATTATTCTAAATTTTCTCATTTTTCGATTTTTTACCATATTTTATCTATTTTTAATTTTTCTAATTTTTTTCAAATTTCACGACACTAAGCAAGTGTCGGGCCGACCAAGCCGTTGGCCTGCTGAAGGCCGGCCAAGACGCAAGACGGCCGAGGCTCAAACGGCCGCGCGTCTGGCGGAGGTTCGCAAGACGCGCGTGGTAGGCGCGACGACCTTTTACAAACCGTGTCTAAATGAGTCATGCTCATTTTTAAACGGTCGTGCCGTGTCGGACGGCCCGTTTGGACAGCACTAGACAATACCACTGCGTGTCTTTCAAAGACAAGGCCAAACATGGAACAAAGCCGGCCAATAGACGCGCACTAACCACGCATCTTTCTCCATCTGAATTGTGAGGACGCCGCGAGCGAGGGGAAGAAGAAGAGATGGCAATGGAATCGCCTTTCCGGGCGGACGTGCTGAGGGGCAAGGCGGCGCTGGTCACCGGTGGCGGCTCCGGCATCTGCTTCGAGATCGCCGCCCAGCTCGCCCGCCACGGCGCCCACGTCGCCATCATGGGCCGCCGCCGCGAGGCCCTCGACAAGGCCGTCGTCGCCCTCCGCTCCCACGGCCTCCGGGTGCGCCCAATCCGCTCCCTCCTCTCCTACCTTCCGCTATTACGCACGGCGTTTGGTTTCTTGCTTAAAGTTTGGTGCTTTCTGGTCGTTAGTTGCAAAAAGGTTTTGATCTTTTCTTGTCTCCTTAGTTGCGTCATTGTGTGATAGAGTAGGAAGGGGAATTATTGCGACTTTGTGTGGAAATTTGTCTGTTTTCTTGTCTTGGTTCATCGAATCCAAGGCAATCGAGTTTTCTTTGGAAGACGTGTACCTGATGAGCGCTTCCGATGTAGGAACGCGTTGATGAAAGAAAATCTCCTTACTATTTTCTGAAGTGAACGTGCTCGTGTTAGACTAAGTGGGTTGCTCGGCGTACAATGCGTTGCGCTCATGTGTCTCAGACTTGCACCACGAAATTCACAAGGAATATGCTTCCTGCCATGATTAAATGTACTAACCCAGTGTTCTTTGGAATAAATTGTGTTCTTCAGAAGTATAAAAAGGTCTTGTTACTTTGTTAGTCTGTAGTAATGCGATCTTGGTGTGACGTGCAGGCTGTTGGCTTTGAGGGAGATGTCCGCAAGCAGGAGGATGCAGCGAGAGTGCTCGCAGCGACAGTTGAGCATTTTGGCAAGCTTGACATTCTTGTCAATGGTGCGGCCGGCAACTTCCTTGCTTCCCCGGAGGATCTAACGCCCAAGGGATTCCGAACTGGTACTTCATCAAACTATGTCCTCTTGGTTTACTTTAGAGTTACTGTTTGATCCAATTGAGTGCACATTGGCAGCACTACATGAGGGTTCTCGTGCATGCCGTTTGAAAAGCTATGAGGTCACGCAGTCTTACTAGTTTTTGCAATTGTGCTAGGCTGCTAGCTCAACTACTTTTGTGCTATATTAACTTGCCTATCATGTACTAAGTGCTTAATATTCCTTTTTTTTTCAGAGAAGTTAGTATTGACTGAATTTTCTGTCTGCAGTTGTTGACATTGACACTGTAGGTACATACACAATGTGCTATGAAGCCCTGAAGTACCTGAAAAAAGGTGGGCCAGGGAAAGGCCCCTCCACTGGTGGCCTCATCATTAACATAAGTGCGACATTGCATTACACTGCATCTTGGTACCAAATTCATGTCTCTGCTGCTAAGGTACTTGGATCTTCTTTGACCCACTTCCAGAAAATAATTGAAATAAGTAGACTTGTCCTGACAGATCGACTTCTACAGGCAGGTGTTGATAGTATCACAAGGTCATTGGCTCTGGAATGGGGAACAGATTATGACATCAGGGTCAATGGAATTGCACCAGGGCCAATCGAAGGCACTCCCGGACTGAGGAAGCTTGCACCTGAGGAAATGGGCAAGGGGAAACGGGAAATGATGCCTTTATTTAAGTTGGGGGAGAAATGGGACATAGCAATGGCTGCGATCTACCTTGCTTCTGACGCAGGTCAGTTGTGTTCTTCCATCTTTTCTAACCAAATAATCGAAAGTTCCTTTACCCACAAAAGTTCAATAAGCATCTGCTTACCTGAAGGTCATCTGGAAGATATTGGTCTCTCCAGGGTTATAAAATTAAAAAACTATGCTAATGTGATGTTTTCTGATTTGGTTAACTAATGTTTCTTACGTTTCTCGCTGTCATTCCCAGGGTTGATGCGTTTTACTAAGTAATGCCATTTGATGTATTCTACCATTCGATTTGCAGGCAAATATGTAAATGGGACTACAATGGTGGTTGATGGAGGTCTTTGGTTAAGTCACCCTCGCCATATTCCCAAGGAGGAAGTGAAGGAGCTCTCAAAGGTTGTTGAGAAGAAGGTTAGGACCTCTGGAGTTAGTGTGCCATCCAGCAGATTGTGATGGCATCTTTGGTTTATGCCACCGTCTTATGAATGTCCTGTAGCTTCCTTCAGTATTGTT
Organism: Otatea glauca; assembly: GCA_036346275.1. Classification (NCBI taxonomy): domain Eukaryota; kingdom Viridiplantae; phylum Streptophyta; class Magnoliopsida; order Poales; family Poaceae; genus Otatea; species Otatea glauca. Next base: position 7,317,583 of record CM070718.1, on the reverse strand, counting down.
ATCAGCAAACTTTACTGTCTATGTGACTCCTGTAACCTGCAGAACCCAGTTTGTTTTCGATGAGCAAGTTCAATATTTACCTTTGACCTTTGTTGTTATCTTTCAGATTGCATTAAAAATTTTGTGATTGATTTGGGACCCCAGCCAAAAGATGTCCAATGCCAAAAATTCCCGTGACGTGTTAAAAATGCATATCTGAACAAACCACGACATCATTTCATATTGTTGATAAAAATGTTATGCTGAAGATTTGAACTACTTCCATATCCTCCATGTTTAATTTAGCTCGGATCCTAAGTTAATTCAGGGAAGTGAGACAAGTTTGTTTTGAGAAAGAATTTGTATGTGTAACACAACACATAACAACTATATTCCTTACCAGGTGTGAACATGGTTCAAATCTCCATGAAAAACAAAAACAGATACTGACAGGCCAGGCAAATATGTGTGAACCTCCTTCTGTGCCTCAACTGCCTCACGAGAAGGAGAGCATAATTTCTTTACCTTATAAGTCAGTATGATGCTACCTGGTACTCCCTTGGAAGTACTCCATTTAAGAATAGCTCTCTTGTGCTGGTTGTTGATCATGACTGATGAATGAGTCTCTCAACTAGTGAACTGTGATAATGCCTACTCACAAATTCCCTTCTGAAACTCTACCCCCAGGACACTGAAGAAAAAAGAAAGATGAACAAACAAGTACACTTGACACTCTCTTCAAAGAATTTGAATAATAATCGGCTAATCGCAATAGCAAAGTATTTTGAATATCTGTGAATTAATTACAATAGCAATGTAAGTTTAGTGTGGGTCGCTTCTTCTAGGAAACTGCATTTGCAATGTAGTAGTCACTGAAACACCTCTCCAGAGAGAAATGTGTTGATCATTTGCTGTCTTTTGATAAGCAGAACCGGTGAGCTCAGGGACTTAGGTTATTACAAACCGATGGTAGGGGATATGTGACATATGTCATGTATTTGACTATGTCTGACATGCAGTAGATTAGGTGTAGTGTGGACCAGAAGCTACCTTATTGAAAGCATTATTGATCCTAGTTATTCTGTGTCTAGGTCAATTCTAGCTGTGCCTTCTTATAGGAGAAGCCTGGATGCAAGCTCATCACTTGCTATGCTAAGTAAGGGGCAGTTACCAGTCCACAGCAAGGTTGTTTCAGGCTTTCAGAGCCTTACCATTTTCAGTCTTTTGGGACCATCTCTGATGCACACACAAACTCATAGATACACTCCATCAACATGCATTACTCTCATATATTTGAGCTAGTTATCCAAATTGTGCTAATTTAAGGACTGTCGTTCACCAGTTACGTGAGAGATATCTATAGCGTACATGCTAGGCTAAATGTTTATTTTTACATGCTATTTGATAGAGGGCATAAATTGTAGAAAGCTTAGCTACATTGCTTGATTTACTTCTCTTAATTTATAGTGTGATATGTTCCTTTACTGTAATATTGTATTATATAGTGGGACAGCCTGACAAGAGATGACCCAAATAATACTAGTCTTCAAGACATGAGATAAGAACTTTTCAGACATATAAAGGTGCCCCGACCCTTGGCTTTCCTCTCTATGTTTTGAAGAAGCGCATACAGGTGATGCCACTCCTCCATATACTTCTATCTCTCTTACTCTGCAGCACATACTTAGTGCAAGAACATTCTGTTTATGTGACTTCTAATGGTGTAGAATATGTATTATGCTGTCTATGTACATAGCCAACTGCAAATTTGTGGAAGTTGAAAACTAGATTGGTTTGCCATACACCTTTCCTTCTGAAATCTTGCATCTGAAAACATTTACTTACATCTCATCTCCTGCATTTGAATCCATTTGGTACATCTCTTCTCATGCATTTGAAATCATTTACTTAATCCCTGTCTTTGCTGAACTTTGGTATCGTAATCTGATGAACACTTTCTGGTAGGTTGAATAGGAGAAAAGAAGCACCGAACTGGACCAATGGGGCGTGGGAAAGTAGAGCTTAAAAAGATTGAGAATCCAACAAATCGCCAAGTTACCTTCTCCAAGAGGCGGACGGGGCTGCTCAAGAAGGCAAATGAGCTATCCATTCTTTGTGATGCACAAATTGGGGTAATTATATTCTCTGGCAGTGGCAAGATGTACGAGTACTCCAGCCCCCCATGGAGGTGTGCAAAACATTTTTTACCACTTCATTTATTTCATGTTCTTTGCATTTTGATCATTTTCTGCTCTTTTTCATTTTTAGGGGAAACAGAAATTTCTGATATCGTGTAGGTCTCATAATTCTGTTCTATCGTTGTCATATTTTGAAAATATTTTTCTTGTGGCTGAAATTTCTTTGATTTGTTCAATTAGTCTTCTGCAGTTTTTCAAATTGTGTATACATTTTGAACTTTCTGCTGGAAAATTTTGTTATTGATAATCTGCAAGATTTCAGCATGTTCTGCACTAAAAGTCAAGTCAAGGCTCAATTTATAAGTTCTTAACCGATCTGTACTGATTTCTGCCAACTGCAATCTTTCTAACTTAGCATGGACCATTTGAAGTGTATGATGAAAAACTGATCATGATCAAGAACATACATCCGTGCTTCCTTTTTTCCTTTTTGCAGAATTGCAAATATCTTTGATAGATATCTGAAAGCCCCTAGCACTCGTTTTGAGGAGATGGACATCCAGCAGGTACAGCAAATATTTCAAACCAATATTGTTAGTTTATACTGGCGTAACCTAATAATGTTCCTTTTTCCATAAAGAAAATCATCCATGAGATGACAAGAATGAAGGATGAGAACAACAGGCTTAGGATCATCATGAGACAGTATATGGGTGAGGACTTGACTTCATTGACTTTGCAAGATGTGATTAATCTTGAACAACAGATTGAGTTCTCTCTGTACAAAGTTCGTCTAAGGAAGGTAACAACTAAACAACTTGATGCAATAGTTGTAGGTTCTCTTATTTGACAAAACTCTACATTCCTCAGTGCTCAGTGTTAACTCCCTAATTTCTAGCAGCAACGGCTACTTGACCAGCAGCTGCTTGAGATGCGCCACAGGGTATGCAAAAGAAGATGCCTTGATTCAGTATTAATTCTTCCATCTCGTAGTACACCCTTTTAAATGAATTATGTTTTGATTGAGTTTTTTATTCCAATAGGAGATGCGCGTTTCAGAAGACCAGTGCAACTATCTGTGCCACATGGTAAAGACGTATCAGCTTTCTCCTCAAGTGATTTTGTGTTCCAATTTATTTACTGCTAAACTTGTCTGTGTCTGTCAAAAAGAGTCTGGCAAGGGAGCAGAACCAGGCAACTGAGATGATCAATCCAAAGCCGTTTCCGTTCTGGGATGAGGGCAGCCAGCTCTACGGTCGTGACGCTGAGTCCTCCATGACAGCGCTACAGCTTTCACCTCAGTTGAATGAGTTCAAGCTCCAGCCATTGCAGCCCAACCTGCAGGAGGCCAACCTTCATGGCTATGTTCTTCGGCTGTGGTAAGGCGTTGTCTGCCTCGTACACAGCTGCTCAATTATTAAAGAGAGAGGCTTTTCTGCATCAGTAGCTTACTTTTAAAGACGTTATATACTATTTGGAATGTGGTCTATCATGAAACTGAATGATCTGTAAGCAAGTTCATACACTTGACCAATTGCATTCATATCTGCAGATTCGTCAGGACACCATGGAGCCTGGATGCAACAGAGTTGCTGGTTGAGGATAATGAGTTTCTCTGCCTGAATATGCTCTAGAACTTTAGCCTAACTAGCTGAAAATAAACTTAATCCACTTCTGTGTTGTTGCACTACTTGGTTATGTTTGGCTGTTGCAAATGAGGAGTATGGAACTTGCTGGTGTGTTATGATTAATTCTGCGAACGTACGACTTTATTGCTACTTTTGCGAATGAACTGCTGATTTGTGGCGAGTACAGTATGATTTTCATTTGCCTTTGTGATATGCAAGATACAAGAGGAAACACAAAAGAAGACACAGGGGAAAGCTATAAAGGGAGAGAAAAAAAGAAGAGAATAGCATGGTTGTCTACAATCTCTCCGATTTTCTTGTGCCGGCAGTGATCCAGACGGTTCCTTCGTCCTGGATATAATTCTTCAGATCATAGTTTCTAAATTCGCTGTAAATCCTCGCAAATTGTGAACTAAATTCGTCGAATCTAAACCGATTTAAAGTATGAGGTCCATGTTTACAGTAAAAATTAAAAGAAAAAATATCGAATTACAAACCCGAATCACTTAACCCAAGTCAACACACCAACCACTGTCGGCGCCGCGCGCAACTCCGATCCACGTGGGGGTGGGAGACTAGCGCATATATACGGCATTACGGCCCCAAACCCACGACCACGAGACGGATCGACGGCTTGACACAGCCCGCGCGGCGCGTAATCGTAGTTCAGGAGAGCTAAGACGACCTTCCCCTGGGGCAGATGGCCGGGAGCTGCGTCGAACTCCCCGGGTCCGGCAGGTGCAGGCGCGCGCTGGAGCGTTGCCTGGATTATCCCTGCGTGACGCGCCTCCGTCTCCGGCGACTCCTCTCCTTCCTCTGGAAAACCTGCTTGGAGGACGCCTATGGAGTACATACATGCTCGAAACCTCCTTACAAAGATTGGGTAGATAGACTGATTGATTCGATCGATATATGTTTCAGGGTGAACAGGAAGGTGTGCATGATCTTCCACGTGAGGGTTCGAGGGACCTGCTGGAGCTCGTGGAGGCAGGCCGGCGGAGGGAGGCGCTCCCAGTACGCCCTCAGCTTCGCCGCCCCCTGCGACGAAGTGGACTTCGAGGCCAACAGCCAACACTCTCGTGGAGTTTAATTATCCACCAGCTCAAGATCCTCAGCGAGTTCGCCGACGGCGTCCGGCTGGCGGGGAACTTCCTCTACTCCTGGTTCGTGCTCATGGCCAAGTACCCCTGCTCTGCTACGCCACCCTCGCTCGCCATTTCGTCTGCATGCGCTCGCAACACGCCAGGTGTTCTCTGCTCTCTCTCTTCCTGTGAATTACGCAGTTCTATGCATGCAATCTGTACGTGGTCGATCGACATCCCTTCTGGGTGGTCACATGCAGGCCAGGCGTTGCTGGACAGGCAGCTCGTGAGGTTCAAGGCAGCGCAGATGGCCGATCGGACGCCCGAGCTCGAGCAGACGGTGTATTTGCCGTGCCGCCGGGGCGCACAGTATTTACCATCCTTAGGAGGTACCATGCTGGCTACTACTAAATTACTCTTAAACTCGTGTACTTTTAGTAACTCTATCCTTTAAATTTTTCATATCTATTAGTATTATTGTATATTTTAACCTCCAAGAATAGTAAAAAGTCTCATCATATTCCTTGGGTCTGCAAGTGGGTAGCTACTTACATGTACACATATTTTAGTTCCAACTTCTGAACCGTGCTGTAATCTCTCAGTATTCAGTAGTAGTAACTTACTACTGTCTATTTGGTTGCTGGCTTGTGCTGTGAGCAGGTTCGAAAAATTGTCAATTATCGCGCAATTTTCACAACAATCAATGATATCGATACGGGGCAATTTCAAAAGATGAGCAAAAAACCGATAAGTTTGAAATTCAAATTAAAAAAATCGTGAATTTGAAAAAAAAAAACCAAAATCCCCCAAAATTAGTATTAATAGTTTGTGACATTCGGGATGAAATTTATTTGAAAACACCAAAATTTTGACACTTTTTGAGCCAAAAACCGAATGTAGCAAAAGCAAAAGGCAAAAAAAAAGTAATGGGCCTCAGCCCACAGTGCTAGGCCCATTAATCAAACCTAGCTCCCTTTTAGCCGGATGTGATCGGTTCGGACAACATTATTGCGCTTCTTGCATTCACTCCACGCGTGCTCGCAGCTGACGCCAACTCTGGACAGATTCGGTCGTCGCCGATGTAGAAATCAGCGATAAGCCAGCAAAAATCGATGCATTTAATTGCATGCATGCACCAATTAGCAGTAGAAAAAAATTGTATAATCGACAGGTTGTTGGCGCTCAACGATTTTCCACAAAACCGAGCGATTTTTGACAGAAATCGTGCGATTTTCGGTATGTACTGGCGATTTTTGATATCAATGTGTGCTTTAGACTATGATATGTTGTGAATATTGTGATTATTAGTTTCAGTTGTGATTTGGTTGATTGATTGCAAAAAGACATAGGGCCTGTTTGTTTTAGCTTTTGATTTTGGATTCTGGTCCCAAAAGCAGAATCAGAAACAAACAGGCTGATTCTAGAATCCGATTCTCACAATCCAGTCCACCCATATACACTAGAATCCAGAATCCACTTCATATGTGCTTTTGGATTCCAGCTTTTGGAGAATCAGCTTCTCTAAAACCACAATCCAGAATCAGCTTTTAGAGAATCCAAAGCTGAAACAAACAGACCCATAGTATGTCAATACATTGAGGGTTAGGGTTAGTGTAATGGGTTAGTGCGATTAAGGGTTAGGGTTAGTGCGATTGATGATTAGGGTTAATGTCATTCATGATAGTATTGTGTGTTTCAATTTCTGTGTAGCTATATATGTGTGCATGATGCTGCATTTAATTGCATGCATGCACCAATTAGCAGTAGAAAAAATTTGTGTATTGTGATTACTTGCTTAAAGTGGTTCAACAACTTTATTTGGTAGTCAAAAAATTAAGTGTGATGTATTGAACCATACGACAAGGTTTAATTGGAGCTCTGACCTCTTGTTGTTCTGCATTAGCAGATGGCAGATCAGGGAGACATTGTGTGGGAGCACGACAATAAGATGGGGACCAGATTTCGATGCAAGTACTGTCACCAAGAGAAGAAAAGAAACGGTGCAACCCGACTGAAGCACCACTTAACAGGGCGCGGTAAGAATATCGTCTATTGCAGTCAAGTTTCTAAGGAGGTTCGCGAGTACTTTCAACGTGACTTAGACAGGACGAAGGATAAGAAAAAGGGAAAGAGGGATGAGATGCTCAGAAAGGAAGTAACAACTGCAGATTCCCCGCTGATGAGAAGTTCATATTCAGAGTACATAGGTAATGCTAATGAGAAGGACCAACTGCAGCATGCCATGGCTGCCTCTAGGGTAGAGACAGAATTTATCAGACTGGCAGGTGGCAGGTATGAGCATGGTGGTGGTAGTGGCACCTCTAGGGGGCTAGAGGAGGGAGCAGTGGTGTGTTGCCGAGGATATTTCGAAGTTCCTCGCAACGGGGAAGACCGCCCGTGGGGGATTACAACCTTGGTACGGCCTGTGGCTCTGTGCAAACAAGGATTGACATTGGGAAGTGGACACAGAAGGGGAGGAATGCGAAGCAGGCGATTGGCTCAGCATGGGCCAAATTCTTTCACACGATTGGTATCACGGGGAGGAAAGCAGACAATCCATACTTTGTTAACGCTGTGAGGGAAACTCAAACATGGGTTAAGTGAGCTTTCAAATTTTAGTCCATTTGTACGCCAATTAATAGCTTACATTTTCATCAGTTGTCTTCATTTGTATAAACGAAAAATATTTAGATGATAACGAAGCGAATATACGACAGAAGATGACGAAGTTCAAAAAGGAATGGTCTACGTATGGCGTAACAATAATGTGCAATTCTTGGACTGAGGCGATACGTATGAGTATCATCAACTTCATGATATACTGCAATGGCGCGCACCATATTCTTCCAAAAGTCCGTCGATGCAACGGGCCAAACTCAGGATGCCTCGTACCTACACAAGGTACTTCCTTTCATTATGTTTCTCCTTAAATCTGTTGGAAGTATGCATCATGTAATGGAGGATCATGTAATGCAGGAAATTGTATTAGTGGTCGATGAGGTGGATCCGGAGAATGTTGTACAGATTGTCACGGACAACGGTGCTAACTATAAGAATGCATGCAGACACATCACACAGGAGCACCACAACATCGAGTGGCAGCCTTGTGTGGCCCACGTGATTAATTTGATGCTCAAGTAAATTGGAAAATTCCCTGACCACTGAGAGCATCTAGGCTCCCTATTTTTGTCAATTATGCTTATTATGTAGGTTTTGGTGTTGATGATAAAAAAGGATACTAAGTAAAAGCCGACAACAATCGCATTTGAAGATCAAGGCTAAGGTGTTTGTTTCTAGTTTTGGCTTGGGAGTTGATTCAAGCCATATAGCTAGAATCACCGTACTATTAAGAGGGACTATATATAATAAATGATCTTGGTTCATATGCAAAATCACTAAGATTACTTGGAGCATAGGACATTTCATATTTCTCACTCAAAAATCCAGATCTTCCCTTTCTTAGCCAAAAAGAGTTCTCTCTCGGACCAAACATCTTGTCAGGCGTTCAAGAAATCAAAGTTCAAATCCTAACTGAGCGCACACCATGTACGCCAGACCGCCTTTTCAGTCCGGCGCTAAGAGTTCTCTTCCGATTCTTTTTAACCGAGCACACTCCATGTACGCCGGACCGACTTTTTCAATCCGGCGCTAAGAACTCTTCTTTGATTCTTTTCAACCGAGCGTACACCATTCACGTCGGACCAATCTGAATTCTTTCTTAAATTCAGTCCAGCATATGTTATATTTTCACTCTGAATAAATTCCTAGTCTGTGTTAAGAATTATTTTGCTCAAATCTTAACCGGGAATATGACGTTTGATACGGATCAGAATTCTATGTTAAAGCCGGACCAACTTTTTCGGTTCGGCGCAAACATACTTCACTCAGATAAAACCAACCGTTTTTTCATTTACGCCAGACCAACTTTTTCGGTCCGGCGCAAACCTTATTCGCTGGTATTCAAATAGAACAAGGCATGTGTACGATGGACCAACTTTTTTGGTCCGGCGCAAACATTGTTTTGCTGATATTCAAATAAAACAAAGTATGTGTACATAGACCAACATTTTCAGTCCGGCACAATCTTCCTTGACTAGTATATGTTTACGACAGACCCTTATTTTCGATCCAACGCAAATGGGTCACTCTGAGTGCAATAATACTTCTCCAATCCTATGTACCTCGGACTAATATTTTCAGTCCGGCGTGTGTGTATATTTTGACTTATGACTCATACACCTTAAAAATCTTATAAAAAGGGCAGCAGTTGACCTACCCCATCTATCCTACCAACCCCCAACGGGCAAATGGCAAGTACAACGGTTATCTCTGTCCAGGCTCTATATATAGAGTGCTTGGGTTCACAAAATAGTAGAGCTTTTGCATATATACATCCTTGACATCCTGAACATCGTTGACATCTTTTAAATCAATTACAACTCTTTGATCTCTTGCATTCCTGAGCCTTCATTTCATCAAAGAGTTTGAGCTTCAACTCAAAAACTATAAATATTCATTTTGAATATTTAGATTTCTTGCTCCAAGATTAAGTCTAGTTTGCATCTAGCTACTGAACCAAGAGACGGGGCTTGTGGATAGTCTATTACTCTTGGAACTAGTTGTTCCTAAACGGTTGGAGAAGTTTCTGGTGTGATCTATCCAACAGAGATTGTGGAAGGCCACCATTGCTGTGAAAGGTTGAGACTCACCTCACTGGAGTGGTGGAAGAGTCAAGATAGTGGAAAACCAAAAGCCATTAAGATTGGCTATTTGGTGGAGCAATACATCTGAAGAAGTGCTTTTCGTTAAGCTATACTTCTGAAGAAGTGCTCTAACGGGGACGTATGAGTTTGAGCTCTGAACCTCGGTGTAAAAATCTTTGAGTCTCTTGTTGTTGGTTTATCTTTGTTTGTTCTTCTTATTGTCAGTTCTCATTTAAATTCTTCTTTATACAAATCTTACTTAAACAGAGTTGTGCTGAATCTTTATACTAATTGTTTCTGTTACTATTTTTATTAAGAAAAGTTCTTCATAAGAATTAAAAAGTTTTCAAGTTGCCTATTCACCCCCTCTAGGCCAACTTGGTCCTTACAACCACGCCTCTATCATTGAGAGTGCAAGAAAAATCTTTCGATGGCTGTACAACAATTCGAAACTTCACACTATGATGAAGAAGCATACCGGGGGTGTGTTGGTCAAGTGGAATGATACGCGCTTCAGAACAAACTACATGTTTTTGGACAGTTTTCTTCGTCGCAAGGACAAATTCTTGCAATGGATGGCATCGGAGGATTTTCTGTTATCGCGCTTTGTTGATACCGCAGAAGAGAGGTTCGGACACTCCTGCCTCTCAAGCTTGGACTGGTGGGACAACCTTCACTCAGTTGTTATATCTGTGGAACCGCTGTACGCATTCTTGCGTTTTGCTGATCAAGATAGAGGGACTACATTGAGCGATGTGATACTATGGTACAACATCATGCGACAGAAGTACGGTAGCTTGTTCCATGACGATCCAAGTACATTGAACCATTACATGGATGTCGTGGACCGAAGAATAGCCAACCTAATGGGAGATACTTAAAACAATGCCAGTAATGCATTCAAAAATGGAATAAAATATCTTATACCTGCACATACGTTACGTACTTATAATGATATGTTTCGTCCAACTTAATGCAGCTGTCGTCTTGAACCCCTGGACGTACTACGCATATGGCACGACCAACACCTTCTTGTCTGATCTACGAGATGTGTTTCAAGCGCTGGTTAATGATACTAATAGCGCTGCTCAAGCTATTCTTGAGGCCGAAGTTTACAGAAAGAAGGTTGGAACGTACGCGAGTGCACTAGCTGAGAAGATGGCACATGATGTCAGAACTTCTCCTGATAATTTTCTTATACCGTCTTAAATGTAATGCCACTCTCGTCGATACTTACTGTTCTCTTCTTTAACTTGTAACACATTGGTAGGGTGTGTTTAGTTCGAACACTCCCACACTCCAGAAGTTTGCCATGCAGCTAATTTCACATTGTGCTTCTTCTAGCGGATGCGAGCGTAATTGGAGTACGTTTGCATTCATTCACACGAAAGTTTACATCTGCCTATCCTACAAGAAGCTCTATAAGTTGATGTACGTTAACTACAATATTCGGCTCCAAATTTAAGCTGAAGAAAATCAAAAGTGCACAGATGCAGATGATCCATTCCAGCGTCTTATGAAGCTTACACTTTGCGACGCTGAAAATCCAATCCGACAGTAGATAGAGAAAGGAAGATCCAATGCTGATCCCTTACTTGATGAGGATGACATAGAGAGTGACACCCCCTCCCATCACACCTTGAGACAGACCTGGTTGACCCTATTGCGTTGCAAAAGAATACTGGGACTGCAAGCATCCCCGAATGGGCAGACATGACAGTGGGTAACAGTCACATTGGGAAGAGGAAGCACCCAGTAGTGGCAACAAGGGATAGCATGAAAAGTAGAGATCCCTCCAAAGGAAAGTGTACCGTAGATATTGAGAGTGATGACTCGACTGATAGTACTCCCGAGGACCGTCAAAACCCGTCGTACCAAGAGTCCAATAATAGTAGCTCTAATATGGATAGCAATGGCGGTGAGCCCGGTGACAATGCCTCCATCCCTCTCACATCCCACTCAGAAAAGATAGCAGCTTATAGAATTTACAGGGGAGTCCCAGTACACTCATGCCACACAAAACAAAGACCATTGCGCTCCTCAATCACAAATGACGACTACTGCAGGAAAGGACCATCAACATAGCTATGACGCACCACATGATAGCTCTAGCTCATACAGCGTCACGGAGATGTAAGGGAGTTATGGCTTATATGGCAACTATGACTACATCATCTTGGATGCTCGTGCATAACCTCCTACCCGATGGGTCTATGAATGGCAAGACCCTGATTTTTATGCCATGTTGTACTAACAGTGGGAAACGACTAACCCATGGACAGGGCAAAGCTATCACGAATACAAGGCGAAGTTACTAGCTACACGAGAATTGCTAATGATGTCCGCTGAGGAGTACAACATGGCCAACCAAGTGTACACTCAACAATACTACCCATAGCCCCGAAATTAATGTTTTATTTTTATATTTTATTTCATTACAACTCTATTTTTTACTAACGTAGCGTTCATGTAGATCCAACACGACATTTATATGATAATGGAAGGATGACGAAACTTTGCCAAGTGCAAACATTCATTTTTGGTGAGAAATGTTGATTTCAAATGTCATATGCCATGAACATTGAGATGTGGACTTGTTGGATTCATTTATGAATGGTGTTGATATGAAACGTTGTTTGTTGAGATATTATTGCTAAATGCCTACTTTACAACTTCATATTGTCTAAAATATAGCAAAGGACATGCCGAAATTTTTCCATATTTTACCATCGTTGTGCTATTCATTTCATTCTATTTTTTCATATATTTTTTTATATATTCCTAACATTTATTTTGATTTTTTTGGCCTTTTCGTGTTTTTACAAATTTCTAATTTTCTTCTTCTAATTTTAGCATTTTCCCCAAATTTCCCCGGTTTTCGATTTTTGACATTTTGGCGTCGGTAATCGGTACAAATCGATCGAAAATCGCTACAAAACTGGCGATTTTCGCTGCTTTTGCCTCCAGTTTTGACGGTGTTGTTCGAATCGGCTTATTCATGCGATTTCTGATGATTTTCACTCGAAAATCGACGAAAACCGGTATCGCTGGTCTGGCAATTTTTTGGTTCCAATTGGTAAGGTGAACCCTGGCTGTGAGTGATATCCAATCTAATCAAGCAAGAACTCACATCGCTTTCTGTTCAAATGAAAAAAAATATTGCAGATCGATCGAGGAACAAACTTCTGCAATGTAGCAGGTTAATTTCATCCATCAGACTAAGGCCCTGTTTAGATTCATTAGTGCTAATAGTTAGCTGGCTAATATTAGCCAGCTACCTATTAGCTGGCTAATTATTAGTAGGGCTTTTTGGATCCACCTGCTAATAAAGTACATAAAATCAGCCATTTAAGGAGAATGACCATAATGCCACAGAGACGCTCGAGTGGATAGGGTTGGAGGGAGGACAAAAGTGTCAATTGGCTATCTATTAGCAGCTTTTAGTAGGGTACAATATGCTAATGAACTAATTGTTAGTAGGGTGGGTTGCTGATAATTAACAGGTCTATTATCAGGCCTGTTTGGATCCATAGCTATTAATTTTAGCAGCAAACTATTAGTGCTAATGGATCCAAACAGACCCTAAAAGTCAACATGTTCCAATCATTTAGTTTCAACAAATAAATAAGAAAATTCTTGTGGTACATTCTATTAGGTAAGATGACAATGAAAATTAGATAACATTCATTTGTCAGGATAGCATGGACATATTTTTCTTGAGCCTAAACTAGACCGAACCAAACAAACTCCAACGCCGTAGGGTGCCGCCTCTCGATCAAAGACCACGATGGGGTTGTTTCCAGGGTTCTCAATTTCGTTTCGAAGCCAAAAATCGCTAACCCGGTGATAGCGGTTTTCGCGAGAAACCACTCGAAACCGGGAAAAACCGAACGGTTTGCAAATTCAAAAAATTTGAATTTTAGTCAAATCTATGTGCGAAAACCGCGGTTTTTCGCGAAAAACCAGCCGACCAATTGAACGTTCTTGAAAAACGGTTTTTCGAGCGGTTTTTTTGCGAAAACTGCGGTTTTTCAACGGTTTTCGACGCATAATTTTTTTCTTTTTTTTTCAATTTTTTTTAAAATTCCACCGGTAAACCGCTCGGTTTCTATTTTCGAACCGGAACGATACGGTCGAAAACCGCGAAAACCGAGCGGTTTACCGCGGTTTTGTTAACCCTGGTTGTTTCCTCTTGCCAAATGGCCCTAGCTAAAGATATATTGCTAGTTAATTAACTGTCAACTTACCTTAACTAGTTCAGTGCCCGTGCATTGCTACGGAAAACAAAATTGATAACAAAACATAAAGGTCAAGCAATAAAAGAAAATGGCCGTGTGTTGCTACGAATAAAAAATCATGAAATCTAACACATTGAGTTGGCTTATATCAAGTCATCGACTCAGTTGAAGTAACCAATTGAACTCTGCCCGACCCGCATCGTGTCTTCTTCACTGTACTTGATCTACACTCCTCCTGGTCTACACACCTCCTCGACTCCATCGCCACGCCTGACTATGCTCTGCTCCGCGGCAGCCTTTGTCAGGCTTATCCCGCTATTCTTAGCCGAAATCATAAAAAAAACCTGGGAATTATGAAAAAAAATCATATTTGATGATAACGTTTTACTATATATATCACATTCTTTTCATAATCAGGTGGTAGACAGATCGGAGAACCATAGAGAGGTCAGAAAGGGAACCTTGCCGAGGACGAGGAGCTGCAGCTGTGCATTGATTGGCTGGTGTCGCGCCATAGCCACCTTCCACGTGGGCACGGCCATCGGTAGTTGTGCTTGCGCGCGTAGAACCACAAAATCCGACTGAATTGCCCTACGCGTGGAGAGAATCGAAAGCTTCGAGACTCAGCTTGAAAATTTTTCAAATTAGAAAGTTTCAGCTTGAAAATTTTTCAAATAGAAAATTCTCAAATTAGAAAGTTTCAAGTTGAAAATTTTCAAATAAAAAGTTTCAATTAAGAAACTTTCAGTTTAAAGACTTTCAAAAATGGTTAAAAAATAGAGAAGGATGAATGGGATAACGCTGAGTAAGGAAAAAAGTGATAAAAGGAATGAAGTGTTGTTACTTATCATAACGAGTGGACATCCTAACCGCGCTATCAAATTAGCTATTCCCGAACATTTTTCTATTGCACTAGCGCCTCCTCTTCTTTTCCAGAAATCATTCCATAGCGTTATTAACACTTGGCCAAGAGCCTTACAAAAAGCAGAATATTACCATCACCACCGTTACGACTTGCATGGCTAAACGAATCGTGCACCGTCGAAATCATTAGGTGCACGACGCCCGCTGAACTCGAGCCACGGTTCGGAGGTCGAAGTCCCAGAGGTGCTCCTGCTGCAGGATGTCGCTGATGACGGACACCCCAGGCCACGCACCCTCCTGCAGCCCAATGCATTTCACGCCGGGCGCAGCGTCGATCATGTAGCTCTTCATCGGCGGTTCCAGTTGCGCCGACCCAACGAACTGCACCGTTGGCTTTGTGATGGTCGGTGCACCAGCCGTCCAGTTGTAGCAGTAGTCGAACGGGTCCATGCTTACCCGCGGCAGACCGGCGAGTTGCTTGCTCAGCGCCGAGACCACACCGTTGTACGCCAGGGTGGCGAGGATCGTCGAGCTCGTCGCGAGTCGAAGATCGCGCCGCCCTTCCTCTCGATGTTCCACACTTCGTCAGGGATGTCGAGGGCCTCACCGGCGATGGAGATGGCCTCCACCGTCAGGACGTAGAACAGGCTCGTCCGGCCGTCGAGAAGCAGCGGCATCTGCGACGATGACGCGGCGGCGGATCTGGAGGCCGTGTCTGGGCCTGGGCCGGAGGTGAGGTAGCTGGTAGCGTTGCGCGGGGCGAGATGATCAACCAGGTAGTAGGAGACGCGGCCACCGAAGCGCGCAGCGGCGTGGGACACGAAGGAGATGTTGTTGTTGCCGAGGCTGAGCATGCCGCCCGAGGCCTGGAAGCTCTGGCCGTCGTACGAGGTGGTGCACCCCAACACCACGTCCTGGAGCTTCGCCTTCTTGTCTGGCCCGCCACCGGACAACGCAACGGTCGCCGAATCGGTGTCGACCAAGTCGCGCGCCGACAAGCCGTCTTTGTACCTGCCACGTCCACGATTAGGTGATGTTAGTTTAGTTAGTTAGGATGAGGGACGCACGCGACGACGCGTCAACGCCGACGGTACCGTGGTGTCGCCATGGTTCTCGCTCGGCTTGCTCTGTTTCTTGCACGCGCGAGGCAAGGCGGGGCGGGGCGGATGGCTACGGTTGCATGCTTATAAGACCACGGCACGTACGTACGTTTCCTTGATTTGCGCACTGTGATGGTGCCATCACAGATTCACGGCTCAAGGCAAACAAAGTAAAATTTTCTTTTCTTCTATCCAAATTTTACATATTCTTCTACAGAGATATCAATTTGCAATCAATTATCAAATCGTGGTATGATACACTACTACATTCCTTTTCTTCTGTCCAAATTTTACGTAATCTTCTATAGAGATATCAATTTCCAATCAATTATCAAATCGTGATATGATACACTACTACTTTCTTTTCAAATTTTACGTAATCTTCTATAGAGATATCAATTTCCAATCAATTATCAAATCGTGATATGATACACTACTACTTTCCTTTCAAATCGTGGAGAACGGACCACCGCTACCAACTGGTAATTAGAAGTAGTAGAGATTAACCATTGCATCATCAATGCCAATGTCTGACATTTGATCTGATCGAGCAAGTACGGCCACGTTGTTCATAGCCCACCCTAGTCACAAAAAGTTGTCGTTTTGAATATACTGTAGTTAAAATTTTAAAATTTTGACTACTGATTTTTTTAAAATATTTAAATTATATATAAAAAAAATCATATATGTAGATTTGTCTCGAAAAGAACTTTTATAATACTAAGCTATGTTTTGAAAACTATATAAATATCTAAAACGATAACTATTTATAACGGGAGGGAGTATTATGTTAACGATTTCTTACTTCCTGGCTTTGACCACTAAATTTTACAACTTTATGTTTTCAAGTTTGATAAAATTATTGTAATTCAACAGATTAACAGGCAATCTAATGATATATTATTTTATATGGCCGATTTTAATATATTTATAGTTAAATTTTAGAGAAATTGATGAATTCAAATATGTCATCTATAAAAGAAGCAAGGTGGTTTTTCTTTTACTGGTTGTTAAGTTGTTAGTGTTATAAAACGTAGTCGTGCATACACGGTCAATCAACAGTGCGATGAAGAAATTACAAAAACAAAAATAGAGAGCACACAATGTAGGGACCAAATAGTTCTCTCTTTTTGTTAGATCTGTTTTCTTGTATAAAAAGTATGCCAAATATACAGAAGAAAATAAAAGGAGATAATTTAAATTCGCTCATGTAGAGATAGAGTCCAATCTAACTATAGACTAAATTCAATCTATATCTTAACAGCTAGTGCACTCGAAGTCTCGAACTGGACAAAAGCTTTGGAGTGATTTGAGATTTTGAGCTGGACAGGTTACACTTACATCATCATCTATGATCTATCCATTTCTCGTTTTGCCTGCGGTTGCTTCGCTTACCTCGGAAAACTTGGCCACGTCTTCCTCCGAAAGCTCTCCTATAATAATATTCTTCTCTTCGTCCCCCAGACTGTTTCTCCAAGAACCCGTGAGGGCGCGTCCATCTATTCTCGGGAGGAAGATGATTGCGCGCGGCCTGCTGCGATCCAATGCCTCCTCCCAGGTGACGATTCGTGCCCCTCTCTCGTGCTAGATGCGAAAGCCGGCTTCTTCCTTCGATGCGCTAGGGTAGGATTGCATCGGCCTGGAGCGGGGCCGCGAGTGGAATGGTTTTAGGGTCGGCATGGAGCCGCCGCCTTTTAGGAATCCATCTTGTCGCTGATCGCTTCGTGAAAGTGGGGGTTTTAATTGGTGAATATGCCTTGTTGATAAAAATAAACAGTCTTGTATTCGAATTCGGATCAGGGACGGTTAGAGACTCTAAAGGGGGGATCTTTAATTTTGTTCTTGGTTCGCTCTCCGTCCTGAATTATACTGCTATTACTTTCGGAAAAAGTGATAGTTTATACGGTTTCTGATTGGAATTTGCAACAGTTTGTAGCTACCAGGCGAGTCATTATCGGTTTATTAAATTAGAGTTTAAAAACTTCTGTTTTTTACTGTGTTCATTTATCCTGCAGCCTTGAGGAAGCAATCCTTTTTTTACCCTTAGATTTCTCTTTTCGTCTTTATGCTTCTGATTACGTATGAGTTCACTGTACCTGATTCTTTTTCAGTTACCTTTTTCCTTCCTCGTTTCGTATGTTTATTACAGCTTTTATGCGACATACATCGTAAACTGAAATTGGCAAGTTGGATTCAGTTTTTTTCTTGGTTGAACGCATTCTTGTATTTGATTTTCATGTAGAAAATGTGATGGCTTTTCTCAATGTTACATTGCGGAGCTCGAGTACTGTGACAAGAATATTGGACCACTTTGTGTTGTTCAGACTTAAGATATCACCTGCCGACGTTTGCTATTGTCATAGCTCATGTGTGATCCGTTTTATTCGTCATTCACAGGCAGGCAACTTAGTGAAATATGTGACTAGCACTGGGAGTTTGCAAGGGCATGCAGATAATTTGTCAGATGCATCAATCAGATATTTCAGTTCAGTACCATCTCCTCAGTCTAACTCAACTGAAGAAAATGGGTATACAATTTTTTTCTCGTGTGTAGAATTGTCACATAGTTTGATTCTGTTGTGCACTGGGATGTATGCAGAGTTGGATTCTTATGTTTTACTAGCTATTCTTCATTTGCCAAGTATGATGGTCTTTCCAGGTTTAAGGGGCATGGCATGCTGGCACCTTTCACAGCTGGCTGGCAGAGCAACGATTTGCATCCGCTGATTATTGAGAGATCGGAGGTTGTGACACTCAACTCTGGCATTATATTGGTGTACTTCTCTTGAAATGTAGCATTGGATTTGGAAAAGGAAGCTTAACATGTCGACTCGTAAGTGTTGAGCTATATCTGTCAGCTTACCTTGTACAAATATACATATGCAGGGTTCATACGTTTATGATATGAATGGGAAGAAGTATCTAGATTCTCTTGCAGGACTATGGTGTACAGCTCTAGGTATGTGCAATCTTTGGGGTGTGATTTTTTTATGGTGTACCACATAACTGATGTATTCTTTTGGATAATATCTGTCTGACTGTCTCACCGTTTATTTTTGTGGCTTTAGTAATGTTTAGAGTCTAATTCCATTTCTGTTTCGTGGACTGTTCGCAATGTCTTCAGGTGGTAATGAGCCTCGATTAGTCAAAGCTGCAAACGAGCAATTAAACAAGTTACCCTTCTACCACTCCTTTTGGAACCGTACAACCAAACCATCATTGGTACATACTCTGCATCTATCATCAATTATTGGTTCCTACTTAAATAGAGGAGGGAATGTTAGTATTGGATGTCTTATTTTTGTTGAGAATATCTACTAAATTTGCAAATACTGATGATTGGAGAGCTGATACTTTCAGGATCTTGCAAAGGAAATTCTTAGCATGTTCACCGCAAGGGAAATGGGAAAAGTGTTCTTCACAAATAGCGGTTCAGAAGCAAATGACTCTCAGGTATGGTTGCTAAAAGTACTGAACATTTCCTAGTCACTTCATACTGTCGATGGTGTTGATCATACTGTTTTTTCACATCTACACTGTGAATCATCGAAACTGACTGATTTACATTATGTCACATGAGTGACTGCTGAACTTTTGATCTTAACGTACCAAAAACATCTTTTCAGGGAAAGAAAGGCACTGAAACATAAGCAGTACTCTCCTTCTGTTTTTGGTAAAAAAAACATAAACAATAGGTGGAATTGTGAAATTTACATTATCTTTACACATTTCTCCAAAAAAATGATGTTTTTACTCTTCCATTGCTAGTAGGCTAGGCTGCCTTGTCCTTGGTCATCGGTTGTGGTTTTCTGAGAGATGGCAATTGCCTTAGTAGTTTATTTACTTAAATATGTCTAGCTAATTTACATGCTCATATTGAATGGCATAGTCATTTCATGATAAACACTAGAAATTTTTATACTGATCTTACAGTTTGTTATGTTCCTCTCTTGATATTCCCATGGCATTGTTCCCCACAATTACAATGTTTACACCATTCCTTATTTCCTTTACAGGTCAAACTGGTATGGTATTATAACAATGCATTGGGGAGGCCAAACAAGAAGAAATTTATTGCACGATCAAAATCGTAAGTAACAAAATTATCAGCTTTTGTTCCTCAAACAAAGAAATGTATTGTTTTGCTTCGTTTCTTCAGTAAACAATTTGCATTGGCATCCCAGACCATCATTTCTATTTTCTTGAGATCGCAATGTTAAGTTTCATGAAACACGGAGGCATTTTGGATTTCATTCTTACTGCTGGCACACTTACTGCAGATATCATGGATCAACATTAATATCAGCTAGTCTATCTGGGTAAGTATTGTCCTACAGGAAAAATAACAGTTTGCCGTTGTATATCCATAAAATTTATCTAACAGTACTATTAGAAAGTTCCTATTTCCTAATAAACCTACTAGTCCATCGCTTATTGATAAAAATTATTTCCCAATTGCTTTTTCATCTTCAGTCTTCCTGCCCTGCACCAGAAGTTTGATCTACCAGCACCTTTTGTTCTGCACACAGACTGCCCTCACTACTGGCGCTTCCATCTTCCTGGTACTCTTACTGCAAAGTTTTCTGAGTGATCAGCCCAGCATATTTTGCTAATAAAATGATTTTGGTTGGAAACAGGTGAGACAGAAGAAGAATTTGCAACTAGACTTGCCAATAACTTAGAGAATCTTATCCTCAAAGAAGGACCAGAAACAGTAAAATCTTCTTGTCCCCAAAGCTTACATTATACTAATAGGTCCAAAGTTTACTTCTTTACTGAGCTAGTATCTTTTTCTCCTTGTTTCAGATTGCTGCGTTCATTGCTGAGCCTGTGATGGGTGCTGGTGGTGTCATCCCTCCTCCAAAGACTTATTTTGAGAAGGTGATTCTGAACACCATGAAACCCAATCTTTTGATAGCTCCTATATGAAAAGAAAACCCTTAATTGGTTTTGTTTATTTGAAATTTTGAACCCACTGTTAAACAGTGGAGCTAAGATTGAACATTTACTGAACTTTCTGAAAGTATAGTTGCTTCAGTTGCAGTGGTTCCACACAAAAAAAAATTTGCTTGATGAACTGCTAGAGTTAGTTTATTATAGGTAGCTCCACATCGAAGACCTGTATTCTTGTTTTGCTTGTTTGTCTTATCTCATTTTGTTGTCTATCAACAGGTTCAAGCAGTGGTTAAGAAGTATGACATACTTTTCATAGCAGATGAGGTACTTTACAATATCTCCTGTAAATTGAAACACAAAAGGTAGATAGTAAAAAGAAAGTAAGGATCTTTTTGTGCGACTGTTATTAAGTGAGAATCCATTCTAGGTCATTACTGCATTTGGAAGGTTGGGAACCATGTTCGGATCTGATATGTATAACATCAAGCCAGATCTTGTCTCCTTGGCCAAGGTGAGTTTTTCAGTACCAGTATACCAGTGAACAGTGAACACTGCTTATCTGACGCATGCCAATTTCAATGTAACAGGCTCTTTCATCTGCCTATGTGCCAATTGGAGCAACTCTTGTTAGCCCGGAAATATCAGATGTGATTCATTCTCAGAGCAATAAGCTTGGTAAGTTAATGCCATTGCATGAGCTCAGTCCTCTCATTTCTGCATTGACATGTGCGGAGCTTTACTGAAACATGACATGTGCTGAGCTGTTGCCTTTTTGTTACAGGTTCATTTGCTCATGGCTTTACATACTCCGGCCATCCAGTTGCATGTGCTGTTGCCATGGAAGCACTGAAAATTTATAGGTATACGGTACTTTGACATCACACATCGCCCCTGCCCCTATTGAGTTTTTTGGTCCTGATGATTTTTTTCGCAAAATTGTTATTAGGGAGAGGAATATTCCTGATCATGTCAAGCAAATTTCTCCAAGGTTCCAGGAGGGAATCAGGGCCCTTGCAGGAAGTCCAATTGTTGGGGAGGTACCCATTTCTCCTGGTATTCTCATACTGCAGAGGTTCCTTGTTCAAACACATAGTTGACGTGCTCCTGTGTGCAGATACGTGGTGTAGGGTTGATACTCGGAACTGAATTTGCTGACAACAAATCACCAAATGACCCATTCCCTGCTGAATGGGGTAAGTAGCAGTAACAACTAACGGTTGCTTGCTCTATTTTGTCAGTAGAATCTTTCAGCATGTCAAATCATATATTCTCGAAAAGGCATGTCAAATCATAGTTTTGAACTACTTAACCTGAAGCATTATGATAGACATCATACTAGAAGAGTTCGGTAGGACGACTACTCGTATTTCAGGACATCCAAGAAGATACATCATCTCATAACAAAGAAGTATGCTTAACAAATTATTTCCCTGGAGCAAGTAAAGGTTCTTATGATTGGATGGCATTATTCAGGTGTCGGTGCAATCTTCGGAGAGGAATGCCAGAAGCGCGGCATGCTGGTTAGGGTTGCTGGCGACAACATTATGATGTCACCGTCATTGATAATGACCCCTGGTGAAGTCGATGAAGTAAGATACCCCCATTCTCCTCTTTTCAGAATACAGACGAACGAAAGCATACACTGAACTGTCCCACTAAACTGTTGGCAGCTGGTGAGCATATACGGGGAAGCCCTGAAGGCCACAGAGGAGACAGTGGCAGGGCTCAAATCTAAGAAGAATTAGCCAGTGCCATTTCTTCGTCTTGCACGAGGCACGACGACGATGATAATGTTGGCGGCGATGATGATCTCGGCTGATGTACAGAATAAATTCCTCGCTGTCAGATGGTAATAATTGCACTGGAACTTTGAACGTTGTTATTGATGTGCAAAATAAAAACTATTCTTTCACCAAGCAACGGTGATTGATATCGAGATTATATACAAGACAGATCTGGTATATTCATACTAGCAAGGAGAACCTGCTAAATATTGTCATTTAAAAGTGTGCCACAGTTTGGAACATAAGTTTTTTTAATAGAAATTAGGAGGAATTATACCTTGAAAAGTGACACATAGCAAAGAGGAATTACCCTTTCACAAAGCCGGGTCGTAGCTGTGTTGGAACAGGTAGTTGAAAGTTGAAACGGTAGGCAGGCAACGGCTGCTTTGGGTTTCTTTTAAGTGGGCCCTGCTGTCAGTCTGTGGGTCCCTTGCACGAAAGATTGTCCCTTTCAGAATCCAGTCACCTCTGCAAAGCGATGGAACGGATCATTCTTTGACTGTCACTGGGGCCTCGGGCCCACATGTTATTGGGACAAGACGTGCCTAACTGGGCCAGCCAAGTACCATGGTGGGCCCCGTCACAGCTGGAAAGCCGAGTGGGCGGTGGCCGCCGGCACGGGAAAAGCAATGGCGTCCACGTCAGCATGGAATACTACACGCCTGATCTTGACGGAAATGCCCCCGTCTATTTGACGATTCTGTAGCCTTTCGGTGCCTGTATATTTAGGCTCGGCAGTATCTTTGTCTGAAAGTTGAAAGGAACAAGAGACTCTCGCCAACAATGTACTGTACATATATGTAATTATTTTGCTACCAGTTTGTATAAAATCAAATTGTAAGGTGAAGACTAAAAGTTAGTGCCGAATTAATGTCGAGAAGAAGAAGAAGAAGGGATGGATGGTGAGATGATGACATGAAAAGGAGGGAGATCGGTATGAATTGCTGAAGGTTCTTGGTTTTCAGTGGCAAACCTTGACCAGTAGTTGACAAGATGAACAGTTGAAAACAAAAGTGTTTGAACATCGTGATGGACCTTAGAGGTCAAATTCTGCCAAGCTGACGCGAATGGTTTGCCAAAAGTTTCTGACGAGTTGGACAAAATGGCAATTCAGAGTTTCAGACCACCTGGGAAATCCAACATGCATGCTGCATCTCAAGAGTCATTAAGACAGAATACACTAATTTGACCAATTGGATATTGTTTTTACAGACAGTAATGAGCGTGTAATGATTCTTGCATCGGTACGGCTTCCATCTTCCAGAATCCAGACCATGCCCATATGGACCAAGTCACTTGCATCATGCAGCTTTACATTGCCCTGCAAGATCCGGAGATGCAACAGTGTCAATATCCTTCTAACATCAAATGTCAGCACACGTGATATTCCAAGAATTTTAGATCTGAAGCTCGCAAGATTACAAAAGGAGAACAGTTGCAGAGATTCTGAAAGGTTGTGAATGTTGGAAAAGGTACAGGTCACTGAAGCAAGCAATGGCAAAAGCGATGGAATGATTGATCTGCTGAGTGCTAATCTGCACGTGGAAGACCGTCAATTGAAGCAATTGGACTAGATGGACATTGCATTGACCAGTTGTAAGTTGCAATCAGCTCCAATTTGCTGATACTACTAAATTTAATCGATTTCAAGTTCTTGACCTACAAAATTCTCCTAATGGAGCTGAACAATTGGTACTGGTAGATATGTGTTGAACTGAACATCACACACGTCAATCAAAGTTAACAGTCCTTGGCTTAGTAAACTACCAATCTATGGATCTAATTATATGACACTTCCACATGGAACACTGTGAGGTCTGAAAATTAATTTGAAGATAGAATCCTTTGGACTAACTAAACTAAACTAACCAAAGTATTTTCTTTCCAAACTTTCTTGTACTGAACAAGAGACAACTAAATGCAGGCAGTGACAGCATCAGAACGCCAAAAAGGAGTTGCTGTGGTCTGTTTGGACGGCCGATTATTACACGCTGCCGTCCACTGCATTGTGGGCCCGGTGAGACCAACGAAAGTGAGGCAAAGCCAAAGGTCTCCTTTGAAAGATCGAGATGTCGATCAGAGGGGTGAATGATTCTAAATTAAAATATGTTCTCTAAGAAAGATCACAAATGCAGATTTTCACCCAAAGAAACCAAGTCAAAACCCTTAGATATCAAATGGAAGCGAAATGGTTAATTTTCACAAAAATCAGCCTAAGGCCAGTACTACTGCACTCTGGGGCTGGAACTATTGGGTTACTGTAGCTACAGTAAAATCAGGTATATGAACAGCGTTTTCAGCACTGGATCAAATAGGAGAATTGGTGTAGCTTTTGATTCGTTGATCCAAAACCAACCAAACTTGGTAGATAAGGTCCTTGGGATGTCATGAACTTATTTCAACCTTCAATCACAAGGATTGATGTCAAAGTTTCGACCTTTATGCCCGAGAATGAAGAAAATACCAAGTTTCAACAAAAACCGAAAGAACTTCGATTGAGGCTTGCTTGTGGGATTTTGATGATCAAAGGATCTTGAATAACTTCCCACACGTCCCAGCAAGCAAGAGAATACAAAGAAGTTCAAGGAAACACACTATAAAATCACACATTCAAGAACGCAAAGAACAACTTCTTGCAAGAAAAACGCATGGATTTCTTAGATGATTAAGAGCAAGAATTCAGAAGTAGAATCATTCATCAAACATCAACCTCAACAAAGATTCGTAAGTATGTAGAAGGAGAGGAGGCAAATCCAAATTGCGTATATGTAAATTGCAAGAAAGTAAATGCGAAATTTAACTTGCGTAAAGGAAATAAAACATGAACATAAATGAATAACATTTCATTTCTGGAAAGAGAGGTTACAAAGCCTCACATTCATGTGGGCAAAGCTCAAAGGAGCATCAAAAACCTCAAAAACCTTCACCAGGGGGAGGTTGCCCCTCCACCCCTATTTATACAACTCTTGGGCCACCTACTACCCTTGGATAAGCCTCTAAACCCTAGAGCACTCATCAAGAGCTAGGATTAACCCACTCAACCAGCTATGCAAGGGTTAACCCAAAACCCACCACACACAAGGGTTTTCTTGCACGGTTTTCAAAGCAAGCTACACTTATCCACTACTCTATCTTTCAGAACTGCAACCCAACAGCTCTCCTTGATCCAAGTAGTGATAATCTAGCTTCTCCACTGTTCTCTTGTCTCTTGGAACTGCACCAACTTCATCTCTGACCATCTTCCGGTGAACAACCGGCCAACTTGAACCTCCGACCATCCCATGCCTAGTTCCAGCCTCTCTTCGCCTCACCATGACCACCAAATGAAGTCCTACATCCACAAAGACAAGAAGTCCCTACTTGGTTCCACCATGAACCCAGCGCATCAATTTTATCACGAATTTGGGTTAGTACAGACCAAAATGGATCAAAACACTTCAACCAAGTGCAAGCATCCTGTTTTTAATACAGCAGTAATCTTCTCAATTTTTTATGATTTTTTATATTGCTCAGATGAAAAACTTGTCAACATGAAAAAGTTGCATTTCAAAACTATCTACAACTTTCATGTAGAACACATAATTTTTTTGAGCAAGGGAAGATCTTCAAAAAGGCATATTACTGCACGCTGTCAAAATTGGTCCGTCATACACGTGAGATTCTCTGTTAACCTTCTCGATTTTATATGATTTTTTATGTTGCTCAAATGAAAAACTTGTAAACATTAAAAAGATGCGTCTTGAAATTATCTACAACTTTCATGTAGACCAAATAATTTTTTGAGCACGGAAAGACCTTCAAAAATGCATATTACTGCATACGAGTAAAATTGGTCCGTCATACACATGAAACTCACGCGACATTTGGTCCGTCATACACATGAAGCTCACTGAGATTTGGTCCGTCATACAGGTGAAACTCACAGAAGTTTGGTCCGTCATACACGTGAAACTCACATAAATTTGGTCCGGCATACACGTGAAACTCACAGAAATTTGGTCCGGCATACACGTGAAACTCTCAGAAATTTGGTTCGGCATATACATGAAACCCACTGTGATTTGGTCCGGCATACACGTGAAACTCTCAGAAATCTGGTCCGGCATATACATGAAACCCACTGTGATTTTGTCCGGCATACACGTGAAACTCTCAGAAATTTGGTCCGGCATATACATGAAACCCACTGTGATTTGGTCCGGCATACACGTGAAACTCTCAGAAATTTGGTCCGGCATACACGTGAAACTCTCAGAAATTTGATCCGTTGCAATTGTAACTCCAACTTGAAATCAAATTTAAATACAAACTCACATCTAAGTTATCCTAGATCATATAAAGTCAAATACTCATCACTAATATGGATGGACCCACATGGTCCTTCATCCTCTCTCCTCCATTTTTCCTTTTCTTTCACGGAGTTTGTGGGTGGGTTCATCTGGACCAGCTTTGGTCTGTGCCATGACGCCATTGCTCACACTACTCCTTTTTCTTCTCTCCTGTGTGCCAACTTTGGACACTCTTTAAGGTGGGCGACCTTATCGTCCTGGAATAAAGAAAAATAAATGTTTGATAAATTTGGGATTGACTTTTATATCTCGCACGATGTAGACTCGAAGGCTATCACCAATGCTTACTAACATAGACATATGTCATTGTATTAACACTTTTTGTGTACTGAATTGGTCTCTTTGGTGGATGAAGTCGGGAAGAATCTTATATGATTCACAGCATTTTCATTTGCACTCACCATGGGAAGTTCTCCTGTAGAAATTTCATGAACCAGACTCCTCCTCCATCAAAGATGGCTTTAATAGCATGAGACAATTCCTTACACAAATTCAGCTAGAAAAGGTCCATGCATTCTCTCGTTAACTATTCCAAATCGTGCGATTGTGAAATAATTGGTTCTAGTCATCTAATTGGGTTAGGAAGACATGTGATCAGGGTGATGAGAAGCTATGAGGCACACATGAAAATGATTGGAGTTTCTTGTTTGCGGATGAACAGATGGATATGCTTGCAAGGTAAGACAAAACTCTAAAGACGTGCACGATGGAAGCACCTTTTGGAGTGCACTATCCATGTATCGTTTTCTCCCAAGCAAAGTGATGCTAAACATATATATAACCAACCTTGAATGGGAATTTTTCCTCCCAAAAGAAAAGGCTTTGAAGTGGAATGTAAAAATGAGCTGATGTGAAAACACAATTGGTTGTCATTTTGATAGCTCATTTTTGTTGGACCCCGTGAGTTGACAACGATAAAAGAGGGAAAGACCAATCGCTTGTCTACATAGGCGGCTAGATGACTATACACTCACTTATTCATCACAAAATCTAAATGACGCTTGACAAGTAAATTAAAATTTTTCGATGAAGCGGACAAGAAAAGAAAGAACAACTTACACTTCCCATTTTCAGATCAATGAAGTATGTAATAGTACTTTTGGACGTAACTTATCGGCATTAAAGATCCAACTTTAGCCTTTGGAAATATATATATGTTGTCACTGGCGTACGGAGGAGAAAAATAGAAGGGATGCTTAGTGTTGCTGTGCTTCCTCGCATTCATGGTAGACGACCGGTACGACGCCTTTAACATCGCTGGAAAAAAGGACGTGGGACTAAGAGGTACCAGAGGCACACGATGATCGAAACCTATGTCTTAACTTCTTCACGCTTTCTCGTTGTGTCCACCGCAGGCTGTTGCCACTTGCTACTAATCCTCAGCTATTACCATTTCTGATATGTTGAGAAAAATACAAACTATTTGAAATGTTCGAAGCTCGAGGCTTCTGGAGTCTCACTTCTCTTTGCAAAAAGAAACCGCTTCCGCCGAGTCCCCAACATACGCAGGCTGTCGTGCGCAAGGGCAATCTAGTTATTTTGTCATCTACGTCCCAATCCCCTCTCACTCACTGACAGGTGGGCGTCCCCCACGTACGGACCCAGCGGGCAGAGAATGTTTAGTAGGTGACCGCACGAGTCGGTGAGCCTAGCAACCCCGCAGGCCTGCAGGTGGGTCCCACCCTGACCCCCCGCCAACTCAGCAGCACGTACGCGCATGCTGCGCAACAACATTTGCCGGAACTAGTCATATGTCCGTATGTTGTAATAAAAATTCAATTTACAACAAAAAAAATTATTTATAAAGAATAATAACTTTAGTTACGTTTCAATAGTAGAAAAAATTTGTTCTTTCGAAGAGATTTGACTATCGAGTTAAATCCTCTTCCATCTCAACCGTTTATGTTAGATTCAACGAATACGTACTCTGAAGGAGAATGGACGATCGCCACCAACTCTTAATTAGAATTAGTAGAGAGATATCAATCTTTACCATTGAAAGAGGAGAAAGTTATTGCCTTTCTCTTGTAGAAAATCTTCTTACTTCTTGCACGCAGCCTTTCACTTCTCTTCCATTCCTGCGTGTGTCTCCACTACAGACCGGCCTTTTCTCCTGGAGATGAGAGTGGGTGCCCTCTAATAGGGAGTAGATGAAAGCAGAAGGCAGCGTACACAGGCGGATGGAAGCCAGGTCTCTCCGACATCTTCGTGATTGGCACGTGATTTGGTTGCGTGATTCTTTCTTTTTAATCTATACATTTCCAGATATAATGAGATAGAATTACCGTATTATGGGATATGGTGAGTATATTCTTCTATTCATGCAGGACATGATGAGAAAATCCTTCTATTTATAAGATATATGAATAACATCCTTCAATAGTAAGAATATGTGAATAGAGATATGCTAAAATAATATTTTTATTCAAAAAAGATATGATAAAATCCTTCCATCTAAGATATGATTAAATCTTCTTCTATCTAAATCTTCTTCTATCTCAGCCGTTCATGTCAAATCCAACTCTAAAGGAGAATAGATCGCTGTCACCAGGCCCACCAACTCCTAATTAGAAGTAGTAGAGATAATAGTAGTTAAAACCCCGACAAAATAAAAAGATTCTCTCCCTCTCACCCCTCGATCGTTCTGGTCTGATAAATCTCTCCCTCTCTTGATTCCTCCGGGGTGGTTTAGTTTCGGTTCTTGATCGTTGTTGCTTAAGGCGACCGGGGGAAACAGAGAAGCAAGAAGGATCGCACCACCGGGACCTCTTCCGAGGTGAGCTTTTGTTTCTTTTGATTATTTTTTCCTTATATTTTTTTTAGTTCGATTGCGTCCGTAGTCGGTGATCATCCATCATCGATCCATTGGTTTTATTTGGGAGCCTTGGTTTCGATTACTGTTTCTGCCATTTTGATCTGATCTTCTCATATTGATTTGGAGTGACCTCCTTGTATGAATCGCGCTTGTGGAGTGAGGATAGCTGTTGGAACTGTTGATGATTTCTTTCTTCGATTTTGCCTTTTTTTTCCCGTATGCCTCGTTCTTTGCCGTTTTCGCCATTTCGATCGGTTCTTGGGTTTCTGGTCAGTTCCTGCTCGATTTTTTTTTTCTGGAGCCATCTTTTCTCGCTGCGGAGGATGGCGAATTTGTTCTTGTGAAGTCGATCGTGTTTTGCTGGTTTTGATCGGATCGTTCTTTTTGACTTTCTAAGCGCTGCAGATGGCATGTCTCTGCTCGGAGTAGGCAGTGATCGTGGGAAAGTTGGTGAGCTCGAATTGTCGTTTTTTTGCCTTTTTTCTTTGTTGGTTGCTGGGATATTTGTTGGTTATTGCGTTTGGTAGCTAGAAGCTTGTTCTTCAAAGGTCAGTGAGTTCGAATCAAAGTTTTGATTTTTAATCGATCGGATCTTGTTCTAGTTTATGCATGCGCCTGTACTTTTGTTCCTGATCGGTCTTGTGTGAAGTAGGTAGGCTTCGGTGGAAGAAGAGATCAGCTAATTGCTAATGATACCACAATGTTTCCTTTAACAAAAAAAATGGATTCTTGCTGTTGCTTTTTCATCATCCAGTCTGTACGCAAAATCCATTTTTTATCCCATTTAGCTCCTTTTAGGAAGAGCTATCGAGCCTTTTTGAGCCTGCTTTGAGTATGATTCGATTTGTAGGTTAGAGCACATTAGCTCGGTGTATGTATATTCGTGATGTAAGGATTGATGCTAGTACTTATTGTGTAACCTGCAGAGAGGAATAGCTAAGCTAGTTGCCCGAGATGGAAGTCGAACAGGCTGCAGAAGTAAGCTCTGGAGAGACGACTGTTCTTAAGACGCCTGCAAAGACTCCGGTAAGAAAATATAGCACTAATGCCGAGCCCATGCTCGCGATTCCTGGCGCACTTTCAGAAATGAGCGTTGTTACATATCTTATTAGATTTATTTAGGATGTATTATGCTTGTTGTTTGCAGTAGCTTGTTTGCCATGTTCAATTTAGTTGTGTGGCTTCTAATACTATGACACTAGCATTTTCTTGTGGTACAGAAAAGTGTGGTTTCTGTTCATTTCTTTGGGTGACTAAATGGGTTTTTGTGTTCAGTCATTTTTAAATTCATTACATTGGTCTCTGGTCTCCTGAATGTCATTGATTTTGAATATGTAAAAAATCCTGGAGTTACAAATGATAGATGATAATTGGTGGTCATTAATATTTCACGACTTTGTGTATTGAACTGAACATTGTAATGCAGTTTTCATTGAAGTTATATTAGAGAGTTCACTGTAGTTTTCAGTTTGAGGTCTTAAAAAATTTGCATTGCATTGAATAAGATTCTAGGAGGGTGGAGATTAGAAAGTCACCAGGAAAGTCTCACACTTTTACTAGGATGGCATTGGTGTTTTTCTTTCAATGAAGACATGTCTATGTTTCACTGACGACTTGGTTATTGTTAGACTTAAGGCCTGTTTGTTTCAGCTTTGGATTCTCTAAAAGCTGATTCTGGATTGTGGTCGTAGAGAATCTGATTCTCCAAAGGCTGGAATCCAAAAGCACATATGAAGTGGATTGTGGATTCTAGTGTATATGGGTTGGTTGGATTGTGAGAATCAGATTCTAGAATCAGGCTGTTTGTTTTTTATTCTGCTTTTGGGGCCAGAATCCATAATCAAAAGCTAAAACAAATAGGCCCTTAAAATTCCAAAGAGATCACTGAATTCTCACAATGCCATTGTCACAGGTACGTGATGATGATGACAAAGAAAATATTGTAAACGGGAACTCAAATCTGCAAGTGAAGGAAACTCACAATGATGAAGATGATGGAGCAGGATCTGATGGTTTTGAGCTGATAGATGTGAAGGAAAACTTTGATTCTGCATTAGTGGTGGAGGAAGAAAGGGCAGGTCCAAGAACTAGAACAGATGATGTCTCAGCTTTGACAAAGGAAAGTCCCGTAGAGGAAGATAAAACTAGAGCACTTGAAGAACAAATACTTCCAGGAAACTTGAGACCTCAAGAATCTGCCATGTTGAACCAAGAAACAAAACGATTGGAAGAATTAACAAGGCGTATTGAAGAGCTTGAATTTGAAAAGGACAGATTGATAAAGGATATGACAGAAGCAGAAAATACACAGAGCCTGCACTACAATTCTCTACAGGAAGCACAGAAATCTCTCACTGAGAAAGACAAGGAGCTGGCTGATGTAACACAATCGCTGAGGGACCTGGGGTCTGAGCTTGAAAGCTCCAAAAAGAGGATTAAAGAAATTGAAGCAGAATTAGATTCATCAGCTGATAAGCTCCAAAAACTTGAAGAGCTGAAGGATGAAAGAAGTTTGCATGCTGCACAGGAGGCGAAGAGGGCCTCAGAACTTGATAAGATGCTGGAAACTGCGCAGTTGAACATGAAAGAGATGGAAAACCAGATCATTAGTCTTCAAGAGGAGATAAAGGGACATCAAGACAAGGCCATAGATCATCAGCAAGTAGAAGAATCACTGAGAAGCACAACCTCAGAACTCAAGATGGTACAGGAGGCATTGGATTTATCAAATTCACAAGTGGCTGATTTGGAGCAGAAGCTTGACTCTCAGGATGCTAACATCAGTAAACTCACTGAAGAGTTGAGTCTCCATTATTCTTCAGAAGAATCACTGATGGAAAAGAGTCTTAAACTAGAGGATGAACTTTCTGCTGCACATGAAGAGCTACAAGCAAAGCTTCAGAGTTTGCAGGAAATGGAGATGAAACTCAAAGAGCAGGCAAAGGAAAAACAGACAAGTGAAGCTGCACTGGAGAAGCAACAGGCGCAGATATTCAACCTGCAGTCTGGGCTTGATGAATTGAAGAATGAAAATGAAACTCTCCAAGGGACTCTAGCTGATCTTAATTCAAAATCTTCAGAGAGTGACTCCATGCTGCGTCAGGCTGAAGATGAGCATGCTAAAGCACAGTTGCTCCTCTCAGAAGCATTGTCACATAATGAAGAATTGGAGGTGAATCTGAAATCTCTCAATGAGCAGCATGGTGAGTCCAAAGCTGTTGTGGAAAATGCAAACCAGAAGATTCTTGAGCTCGAAGCACAAATCCAGGCACTGCATGCAGCTGAAGAGGCTATGAAATCACAGCTGGAAGAGGCTGAGGCAAGGGTAGAAGTTGCTGAGAAGAAAAGTTCAGATCTTGAGCAACAGCTCAGCGAGTCTGAGAATAAATTAGTTGCTTCAAGTGAACAAGTAATGTTTCTGGAAGAGCGTGTTCAACAAGAGGCAGCTTCCTCAGCAGAAAAAGAAAGGCAGCTTGAAGAAGCAGTGAACAGTGCAGAGACATACAAAGAAAAAATTAATGATTTGCAATCTTCTCTGGATTCATCGACATCTAGAAATCAACTACTTGAACAAGAAGTCAGGGACCTGACTGTCAAATTCTCAGAGCATCAAGAACAAGCTTATTCTGTGCATCAAAGAAGTCTTGAACTGGAGACCTTGCTTCATACATCAAAGTCCGATGCTGAAGGTGCGCACTCCCGGACGCAGGAGCTGGAGCAGGAGTTGAACACCACACATGCAAAGTTCAAGGAGGTTGAAGCAGAACTAGAACAGTACAGAAGCAAGGTTTCTCAACTTTCCGATGATTTAGAAGCTTACCAGACAAAAGCAGCCACCCTTGAAGCTGTGATGGAAGCTGCAAGCGGAAAGGAGAAAGAGCTTATGGAGTCGTTGAGCCAAACCACAGAAGAAAAGAAGAAACTTGAAGAACTAACAGCGGAATATGAAGAAAAACTTCAAGGACACTTAAAGGAAAAACAATCTTTTGAAGAGATGTTGCAGAGCCAAGAATTGAAGGTGCTGGATTTAGAAGGTTTGTTGGCAAAGTTGAGAGAAGAAAAAGAAAGTCATGAGATCACCATTGCAGATCTTAGCCTTCAACTGTCCGATAAGAACGACATGTACATGCAATTGGAGTCCCAGTTAAGCCAGGCTGGGGATGATCATAGCAAAACGAGATCACTTCTATCTGAAGCACAATCACACAAAGAGGAGCTGGAGCTAAATTTGAAATCTCTTAATGACCTGCACATTGAATCCAAAACATCTGCAGAGTCTGCAATACATAGAATTGCAGAGCTTGAAACTCAAGTTCAGGAATTAAGTGCTGCTGAACAAAGTTTGAAGTTGCAGCTTACTGAGTTTGAGTCAAAGTTAGCATCTGCTGAGAAGAAGAATATGGATCTTGAGCAAGAGCTTAAAGATTCTACAGAGGAATGCAACAATTACCGTGTGAAGGTCGCTGAACTTTCTGGGGAGCTTGAAGCATACAAGGAGAAATCAACTAGTCTCGAGGCTTCATTGGTAGAAGCAAAACAAAAGGAGGCTGGGTCGTCAGAGAAGTTGGCTCAAGTTAATGAAGAAAAGGAGAAATTTGAAGAACTGTCAAAGAAAGCCACCATAAAGCATTTGGAAGTAGAGAAACAGTTCCAGACTTTACAGGGTGAACTAGAATCTGCCCGAGGTAAACTGGAGGAGGTGGATAATGATCTTCAGGCTCTGGGAATCAGAGAAAGCTCAGTACTTGAGAAGCTTAAATCTGCAGAGGAGCAGCTAGAGCACAAAGGGAGGGCACTAGAACATGCCACTTCCAAGAAAATAGATCTGGAAGCTTTGTACCAGTCTTTACTTGAAGATACAGAGATGAAGCTCCAACAAGCAGCAGCTAACTTGACTCAGAAGGAGACAGAATGCCAGCAACTGTCTGAGAAGTTGAAGCTGGCCGAGGAACAAGCAGCATCTTATCAAGCAAAAGCAACTGCAGCCATTGAAGAGGTGGAGTCCATTAAGGTGGAGCTTGAAGTCTTTGAAATGGAGATTTCCACTCTTGAGACTACCATTGAGGAACTCAAGACCAAGGCCTCCAATGCTGAGTCAAAGGCTGAACAGGCGTTGGCTGAGAGTGCGATGATGAGTGGAGCAAATCAGGCCCTAAAAGAGGAACTTGATGCTAAGCTAGCCATGCTTCATGAACTGCAAGAGCAGTTTAATTCTACACATGCTGAAAAGGAAGATGTTGTTACAAAGCTATCTGTGCATGAAAGGATGATAGAACATTTGACTGAGGTGCACAGTAGAGGCTTAGAACTCCAATCCGTAGCAGAATCAAGGAAGGCAGAGATTGAAGCTCAAATGCGTGAAGCTCTTGAGACAATAGGACAGAAAGATTCAGAAGTTAAAGACTTGAACGAGAGGTTGGTTGCACTTGAGTCTGAGATTGAAAGTTTGATGCATGTGAATGAAGCCTTGAAACAGGAAGTCAACGCTAAGCTAGGCATGGTTGATGAGCTGCAGGAAAAGTTTAGGTCCATAAGTTACGAGAAAGAAGAAGCTGCAGAGAAGCTGGCTGATCATGAGAAAACAATAGAACATTTAACAGAAGAGCATTTTAGGGGCTTGGAGTTCCAGTCTGCTGCTGAATCGAGGAATGCAGAACTTGAGAGTCAACTTTGTGAAGTTCTTGAGACAATAGCACATAAAGAAGCCGAAGTTACGGACTTGAAGGAAAAGCTGGTTTCTCTTGAAGCTGAGAATGAAAAACTGACTCGTACGAATGAGGCCTTAAAAGGGGAAGTGAATGCTAAGTTGGCTATGTTTGTTGAGTTACAGGAACGGTTTAGCTCTACTCATGCTGAAAAGGAAGAAGCTGTAGAGAAGCTAGCTGTTAATGAGAGGACAATCACACACCTGACAGAGGTACACACGAGAAGCTTGGAACTCCACTCTGCAGCTGAATCGAAGAATGAAGAAATTGAAGTTCAGCTGCGAGAAGCCCTTGAGAGGATAGAACGGAAAGAAGCTGAAGTTAAAGACTTGAGCGAGAAGTTGGATGCTCTCGAAATTGAGTTGGGATATTATGAGGAGCAGGCAACCGAAGCTGCTGCCACTGAAGAAAATCATAAGATTAAATTTGATGAAGCTGTACACAAAATTAAGAGCCTAGAAGAACAACTTGCAGAAACACAAAACAAGGTTGAGCATTTCCATACAGAGAAAGAACACTTGGTTATTGCAAATAGTAGTTTGAATGAGGAGCTGGAAGTACATCAGAACAAGCTGAATGAATTACAGCTAGCACTTGCTGCGGCAGTAGCAGAAAAGGAGGGGTCATCTGAAGAGATTCATTCATTGCGGAAAACACTAGATGGCATGATTCAACGCAAAGAAGAACTGGAAAGCCAGGTGATCAAGTGTTCTATATTTATTGTTACCGCTGCTTACTCATGTAGCTTCAAACTATTATGTCATACTACATAGCTGTTTTCTAGTCATTACATATTCTCTAGCTTCAAAAGCACTAGAAAAAGAACCTTTCCTGTTCTGTAAACAAAATAGAAACCTTTTTCAGGTATCTTCTACTTTGGAAGAGCATGAAGAACTGAAGAGCGAGTACCAAAATACTCTTGAAGAGAAGCAGATGTTGAATGAGAAGTATGAAATTGCAAAGAAAGAGCTTGAGGAAGCAATATGCAAGTTGGAGGAGCAAATGAATGTAGACAAGTCAGAAAAAGAATTGCACATCTCAAAACTTGAGAGACAGATTACATTGTCTGAGCTAAAGTACATGGAGGAGGTATTTCTCTATTTGTCTCCCTCTAAACTATTCGGGGTTTTGACTTTGGAAATATTATTATCTGTATAATGTATTAAATATTTTCAGATGCAGACCATGCAAGTGGAAACTACTGAAAAGGATGAAGCACTAACAACTAAGATGCAGGAGCATGCAACCTTACTCCATGAAAAAGATGAGTTGGAACATCAATTGCTGGAAGTTAGAAAGGAACTGGATGATGCTTACCATACCATAGCAAATCAGGTAAATTGACATTGTTAGATGCATTTCTAAAGGGCTCCTGCCCTTGGTTTCAAAAAAAGAAGCATTTCTAAAATATAATATTTTTCTTACTGTCAAGCCTTTCTGCTAAATGCATAAGGAATTGTTGGATCTATCAGTTCCCTACTTGTTTACAGATGAAGCTTGTGTGCCTTGGCAAGTCTTGGTGCTATATCAGTGCGCATATATGATATATCCATGCTGCTTCTTAAGCAGTCACAAATTGTTCTTAAATCTATCTCGATATGTTCACATGGCTCAGAGAGAATTTTAAGTCGTTCACTTGAGATATTTGTTATCCAGCTTAACTGATAACAGTGTGGCACTTGCCTCTTTGTATCACTATGTGATCAATAGTATGTAGTGAAGTTGTTGATTAGAGAGCCTCCAAACATTGTGACACTCCTCTCTTCAAAATTGTGTCGTCTGAACTAGTCTTGACATGAAAAATCTTTGTTTTTTTTTTGCAGGAAGAGCAAGCCTCAGTGAGGGAGATAAAGTGGGATGCGTATAAGAAGTATTCAGAGGATCAACTGGAAGCTGAGCAGCAGTGTGCTGCAGAGCTGGAAGTACAGGTATCAGCTCTTAAGCAGCAGCTGCAAGAAGCTGAGATCCATTACAAGCACAAGGTGGGATTTTATCTGGTTGCCTATTCTATGCTATAATAGGATGTTATGGCTCCCAAATCAAGGATATTGCGATTAAATTCTATCATTTGTTTTTCGTCTTCACATCCTTCAATGTGAAAGTCTCTCATGTTCTGAGGCATCCAGTTTATTGCTCTGTCATTTCTCATTCAAAATGGAAGCATCATGACTGAAGGCGTGCATGATAATGGATTCTGTGGAAACATGGATAGACAGAGACATTTTTATGGCAACTATACGAGATACTAAAGCTATATTTTATCACATCAAGTTTTATTTGGATATTTTGATATTTCTTTATATCTTAAAATGATTAGTGTTTCTTTTGACAGGAAGAACAGGTTTCTCTAAGGGAAGTTCAATGGGAAGTAGATCAACAAAATTCAGTGGACGAGGTAAAAGCTCAGCGTCAGTATGCTGCAGATTTAGAGAAACAAATCAGAGCTCTTACACAGCAGTTACAAATAGCCGAAACACAGTACAAGCAGAAGGTAAACTTCCATCCTTATTGGAGCAGTTAGTAGTAAAAAAGCATCACAATATACGAGGACAGATTTAACATAGCACAAAGAACCTTTACGATCTTGTGGTGGTCACATTTACATATTCTTGCTGATACAAAACCTGATAAAGTCATACTGTCTACTGTTTCCACTGATGAATGGCACTTTGCCTTAGCATCAGAAAACTTGTCTTTGCCGTTGGAACTTGGAGTTTCCACAGTTGCTTTGGCACTTTATATGTGTATAACTTTATATACATGATGTATTTGCACGTTTACAGCTACTTTTGTCCATGTATTAAAGTGTCTAACTTTTCAGGTTACAGAAGAGAGGGAGAAGCTTGCTCTCGTTAACACAGAGCTCAACAAGATGACACAAAAGGTGAGCAAGAGTGCTGAAATGGAGAAGAAGATACAGGACCTTGAGCAAATGTTGCAGCTAGCTTATTCCAAATCGGAGGAGCAGGTAAGCAGAAACAATGCTATGAAATCTTTTAGTTACCTCTGGTTAGTTGTTATTAGGAATTAATCACATCATCTCTTTTGCAGGCAAAGGATACTGTGGAATCAAGATCCCGAGAATTCAGCCTGGACTCATCAACACTGTCAAACAAACAACATGGCAGATCTCAGGCTCCTGACGCGGCCTCTCCAAACCAAACACAGCAAGAAATGCAAGAACCTTCTGGCATCATGGCCTTCAAGTTCATCCTGGGAGTCGCCCTGTTGTCTGTCCTCATCGGTGTATTTCTTGGAAAGAGATACTAGTGCTGCTTTTGTGAACGTCTCTTGGTGCCCATGGCAAATCTCATTGTTAATACTGCTTTCCGTGAGCCACAGTTATTATATCTGAACAGTGCGTAGTCAGCCGAAGTGTGAGAGATTTGGCGGTCTTCATGCATGGATGACTTTTAGGGAGAAGTCAGAAACCTTAAAAGTTTTTTTTCGTGTTGTTTTGAGTTTTCCCTTTATTTTCTTTTTGGGTAAGGGGCCTAGGAATTTGATTTTTGTTCATTCCTACCCTTTGCATGCAAAAGGCCATCTGCGTGCAATTGGTTTTGCCGTCAATGAGCTTGTATTTACATTACTCTGTAAAGAAAATCAGAAGTTCAGGGTTTTGAAACATGATGCCTTTGCTAAGTCGTTAAAATTTTCCCCTAAAAAAAAGTTGTTCGTGATTTCATACGAAGAGAGTAAGTTGTATTATGCAGTACGATCGTGTTTGCACTAAAATTTGGCAAACTTGGTCAAAATCGGTAATAAAGTCAAAAATACGGAATTAACGGACAGGATTGGAAAGATTGGAAAGTAATTGGTAACAGCAAGATCTTTTAAGAAAACAACTATCCGAGATAAGGCCAATACATACAAACAACCAGCTTTACTTTTTCATCTTTTCCTGTCGACTAGGAGTAGATCTTGTAATTTAGCCTTTGTAATCGATTTTGATCAATAGAGTTGCGCATCGCCGATTATTGATCTTCGTCAATTACACCCCAGGTTCGATTTGTTCTGATTTTGTTGCGCATCGCCTTCTTCAGAATCGATCTGCCTTTATCCTCTAATTAGCCTTAATCGGCTAGTTAGACTTATCCTGTTACTTTGATCTTGATCGGCTTCAAGCTGATTAGATCTAAGCCGATTGATCTTCACGATCGGCTTTGTGTGAATTTTATATTTTTACCTTGTCGGTTCCAGTCAAATCGACCGCACGCTCTGAACCGGTGTTCGTCGGTGTCTTCTTTGTCGAAACCCTACATCAAGTTTTTGACGCCAACACACTCTTGGCACGCCGGTGGGACAATGTCCACGTCGGAAGTCGATTCGCCGCCTCGATCTCAACACGAAGCTATAATCGTCCCAACAATGGACGATTTAACCGCAGAACAACGTCAAGAGATTGAAGATCGGAAGCCGCGTTAGAAGAGATGATGCTAAATTGCTACCAAAAGACTAGACGTGGCGTTACACAAAAATCCGCCTGCCGCGGTCAATAATACAGGAGACACAGTGCGGCGAAACGGTAAGTCGATATCTACCCTCCAGCCGAATTATCGGCTATGATTAACCAATCATGCACCATGCTTTAATAAACCAATCATCGGCTCGTAACGACTCTTAAGCCGATGATAGCAAATAGCGTTAAATCTATTGCCCAGAGTTAGCCTCGTCCAGAAGCTCGCATGACCCACTACAAGCTCGCCAAATTATCCTGCTTTTTCAAGTATCACAAAACACGCAGAGCACACCACCGATCCTAAACCATCGGCTATGACCTCACCTCCCACGATGATGCCCACACAACCTACGGTCATATTGCCTAGGATCCTCGGTCAAGTGGGGTGAGCCATTACACGCCTATACCGACGCCGCTAAGTATGATCCATCCATCAATCTACCACCGTCGGCTCCTTTTACGCTTTTCCCAATCGGTTTCACGGTACCGATTGGCTCGAGAGATATCACCAAGAGCCTACCCCCTTAGAAACCCGGTCCACACAGGTAGTAACGCACTCGTAACCATTTATCCGGTGCGGAACCACAAATTAGGCATAATCGACACGATCAAGATAATCGAATGCCGACGGCACGGCATAATTGGCAACCCGAGCTTGCACTCGGGGCGAGGATCTGATTATGATCGACATTATCAAGGGCTCTTGTGCGGTGGCCGATAATGCCAATTGGACCGATCGATCTGCACCGTTTTGAGGATCGATTTGGCATACAACCAAAAGGAAAAGTGATCGGCTATAGAAAGCCGCACTCGATTACATAGATCGCATGCCTTACCCTCATAATTTGAGTCCCGGACTTTGCTAAATTCTCGGGATGATTCTATCACTACCGGAGCATGTTGGACGCTTTATCGCACAACGCGGTGAAGCGGCCCGATCCGACGGGTTAAAAATTAGGTTATTTCCGTTATCTTTATCTCGGGCGACATTTACTTGGTTCACTTGTTTGCCTCGAATTCGGTCCATTTATGGAACGATTTGGAAAGCCGATTCCATGAATACTTCTTTTCGGCGGTTTAGAGTTAAGAATTTCAGATCCGAGTTCATGCGCCAAAAGTTTGGAGAATCGTAATGATTACATCAAAAGGTTTAGAGAAATCAGAATCGGTGTTTTAGCGTTACGTTACACGACAATCAACTCGCCGATTTAGCATTTCAAGGTTTGATCCTCCTCTTAGGGAGAAATTCGATGGGCGGAATTCACCGATTTTAGCCACTTATTGCATCGCGTATCGGCTCAAGAAAGCCGATTCACCGACAATAAGGTGTTTAATGGTAGATTTAAAAATAGTAACAACAAGGAAAAGGATAAGGCTAAGGTCAATATGGTTGAATATTGTTCTAGTGATTCGTCGGAAGACGAGGAAGCAGAAATAAACATAGCCGAATGGGTAAAAGGATCCAAGAAATCCTTAGTCTGTTCTTGGCTTAAGCCGACTAGGAACAAATCGGAGGTCAAATACTCTTTCGATGTTTCCAAGTGTGATCGTATTTTTGATTTATTTCTGCAAGAAAAGATAATACGATTGCCGGAGGGACATGTGATACCGTCGCCCGATGAGATCAAAAAACGCAGGTATTGCAAGTGGCATCATTCTTATTCACATAACACTAATGACTGCAATATCTTCCGTCAACAGATCCAGTCTGCTATTGAAGATGGTCGGTTGAAGTTTGCCGATGAGCCGACCATGCAGGTAGATGTTGATCCGTTTCCTATCAATATGGTACATTGCTCGGCTAAAGGAAAAGAGCCGATGCAAGACGAGCAGAAAAAAGATCGACAAGTCGACATACAATCAAGCTCGGACGGCGGCCAGACACTGAAAATTACCATCGGTTCCTTACAAATAGAAGCCGACCGAGAAGGAAAAAATTCAAGGACCATCAAACCCAAGGGGAATCCCCAGATGGGTAAATGGTACAAAGCAGAGAAATCTCCATCTAGACGGCCCGCGAAAAGGTTTGGTCCAACGTTCTCACAATTAATGGAGAAGTATGAAAGGATGAACAGTGACCATCGCATCATACCCGGTCGGATAATTTGTACCGCATGAGAACGTGGAGAGGGCACATAGAAAGTGTCCCTTTGGCAATTTTTTGGGAGAGGAGAGTAGCGTTGCCATCACCGTATACCGCCGATGGAACATTATCCTCGAGGCGATTATTAACGAATCGGCCGACATAGGCTATCTGGGCGATTAGAGAGCAAAACAAAAGTCACGAAGGCCGATCCATGAAAGATTATCTAAACCGAATCAAGAACAAAGTCAAGCCAAAACACACAAGACCGATTCGATCAAGGAGACTTGGTGGCGATACGAAAGCCGGTGGAACCTAAACCGGTGGTGCCCATCAGCCCGAGCAAATCACAACGACGACGGCTTGAGGCTAAGGACACAAGAAATTCGTGAAGCCGATGCCGAGAAAGAGAGAGAAGTGTTTAATGAACTTCGCCCAATGAGATGCGCCAAGAAAGAGTGGAGAAGAAAAGAGCAAGTCAAGAAGATTTGAATCGGTGACGACTTGGATTCTCCCATGATTCGGATGACACACCTCCCATGGATGTCAACATGGTGTTCACATTGCCGCCGAGTTCAAAGTCGAATCGAATCGCCAAAGAGGCGATTGCTCGATTATGTTCGAGTGCAGAGCGCCATCTTTGAGAAACCCAAAGACGATCACGGCATCTGAAACCTCTGTACGAAAGGATATATAAATGGCAAGCCGATATCAAGGATCTTTGGTAGACGAGGCGCCACAGTGAATCTAATGCCATACACAACATGTAAAAAGCGGGTAAGTCCGACGAAGACTTAATCAAAACTAACATGGTTCGAATGACTTCACAGCGACCCTACGAAGCAAAAGGTGTCATGGTCACAGAGTCGATCGCCGGTAGCAAGACCTTGCCGGCGCGTTCTTTGTAATTGACGCCAAAGGAAATTACAGCAGGCCGCTCGGACGGGATTGGATTCATGCAAGCTGCGTATCCCATCGACCATGCATCAAGCGCTCGTTCAATGGAACGGAGAAGAAGTCGAGGTCGTTATACCGATACATCAAGACATCGCCATGGCTAGCTCCGGCGCGAATTGGCAACACGAAGAAGTCGGGGTGTATATCGTAAGGCGCCGACGATCGCGATTTCATATCGTAAGCAAATCGGACTTATGCCGATCGGTGTCAAGCTCGACACCTTTGATCGGCAAACGGTGTTGCGCCGATGGGGACAAGAAAAACATTGAAGGCACTACAGGACAAAATGCAAAGCTATCGGCAAACAACGGATAGCTACGAAGCCATAGAAGACTTTGAAGAAATAGAAAAGTTGGGGCAAGGGTTCACGTCTACCGATTTGCTTGAAGAAGTCGATATAGGTAACGGTGATAGGAAAAGACCAACTTTTGTCAGTACAAATTTAGATGTGAAATACAAAGAAGAGCTAATAAAAATACTTAGAAATTATAAAGATTGTTTCGCTTGGGAGTATCATGAAATGCCCGGATTAAGCCGTCAATTGGTGGAACATCGGCTACCTATAAAATCGGGCTATCGGCCGTTTAAACAAGATATCGAGCGTTTTAATCCACCTTGTACCAAGTCATAAAAGAAGAGATAGAACGATTGTTGCAAGCAAAGTTTATCAGGCCTTGCCGATACGCTGAATGGGTTTCCAACATCGTTCCAGTAATGAAGAAAAATGGAAAACTTCGAGTATGTGTCGACTTTAGAGACTTGAACAAGGCGACGCCTAAAAGACGAATACCCTATGCCAATAGCCAATATGCTTATCGATCTTCGCATCGAAACAAGATCATAAGCTTTACGGATGGTAATGCCGGGTATAACAGATACTCATGGCGAAGCCGATATACCAAAGACGACCTTGGATGTCCGGTGCAATAGGGTTATTCAAGTGGATCAGAATGACTTTCGGCTTGAAAACGCTGGAGCAACCTACCAAATGAGCAATGAATCGATCTTCCACGATTTAATCGGCCACATCGTTGAAATTTATATAGATGATGTAGTGGTAAAATCTGCAGAAGATTTCCAACATCCGACCGACTTGGAGAGGGTGTTCAAAAACATAAGAGCGCACGGTTTGAAGATGAATCCTTACAAGTGTGCGTTCGATGTGTCGGCAGGATGCTTTTAGGCTTTATGGTACACGAAAGGGGAATCGAAGTCAGCCAAACAAGGGTCAA
The DNA here is from genome assembly GCA_036346275.1 of Otatea glauca. Classification (NCBI taxonomy): domain Eukaryota; kingdom Viridiplantae; phylum Streptophyta; class Magnoliopsida; order Poales; family Poaceae; genus Otatea; species Otatea glauca. Next base: position 7,273,571 of record CM070718.1, on the reverse strand, counting down.
AGCCATAGCCAATACTAAGCCACCAACATGTAAAAACGAATTACAAAAATTGATCGGCAAAATTAACTACCTCCGTCGGTTCATCTCGAACCTCTCTGGTAGGATCCGTGCTTTTACCCCATTGCTGAAGTTGAAAGAAAACGAGGAATTTATATGGGGAGCCGATCGTGAAAGCTTTTGTGAAGTAAAAGGTATTTATCCAACCCTCCAGTCCTGGCTGCACCGAAAAAAGGTATTCCCTTCAGATTATATGTCTCGGCTGAAGAAGATACTATTGGAGCTGTTTTGGCGCAAGAGGTACATGGTAAAGAGAAGGTTATCTTTTATTTAAGCCGACGGTTGCTAGACGCAGAAGTCAGGTATCCTTTTGTCGAAAAATTATGTTTATCATTATACTTCTCATGCACAAAGCTAAGGCACTACATACTGGCATCGGCTTGTAAAGTCATCTGTAAAACCGATGTTATAAAATATATATTATCAGCTCCAATTTTGCGAGGTCGACTTGGCAAATGGGCTTACACCTTGGTCGAGTTCGACTTATCATATGAATCGGCCAAAGCAGTCAAAGGACAAGTCCTAGCCGATTTTATAACAGGACATGACACGACGGCAAATTTAGTCTTGGTCGCACCATGGCAATTGTTCTTTGATGGATCGGTATGCGAGGAAGGATATGATATCGGTATTGTACTCACTTCACCTAGAGGACATAGCTTTGAATTTGCATTAGGCTAAATAGCGATGCTCAAACAACCGTGCCGAGTACGAAGCATTACTCAAAGGCTTACGGTTGTTGGAAAATATTGGAGTGAGTGCTATTGAGGCATATGGTGATTCACTATTAGTAGTACAACAAATAAAGGGAATACCAATGTCGAGATGAAGTGTTAGTGAATTACTTAGAAAAAGTGCTTAGAAATTATCACTCTTTTACATCATTTTCTATCGGTCATGTTCCTCGAGAATTGAACGATAGAGCTAATGCTTTGGCCCAACAAGCATCAGGGTATAAAGATGTTGGCCGAAGTCAAGAAACTGAACTGGTAGATAAAGCAATAATGTGCACGGATATTGCCGACTGGAGAACGCAGATTAAAGATTATCTCGTCGACCCATCTAAGCCGACGGAACGAAGGATACGGCAACAAGCATTGAAGTATGTTGTTATGGACGATATACTGTATTATCGGACTATGGAGGGCTTGTTGTTAAGATGTCTTGAGGCTGAAGAAGCCCGAGTGGCGATGGGTGAAGTGCATGAAGGCATTTGTGGTTCTCATCAATCGGCACATAAAATGAAATGGATGCTTAGGCGACAGTTATTTTTGGCCGACAATGCTAGAGGATTGCTTCAAATATTACAAAGGATGTCGACATGTCAAAAGTTTGGCAACGTATAACTAGCACCGACATCGGTTTTACATCCAATTATCAAACCTTGGCCGTTCGAGGTTGGGAATAGATATAATCGGCCAAATATTTCCGCCTCGAGCAAAGGCCATAAGTTTATTTTGGCGCAATCGATTATTTCTCAAAGTGGGTCGAGGCTATACCACTTAAAAAGGTGACCAGTGTTGAAGCGATTAGTTTTGTGAATGAACATATCGTCCATCGGTTTGGAATACGCGAACAATCACGGCCAAACCAAGGTACGGTATTCATGTCAAATGAGTTTGAGTTACGCGACGAGTTTAGGGATCAAATTGTTAAACTCTTCGCCATACTATGCTCAGGCTAATGGACAAGCCGAGTCGTCTAATAAAACGCTAATCAAATTGATCAAACGAAAAATTGATGAGAAGCCAAGGAATTGGCATTCGACTCTATCGGAGCCACTTTGGGCTTATCGATTATCTTATCACGGAGCGACAAAATTTTCACCTTACCAATTGGTGTATGGACAAGAAGGCGTTCTGCCCGTAGAGATCAATATTGAGTCGATACGAATAGCCAGACAAAATGGTTTGTCGGCTCAAGATTACAATGATTTAGTGGTCGACAACCTGGACGAGTTAGCAGAGTTACGTTTGTCTACACTTGATCGGCTTAAGAAGAACAAGATCAGAGTAGCGAAGGCGTACAATAAAAAGGTAATGCCTAAATCTTTCGATCAAGCCGATTTAATATGGAAAACTATACTACCTGTTGGTTCTAAAGATAACCGATTTGGAAAATGATCGCCTACGTGGGAAGGGCCATATAAAATTAATCGGCTAGTCGGTGGAAACTCGTACTTACTGGAAACGCTAGAAGGGCATGTCTTGCCTAAAGCAATTAATGGGAAATATCTAAAGAAATACTATCCTAGCGTTTGGATCGGAGCCTAGCCGACTAAAATCTTGTTCAGAGCCAAGATTAACACGATGCTGTTGATCGGCTGAAAGGATTGCAAACTCAAAATATAAGCAAAATAAAATCGGTTAAACAGCCGATTATGATTAAAACAGATTACAAAAATATTCAGGACGAAACATTTAGGACAAGTTTTTCAAAGACAGAACAATAAAGTTTTACAACTTAATATCGGATGCCAGATCCTGGAAGGGTCGCGCCCAAAGCCGACAAAGCACCAGCTGCCTTTGCAATGATCCCTTGGATTTCATCCAGAAGACGTTCATCGTCTTTGGCATTCCCAGGCACTATTTTTACCTTGGCCGATTGCTTGGTTACATTTTCAATAGCCACCGCAATGCCAAGTTTTTCTTCCTTCAGCTCCGATGCAGTGGCCTCCAAGGTTTGTTGGACTTCTCCGATTTGTTTTTCAAGCTCGACCAATTCTTCCTGGAGGAGTTTCTTTGTTTTTTCCAATTTAGAAAGAACTTCTTTCGTTGATTTGAGACGTTGAACACCAATGTCAAATTTGCGCTTTTTGGCCTTGGCATCGGCAACCAATTCTTCCAAAAGTTTCCGATCGACCTCTTGGGCTTCACGACGCTTGATCCGATTCTCTGCCTCCTCCACTTCGATTCTTCTATCATCTAAGTGACATACATCCAGAAGAGCTTGCATTGCTTCAGAGGGAGATCGGCTTCAACGGCACCATGGCATCCCTTATCTACCGATTGTCACCAGATCTCCGACTGCGGTTGCATCACAAGCTTGAAGAGCTTGTCAAGACGCTCTTTCATGCCTGGGGCAGAAGTGACGGCAGCCGATGCCTTTTCTGACACTTGAAGAATTTTTCTGATCTCTGCATCATAATCATCAGTAGCCATGATCTCCGGGTCGTCAAGATCGGCCAATGAAAATCCAAGTAAGTTTGTCGGATCTGACAATTCCGGCAAATCAGTGACTGGGGCAGGATGAGTCGGCTTTGGTGTAGGAGTCGGTGCAGTTGAAATATTCGGAAGATCGGCAAGGATCTTCGCGACTTGGGCAGATTGCGTTGGCTAAAGAAAATAAATGAAGGATAAGCCAATGCAAATAGAATACACAAGTTATCATACAAGGTGTCGTAGCTTACTTCTCCAATAGCCGATGCATGAGGCGAACTCTCGCCACTTTGTTCTGTAGGCTTGGGTCCCTTCTTATTGGAGCCTTGGTATACTTTGCCTTTTTCTTTTCTAGAAATATAAATCGGATAAAAGTTAGTTCAAGGAAGAAGAAGAAATGGTAAGCTGATTGTATTTACGCTTACTTGGTTGTTTTTTCTCGATATCCGACAAGGACGGACTATGCACCCCTAGAGTGCAGAGGTATAGCCCGTAAGGCGGTCGATTGATGAGCTCTCTTGCCTGCTCATTCCGGATTGGCTAGAAAGCAGGCTTCTTGCCGACATCCTTAGCCTGCAAATATATAGCAAGAAAAGTATGATTACAAAAATGCATCCGAATAAGACCGATGTATAAGGCAAGATTATTCAAAGCCGATACCTTATCTACTAAGCTTGAGTTAGTATAACCCGACGAGCTAGCTTCACCGCTAGATTATTTGTTAGATACTAAGGATGTCTCTCGCAAATTTGGAAAAATTCTTTGACGATAGTCGAAGGAGTCTTCTCCATATACAAACAATCTGCGATAGCGACCACCATGTCGTGAAACCCCCTTGGCGAGCATTGGATGGAAGTGAGGAGAGTATGCGATTGAAGTTCGTCGGCTAACTCCAAAACTAGCCTCACTGATATGGCATTGCGGACTCGGCTCTTGGTTGAAGCCGATCTAGAAGTGGAAGACTTGGTATCACCGCCAAAGCCAAGCCGCCTTGCATATCTTGAAGGGTGGTAAAATTCGTATGAAAATTTGGAAGGTCCAATTCCGAGTATGAAGGCCGACATGGAAAATGCATGGAGAAATAAAATTCTATACAAGTCCGAGTCTCCGAGGCATCGAGAGTCAGCTCGGCTTCAGATGGAGAAAAGAAGGCCAAAGAAAATCGGCTGCAGCGCCATAGCTAAAGAAATCTTGCTGCTTGAAACCTTCGGTGTTCAATTGCAAGAAGAATGATAGAAACCTTCTACAGCTGTCAGGAAAGGCCCTTGTCTCATTTCTGGAGCACATCATAAATCTTTCACCAAAGGATCGGCATTCTCTAAATTGAATAGGTGCTCCTTCAAGTATATCTTCCTTGGAAAAGGAGTATCATCTACTGGATCCAAATTAAAAGAACGGCTGAATAAACAGTATAGCCATATTTGCACGAACCACATTGGGCCACCTACATTACCGACAGTAAATTTTCCAAAACCCGTATAAAGCCGACTCCTTATTATATAAAGCATTTGGTACACAAAGACCCAAAAAGATTTTTCCTAAAGCCACCGACGGCCCTCAACAAGTCGCTCGCTATCATTTGATATACTTGAGTTGGTCCGAGAGATGCTCCACGTAGCGTAAAACGGTCTAGCCAAAGGTTCAGGAAAGCTACATGTTCTTCGTCCGATACTAGGCCATTGACCTTGTTGTTATTTCCAATATATTTGGCCCAACCCTCTCCTTTAGATCGAATGAGTTTATATTTTGGTTTTCCACTAAAAGCCGATACTTGATCTCCATCTGGCCGAAGACAACACAGTTGAGCAACATCTAAGAGAGTTGGGCCGATGGGACCAGTGCGAAATAAAAAAGCATTAAAGCAATCCGACCAAAAATAACAGGCCGTGGCCACTAAGGGCTCATTGGCTTCAGGGTCGGCTAAGGAAAGTGAAATACACTCAGCTATGCCCATTCTTTCCCATTCAATCCTCTTTTGGGCTGCTACCGATAAACCAATTTCTCCATCCTTTTAGAGTCATCGGCCAAGCCACAAACTCTTATTCCACCTCTATGTTGTGACCAAGAATAACAGAGGTAATCGAGGGACTTCTTGGTTTGTTACGGTATGGACGTCTAGATTTCCCAAAAGACCCAGAAAATATTGGTCATTGCTGTGCGAAATCGGAATAAGTACCTGGCTAGGGTCCATTGTAGCCGATGAAGGAAGATTGATGAGCTAAAGGGTTGCCTCAGGAGTACTTCAAACGGTAAGCTTAAGCCGATTGCAGATGATTCAAGAGCTTGTGCGCGTGAAGAATGACCAAGGTGGGGGCCGCATTTTATAGCGTGGTGAAAATTTGAAGCGGCGGGAAATGAATCTCAAAAGGCGCGGCGATTAAACGCACTACTCGCATGTCGAGAAATACGGCGCAAATAAAAGTAGCAGTTATTGAGTGAAGTTCAACGGTTAGCCGATTGGAAAAGCCGATAAGTGAAATTTTTGACAAATGACAAGTCATTTCTCAAAAATGGGGGGCATATGTTTGCACCAAAATTTGGCAAACTTGGTCAAAATCGCAATAAAGTCAAAAATACGGAATTAACGGACAGGATTGGAAAGATTTGAAAGTAATTGGTAACAAAGAAGATCTTTTAAGAAAACAACCGTCCGAGATAAGGCCAATACATACAAACAACCAGCTTTACTTTTTCATCTTTTCCTGTCGACTAGGAGTAGATCTTGTAATTTAGCCTTTGTAATCGATTTTGATCAATAGAGTTGCGCATCGCCGATTATTGATCTTCGTCAATTACACCCCGAGTTCGATTTGTTACGATTTTGTTGCGACGCCTTCTTCGAATCGATCCGCTTTATCCTCTAATTAGCCTTAATCGGCTAGTTAGACTTATCCTGTTACTTTGATCTTGATCGGCTTCAAGTCGATTGGATCTAAGCCGATTGATCTTCACGATCGGCTTTGTGTGAATTTTATATTTTTTACCTTGTCGGTTCCAGGTCAAATCGACTGGCACGCTCTGAACCCGGTGTTCGTCCGGTGTGCTGCTGTCAGAAACCCTACATCAAGTTTTTGACGCCAACAGATCGCTACAGAGTTTTTTTTATCTATGGCCCTGTTTAGCGGAGATTAAATTAGCTTTAGTTTTTGAGAAGCCAATGAGACTTCCTAAACAACTTAGCTTTTAAGTGGCTTTTGGCATAAGTTAGGAGTCATATATAACTAGCAAAAGTCAAAAATTGAAAGCTGAGTTAGACCTGTTTTTGCAGTTTATTGTTGAGGAAAATTAGCTATTTGGCAAACGATTTTTTATAAAAAGCTACAGACGTTTTTCAGCTGAGAAAATCAGAAATTAGCTTTTCAAAAAGCTACAGGTCCTCATACTGGCCAGAAAGAAGTGTCGCGTTTCTCCAAGATCAGAGGTTTTTCAGCTCCTGGCATTTCTCTTCTTTCTTGCAGTTATATGGGAAATCATGTTTATGTGTAGTGCTACTGCCCAATGAAGCTTTTCCTCTGTAAATCTCACTCATAATTATGTATGTCCAGATTCCACTTTCACTGCATAGTGCTACTTTCTTTTGGAGATCATAGAGTGAATGAATCTGGTCATATTTGCATTTTTGCATGTTCATGCATGAGTGTCGTACTGGGTAAAGGGAGAACCGGAGGAGTCCAATGCATGTCAATATGACAATGAGATCAGAAAATTTAGTTTTCAAGGCATCATCTCCCTTTCTCACAGTTGCATTGCTAGCAGATCAGGAGAGGAGCAATCTGACGTGTTTCCTTTCATTCTGATTAGTACATATGCTAGCCTGACTCTAATTACTACTGAACTTTGGGATCAAATTTTTCATGTGAATTGACACAAGCATTGAACCATGATTGAAAGGGGGAAAACACAAGCACACCTTCAAGATACAGTAATGTGTCACAACATGCTTCCATGTTGGTACTCAAGATTTTTGTTTATAGCCAGCGGTAGTTGTTGTGCTGGTAAAAAGATGCCACCCTCTTTTGGAAAAAAAAATTTGCATGTCAATAGCATAATTAGAACAGTTAGATAAGATCATAAGACAGGAAAACTGTGTCATGGAAAAGGTGGTTGGGACAGAAAAAATCGGTGGTAATCGGACGGCTACTATCAATTTGGATATCTTTGCGACTGCGACGACTTAAATATGAAGGGCAAGAATATATTACATAGTTATCCAAGGGTCACATCAGTTTCAAAATTTCTATTGGCTCCTGTTTTCTTCTTTCTTTTTTCCTAGTAAAATTGTTGTTTATTTCTCTCTGTTTTCCCTTATTATTTTGGAAACTAGCCAAAACTAGTGCTTTTCAATCGGTTACAGTGCTGACATGGTTTATAATGATAGTCTTAAAGACCCTACTGTATGGAAACTGTTAAGGATTGACATCCACTGGCTAAAACTTTCCATGTTTGAAAAGTCCCCAGAAAGATCTGATCATAGCCATGTGGCAGATTTAGGGTCTATTTAGAGAGCTGAAGCCTTTCTGAAAGCCTATTTTTTGATTTTTTTTTTAGCTGAAAACTATCTATAGCCTTTTATAAGAAAACATTTAACGAATAGTTAATTTTCTTTAGTAATAAGCTGTAAAAGCGGATCTAATCTAGTTTTCAGTTTTTAGCTTTTGCTAATTATATATGACTTCTAACTTATGCTAAAAACTGCTTAAAAGCTTAGCTGTTTTAGAAAATTTACTGATTTTTTGAGAGTTGAATCTGATTTAAAGCCTAAAGTGGACCTCAATAAAGTCCATTTTAAGCATCCTACCCTATTATTGAGTCCATTTTAAGCATCCTATCCTATCATGATGGAGAACAGTAGGGGGCGATGGAGAACAGTAGGGGGCAAAACCACATCTTATTATTAATCTATGCTGCTTTCCAATAGTGTTTTGTCTGAACTTTCAGCCTTTTCAACGTGTAATCCTGACACTTTGCAGGGATAGAAGGAATGACTAGGATAGTGAATTAGTGATGGTCATCATTTCGAAGGCATACTAAATCACCGTTCCTTTTGTTGACGGGCACTGCGTCGAAAGGAATCCATCAAATTTGGGTAGGTTAGGAATCAACTGAAGCCAGAGCAGATGGCTCAGAGAGAAAGAAATAACATAAAATACAAGTTTTCAGGTGGGCCAGTGCTAAAAAACAAAAACTCCCCACCTGACAAACGCACAGAGATCAGGCACAGTTCCTTAGCAGCCGTGTGTAGATCTTTAGCTTAAAAAGCGATAGTTTAGATCTACCGTATGATTTTATACTGTAGCAGGTACTACAGTAAACTGTGACGTCACACTGCTAAAAAATCTAAGTCACTCACTGTCTCGATCGAATGGCTATGAGGTATAAAAACTACTTAAGTTATAGTCCTATGCCTATGCATGCCTATTACATAGGATCCTTATCCCTCGTAAAGTCCTTCACAAGATCTCCAAGTGAACTTTCTGGGTGGAAAAAGAGAAGGATGAAAGATGGCAGATGTAGGAATAGATGCCATTTTAAAGCCTAACTATGAGGTGAAACCATAGCCTGCCATAGCCCACACCCCATGAGAAGTGACGATTTCACTTGGACTGGCAAATGGCATATGCAGCACAAACCTCCAAGGACTTCCATTCCAACCTGCATTCGCCATTCGCAACGAATGAATGAGCCAATGGAAGAAAGAAGACAAAAAGGAGCCATCTTTAGTTCTTTACCCACCCACATTGTGCCATTGTGCTGAACAGACGATTGACGAGTGAAATTGCATTTTAGTTTTAATTGTGAATAACAAAGCTATATGATTGTATTAATCTTGAAACGAATGAAAAGATAATTAATCACCATCTATTCTTTATTCATACTTTAATATTTGTGCAACTTTCAAATACATTTGCATAGAAACACTTCCCAAGTTATATTTAGAATAGACTAAAATACTGCTTGTAGTAATACTTGTACTATCTTGGGGTGTGCGATTAAAGAGAGACGCTATGTGTACTGAAAATATTTATACACATAAGACGGTACTGTGGTACATGCCGAGGATAGCGTCAAATTAAGCCTGGTCCCCCTGTGGTTATTGGCTTTTTCTTCCTAGCACCTTGCTACCAGTATTTCTAAGTACAATTTGCGTGCTAGTTCGAGAATTTCGCGCGATCTCATTCGCTTATTTCCGATTGGATGACCAGGATGTAGTGCAACCGGACGACACAAGTTCTTGTCTGGAAATCTCTGAGTGTTTGATCTGAATCGAACAGCGGAGAGGTAGCCTCACCAAGGGATGAGGAGAGAGAACATGCTACAGTTGGTGATGCTCTCTAGTACAAGGTTCAAAAATCTCATCAAATTTTGGATTTCAACGAGGGCTGAGATTCCAAATTTTAGTGGAATAATCTTTTTTGAATTTTTTTCGAATTGCTACAGTGATTTCATTGTCTTTCGCAAGACTTCGGCTTTTTAGACCAGTTTTCATGTTTTTTGGACTGAATTTTGCACCAATTTTGTATAGCGAATTGTAATGCCTTTTTTGAGGGATACATGTGAAAATTTTGTAGGCATGCTCGATAGGTCCCTACAGCCGAGCTCCTATTACGCGGTAGGTGACCTGTTGTGCTTAGAGTTGCCACTACCGTGATGGACTGACTATGATGCCGCGATACGTGAGTGCGGTAGGTAACACGTGTTGCCTACCGCTACTTCTGCAGTTGGGATGGGACTAGTTTTGTAAATTTGTTCACACGAGTGCGAGATTTGCAAAAAAGTGTGTCAGGGGCAAAAGCTAAAACTCGTCAAATTTGGAGGTAGGCAGCCATGAGTTCTTTGGTTTTTTGGCCTCCAACATATATATATTTTTCCAAATCTGTTCCCATCCGGGTCCTGCGCGAACAAATTTGCAAAACTATCCTTTTTCCCAACCACAAAAGCAATGACAGTCGACACGTGTCATCTGCTGTGCTTCGGTACCTTAGCAAGACGCTGGCAGGTCGGGTGACCAGTGCAGCAGGGGCGGGGTCCACTGGCCTGTTGCACCATGGGGCCACAGCAGGTACCTATGGAGTTCCCCTTCCTCGGCAACAATTTGCCAACATCAATTTAATTAATCACCTAATTAGTCAAATTACTTAATTCACTTTGCTTAATAGCTCATGTGCCAGCCTCTAAGGAAATAGTGCTCGGCAGGGATCTATCGAGCCGCTGGTCTAGGGCACCTACTGTCGAGCTCTGGGTACGCTGCAGCTCTTCTACCGCAGTGGTCCCCGTCTTGCTGTCATGACTCCGATGAGGTGCCATGGTACGGGAGCACAACAGGTGACACGTGCCACTTGCCATTGCTTTCGTGGTCTGAGACAGGACTAATTTTGCAAATTTGTTCACATAGGGACCATATTTGCAAAAAAAAGTCCACAAGGAGCCAAAAATCGAAGAATGGCCTCCCACCCTCCAGCTGAAAATGGGGCAGCAACCCTATCCTCCCCTCTACTTGCTCTCCTTCCTCATCTCTTGCACCAATTTAACCTGTTGCAATGTGCAATGCAATGTAGTGCATACATGGCCAAAACTTCATTGACAGTGGCGGAGCCAGGATTTCGCTAAGCTTCGGATAGAAAACTAAACTGCTATAACTAACACTAAATAGTACCCACACCGAGGTACAACAAAAGTATAGCATAACTATACAATTAGAAATAAATTTGAACTCCATACTTAACGATACAACAAAACATATAAAACATAACAAAAACAACATAGCGTAGTGGAGTAGTACAAAAATTAATACCTAACTAATAAATGTTAGTTGTATCAGAGCCAATCATGTTTTCATCGATAATAGTACAAGAGCATGAATCTTCAAAGATGAATTGCATCTATACATTAGTGATACAAAATTACAAAGTTAATTATTATGCAAATTGCAAAACAAGAATGTAACATATCCATAGCACGAGGTAGTTTTTGCTTACGCGACCTCATATTTTGAAAGCACTATAAAATCTTTGTTATTTTTTAATGCTTGAAAATACATTATACCACGCTATCATTCATTTATATGTCACTCATCTTATTCCGTAACTCAGATTTAACAATGTTCATAGCTTAGAAGATTCTTTCTACTATTGCGGTTGCCAATGGAAATTTAATGAGGCGATATACCCATGGAAAAACTGCACATATATTACATCAAATTGAATTCAATCAATTAATCCCTAATTGGCTAAGTCGAAATGTGGGTAATGGAATGCGATAAGTAAGGATTAAGAGAAAATCACCTAGAGTTGACGACGATCGATGTATAGTTTGACTGCTTGAGGAGGGCACAGGGTTTGTCGTCTCGGAGTCTACGCTACCGTTGCGCTTTAGCCCTTAGCTCTAGTCTTGTCCACAAGAGAGAACTAGAGAGAGAGAGAGAGAGGAGGCTAGCCGATAGGATTTCTCACTTGTCAACTTTATGAGCTATCTAGATGGTAGTGCGCTACTGCACTGACTTGGTGTGATGGGGAGGGAAGGAATATGTATTGCTGACATTGACGTCTCAAACAAGAACTTGTAGGTTAAAATTTTCGTTATATATAAAAAGGTCTTCCACTACTTGTTGGCCTAGGCTTCGAGCTATTGCCCCAGCAGCTCAAGGCTCTGCTCAGCTCCTCTCCTGTGCACTGCCTCCCCCTCTTTCTCTCCGTGGTCCTATTCTTTCTTTCTGATTTGCCTTTTGGACCTGTACTTAATTTCTTCGTCACTCACTCACTCTTAATTTCACACGCACACAAAGAAGCACACTCTCGGAATCCTTACTCCTTACAGGTACAAGGCCTTCAAGGCTCACTCGGCTCCAATCCTTCACTCGAAGCGCGATACAAGATGGCTACGAGCTGTCGCTGGGGCGCTGACATATCAACTCTACCGACGGACGTGATTCGGCGAGGCCTGTTCTCAGTGATTGTTACTAACGATTCCGTGAAAACATGGCCTAAACGTGGAGTGCGTTCAGTCGTACTATAAAGCTGTTTGGTTTGATGATAAATTGGTTACCAATATTTTAACTAGATATCTGTTCTTGCTAAATCTGACTAACGCTATTAAAATTCAGTGAGACGAGCATGGGTACCCAGTATAACCAAACCAAATAGCCCCAGACGTGAAAAAGAATCGTGGCCTGAGTGTAGCCACAAGGCCCCAGGGGCCACGGCGGCAGCGTCCGGTCGCTGTCTACAGGTAGCTGTTGCCTTCCGATGATATGGGCATGGGCGAAGACGACCTATGCTAAGAAACAACAGTATGTATTCGGCCCAGACTTCACCAGATCATCAGAAATTCAGATAGAAAAAGCTGAGACGCTGCCATGGTTTGTGTAATATGTGTGGTCTTAATGGCAGTAGATATGTGGCTCTTTCCGGTCAAGTTGCACCCGCCAGGTCAGGACCATTTTGATGAAGCAAAGACAAGAGAGAGGTTTAATATTTTAGGGGTACAAAGACAAGAGATGTTGGTCCAGGTCGTATTGCAATTTGCACGCCGTCTCACATTAGTTAGCTTGTAGTAGCAAGTTCTGGGTTGCTTCTTTCCTTGTAGGCCGTGTTAACAGGAAAGATTTCTCTCTCTGTCTTTCCTGCAGATCCAAGTTTGTCTTCCATGCATGAGAACCATCGACCATTTTAATATGGTATTTTTAATGTTGTTTTACATTCGTACAATCAATATTTTTAAAAATTTATCCTTTATACCGTGGAAATGATCACTAGATATGCTTTCGTATCATTATTTCTTAATAAATTTTGCTAACATACAATTAGAAAAGAGTAACGATCAAAGGTGTCTATTGGAGATTGTATCGATGTCCAACATGACAAGTAAAAAAAATAAAGATAGTAGTATTTAGTCTTTTTCTTTTCATTTTGTTGTTGCAGACTCGACAAATATTGCGTCGGTGTTATCCCATTTTTATTTGCCTAGGTTCCCGGATGCAATAGAGAACTTTGCAAAGGAGAAAAAAAGGAAGTCATAGAAAACAGAGTGACCCAACCCAAAAGGGTGTATGCCCCTTGTTACTTTCAATCCCAATCAACACAATTATTACTTATGGTTCACATAAATTGCAAAATATAACAAACTTATCCAAAAGCAACTCCTTATTCATGGACGAGTTGCCATCGACATCTCAACCGATTTATGATTGGAAACCAGTAATTCCAAGATAGAAACACCTTCAATTAGCCTTACAAAATTTTGATGAGTCGCCGGAAAGTTCTAGAACTATACAACTAATAACTTATCCAAATTTGTACAGTTGCGAGCGTTTCTCAACTACTACTTTCGGATTTGAGCCTCATCATCCCAACCGTTGGAATACCTTTTAGAAATCTATGTATCTTTTCCAAAGAGGTACTCACGTGTTTACAAATGGTACTGAGAAAATTATTAAGTTCTCATAAAAATTTTGGATAATGATCACTCGATAAAATTTATAAAATTATGACAATGTTACTGGTTCCAATTATATTAATTCTGTTTTTGATTTTTTAAAGATAACAAATTAAGTTCAATTATTTTGAAAAAATTTATGAATGATCCTACACTACTTAAGATAGTATCATAATTTTTTTACATCAGAATCAATCTTGTACAATTTTATAAAAATCTGACAGTGTTTCTGCCAAAATTTTAAAACATCTCAAAATTTTGGTTTTTCAACAAATTTTCATGAAAGATGACTTTCTTAAGGGTTATTGGACCAAATCCGGTCATAAAAAAAATCAAAAAAAAGGTAAAAAAAACCCCAAGATTTGTCGCCGAAATTTTCAAGACTATTGTACCAATTCAATTTTTTTTACCCACCCGGGATTTTGGATCCCGTCCCCGGCCGGAATCCAAAATGTCAGCAGAGATTTCCAAGATTTTGGCGGTTTTTGAACCTTGGTTGTAGATCGACCGTTCGAGCAAAAAACGATGGCCAGATCTTCTGAAGTACTATTTGGAGAACACCGTTGCAGCCCTTGACACCATGGCAAGCGATGTAGCAATATACTGTATCTGGATACTACAGTACGATCCAAACCATTCATTGCATCGACCAACGGCAATGATGTGTGGCAACTACTTAAGTTGTTATTGCCATGATAACAACACAAGAACCCTACCCTCGTATGGATGATGCATCTAGCTTTTACAAGAGCTTATGTGCTCCTAAAAAAAGCGTAGAGCAAAATTTCTAAAAGCAGACTAGAGGCACAACTCAGAACGACTATCAACCATTCTATTACTAACAATATCATCTTAGGATTCGTACCATTCGGAGTGCCAAAAAAATATAGATTCTGAACATATATACACTTCTCAAACTAGCATAATCTCAACTGAAACCCGCACTTGCCATTGTGACGATCCTATGAAAAGCAACTCATGATCAAGGGACAGGGATCGTAAGAACTGTAACTTAAGCGGTTTTCATAAACGTGTACCGTCCGATTGAGACAACAAACGGTTCGGATGAGTAAACAGTGTGATGCTATATTTAAAAGGCTACAGTGTCCTTCCGGATGAAAAAAGAAAAAGAATGACACAATGTTTTCGAAAGATTCGAACCGTCATTTTTTAATAGGACGACCAATGGAAGGCTGCTTATGTTACAGTCATCACAAAACTACAGAGGATGCCTGTCCATGATCAAGGGGATTGCAGAGGGCCATGTCGCGGCCTGCCTGCCGCCTGCGATCGGGGCCGTCCATGTATCGGGAGACATGAACGACTGTGCAACCACAGCTCCTAACCAACGTCCACATCGACACCTTACACAAGCTCAACAGTGCGAGAGTGCCGGACCAAAAGAGTTGGCCAAATTGTCCTCTTTGCATATTTTTTTTATATTTAGGCGCTGTTTAAATGAAATTGCAAATCTAATTCTCTTCTTCACGGTAAAAGGAACCAGAGGTGACACGTATAACAGATCACAGTGTAAGATCGCACTAGATCCACCTACCAGTCTACCGTAGTGCGAGACTGTGACAATCCACTTGCTATGGTAGAGAAGCGCGGTAAATGCTTACACGGTGCGATGAAATGGTTAGAATAGATTTGTAATTTGGTTGAAGGGCAAACTTGAAAAAATTGGGCGAAGGAAAAAAATATAGGCAAAGCTTCGCCGAACCAGCAGTGTAGTTCATGGTTCCAAAAAAGATGAAAACGACTCGAAAATCGCGGTTTTCGATCTTGTCGGGCCGATTCGAGATTCAAAACCGATCAGTAAACCGATCTAATTCAAAAATAAAATCAAAAAATTTGAAAAAAATTATGTGACGTAAATCGGTCGAAAATCGGTGAAAACCTCCCGATTTTCGATCAAAATCGGCTCTAAGGAACATTCAATTAGTCAGTCGGTTTTTGACCAGTTTTCGAGAAAGCCGATCAGTTTTCGTGGAAAAACCGAACGGTTTTCGTTTTTTTAATTTTTTTCAAATTTTTTGACTTCTTAATTTTTTGATTTCTGACGATTTTTGAGTGATTTTTAATTCGATATTTCCGATTTTCGGTTTTCGAATGATTTTTTTCGAAATCGGTTTTGTGAACCGTGGTGTAGTTGTTGCTCATCTCATCTTTGAGACTTTGACCTGCATGATCGCCACCTAGCTGCCGAGCTCTCTCCCCTCCCCAGATTTCATTCCAGATTCCCAGTACCTCCTCCTCTCTCTCTCTCCCCTTCTTTCTCTGGAATCCTCCCTTTCTCTATCTAGACTCATCTTCTCTCTCTAGCCTCTTCTTGCGTTGTTTGTGTGCGCACGCTTTCACACGTCGAACAGTAGAGGACACACGGAGGGAGGGCAGAGAGGCCTGCAAAGCTGGCATCAGCCCCTGCCTCGCCCCAAACAGTGGAGATTCCCGTTTCCATTTCCCAATTATGGACAAGCTCGCAGCTGCGGGGGGAGGAGGATAGCATGGCACAGCGAGAAGAGGCGCAAGACTGAGGCCACTTGCCGTTTGCTCTGGCTGAGGTGAGCGGCTGGAAATTCCCCCCTGAAATCCTACCAAGATCGGATCTTGTGATAGCCCGTGAGCCCAGGAATGGAGGAAGGCGGCATCTTGGCGATGTCTTTCCCTGCCTTTCTCGATTTTCTGGGTTTCTTTTTTCTTCTGCAGTTTTGTTTCGCTTTTCTTGATTCATGATTGCATTTGCGAGTTTGGTTAGATATTGTGTTCGGGGAGTTCTATGGGTGGGTGGTTAATCTGTTCTAGGCTGCCCTAGTGCCATGGAAACTGGGTTTCTTGATGTTGCGCGGTAACAACTAGATAGGGTTCCTCTTCTTTTGCCTTTACTTTCTTTGCCCCCTTTTGAGTTCAGTCGTAGCATTGGTAAGCGTATTGCTGGTTGCTGCTAATCCGCTTTAGGTGCCAAATGTCACGGAAAGCGAGCTCTTGGCCTTCTAGAATTGTTATCTTTGAAGTGTTCGATCGCAACCTTGTTGTTTCTTGTAACTGGCTCTAATTCAGTGTTCGATCCCTAATCCAAATGCCGTGGAGATGGCATTGATCCAGTAACACGGATTTGGAACTTGCTCTTGGTTAGAACAAGGAGTGCTCGCTGCTTCGGCCCCCAATTTCTCCTCGGCGTGTGGTTTTGTGCCTTTTGTTCCTGCTTCTCTTTCAAGAAAGTACATGATGCCTCTGCGCAACTTCATTTTTAGTGCCGACTACTAAATTTTGTGTAGGTCCTACCTTTTGCTCCAATATGAGACTATCATTGCAAGTAGTTGTCATGCGGATTTATGCCAATTCCTGCGATGAAAGAGAGAATTTGTTCCATTCCTTAGCCTTCATGGACCTGATTTCACATACTGTCCGGCCACTGTTGCCTGTTGAGAACAAGGAGCGGAGACTCCAGCCTTTGCTTTTACAGATTCCTCTTATCTACTTATTTCTATGGCAGATGCGCCATACAGATGGATCATATTCTTCCTACGACGAATTGGTGGAGTATACCCGTTCTGTCATCTGTGGGAAACACAAAAATTCAGATTGCTTTTGTTTGCGTGGTTCTCCTTGCAATTTGCAGAATCTATTCCCCAAGAATAGCAGGCTTCTCACAAGTAGTTGTTTATTCTCTTGTGTTTATCTTGCATGCTAGCTAGCCTCACACATTGCTTATTTTGACCATAGATTGCCCTGTCCATGATAAGTCTGTAGATTGGAAACGCATTTGCATGCTTACTGGCTTTCCAGTCTTTTCCTGACATTTCTATCTTGGGTTATTTGCCTTGAAGATCATGTTTTCTGACTCGTTTGTTCCCATTTTCAGTGTCATAGCTTCTCCTATCTATTATAGGTTTGCGAACTGTTCAGCACAATGAGGCCTTCAGATGACAGGTTGCAGCTCTCAGGTTTGGCGCAATCGGAAGAATCGTCACTTCATGTGGAGGGGTATTGCTACCATCACCAGTCATTTCCTTGTTCTCCATCAATGCAACCAATTGCTTGTGGGTGCACACACACAGAAAACAGCGCCGCGTACTTCTTATGGCCGACATCAAACCTACAGCATTGTGCGGCTGAGGGACGGGCGAACTACTTTGGGAACCTTCAGAAAGGACTACTACCGGTGCACCCCGGCAAGTTGCCCAAGGTCAAGCAAGCGAATAGCTTGCTTGACTTGATGACTGTAAGAGCTTTCCACAGCAAGATATTGTGCCGTTTTAGCCTTGGGACAGCAGTGGGCTTCCGCATCAGGAAAGGGGCTCTGACAGATGTCCCTGCGATTCTTGTCTTTGTTGCTCGAAAAGTTCACAAGAAGTGGCTTAATCCGACCCAATGCCTTCCTGCTATTCTTGAGGTACGAAAACCTTATTTCATCTGTCTTTTAGATTATTGGACTTATAATTGGTTTTGTCATGGTCTAAATATCTTTCACTTAGTTGGATCATTAACAGGGTCCAGGAGGTGTTTGGTGTGATGTTGATGTAGTTGAATTTTCGTACTATGGTGCACCGGCTCAAACACCTAAAGAACAATTGTTTAGTGAGCTTGTTGACAGGATGTGTGGCAGTGATGAATGTATCGGTTCAGGCTCTCAGGTACATCTGTTCTCTTATCTGTATTTGTTGATTTCCCTAAAACACTATGTGCTTTAAGCAGAGCATGCTACCATGTGGACAAATGGAATTGGACAAAAACATGTACTACCAATTGTTCCATTCATCTTGTAAGGGGACCGTTCAAATTTGTCAAGATTCTTCTCAGGATTTTACAAGTACAAAGCGAATAAAATTGCATGACACATAAGGTTATCCCAAGGACTGACAGTTACTTTGTCAGTTAGTCCTACACTCCTATTATGTACGACACCAGGTTAAGACAGCTACTATAAATCCTGTGAATGTTCACTTCATCCTACTGGATGTTCTGATAATCCTTTTTGGTGATCAGCGGTGAGATGCAATTTTCCCTGTGAAAGTCTCTACCACATCATGTCATTTGATATAATGCATAATGTAAGTTGTTGCATATGCAGCTTAAGGATTAGGGATCCCACACAAACCTAGTTGCCCTAGGCTCCACCAGATAGGCCTTTTATGTTTTGGTGTGTTTCTTTCGTCTAAATTTCCAACCTAGTCATCACTCCTCTTTAAAACACACGGACTATTTTGAGCGACAATTCTTTTGCAGAATATACTTGAACTACATAATCTAGATGTTAGAGCAGCAGATAGTGCTTTATCATGATGATGAAATTGATGATTCAAGAGGGCATGCTTCTGAAAAGTTCCTCCTCACAGTTCTCATTCTGAGTTTCAGGTTGGAAGCCAGGAAACTTTTGGGACTTTGGGTGCAATTGTGAAACGGCGTACTGGCAACAAGCAGGTTGGTTTCCTCACAAACCGACATGTCGCTGTTGACTTGGACTATCCTAACCAGAAGATGTTTCACCCGTTGCCACCCAATCTTGGGCCTGGTGTTTATCTTGGAGCTGTCGAAAGGGCAACATCTTTCATCACCGATGATGTTTGGTATGGAATTTATGCTGGAACAAACCCAGGTAGGGCAGTTACAAATTATCTGGTTGATATAGGTAGTTCATGTATTATTTGTAGCACTTAATTGCAAAGTATATGGTCATAGAGCATACGCCAAGTTCATGTTATGTCTATTTAAACAATAGTATCCTAAATACACCAAAAAATAAAACAAATTAATTCATTGCACAAACACAAAAATAAATTTGTATGATACAACATTAATGATTGATCTGTCATATCAACCAGGATTTGTCTTTATGTTTACCAATTTTGTTTACAAATTAATACCAACTTGCACTTTAGACTACTTCTTAGGAACAAAACAATATTTAGTTTTTTATATGAAAAATAATACTCAGTTTTGTGTTATGTTTGTAAACTAATACAATTCTCTTTTTATTTATTGTTTCAAATGATGTATAGGCTGTTCTAATTCCCAAACATATATGTTACCCCATTATGAACCTGCAGAGACATTTGTACGAGCTGACGGGGCATTCATCCCATTTGCTGATGACTTTGATATTTCCACAGTCACAACTTTAGTCAGGGGAGTTGGTGAGATTGGGGATGTAAAGGTTATAGATATGCAGTGTCCTATCAATAGCCTCATAGGGAGGCAAGTTTGCAAAGTTGGCAGAAGCTCTGGTCACACTACTGGGACTGTGATGGCTTATGCCCTTGAGTACAACGATGAGAAAGGAATATGCTTCTTCACTGACCTTCTTGTTGTTGGTGAGAACCACCAAACATTCGATTTGGAAGTTGATAGCGGAAGCCTTATTATCCTCACCAGCCAGGATGGTGAGAAGCCACGTCCTATTGGCATAATATGGGGTGGCATGTCAAACCGTGGGAAGCTAAAGCTTACAAGTGACCACGGCCCTGAAAATTGGACTAGCGGAGTTGATCTTGGCCGTCTTCTTGATCGTCTAGAACTTGATCTTATCATAACCAACGAATCTCTCCAAGGTCAATTCTTTTCCTCCATGTTTTCAGTTATCTACGTTTTATTAGTTTGCAGTCTTGTCCAGATATTCAAAATACATTGAGCTGTACAAAATTATCATCACATGCCCTACCAAAAATATTGCTATTTATTAAAAAGAAGGCTTTGTTGGTGGCAGTGTGATGTTATTGGTATTTTCATACTTGCAACATTGAGTTATTTTTCCTCCATGATACAAGACTGACAGAATTTATCCACAATAAAGATGCCGTGCAGCAGCAAAGGATTGCTTTGGTGGCTGCAGTTAACTCTGCTGTCGGGGAGTCTTCCACAGCGGCTGTTGCCGTTGCAGAAGAAAAGGTCGAAGAGATCTTTGAGCCCTTAGGGATTAAAATTCAGCAGCTGCCTCGCCGTGGCTTGTCAGTTTCTGGAACTGAAGGGGAGGAGGCAGTCAACACATTAGTCAATGTGGAAGAGCGTCAGTTCATCTCAAACTTTGTTGGTACGTCTCCTGTGCGCCGCGACCAAGATGCTATAAGAAACATCGCCAATCTGAATAATCCTTCAGAGGAAGAGCTCGCCATGTCGCTGCACCTAGGCGACCGGGAGCCCAAGCGGCTCCGTTCAGACCCAGAATCAAGCCTAGACCTGGAGAAGTGAAGCGCTCATTTCCGGCTTTTGGGAACGAGCATATGGACAATCAAAAGAAGTTAGATGAAAGATCTCCTACAGTTCAGCAAATTGAACCTGCAATAGCAGCTTAAATTAGTAGCTTCTTAGAAAGCATATCATGTACTACGACACTTGATTCAGCCCTTGTAGGATGTTAGGTGTTATCCCTGCAGTTTTGCTGTGCTCATGAGATTTGATTCACACAATGCTGGATCCCTTATCTTGGAGAACAATGTGCAGGGAGTGATGAGAATCAGATATGATCTTGATCTCATTTTCCTATTATGCTCATAAAATCTAAATACCCATTTCTAGAAATCGTCTTTCTTTTTTTTTCTTTTGCAAAGAGGAGAATAAATCTGCTGCTTTTGTTGGTGTCTACATATGGTAGTCTATGGATCGGGAGCGGTAGCAATTGGCAGGCTAAACTAAGCACGAATCTTAACGCACATTCCCGGAAAGCGGATATACCGAACCGACGGTGCAGATCTAACCACGACATCATCGGCAAAAAGTCTCCTCTACTATTCTCGCGTCCAGCACCATCCTCACTGACATGTGGGGTCGAGCCACGTGTTGTCGCGAGCCGCCACATACTCAAACCGTAATACCCTAGAACTTCTCCGAGACGTTTTGTCACATACGACCAGCCTAATTGCACCCACTGACAATGTGGCCAACAAGGCCAGGGTACACCTGTCAGTGAGAGAATAACAAAATGTCAAGTAGGGACGCAGCCGCGTAACCCTCACGCCTACGGAATACGGAAGGGGATTAGAATACGGAAGGGGACTGCGAAACCCTCACGCCTACGGAATCCCACTCCCACCCAATTCCGGAAAGCATATAACGCCACGAAAGATCCCGCGACCCATCCACCGCAGCCGTGCTCCGACGTCGTCACCCCCAACCCCCACCAAAATTGCTCCCATCCGCTCCTGCGATCGTAGTGGATTTGGCGGGAAATCAGCTCACTCTCTGCTCCAATTGGGGGTTTGGTGTTTACCTTATCGATATAGAAGCCTTGGAAAAATCCAATCTTTTTGGCGCCCTTGGGCATGGCTGTGCTGGAGGATTTGATCCGGGCAATAGAGCTGTGGCTGCGGATCGCCAAGGAGCAGGTGCCCCTGGTGGATCCCACCCTCGACCCGGTGCTGCTTGTCCCTGGCATCGGCGGCTCGATTCTAGAAGCTGTTGATGAGGCCGGGAACAAGGAGAGGGTGTGGGTGCGCATCCTCGCCGCGGATCATGAGTTCCGGGCGAAGCTCTGGTCCAAGTTTGATGCCTCCACTGGTATGACCAAAGCACCTATACCTTTCTTATCGCTGTCACTTATAGTTTGGATTGAATGGGCTGATAGATTGCATGAGGATGTTATGGACTTAGTTATTTTACATGGTTGACTAAAATTAGAGAGAAATTAATGATAGTTAGAATGTTAAATGGACAAGAATGTTAGGTTGGGTATGCTTTGATAAGCTGCATGATCTTTGACCGAGTTGCATAAGCTGAACTTGGATGATGATTAGGAAACACAAAGCTCTAGAAATTTATGTATCTTGTTTGGCTTGATAAACAAAACTGGGACACTCCATCTGGGTTTATAGTTTTGTTGCCTTTGGATTGGTTCTTGAACAAATTGTGGATATTGTGGCCTTCACTGACGAACTGCTGACTCAATACCTCTATTCCTTCTCATTGCATGTTATGCTGATTCAGTAGAGCATTTCCCTCTCCATATCATATGATGTCAAACTTTCTAATGGAACAGGCAAAACTGTTTCTGTCGATGACAAAACAAGCATCATTGTCCCTGAGGATAGATATGGATTATACGCCATTGACACATTGGACCCAGATATGGTAAAATATTTTCATCTATTCGAATAAAGATTTACCTTTGTTTTAATTTTTTACTTACGCTGGCAGTGAAACGACCATAATTTGTAGAAGTATATATGTAATGCCTTTCAACTTTCTATCTCTTAGCCCCCTCCTTCTCTACGCCTCTACCAGTAGTAATCATTTACTGCTTTGTTCTTATTAAAATGGCCGTTTAGTGATGCTTTTCTCATTTGTCTGCTGTTGGCTAAACAACAACTTGTAAGTGTTCTAGGATTTTTTTTTTAAAAAAAAGCCACTTGATTGTGAACTCGGATCTTCATACCCCAACAGAATGCATACACTGCAATGGATATCTGATGCATCACTTATATGCATTTTAAATTTGCAGATTATTTGTGATGATAGTGTTTGCTACTATCATGACATGATAGTGGAAATGATTAAATGGGGATATCAAGAGGGCAAAACACTGTTTGGATTTGGTTTCGATTTCCGCCAGAGTAACAGGCAAGTTTTGCACTTCTATTCCTGTTTTGTATATGCTACCCTATGTACAATTATATATGATTTCCACCAAAAGTCATGCTGTTCGACGAATATAATGATCGTGGGGTTGCTTGTTCTTTCTGGTAATTGTAAGTGATCCCCCTCTCCCCTCCCTTTTTCTGCAGGCTTTCAGAAACACTTGACAGATTTTCCAGAAAGTTGGAGTCAGTATACTCAGCTTCTGGAGGAAAAAAGATAAATCTCATTACTCATTCAATGGGAGGATTGCTTGTCAAATGCTTCATGTCTCTTCATAGTGATGTGCGTACTTCTCCATATATTTTGGATCTTTGCCTGAAATTTTTCGTGCTCAGCATCATGCGCTACCTGCAAGGCTATAACTGCCTTGTCTAAGTAATGCCCTTTCCTTTCTATAGGTCTTTGAAAAATACATAAAGAGTTGGATTGCAATTGCTGCACCATTTCAAGGTACTAGTCACTTGAGCATCTAAATTTTTAGGCTATCTTAATTCAACACATTCATTCGGAATATGTATTAATTGGATGTTCTCAGTTGCTACGGTGAAAGCTTGATAATTATATCATTTTTCATGAACTGCCTATCAATTGTGCAATCAGCAAGTGAACCTCACCTGTATGTTTATAGAGCAATTGTGGCTACTACCTCAGTCTACCCTAAATCATAGGGAGCTCCAGAACGACCCCAAAGTATTGCAAAGGATTTGCTAAGCAGGCACTATAGCTGCATATTTTCCAATACCTTTGCCAGATGCAGTGTTAATTCTGTTACGATTTTACATGACCTATTAGTTATTACCCTAAATCATGTTCTAGAGCATCTTTACATGCAGAAGCAACTTGCTACTTCATGACAGGTGCACCTGGGTACATCACTACTAGTCTGTTGAATGGAATGTCTTTTGTCGAAGGATGGGAATCAAATTTCTTTATCTCCAAATGGAGTATGCAGCAATTGGTATGCTTTGATAGCCTGTCCATTCATCCCATCCTCTGCATGTGTTTATGCTGACACCATGATTTTGCCGTTTGAAAAAAAGGCTGAAAGTAGTTTTTCTGCTTCAGTTGATTGAATGTCCATCAATATATGAGTTGTTGGCAAGTTCGACCTTCCACTGGGAACACACACCATTGCTACAGATCTGGAGAGAGAAGTTGGATGATAGTGGCGGGGAAAGTGCCTTATTAGAGTCGTATGAGCCAGATGAAACGATAAAGATGATTGAAAAAGCTCTTTCCAAGCATGAGGTAAGTGTCTTGCATTTTACATTGCAATATAATTTTGCCAATATTGATGCTTGTCTGCTTTCTGACAATTAAATTGTTATTGCAGATTATCTCTGATGGTATGCACATTCCTTTGCCCCTAAATTTGGATATATTGAGGTGGGCAAAGGAAACTCAGGATATTTTATGCCAGGCGAAGCTTCCAAAATCAGTGAAGTTCTACAATATTTACGGGATAGATTATGACACTGCTCATACTGTTTGGTACTTCACTATCTGGATATTTCTGGTTTTAGTTTCAGTTTTGTTTCTTTACCAATTAGAATCTACATTGGTTCCACTGAAATTTGTTGGGCTGATGGGTTAATTGTTGTTCATAAATTGCTCAATAAATTGGAGTGTACTGGATGTGTGTGCTTATACTAGCTTGTTAGAAGTGCTTAATAATGCAAGGTCAAAACTAGTAGCATCAATGCAATTGATTATTTGTTGCTCTTTCTATTGTGCCAAATAAGACCTGTTTTCAAAGTGCACTTCCTTTTATACACAACAAAAACTTGTCTCAGAAAATGCAGGTAGGAATTATGTAGTCGAGTTAGATGAGACATTTATGTTAATAGGAATATGCCCCAGGGCATGATCACACCATCTCTGTAGGATGTTCACCTTACTTGAAGTTGTGTACTATGTATGTCAAGTTAATAATTCCCATCTCTTTTGCAGCTACGGGAGTGAACACCATCCGATTTCCAATCTTAGTCACCTCTTATATACTCAGGTTAGTTCTTTTGGTAAATGTTGTATTATGTGCATACCAAATTTCTGGCTTCCTGGAGCACCAAACAATTAATCCCCTTGATATTGTGTCTGAACGATGTATTCTTTCAGGGCAAATACATCTATGTTGATGGTGATGGATCAGTGCCAGCAGAATCAGCAAAGGTTTGATATTACTGACATTTTGGTTTGTCATTGAGCATTTGAAGAAAAGTATGCACTGAGAAAATTGCGCACAATCGTCATCTTCTTTGCAGGCGGATGGCCTTGATGCAGTGGCAAGAGTTGGGGTTGCTGCTGACCACCGAGGAATTGTCTGTGATCGCCACGTGTTCCGGATAGTTCAGCACTGGCTGCATGCCGGTGAACCTGACCCGTTCTACGACCCCCTCAACGACTACGTCATCCTCCCTACAGCCTTTGAGATCGAGAAGCATCACGAGAAATGCAGGGAGGTGACATCGATTAGGGAGGGCTGGGAGATCATCTCCCCCAGCGACGACGAAACCAAGAGGCCAGCTGAGCTCCCTCCCATGGTCAGCACACTAACCGCGTCTCGTGAGGGTTTGGAGGGTTCACTGGAAGAGGCACAGGCTACCGTCGTTGTTCACCCGGAGAGCAAAGGGCGGCAGCATGTGGAAGTTAGGGCTGTCGGAGTCAGCCATGATGGCTAGTCCATGAAACACGTAGGTTGTCAAGTAGCTAGATCGGTAGCACATGCTGTAAAGTTGTGGATGTACATATAAGATGTGCGTAGGAAACACCGTATGTAAATGTACTGCCTGTAAATATCAGAACTGAAAAAATACGGGCATTGGTTATGAATACAAAGGAGAAAGAAAATAATCAGATTGGGTTACCAGCTTGTCTCCTTGATTATATCTATCTAGTGGTTGAAATGTTCATACTTTTCTGCTAGTCTCGGTCGAAATGATAGGACAACTTGAACAGTCTTGTTTTATGTAGCTTTAGCTTATTGGTTATGTCAGATCTTTTGTTTGAACCTTGCAGCATCTACTGCAGTTCTCGTCTTTTCTTAAGCTGTAAGGGTCAAATGTGTTGCAAAGAGTATGCAGTATTTTGCCGTTTCTTCCGATTAACAGAATTGTCTCTGACAATTGTCATCCTTGGCCGTCCCGTAGCTTGCTTTGCTTTGGACTTTTATGTGGTTACAGTGACACCCTCGTATGAATCCATCCGATTAATGACAGGTCCCTTTTGTCATGGCAATGGTAATAGTTCACCCTATTCCCCTGTTGGATGCTGAAAATTACTGGAGCATCCATACCATACATATCCAAATCATAGCCAACAAAACATACAAGAAACATGGCAATTAACAAGCAAACCAAGCTACTAATAATCAATATATATCATCATAAAAATTGATCCGATATTTTTCACAACACATGAACTCTTAAGCCCTGGATGAACTAGTAAGATGTACACCCTATATGTCGATCATAAATTCATAACATCACACGTATGATGGAAACAGCGATCATGGACAGCTCTATATCATGGACGATCTGCCTGATCTTAACACGATCTTGTGATCAGAAGCACATGTCGAGCAGGCAGCAGCAGCAAAGAGCAGCACAACTGCAAATCAATCAATTACAGATTAGGGAGAGAAAAAACAGACGCAATTCAAGCATGATTCATCCATCCATGAGATCTTTTTGGAGGGAAGGATGCACATGCATGCATGAATCTTGACGTGCCCGACAGACTGAAACGACTAAATCCTCTTCAGTTCTTACCATCCTTTCCAGAAGCCGTCGCTGCCGCGGTTCTTCGTTTCCGGCGGCGGGGGCTGCTGGTACGCGCCACCGTCCTTGGGCGGATAGTCGGCGGCGACAGGAGGCGGCGCGCCGTAGGCCGGCGGCGGGTAGCCCTCGGCGGGGGGCGGGTAGGCCTGCTGGCCCGGCGGAGGGTACGCGGTGCCCGGTGGCGGGTACGCTGCACAAGGTTCATCGCATCACGAGATATCACTATATCAGAGATGCAGCATGCAGCAGTGCCACCAAACTTGCCCATTTAAACGAACTTAAAATCCCAAAAGATGCGTTTCATGCATGCATACGTGCATCAGCTGATCTTCATGTATGTGTTTTTGCTGCAAGATCTCTATATATGCATATGAAACGAGATCTAGGTAGATGATCTCATACAAATTGTTGATTGCTAACAAGGACCAGTTCTTTAATCAGAGCAAGAAATTGAGATCGACCAGCACAGTTCGTACCTGCGGTGCCGGGGGGAGGAGCTTGGTAGCTCATGGCCCGTACTGCAAGGAGCAGTAAGTCAAGCAGAGTTGGCACGCTATGTGCTCTCAACTGTGGTAGTTTAGTACTAATCCCAAGCAAGAGCAATAATGCAAGATGAGATGGAGATAAGAAATTGGAGCTTGCTCTTTATATAACGTCTTGTACATGTAAAGCCTACACTAATAATCTAGGATTACTTAGGCGCGTAATCCTAAGAGAAAAAGAAAGAGACAAACAGATACACGTAGGAGTAATGCACTCGTATTCAAAGGGTCGCCCGTCGACTCAGATGCATGGCTGCTTATTCAGTTTCTCATCTTCCAAATAACGAGTTGTTTACTTACTTAATGCTCCCCCGTTCAGATTTATATGACATATTATCTCTTAGCAATGATAAATTGAAAATGACTAGACTACCTTCAATTATTATCTCTAATCACTATATTTAATGCATACATATAGAGAATATAAGTAATTTTAAATATTTATTAAGGGCATGAAGAGAACATCATACTAATTTGTATTGAAATATGAGATACTCCTCTATTTATTGATAAGAAACCATTCAAAAACTACATCCCGTAAACTTGGACTGAGAGAGTACTAACATAGTCTAGGCATCCGTTTCTGCTCACAAGAAGAAACATCGGTTTCAGATTGCTGAACTTGCACTATGCTTCTTTCAAAGATGGCGGAGGAGAACGACGACGTGAAGTCTTCTGCCGTTTTCACTTGTTTACTGGAGGTGTAAACAAGCATAGCATATATCTTTCAGTGAAGAGCATGCGCTGGCTGGCACTGCTATTCTTTGAAATTTTAGCTTCTCTCATTGTACTCGTAATTAACTATAGCATGCGAAATCTTCTGCAATGGAACACTCCAAGTATATAGTCTTAATCTCTAAGCTTCCATGCATGCACATGCAGGCTTTAGCCGGTTAGGATTGATACCCGGAGAGGCGTAACGTCTGATTCCCATTTGGATGTTTCTGCTAGAGTAGCTTCCGGCCCATCACCCTTCAAACTACTCCACTATTAATTTGCACAGTGCAGAGATCCTCCAAACGAATCAGGTTCTCAGTTAGGTGAAGATTGATGTTTGGAGTTTTTATATGCTAGTCCTTTTGAACAACTACCAATAATTCTTGCTGGTTTCCAGCCTCTCTTCCCCCCATCTGGTCAAATTTGATGATCTATGCATCGTTGACATTCAAAGGCTCACCATGGCCCACAAATCAAATCGGACACATATTTTTATTTTTATTTTTTGTGCAGATTGAAATAAAAATAATTCATCCTTTCACTCTCTTGAATTTGCAGTTGAATACATCTAGAATTTTTCGTGTTAGTTTTTTTTTAAAAAAAATTGGTATAAATGCCAGGCCGTTTGTTACACTACACATGCGCGGTACTGGGCCAATTATATGGGCCTTCGCACAAATAGGCCCATTTATCGAATTAGTAGAGGCCAATGTATCAGGCAGGCCCACGTACAAGCAGAAGTAGAGTAATCGAAATATTTTCCTCCGTGCCTTTCTTCTTATCTTTCCACTGCTGGCTTGCCGCGCCCGCCTTCTCGTCGCCGCCGGTGACCTCCGGCCGTACATGGGTGAGCCAGCTCCTGCCTCTCCGGGTTTCTTTCTCTTCTTAGTTGAACGCTTCGCTCTACAGTCGCAGGAACCTGGGAGCTAGCGGGGATGGCGTTCCTGTTTCTGTGCGCACGACCTGTTCGATGATTTGCCTCCGCCGATGCGACAACCGGTTGTTCCATCTGGGCGGTCGGTATTAAAACCAATTGTTCTTTGTTTAGTTGTTCTGAGATGGTTTTGGTCAGAGCATTCTTCGGCTTTTTTTTTTGAACGCATGAGAAGGAAGCAATTTAAATGTACAGGCAGCAAAAGACATTTAATGATTTATGCGCTTCTGGCTGGTCATGAGGTTGTTATGCGTTGCTTATATGGTTCTGGTGCCACCAATTCATTAGAAGCTTGTCGCCTGTACCGGTGATTTTAGTTTATTCGCTATTGGTACATGGTAGCTTTAGGTGTCTCGTAGTACTTACTGGATTAGCAGTTCATCCTTTATGTTTTATGTTAGGGATGGAAGCATGGCAAAATAATTGAATACAAGATTTAACGAGAAAAAATCCTTACAGGAAAAAAATCACGGGAAATAATTCACTATCTGTTCTAATGTTTACATGTACAAGGGGTTAAGACTTGTTAGGGTTAGAAGCACAGCAAAATAATTGAAGACAAGATTTAACGTGAAAAAACCCTTACGGGAAAAAAACCCACGAGAAACAATCCACTATCTGTTCCAATGTTTACATGTACATGGAGTTGGTTTATATAGTCAAAAGAGTCCTAGTTAAAAAAGATTTGACTCCTAACAAATTACAGATAAAATCAAAAGATATGGTAGTTAGAGATATTCGAGTTATCTCCAACAAACCTACCATTAACTCAAAATCTTTAACAAAATTGTTTATGGAAAACCCCAAAGGGAAGCACCATAAATACAGTATGTTGAAAGTCCAAAGGACTAATGAATAAGGAAGGCTAGAACAGTCAATCCAAACACTTATAGTGCAAAAAACCACAAAGGGTATGAAAGACTGAAACAGTCTTATATAAACGCTTCTCATGAAGCAAGAGTGAGCAAATCATCAGTAGGTCGAGAGAAAGACTAGAACAGTCAATCTGACGAATACTAATAAAAGGATACCCCAACAGTAGCGCCCTCCCGCCCGCCGGCCGAATCGCTGCGAGATCGCGCAAGGCATCCGCTCCCGACCGGCAGGGAAGCGAATCCGACAGCACGGCGCTCCCGCCCCATCTTGGCGGGCGGGATCTCCGACTCAACCAAACCAAGGTGACAAGCGCCGAGTGCGCGTGTCGTCCTCACCGCCTACCGCCACGTACCCTCGAATAAGGTCAATCGGGCGACTATACAAGGCGGTAGCTCCTTCCCAAGAAGATCGGTGGATCAGAAGACAAAGCTTCGGCCCATCAACGATCCACGTCAAGACGAGCGCGCGCTCCCTCGGCGGCACCAGCGCCACGCACCTCGGCGTCGGCGATTCGTAAGGATCACAGAGGGCAAGCACGCTACTTCGGAAATACCTAACCTCCACGACCACCAAGGCTACCAACCCGGCATGGGCAAGGCGGGTGGCGACCGATCCACGGGACGAAGGGCCGGAGCTCCTAGCGTAGGTCGCCTCCTTTCCTCTAACTCGATGTAACCTGCCTTCCTTACGTATAAAAGGAGGCGGTGTGAACGATCGAGAGGGGCAACGAGCAAGAACAAGAAAGGGAGAGCGCTATCAAACCCTCTCGCTAAGCCATTGGCATTCTCGCTTGTAAAACTTTGTGCGATCATCTGTACCAAGAGTAATACAACACCACACACGAATCGAGTAGGGACCTTGGCCGAACCAAGATACATCTTGGACTCACGAGTCTAACCATTCAGGAGTGGACGCGCGACCCCTAGACTTACAAATTTACTTGCCGCGCTCGGCCTAAAACGCCGCGGTTGGCGCGCCAGGTGGGGATTTCGCGTCTTCATCACCATCTCCGGATTCCGTTTATCTCCCCGATGGCATCCACCCCTGCGCGGCGGCATGATGCGGCGGGAACCGGATCGCTTTGGCTCCTCGACTTCGCCGTCACCCCGACGGGAGGCTCACGCTTCGTCCCCGCGTCTCCGAAAGACAGCGCGCCGAGAGCTTAGGCGTCCTCTCCGCGACCGCTAAGCTCGGCAGGCGCCCTGCGCCCCGGCGGAACCGAGGAGTGCTCGCCGCGGTCGCGAAAACTCCGTAGGCGGGTGGGTGACCATGTCACCCCGTAGGCTCGCGCCCGGTGGCGATGGTGGCTACATGCCAACCTCCGTCCACGAGTTCTTTGGAAGACTCTTCCACCACGGCCCGGCTCCGACGCGAGTATCCGCCCGCAGCGGCACTCGCGAGTGCAACGTGGCGAGCCTGGCCGATTTGGTCGTAGCCACCGCGGCTCGACGGTCCCCGTCCGGCGCCGAGGCACAGGAGGGGAATACAGCAGCGAGCCTTGGCCCGAACGCGCGAGCTCGCCCGCCGAGCCCAACGGCAACGCGAGAGCCGGAGGAGCGAAGGCGAGCTCGGCCGGCTCGAGCCGACACGAGCAGGCGAGCCCGAGCCAGCGCAAGTCTTGGCGGCGCGCGCGCGCGCCAAGAAGCACCACAAGTCGGGGCGAATCCGGCGCCGCTTTTTCCTCACGCGAGCAAAACGTGGTGCGGCCGCAATCTTTGCTCCGAGGCCTTCCGAGCCGCAAACCCGGAGGCGAGCTACCTACGGAACCTTGGGTGGTGGAGCGCAGCGTGGCCGTCGCAAGACATCTGAGCCTCCGCTCCTACCACACCGGCGCTCGCCAGGCCACGGGCCCGTCTGCCGCATGAGCCGGTTGGGTGCGGCCAAGACCGCGCCCACCATGAACCACCCGGGCCTCACGCACCCGGTGCGCGGCGCCTCGGTAATGCCTCGACATCCGCGCCACCCTCGGCGCGAAGAAAGATAGCGCGGGACGCCGCCAGCTCACGTGTTGCGGATGGTGGCGCCACTACCGCAGCCCGAGCCACGATGGTCCGGACCACGGGCTTTTTGCCAAGGGATCCGCCAGCGATTTCCGCCCGGTCGGCGCCTACCAACATTGCCAAGTACAGGGCCACCAACCTGTGTGTCGGCTCAAGATACCGGCTCGCATGTCGGGTGAGAGCGACGGATGATCTCTTCATCATCCAAGCCTCCCCATCTACCTCGCGGACTCGGCTCGAGCTCGCTCAGTACCGCCGCCAAAAGCTGTCGAGGCGGGGTGACTTGAAGAATCTCTTCGTCGGTAACTTCGGGGCACTTACAAGCGCCACGAAACTCCGACTGAAGGGCTGCAAGCGGCGAGCCGGGAAACCTCGGGACTACATCCGCGGTTTTCCGCCATCAACGAGCTCCCGACATCTCCGACGCCGATGTCGTGGGAGCCTTCATCTACACCTCTCGCAAGGCCTTGGTGCACAAGGTGGTGCCTCAAGCCCAGACCACCAAGGAACTCCTCGACATCGCCACCAACCACGCCTCCGCGAGGAGGCCGTAGGGCTATTTTCGAAGGAGGAAAGGCCAGCAGAGCCCGGCGTCAAACCGGTCCCCCCGACCGCTTCAACAAGCGGGCGACACGGAAGCGGATCCGTGAGACCAAGTGGTCGCCACGGCCGACCGCCTAGCCAGCGGTAGCGCGCCGGCCGCCGCCCCACCACGCCGAGAAATTGATGGACGGCCCATGCCCAAACCATGGGTTCTCCGTCAAGCACAAATCACCGGGGCTGCGAAGTCTCGAGGCGCTATCTCTCTAGCGTCCCCACCACGCGCAAGCAAAGGAAAGAAGCCCGCCGCGGCCCGCTGAACGGCGGAGAAGAAAGCGACGACGAGTTCCCCGAGCCCGACGGCGCCTCATGATCTTCGGAGGACCGGCTTGCTACGCCGACAAGCGTCGACTCAAGCTCGCTATGCGAGGTCCACACCGTCGCGCGGGCGCCCCCAATATCTTCGGTGGTGGAGTTCGATCACCTTTGATCGGACCGATCACCCGATCGCGTCCACGGGGAGGTACCGCTAGTGGTCGACCGTCGTCGAACGGCGCCTCACGAAGGTCTTGATGGGCGAAGCGGCGGCCTTAACATCCTCACGTTGAGGCGTTCGGCGCTATGGGGTCCGCTCAAGCCTCCGGCCAAGCAAGGCACCTTTCCATGGCGTCATCCCGCCGACAAGCCCATCCACTCGGGCGGTCGACGCCGTCACCTTCGAGGCCGGAAACTTCCGCACCGAGACCCTCACCCGAGGTCGTGGATTTCCCGGCGCCTACCACGCCATCTGGGAGGCCATGCTACGCCAAGTTCATGGCGATCCCACCACGCCTACCTCAAGTGAAGATGCGGACCGCATGGAGTCATCACGCGGCATCGTCTTTCCGGCTGCCTTCAAGCTCGCGAGCGGCGGTGCGAGCTCGCCTCAGCGATCGTTGCCTCTGCGAACTCAACAAGCTCGGAAGGAAGCGCCGAGTCCGCCCTCGAATCCGACCGTCGGCGGGATCCTTCAAATCCGTCGAGGACACGAAGGAGGTCACGGTCGATCCACGTGATCCGACCAAGACCGTCTTGGTCGAACCACGCCCCGCCAAATAGGAAGCGGCGCTCGTCGACTTCCTCCGCACTAACAAAGATGTCTTCGCATGGAGGTCCTCCGACATGCCGGGCATTCAAAGGAGGTCGCCGAGCACTCCTTGAGCGTCCGACGGGCTCAAAGCGGCCGCCCAACGCTGCGCCCGCCGACGAGGAAAGGCGCAGGTTATAGGAGGAGATCGCCAAACTCTTGGCGGGGTTAAGTAAAGAGGTGCGCCACCACGAGTGGCTATCCAACCTGTACTTGTAAAAAGAAGAACGGGCAATGGAGAATGTGTGTTGACTATATGAGCCTCAACAAAGCATGCCCCAAGGACCCATTCCCCTTACCTCGCATCGACTAAGTCATCGACTCCACCGCTGGGTGCGAGTCTCTTTCCTTTCTGGATGCCTACTCGGGCTACCACCGATTGCGCTAAAGGAGTCCGACCATTTCGCGACTTCCTTCATCACTCCGTTCGGCTCGTTACGCTATGTCACAATGCCCTTCGGCACGAAGAACGCGGGCGCTACATACCAGCGATGTATGCAAACGTGCTTCAATGACCGGATCGGCCCATAGCGTTGAGGCATATGTCGGCGATATTGTCGTAAAGACCGGGAAGGTGACGACCTTATCGCCGACCTAGAAGAGACTTTCGCGAACCTTCGGCGGTTTCGCATAAAGCTCAACCCAGAAGTGCGTCTTGGGTCCCCAAAGGAAAGCTCTTAGGCTTCATCGTCTCGAGCGAGGCATCGAGGCCAATCGGAGAAGATCTCGCGATCGCAAGGATGGGCCCGGTCGGCAACCTCAAAGGGGTCGGTGGCCGGATGCCGGCGGCTTTGAGCCGTTCGTGTCTCGCCTCGGCGAACACGGAATGCCGCTACAGTTGCTCAAGAAATCCGACCGCTTGATTGGACACACGAGGCTCGGGAGGCCCTCACCCGCTTGAAGGCCTTCTGTCCTCGCCTCGATCTGATCGCCGGCACGGGTGAACTGGTGCTCCTCTACATCGCCGCCACTACCCAAGTCGTCGGTGCGGCCCTCGTGGTGGAAGCGGCGGAAGAAGGCCGTGAGCTCAAGGTACAACGGCGGTCTACTTCATCGATGAGGTACTTTCCGAGTCCAAGACTCGGTACCACAGTCGCGAAGTTACTCACGCGGTGCTCATCGCAAAGAGGAAACTCGTTCACTACTCGATCAACACGCCATCACCGTGGTGACCACGCCCCACTGGCGAGATCATCCACAATCGCGATGCCTCGGGAAGGATAGCCAAATGGGCGCTCGAGCTTAGCGGCCATGGCATAATATCGTCCCTCGGACGGCGATCAAGTCGCGAGCTCGCCGACTTCGCCGCCGAGTGGACCAAGCCGAGCACCACCGGTGGTCGAAGACCCGTCTTGGACAATGTACTTGACGGGTCTTACACCAAGAATGGCGCGGCGCGGAGTAAATCATCATCTCCCCACTCGAGAGCGAGCTCAATCGCCATTAGGTTGCTCTTCGACGCGACCAACAACATTGCCGAGTCTGAGGCTCGTCAACGGTCTCGGATCGCCGACCTCGGTGCTCGCCGGCTCGCCCACGGGGACTCCAAGCTTGTCGTCGACCAAGTCATGAAGGCTGCGGGCCCGAGACGCCCGCATGGCCGCGTCTTGTCGAGAATCACGCCGGCTCGAGGAGCGGTTCAAGGGTTTCGAGCTTCACCATAGCTACCGACGCTACAATGGCGAGGCCGATCACCGCCAATCTTGCCTCCAGAGAGCCCGTCCCGCCCGGATCTTCGTCTCGACCTCCTGCGGCCTTGTCCGGTGGACTCGCGCGGTGGCGGCCACCCGACCAATCCAAAGACGGTCGCCCGGCCGACGCCGCGATCGGGCGTAGACTTGGCGGATCTGCCGCGGTGTGCTAGCGCTTGAGTCCGATCGAGGAGGCCCTACATCGACCGCTTGACGGACGGGTCACTTCCCGACCGACCGAGGCGGCGCCTCGCCCGCGAGCAAAGTCCTTCGTCTGATCGGCCTGGACCTCTACAAAGGAGTCCCTCCGGTCCTCCAAAAATGTATCTTGACCAACCAAGGAAAAGCAATTCTTTGGGCGACATACGGTAGTCTGCGGTCACCACGCAGCACCCGATCTCTTGTGGGAAAGGCCTTTCGACAAGGTTTCTCTTGGCCAACGCGTGTGTCGACGCCGAGCATATCGTGACGCACTGCGAAGGATGCGATTCTTTGCTCGGCGGACACATCGCGACCCAAGCTTCTGAGGCGATCCCCATCCGTGGCCTTTTGCCGTCGGGGACTCGATTTGGTCGAACCTTCAGAAAGCGCCGGGCTTCACCCACTGCTCGTCGCGGTAGATAAGTTCACCAAGTGGATAGAGGCCAAGCGGTCGTGGCGCCACGTCGGTACAAGCGACCATCTTCTTCCGCGACATCGTTTTTAGGTTTGGAGTCCCAAACTCCATCATCACCGACAACGAACACGTTCACGGGAAGGAATTTCGAGTTCGTGGCGACTTCAACATCCGTGTCGATTGGGCGCAGATAGCCCATCCGCGGACTAACGGTCGGTCGGCGCACTAACGGCATGATCCTTCAAGGACTCAAGCGCGGATCTTGATCGGCTCAAGCATTTCGCGGTATTTGGTAGCCGAGCGCCTCCGTCCTCGGAGTCTGCGGACCACGCCGACCGGCGGCCGGGTTCACACCCTTCTTTATGGTGTTGTGGCCAAGCCGTTTTGCCCATCGACACGGAATACGGCTCCCGAGATTGCAAGCCTTCGATGAGGCTCGGGGCTCGCCGCAACAAGGCGCCATCGACCGGCTCGGCGAGGCGCGGCGTGGCGAATCTGCGGTCGGCGGATATCAACAAGCCTGCGCGCTACCACGGCCGCCAAGTTCGAGGGCGATCCTTGGTGGCTGGCGACTTGGTTCTGCGTCGGGTCGGACAACCAAAGATAAGCACAAGTGGCGCCCCCGGAGGTCCTTTCACCGTCGTGGAAGTTCTCCGACCGCACCTTCCGACTCAAGGACGCCGATGGTCGCATCCTCCTAATGCGGAACATTGAAAAGTTAAGGCGATTCTATCCCTAAACTCTTTTCCTCTTCCTAGCATGCTCTTTACCTTCTTCCTTCCGAGCACACGGTGGTCGTGCGACGACTCGAAGTGCCTTCAGCGCCCGTTCAGTGCTCCGGTCGGCACTGCGCGGGTTGATGACCCAACCGACCACAAGGTCCTTCCGGCGGTAACTCCTTTGACCCAAGTGCTCTGACCTCGCCCGGCTATGGTTGCTAACACTTGCGGAAGAAGGAAGTACCGAGTGGAGTGACCTTTGGGTCGGCAGGAACACTCCTCCCGCACGAACTCGGCTATCCCACGCGCTTATGAGGGTGCGTGACCCGTGGTCATGAGGTCCATCCGGCGGTAACTCTCTCAACCCAAGTGTTACGGCCTACGCCCCAGCGGCTATGGTTGCTAAGTAGCACTTTGCGGAAGAAGGAAGTGCCCGAGTGGAAAGATCCCTGGCCGGTCTAGAACACTCCTATCCCTCACAAGTGCGCCTAACCGCGGCATAGCCAAGTCTCCAATCCACCTCGCTCCTCCCAAAACAACCCGACCTACGCATAAGTGGCCCCTGCGGTCCTTAGGGCTATGGTCGGCCAAACGCTCATCCTAAATACGAAAAAGGACGAGGGACGATTCTGGGACTTGATAATTTCAAGATTGTTTAAATAACGGTCTTTACAATCTAAGAAGGATAAAGCTAACTTTTTCTACTCTTCTTGGCGCGGCCGTGGCGAGGCGGAGAGTTGGTCGCCTCGGCTTCTGGAGGCGGCTGCGGCGGATGCGGTGGCGATCTCCGGCGTCGCGGTTCAACCAAGAGCTCGAACCGTCGATCTCTCGTCGATCCGGTTCCGCTCGCCGCCCCACCACCGCGAGGTCGATGCCGTCGTAGTACGAGATGGTGTTGACGGCGCCGATGAAGCTCAAGCGCGGCGCCGGTGACCACCGCCTCTTCTACGGTCGGCACTCGGGCGGTAGCGGGGCAAGGGCACTCGGGCTGCCGGCTCCAGGATGCGATCGCGGACCTCGACCGGCCTTGCGGAGGGCCTCGGCTCGGCGCTCATCTCGCCCGGCCGTCCTCGGCAACCTTCAACGCCGCCGGGCCTCGTCCGGCCACGATCGCGTCGCGCGGCGGCGGCCGTTCTCTGCGCCTCCACGGCGACGCCGATTCTTCTGCGCCTCTGCGGTGCGGAGATTTTGGATAAGTTCGCCCGTGGGTCGTACCCCAAACTTAATTGAAGAATTGAGACACTTACCGGCGCGGAGTTGGTCGATTGCGGCTTCCGACTTGGCGCCTCGTATGAAGTCTTGGCTCGGCGGCTCATACGGCGATCGCGCTCGGGCGAACTCGGCGGCGTCCCCGAGCCTTGTTCGCTCGGTCGCGGGCGTGTTACTGCGTCTGCGCGATCCTCCGCGGCAAATGCGGCATCCTTAGCCTCGATGGCCTCCATCGGGAGGACTCGGTTCCGCCACTTTCGCCCTCAAAGCCTTGGCTCCTAGGCGCTCATCATGAAGGGCCTGTGGCCTCTTCAAATCCTTGGCGGATCACCACCGCCTCCGACCGCCTAATGCGCGAGGCCTCTGGGCTAGCGCGACTCAAGGCGCACCATTGCACTCTCCGCTGCACTCGCCCACGATTGTCGAGCGCTGCAGAGCTTCGACCGACGCACGGCGATCCATAAGTCTTTGCAAAAATGTGGACACTCCGTTAGTCGCGGAAGAAGCGTCAAAAATGTGCAGCGAATCGAACTTTTGGTGACCTACAGGCGTGGTGGACTCCCGACCATCATATCCAAAGGCTACGGTGGAAGACTTGAGCAAGGGCTAGACCTTCACGGATCGCCTATCTCTCGGCGTCGGTAGCGCCTTGCCGAAAGGTGGCCCGCTCGCTCTCCTCGCCTCACCCATGATGCCCGACAGGAATTACACCCGGCGCGCGCCTCGCTCGCCGGTTCGGGCGGGGACGCCACCGCCCAAAGCACCATGGGCAAGGGTGGCGAGGTCAACCTTCAGAATCCTCGGCGACTGCGCTGAGGGCATCGGTCGGCACCTCCACGGGCGAGGTCGGGCACCTTCGTCGCCGGCTCGCCACGATTGGCGCGATCACCGGCAAGCGCCATTGTCTCATCCTCGAAGCAGCGATCACGTCGTCGGAGGGGTCCCGCCGAGGCGCGGAAGTTCTTCTTGGGCACGACCTCGGGTGGGGCTCTGTCCCCTCGGCGATCGCGCCCTCGGACGCCGACGCGCGACCTTCGCCAAACCCAACCGGGTCACCGAAATCACACCGCCGTTACTTGCGGGGCGATGTGGCACGCCCACGATCACCCCAAGATAGGTATTGCCGACGTTGCAAAGATTCAAAAGTCGCTCGGCGGCTTTGCCAAAAGAAAAATGCTCCAAAAATAAAATAATAATACACTTACAAGGCGGCGGGTGCGTGCACGCGCGCCTCTTTTGCCGCCCCGCCAAAGTCGTCGGCCGATCGCTTCCTGAAGCCACCTCCGGTAGAGACGCTGCGGCGGCCGCAAGCGCAAGATCACCCCCACCGAGGATCCGTGGCCACGGGCCCGTGATGCCGCCTCGGCCGAGTCCACACTCGGGCGCCGCCGATCGGCAGTCGGGAAAAACCCACCATAGGGGTGGCGGAGGCACTCCCGCCATTGTCGATGGAAGTCGTCCCCACGGCGGTGGTCTCGACACATCCTCGCGCGGCTGCGCCGCGTCGTTCCTTACTTTTCTTCCTCCTCCTTTCCTCCTTCCGCTTCTTGCGGGAGGAGTCGACCTGCTAGTCCTCGCCGGGCGGCTCGCGCTTCCTTATCCCGGGAGCGGCGCTGGGAAGACATCCCCATGAGCCCCGAGAGGATGCGGGAATGTCGGTCAAGTCGCGAAGAGAGAAAAAGAAGCGAAAGGAATTTCACCGGCTTACGGTTGTGAAAAAGCGCGAGAATGGCTCCGGTGGCCATCCGCGACCACATGGCCGCTGCCGCCAGTAACGGCCGCCACCCGAGCCTCCACCTCGACGCGGCGGCTCGGGTTCGCCATCTCGCCCGGTCGGACGGCCCGCATACGGAGCAAGTGCGGCACGTGCACAAGTGGTTGCACGCGCATCCCCATGAAGGCGCGCACAACCACGCCCCCGGTGAGCCCCGCCTCCTTTGAGCCCCGATCGCTCCACGATCGGGGCGGCTTGTTCTTCTCCCTCTTTTGGCGCCCGGTTCCACCGCTCCTCCGCCACGGAAGCTCTCCGGTGAAGCGTATATTTATCGCCGACGTTTGAGCGTAGAGCCATTGAACGCCACCCTTGTTAGACGAGGCGGCTTTACCTCCGGTACTCCGTGCTCGGCCGGGCGAAGGTGGAGGGCGAGCCACCCAGCGCGCCAAGGCCCGACGGCTTTGTCCTTCGAGCCTTGCACGGAAGAAGTGCCTCCACAACGCCCAGTCGGCTCGATCCCCAAGAAGGCCGCGCGGCGTGATGAAGATGGCAATGTGGAGGACCCCATTAGGGTTGAGATGGTGCGCCTCCACCTTGTAATGAAACAACGACCCCGGACGAGCGGGTGCGTGGCGAGCCAAAGCGCTCGAAGAACGAGGCGAGCACCACGATCTCGTCGCCCGCGGCGGGGTGGTAGCCCCGGTCGGCACCCTCCGGTAGGAAGGTCTGCGGCATGAGGAAGCCCTTCTTCACCAAGCCGAAGCGCCTGTTGTCTTGCGCGAGCACTCCGCCACGACATCTTCACGGGGAGACGCGGTGGAAGGTGAGAAAGAAAGGTCGGGTTTTCTTTCCTTAGCTCTGGTGCTCTTCTTGTTTGAGGCAGAGACGAAGGGCAAGAAAGCGTGACCACTCAAAGCACCCAACGGGCGTATTTATAGAGGACGAGCGAACGCCGCCAGCGGCGCCCGTCAAGCGAGCGTCGCGACCACCTCGTCTGTCGCGCGGCTGGTAACTCGGTTTCCAATACCACTCCGCTTTTAATCCTGTCTTGTCGGCGTCAAGGGCCATAAAGACGCCGCCCGAACAACGTGTCCGTAACCTCTCGATCTCGCCTTTAGGCCGGAGCAGTTGCTCGGGCGCGCGAAGCCCATCGGGCCGCCGCGGCCCAAGGCGGCAAAGCTTTGTGGCTTGCGCCAGGGCCTAGCGACAGTGTGGGTTCAAAAGGCCTACCCCACGAGATGGGTATAAAGCCGCCCGACAAAACTTGAGCAAGGGGCGGTATGAGGTGAGCCCACGGTGGGCCCTCGGTTAGGTCGGTGACGGCCTAATCACCTCTACTCGCGTCCGAGACCATACTTCACACTCTCCCGGAGCTCATCAATGAGCGACACCACCGGGTGCTCTGGGTGGTGGACGACCTAGAGTCCATACGGATTGAGTAAAGAAAGGTTTTTATGGGTCGCCCCACGCAGGGCAGGACACCCTACTGCGGGACCGTCCGCTCGGAAGGGTCCCCTTGGCGGGACCTCCGGGACCCACTCGGACTACCGCTATTAGCTCCACGAGCACGGCGTTCAAACCAACGCAGTAAACGCGCGCGCTCATCCCTCCAGTCCCACACTGCGGATGGGGTATACATGTGGGATAGACGGCGGCCATTCCTTCGCGGCTATCCTCGCCCGACGAGGACTCGAGAAGGATGCCCCACGTCGGCCACGACGGTAGCGAGCACTCACGTCCGGCCACGACGGTAGCGAGCACTCACGTCCGGCTACGACGGTAAGCGAGCACTCGCGTCCGGCTACGACGGTAACGAGCACTCACTTTGTCTAGCTACGACGTTAAGCGAGCGATCGGACACCGAACCTCACAGAGGCATCCGGTCGTCCCGCCGACCAAGGCACTCGGACACCGAACCTCACAGAGGCATCCGGTCGCCCCTGAGACCAAGGCACTCGGATACCCGAACCTCACGGAGGGTCGTCCCGCCGACCAAGGCACTCGGACACCGAACCTCACAGAGGCATCCGGTCGTCCTGCCGACCAAGGCGATCGGACACTAGAACCTCACGAGGCATCCGGTCGTCCCGCCGACCAAGGCACTTTGTCTAGCTACGACGTTAAGCGAGCACTCGGACACCGAACCTCACAGAGGCATCCGGTCGTCCTGCCACCAAGGCGATCGGACACTAGAACCTCACAGAGGCATCCGGTCGTCCTCGCCGACCAAGGCCTTTGTCTAGCTACGACGTTAAGCGAGCACTCGGACACTCGAACCTCACGAGGCATCCGGTCGCCCCGCCGACCAAGGCGATCGGACACTAGAACCTCACAGAGGCATCCGGCCGTCCTGCCGACCAAGGCACTCGGACACCGAACCTCACAGAGGCATCCGGTCGCCCCTGCCGACCAAGGCCTTTGTCTAGCTACGACGTTAAGCGGCGGTCGGACACTAGAACCTCACAGAGGCATCCGGTCGTCCCCGCCGAGCCAAGGCACCGTCTAGCTACGACGTTAAGCGAGCGATCGGACACGAACCTCACAGAGGCATCCGGTCGTCCTGCCGACCAAGGCACTCGGACACCGAACCTCACAGAGGCATCCGGTCGTCCTGCCCACCAAGGCACTCGGACACCGAACCTCACGAGGCATCCGGTCGTCCCTGCCGACCAAGGCCTTTGTCTAGCTACGACGTTAAATGAGCGATCGGACACTAGAACCTCACAGAGGCATCCGGTCGTCCCTGCCACCAAGGCCTTTGTCTAGCTACGACGTTAAGCGAGCACTCGGACACCGAACCTCACAGAGGCATCCGGTCGTCCTGCCACCAAGGCACTCGGACACCGAACCTCACAGAGGCATCCGGCCGTCCCTGCCGACCAAGGCCCGTCTAGCTACGACGTTAAGCGGCGATCGGACACTAGAACCTCACAGAGGCATCCGGTCGTCCCTGCCGACCAAGGCACTGTCTAAGCTACGACGTTAAACGAGCACTCGGACACTAGAACCTCACAGAGGCATCCGGTCGTCCCTGCCGACCAAGGCACTGTCTAGCTACGACGTTAAACGGGCACTCGGACACCCGAACCTCACAGAGGCATCCGGTCGTCCTGCCGACCAAGGCACTCGGACACCAGAACCTCACAGAGGCATCCGGTCGTCCTGCCGACCAAGGCACTCGGACACCCGAACCTCACGAGGCATCCGGTCGCCACATCGACCGAGGCACCATCCACAACGATTAAAATTAAAGCAAACTCATCGCGAGACATTTTCATAAAGAAAAGAAAATTTCATTATAGGCCAACAGCTCAAACTTTACACAACTTTACACGATGATCAAGCGGATATAAGAGTGGCCACGCCGCTGCAGCAGGACTCTACCCACGCCTAGAACCTATCAAACATCCGTGCGGCATCGGTGGCACCGACGGCATCTTGGTAGGCCCTTGCGGTCGGCGGGATACCGCCACGGCGCGAAGCAACACGCCGATGCCTCTGCTGCCGTTCGGCGACATCGGCGCGGCCGCACTAACTACGGTCGGCGCCCTTGCGCCATCGCCTCGAAGGGCCCCTTACACGCCGAGCCTCGGGCGACCTCGGCGGTAGCGTCAGCGGAGCGGCGTCGCTGGCTGCGGCTTCTTCCTCCACGAGCTCGTCCATCGCTGGTCGAACTCAGCCCAAAGCTCGGCAGAGGATCTTCTTCTTCCACCGTGGCGCCATCGCCGAAGCTAAAGACTAGAGGATGTCTGAAGCCATTTGAAAGAACAAAAGAAAAGCTCGCCCCTTCAAGCAAGCTACACGCCACGATATATATATCCGGACGAAGGGAGGCTAAGCGTCTCGAGTAAATGCGGTGCCGAAAAGCGAAGCATCCTTCACCGTAAACCCGAGGCGATCAAGAAGACGAGC
Source organism: Otatea glauca (assembly GCA_036346275.1). Classification (NCBI taxonomy): domain Eukaryota; kingdom Viridiplantae; phylum Streptophyta; class Magnoliopsida; order Poales; family Poaceae; genus Otatea; species Otatea glauca. The sequence goes on along the minus strand of CM070718.1, from coordinate 7,229,983 downwards.
GGTAGCGCGCGCGCCAAACTATGCTCGGCATGCGCAACGAGGCAAGTAAAGCCCGGCGGTTCAAATGCCCGGCCAAACTCGGGACATTATCGGATCAACGGCACATCGACGGAATCGCTAATCGGATCGGTGGACCGACCTACGAGCCCGCCACCACTTTCGTCAAGTTCAACCCCAACCGACTGCCAAATCGCTTGGGAGTTCGGGGCTCTTGACGAATACTAATAAAAGGATACCCCAACAGTCGCGCCATGGCCCGCCACGACCGAATCGCTGCGAGATCGCGCAAGGCATCCGCTCCCGACCGGCCGGGAAGCGAATCCACCAGACAGCGCTCCGACCCATCTTGGCGGGCGGGATCTCCGACTCAACCAAACCAAGGTGACAAACGCCGAGTGCCGCGTGTCGTCCTCACCGCCTACCGCCACGTACCCTCGAATAAGGTCAATCGGGCGACTATACAAGGGCGGTAGCTCCTTCCCAAGAAGATCGGTGATCAGTAGAAGACAAAGCTTCGGCCCATCAACGATCCACGTCAAGACGAGCGCGCGCTCCTCCCGAGGCGGCACCAACGTCACGCACCTCGGCGTCGGCGATTCGTAAGGATCACAGAGGCAAGTACGCTACTTCCCGAAATACCTAACCTCCACGACCACCAAGGCTACCAACCCGGCATGGGCAAGGCGGTGGCGACAGATCCACGGGACGAAGGACCGGAGCTCCTAGCGTAGGTCGCCTCGCTTCCTCCTAACTCTCGATGTAACTTTGCGCCTTCCTACGTATAAAAGGAGGCGGTGAACGATCGAGGGGCAACGAGCAAGAACAAGAAAGGAGAGAGCGCTATCAAACCCTCTCGCTAAGCCATTGGCATTCTCGCTTGTAAAACTTTGTGCGATCATCGTACCAAGAGTAATACAACACACACACTGGCTGGAGTAGGGACCTTCACCGAACCAAGATACATCTTGGACTCACGAGTCTAACCATTCAGGGAGTGGAACGCGCGACCCCCTAGACTTACAAATTTACTTGCCGGCGCTCCCGAAAACGCCGACACAATCCAAACACACAGCTGTTAACAAAAGCAGACGAAGAAATATGAGTCTTCAAGAATTCATAACCCTAGTAAAAATCTGAGTGTGCAACTCACCTCCTGAAACAAACACTCAATCGTCAAACGGCATAAGCCAAGACATCACTTGTGGTGCAGGGTAGATAGCGAAGAACACATAACATGAATTTTTTATATGCTCCACCTGGAACATAAAATTCGACAAACAACGCTCATTGAAAGAGCAACTTGCACGTGTAGCCATCACGTACATCAAACTGCCTACTAAAAATCTATGATATGGTTGAAATTGCACAAAAAATATCAATGTGAAGAAAAATTTTCGTGCCATCAATGGAGTATAAATTGCAGTAAACCCCTCATATCGAGCAAAGATAACAAAACAACGTTGTAGTATCCACGCAGAAACAAACTCCTTGTACTTTAAACCTTCATCTCAAATTGACATCGGAGCAAAACCTTCATTAGAAACACTCTGAAGAGTATAATGCTACCAGTAGAGTGTCACCAAATTCCAAATTAACGTTACCAAAACCTCTATAATAGTCAACATATCCAAACAGTGATTAAAACACCAAAATCAGTTGTCTTTTCAACTAACATTATTTATTTATTTTTCTCCAAAGTTGACGATGAAACGTCAAAGAAACCGACGATGAAACGTCGAAAAAAACCGATAATGAATCCTTGAATAAATTTGCAAGAATCCGCCAATAATAAATCCCATATGAATGCTGAACTATACATGAATATCCCACCAAGAATATGCATAATAGCCTAAACTGTGCATGAATAACGTCAATAATATGCGTGGCAATCAGAATTTGTGATGAAAATCCACTAATAATAAGCACAAAATAATAGACATGAAATAATAAGCATACATAATATCCAGTCAATAATAGGCATAATAATGAGATTTGCCAATAATAAGCATAAAAGCCTAAAACTGCATTGAAATCCACAAATAATATGATTAATCTCGTATGAAATATCGTCAATAATATAGACTAAGAGCTGAAAACAGAAGCTTAAGTCAAACTGAAGCCGGAGCCGAAGATTAAGCCGATCTGAACAGAGAAACCGAAGCCAAAGTGCTCAAGAGCCGGTGAACTAGAAGCTGAAGTGCTTCGGAGCTGGAGCCGGACTTCAATGCGGTTTGAGATTGCTTTGAGGTTTGGATGGACAAAAAAACCGATCGAATCTTTTTTAATGGGCAAGCTTGGTCACGGGTGAAGAAGGCGGTCGGTCGGCACGGAGAGCGGAGCCGACGTCGGATGCGGGTGGCTCGGCGGGAAGGCCGGGAGCGCGAAGGCAACCGGCCACCCGCACGAGATAGCCAAGGTGCGGGCCGGCATGGAGGAAGGCGGAGTCAGGGAAGGCCCGATGGGCCGGCGTGGTGTCCGTGAGCAGAGGACGGCTGCACTGGGCAAGGCCGACCGAGGCAGCTTGGAGGAGGGCCAAGCGGCGAGGATGGCGGTGAGCGGCCGCAGCTTGGAGGGCAACACCAGGTGGCACCGGCGGCTTGGAAGCCGGCACGAAGGCGCAGACGTCGATGGCTAGTTCGAAGGCTGGCGGGACCGACGGCGGCTGTGACGGGTGAGCCGGCGGGGCGGCTGGCGCCATATGGCAATGGAGACGCGAAGTGACCGGCGCGAGCACGGAAAGAGGCCGGAGCTTGGGCCAGAGGAGGGTAGCGTTGCGTCGGTGAGCGACCAGAGGAGGCCTGAGGCCGTGGAGGAGAGCGGTGCCGGTAGGGATGAAAACGGAAATGGAATTTTCGATGAGAAAAACATAAATGGAAGACCTTTTTCAGAAAAGAAAAATGTCTGTACGAAAACAGAAATGGAATTTTGTTTATCGGAAACAGAAATAGGAGAGCTATTTTTGACGAAAACGGAAATTATGTATAAGTAAAACCAGAAATTCTGTCAGAAACTTGGCCCAAAAAGGAGAATAGAGAATTTACATTTATTTTCAAATTAAAATAATTTTAAAAATACAAATGGCTCCATAGAAAATATCAAAAAAATTAAAAATTCTGTCGAATATCTAAATATAGGGTATGAGTTTGTACCGAAAATACGAAGACTATACCATATATGATCAAGCAAGCATCTAAAAACTTCGGATACCACGGGCCCGATTCTATAGGATAAGATATACGCGGAGGGGATATCTCCATACTATGAAGGACTCAATCACTTTCTCGTTACGAGGAAACCGACTCAAGTACGTCTGGTATTCAGGGAAGTTTAGATATGCTGCGAAGATCACGCGACGATAAACTCCTCATCAGCTACGATCTGGTATCCCAAACCGACTATAACTTAACCTGAGGCAAGGTTACCCCGACTATATAAGGCCGGAGGTAGATATCCTCAAAAGATAGAAAAGACAAAAAAGAGAGAGAAGATTTTTAGAGAGAGCTTTTACTAGACGCAGAGGAATCAGGAGCCGACGTACCACGCTTTGTCAATCCCTAACCATAGTTTAGTCATTGATTAGATCCAATCTTCATTGTAATTAGGGTTGGACAACTTGCTCTGTACTCGATACACCAAATACATACATCATCCGTACAGGATATAAGGTATTACTCCATCCGATAGGAGACCAGGTTTGACTACGACAGGATTCCAGCAATCGTTGCAATATACATCGCAATATCCCTGAAGGAGACGGACAGCTCCTGTTCGGACGATTGGCAAGAAGGTGATTGACCGTGGTGGGTTTGTTGGTGAGCCTAAGCCACACAGATCAGAGCACTCTGAATCTCTGCTTGCTGAGCCTGACACATTTAGCAACCAACAGGGCCGGTCACCTAACGCCATCCGATGTGAAAAAGCTCGCAGAGAGGACACTGAAAGCTAGCATACCTCAACGTCCGGCATGGCGTGGTGCAGTGCAGCTGATGAGCAAGTATACTGTAAAAGCATGCGGGTACTGCTGAGGTCCACGTTTGTTTCCAAGCACCAGCAGCGGAACGGCAAGTACGGGTGGCAGGATGTGGTGGTCGACGAGGTCATCCCGCCAAACCACGTGTGGCATGCCCCTGACCCCACTGGCCCTCCCCTCAGATCGATCATCTCTAAGGTGTTTCAATGGCGAAGCTCCGGCCGTTGTTGAGCTGTGTGTGCAGGCCGGAGCTGAAATACCTGACGAGTACCGGCCGATGATGAGGACTGATATCGTCATCCCAGACTGCATCACAGCAGTGCTCAACCGTGCACTTCTGCAGTTGTCCAGAGTCCAGATTCCAACCGAAGGCGATGTTCTCTGATGGTTGGGCCGTGTAGCAAATGCATAAGCTGCATAACATAATAGTATGGCTGAACATGATCAACCATACTTTCAAATTGAGTCGTAAATATGGTAAAGTATTCACCAAAAGGTGATCCCTGAATATCCGTCTTTGCCGGTGGCCCGGTGCCCGTCTTCTCAACGATACTATTCAATTAATATATCTTATGAACCATTTGATCACTGCTTTGCAGGTTAAACGCACGAACTAGGATGCACGACGACAAGACTGAAAGTGGAAAGGATGGCCTCTGCAACATGTACGATGTACTTCATACCATCTTGTTTAATGGCGGCAGAAGCTTTATTCTTGCCTATGCTAGACTGTGAGGCACTTACAATGGCTCTATACATGGCCATACAGATGGCCTCCCCTTTCTTCTGCCGGTACGCTTAATTGTGAGCTGATTCTTTGGATTAAACTAATCACGGCGATTTGTTCGGGTATTTATGCGCCTGGCTGTAATTAAGCATCGACTAAAAGCTGTGTACTTGTGCCCGTCCCCATGTCAACAGCTACATATATATTGCTGCCTCCGTTGGAATACATGTCATTCTAACTTTCAAATTTTTGTTTTTAAATACATATCATTCTACAATTTTGAAACAACTTTTAATTGTTTTTTCCCTTTGCATGCCCTACCATTCATTATTTCTAAGTCTATTTACTATAATGGATTAAAGTAACACGTACCATCCCAGAACAATAAGGGAGCTAATGAAGGGGGGGCAATTTGGTCATTTTGACACATGCATTGGTTGAAGCATAAAATCCTAAACCAATGTTACTTGGACACGGGATTCGGAATCCAACTCGGATTCAGGGTGTCCGATTCGGCAAAAGTTTTTTGGACACAAAAAATGCTATTTGGAATCGGACACGAGTGTCGGGATCCGATTCGGATTCAAGGTGTCCGATTCGGTAAAAAAAATTTGGACATAGGTGTTTGAGTAACACGGTCTAAAATATCATCTATTTAGAAACAAGGGGTATCATATTATCATTATAATGTATTATCTCTTTCTCTATACTTTGTAACATGCATGCACAAGCTGCTTATAATCTTTTGTAGTGCCACTTACTAATGGTGCTCTTGTAATGTTTGGAATTGTGTATCAAATGGATGGTGAGAAGTATGAGCCATGGAAAATATATACCCCCAGTAACAGATTCTAAGCATTTGCAATTATAACTTGTCTAAACCTATTTGCCAACTAGGTTAGTTACTTGAACTTAACTGCTTCAAATTTTAAAATAGGGTTTCGATAAACATCACCGGATGTTTTCTTAGCAAAAAAACATCCAAATTTTGGAGTGTTGGATCTGCGGTGAGATCCGTAAGACGTGAAAGGAGGTGGGATTGTGTTTTGATGGATGATTTGATACTTTGATATAAAGGTCTAAAATTTGAATGTTTGTAAGAAACAAAATAACCAGAAAATTTGCGCATCTTTCGTTTGAGAAGAACATATACTCACTAAGAAAAGAAGCTCCATGTTACATTATTATAGAGGTCAAAAGATGTCAGCAGCACATAATAATCTCTGATGCTGGCGCAAGCACAGAGAAAAGAGGGAGCGGCTGCAGTGCAAGTACGCATGATTGTCTCAGTATATACCTCTTCTCCCTTGCCTTGTGCTAGGGTGATTAAAATAACAGAAGTAAATACAGCTAGGAATCAACCAATGGACCATGGACGTATGGCCGGGTATCTAATGGTCCAGTTGGTTGCAGAAACTGCATAAGTGGCCGTGTATAAATACAAGGCAGCAACCACCAATCTGCCTCAGCATTCATCCCCAGATCAATCAATCTCTCCTGAGCTCCTGCACCGTAGTCATCATCACCATGGCTAGGGAAGACGAGCTCAAGGTACCACCAATCTGTAGATGCAAATATATCAATCAGCATATGAGCATATCACAAGTCACAAGTCAGTTCTTCAGTGAGTCTGCGCATCCATTGACCCGTGTTACTACTAGCTATGAACACTTGGATTTGTCGGATTTGTCATGTGCAGAGAGTTGATTTGAAAGTGAACGTGAGCTGCTGCGAGGGCTGCAGGAGGAAGGTGATGAAAGCCATGAGTTTGAAAGGTCTCGAGATCATTCTCAACTCTCAAATCTCACAAGTTCTTCGCTGTGCTGCTGTTTGCATTTGCCTCTGCTCTGTGTGCTCTTGGGACATGTTGAATTATGTTACGTGCATGGTTGCGCAGGCGTGCTGAGGACAGAGATCCACCCTTCGCTCGACAAGGTGACCGTCGTCGGCGACGTGGACAGCAGGGTCCTCGTCAAGAAGCTCGCCAAGATAAGCAAGATCGCCGAGGTGGTTTCGGCGCTGCCGTTGCGGCCGGAGGAACACAAGAAGCGCGAGGACAATGGCAGGAAGGACAGCGACGGCGGCGACAAGCCGGCACCGGCAAACGAGAAGAGCAAGGGCAAGGACACAGGCAACAAGGCGGCGGCGACGTCGTCCAAGCAACAATGCAACAAGTGCACGCAGCAGGGAGCTGCACGCGCCGATGAGACTGATCACGCTCATGGGAAAACGCCGCCCAAGGATGCTGCCGCCGCCAAGAGCAGCGATGAAGGCGACGGTTTCGTCGGCACCAATTCCTCTGTTCCCGACATACACGCGGCGACGTACCACCACCAGTACCACCGCGCCGAGCCCGCCATGGTCGTGCCGGTGCACATGCCGTACTACGTGGCGAACCCGATGCCGTACTACGCGATGCCGCCTCCGCGAATGCCTCCCCAGCTCCGGCCGCAGCCGTCCCGCTTCGACGAGGACTTCTTCAACGACGACAACACGGTCGGCTGCCGCGTGATGTGAACGTGATCGATCGAGCCCCCAAGGACGCTCTCCCCCTCCTGCCACGCATGCATGTGTAACCGATCCACAGGATCGACCGCCATGAATCAATCCGTTCCTTCGATTTCTTTGTTGAGCAAATCACATCGCAATGCATTTGCCGCAACTCTGATTCCCATTTTTTCCTTCTCCGAGGACACGAAAAAAACCCCCAAGAAACCACGCATGCGTGTGACGGCAACAACAGGGGACCTGCATGCTGTTCCAGGATTCTGTCGCTGTTGGCGTGGTGTCAACTCCGATCCGTGCGAGCACAAGAGGACGGCAAGGGAGGGAGGAGGGGAAAGCTTGGGAATATATGGTGGCGCGCGCGCCCCGCCGAGCCTTTGTTTATTCGCGCATCGGAGGAATTAAGCGGTCGCGGCTCAACGTTGGGGGTAGGTAGGGAGGGATGGAGTGAGGCTGCTTTGCCGAATTCTTTGGCCCCCGTTGGTCTCGGATTCCATGGAACTGGACCTCCCATTGCTGGCTCTGGCTCTGGCTCATCTTAGAGAGAGGAAAGAGTTGGCGCTTGTGTTGCTCGTGGAAAGCTAGCTACTGCTTGCTTGCTTGACCCGATTGTTCGTCCACGGAATAAAGCGACGGGGAGAAGGAAGACGGGACCGCACATTACACACCGTAAGGTTACAGGTTCAAATCTCGAATAACATTAGTAGAAAATACACGTAAATATCCGATCTAACCTGCAGCCGGTGGAAATTGAACTCTGATTGCAAGAGAATATATTACACCCATAAACTATCCTACAGCCGTTCTGGGAAAGCCAACCTCAGCTTTCGATATAGTCAGTAAGCCTTCAAAGTTATAGACAAATCACTTTTTAAGTGGTTTTAGGTATTAGTCAGAAGTCACATATAATTAGCAATAAATTAAATATTTGTTAAACTACAGCTATTTTTAACTTAGAAAACCATAAATTGATTTTTAAAAAAGCTACTGCTATCAAACAGGGCCTACAGTTGACACCGTGCTGGCTATTTAACCGATTAGTTCACTGGAAAAAAAGAGTTAGCGCACCACCTGCAAAACAAAAGTTAGCACACACACGCCAATGCAAGAAACCCCACTATGCAGTATGCACACACTTCGGAACACACAATCGATGATAGAAGTATAGAACTGCCCTAGCAGTAGCACCCAGCCACCCACTTTAGATGCCAATAGATGAACATGATCGGACAAAGCTTGCTAGGGAAGGAAGAACTTCCTAGGCTATAGCGGTTGCATTGCAAGAGTACTTCAATTAGACCCAGCCAAGGATTCGATGACTATTCACGATAGCGTAGACGTAGTACGTTTGAACGTGTATCCGCATGTACTTAAAAAGGGAAATTGTGAACTGGTAGATTAATATATTTTGGCCGTAGAAGTGTACGCTAGTACTGTACTACTTCCTCCGTTCTTGAATAGATGACGTTTTACGATTTTGCATTTCAACCATGGCACATATAGTAATGATCAAATCTTTCTCATTCATTAGCTCACTTATTGCTCTTAGATGGTGTGTATTACTCTATTCTACAGTAATAAATAACATTAGAGAAAATGAATGATAGTGGTATGCTAAGAAAAAAATAGTTAAATGTTGTTTTGAAATTATAGAATAACAAGTATTTAAAAACAAAATTCGAAAGTAGAATGATGTATATTTCGGAACAAAGGAAGTAGCGGAAGGAAGAACTTTCTAAACTACGGTTGTTACTGGAGTACTTCAATTAGGGACCCAAGGAGTTGGTTACTACATGCAAAAAGCCAAAGACTCAGGATGCAAGTGGGAGGTAATATGGGATAGCCGCACATTATTCATATTGACCGTAAGCATTTATGTGGGGTATTACAGCAGTCCGTGATAGGCTTATGTAGGCAATGATGCATCCACAAAACTCATGATATCTCGGCGGTGGCATTGGTCATAGAGCGCTAGGAAGCACTGCAGCAGGTGCTCGAGGCCGTTAGCGTAGTAGATGCTACACCCCAATATTTCTACCATGGACCACCAGAAGTTGGTGCAGGGGTCATCAGAGTGCTTCACCACTGAAAGCTCCCAACTACCACCATCTTCCCGACAACGCTACAGCGCCTTCTTGCGTCCGAGGAGGAAGCCGTCGTGGTTGACTTCACCAACACCTCCATCTCGTCAACACCGCTACAGCTGTACGTGTAGGACCCCTTGTCGTTGTTGAACCACCCACTATCATCGGACAACCTACTCACCAATACCGCCCTCCGAAGTAGGCGCTTGTGGCGGCGAGTGCCGTGCTCAGCACTCGGCGTCGATCTTGAGGTGAGGCGTGTCATCGTCGATGATGTACACCCTCATCGCAATGCCCTCGCTAGATCTGTCATCCCGTGTGCTGCATCGTTTTTCGAAAGTCTTGAATGGATACAGAGATAGGGATAAGAAGTGTGGGCTATGTGGGCTAAATTGTGGGCTATATAAACGTGCATTTGAGTCCACTTAAACTAGAGAAGCTAGCCCACGAAAATCTATTTACTGTTTATTATAGGGTAGAGTTAATAGGCTGACGGCCAGTCGCACAACCTACATCTGCCTTGCCCCAGTGAATAACAGGCTGACGGCCAGTCGCACAAACAAGAGCAGCAATAATGCTCATACATTTTTTTTCCTTGCGAGGGGTAATGCCCATACATCTGCCTTGCCCCAGTGAATACTACGAGTTAGCAACATCCTACGATGAATAATGGCCAAAGCAATATATGAATAGATCCCAACTTGGCAATTCGTCATGATTCCCAGACTTCAGAGTAATCTGAAGCATGAGGCCGTGCGCATATCTCCCAGTATGACAGGATCTGGAAGGATTAATAATGTAATACTGCATAATTATTCATAGTTCAAAGTGAATTTGATGAGAAGCAAGTTAACCGTGTGGTGACTCGATGATTTTTGTAGGAACTTGCTTTACTCTCACTGATACATATCAGGAGTCTTATAAAACGACTGCAAAATTACAGAAACAGACAGGGGGCAGATGCAAATCAGCACAATTTTCAGTCAAAACTATGAACTATGCTAAATCAAATCTATTGTTCATGCTTAGTACTTATTACTTCTACTGCATAACACTTTTACTTTATCAACGTAAGTAAGCTACTACCTAACTCTAAAAAAAGTGAGTCGGCAACTACAAAACTAACTCAAGATCCTACTGGTAGTACTAGCCCACGTACAAAGTGCCAGGCATTTGTCCTTGTGAATTGTAAGGTGAAAGGATAATACAACTTGTATTATACAAGTATACAGCTGATTATATTCGCACAACTAATAGTGAAACTTAATTCACGTTAGTACATCTCTCCACAACTCCTTGTTTCAAAAAAAAAAAATCTCCCCACAATTTCACCGGAATGCAGGTACTAAAGCAGAAAAAGAAAAACACGTCACATCCTAACAGAAAAAGCCGCCACGACTCCACGTGGCACCGACTTGAGTCTTGAGCTTTGACTTGTATTGACGCATTTCCTGTTATACCCCTGCTTTCGTCCCCAAATTACCCCTACAATTCGCACGCCACAGTCCCCTAATCCGCTGGGGCAAAAGAGTCATTTGCGCCCTCAAATCCTCGCCCCCGCGCTTGATTCCACCGGCGCGCGCCTCCTATATGTACCACTCCCACGCCCGCTCCCCCACCGCCTCCGCATTAGCCACGAGTTCTAGAAATTTTATCTCAGAAACAAAACCCTCGCCATTTGATCGATCGATCGCTGCGGCGCCTGATCTCCGCGTTAAGATGCAGTACGAGCGCGGAGGCGGTGGCGGCCGCGGCGGACGCCGCCACAGCTGGCCCGGTGGGGGTCATGGCGCCCGCGGAGGCGGAGGGGCCCACGGAGGAGGCGAGCCCCGCGGCGGAGGCGGCGGCGTTCCTCGCGGACGCTACGGAACAGGAGGGCGCGGTGGCCGTGGCGCTCGCGGCGGACGTGGGTGTTGGTCCGGTCGTGGGAACATGCGGGCGCCGCAGGTGTGGAGACCTCTCGACAGCAGCCGCGACGAGTACACCCCGGTGAGTGCGTCGCCGCAGGCGCCCGCGGTGCGGCAGAGCTTGACCGAGGCGGGGAGCTCTTCGGGATCCATTAGTAAGCGCTTTTCCGGATTTACTTGCGAGCGTTGTGCGGTTTCTCATGCTTTGTTCCTTCGTAATGCCCGAAGCTTAGGCGGTTGATCGACTGATTTAGGGTTTCGTGATGGTTGCTTAGAGCCTACGCTGTTTGATTTCGCGTACCTACGTGATTGATCGAGGCGATGCGTTTCTCCATGTGTCGATGGTAGAGTAGGGCGCTGCTTACTTTTTAGAATTATGGGCGTGTGATCGCAATTTTTGTTGGTTGCGTGTAGATTTTGGGTGGCATTTGCGTCCATGTGATTCTAGGTTGTTTCATTATTTTTTTATTTTGCTTTGCGATTGTGCAGTTTCTCAAGGTAGCTTAAGTTTCGTACGGTTCTGTGATGTAGTATTATAGATGCCTAAATGTGTGCTCCAGGCTTGTGAATTGAGATTGATTGAAATAAGGATGATCTCTCTGTACGATAAGCTCCATTTGGTGCATTGGCTGTATTAGAGATATAGTAGTTGTTGAGCCTTCCGTAGGAAGCATTTGATTCTTAGCTTGAGAAGGTCTGAAGGTCACTGCAATCATGTTATAGGAGAAAAGCTAGAGGGAGATGTGCTGATGGAATCGTGTACACACAAACAGAATTTTAAAACCTTTTGCAAACTTTATTCCACCATTTTGTCACAGGAGCTGATTTTTTTTAGAGGATGCACATCACATGAGAAAAGAGGAAATCCTTGTAGCTAGCACTGCAGGAGAGAAGCCTTATTTATCTTGCAGTTTCAGAAGTTTAGGACATCATATAATTCTTGAATCCTTAGATAGCTTTCAGAAGATTCGAGAGATCATTTAATTATTGCATCATCCTTAGACAGGAAATGGGTCAAGAAAGCACTCAGACTTGTTTCCACTTTCCAGTGATGATGCAGGGCCCTTCGTCTAACGCTGGACACTTCACAACTTATTTTTGGTTTATCTTAGGAGTGTGTTGTTTCACTAGTAGTCTTGGCAGATCTCAATAGAAGCTGCTCAATGCTAGGTTTGGAGAGAAAATGTAAAGGAAAGGTCACTTTAGTAGGAACTTTTTGGAGCAAGGGAATGAAAAGAAATGAATTGTCGTTCAGGGTAGCATTTACTATCCAAAGTTAGAAAGAATGGGCAATCTATTATGTGAAAATGAATCACATTAACATTCCACGTTTACTCCAGCATTCTAATTTGGAAAATTTCTGCGCCAAAACAATTTTTTTTCTTCTAACTGCTAATCCCCCTCCCCCCCTCTAGAACACATTGCGCCAAGCGAAGTGGCCAACGTCAAACTTATGGTGAACCATTTTATAGTCAACTACAGCAAGGTATCAACTATCTTCCACTATGACATAGATATCAAGCTCAACAAAGATTCTCCCGAGGCTTCAGGCACGGAGCTCTCTAAGGCAGATTTTCTTTCTGCAAAGGCTGAGCTCTTCAAGAAAGAGATCTTTCAGCAGCTGTCAGCTGTTGCATATGACGGCAAACGGAATCTATTCACTTATGCTGAACTGCCAGCTGAAAGCTTGCGCCCTGTGACTGTGACAGTTCATTCACGGACCTACAATGCATCAATAGTGTTCAAGAAGAAGCTGCCGTTGAGCCAACTCTCAGATCCGGGTGTGCGTAGAGAGGTCTTGCAGGGTCTTGATGTCATTGTGCGTGAGGCCTCCATACGGGACAAGATTATCCTTGGTCCAGCATTTTACTCACTGGACAGAAAAGTGTTCATCGGGGAGTCTGTTGTAGCTCTTAAAGGAATCCAGCAGACCCTTAAATACACTCAACGAGGGCTGATCCTATGTGTGGACTATTCAGGTATGCCATTTCGGACAGTCAGACCTGTGTTGGATCTTGTTAGAGAGTCCGTGGAGTTCTGTGGCCGCAATACATGTCTAAACGAGCAACAATGGAAATATTTGGAGTATGAGCTCAAAGGCCTCCGTGTTACTTTGAATTACCGGACGACTACTCAGAAGTACTACACTGTTCGAGGCTTGACAGCTTTATCCGCCAGCAAGATCACCTTTCGGGATCCTAAATCAAATCAGGAGGGGAGCCTTGTCGATTATTATGCTCAGCAGTACGGTAGGAAGATTGAGTATCAGATGCTCCCTTGCTTGGATTTGAGCAAGGACAAATCAAATTATGTCCCAATTGAGTTTTGTATTATTCATGAAGGACAGAGGTATCCAAAGGCAAACTTGGACAGGGATTGCGATAAAAAAAAACTGAGGCCTGTGTCTTTACCCTTAGCATTTAACCGGAAGAAGGAGATTCTGGAAATGGTAGAAGCTGGAGATGGGCCTTGCAGGTAATTGTTTGAGCATGGAACCCCTTCCACAGTTTTCAAATTAATGCCTGACCATCCGTTGTTTCTTTTTGTCAATCTGATTGCTTATCGTAATTTAATTGCTACTGTGAAAGTAGATCCAATGCAATATTTTATTTCTTGCATAAACAATACCTCTACCACAAAAAGCTTGTGCTATCATGTCTGCGAAAGAAACAGGAGATTGTAACTATGTCATTAGTCTATTTGCCAGCTCAATTGTTCTCCTTATCTAATTTGTGTTCATGTTACTTAACTGTTTGCTGTCGTATTTTTATTTGGTTAGAACCGATATTTTAACTATCTTTTGTGGGAAACGAAAGAACTGCTCTTTAGCTTTTCTTTTCAAGAAAGGAACTGATGTTTGTTATCAGGAACTAACTATCATTTTCTTTCCAGGGGAGAAATAGCTCAGAAATTTGGAATTTCTTTGGATGAACAGATGACAGAAGTCGTGGGTAGGATCCTTCCTCCCCCCATCCTAAAACTCAGCACCTCAAATGGCCAGGCCTTGAAATTCAGTATTGACCAGCCTAACTGCCAGTGGAAGTTTACGAACAACAAACTATTAGATAGCCAGGATCTCAAGTGCTGGGGCATCGTTGACTTCAGTGCACGGTCGCCTATAAAGCAAGCCCTCGACCGAGACATGTTTGTTAATAATATCTTCAGGAAGTGCCGTAGCCTCGGCATTCGGATGTGCCCTAGGCCATGCTATGATCACCAGTCAAACATGGCAGTGCTATCCGATCCAGAGCAACTGTACAAGGAGCTTGACAAGGCGAAGCAGGCTGCGGTGGGAATGAACCAGAAGCTGCAACTCCTCTTCTGCCCGATGTCTGAACAACATTCGGGATACAATACACTGAAGCTGATCTGTGAGACGCAGCTAGGGATCCTGACCCAGTGTTTCTTGAGCCACCTTGCGAACAAGTCCGAGGGCCAGGACCAGTACATGAGCAACCTTGCTCTCAAGATCAACAGCAAGCTTGGGGGCAGCAACGTCCAGCTGTTTGACGAGCTCCCACGGGTGACTGGCGCGCCTTTCATGCTCATCGGCGCGGACGTGAACCACCCATCGCCCAGAGACGAGGAGAGCCCGTCGATAGCAGCTGTTGTCGCGTCCATTGATTGCCCTAGCGCCAGCAGGTACGTGCCAAGAATCCGTGCCCAGCAGCACCGCTGTGAGGTGATCAAGGACCTCGGTGGGATGTGCCGAGAGCTAATCGACGTCTACAAGAAGCAGAACGGCGCCAAGCCACAGAAGATCGTATACTTCCGCGACGGCGTGAGCGACGGGCAGTTCGACATGGTCCTCAACGAGGAGTTGGCGGACATGAGGAAGGCGATCCATGTTGGCGGCTACTCACCGACGATTACCGTGATCGTGGCCAAGAAGCGGCACCACACACGGCTGTTCCCCAAGGACGACAACGAGCCGCAAACCAGGAACGGCAACGTGCTCCCTGGCACGGTGGTGGACACCGATGTGATCGACAAGGCGGCATTAGACTTCTTCCTGTGCAGTCACGACGGGGTGCAGGGGACGAGCCGGCCGGCGCACTACTACAGCCTGAGGGACGAGCACGAGTTCTCGTCGGACGAACTGCAGAAGCTGGTGTACAACCTGTGCTTCGTGTTCGCGCGCTGCACCAAGCCGGTGTCGCTGGTGACGCCCGTCTACTACGCCGACCTCGCGGCGTACCGTGGCAGGCGCTACTACGAGGCCATGTTGGCCTCACCGTCCACCTTCTCCGCGGAACCTTCCGACTTGGGGAACTTCCCGAGGCTGCACAAGGATCTGGAGGACAACATGTTCTTCATCTGATGGCACCTGCTTTTCACATGGTGCTGCGGAGCATGGTTTGAACTCGCGTTCTGCTTGTTGTGTGCGCGTTCTTACTGCACAAAGTGGTGGAGGCCATGTGCCTAATGGCAGTTGTGTTGTTTTGTGTCACCTCTCTTACAGCCTGATATGTACAATACATGCTAGCTACAGTGGCTCTGACAAACTCGTGCTGAATACTGTTTGGTGTACAGTCGATCTGTTACTGCTTACTGAAGATGCCTCGTGTTACCTCTGACAATAGATCAACGAAATGAGGTGGGTGTTAGTCCTTTTTTTTGCTTTTCAGAATTCATATTCTAGGCTTCTAGCTGATGTGATTGCGGCGTATATGAGATTTCCAACTTGTTGGAGGATTGGTAGTCTTGGGAAACATTTGTCTCTGTCTTTTTAGAGCTGGTCTGGTGAAGTGGACTTGGAAGCTGGTATGGAAAACAGGGCTTCTGTGTGAATTTTAGTTTGCAAATTGAGATTTTTATGACATGTTGCCTTGGCGATCGTTCTTGACGATTTGCAGTGAATTACTGTTTTGTACAGTACGAGCAACAATGTGTCTGCTTACACATCAGACCCCATCTGGCTACGTGTATGCTTACATGTCGACTCCAGGTTTCTACCATTCTGTCTAACTAGGTAGAGAGGGCGCGCTACGCTGCGCCCGTGCAGTACATTGTGAGATAAGGAGGTGCAACATTTTGTGAGATAAGAAGGCCTGAAAAAATACTGGCATAAAGCGATGATTAGTTTGGCGAGTTGTCAGTTCTAACTATAGCATTACAGCTGCATTGCATCTATGGTCGGTCATTGCATTGGCATAAGGCATAGAATGTAGTCTCACAGATGATAGGAGGGCAAAGATCTTAAACAAAAATATACTGTGGCAAAAGCAGCATACTGAGCAAGGCATGAGATTTTTCCAGTCTTCGACATACAAATAGCCCTAGTGATTGCACTTCTGCTAATGCTCTTAGGTATTAACAAACAAGAAATTTGGGGTAAAGAAGCCCTAGGGACATAACTGGACTGCACTGAAATAGGTACACGAACAATTTATCTCCTATTTATACAGCTTAGACTCCCTGTTGGCAATCCATGATAAGTAATCTCGGGCTCTCCATGATGACAAACCGACATCATAGGTCATCAGCCTAAGATATGCGCCCATCTCCTGTTGTCAAATATCAATAAAACCCATAACCATACGATATCGAAAAGGGCAAAGATTCGTATGTAATATTAAGGTTTTAGTTTTATGAGACCAAAAATGCAGATAACAAATGCAAGCTTTAAGTTTTATTATAACCTCATGACTAAAGCAATGCACATTGTTGCGAAAAATCCTCTGGGAAAAAGATTACAGTCGGTATGTCAATGATCCCTGACTATAACAGATATGAAATCCTAAATGATGTTGAAGGGGATGAGGATAATCATTTAACAAATGTTTCACTTAAAATCATTTAGGAAAAAGGATACAATCATCCTACGCTGAGCAGCTACAATAAAGAGTATTAGTTTAGACAATAAGATGGCAAAACAAATTCATTCTAGATTAATTAGAAGAAAAAACTGAGCACCGACTCATTTTCATGGTGAAATTATCAATCACATAAGTATGACTTATCTATAAGTCCTGTTTGCCGATCTTTAGGATAGACCCAGATTGCTATACTCATTGAGAAACATATGAAAACAAGTAAAGACTGGCAAATGCATAAATTGCAACAAACCCTTTTGACAGCATGTGTGCACCATCTGAAATGGTATGTCCATGAAACTATTTCACGATTGTACAACTCAAGGAAAAGCTTTTAATCAATTGCGATATTGGATTAGACTTGAGAATTCAAAATTTCGTCTAATGAGCTACCCTAATGTTAGTCTTTTCATTACATGTGTTAACTGCATAGTTCATTTCAGTAATTAAATTCTAGAGGGGTAATAGAACAGGCAAATCCTAGCATTTTTGCATGTAGATAGATGCACAAATTTGGAACATGTCTAAATTTAGGTATGTCCTGCAAATGACAAAACAACTAACCAGCACAAAGGTAAGCCTGCTCGAAGCGATTTCCATCTCCATGCTTAGCCCATTTAGGAACCTTTCCTGTAAATATGATTTGCAGTTATTTCCTTGGCCATACTCTTCTAACAATGCTACACCTCCATCGAACAAACTACTAAACATGGTGAGGAAATGAAGTTGAATAGCTAAAGGCAAAATTGGATGAGTGTTTGAAACTTAGATCATCAAAGATCATGTCATCGCATACCGAGAATCTTTCACTCCCTACCAAATAACATGAACAACTCTAGCAATTTTTTCTATAAAAATTACTTCCTTGTACAGTTAGCCATACACTTCCAAATTCCAATCCTTTGAACACTCACACTAAGCTCACTAAGTTCGTCATCACTCTTCCTGAAGGAAAATTCAGTACAGGTATCAAATCAATGCATAATAATGTCAACCCACATGGCTACCACAAATATATACTCCAGAAAACATTCGTGCTAAGTAATGCTCTTGACAGAGAAGTACAAAGCAAAAATACAAAATAGCCTATATGACAACGGAGCAAGAATGCAGACATATGACAAAGGAGCAAGAACACAGACATGTGACAAAGGAGCAAGAACTTAAATATATATCTTGTGAATTATTCAAGCCCCCATAAAAGAGCAATGAAATTGGGCCTTCGTCACTGTCTCCTGCTAAGCTATATCAATAATATGGAACCAAGAAGTTAAAATGGTGAGAAACTAAGTCATTAATTATAACAAGGAAAATGAAATAGAAAGGAGGAATGCCAACAAACATATTGTCAGTTTATAACTAAATACAGTAGTGGAACATCCAAGACAGACACGCCTACTTACAATCGGAAGTTCAACCTAAATGCAGCACTCCCTGTTTCATTCCAAACGACATACTGGAACATTTAGCAGTGAATGCAGAACACAACAATGTTGATCTGACCTAACATGCAGAGTGAGCAAGGAAGAATACACCATCTCTATCAAAGCACCTCCAAAACCCCCCAATTAACCCTAATTCAAACAACCCCATCAATTAAGACTAACAGCTCTAGCCCATCTAAGCAACCATTGTTAGATCCTCACTGTTTAATGAAGGCCACCTATTTTGCTTCTCAAGAAAAGCAAGTAATTAAGGTCGGCATCCACCACCCTGCTTCAAAAGAACAGAGCAAAAAAGGCTCTATATCCCTCCACATCCAAGCAAATCCTAACCAGTGCACACTAAAATCATCCATCATAAAGGACCAAACAGAAAGCCGACATGATCCATTACCTTAAGCAAAGGATCAGGGATTATTTCCCCTATCACCAAGATACCTGCAAGAACAGCACAAACACAAGGTCCATCACAGAATCAGCGACACCGTCCTGACAAGATCCTAATTTTTTGCACAAGAACACGGCAAGAACCAAGAAAGAAATGAACAAGGAATCCAGACACTACCTCTCAATTCCTGTAGCCCAGGCGGTTCCAGATGCTCAGCATGCATCCACTACCTGAAGCGCAAGCGAAAAATCAATTAAATCGCAGCTTTGTTCAAGAAATAGAAAGGATTTAGGGGGCAAATGGCCGATGGTGGAGACATACCATGGAAACACGGTAGGTGATTCTTCCTGTTTCCTGTGGTCTCCAAGTCTTGGAGCTTGGAGACGAAAGTTTGCTCTGTTTTTGGACTGCTATAAGCACTCGTGGAGGTCTTCGGGCAGCCGCGGTGCCCAGGTGGGAAGGAACGGGAGGAAGGACGGCTCGTAGCCTCGAGAGCTCCGTAAGGACCGATCTCACGATGCTGCAAGGACCATCGAAGGAGACATGCAAAAATCACTGTCAGGATGACGATCGTCGGCAACCATCGCCAATCCACCGCGATCTGACCACGAAGAGCAAACATCTTGTAGCAAAACCAATAAACCCTAGGCAAGAAGAGGCGGCGTACATAGCTGGGGCGGCACGGGCCGCTGCGCCATGTCGCCTCACCCATGAAGAGGTAGATGGTGCCGGGAGCATCGCCGCCAATGCTAGGGTTTCGAGGGGATCAAAGCAAGAGCTGGAGCGCCAACGGCCGAGCCAGATCCCGCCAATGAGGAGGGGAACGGGGACAGCAGGGTTTCGAGGGGATCGGAGCAGGAGGTGGAGCTGCACGAGCGATGGCGACAGAGCAGCGCGATGGTTTGGGCGAGGGCGGCAGCGTCGAGGAACGGCAAGGATGCGAGGAGAATGAATCGAGGATGCGAGGAGGCGGCGCGAGGATTCGGGCAGGCAGCGAGGACAACACGTCGCGTGGAAGGCTCCGGAAGCACCGAGGCCACGGCGCGCAAAGATCCAGAGCCGTGTGTTCGATCCGACGGCCCGCGCGAAGGAGCTCGCTCATTGGTCGAGACGGACGCGCGATGACGTGGCATGTCCGAGCGCTCGCGGATTCTTCCCGCTATAATAGAGATATTATTTGTGTTACTTTTTTGCTTGGACTTTAAGCATGCTGTACAAACCATAGAATTTCAAGGTCAAGCCTCACTAGTTATAAGCCCAGACAACATAATGTACTTAACATTCCTGGGAGCAATCTAATGTTTGTATGTACAAGATAGCCAATTGTACACAACAGCTCCCTTTAGAACGCACAACTGAAGAAAAACAAAATCTGGGCCTATAACACTGAAATTCACCGTGGCAGTTCTCTATGCCACACGAGCCCGTAGTACTCAAAATGGATGACAAAAACTCATCATTGATATTCCAGCCTTCCAGGGGCCCTATGTTCTTTCAACGTACGTGAACAGCCGCCTCTTCCGTGCAGGAACGGCTGGCAAGCTGGCATAATAACTGAAGTGCCAATAAGCAGGAAGCAATCACTCCTTAACCACTAAGGATGAAAGTGGACGCGGGTGTCCGCGAGCCCACTTAAATTAGCCCACAAAAAACTATTATATGGACACACATCTCATTTGTTAAATTAAGCGGCCCAAACTACAGCCCGCAGAGCCCACTTTGCGTCCGTATATCGGCCGCATTGCATGCAAGGTCTCCCTCTCGGTCCTCATATCAACGCCGCCTCCCGAGTCCCCCCTCAACACCTCTCGGGCCTCGTCTCAACGCGAAGGTCTCCCGAGTCCCCTCTCGCCACCGCCTATCCTCTCAGTTCTCGACGCCGGCACACCATCCTGCAAGCTTCTCCTCTCCACACGACCATTGCCGTCCCCCTCTCATCTCAACACCGTTTGCTTGAAGAAACAGACACGAGCGACGCCTCAACGTCTGTGACAACTCGATCTGAGCCGTCGCCGCTCCTTTTCTTCCCATGCCATTCTCCCCCTCGACACACCCCACCTCACCTTGCGGTAAAGCCCTTGCGGCAATCGAAGGTATGAATCCCAAATTCTTGTTCTTTACCTCAAATCGGATGGTAATCTAGTTGGATTCGTGCTTGTTATTGGTAGATCTAGCTTTTGCCCACCCTGTTTCTTGCGGAAAGCTTTGATTTTCTTATTCTTGATTTTTTTTTTTCGTTTGGTAATTCCGTAGAAATCTCCGGGATTTTTAGCTTATCTTTCCTTTTTTTTATTCTGTCGGTTAGCAATCTAATCTATTTTTTCCGTGAATTTCTCAGCAGAAAAGATGGAAACTTTTCTTGTAGGTTTTGGATTCTTCGATTCTCCTCTTTCGCTGGTCGATTGATTCTATATAATCAATCTCGTGTTCTTTTCATGGGCTAATCTTTTCCGTACGTGGTGGTGTTGTGATAATCAGAGGGGTGGAGTAGCGGTCGCCGCCGCCGCAAGCACTTGCCTCCTGATTTATGTCGCCTGCTCCGCTGCTCCATGTTTCTGAGCTCCCGTCATCAACGACTCCTTCCGGTTCTCGCTCCCTTCTCCAATCTTGGCAGAGGGGGCGCCAGAACGCAAGATCACCCCTTCAAGATCTCTAGGTAAGTACGGCCGACCATCCTTGCATCAGTCCCTGGTGCATTCTCTGTTCGGTTCCAACAACTGACGGCAAAGATTGATGCGATGATTTCTCGTGTGAGGTGTGCCCATGGAAGAAGAGTTGGTTTACAACCCGGTTGCTGCAAAAATTTCATGCTCTATTGTCATCTAATGTGTTTCCCCTGTTTTAGCTAATCTGAAACCAATTCAGTTAATTCGTCCTATAAGCGTCGAAGTTTCGTTTCCTACTAGTAAAAGAGTCCTAGTTGCGTGTGTTCTTTTTTTCAGACAAAGATTTATACTCTTCAGGAAGCGCTAAAAATGAATTGCATGGGCACAACTCACAACTGAATATACTGATTAAACCATGCATGGAATATGAGAAAGCAAAAAAACTATACTGAATTTCTTTACCCTCTATAACAAAGAAAAGAGAGTGACATAATTAAACATCAAGGGAAGAACCAATAGTCAAAGAAATATCCAAAAGCACACAATATATGTATCAGATACTGATAAGTGAATTCCAAGTATACTTTTTTTCACTCAGATGTCAGGGCCTTCAAGTATTATTGCAACTGAACTTCATCATCACATCATCTCAAAAAGAATTGAGATAACTATGATTAGTGCTTCTCTAGATGATTAGAGTATAACGGTTTGTTAATTATGGCACCGTTTGGCCAACCATAGCATAGTGTATATTCACTATTCAGAAAAAATCACTTTGTACAAAATCAAACCACGGGTACTGATATTTTATCTCAACCTTGATTTCACAAGTTTGCATTTGTCATTTTGTTGTTTATTAACATAACCAACACCACAGGTATTTAGCACCTAAGACAGTTTTTTTATGTGCATTGCAGTGATGAAGGTGTTCACTGCCTCACTATGCATACTATTGTGATACTCTCATGTCTCGCCCAATTCCTAGCTTCAAAGAGCTTTTTCGCTCGGATGTGAGAAAGCATGGCAGATGGGGACGGCAATGTTGTGGCAGCCAATCAAATAGAGCCGCAACAAGCGGGGCTCTCCGCGGGTAGTGGGGAAGAGTCGCATCTGGCGGTTGGCGACGATGAGAAAAATCATCAGGGTAAGCAGCGAGGTTCGTGATCGTGAGCTGTTGCTATCCAAGAAGTGTGTATCCTCTCCCTCCCTCTTATAGTTCTTGATTCCCCATTTGTTAGTTTATTTTTCTGATTTGTTGTTGTCACGTGTTTACCGGATTTAGGTCCAGAAAAGAACAAAAGAGGAAGAAGCCGCACAAGAGGAAGAGGTTGATAGAGGAGAGGAGGAATAGGCTAGAGGAGGATAGCCATGGTCCCAGGGAGGAATAAGGGAGAAGTATTAGCGTGATTGTATTATAGCTTCACAGCCTCATACTCCTATTTTTGTGTGTGTAAGGTTTGCATGGTTATATGCTGACAATTTCAGGCAAATGCAAAAATTGTGAGAAATTCTATGACTTCACAGCAACTAAACCAAACACCATCTACTATAGTCTTGCACTTAACTGTCATACTTGTGGTAGTTTTGATCAATGAAGGTAAATAAGCTTATTAGTGATCACTTCAAACTTCAGGCCGCATTTGTACTTCTTAAGTGATTTATATAGAAATTCGAAGGGGAAGTGGCAACTAATTTTGGATGAATTGCCAGGTGGAACACTGCAAGGAAGGCTGTGGTTGGGTGAATATCGGGTTAAAGTCAATTGGCAGGAGATACTAATGCTCTCCCATTGTTTTCTCACTCTCAGACTTCCAACATTGACATTGTGAACTTACTTTCACAGCTAATGTTGTTGAGTGATCATTTCTTTTGTCTAAATTTAGAAGGCCTTCTTTCATAAATCAAGAAATTGCTAAGTGTTCATTTCTTCTTGTTTTGGTTGAATGGACAATGCAATTACATCTGATGCAAAACTATTGGGAAAAACTGTTTAGAGACTCTCTAATAGAGACTTTTTTTTCATTGTTGGGAAAAACTGAGAACTTTTTGGATATTGTTCTGTCATTGTTGGGAAAAATTGAGAACTTGATGGATTGAAATTCCGTATTCTTATGATCATCTTTGTTTATCTCAGCAAGCAAGAGCTTTCGGCCAAACTGAGAACTTGATGGATTGTAAGAGTTTCTTTATCTTAGCAAACTGAGTACTTGATGGATTGTAATTCGTTTGTTATCTCAGCAAGCAAGAGAGTTTTGTGGGCTTCGTGGGTGCCACTTTGCCCGCATAAGAGTTTTGTGAACTACAACGTTAACCCGCATAAGAGCTTGCGGTCAAGCGGGCAAAACGTAGCTAGCATACAGGACGTCCCACTTGCATGCTGATTAACCACTGATGACAATCTAACTGTGGTGGCGCATGCATGTGATACAAAGATTTACATCAGAGAAAATCCCACACAGGAACTGACGACTGCCCCTGATCGCCATTCTGATGGTCGATTTGGGGATTTGTCCCCACAAATTGCAATGCATGCATGTCACCAGGATAGCCCTGCAGGAGTGTAAAAACACTGTAAAGATGACACCAAGGCCCAAGAATGATACAAAGTTATGAATAAATAACAAAATCGCATAACTGCAGCATAATTGTGCATATAATGTACACTCTAAACTCTGATATTAAGCTATTACTTTATTCAGTGGACAAGAAGATCAAATGGTAAAAAAAGCGATACATCAAACATAGGCTTCTGTACAAACAACAATAGTACAGAACTCACTTGAGTCAGTTGACCGTTCCCAGGAAATGGCTGCTGTTGCAGGGTTGAAACCGAGGAAGCCTGCATGCCACAAGAAAATTAGAAACCTGACATGTAATCAACATGACAAGAAATTTTTATCAGAGATGAATGCAGACCTGACCAAACTGATTCAAATTGTCATGAAGATTCTGTGAGATACTAAGCCCAAAGTTGTGACCAAGTACATAATGTCCCTGCACAAGGAACGCAGCAGCTAAAATAAATAATTATTCCGTATTTACAGAGGACACATGAAAATACTAGGTACCCTGTTGAAGAATTTACCTGCATTAATTGATCTGGGAGGAACTGATTTGAAACATTCCTTTGTTCTGCTTGCATACTGTCTGGCGTAATATTCAGCTCTCCATCCCTTGGTCCAGCCACTGCTTCGTCAGGATGCCCTATGTCCATAGCAACAAACGAAATGTTTAAATTTAATTGAACGATTATAAAAAAGTTCAGATCCACAAAGAAAATGTACACGCGCCTTTTCTTGCTTTCTGCCTTTTGTTGGTTTCCAGATCATTTCCACGACGAGCAACTTCACTCTTCTTCTTTCCGATAGGTTTCTGAGCTTCATTGCTACTACTAAGGAGATAATCATTCTGAACCATACGAGTTAATTGGTCCTTAATGGAATGGCCAACTGATGACTTTTCAGTCAGTGTAGATTGCAAAGTTCGTTCAACTTCTTCAATAAGTCGATCTGACTGGCTTGCAACCAGTGCAAATGTCTCTACGTTCTCTGCAGCCTTCGCAGCAATCTTATAGAACAAGCGGCAAAGAGCTGCATAACGTTCTGGAACAGAAGATTTCGTGTCACTGTCAAAATTAAATCCATCAGTTTCATCAATGGTCCCCAACTTTGCATCTTTTCTCCATCTCTTAAGAAAATACTGTGGGGGGATCTCTTTAACATTCCTCAACTCATATACCTTTAATATATGGCAGCATAATATTCCAGCATTTTCAAATTTCTTACAAGTACATGCAACTGTACCATCTGATGAGTCAAACCGCACAAGCTGGTTTTTAGTTTTGTTCTTAACAGTAATCATATACTCAGAAAGAGAGCCAAACTCCCCGCAACCATAAGCCATACAGTCCATACATAGTCCATATTCCTTTCTAAATAACTCAAAAGCTATTGGGGTGTACAAATTTGCAGCCTGCCATAGCAATGGCAGAGGTATTCTCGGTGCCCCTAGACTGGCTTGGTGATCAGCTTGTATCTCATCTTGTCGCCTCTTCTCTGCTGAACTTTCGAAGAACTTCAAAAAAAGAGAGAGCTCTTTCTCACAATCCAAGTATTCTTTGAGCCTAATGCCAAAAGTTTCTGCTCGTACCATGCTTTTAATGTCCCCGGAGAATATTTGCCTATCATATGGCAAGGCCCAATTTTCCCGATCTTCATAAAGCTTATTTAACCATTCATTTTCTTTAAGGTTGTACTTCTCGATTATCACATTCCATGTCTCAACAAACTCTTGGTCATCCTCGATATCAAATACACAGTGGCTAAAATCATGTGCGAATTCTTCTGAAGTATCAAAAATATGTGCTAAGGACTTAACAGCATTCAGGTATATTTGCCACACACAAGAACGATGAATTGTACCAGGCCAAGTGAGGCCCAGTGCTTCCTTCAAAGCAGGAGATTGATCTGTCAAAATTGTCTTTGGCTGTTTAGCACACATGGCACTCTTAAAGGTCTCAAGAAGCCACTTGAAAGATTCAACAGTTTCATCATACAGAAAAGCAGCACCAAATATGACCATTTGCCTATGATGGTTCATACCTAAAAACAAAGCTAATGGCCTGCTGTAGTCATTTACTTTGTAGGTCATGTCAAAGCAGATCACATCACAGAAATAGTGATAGTTCATGATTGATATTGCATCAGCCCAGAAGACATTAACAGCTTTTTCATTTTCATCCACCTGAATGGCATAGTAAAAAGCCGGATTATCACTCTTCATACTTCGAAAATAAGCCATAAGAGCTCCGAAATCCCCTGAGTTCATATCTTTTGTAGACTTGGTCCGAAGATAGTTCTTGTACCCTGGAGGAATGTTGCTAGCATTTCGATTTCCAGGTTGAACTTTGGTCAACACTCTCTGTGACTTCAGCATCTCAATATCAAATGGTGCAGCAAGCTGGTGATTATGATCCTGCACAAATTCCATCACTCGGTATTTGCCACTGGATGTTAATTTAATAGCTATTCGTGCAGGGCAACCCGTCCTTGTCTCTGGGCGAGGTCTCTTGGTGTCATTCTTTGAGCGAAAGCCCTCTCTAGAACAGACATAGACCCTTGACCTATTGGCATTTTTCACTGTTTTATCCCACAATCCTTTTCGGACACTAAATCCTACATTTCCTGCGTAACTTACATAATACTCATATGCTTTCTCTTCATTCTCAAAAACCATTCCAACTATGGGCACTCCTCCAGCGTTCGCAACGACTTCTGGTGGTAATTCTGGCTGTTCTTCTGCCTTTCGTTCTGGTTTATCTGCAGTCTGGGAGGAACAAGCGCACTTACAGAACAGAAATGCAGATGACTATATAAGCTCATCTTTCTAGCACAACATTGAAGCGTTTGTGATATTAATAAAAGAATACTGTTCTTCACTACTGATACCATGCAACGTTCTATGCTGCCATCATTGCAACATCAACACAAAGAACATTAATCTCCACTTAGCATACCTAGTCTACCACCTAGTACCTCAGTTATGCAATCCATGTACTCCATACTCTAGAAACTAGAGCACAAATGCCAAAATTTCGCATATCCAAGCTACAGTATGTAGTGCATTAGCGCTACCTACCCAGACTGTACCTGCGCGTCCTCCTTGCCGAGGAACTTCCCTCCGGCCCCCCTCCGCCGCCGCTCCGCCAGAGCCTGCCTCGATGGGATCTGCAGGCAACAACGGCAGCAGCAAAAAGCTTTCATCTTGAGTCTAGGGAAAGTGCGCTCCCCAATCCAATCGACCCACTAGACCGAACTCTTATGATATGAATCCCACCTTAGTGGCCGCGCGGTTGACGCCCTGGCGGCCGCTCCGCTTTTGCATGTAGCGGAGGATGATGTCGCGGCGCTCCTCGTGCGTGTAGCGGGAGACCCGGATGCCCAGCTCCCGCAATAGCCGCGACTGCTGCGCCGATGGTCCCCCCGACTTGCCGTCACCCTTGTCGTCTCCGGCGGGGGGAGTTTCTTGGCCGCCGGCCTTGGACTGGTTCTTGGGAGCGGCACGGCGCTTCTTGGAGTTGGAAGAGAGGTCGAGGTAGGTGCGCACGATGTGGGAGATGCGGGACGTTGGGTGGCGTGGTTGGGCCGGGGCTGATGAGGACGGAGTGGGCTCGCCAGCGGCGGCGGGGTCGCCGGAGGTGGAGACCGTGGCCATGGTGGTGGCCTGGTGGGATCGGAGGAGATGGAGATGGAGTTGCGCTGTGCCGTGTTGTGTAGCGTCGCTTGTAGGAGATGAGTGGGAACGAGCAGGTGTATGACATGTGGGACATCCATTTCAGTGCTTGGGGAAATCCCTGGGACCATCCTGTCAGTGAGATTATTCGTGTTTCAGCTTTTCTTCTCTTTTGCTCATCTATCGTTTTTTCTTCTCTCTCTGCATATCACATCACAAATTCACAACCACGGTGAAAAAAAAGATCAAGTAGACCACACGTTCACAACTCACGGCATGAAGCATCACATGATGATGAACATGGTGAAAGATCAATTTATCAACAACGGAGTAAACGATCCAACAAAACTCAACAGTCATTTTGTTCAACAAACAGCGGAAGTAACACCTTCTCTAATTGCATCGTATGAATTCTTCGTACACTTGCAGTTTGCACAACTGCAACAAAGAACAGTTTCATACAGCTTTCTTTCTACATGGGAAGGCCCTCAAGGAATTTGCAACTGGGTTTACAGCAGGAAGACAGGGAATGCTACAAAGGAATGCGAATGCATGCTTAATTACACAGGCCAAAAATTTGATGGCTATGAGATTTTTCAGTTTCAGCTTTGTCCATTTACATCATGTTATTGAGGATCACCAGCTCAAATTTTGGTGGCCTATGTACAGATTCCTGGCAATTTGATCTTGTGATCGATGAAAGAACTGTGTTTCTTCCAACAATTACATGCTTTCCTAGAAACAGATGGCATGAAATAGACATAACTATTAACTAGCCCACCAGAACATTATATTCCTTGCTCGTAAGAGACATAAGGAGGACAGAAACCTGCTTGTTCAAGAGAAGAAAGGCAGCAGTCTGTGACAGGTTCATGATTGATTGCGGTTAAGCATATTCTGGAAAGAAATATATAAATCTTTGCGCTCTGTTCCAAAAATCTCTTCTGCTTTCGACAGGGTTTCCTGCAGAAATTAATCAAGTAAAAGAACATCACATTTTCATATTATGTGGATATTAATGAACGGAGCCATTGTAAATACTGGTAAACTATGCTACCTCTTGCGACTGTTTCTGAGCATTAAATTCCTTGATATTTGCCAAAAACGCTCCAAATTGTTCATAAGAAAGCCGCGTCCTGGGATTTGTGGCCACAAGTGTTACGAGAGACAAACTATAAATTCCTGAATACAGTCAACATCTTAATAACCAACCGTGCTTGTCGGAACAATTCCTTTCCATCTATACGAGGTCGCCCTGGAAACATAAAACAATGCATACGAATGTTCAGCAACTATCCCAAATGAAAACCAGATTTCTATTGAAAATTCACTGTCTAGAACCTGTGAATGAGCGGCGTTGAGGAGGAGAGGTGGGTGCTGAATACTGGTGACTTGATGATCCATGCCATGATGAAAATGTCGATTGGCCTTCAGACCAAGATCTTGTAGGTGATGCTGGACCGGATAAGAATTTGGGAGAGGATGGGCCAGTTGAATATGCTCGGGGGGAACCACCAGAGGACAAAACCATTGGTGTTGAACCAGGAGTTAATTTTGGCACATATGGCGTGATTGAGAACTGGTATCCTGTAAATGCTTTCATGGTAAGTGTCTGCGTTGACTGTTGAGAGATAAGATGCGATATTATGGTTTAGCTGTTTAATAGAAAGAGTTAGCTAATGCCACCTTGGGCTGATACAGTCATTGTGGCTCTGCTGGAAGTATCTGAAGAGGTGTGGCTACTTGAATCTTCATCTGAAAAGTCGACATAAAAAATGAAATCAAGGAAAAGGTATGCAATTCTGGCTCAACAGAAGAAGCTGCGAAATTCGTGAGGTTGAGCAATACCTTTCCAGGAAGGAACTCGAGCTGTCAAAATATTCTCTGCAACTGCATCTACATCACGGTCATCACCTGTTTCTGACAATGGCTGTGAAATTATGCAGGTAAAATTATTTTCCACAAAACAAGCTCCAGCAGAAGAGAAACTTTACAACACAACTAATAATTTTGAATAAGTGGGAAAGAAACTTTTTGATCAATAATACTCACCAATAAATTATCTTCGCTAAGTGATTTCATCAACTGCTTCTTAAATGCCTCCAACTGCAAAGAAAGAATAATCTTCGATTAGTTGTCAACTAGCAAAGCAAAATTTTCATGTTGAATAATCAGGGTTTGACTAACTTAATACTGATTAGCATTCCCTTGTAGGCTCATACCAAACAATGTGATCATTCAACACAATAGTAAATAAATACTTAAGAAAGGCTATATATTCTGCTCAGCCCAACACTTATTGCTTCCCTACCACAGGGCAAGTCAAATTGCAAATTTTTGCAATTGACAGCAAAGGAGTCTGTCGGTCACAGATCCTATTCTTATTTCTTTTGAATCAATTACAACAAATCTGGGTCACCAGTTTAATCTTCTAAAAATTTCATGTCAAAATTATTTACTCCTATGAGTTCACCATGTTAATTTATTTGCCGCAACACCTTAATGCTTGGGGCAAAGCATTGTCTGTTTTCCATCTGTGGCATCTCCCCTATACAATACAAGTAAAACTGTACTAAATCGTTTGCCACACAAAAATTAACAGAAGCAGTCCGAATTTTGCAGTCCATCCTAAGTTGCACTCTGATTGAAGTCGCGAAATTTCATTATGCAATCCTGAGAACAACCAAAAGACCAATCAAAGGCTATAACCTTCCATCAGAGTACATACTAAACATGTACACAAACACTCAACGCCTCCCTCTCAAAAAAAAAAACTCTCCACTGCAATGCACAACAAAGATAATAGATTTGACCAAAATTTGTGACATTCTAACTACAGCCAACACTTGAAACATATATTTCATCCAATTTCATAAAATTGCAGCGCTTGTTTGACCCACCTTCGCCGATTGTCCACTATCATTAGGGGTGGCCACTTTTAAATCAAAACCGAACCGAATTAACCGATTATTTCGGTTTTTTTGGTTTTCGGTTTTTGGTTCGGTTTTTATTTTGGCACTATTTGGTTTTCGGTTCGGTTTTATAATTTCAGAAACCGAAAAACCGATTTACCGAATAAATCGATCTCTCACTCGGTCGACGGTCTGATGGCTCGGCCATTTCCGCGCATCCCAATCTCATAGCCCCCTAGTTCCCCACTTCCCCAGCCTTTGTTCAGTCGTTCCCCCATTATTTCCCCAAATCCAATCGCCAAGACGCTAAGTCGCCAACCCTAGTTCCCAGTCTTCCCCTCGCGAAAGCGAGCCAGCGGATAGCGGCGCCGGCCCTCCCGGTCCCGGAGTCCCGGCTCGGCGGACGGTTCCCCTCTCGGCAAGAAGAAACCCAGCGCCACCTCCTGCCTGATCCCAGCGGCAAGCGCAAGTTCCGACGCCGCCCTCTGGGCGCAGCCCTAGGAGCCAGTACAACGGGAAGCGGCGGTATCGATCAACTTTGTCTTTTCGGGTAAATTAGTCGTCCATTGACTGTGTTTGTACACGTCCTGATCAGAAATAACATGCTAGGCTAGTAGTTGAACAAGAGGCCAGGCACTCCAGTCTCCAAACCATGAAACCATGGGAACATGGGATTGGTTTTCTAAAGATGCTTCAGGTTGGTTGCTGTGTAGCTTGTAGTTCTAGAAATCTAATTTTGTTTTGTTAATATGGATCCTTAAACTTTAATATATACTTGCAAAGACATCGTGCGATACACATTTCGGTAAATTTGATAACATAGTTGTATCACTATTTTTTTTTCTATAAAATGGTCTATACATGAGTGTTCTGGAAATTCTGTTACATATACAACAAATTAAGACATGCTTCACAGAAATTTGGTTAACGCGAAAACCGAATTAACCGAACCGATTTGGTTCGGTTTTTAGAGAAGTTTGAATTCGGTTCGGTTAGTAAAATCCAAAAACCGAAAAATCCGAATCGAAAAAACCGAACGCCCACCCCTAACTATCATAGACACTGAAAGCCATATCAATAACAAAAACAAGCAAGCAACACTAACATGCCACGACTTTAGTCTAAAATCTAAATTCCACCAAACAGAAATTAAATTCACACCTCTAATCAAAATTTACAGGCCTCCATTACAATCCACACTAAAAACCAAACCTTCTAATAAAAAATTATAGAATGTTGTAAAACGTAGTCGTTCACCCACGATCAAACAACATCATGCCAACGAAATCACAGGAACAAGAACAGGAGCACACAGAATATAGGGGTGGAGCTCTCTTACTTTATTAGATTGATCTTTTACATGGGGGGAAAGCCCAATATATAGGAAAAAGCATAAGAGATGAGTTCGGATTCGCCCACAATAAAGAGATAGAGTCTAACCGAATACGGTTACGAAATCTTATCTCATAACACTCCCCCTTGGGCAAATATCGCGTAATGCACATGTCTCGTTAAAAACTCCACTCAAAAACCCAGTGGGAAAAAGGAGATGGAGAAAAGAGTACATTGCACTCGCACTTTATGTTGCACTAGTTGCCTCGTTAAAAACCTTTATGTGAGAAACTTCAGGAAAACTCACTAAATGAAAAGAGTACAACTTATAATCTTCTAGATTTAAATTAGGATCTTCAGGATCACCATAAGGGTTATGGTTCAAGGGTTCACTCCCCCTGAACTTTGCATATCTCTAAACTTCTCATTCTGATGCCTTTCACACATCTTTGAAATGTGGATTTAGGCAAGGACTTAGTGAATAAATCTGCAAGATTTTCACATGACTTAGTTTGCAAGATTTTTATCTGTAACATCCCATAAAATTCAAAAATATGAAAAATAAAAAGTTTGGAAATTAAAAATGGAATTGAATAAAAAAAATTCAATTGGAATCAAGAATTTGATTTTAAACAATATCTTTCCCTCTCTTCTTACATTCTAACCTTAAAGAAAATGAATATTTCCTTCATTAAAATTATTTCTTTCAAGACAAACAAAATATGAAAATAAGTTTGAGATGTAATATTTAATTTGTATTTTAACTTCCTGAGTTTTATTAATTATTGATTTTTCTTGATTTTTTGTTTTAAAAAGAAAAGTCTCATAAATTGAAATGGTAAAATGGTAAAAGTAAAAAGATAAAAACATAATAGCAATAAAAATCTGTAAAAATAGTATTAAAATATTATAAACCGTCATAGACCTTATCATGCTGTCAAAAGTAATCTGAACACATTAAATAAAGAAAAGATATTGTAATCATGAAAAGATAATAAAAAATCTGAAGTTGCAAGATTTCTTCAGAAGTTATCTTAACTTAACCTGAGTTAACATTTTAACCATGCCGACATTATTATCTTATATATGTCTGGTAAAAATATCAAGAGTTTATCCCATCTTTTAGTATTTTTAGAAATTCAAAAACACAATCAGAAAAGCTGAAAATTGCAATGTCAGAATTATTAAAATTAAAATATATACTATAAAATTCTGAAAATATTGTTGAATGTCAATAAGGCCTTTCCAGACCTTCATAAAAAGTTTCATAAAATAATAAACTGATTTTAATCCCTAATTAAATAAAAATCAGAATATGCAGAAATTGATAAACATGCATTGTCAGAATTACTGTAATTTTTATACAAAACATTTTAATCTGAAATTTTTACTGGATATCAAACCTTATCTTATCGACATAGTCAAAAAGTATGAAAAATCTTGGATTACGTTTGCTAGTGCAATGAATGAGGTCAAGTCGGTGCTGTCCTGAGGAAACAAACTGGAAATTGTCTTCTCTTTGCACCTGGGCCCTCACGTCAGCAGCACCCTCTCCAGGCCCTTCTTCCCCACGATGCCAAGCCAAGCACCAGTACAGCAAGTAGCCAAGAACTCTCTCTCTATCTTTCTGTTCTTATCAAAAATCAAAGCGAAAATCACACAAACTTCAAAACCGACTTCAAGCCCCGCCGTATATACCCTACCATGCCACGTCGCAGCCTCGAAAATCGTGCAACCGACCTTCCCATGCTCTGTGCTACCGCCATTTTCCTGTTGAGCTCACTCATGACGCCACTGTTGCACCGCCTTTCCCTATCTATAAAAGACAGCCAAGCTCCCTGCTTCATTCCTCACGTTCCCTAGAGCTTTCTCCACCTCAAGCAAGCATCAGATGAAGCGAATTTCGCCATCTTGCCCAACTCCGACCATGCTGCTTCCACCGGCCAACTCCCTGCATACACCTCCATTTGCCAATTAAATTCACATGAAGCACCACTATCCACCCACAATTAAAAACCCCTACTTGATTTTGGGATTTCCATGCCGTGAAGCTCCACCACCGTGAGCCCTGCTTCCGCCGCCGCTCGCCGCCATGAGCCATCGCCGGGGGCTGTCGTAGCACCGGACGTTGCCTTCTATGGCCTCAGTAGAGCCCCGGGTACCCATTTTTGCTATCGCATCTTCCTCCTTGCAGCTACCCTAGCCGCCAGCCAAGTTTGCCAGAGCCGCTCCCATGGCGCCTGTGCTTCGTTTTGCTCCTGTACCGAACCCAAAACTAGAGCTTCTTTTGCTCTCTTCGCTGACCAGTGGACCCCCAATCAAATTACCCGTGCAAGCCAAGCTGCAATGTCTATTCGGTCTCCTCCCTGTGCTTGCTGTTGCTGCTGGCCAAAGCTACCAGAGAAACAACCATGGCGCTGGAGCTCCTGTGCTTGTTTTCTTTTCAGCATCAAGTCCAACTGACTTGTGCCCCCCCTCCAAGTCACAAGAAACATGTTGGCCCAGTGGTAGAGTTGCTCGGTTTCAGCTTTGGAGGTCCTGAGTTCGAATCCCCCTCAAGCCATTTAAATTTTTACTTTTACCTCTTGCATTCAAACTTCCATATCTTTTTGTTAGAATGTCCAAATGAAGTCAAATTGGTTTCTAAATTTAAGTTTTGAAATAAAGAATTAGAATCTGAAATAAAAAGTCATATGTTTCTTGCAGGAAAATATTTTTATTAGAGTTTGAATGTTAGGCCCTAAGTAGGTGTTATGAAGGATGTATATTTTATATTGATCCATAAATCATGAAATAAATACCATAAGTAACTACAACAGTATGCAATCCATTTCTGTAAAAACATTTAAATTTTAATGTATTTTGAATCAAAGATTGTTGGTTTAAGACCTTAATAATATTCAAATTTCAAGTGGTTAGAATAATGTTCATATGAGCTCAAAATTAGATGAAACCAGTTTGGATGCATTCCTGGGATTGCATAGATTATGAATAACCAAAAATATTTAGAATTTTCTTTAGTTTAATCAATGTGCTAAATGCTCAAACCTTCAATCGGCAAAATGATCAAATCTTCATAACTCTATAAACGAACCTCAAATCCGACAAAATCAAATGCTATGACTTCAAAATAACATATAATAACTTGCTGTACAGAAATGGAAACATTTTGAACAATTTTGGGTTAGGCCAAATTTAGCCCTAAAGATCATGTAGGTGAAAAACATCACAAATGAATGCGAAATATTGTGAAACCAACTTTAAAACACTTTTAGGGATATCCCCTACTAATGTCTAAAAAAATGGTTAGATTATCCCGTAAGGTGCAACCGCAATCGAAGAATGAAATCTGGACCGAAACCGCGTAATCGGCATAATTATATAAGCTTTTCGGCAACCCATAAAATATCTAGTATAAATGAAAAATAATGAGATAATAGCTCAGTAGCATCCTATAATGTTTATGCTACCATAATATGGAAAAATATTCATATTACAACTTGCTTTGTATCTAAATCCGACTAACCCAATACCCTTAAGTAATATAGTTGTCATAACCCTTAATATCATATAAGCTTTTTCAACAAAGAATATAATGTATCGTCTAAACACTAAAATGTATGAAATCAACTTAAGAATGTTCTTCAAAGTATAGACTATCATATTCCGAAGAAATTATCTTATTTCATATTGTTTTGCATATAAATCCTAGTAGCCAAATAACCCTAAGTATTATGCTTTATGAACTTCACAATAGGAACAAATGAACCTTGTATTAAAGAAATTGTAACTAATATATTTGTATCACCAGAACCTCCTCAAAAACCACTAATGTATAATTGGTAATTTAACTTATCAGATCTAATATGTTCGAAACCGCTTATTATGCAAAATCAATTAAAAAGGATTAAGTGTTATTCATTTATAGTTTCACTCAATTGTCTAATGTGTTAAATCTTATTAATCCAAATAATTTTAGCATCTATAATTCGAAGTTATAAATACAAGAATTCATAATTTTAGCCTCTTGAATTCGTAAATCAAGAATAGATAATCTATCAAAGAAACCATGCTTTCTTTATCATAAGACATTAACAATAGTTTGTATAATTATCTAAATCAAAATATCTTGAAATCATTCAATCCGAACCCTAAAACATTCCTGTTTTCTTTAATGAATCTTTATTTGGTTTTATGTCTGTTTTCTTTTTGCTCTTATTAAAGTTGGATATTTGCTATATTTCCGATTGAACAACGTTTAGAATCCGACTCCTTTCCTCCGTCGTTGCCTCCATCAGCCGTGGCTTCGTCTTCGTCGTAAGCAATAAATAAGCAAGGCAAGCACCCCCTTTGATCATATTGATCCCAGTTTTATAAATGTTTTCATTAAATGTTTTTACTGCATACTTTACTTTTATTAAAGTCTGCTATATTTTGGGTATTGGTAGTCGTACCTATTGTCACATAGAACTTCCTTGATAAGTATGGATTTGTGAACCTTGATAACCCTAGAATAGCATAGACAGTACATGATGTCAATTTGGGTTAATCACATTTGGTGATATGCTTAGCCGTGCTTAAAGAAACATAAAACTTGGATACGATTAAAAATGTTGGATATGACAATTAATGGGTATGACCTTTCTTTATGGTTGGTATTTTGATCAAAAATAAAAATAAAACTATAGTTTTGATGCGGGCAATTATTGGCAATAGTCGGGTGTACAAGGGACTTGTACGTAGTGTAGGGTGGAGATTATTGTCCGTATCGGATTAAGGACTAAACTACGTGTTCGTTAAACCCAAGAATTACCGTACAACCAAAAGTGCTGGTATGGGACAGCCTTAAACCAATTAAGTTATCTGGTTTAACTTTGCATATTGGTAGGCCGGAGTAGTACGAGCTTCTTCAGTGACTGGTTGCTCGTAGGGGCGCCCACACCGAGGTGTTGAGAGTCACGTTTGCTGATACAACGGTGTACGCCATACTATGGATATGCTTATTCATTCTTGCAAAGGATCGTACAAACATTTACACCATAGTACGGGTTTATCGACACCGGGTGGTGCAAAGTTAGCCTAGATAATGTAAAGGTTTCCGTCATGAACATTTCGCCACTACGCCAAAGGTGCGTGAAATATGCGGCAAAAGGAAAAGGTCATGACTTGTGGGTAAAGATGTACAACTCGCAGAGTGTCAAACTTTTCAAAAGCCGTTCCGCTGGTTATGGGAATCTTGGTGCGTCAAGACTAGTTAGATGTTTTTATTTTCATAAAACTCGGATTTCTACCGGTGGTAGGAATGGTTACTCGGAAATTCTGTTGTGATGAGAAATGGTTCTTGGATATGATCATGATACCCTGTACATGAGATTTATTTATGCTTACATTTACATTACTTTCAAGATTAAATTGCTTTTACTTAAATTCCGTTTTGCAATCTACTATTCTCAGATTTACATTTCAAATCGGCTTTATGCAAACTAACCATACTAGCCTTCCTTTGAAATGGCTTGCATATATCATAGGCTTTGCAAAAGTCTATGAGTACTGAAAGTACTCACCTTTGCTTAATTGTTGTTTTTAGGTGAAGAATCGATTAGCTCGATGAAACATATTTGTCGCAGGATTCGGATATTGACGATGAATTTCTAGGGATTATGCCTTGTCGGTTGCTCGAGGGTTTGGATGGGCACACTACAAGACTTTGCTTCTTTGCTGCTATAAACTCTGAATTGTAAGAATATTGTGTAAATTAGCTTCCGCTTTAATAATATGATGTATGGTTGTGATTCCAATTGTTGTAAATGTGCGTACTAGCTACTGATCATGGGACTAGTACTGT
This sequence comes from Otatea glauca, assembly GCA_036346275.1. NCBI lineage: Eukaryota > Viridiplantae > Streptophyta > Magnoliopsida > Poales > Poaceae > Otatea > Otatea glauca. The sequence goes on along the minus strand of CM070718.1, from coordinate 7,192,218 downwards.
TCGCACATGAGATTTCTATTTTTGCATTTATGTGAAAATGGGGGTCATTACATTATCTCACCGTTCTTCTGGAGTTTGTGAGGATAGAATAACTTAGGAGCAATATGCTTCGTGTTATTACCTTTTACATAACCCAATTGCATTTGTGCAACACAAGCAGTATTATCTTCATAGATAATTGTGGGGGTATTGACGGTTTTAAGGCCTCATGACTTCTGGATGTGGTTAATCACACGTCGTAGCCAAACACATTCACGTGAGGCTTCATACAAAGCTATGATCTCTGAGTGGTTGGTAGAAGCAGCCACCAAAGTCTGTTTACAAGACCGCCAACAAATGGCTGCACCACCGCAGAGAAACACAAAACCAGTTTGTGATTTGGCACTGTGGGGATCAGACAGATAGCCAGCATCCGTGTATCCCACCATGGTTAAATCTTGGTTCTTCTGGAAAAATAATCCAAGATCTTGAGTACCTTGGAGGTATCTCGAGTAAAGTCTTAACACCACCCAATGTCTTACGGTTGGGTGTGACGTGTCTTGCTAGCAAATTTACAAACGATTGCAATATCAGGCCTTGTGCAATTCGCGAGATACATAAGCGCTCCAATGGCACTTAGATATGGAACTTCAGGTCCTAAGACTTCCTCATTTTCCATCCTTGGTCTGAAAGGGTCTTTATCCACTTCAAGGGATCTCACGACCATGGGGGTTTTTCAAAGGATGCGATTTATTCATATTAAACCTTTCCAATAACTCCTGAGTATAGGAAGACTGGTGTACAAGAATTCCTTCTGGGAAATGCTCTAGCTGCAGGCCTAAGCAAAATTTGGTTTTACCCAAATCTTTCATCTCAAACTCCGTCGTGAGGTAAGCACTTGCTTCCTTTATCTCCTCTGTGGTTCCGATGATATTCAGATCACCGACATATACTGAGATGATACAGAATCCATTCTGGGATTTCTTTATGAACACACAGGGACAATCATCATTATTCGAGTATCCCTTCTTCAGGAGGAACTCACTCAGCCGGTTATACCACATTCTCCCCGACTGTTTTAATCTGTATAACGATCTCTGCAGTTTGACGCTATACATGTTGCGATTATTAGGATCCGTATCCAGTGACCCATATAAATATGCGGTCACTACACCCATCAACTGCATTGATAAGTTTAAGCTTGCTGCCATTAATATTAAATTTCGAAACGTTATTCCACTCTTTACAGGAGAATATATTTCATCGTAATCGATGTCGGGTCTCTGCGTGTACCCTTGTGCTACAAGCCTCGCTTTATATCTCACCACCTGGGTATTTCATTTCTCTTTCGGATGAAAAACCATCTGATCCTACAGGGATTACTTTAGGAGATGTTTGGTCAGCGGGACCAAAGCTTTCCTTTTAATAAGCGAGCGCTGCCTCAATTGCTTCTTTCATTTGACCCTATCTGAGCGCTTCTGGCACTCTACCATGGACTTTGGTTTTGGATCCAGCTTTTAGCAATTTTAAAGGCAATTATATGTCGACAATTGTAGTCTTTCTTTTATACAATTCTCCTGCATCACTTCAGGGATATCTCTTTATAAATTTCTTCCAGCTCCTCGTGATTTCCCACAAAGATGGAGTCCGGGTGTTCCGATTTCCCAGCGTGGGATTGTGAGCGCAAATATACGCTGGGGTTATCATCTTCAGGATGGATCACTTCAGGGATGTTACCATCTCCAGGATGGCTCACTTCAGGGATTTTCTCAACATCAGGTTGAGCTTCTTCCATTGTCACGGATAGTGTTCTCATTTGTTCGGTTCTCTACTTCTGCGGACGTCTCCGCGGAATTGAGTCCCGTGCACCTGGAGGCCTCCCCCTCTTTTTATCATGAGGGTCAAGAGTGAGTTCAATATCCTTCTAGGGTATTTTCACTCTTTCAGGTGCATATACTGCAGGTATATGAGATCTTTCACTCCCTTATGAACAATGAAAGCATTTGGCAGATTATAAGCTTATTTGTTGCAGATTTATCATCCTCCAAACTTCAAGTTCGGTCTCTGTAGTGCATGGATCTAAGGACTTGGCATTCTTTAATGTGGTACTTATCTTCCCCTAATGCCAAAAAATATCCTTAGTACAATCAGCGTACCGAGCCGTGTACAGATCCCCTGTCATAGGTTCTCGGTATTCTAATACATGACGAAGATTCATGACCTACATAGATCCTCAACTTCCGGTAAGGTCCCATGTTGGTACGCTGTGGTGGAGAGATTGGCATGTATACAGTACAACCAATTTTTCACAGATGGGAAATACTTAATTCTTTTCCACGCACTATCTGCAATGGGGAAATTTCATGACGTGCAGTTGGTCTGAGTTGAATTAATACCACAGTATGCAGCACTGCGTGGCCCCAACAACTGGTGGAAAGCCTACTATTCTGCAAGAGCGGCCAAGCAATAAGTTTTTTTTAATATAATAGCTCTGCAAGGCCATTTTAAGTGTGGACATTTGGTACGAGATGTTCTACATTAACTCCTAGAGCCATATAATAATCATTACATGCTTTTGAGGTAAACTTGCTAGCATTGTCTATTTGAATAGACTTGATCCTTTCTTCTGGAAAATAGGCTCTTAACTTAATAATTTGGGCAGTAGCATGGTTCCTAGTAGATAAGAGATATACATGGGACCATCTAGTAGAAGTATCTATTAGTACCATAAAATTTCTTAAAAGGAGCCCAACAAGGGCTGAACAGGTCCATAGATATCACCTTGAATTTTCTCCAGGAAATTTAGTGATTCTTCCCTAACTTTTTAGGTAAGAAGTGTTAGTGTTATGCCCTTGAGGCAATCATTTAAATGATTGTAACATGACTATGTTTATGAATAATAATATGATTATTGGTCCAATGAATGTATGTCATTGTATTGATCAACAAGTATGTGACTTGCTTATGAAGCTCTTTACTTCATGATGTAATTCGATAAATATCTCTGATCGGATATCATCGTATAGGACAACGATGAATAGATCAGCACATGTAGTGATCGATGATCATGCTTCATAGATCATGGGATATGGAGATATCATCTATACATTGTGGACGCATGTTGAAGAACATGGGTTAGATAGACCCAATGGGACAACTGCGAGAATGTTTCATTCTTATGTGTCATCGGTGTATCTCATACCTAGTAGATGTATGATCCTTAGACCGAGATTATCATATTCCCTACATGTGTAATAGTTTTCCTTGGGGCTATCAAACACTACTTCCTAACCGGATAGTTATAAAGGTAGCTTTCATGTTTACTATGAAACGTGCAGAGGAAGTGAGCAAATCAAGATGGAATTTGCCACTCCAATGAAACGGAGATATATGACAAGGCCACTCGTGTGATATGATTAAGGAAGTGCATGGCCATGCCGTGATTGAGGAGTCAATCACAACTTATTAATATATCACGGATACGAGAGATGGATTGAATCATCAAAGGATGACATGCTTCTCGCCTTGAGATCAATCTTCATATACTTGGCAAAGAGATTATTACATGAGTACTTTTGATAGGTTCTGTCCGATTTGATCATAGTATGTTTGGGAGTTGGCATACTTTGCAAGAAGCCACTACCAACTATTGGATTGAAAAGGAGTTTTTCGAATCCACGTCCAAACGTACGTGAACCTGCAGGGTCACACACTTAATGGGCTGGGACGCATTAATTTGGATTGGATCCGTAATTAATGAACCTCGTGGGCTTAGCATGCTGATGGGCCCTAGTTTAGGGTTTCATCTCGTGGCTATATAAGGAGGGAGGAGGAGGCGCAGGTGTGCTTTCCCACGGTTTAGGAGTGATTTACTCGAAACCTAGCCTACTCCTCTCGCCGCCCGCCGAGCGACTGTGTGCTTGCACACGACGCACGGCGTTCCATCTCTGGGACGTGTGGACTCTGCGGTGACGCCTGCCGCGATCGGCGTGGGAGGACGATCCACGGCAAGGCGAGGACGATCCACTACATCGACGCAATGACTGCGGCGAGGACGATCCACTACATCGACGCGCGAAGGATTCCGCAATTGCGCGTCTAGTGGTAATCTTATCTATGATCCCCTTCTTGCGAGTAGCTTTCTGGTTACGCAGTAGATTTTTTTTGTGCTAGCGTAGCATACCGTGTTCCTCTTCAAGAAGGTCTAAGAATGAGCTTTCCTTTTAGCACAACCAGGGCATAAGAAAAACTTCAGGTCTAGGAAAGACTTTATGCTATGGCCAGCAGAATTATTAATTATTCTTCTTATACTATTCAACTCAGGATAACCCAGTCGATCTGCCAGATCTTAAATATATCTAGGTTTTGCATCGCAACACAAACTTCAGGTTTTATATGTGCATAGTATAATCCGGAGGAGAATAAATGAAGCTTTTAACCACACGTTTATTATACCCATTAAACTTAGTCATGAGTAGGTATTCCGTACCATCCTCATTTACTATTTCCATATGAAAACGATTAAAGGAGTGCGATTGGACTCAGGGTATAATCTGGCATTCTTCCAGTGCCAACTATGAGAGTATCGCTTCTGGCGATAGTCATAATATATTCAATTCACTTAGTGTGGTACCACCGTCTTCTAGACAAATTTTCTCTTCCGCCATCGGATTATACTTTGTTCTATATTGGAAGTATGATTTAACAATCAAACAATTGTTGCATCAGGAACAAATTGTAAAATATAGAATAAGCATAGCACAATTAATCAAATATCTGGAAAATATCAATATTCAATTTTTGAATGATAATCGCTCAACAGGAGCGTAGACCAAATGTTCATTCAGGAAAATGGGCTAAACTGATAAGGAGACTTATAAGGAATATGTGACATCGACTTAGCAAAGTGAGGGATATTTAGGAGACTTATCCAGGTCTCCATATGAGATGTAGGTGCCCTCCTGGGACTTCTCGAACTCAATAATTTCAAGAATCATTTTATCACACTTTTCAACATCCGTATCAACAACAGGTTGAACGATGAAGTACGACTTAATATTATTTCCCCGGGTCTTATCTAGTTTTCCAGTGGATTGCATGTAAAGGTCTACCACATGCTTCGGGATGCAATAGTTGCATGACCAATAGTTAGTGCATCAATACATAAAACAGGGTTATTCAGGGTTTGCAGCATTATTTCTGGAAGCCCCTGGCCCTTTACCTTTACTTTTCCACTATGAATTGCATCTTCCCCTATTTGATTTATCATTCTTCCACTTATCCCATATATTCCATTGGCCTTTGCTGCGGCTTCAGCTATTGCTAGCTTGTTGAGCATTTGCATATGCTTCGGGCATTGCAAAACTCCATTAGAAAGTATATGATGATTCTTCACCAGGAGTTCATCATGCTTTTCTGCTTCTAGCAAAATGCATATAAGCTCGAAGTACTTTCTGATACTTGGCGACGATATCATATCTGCAGATCCTCATATTAAGTGGAATGTGCACAATATCTTGACGATCTTTTTAGCATTAGTAACTTTCTGGTTACATAATGTTAGATCAATGACAAGCTTGTGTATGACAAAAATTATATGTTGCCACAACCTTTAAAATCCTGAAAGCGAGGGAGGATCCATTCACGTTGTACTTCTGGCAACATAACGGATCTTCGCTAGATATATATTTTTCCTTTAGGGAATCCAAGAGTTCCAGCTGGTCATCTTCCATCAACTATTCGGCCTTCAGGTCCGTATGTAGATGGTGCCTCAGGAGGTGTAGAGCCATACATCTAGTGGCTTCGAGAAGAGCAGGGGTACCAGCTTCAGGATGAGAAAACAGTAGCTTCAAAGGATTGAGCTATCAGATTAATCTTAGTATTCATTACCCAGGTAAAGTAATTGTTGCCATTCAGGGCAAGCTTGATAGGTTCCCTCTTTGCGATGTCCAACATATCCTATTTCTATATATGCAAAATGACTTTTACTACTGTTAAAATCATTATATTGCATACTCACTCTTCAATCAGTAAAGCTTGGTCTATATCTATTCAGTAGATAATTATCTAAAATTTCCCAGAATTTTCTTAGCAATTCTCATGGTTTTCTGCTAATTATTAAGCAATTTTCAGAATTACTGAATAATAGGGAAAAATATGACCAGCATGTATAATTATGAAAACATGCTGAGAAAATTAATACAGTATTAAGACACACTTCAATGGGTCATACATAATTTTCCATAATTTTTTTTAGCATTTTCTGTTAATTTCCAAGCAATTTTCAGAATTACTTAAATAACAGAATATAAATTTCAGCACATATTAAACATGGCATCATACTAGAAAATAAACCCAGAGTATGGAACTTCCAATGTGGTAAATATCAATTTACCAAAGAATTTTCAGAAACCCAAAACCTAGATATACTAATTTCTAGGATTTATTTATCAATTTCAGAATTCTTTAACTATTTCTGAATTTATTGAAATTCTAGGGGTTAAACTGTAATTTCCTTTCTTTCTTTCTTTTTCTCCGGCGTGGGCTGCCAGCCCATCAAGCATTCGGCCTTAAAGAGGGGGGTAGCCGGCCCGCACGGCCCAATCGCCTCGATAAAATGGCGCGGCTAGGGTTCCTCCCCTAACCGCCGCTTTCCTTTCATGCAGCGCATAGGCGGCTGGTGCGCGGGTGGTGGCCTGTAACATCCCAAAATTCGCCTAAATATTATTTTATTATCGTTTGTGCATTTTATGATTTTTCTGGAATTTATTTGGATTTTTCTGGATTTATTTGAATTAATTTTAAATTAAGTATATTGGTCCTTTGTCTAAAACTATTTAAATTTACGCAAAGTTAAAATAAATTTTTGCCAAAAATATTTTATTTGAGTCCAGAATATCTCAAAGTATTTTTGAGAATTTTCTTAGATTTTTCCTAATAGTTTTATTGTTTAAAACAAATTAAATGAATTTCTGTAATTATTTTAAATGAGAAATCTTTTAAAAAGCCTTGTGAGCAGTGTCGAGCCGGCCCACAACTGTGCGACCCAGACAGTCCGCGCGGCCCAGATTCCTCTGCGAAACCCTAATCCTCGCAGCCGTCCGATCGCGTCTCTCCGGACCAGATCGCGCCGCGTAGGAGCCGTGTCGTGGCCGTTGGATTGCGACACGTGTACGGCAGAGCGTCGTCATCTCCATTCTGGATTCGGAGTCCGCCGCCGTGACGACACCGAACTTCTTCGTCGTGTAGGGCTTGAACGCCTAGGCTATAAAAGGAGGGGTAGCGTCCCGAGGTTCGCAGGTGTTCGCTGCGTCGTTTGGTCGGAGTGGTTCCACGAGAGCAGCCCTAGAACGCATCTACGAGCTCGTCGGAGTAAGCCGAGGTCTTCGTCGTGGTTTTTCGCTTGGAGCTCGTCGTCCGTGGAGTCCCCGCCGTCGCCGAGGCCGCTAACTTGTTCGCCGTGACGAGTCGCATCCGTGAAGGGTAGAAGTGTCACCGGAGAGCTCTCCTTCCGCCGTCATTGTGGTCTTCGTTCCCAAGTCCGGCGAAGTTCTTGTCGCCGTGCTGCCATCAGTGTCGAAGAGCTTCAAGAGCCGTCGGATCTCCAGCGAAAGGTCGGGATCGTGCCGCGTAAGGTTGGATCTATAACCGTTAGATGCGATCTATGCGGTGGATTCTGCGCCGCAGGGATGGACTAATCGGGTGCCGCCGCGTGTCGGGCGTTGAGGCCGAGGCGCCATGAACCCAGTTCACGGTGAACTCGATCCGATTCGTGGACCAGGTCTATGGACCAGGACGCGTGGCAGCATCGGGTTGGTTCAGATCCGCGCTGACGTCAGCGTGACGCAGTTAATCGGTTTTCGATTTAAAAATAATTCGGTTAATTCTGATTTTCTAATTTCTGTATTTTCAGTATTTGTTCAAACTTCAAAAGGCTATATCTTTTGCATTTTAACTCGGATTTGGGTGATTCAAATTTCTAAAAATTTGTAAAATTGAGTTCTATTTAATGGTGAATTTTAATTGATTTTTGGAGTTCATTTTCTCTCTATTTTGGTATTTATTTATTTTTCTCCTTCGGTACACGTAGACGTTGAATTGTGCGACGCTTCGGAGGAAGATCCAGCAACTCAAGAGCAAGCTCCAGATCAAGATCAGGACCTATTCCAAGGCAAGTTGTGCTTTGATCATGTTGAACCCATGTTTATAAAATTGCTATATTGTTTTACTCTATTGCATGGTATTTCAAGTATACAAATTGTTTCAACTTAAATTGGGATCTAGTTAATCTACCCATATGATCTATACCCTACCTTGTCATTGTATGCCATAATCTATTGTCACCCTAGATTGGTTCATTATAGTTGGTTAGTAATGATAATCAACATGGGATGGTTAGACCGTATTAGTTGCTTAGCCATGCCACGTCATCACATGTGATTGAATCATTGATAATTAATCTTGACTAATGGAATATGGAACGATGTTATGAACTTGTGTGTCATGTGGGATCACACGATGAGATGAGTTGTTGTGGCGAGTCATGTCACGCAACGATGTTGAATTGTTGATGGCTCGTGGTGCTTGGTAATCAACCTGGGTGATAATCATTTAGATTGGGGCAAGTGACAAGGGGCGAGTATGCCAAGGTGGGCCCGATGGGCAGAGGGTATGTGGATGTCTTGCCTTGATCACTCTAAGGACTTAACCTTGCAAGCTTTTGACCTGAGTCAATCATGCAACCACATGTCTGGTATGGGCCAGCCTAGCTGATTAATTTGCAATGTCTTAGCTTTGGTACTATCTTGGTCGGTGTGAGTTTCCGAGTTATGAAGTAATTCACATGGCGCAAGAGGGGGCCCTGGATGTGGTAACCAGTCCCACCAGTGTTGAAACCTTAGCGGGTGGTACCGGATCAAGCCAGCGCATTGTAAAGGCTTTGTTATAATCACTCGTCTTTGTGGTGTATGGTTGTATCGTGTGGGTAAAGTGCATAACCTCTGCAGAGTGTGAAACTATTCGGATAGCCGTGCTCGCGGTATTGAGCAATGCTCGGAAATTACAGTTAAGGGTTAGCTTAATTAAATGGACAACTTGGTTGGGATGGCAGAATGCCATGTGGAAGATGGAATTTGATTTAGGATTGGAAACTGGTTTACTTCAGAACTACTTAATCTATTTATTATTATTTGTTTTACAGTCTTTACAATCTATTTACTGTATTAGTTCATAAATGCTGCTTATTGCAAAATAGCCATGATAGCCTATCTTTTGGAATAAGCCTGGCATATAGTTACATAGAACTGCATTCTGTGCACAACTTGTTGAGTGCTTTAAGTACTCATCCTTGCCAACAACAATAATCAACAGTCGAAGAATCTACACCTGTGTTGGAGGAGGAGTTTCAAGAGGACGCGAGTCATTAGGGTCCGAGCCTTGTCGGTTGCCTGTGGTGAATCGATGAGCTATCTACGTTTTCTACTTCCATTGCTTAATTCTTAGTTTATATTTCCGGTCTTGCCTGCGTGGTTTAATAATGTAAGTTGGTCATAAGATCATACATTTAGCTATATCAATAAATGAACTACTATTTCTATTGTCGTTGAGTATGATGTGATATGTACCAATGTTGAGTGTGTGCACTAGCGTTGATCCCGGACTAGTCGCGGTAAACACAGTGGGTTGAATCGGTGGATTCGGTCCTTACATGGCCGGCAGGCAAGCTCGCGTCGAAGCGGCCCGTGCGCGGCGGTGGTGTCGCGAGCTCGCGTCGGGCGAGCTAGCCTCGCGCAAGGTGGTGGCCGGCGGTGGTGCTTGTGATCGGGGAGGCTGCGCAGCGCAAAGCTCCGGCCGACGCGACTTGCTCCGGAGGTGGCGCGACAACTTCCGGTGGCGCGCCGTGGGTAGCCTTATCGGAGAACCGGGTGCGGGATCTGCGGGCGTCCCGACGGGTGTGACAGTTGACAGCGAGCGCGGAGCCGATGTGCGCGGAAGACAAAGCGCCGCTATGGCGCATGGCTGCGGGCGAGCGCGAAGCCGGTAGGCCAAGCCAACGGGGCGGCTAGCGGCGCATCAGCGGCCGGTAGGCGAGCTACGAGCTTGATCGGTCGTGGCAGTGTTTAGCGCAAAGGCAGCCCTCGGCGCGGGCAAGTACGGCCGGGGCGCGAAGCTGCCGGTGTGATATGTCTTTGGGCCGGAGGGCATCGGGTCAGCACGAGGTGCCGGCGGCGCGGATTCGTCAGTGGAGGTGCGACGGCTTCTGGCCATGGGTGAGCTACAAGCTCAGAGACGACTCCCTTTTTTTTCAAAGTTAATGATAAACATAAACTCATACGCGATTATCTTGATTTGCAAGATCAGAAAAACCGTAGATGCAATCTACTTATGTTTACAGAGACTATGATTGCAATATTGGATTAGCTAATTAATCTCTGACAATTTTGCATAATCTACAGGATTATCTCTTGTATAAGTGCGATTTACGCAAATCGAACTTACGTAGGGCTTGCAGTAGGATGATCGCATGTAGCGGAATGAATTTCGATGCCGTGTAGATTGTCGTAGGCAGACGATCTCGATTGGTAGCCTCGGTAGAGTCTCGTGCTGATAACGTGTTGTAAAACGTAGTCGTTCACCCACGATCAATCAACATCATGCCAACGAAATCACAGGAACAAGAACAGGAGCACACAGAATATATGGGTGGAGCTCTCTTGCTTTATTAGATCGATCTTTTACGTGGGGAAAAGCCCAATATATAAGAGAAAACATAAGAGATGAGTTCGGATTCGTCTACAATAAAGAGATAGCGTCTAACCGAATACGGTTACGAAATCTTATCTCATACCATAGAATTCCCACTGAAACGTGAACTGTCTTTTTTTAAGGAAAAAACGGACCTTTGCCAAGTTCCTCGCCATCTTCTTGGTCGTCGCGGCGAGCGTGTCCCTCTCCTTCACCAGCTTCGCCTGCACACCAAGAATCAAACACAACCAGTAAAGTACAAATCTTAATTCCCCGGGCACAAACGTCTCGGCGACGCGAACGTACGTTCTCGTCGAGGGCGGCGAAGAGGCGGACGTCGGAGTCAGCGAGGTTGGCGCGGAGGTCGGCCTCGTCGCGGTCGCGGTCGGCAAGGTCCCGACGGAGGCGCGCGACGTCGGCCTCGAGGCGCGAGACGCGGGACGCGATGGCCATGGAGGTGATCTTGCGCGCCACGTCCAGCTGCTCGTACGGGTCGATGGGGATCACGGCCAGGATCTCGTCCGGCAGGTGGAAGTCCACCGCCGCCGCCGCCTCGTGCCTCGCCATCGCCGCCGCTGGAGACTGATAGGTAGATCAGTCTTGGTGGTCGCCGGCGTCGGGGAAGAGCCAGACTGGAAATTAAAGTTTTTTTTTCTTTTTTTTTTAATTTGTTTTTTGGGATGTGATGGGGATTGGCTAGCTGGCTGTATACGGTTTTTTAAATACAGAGAAAACAGTAGGAAGCTCCTCCTACTGTACTATATTAATAAAAATAATATAAAAATACGAGAGCAATAAAAAAGAAAAATGAGTATTAAAGAGAAACTAGCTAAGACTAGTTTGCTACGAAAAATAAAATTAGTAACAAAATATAAAGGTTAAGGAATAAAAAAAATTATGCTACAAGGTCAAACATCTATTTCTCTCGATTACACAAGTTTTTATGGTTTATCCTCTGACATGAATTAAAACCAAATATATTGTACATAGTACATAAGGCATTTATGATATTAGAACATATTTAGAAATGATATTCTATTCCTAGTATACGTCCTAGAAGATATGAAAATAAACAGTTACAACACGACTTGGATAACATTTTGATCAAAACCTTATCTATGATGTAAAGAGTTTAAGCATCTCTTTTTTTTCAATCCATAAGCAACTTCAACTTGTACATTCTTATTCATGTGAGATTCAAAATAGACATAAATAGTATTAACAACATTAAAATGAGAGCTCACCTATGTAGGCTTTACAGATTCAGAAGAAGAAAAACCACGCCTTAATTTGATTGTGTTGCTACCTAGTTTAGGACCTGTATCAAAGACAAGTCAAGCTTCCCAAGTATCATCCTCTCCGGTAAAAAGAGCATGCAAATCCTACAGAAAATATCTTTCAGAAATAGTGATCATTGTTTATAGTTCATACTTTCGTATTTGTGCAGCTTAAAAAAATCATAGAACAGAAGCACATCTCTAGCTTTTTTTTACTTGTATGTACTGTTATTATTTTGTGTGTACTTCGATTTGGCAGCCTATAGCAATTTGCCTCACACAACTTGATTAGAATTTCCAAACTGCACCGATTAATCAAGAATCGTGATTAACAAAAAAAAAAACCTTATATATATCGTAGAAGTAGAACATGCAGAGACAATCTTCTATCTAATAAAGTAAAGAAGCCACCATATCCACAAGTTAATTGGTGAAAAAAAGAGATTATGCCAGGATCATTCCACTTCCTTAATCCACATATTTTTTCTTTGAAAATCCTTAATCCACATTCCTTCTTTAGGAAACAAAAGATTAAAAGAAACATGCAAAATTATTCCTATATACTACTGACGCGCACCCATGTTATTCTATGACGGCGGTAGGATGTTGGGGTCGGGGTTAGGCCCAGTTGGGACCATCCTCAACACTGGAAATTCTGTGATGGTAGACGGAGGCGGCAGCGCCCTGTCATAAGGATTTCCGAAAGGAACTTGGAAGTCCGACGATGACCCTGGGGTAGGGTGGAGAGAATCGCCCCCGGTAGGGCGTTCCAACGCAGGCGGTGGGAGCCAGGCGATGGGTGGGTCGAAGAAGGGCTGCTGGTCAATAGCCAACTGCTGCGCCGACGCCGTAGAGGGGTGCATTACCGGGAGGAGCAGAAGCAGTGCCGCTGCAACGGCGGGTGTCCAACTATTGATTGTAGCACCTTAGTTTGACGTTGTGACTGTGTTTCAACACTACGTATGTATGTGCGGCCGGGGGGTTATATATACACATGGGGGAGGCTTGATGCGATCAATATGGTAATTATTGCACGGCACAAATCAATCGCGCAATGGTTTTGTACTTTCCAAAATTAGATGTAGTTTAATTGCTCGCATTTTATGGGAAAGCGTGATGACAGGATGATGCTCTCTCCATGGAAAAATGGAAGGCGCGATTTGATTTGACAGTCTCCAAGATTGAATTTTGAAGCTTTTTTTCGTAATCTCACAAGTGCATACTCCCACTTCTAACAGGCGGGACAAAGGATTTATAGGACCACGTTGTCATTGATGTGACTGGAAAAAGGAGAAAGATTAGTATGGTTGGAGTGGTGAGAGTGGAGAACGGACCACCGCCAACAACTCCTAATTAGTAGTAGAGAAAATTACAAGCGGTCTAATATTGTCTTTCACTATGTGCAAACACAGAGTGATATCCTCTATTAACAATCATTTCTAGTTACCAATGGAAGGAATAATTTGTTCGAAGATCTTTCTATTCCGTTGTTTTTAAATATGCTATGAAACAATAACAAAAATCCCTTTGAAGAACTCTGCTACAAAATTATACAAGGCTTGTCCTATTATATCCATAATATCTAGAGCGGAGTTCCAGAAAATCCCAACCTTCTGCCAACAATTTTTACTGAAGGGGCATGTGAAAAAAAATGTTGAGTCTTTCTTTTTTCTGTTGTTTGATAAAGAACACAATGTATAGCATTGCATGTGTACCAATTGTGAGGAGTCAACATAGCTGGCCGTATACTGTTGGCATGCTATGACTTAGGAGTTCCAAGCATAGTTTAAAATCCCAGCGAAATTTCAGAAAAATTGTCTGAGATTTCAGATTTTGGCTGGGGACTAGATTCAAAATCCTAGTTAAATAAAAAATTTAAATTGCTTCAGTATTTTCTAAAATTTGGGAAATTTCATCGAAATCTCTGGTATTTTGATTGGATTTTGACTTTTAAGGACTAGATTTGGGTCAATAACTCTTAAGAATGTCATATTCCATGAAAATTTGTTGAAAAATAAAAAATTTGAGATGTTTTATAAAAATAGTAGAAACACTATCAGTTTTTTTTAAAATTGTATAAACTTGATCATGCTCTAAAAAATTATGATGACATCTTTAGCAATGTAGGATCATATAGAAATTTTTTCAAAAGAATTTGGCTTCATTTGCTATATTTAAAAATTCAAAAATAGAATGAATATAACTGAGACAATAACCGTGTTAGAATTTTATAATTTGCTCGAGTGTGATCATGATTCAAAATTTTTAGGAGAGCTTAAGAATTACGTCAACACCATTTTCTAAAAGTTTTAAAAAAATTCTAAACTTGTGTTGATTGCTCAATCAAATATATGGAAGCAATATATGTAGCATTGTAAGGCTTTTATCAGGACAGTAGCGCTGTCACAATTTTTGAAAATTCTTCAGGATTAGTCATTATATGAAAATTTTATGGGAATATTAGTGATGCATTAGGACCATTCACAATTTTTTTAAAAATTTTCTAACGTGGTTTGGATCATTTTTCATTCGGTTGAAATTTGTCGATCAACCTTTTTATCTAGACAGTAGCACTATCCGAATTTTTGAAAATTTCGCATGCTCGATCATCATCTGAAAATTTTATGGAAACATTATTGATGCGTCAGGACCATCCAATTTTTTTTCACAATTTTCAAACATCATTTCGACCATTTTTCATTCGGTTGAATTTTATCGAGATTTTGATAGTTTCGGACGAAATTTAGTTTAAAAAATAATGAATTTCAAATTTACATTTTGATTTTTGAACGGATTTCTTCCGAAATTTCGAGATTTCACAAAAAATGGATTTCGCTCGGGTCCTATATGTGAACCGAAAACGAAATTTGAAACCCTGGTTCCAAGTCATTTTCTCACACTTGCATTCTTTTTCCTTTTTATTTTCTAATGATCTTTTTTTTGCAAGATCCTTTTAATGTTTTTTCTATTAATCTTGAGTCGGTTGGAGTCTGAGTCACTCCTCTCAAGAACCAATGTAGATAAGAGTTGGGTTCTTGGTAGGAGTTGCTGGTACAAAAGAGAGTACAAGAACTTTGTAGGCAAAGATGTTTTCATAAGAGCCAGAAAGCCAAAATGCTTATAGCTTTGCTAACCCGCTTTGTAGGCTGTTCTTGAATCGAAAGTACTCCATTTTGTATTGACAAGCAGTACAATTTTTTTTGAACTCGCCTCCTCTCTCTCTCTCTCTCTCTTTTTTAAAAAAACTTGTGCAAGTTGGTGAGATATCTAGAAGTCCAGATGATAGAACAAATTCCACGTGCTACTGTACAGGCCCGGCCCAGAAATGGTTGGTCGGTGGGAGATCTCACGGGCCTGGCACAACTCGGTTGGCGCAGCCGCGCGTAGGGGCGAGAGATTAGTACCACATCGCTGTCCTCTGAGGGAGGAGCAGCGAGGGAGAAGCATAAGAGGAGGGCAAGGGTGTCGTCGAGAAAGCACGCAGCTGCGCGGTGAGCACAAAGCGAACTATTCTTTCGCCTTTTACTAAAGAATACCGTGTGAACGCCGCAAATAGCAGCATACGCTAATTTTTGGAGGGGATTCTCCTGATGTAGGAGGTCCCCCACAATTCAGAACGTAAATATATTGAATTTGTAATTATCTGATTTGGTATAGAGGACGGCACGTACAAATCGAAACAAAATTTAAATGAAAGCGGTGTACTGCTCTGATCAATGGGGACATATTTTCGCTGCTATTTTGAGCCCCAGATCTAACTCGTTCTATGATAGATTGGCCACATGTTTCGTTATACATTTGTAATTCGACGAAAATATGCTAGTATCGGTTTTAATCGGTACGGTGGGCATCAAATTTGCTCATTGAAATCATGAAACTATGTCCCAGGGCAACATATTGCTGACTGGAGCATGAAACGATGTCCAGGGCAACATAAAGGTTCAGAACTTCATATTCGTGATTACATGAATGCTCAGGTAGGTACACCGGCAGCAAGACTAGGATACTACGAAGATTAGCACCGCAATATAGTGTTAGCTTGAATCCAAAGGATTTTTGTATAGCAGCGACCTGCTGCAATCCTTCCCCATTGCCTTCAAACATGCTCTGCTCCACGGACTTAAGGTTTCAAATCCAAATCCTGAAACCTGCATCACGGTGCGAACAATATTGAACACGGATATTGCAACTTAAAATTTAGTCAAATTCGAATTTGTGAAAAGTACCTGAGCTGAAGTTCACAAGATGAGACCAGTGGGTTCTGTTATCCATCCTCCGTTGAGTTCCAGTTAAACAAAAGCCAACCGGTACACACTTGTTCTTCGAAACAATTCGAGATGATAATGAACAAGTGGGACTTCAGTTAGTAGGGATGCTGTCAAACGGCTATCCACAGACCATATCTTAAAACTTTATTGGTAATCTCGTTCACTTCACAGACCGCACACCGATGGTTCTGACTTTGAATTTATACTGAGGCAGCTCGTCTTCTTCATCATCCTCTTCATCTTCACTCGAATCATCCTCAACTTTGTCCCATTTCGAGTAATCAAGTCCTGAATGTCCCTTTGGTTTTGGGATGGTCTCCCAACCCTGCGGTTTTGAAGGTAGATCAGGAGGCTCCTGAACTTTTGGAGGTTCAGTTGCAGGTTTCTTTTCAAGAATCAGTTCGGTAGAAGGCTGATCAGCCTCGGTGATGGAAGACGCAATCTTTTTATTTTCTTTTGGAGGAAGTTCTTCTTTATCCTCTTCAAGATATAGGGACTCCTCTTCAGACTCTGGAATCGGGGCTAGAGACTTCAAAGTTCAAATAATACAAAAGACAAGCAATAAAATTTAGTCAGGTAAGTAAACAGGTCATTGAACAGGTAAAATTGTTTGAGCCATTCAGGAAACGTTTATGGGGAAAAAAGGGTGAAGCTTATGCGCTGAAAAGATACTTTTTAAACAACAGATTTGTTCAAATACAAAATAACAACAATGGCAATGTAACATACTTCTCAATTTTTTCATGTTCTATTCCTTTTATTTTGAGTTTGAATTATTAAGAAATTTTGTTTTAGTTTTATCCAATGACACTGCATTTGAAGTAATTCTTATTCTTATGCAAAAAACTAGAGCAAAGTGAATTAGCATAAGAAAGTGAATAAAAAACATACTAGCTGTGTCTTCAGTCGTGCCTGAAGGTTCCGATATACTTCAGATGATGGATTTATCTCAATCAACCTGTTCACATCAAATAGAGCCGACTGATAATCTTTCAGAGTGACAAGAGTCTGGGCACGTAACATGAGAGCGCCAGCATGCTCCCTATCCAACTCAAGGACAGATGTGCACTCTTCTGCGGCCTATACCATTATCATAAAAGAAGAAATTCAACGTTGATAACAATGACGATAATATAGGGGGGGAAAAGAACAATAAATGATACGAGGAGTCAACTTATTCCAGAGATATACCCACAGCACAATAAGAATTACAGCCCAATGCTTATTTTTGGGACGGCAACACCAAACAAAGCATCAGCCCAGTAGCTTTCAGTCAAAACAGTATACTGGATTGGAAGGGCCTTACAGCACTAAAAATTTAACAGCACTTGAGCTAAATTTACACGCCACCACAGTAAACAAGCTACAATTGATAAGTAGTACATCTTGGTTACAAAAGCATCTCTCGATTCTCTCCCCCCACAAACAGATGTATGGCATCTGTTCCACACAAGAATGGAACCCCTCCATGGTCCAAACTTCACATTTTTATCACAAAAAAGGCACCAGTAAACAAAATTACGGACCCTAAAGACCAGAAGTTCGCCGGCATCCTGAAACTCACAGCCAAATACGAGGGCCAAAGATCGCACGCACCTTTACCCAAAGGGACAGCCAAATCTATGAGAGTCAAATTAAGCCAACAACGTAATAATCCACAAAACAAGGCGAGGAAACGATACCTTCTGGAAGTCGTGGAGCTTGAGGTAGCACGCGGCGCGGTTGCTGTGCAGCGCGATGCGCTGCGCGGGGCCCCGCGCCGCCGCCAGCGTCGCCGAGTACAGCTCGAGCGCCTCCCGGTGGCGGCCGCCCCTGTAGAGCTCGTGCGCCCTCTCCACCGCCGCCGCCCCGGCCCCAGCCATCGCCGCAGCGGAAATTTAGCCCCGATTTGGGCTCGAGCCGGAGCTGGTTTTGGGGAGGCGAATTTGGGGGAAATCACGAGGAGAGATTGATGAGACGACGAGCGGAGGGCAGATTTGAATGTGGATGGCTAGTAGCGGGCTGTCGGGTCGGGTTGCTGCCCGCGACCGCGAGGAGCACGGCCTCCGGAACCGGAACTCTCTACTATTCTACTCCTATTCTCTATGGAAATTGACGGATTTCTCCCCCTCCTTAAACCTCCATCTTTTCCAAATCCAAGCTTCCTTCGTTAGGGAGGGGAAGGGGAGGACGTGTTGTGTAGTGTAGGCTAGCTGGGGTTGGTGTGGGCTGTGCCGTCTTCGGCTTCTCTTTCTTGTTTAGTTATGGACTTTTGGTATCTTTCGTAATTGAGGTGTTTTATAAGGTAATTGATGCGTTGCAATTGAGACGCTAGTATTCCTTTGTGTTGCTTTTGAGAACTGCTAAGTTGAGGGCGTGACCCTTTTTTTATCATGATAAGTGTCAGCACCTTTTTGCTTCCTACACCTCTTTTCCTCCTCAAAGTCTCTCACGTCGTGTCACTTGGCTCGGTTCCCTTCATCTCCCTTTTCTCCTCTATGTCCTTCCCCTTAGACTCAAATTAGTTTTTGTTTTTCAAAATTTTCCTCTAAGTTTTTAATAAAAAGTATTTTTAACCACTTTCGAAAGTCTTTGAATCGAAAGATTTTGAATCGAGATGTTTCGAACCAAAATTTCGAATCGAAAGTCTTCAGAGTTGAAACTTTTCGATTTAATTTTTTTTAGTTTAAACTTTCAAATTTGAGAACTTTTTATTTAAAATTTTTTGAGTTGAAACTTTCTAATTTGAAATTTTATGATTTTAAACTTTCCAATTTAAAATTTTTGATTTGAATTTTTTGAGTTGAAAATTCTTGATTTAAATTTTTTTTCTTGTTGAAAATTTTGAGTTAGAATTTTTTTCGAACTGAAACTTCTTATTTAAATTTTTTTAATTTTTAATTTTTGTGTTAGAGATGAAGGAAGGAAGGTGGGACAAGTGAGTAGGGAAGAGGTGAAGAGGAAAAAGTGAAGATATATGGAGAAAATGACACATGACATTTTAGAGGATGTATTTGACCTTTTTAGTTTTGAGGGTAACCTTAAATTAGGTATAGCTGTTATTGTTTTTTTTTGCCTTTAGCTAACAACACTCGTAACGTGACCGTATGTAACCCATCACTAGTCCAATCCAATATTATTATGCCTTGCAAATGTGTACGGTTGCTTTTAAAAAATACTTATTAAAGCACAAAAGCAGTGGGGAAACGTGCATGAATAATTGAGTAATGTAGCATGAAATGCATGATAGACACACAATACTGTATTATTATAGAAGAAGAAAAAGGAAGGAGAAAAAAAAAGAGGAAACACGAGAAAACTCACGAAGCCATCGGAAAAGGTGAACCGAACACGGCTTGATGCCTTGATCCATGTCCAGCAAGAAAACAATACTAAACAACTGCACCGTGTGATGCACGGGTAGACGGAAAAGATGCTTTGGAACGTTCGGCAGGCTCTTCCGATGTGTAACGTGGCTACGTGTGCTGTGACGCTGGGGCACTCCGTTGCTCGACCTCCCTCGCACACCATCCCATTCTTGATGGAAGAAGCAAGGGAAAACACTTGCCACTCATCGTACGCGGCGCAACGTTGGGAGGTAGCTGAAACGGCAGCGACCGGCCGGCCGAAACGCCGCGCACGGGCCAGGGCTCCTGAAGCACTGTCCTAGGACTGTAAAATAAAAGTTCGAGACAGCTCAGTTAGTTTGGTTTCCTCTATGCTCGATTCGAGCTCGAGTTTGATCCTGAGTTTGCGAGACTCGATAAATTTGCGGATGATTTGTTGAATATTACTGCACGCTAACTTTTGTCGAGCTTACTTGAATCGGGTCGAGTTTTATCTTTTTTTTTATTGTTGAAAATTAACGAAAGTTGAATTGTTGATCATTACTGATCTTAGTTAAGTTTGGAGCTCGAGTCTAGATTCAAGCTTAAACCCTAGCTCATACTTTCGAGCTTAAAAAGGCTACAATCGCTTGAGCTCCACCCGTTTACGACCCTAAACGGACCCGCCCGATCACGCGCGGCCGGGCACCGCACGACTGAAGCTGCGGCCGGCGTCGGCATGCTCCACGCGAAGGACTTGCCACAGCGGCGGACGCTCCCCAAACGCGCACAGCGAACACGCCTGCGCCGCACCAACCACCGCGGATGTGGCTCTTCCCCAAAACAATTCTGGCTGCCTCCGGCGACTGCAGTGATAGCGATCGCCTGGCAGAGCGGCACATGGAATTCAGGGTTCGAGTCCACGGACAAATCAGGAGAAATCTCATGAAAATCCAACGCAGAGATCTTTTGGTTGCGCACAAACAACAACTCTTACGGAGAAATTTTCTGAGCACCATGACACAGCATCCAGCAAACAAAGCAAAGCCTTTCCATACTACGCAAAATTGACAACCTCGATACCATTTTTGCAATGCCTTGACGAGGAATTTGTTGCCTCACATCCCTCGAGAATATCATAGATGTCGTCCAAAAGAAGCCGGAATAATCGATGATTTGTCTTTATTTACTTGTGTCAATGATCATTTGCCCTGTCACTGACATACGATCCCTGTGGCTACATGTCAGACAAATGATCAATTGCACAAACTAAAATGGAGCAAATGATCGATTCTCCCGAAACTAGCACCTTCGAGCATGTCACCTGCCCTCGTCAATGATGGAAGTGAACAACGGCGATGGGGCCAGTGACGTGCCATCCCCTGGTTCTGGGCTCGCCTCAACGCCGGCATGGACACCAGAAGACGGCTGCGTCGATGAAGAACCGACCTGGCTGCTCGTGTAGCTGCTGCTCCCAGCCTTGATCTGCCATTCCGTGATGTAACTAGGCTTTGTGGCCCCTTCGGTTATTTCGGCGTCTCCGGTGAGCATCGAAACAACCCTCGACATGGACGGTCGTTTGTGAGGTGAGCTCTGGGTGCAAAGAAGTGCAACGCGGATAACTCGGAGCACCTCTTCACTATTGAAGTTGGAGAGCTTAGGGTCTAGGAAGTCAAGCGGGTGATCGTTTTCATACAATTCCCAGACCTGAAAAACATTGAGAATTTAACATGTTAGTGTGTTACATTGCGGTGTATCAACATTTTGTCTCTTGTACTATTAAAGGATATGAATGCAAGGCATTCCGAAAAGGTTGGAAGATACTGAGCTCTTGAACTATCACAGGATCTGCAATCAAGATTCTACTAGCACATTATGTTAAACGATAGTGAAAAGCTGAGCACATTGAATCCTTGAACTTGCATATTTAGATTACAGTTGAGGATCTCATAATTGTTTTTTAGGCAACTGCAGGCATGAGCACATGACGACTTAGTATGGTGTCGAACTATGGTATTAGGGTTTTGATTAAGAGTTTACTGTAGAACATGGCTTGATATTCTCAATCAAAGTACAAATTTCAAATGTAGATTTTATCGATAATACAGTGACCAAAGTGCACTTGTGGGTTTTTTGGGGGGTTTAAAGTTCATACTGATCTTACCCTTTCAAATATGTAAGTCCTGTCTTCCTCAAGCGTGTTGTGATAGTTTAATTCACCAGCAACAGTCTCCAATGCGACCACGCCGAAAGCAAACACATCAACCTTCTCTGTCATATGACCTCTCATGGCATACTCAGGAGCAAGATAACCACTTGACAAATGAAATACAACCAATTGCCATTAGGACATATTTGCAAATAGTTTTGCCAAAGTATAGAAGGGCCAGATGAAAATGTACTTACAACGTGCCAGCAACTTTGGTGCTGACGTGAGTCTTCTTGTCGTCATAAAGCTTGGCAAGCCCAAAATCCGAGATCTTAGGGTTGAGATCAGCATCTAATAAGACATTACTGGCCTTTATGTCCCTGTGCACAATGCGGATGCTGGACTCCTCATGGAGATAAGCTATACCTCTCGCTATGCCTAAACAAATCTCAAATCGTGCTGGCCAATCTAGATTCAAGCTTCCCTTTCCTGGAGATAAAGGTAGAGTAAAATTTCTACATTAGAGTCTCTACTCTTAGTCATGTCAGATCAAATGAATTCATACCAAACAGCGCTTGATCAAGGCTTCCATTCTCCAGGTACTCGTAAACCAACAGTGGCGTATTGCTCTCAAGGCAGCAACCATACAACCTCACGAGGTTACGGTGTTGCACTCGAGATATAGTTTCTATTTCTGTAGCAAATTGCTTTTTCCCCTGATTAGATGACTGCGAGAGCTGCTTCACTGCCACCACTCTTCCATCACTTAACTTACCCTGCAAAAAATGTAGCACTTCTTAATTATGCAAGGTATTTCATAGCTCAGTGGTTAAACAAGTTTTGCTAATGGATGCATTTGAAGAGCATCAATGTTTTGACTTTGCTGTATATAACAATTTAGATTATCAGGAGGCAACTTTTAATCATTACCAAATTCACACATGACATACAAAATTACAAATAAAATCCAGGCATATACTACACAAACGAACCTTGTGAACTGATCCATATCCGCCTTCACCAAGTAGGTTACTAGAACTAAAATTTTGCGTAGCTGATCTTAGCTCACTATAACTGAAGACATTTGGTCTTCCAACTATTGTGTACAGCTCTGCAGAACAAGGTACAGCAATGCTTGTTAGCTTAATTACCGTGTAAAGTCAAGTAAGCAACGTGATACTGGTATATCAAATACCTTCTAACTCCAATAATAGTTTTCTCCTTTTCTGCCTCCATACAAAGATTCCAGCAAGTGCGGCCAATGCAAAAACTGCAACACCAACTGCAACTCCAACAATCACACCAGTTTTACGGTGGCTCTTGTTGTCCATAGAGCTACGCACCGTAGGGATGAAATCTAAAGAAAGTTAAATTAGTTTGAGCATGGAAAACTTCTAATAATTTAATTGAGATGGGATAAGCACAATTTAAAACAGTTATGATTACGTCAAGTACTAAAGTAGATCATGTGCAATCTCAGCCCTTATCATGGGTGTTTCGATATTCATTCTGGTTTTCATTTGAAATGGAATATAACTTAATTTAGGCACAGATTTATCAGTGTATATATATACTGGCACAAACTACTACTTCCGGTGTTTGGTCACAGAAAACTTGATCATTCACTTATAATAATATACGCAGTTACAATGTAAAACATCATGAAAGTACCATTGATAACAAATTTCCATGTTCTCATTCTGGATATGACATATATCAGTGGTCAAAGTTTTTAAAAGTTGACAGCATGCATACCACAGTGGCATGTTTTTGTGATTAGAGGTGGTATAATAGTATTTGCTAGTTTAGTTGACTAGAAAATGGCACTGCGGGCAGTAGTATAACTGCAATGTACAACAATAGGTTCTAGTTCAGGTCAATACTTGGAGTTGCGCTCAAAGCCGATATTGCAGGCCCATAGTAGCCTTGAGTAGGAATGCAGCAAGTACCCTTGCCAGCCCAGAAGAGATGAATCTCAAGGAAATTTTTCGTCACAGGAACAACGTACTGCTTCTTAACAGCAGTGAAAGATTTCCCTCCCGCAGTCTTTCTTATGTCGAAGTTCTGCTCCTTGCGCTCTCCCTACACAAACATCAAGCAAAAAAAAGTATTGACCGTGACATATGAGCTAAAAGCATCAGATACCAGAGAAAATTTAAGTATGTAAGCCACCTGGACGTAGATATCAAAAACCCTCCTCCCTCTGCTTTTCCAAGACTGTATGTCCGGGAAGTCAACCTCTGCAAATTGAAGTGTTACTGTGTAGTTTCCATTCTCAAGTCCAATGCCATAGTATCTCAAAGACGATGGTGACATCCTTGCTGTTTGGAACAGTGCTGAATCTAGCGTGTTCTGAAATTGGCGTGAACTGTAGATTATGTAACTTCCATTGGGTGGATCCATGAACCTTCCACTGCTGCTAACACCCCATGTAGGTGCACCCGCAACGTAATACGATGCAGCACCAAGACTAGCGTTATCAGCCTGATACATGGAATTGTCTGAGCCTGATATGGTTCTACTACCACCACAGTCCACCGCAAAGGAGGCAGCTGCACGTAAGTTATCAAAACAATAGTATTTACTTATGAATCTGTAATTACAAGTCTAATATTCCTGGAGTAGGCTGGAAAATGCAAAGACTTGAAGGCTTACACTGTGGAGAGCCGAGAAAACAGGGGGTATTTCTCTGAAGACAATTCAACCCCCATGGCAAAACACTGTAGATGAAATGAGTCACTATTTTGAATTTGACTACAAGCTGAGATGAATAAATGATTTTACTTAAGAGTCTTGGTAGGAGTAAATGAAATGTGGCAACTGGCAAGTACCTATTATTGGAGCTATCCATCACAAAGTCGTTTGCCACCAAATTCCTTAGTACAATGCACAACAGATGGGGTGGAAAATCAGATATCATTGTTTAATTGAATCGGGCTGGCTTTGTATGTTCAATCAGTAAAAGGTACATAATTCATAAATTCATAACAGAAGTTTCAGAACAAGAAACATACAATTTTAAATTTTTCTGAGTAGCCCACGAAGGAAAGGTTCCTGAGAGGTGGTTGTATGAAAAATCTCTGAAAACAAACAAGCAATAAAATTTAGAAATTAGATTAAGACATTTCTGTCACTGAGACAAATGGGGAAAAAACACAGAGCACATGACCATACAAATTGGTAAGTGTGGGACTTTTCTTGGCTGGTAGACTTCCTGAAAGGCTATTATTCCCAAGAAATCTGGTTCAAACACATTTTGAAAGTAGGATATTTGTAAACATCAGTAGTAGGTAAAAAGAAAAACAGGTTTCCATTCAAACATATTACGAAAAAACGTCAGCAAGTAATGCTTACAGAAAACTAAGCAAAGGAATATTCAAGATCGACTGAGGAATTTGGCCTGTGATATTGTTAAAACTCAAATCCCTGCACCAATGGAAAAAAGGAGTATTAGACAGCAAAATGGCACATTTCACCTTTAAAAAAAATGCCACACTTTCAACTGAAATTATACTATAATAGAAAGAAGCTACCACTTGACTATGATTTTCTGATAGGGGAAAATGCTTACAGTAAATTTAAACTTCCAAATTTGGAGAAGTCTACCGATGCAAGTGTGTCTGATATCTTGCTGTTCCTTAATACTCTGCAGGTTAGAAAATTGAATTTTCAGGATCTTAAACTTTCAATGAAAGTATAGTGGAGAGCATGTGCCGTACAGATCACCCAAGGATGTCATGTTCCCAACAAACGCCAGTGAAGAGCTTCCATTTACTATATCGCCTATTCTTCTGTTACAATTAGACAACCGATGCATCTATCACTTCCATGAGCTTATCTTTGCAATGATAACACAGCTACTATTTGAAACTATTAGAAACCTACAAGCTTGTCAACTTGACAAGATTAGAAAGACTTCTGGGAATGGAGCCTTGAAATGAGTTCCCTTGGAGCCTCCTAAAAGTCCATATATATTGGGTTAGTAAAGAAGTAATACGAACTATCATAGCTCCTCAGAGAAATAAGTTGCATTTTGCATAAATAGTTGATACAGGTAAATGTGCAACTTATTGAGACTTTCCATAACTAATAATGCCTTTCCCGACTATTTATGTCAAGAAAACAGTTAGAAAAACATTAAAATATTAGTAATTGGTCAAAGATAGATCTTACAGTTGGGTCATGTTGGTCAAGCTCCCAAGATAATCAGGTATCTGCCCAGTGAAATTATTGTCTGATGCCCACCTGGATGCATGGTGACAAGAGTGTCCAAGATTATTGGTTGAAAGCTTAGTAGAAATTGCAAATGTACAAGGTAAAATCTGGTTTTACAAAATTACAAGGTTGACAGGTTCGTAAGTTGGGACAATGTCGATGGTAGAGAACCACTGAAGTCGTTACTATCGATGTACCTGCAATTCAAAGACACAGAGCATTTTTCATTCAAGCAGATTTTTATCACTCTGAACAATAAAGAAAACACTTAAAAAACAATTAAATAAAACATTGATGATCATGTAAAAGACAATGTAAAAACGATCAAATGGATGGCTTACAGTTGCTGAAGTTTTGTCAATTTCCCCAGCTCATCAGGAAGTGAACCATTAAAATTATTTGAGCCCAATGCCCTGAAAGCATAAGATGAACTAGGTTAGCTCCACAACAATGTTGAACAAGGAAGTGCTGCTGAATTCTTGTTGAATATCTAAATGCTTCTGAATATTTGATGAGAGAGATGCTCTCTTTTGTCAGATTCTTTCTTCCACAATATTGTTTTCAAATTTGCATTAATGAGAAACACATCAAACTGTACTCCATTGCTATATTTGGCCATAATGTTGGGAGTGTATCATATATATGCAAACATAAAGCCCTCGATATACAATACCATGTGTTTTGTGCAACTAAGTACACCCAGGGCAACAAATGCAAAGCACTAATTGAAGGTCGACACCTGATTTGAAGAAGTCTATGTTTAAAATTACACATTGGAACAACAAGATTGGATCGTACAGCGATATGAGATTTGTAAGATTCCCAAGCTCCTTTGGGACAAGTCCGGATAATGCATTGATGCCCACAGTCCTTGCGATTTTGGAGGGAAAAAATATAAGATTGGTGGAAAGCAAGATTTGTAATGAAATAATGTTTTGAGTTCAAAGTCTTACATGTACTTGAGAGCAGTCAGTTCTCCGATGAACGCTGGTAATGGGCCTGTGAAGTAGTTTCTTCTGAAGTCCCTGAAATGATAACAAGATCAGAGACTAACAATGTTAAGATCAGAGAAAAAATGTTAATTACGCATACCTTACACTAAGTTCGGAAATCAGCATCAATTTCATAAACTGTAAAAGATATTGATGTTCCATGGTTGTAAAACTTGCATGTTTTTCGCCTAATTACTGAAACGTAAAAGATTTGCGAAAGAAAAGAAACGATGGTGGCAGCTACTAAATACACAGAACAATCTACTGTAATCCTCTAAACTTTCCTTATTAGATTTATAGTCTTAAGTCCTTCACTAAAGTGTAAAGACCCTTCCACTATATAGCTGTGTCCAACGGAGCTGAGCCACTTCACTGACATGTCAAGAGACCACAAAAGATCATTCCTAAAACCTTAGGCATGAGCGACGCTCGTGGCGTACGGTGAGCCGGTGACCAACCAAACAACGATTAAGTTCGATGCTGGCAACGGAGAAAAAATGGAGGTGTGGCAAACTCGACCCATGGTCACTGACCAACCAAACAGCAGCCTAAACAGTAATGGGGATCATGAGAGTGTGGCAGCTGCAGTTGAACAATGGCAACAACGATCGCTAGCTTGCTCCTAGTACTATCTCAAGATGGACGCCGGCTTGGGTTGGGGGTCAGAAAGAATAGAATACCATCACCCCCGCGATCTTGACGCCCCTGAACGTTGCAGAATACCACCGAGCCCTTGGGTTTGAACTCCGAAGAGATCCTCGTTCCTCCGGGCGGCAACGCAAGCAAGCGCTACCCACGGGCACTGCGCCCTCGAAAAGAGCCGGAGCGCGCCCCGCGACGACGGCCGGCCAACCTCTCCGAATTTTTATTTTAAATAATACAATTTTTTATCCAAATTGCAAAAATATACCTCGATCTAAATTTTTTTACAAAAATATACTTTTGTTGCCCGATCGGTGCAGCTCTGAACGCGCAATATTTCCTCTGTCTACGGTCAGTTCCTAAAAAAAATCATAACTTTTTCATATAATGTCGGATGTAGATGAACTTTATATAAAAATTGTAGCTCTCAACGGGATCTACAACTTTTGTATACAAACTTTTTCAATTTGTATCCATTTAAATGGTCAAAAATGGGATAGAATGTTCAGATCTAAAAATCAGATCAGTTTTAGATCTAAAACTTATATCCCATTTTTGGCTATCTAAATGGATTCAAATGAAAAAAAATTGTATACAAAAGTTGTAGATCCCGTCCAGAGCTACAATTTTCATATAAAGCTCATCTCCATCCGACATCATATGAAAAAATTATGATTTTCTTTAGGAACTGACCGCAGATAGAGAAAATATCGCGCGTTCAAAGTCGCACCTGTCGACCCATATACGGGCAACAGAGGTATATTTTTACAATTTTTTAAAATCAAAATATATTTTTACAATTCGAATAAAAAATTATATTATTTAAAATAAAAATTCCAACCTCTCCAGCATTTTGGGGGTGGAACGGTGGATGGAACACAGGTGTGACGTGGAACGGGGGAAGTTTGCAAGTGGGCCGTATGTATCATTACATGACAGACCGGGCTGGGCTGGAAGAAAGATTGGCTGCCTCCTGGCCTACTGGTCCCAGCCCAATACTTATCAACAGCTACATTCTTCCAAGGAATTTTTATTTTAAATAATATAATTTTTTATTCAAATTGCAAAAATATACGTTCATCTCAAAAAATTACAAAAATATACTTTTGCCGTCCTTATACGGGCGATCGGTGCCGCTCTGAACGCGCGATATTTCCTCTGTCTGCGATCAGTTCCAAAAAAAATCATAACTTTTTCATATGATGTCGGATGGAGATGAACTTTATATGAAAATTGTAGCTCTCGACGGGATCTACAACTTTTTTATACAAGCTTTTTCAATTTGAATACATTTAGATGGTAAAAAATAGGATAGAATGTTCAGATCTAAAAACAGATCTGTTTTTAGATCTGAAACTTCTATCCTTTTTTGGCTATCTAAATAGATTCAAATGAAAAAAATTTGTATACAAAAGTTGTAGATCCCGTCGAGAGCTACAATTTTCATATAAATTTCATCTCCATCCGACATTATATGAAAAAGTTATGATTTCTTTAGGAACTGACCGCAGACAGAGGAAATATCGCGCGTTGAAAGCCGCACCGATCGCCCGTGTATGGGGCGATCGCCCCGTGTATGGGCGATAAAAGTATATTTTTTTAATTTTTTAAGATCGACGTATATTTTTGTAATTTGAATAAAAAATTGTATTATTTAAAATAAAAATTCTTCTTCCAAGCATAGTAGGCAGGCCCATTCGAACGCGGAAATTGTTCCTAATTTCTGGAAGAAATGAAGTGAAACTCCTATGTTCTAAATATCGTATACGAAAGAAAATGTTGTCATAAATTATGGCAGTTAAATCGATACAATGGTTGGTTGAACAAGCACATTATGTACGCAAGCGCAAGGTAATTGACCAAAAACATGAAACTAAACTAAAGTATACACATAGTACCATGTACCACTCTCTCCGATCATAAATAGTTATCGTTTTAGATATCGACATAGTGTCCAAAACACATTTTTGACCACTAGTTTTTATTATAACATATTTATTAAACTCAATAAAATTATAATATTATGAAAGTACTTTTCGAGACAGATTTACGTATATGATTATGATTTTCATGTATCTAATTTAAATATTTAAACATATATTGATAGTTAAAATTTTGAAAATTTGACTGCATCTACGTTCAAAACGGTAACTATTTGTGACCGTAGTAGGGAGTATTACTCTACTAGAGATAGGCCTTTTAGTTTTTGTTTTAATTCCTTAGGTTTTTTTTAGTTTGGCTTTGCTTAGACAGAAACACTTTAGGGTGAGGAGGCTAAAAGTTGACAGCACATACAGTTTGATGAGATGAGTGAGGTTCCGCAGCTCATTTGGGATCGGACCAACCGCATCCAGCTGGTTTATTTTCCTGCTCCATCCAAGAACATGCAAAAAGTATCACTTTACATGTGCTTTCGATTAGTTGAGCCACCAGTTTGAATCTGTCATGGAGGCTGGCCGGAGGAAGGAAGTACGGATGGAGTGGCAAGAAGGAATTCAGTTCAGCTCACAATCTTGTGATGTGGCAGAGTGTGTTGTTCTGGTCGGAGCAGTCGCACTTGATGGCCGGGTTGAAGTTTGGGTTGTCGTCCAGCGGCGTCTCGTCCGTCGCCGCGCCGCTGCACGGGTTGCCGCTGATGTTCCACGACGCCGGCGCGCTCAGCCCCAGCTTGCTCAGTATCGCGTTCACTGCTGCCGCTGCATGCGAAAAACCAAGCCGTAAATTGGAAAGCAAATCGAGGAACCTCTTACTTCAAGAGCATGTACGTACCTTCAGTTGGGTCAGTCTGTGGTGGTTGCTGAGCCTGGGCAGCTGCCCTCCAACAACACAGAAGCAGCAAGAACAGCACAGATCCATGGAGGAAACAAGAGCTCAGCCTAGGCTTCATCTCTCCTCCTCCTCCTCCCTCCTCCCTCCTCTCTCTCTCTCTCTCTCTCTCTCTCTCTCTCTCTCTCTCTCTCTCTCTCTCTCTCTCTCTCTCTCTCTCTCTCTCTCTCTCTCTCTCTCTCTCTCTGCGCTCCCCCGTGAACTGAAGGGGTGATGAATCCAACGAAGAAAGTGGACAAATATTAGGCTGCCTATGGTAGCATGCAATCATGTAGATGCAGGACACCCGCACCACTTTGTTTATACCCAGTGGTGGAGCCAAGATTCTAGCCTCGTGCCTAAAACTAAGCGTCAATAATTAACGTCAAATACTACCTACATTGAGGTACAATAAAAATATTACACAAATACACAATTAAAGATAAATTTGAATTCCATGCTTAACATTTCAGTAAAATAGATAAAATATGTCAAAAACAATATAACGTAACGGAGTGGTAGAAAAGTTAATACCTAATTAAGGAAGGTTTGGTGCATCCGAAACTATCATATTTTCATCAATAATAGAACAAAAACCTAAACCTGTAAAAGAGAAAATTGCACATGTAAATTAGGCGCACAAAACTACGAAGGTAACTATTACATCAAATTGAGTCCAATCAATTAATCACGAAATGTATAAGTTGTGCAAATGATCAAATCAATATATTAAGCAACCATCTGCAACCTGCAAGTGGCGGAGTTGGAGCTCTTCCTCGATTCCAGAATCTAACACCAAGCCTACATTACCAAATATCATTATCAAATATCAATATCAGTGGCCTTCCTCATTTACAGTGGTCAGTCAATGTATCATTACCAAATATCAATATCATTCTATCACCGGTTCACAACTTAATTAATCACCTTGTCTGCTGACCTTGTTGGCTTGTTTTGATAATCAACTTGTCTGTTGTCTGCCCAACTACCAAGACTCCAAGAGGCAAGATGCAAGACAAGAGCCCCTTCTGGCTTCTGTAGACTGCAGTTCTGTTGTCGCTTAGCGCCTGGCGACCTGTGTGCGAAGCCGGATCCGGAGGCGCGGTCGCCGGGGTGGGATCCGCCAGAGCAGGAAGCCGGGGCTGGATCTGCTCCTCCTGAGGTCTAGATCCGCTGGAGCAGGAAGCCGAGGCGAGAGCAGGGCCTCCTGAGCTCTGGAGCCAGGGTAGAATCTGTCGGAGCCGGAAGGCGAGCACGAGTGGCAGCGGGCCGACGGCCTCCTGACTCCTGAGCTTTGGATCTGCCATCTGCGCCTCTGTGGCCTGGAGGGCCAGGGCGGGAGCGGCGATAGGTGGGCGGTGATGGCGGCGGCGACCGGCGAGGGGCCGCGGGCGGTAGAGACGGCGGCTGAGCTCCTCCTTACGGCATCAGGCAGTTGCGTGTTGGAATTAATCTTGGGCTAACCACCCAGTTAACAGATTCTGAGTTTTAGGGGATGAAATCCCATCTCTTGCGCCCTGATCGGAGGCAACAAACAGATTTTTGGTTGTGGTCCCGAGTCGTTAGTGCATACATTAAAAGGGGAAGGGCCTACGTCTAATGATGAACAAGTTTGATCATTAGGAGAGGCTAATCCCGATATCACCCGATCCTAAGGTGTGCTAAGCGACCCGAAGATCATCCACCGAATTCACTGCCGTTTTCATCGCCGGTGGCTACTGGATCGACGGCTTCTTCGTTCTACGTCACCGTCGACGACCACTGCTACCACCTCGCCATCTCTACCGATCCACTACTGATGGCTTCACCGAACGGTACTCTTTCTTCCGCATCTGAGTGTTCTAAGTTTTGGCTATCAGATTAATGTTGTCTAATGGCTTAAGAACCCTAAGTTTAATGCTATCATTTGGTATCAGAGCAACCGATAGCCTTTCTTGAACCAATTAGTTTAAGTCTCATGCGACCTTGATTCAGTTAGGTGGTGATTAACCCCAGATTTATGTGTTTGTGGTCTCGGTCAAGCATTCAGAAGGAGATGAGTTTCGGAAAACCCTAAAATTAAAACCCCCAAATTGGAATCATGAAAACCTGAATCCTAATCCCCAAATAAAGCAAAACCTAATATCTAAAGGGGATTTTCGGGCTTACCTTTGGCGCTCTCGCCGTTGTCTCCTTCGCGGGCATTATCTTAGCCCGCGGCCGAGTCTTCGCGCGAGTGCGTCGCCTTAGTCGCGGCCGCCTTGTTGGTTCCCCTCCTCGGTGAAGTCGCGCGCAGCGTCAGTTCGCCTTGCGCGCGCCTCCGTCGCCGCCGCTCCTCTCGCGCCGTGTGCCGTCGTCGCCCTCCGACCTTGCGCTCTCCCGGCCGCTCATGTCGCCACCAAAGTCGCGTTTTTCCCCGGGGAGGCGGAGTGTTTGGATAGGGTTAGGGTTTTCTTCGCGTCGCGTGTTTTGATCCGCTCAAGCTGATCTGAGACATCCATTCGCGAACGGATCGTGGTGACGCGCCGCCGCGCATGGTCGACAACCGTTTCGCGCGCGGCCGTCGCCGCATCGCGCTTTCGGCCGCCGCCGCCGCGCGCGTGGTGCCGCTTGTCTCCGCGCGCGCCGCGCGCGCGCGTCACTGGCCGCCATCATTGGTGGGCAGCGCGGCGCTTCTTTGGCCACGAACGCAGGCTGAGCGCACAACTGGGCCGCCGTGCTTTGGGCCGATTATTTTTTAGCTTTTGGGCTTATTTATTTTACAACATTTCCTTATGTATTTAAATGCTGTTTTCTTTTATGAATTGATGTTTGGGTTATTTTGCCTAAAAATTAGACATTTCGGTGATTAATTTAATTTACAGTATTTTTTCAGAATTTAAATGTTGTTTATTCTTTTAATATGATGATTGGACTGTTTTAAGAGTGTTAATTGCTGGATAAAATATTAAGTTGTCTCTAATTAAGATGGAACCTACGAGAAATCTTGATTAGAGATTTAATAATATTTTGGGATTAATTTTATGATCATGATTATATTCTGACCAAAGTTGATTGTATTCATGAGTCATACCCATTTAAGTTAAAAGTTAAGTTCTTTTTCATATTCTGCCTAACGGTGATTATGAATTAAAACTGTCATTAGCATATTATTAACCAGACCAACGTAGGGTTAATTTTATGCTAGACATTAAAATTACTTACTAATATTTGTATATATTTTATTCAGCTATGACCACCTCAAACATTGCCAGTACTCTAAATAGCATGGAACAACTTTCTGGTAATAACTTCCCCTCCTGGAAGGAAAGACTGATCATAACTCTTGGAATAATGGATTTGGACCTTGCACTTCGTGAGGCTGCTCCCACTCCTCCTGCTGCTAATGCTGAAAATTACTCTGAGTTAAAGAAGTCATATGAAACCACAACAGAGAAATGGGAGCGGTCTAACCGCATGTCCTTGATGATAATGAAGAGCACAATATCAGTAGGAATTAGGGGAGCAATCCCCGACTCCGAAGATGCTAAGGTGTATCTGGCTTCAGTGGAGGAGCAATTCAAAGGCTCCTCAAAAGTCTATGCCAGTACATTAATCATGAAAATGCTCACATCCAAGTATGAGAGACAAAGCAATGTTAGGGAGCATATCATGATGATGACCGATATGGCTTACAAGCTTAAAGGAATGGACATGGCTATTTCAGAAGGCTTTTTGGTTCATTTCATAATGACTTCTTTACCTTATGAGTTTGGTCCTTTTAAGATCAATTACAATACTTAGAAGAAGAAGTGGACCATGAGCGAGTTAATTGCCATGTGCGTTCAGGAGGAGGAAAGACTGAAGGCCGATAAGAAGGACGTTGTCCACCTTGTTGGCAATAAGAAGAGAAAATTCCAAGGAGACCATAAGTCCAAGAAGAAACTTAATTTCTCTCCCAAAACTGAGTCAAATAAGGCGGACCATAAAGGAAAAGCTCTAGCAACACCCTCTTCATCCAACAGCGTTGTATGTCGCTTTTGCAAGAAAGATGGGCATATTCAGAAAAATTGCCCAGGATTTCTGAAGTGGCTCGCGAAGAAGGGTAATGATGAAATCACCTTTATTGAGGAATCTCTTTATGCTGATTTTTCTCCTAATTCTTGGTGGATTGACTCAGGTGCCTCTATACATGTTTCAAATTCTTTACAGGGATTCTTTTTCGTGAAGACGCTAAGAAAGGGGGAGCGAAGCCTTAGAGTCGCTAATGGGAAGGAGGCTGAAGTTGAAGCCATTGGGACCTTACCATTAGTATTAGATAATGGCTTTGTACTTCATCTAAATAATGTAGTTTATGCTCCTAGTTTGAGAAGGAACCTTATTTCAGTTTCATTATTAGATGATGAAGGTTTTCATTGTAAGTTTGGGAACGACAAATGCATAATAAAATTTAATTCTAATGATGTTGGTCTTGCTCTCAAACAAGACAAGCTTTATGTACTTTCCCTTAAAGAATCACCTGTGTTAATGAATGTATGCGATGGCACAAATAAATGTAAAAGAATTAATGATGAGACTTCATCGAAACTGTGGCACTGCCGCTTAGGCCACATTTCGAAGGGGGGAATGGAACATCTCATTAAGGAAGAGATACTCCACCCGCTTGATTTCTCAGACTCAGACCTCTGCATTGATTGCATTAAGGGTAAATACGTAAAACAAATTAAGAAAGGGGCTACCCGAAGCACATGGATATTAGAATTAATCCACACTGATTTTGTGGACCTTTTCCTGTGACATCAGTGGATGGTTTTGATTCTTTCATTACATTCACTGATGATTACTCCTGTTATGGTTATTTTTCTCCATTCATGATCGGTCTGAATCGCTCGATAAATTTAAAATATTTAAGGCTGAAATAGAAAATCAGCACAATCTAAAGATTAAAGTGGTGCGATCAGATCGAGGAGGAGAATATTATGGTAGACATGCTCCTTATGGGCAAATTCCTGGTCGCTTTGCTAGATATCTTCAAGAAAATGGCATAGTAGCTCAATACTCAACTCCTGGTGAATCTCAGCAGAATGGTGTAGCTGAAAGAAGAAATCGCACACTTATGGATATGGTGCGAAGTATGCTCACTATTCGGTTTACCGATAACCTTATGGATGGAAGCGTTAAAAACAGCTGCCCACATACTTAATCGGGTTCCTAACAAATCAGTCCCTAAGACACCTTATGAAATCTGGACTGGCAGAAAACCGAGCTTAAAATACTTACGAGTGTGGGGTTGTCCCTCTGAAGCTAAAATCTTTAACCCACATATTGGGAAATTAGACTCTAAAACAGTGAGCTGCCATTTTATTGGATACCCTGATAGATCTAATGGATACCGATTTTACTACCCAGATCGTCATACTAAATTTATAGAAACTAGACATGCTGTGTTTATGGAGAATGGTCAAATCAGTGGGAGCTCAGAGGCCAGAAATATAGATCTCGAAGAGATTCGGGCCTATGTTCCATCACCGATAATCTAAGAGACTTTTATTAATGTGCCGCAAATAATGACACCTCTAAGTGATAACCCTGGTGTTGTAACCCCAATTAATGATTCTGGGATTAGTAATATTGCTCCTAATGATGAATCTACATCAACAATTAATGAAGAACTTCAACAGATATCTGTGATACCTAATGAAACCCTAAGAAGATCACAGCGGGTTAGAAGATCCGCCATTCCAAATGACTATGTCATGTACATGAATGAAGATGTTAATGATATAGGGAAGGTGGATGATCCCATCTCATTTAAAGAAGCCATAAGTAATAAGGATTCAGACAAATGGCTCGAGGCCATGGAGGATGAATTGAAATCTATGAGCATTAATGATGTTTGGATTTAGTAGACATACCTGATTGAGTTAAAGTAATAGGCTATAAGTGGGTCTATAAAACTAAGCATGACTCCAAGGGAAACGTTGAAAGATTCAAAGCTAGGCTTGTAGCTAAAGGTTTTACACACAGAGAGGGGATTGACTATGTTGATACCTTCTCTCCTGTGTCGAAGAAAGACTCATTAAGAATTGTCATGGCACTTGTCGCTCATTATGATTTAGAGCTACATCAGATGGATGTAAAAACTGCATTCCTTAACGGTGACTTGCATGAAAATGTATACATGGCTCAACCGGAAGGTTTTATCGTGGAAGGCAAGGAACAGATGGGATGTCACCTTAAGAAATCCATCTATGGATTAAAACAAGCGTCCAGATAATGGTACTTTAAGTTTGATGAAGTAATAAGGAAATTTGGCTTTAAAGAAAATGAGGCGGATAATTGTATCTACATTAAGACTAAAGAGAGCAAATTTATTGTTTTAGTGCTCTATGTGGATGATATCTTATTGGCTAGCAGCGATAAGAATATGCTGTATGAAACCAAGAGATTTCTATCTTCTAATTTTGACATGAAGGATCTTGGTGATGCTTCTTATGTTCTGGGCATAGAAATTCACCGAAACAGTCCAAAGGTGTATTAGGCTTATCACAAAGGTCATACATTGACAGAGTGCTTAAGAGATATAATACGCATAACTGTTCTGCTACGCCTGCCCCTATTGTTAAGGGTGATAAGTTTGGTTTATTCCAAAGTCCAAGGAATCAATTAGAAATTGATCAAATGAAGTCGATTCCTTACGCTTCAGCTGTCGAAAGCATTATGTATGCTCAAGTATGTACTCGTCCTGACTTAGCATTCATAACCGGGATGCTTGGCAGATATCAATCTAATCCAGGTTTGAATCACTGGAGAGCTGTTAAGAAAGTCTTGCGTTATTTGCAGGGCACTAAGAACTACATGCTAACATATAAGAAGTCTGATGACCTTGAGGTTATGGGTTATTCAGACGCTGACTTCGCAGGATGTGTTGACTCTAAGAAATCCACGTCAGGTTATATCTTCACACTTGCGGGAGGAGCCATTTCGTGAAAAAGCTCCAAACAAACCCTTACGGCATCTTCAACGATGCAAGCTGAGTTTGTGGCATGTTATGAGGCTACCGGATAGGCTGTATGGCTTAAGAATTTTATTCCCGGACTAATGGTGGTTGACAGCATATCAAAACAACTTACTATATTCTGCGATAATTTAGCTGCAGTTTTCTATTCGAGTAACAACAAGTCAAGTGGTGCTGCCAAGCATATCGACATTAAGTATCATGTTGTGAAAGATAGAATCCAGGATCAAACTATTAATGTTAAGCATATAAGCACTAAGTCTATGCTTCCGGATCCGCTCACTAAAGGCTTACCACCTAGTATCTTTTGAGAACATGTTGCTAGCATGGGTTTATTGGAAAGCCTATGATTCTGAATTAATTATGATAAGAATTCAGAATCTGATCCTGGAAAATTAGGACCATAAGAAAATAAACCAACTCACGTTAAGTTTAAGTGGCTTTCCTATCGAGATGGAATAGTATACTATAGATGATGGGGTTTCAGTGGCATCAATTGACTGTTGTAAACGCATTATCTTGGTGTGCTGTTTTGTTAAGTGTGGACTTATGTTAGCCTTACGATTAAGTGGGAGAATGTTGGAATTAATCTTGGGCTAACCACCCAGCTAACAGATTCCGAGTTTTATGGGATGGAATCCCATCTCTTGCGCTCTGATCGGAGGCAACAAACAGATTTTTGGTTGTGGTCCCGAGTCGTTAGTGCATACATTAAAAAGGGAAGGGCCTACGTCTAATGATGAACAAGTTTGATCATTAGGAGAGGCTAATCCCGATATCACCCGATCCTAAAGTGTGCTAAGCGATCCGAAGATCATCTACAGGATTCACTGCCGTTTTCATCGCCAGTGGCTACTAGATCGACGGCTTCTTTATTCTACGTCACCGTCGACGACCACTGCTACCACCTCGCCATCTCTACCGATCCACTACTGATGACTTCACCGAACGGTACTCTTTCTTCCGTATCTGAGTGTTCTAAGTTTTGGCTATCGGATTAATGTTGTCTAATGGCTTAAGAACCCTAAGTTTAATGCTATCACTGCGTGGATGTGGAGCTAGGGTGCACTCTCAGCTCAGGCCTCGGGTGGCTTATGGCTGGGACTGAGCCAGGGTACTACACGGCGATTTGGGCTAAGCCTCAGGCCGAGACCCTGCTCCGCCCTGTTTATACCAAAGTGGCAAACCTACTTGGCAACTATTACTTGCTAGTCTGAGCAATAACTGCCCTGACAATGCAGCCAAAGCAGAGTGGTCAGTCTTATACTCTTTTTAATGAATCCATTACACTTTTGTTTGTCCTGTACAAAATATCCCTAGCTTTTCCCCTCATCTTCCATTTTATGCAGTCAAGGACATCCTAGGCATGCCATTTGACTATTCAAGCAGAAGTTGGTATACTTCCTTCAAAAAAGAAGAAAAAGTAGGCGTACAAGGATACACATGATCTAAAAATGATATTTTTTTTCTATATATTTTCATACGATTTTTTTTTGAAATTTTTAGAATGCTGAGTTTAACCAGTTTACTAACTAGTTCAAATAAGTTTGAACTAAAGTTCAAACTAGAGTTTTCCTTTTTGTCGATAGTTTGGTTGTAGGTATGTGCTGATTTTATATATAAATCAGCAAAGCATGTGATCTAAAATCGTTCAAAATCTTTGAATACGAGTATATTTTTTCAAAAGTATGTGTTTCATTTGAATTGTTAAAGATGGGTATATACCCTACAACTGAATTTTTTGAAAAATATACTCGAATATGGCTCAAATTAGTGCATTTGAAATCATGGTGCGCAAGCACCTTGGTGTCTCATTTCGGCTCCCTCTCTCTCTATATATATTCTTTATCCAACAATAGCTCTTCTACAAAAATAATAGAAATGGATTATGCAGGCCGGTGTGATAGTTTATTGTCCTTTTACCACAACTTGCCCAATTATAAACCACTAGTTGCTAATTTCCAATTAGCCACATGAAAGTGGAGAAAAAACAACTCTACTTTCCCAAGCTGAGGCAGACATCGAAAGAACAACTTAACTTTACCAAGCTGATTCAGACATCTTACCCAACATCCAGCCAAAATGCAAGGAACGAAGGCTCCTTGCACCATCTGCCGATGCCGCGATCATCCTTACGGATTGATAACCTCCAGGGACGCAGACGGGACCCTTATGCTCCGTATACACCATATACGACACACGCATGTGCTAGAGATGAAATCAGTAGTGGTGTTTTATTTGGCCTCCTTCAATACAAATCCGATGCTAATTAGCTCCCTCTATATTTTCAACTGTCTATATGCTTTGCCACAAATTTTTTTTATTGATATAGGGGAGTGAGAATGAGGATATGACCATAAACAATATAAAACACTATTATATTTGTTATTGTCTATAATAATATTTTTTTATAGAGACAACATTAAGATGTCATCTATTGCATATGTTATCTTTAGTTTTGTCTTAAGATGACATAGAGAACCATACAGATAGCAGTCATCTCAAATGCTCTTATGCTAAAATGCTCATTCCTTACCCGCACGTCGTTGTTCATCCGGTAAGAATATCCTATTGCAGCGGAGATAGTTCCAGTTCTTCCAGTTCTTTGTGAGATTCTTTTTTTTTCAAATAAATTCTTCGTGAGATTCACGAGCTTAGCTAGGGTTTTGAACCTTTTAATGTCTCGTGTTCGTGGAGAACTGCAAACGTAGCTTCTCATCTTTGTGCAAAACACAAGAGAATTTAGGGAATGTTTGGTGGATGTGGCTTCAAGCACCTGAATTCTAATATATGTGATGGCCTTAGGGCTGATTGTACCCATGTTTCAACTTAATGAGCAAAGCACACGTTTCGGGAAAAAAATCCGATTGCTCGTGGTCATAGAGGTAAGATCTAATTCCATCACGTGCAGCTTAATTATGCTGTTTAAGCGCTTCTTTACTCCTTATCCAGCAGTAGATATATAGGATATATTTGTTGTGTTCGTATATATCTTTACTGTTTGATCCGAAGACTTCCTACGTCTTACCTACTAACCACTATGAAAATGTTGAAATTTTCTTTTCCCTTACGCAATAAACATGCAAATGTGTCTTATTTTATTACATTATTACTCCCGCAACAACGACTCTCCAATTGGTCACAAACACGTATCATTTTGGGATACGTACAGTCAAACTTTTAAAACTTCGGTATTGATATTGACAAATACTTATAACAGGGGTACCCCAACGGCTTGAAGTGACGAGCCGGCGGCCTCAAGCACAGCTCAAGCTCAACAGGCCGCTCCCAGCCCGCTACCGACCGAAGCACCTGTAAGGCCACACAAGACATCCCTTCCCGACCGATCGAGGGAAGTGTCTCCGACTAAGCAGGGCTCCCGACCCCCGCCGCGAGACGGGACCCCCCGACTCCGATCAAACCAAGGTAACATCCGCCAAGGGCCGCGTGTCGAAGTCCCCACCACCTCTGACCACGTACCCACGAGCGGGTCAATCGAAATGACTATACAAGGGCGGTGGCCCTTCCCAAGAGGTTTAATGACTGCCAAGTCATGCTCCCGACCCCATCCGCCGGTCACATCTGATACAAAGACACGCTCTCTCCGAGGCAACACCCACGTCATGCGCGACAACGTCAACACTCGTAAGGTTCGTAGAGGCGGTCGCCGTTTCGGAGAAATACCTAACATGCTCGCCAACTAGACTACCGACCCGGCATGGGCAAGGCGGCGATGATCGGTCGGCAGAGCGAAGGACCGAAGCTCCTAGTGTAGGTCACCTCGTCCTCTCCCAACTCTCGATGTAACCTGCCCCTTCCTTCCGTATAAAAGGAGGCAGGAACCCCCGTAGGAGGGGGATCGAACCCATCTCGCTAAGCCATTAGCACTCTCGCTTGTAAACTTTGTGCAGTCATCCGTACTGAAGGGAATACAACGCCACCACACGGACTGGAGTAGGGACCTTCGGCCCGAACCAGTATACATCTTGGACTTCTGAGTCTAACCATTCAGGGAGTGGAACGCGCGGCCCCTTAGACTTACAAATTTACTTGCCGGTGCTCGAAACGCCGACAGATATCTTTTTAAATATTTAGATTTGATACATGAAAAATCATATATATGCCTCGAAAAGCATTTTAGTAATACTATAATTTTATTATGTACTATAATTGTACTACGATAGAAATTAGCGGTTACAATTGTGTGTTGATGCTGTACCAATATCTAAAACCACGTGTATCGTATGGATGCATAGTCGACTTAATTTCAAAGGTTTTATATTGACCAGCAGCCAAGCCCAGCCACACTGCTCCACATGCGGATCCACGTCTTAATCAAATCATTCAAAGACTTAAATGGTCATGACCTCTAGTCTAGAACGACTTTTTTCCCCCTTGGTTGAACGAACAATTTGTCCGAATTTTTTTTAACGGGATAAATTCAACGGAATAACATCATCAGCGTTGCATAGCGGATGTATACGTGTTGAATTTTAGCTCTCACCAGGTCACCGGGCGTTTGGAGCAGAGTTTACAAAATCGATTTGCTCGGTACCGAAAATCGCTAGAATGCCGAAGTCAAACACTTTGAACTCGATGGTCGAAAAAATTTGAAAAACGATCCATTTCGTCGATAATCGAGCGATTTTCACCAAAAATCGACCAAACAATCGAAATTTTCCGACAAACGATTTTTCAGCGATTTTCATCGAAAATCAACGATTTCATTGATTTTCCACCGATTTATATCGCATAAAATTTCTCGATTTTTTTTAAAAAAAATTGGATCGATTTATTGACCGATTTTATATGTCGTACCTCGTCGATAAGGACAAAAATCGTGAAAATTAAGCAAATTTCAATGATTTTTGAAACCCTGATTTGGAGTCAAGGAGCAAATCTTTCAAGCACATAGCGTGTAAAACCAATGAGGCATCATCACTGGCAAGTGGCAAAGGCATATCAAGTAATCCAAAGACTTGTGCTATGGACTGGACATCATCGGTATGATGCTAATTAAGAGCATGTTTGAAATGCAAAAAATCCACGGATATTGTGCGACGAAGCTAACATTCTCGTCAGTGCACATCAGGGGTCCAGTGCCGAGAACGGAACTTGGTCCCAAGTCCATGGCCAAATCGAAGTTTATCGGCAGATAGCAAAAGACAGCCACAGGCAAGCATGTGGGCCCACGGACCCTGTTCAAACTTGAGGTAGGTAGCCACCGTCGCTGGTCCAGTCAATTGGTAATGTGGGATGGGATCGATTGTAGCCGAGCCATTTATTCAACATCATATACACATCCCAAGTGACCAAGCAACATTTGATCACACACATAAAACTTGTAACGGAATTGCTAGCAATCAGACTTCTGATTTTTTCGGATACTTTGCAACATTTTTTTCCTACGCATGAAATATTTTTTTCCCTAGTGTGAAACATTTTTCCTTCGATAACAGTAAAAATGTGAGCGGAGAAAAAAATATTGCACACGTTGAAAAAAAATGTTGCACACGTTGGAAAAAAATATTGCAGCGAGCGTCCGATGAAATGAACAGTATCGGACGTCCGGACGCTAGTATTTCCCAACTTGTAACTACACAGGTATTGAGCAGCAACCAGCAAACGAGATGAAACCGTAAAAGTAACCTATACTACGCGAAACTGACAATATCGACACCATTTGCAACGTGCATTTACAGAAATAGATCTGATCGTCCCTCGGAAGAATATCTATCATAACGATGTAAGCAAGGAGCAAGGACAGGAGGCACAACCGCACAAGTTGCCATCAACTGGCCGTTAGAATCTGGCAGTGTCGTCGTGCACAAAGCGATATCACCGGCCTTCCTCGATGACAGAGCTCAAGGACGGCGCCGAGTTTTGCGGCGTGGCCACCCTCGGCACCGAGCTCGACTGCCCGCTGACCTCGGTGCTCATGAAGCTGCTGTTGCCACCCTTGATCTGCCACTCCGTGATGTAGCTCGGCTTCGTCACCACCTCGGCCACCTCGATGTCGCCGGTCAGCATCGTCACCACCCTCGACATGGATGGCCGCTGGTGAGGTGAGCCCTGGGTGCAGAGGAGGGCGACGTGGATGGCCCGGAGCACCTCCTCGCTGTCGAACTCCGCGAGCTTGGGGTCTACCATGTCCAGAGGGTGGTTGTTCTCATACAGTTCCCAGACCTGAAAGCATAGAGATGATACAATGGGCGACTTCAATGATGTTTTGCCGGGACAAAAATTAGATTTTTGTTTGTTGCACTATAAAAAAAATCTGCAGTCAAACCACTGTAAAATGATAGAAAATATTGAGCTATTGTACTTCAATAAGATCCACAATCAAGCTTTCATGCTATGTTCAAGTACTATAAAAATAC
Organism: Otatea glauca; assembly: GCA_036346275.1. Classification (NCBI taxonomy): domain Eukaryota; kingdom Viridiplantae; phylum Streptophyta; class Magnoliopsida; order Poales; family Poaceae; genus Otatea; species Otatea glauca. The sequence continues at coordinate 7,148,487 of CM070718.1, read as the reverse complement.
TAAGCGGACTAAATTTTGAATTAATATATGTGGATATTGTGTAGTGATTTGACTGCAGTTCTTTTAGATAACGTAAGAACACAATAATATGCCAAAACTGTGATTATAGGGTCTGATTGAAAAATCTTATGAAGGCATGTGAGCATTTCAATCTTTAGTACAAATTTTATTGTAGGTTTTACCAATAATACAGAGACCAGAGTGCTGCCTTGCCTTTCCTACTTCTTAGGGTCTAGAGTTCATCAGTGCGCTTACCCATTCTAATATATAAACCTTGTCTTGGTCCAGCGTGTCATCATAGTTTGGCCTTCCAGCTAAAGTCTCCAATACCACCACGCCAAATGCAAACACATCGACTTTCTCTGTCATATGGCCTCTCATGGCATACTCAGGTGCAAGATAACCACTTGACAAAGGAGAGAAAAATTTGCCATTAGCATACATATGAAAATAATCTGCAAGCATAAAGGTGGGCAAGATGGAAATGTACTTACAATGTACCGGCAACCTTCGTGCTGACATGTGTCTTCTTGTCATCATAAAGTTTGGCGAGCCCGAAATCCGAGATCTTAGGATTGAGATTGGTGTCAAGTAAGACATTGCTGGCCTTTATGTCCCTGTGCACCACACGGATGCTAGACTCTTCATGAAGATAAGCCAGACCTCTTGCAATGCCTAAGCATATCTCAAAGCGTGTTGGCCAGTCTAGGTTCAACCTCTTATTTCCTGTCAAATTAAGATTTAAGATTTTAGGTCTCTATAATAAACCTGAACTTCCAGATTCCTAGCTAGTTGCATCAAATCGAACGAACTGGTACCAAAAAGTGCTTTATCAAGGCTTCCATTCTCCAGGTACTCATAGACCAGCAGTGGATTATTGCCCTCAAGGCAGCAACCATACAACTTCACGAGATTACGGTGTTGCACTCGAGATATAGTTTCTATTTCTGTCGCAAATTGCTTTTTCCCCTGATGAGATGTTTGAGATAGCTGCTTCACTGCCACTACCCTTCCATCAGTTAACTTTCCCTGCAAGGTGGCATTTTTCAACAATGCAAGTTTCAGGTAGTGCATTGTCAAACATCATTTGCTATGGATGCAGTGAGATATATTTATCAACATGTATGTGCAGAAAATGGAGATACAAAAAAGAATTTATACAAACATATCTATCTTTTGATGATTACTCAATTATTTGTACTACCTAGATTGTCAGAAAGTTGCTTTTAGAATGAAACAATCATAGAAAATTTAAGCCTATGTATATACTAGATGAACCAACCTTATAGACTGACCCATATCCTCCTTCACCAAGAAGGTTACTAGAACTGAAATTTTCAGTAGCCGACCTCAGTTCACCATAACTGAAGACATTAGGTCTTCCCACAATAATGTACAGCTCTGCAAAACATCACAAAAGATACAATAAGCTTATTTGGATAAGTTCTTTGCTCGATTAAGAATACATGGTGAGCCTAATATATCCCACACCTTGTTGCTCCAATGATAGTTTTCTCCTTTTCTGCCTCCACACAAAGATTACAGCAAGTGCTACCAATCCTAAAACTGTTACACCAACTACAACTCCAACAATCACACCTGTTTTACTACTATTCTTCTCTTGTGCAGCATTACGCACTGTAGGGGTGAAATCTGACAAAAAGTTCACTTGTTAGAAAAATGCGATGTCACAAAAGAATCAATATATTTAAAGTATGGTTAAATAATACTGTGTGTGTACTAGTAGGTGTATTGCATCTTGAATGTCAGGTTATACATGTATCAGGTATTCCACTTCTCAAAACCTTTCTTAAAAATATCTAAGCCATAGTTTACATTCCTGAATAGCTTTTTTCTAGTATGTTTGATTTAGTAGTTCCCTTTTGGATTTTTGCTAATTTAATACAAAAGAAGCTTTAGACATAAAGAAGTGTCTGTTTAATTTTTCATTTATATTGGTAAAATAAACCTGCACGCTTTCAATTTTGAACAAAGCCTAACTGGTATGTGTTTTCACGATATTCAAAATAAAATGATAAAAACTTCACATCAAGTAAGGACTAAATGTAAGTATGTACAATATCAACCCTCATTTTTATGTTGAGTGCTCTGAATTTTCATTTGTTTTTATTTGGAACTGCATAGGATTACATTCAGCATAATTTATTGGTTTGTCCAACTTGTAGTTGAAAACAGGCATTAGTTGACCCTGTAGAACCAAATATATGGTAGACAGTATTAGAACCATTATTTCGAAGTCACAAGTCAAGGGGAGTACTTGGAGTTGCACTCAAAGCTGAGATTGCAGGCCCGTAGTAGCCTTGAGTGGGAATGCAGCAAGTGCCCTTGCCAGCCCAGAAGAGATGAATCTCAAGAAAGTTCTTAGTGACAGGAACAATGTACGGCTTCTTAACAGCAGTGTAAGATTTCCCGTTTGCCTCTTTCCTTATGTCAAAGTTATGCTCCTTGCGCTCACCCTATACCAACAACAAGAAAAAAAATTATCGACCAGGCTATAAGCTAAGAGTATTGTTTATCACCTATCAGCAAGATTGGAACTTACCTGGACATATATATCAAAAACCCTTCTTCCTACGCTCTTCCAAGACTGTGCGTCTGGGAAGTCAAACTCTGCAAATTGCAGTGTGACTGTATAGTTTCCATTCTCAAGTCCAATACCATAGTATCTTAAAGATGACGGCGACATCCTTGCAGTTTGGAACAGTTCTGAATCTAGTGTGTTCTGAAACTGGCGTGAACTGTAGATTATGTAACTTCCGTTTGTTGCATCCAAGAATTTTCCAGCATTACTAACACCCCATGTTGGTGCGCCTGTAACATAATATGATGCAGATCCAAGGCTACTGCCATCAGGTTGATACATGGAATTATCTGAGCCTGATATGGATCTAGTGCTACCACAGTCCACAGCAAAGGAGGCAGCTGCAAGCAAGTTAAATTATTTAATATTGGCATTAATTTAGTAAATCTACAGTTGCAGATTCAGTGTTCCTCAAGTAGGCACATGTTTGATTTGCAAAGAGCGGAAGGCTCACACTGTGGAGAACCAAGAAAACAGGGTGTATTTCGCTGAAGGCACTCAAGCCCTGAAGGTAAGACACTGCAAATGTAAAACATTGACATTTTGAATCCAAACTCCAAGCAGAGAGAACCTAGTAAATATGGTCTTGAGGAAATATTGGAATATAAATGAACCTGTTATTGGATTTATCGATCACAAAATTGTTTGCCACCAAATTCCTAAGCAGAATGAACAATAGGCAAAAATTAGAAGGCATTGTTCATGCTTCATAGCATATTTAGGGCTTGTTTCATACAGCCTAAATCAAAATAAACTTAAGCTAAGGATAAATAACTGGCTCGGTTTTGTGCTAAGATGTAATATTAATAAGTCTTGTTCCACAAAGAATATGAATCATAGGTGGCTTAAGATCCAACAATTTTATGAAGACTAAAAGGCTAGATGCACCAAAACAGCTTTTCAGATTTATCAAATATGATGCCAGCTTATTTCATGTGCACACACTATAAGCCTAATAAGCCAGCTCATATTCCATAAAAAAAAGCCAGCTCATAAACCTGAGGTAGACCTAGCATGCCCTTAATTGGGCTGGATTTGGTTCAGTCAGTCAATGGAAGTTTCAGAAATCGAAGCTTACAGTTGTAAATTTTTCTGACCAGCCCAAGAAGGGAAGTTTCCTGATAGTTGGTTGTAAGAAAAATCTCTACAAAAAATAAAAATATTAAAGCAAAATTAGATATTAAATAAACACCTTCCTGCTTTTATTGTGCAAATAAACCTGGACCACATTGACATACAAATTTTTAAGCGAAGATCCTATTGAGCTTGGAAGGCTCCCTGAAAGGCTATTATTCCCGAGAAATCTGGTCACAACAAAACTTGAAACATTAGCAAGATGAATAATGAAAATCTTTTGTTCCTTAAAATAAGCTTTGGAAGGCAAGATCCATACAAGAAGTTGAGCGAATTCAGATTCAACAGGGTTTGTGGTACTTGTCCTGTGATATTGTTAAAACTCAAATCCCTGTAACAGTACAAAATGAGAAGACGGCAAAAAGGTCATCAAACAATGTATAATCCATAGCAATGCATTTAAGATTTTGCACAAAAGAATTGACTGTAGTTTATTGTAGAAATAAAATGCTTACAGTAAGTTTAAATTTGCGAACTTCAAAAAGTCTATTGATGCAATACTATCAGATATCCTGCAATTCCTCAAAACCCTGCAAAGAAACATGTTATTTTAGGATTTATCAAGTAGGTTGAACTACATCAAAATTTGAGTCATTAAGTGAATGACAAGTTATGCATACAGGGTGGTCAAAGATGTCATGTTCCTGATGAATGCCAGTGAAGAAGAACTCCCATTTACTATATCACCGATTCGTCTGCACCACAGAAATAGATTATTCATTTTTTCCCTGCTGCAACTTTGATATTTAAGAATGACACTTAGCTACTATCGCTGGCAGTAGGCACTTACAAGCTTGTCAATTGCACAAGATTAGAAAGAGTTACCGGAATAGGACCTTGAAAAGAATTGCCTTGAAACCGGCTACAAATACAGAGTTCTAGTTAGTCCTTTAAAGCATCATTTCTTTATGGATGCAGTAACCTAGTACCGTGAATTTATTTAGCTAGTAATGCAACTTATTTCTGAAGAAAAGAGAAGAATTGTGCTTACAAATACCAGCAGTACCTTACTATAAACTAGCACCCATCTTATTGTGAATAGTGATGGAATGAAGATGCAATGTTTACTGGTACTCACCTAACATAAAACCTTAAATAGATCATTTTTTAAGAGGCATCGAGATGAAGATTCAGCATGGACAAAAAAAGGATACTCTAGAAACTAAAAAAAATGATATCTCTTTCACAAATCAGAATGAACCAAGTAGTTTTAAAATGAATCTCTCACTTTCACACCAACTTAAGTTTTGCCCAAACTAAAGCTCGACTTGTAGAGAACTGTATTACTGTACACATATTCTTTTAAACAATATGGACAATGCAACAACATATCCAATTTTTCTTTATTATCTTTTAGTTATAATATATAATTACTATGAATGGAGATTAGTAGTAGTCTTACAGGTCTGTTAAATTCCAGCTCCCAATATAATCTGGTATTTCCCCAGTAAAATCATTATCTGATGCCCACCTGAAAACAGAGAAGAATAGCACATAAGATTGAATGGCACAAAACATTAATGTCAACAGCGCATCTTTTATAGGCATACAATGTTTTCATTCTTGTAAGCTTGGAAAATGATGATGGTAGCGGACCACTTAAGCCAGCACTGTCGATGTACCTGCAATTGAGAGATACAAAAACAGAACACATTAGACATGGAGCCGACTAGTCCAAGCAAAATGGAAAACATGGTTTGCTAGAAGAAAAAAGACAGTTCCAAAAAAAAAAGTCTAAGATGTACAGTTGCTCAAGTTTGGCCAGGTTCCCTAATTCCGAAGGAAGGGAGCCATTTAAATTGTTTGAGCCAAAGCCCCTGAAAATACACCGCAAAATCCATGTTAGCCATACATAATTATCGACTGAAAATTTTCTATTATGGAAAGCATGAACAACGACGTAGTTACCCTTCCCAACAGAGTTTAACTCCAATCCTCGAACACAGGTATAACATAAGAAAGAAATAAAGATGCCATTTGTACTTTCATTCACAATTTTGGACTCTGTTATTGAATAGTGCAAACTTGATGTTGTTAGCATGTATTCTCAACTTATACCATTCTTCATGTCATGATTATTAATTTATTATACAATTGAATATGTTTTAACTCCAATCCTCGAACACAGGTATAACATAAGAAAGAAATAAAGATGCCATTTGTACTTTCATTCACAATTTTGGACTCTGTTATTGAATAGTGCAAACTTGATGTTGTTAGCATGTATTCTCAACTTATACCATTCTTCATGTCATGATTATTAATTTATTATACAATTGAATATACTAAGGGTGAGGGTGCAAAATATAAATTGATACTTACGGCTTTTTTCATGATTACAAATTCAGTAGAGATTTGTGATAAAATAGGGTCGTGAGATTATAAAAATATATATCTTACAGAGATACAAGATTCGTAAGGTTCCCGAGCTCCTTTGGAACAGGTCCAGATAATGCATTGATGCCCAGACTCCTTGTGTGTTCAAGGGAGAAAGTGTAAGATTTGATGCAAAGAAAAAACATAAAATGAAATAATGTTTTTAAGTTCTAATCTCACAGGTACTGCATAGAAGTTAATTCCCCAATGAACGATGGTAAAGGCCCTGTTAAGTAATTTTGTCTTAAATCCCTGAAACAAACATCAGATCAGATATCAACAACATCAATTTTGTAAACCTTAGGAAGATATTAGCTCATGCAGTATAATTACTTGTAACGTTGAATTAAGTGGACTATTGTGAACTAAACGATATCTTTTTGAGTTGCTACAACAGCTTATGGCCTATGAGAAACACTAGACACTATAACAGATAATGAAAATTGCCGAGGGAACTCTAGCAGTCCTCTACAAGCACTGCAGGAGAAACATGATGGTAAGAGGAAAGCTAGAATATGCAAACTGTAAAGTTCATAGTGGAAACAATGTTCGATGGCAGAATAAACATTAAGCAATCATCTGTTATGCACTAGCGAATAACAAACTCCCCCAATGAAGTACAGTTAAACCATCTTATTCTATGATTCAGATACAGCGCTTTGGCTCACAGATCATTTCATGTAAGAAAGTTTGAGAGTTCATACAAATTGGTCAAGCGGGTGAGGTTCCGCAGCTCTTCTGGTATCGGGCCAACTGCGTCCACCGCGTATATTCTCCTGCATCGACAAGTAACTCATCTAAATTCAGCCATTGCCATTGTTCATCAGACAAAAAGGACAGATCATATCAACAGCAAACATATGAAGCATCACCGAATCATCGAACCAACAGTTTGCAATAGTAGGGATGAGGGGACAAGCGCAACTATGCGTACGCGTCGCATGCCTCAGGGCGAGCAGCCTCAATCAGGCAATACATCAAACACCTGGCGCGCGGCTAGACTCTAGTGAGGTGTGGCAAAGCGCGGCCAGACTTACAGCTTGGTGATGTGGCAGACGGTGGTGCCGTTCTGGTCGGAGCAGTCGCATTTGATGCCCGGGTTGAAGCTGGGGTTGTCGTCGAGGGTGGTGCCGTCCGTCGCCGCGCCTGTGCACGGGTCGCCACTGATGTTCCATTGCGACTGCGACGACGCCGCCCTCTGCCCGAGCTTCGCGAACAACGCGTTCAGCGCCGCCGCTGCGAGACAAAGCCACATAAAAAACTGGTTCACATCCCAACTGGGAGCAACGAATCTACCCGTGAAAATAGGTCAGATATAGACGAATATTATTCTTATCGTATGTCAATCTATATTTTATATATTTTTTCAAATATAAGCTAGTTAGATTCGAATTCGGTTATTTACGATGCGGACACGAGATAGATTTAGATTAGAAACAGATAAAGATAAAGATATATAAATAATACACGCATATATAGATTACTACATGTTAAATCAAATTATACGATTACATGATAATAATAACAAGTTATATATCAACTAAGCCCAATAGACACCATATAAAGAATATACTATTAGAGAATCAATATAACTAACTAATTGTCGAGATAAAATGTCACAGAAAATATGTAATAAATAGGCCGGATCTCACCAAATATTCGAATAGAAAAAAAACCCGATATCTAAATCGCATCCCATATTTATCGAATATTAATTGTTTTGAATCAAATTCGAATCCAGATTTTGTCCCGGATAATCAAATCTTTTCTCGATTCCGGACCGATGAGATCGGACTGAAAATATTCGGTTTCACAGTTTCACTCTTGAGTACCGTCTGATGGCCCAAATCATACCGATCTGATGCTCAGGAAGCAGGAACCGCGCGGAAATTGCAAAAGCAGGTAACAGCCACACATAGTTTCTGACTTTGTGTGGACAAACGCAAGTCAAAAGCTAAAATATAATACCGAAGTATCGATCGACGTGCCCGAATTGACATTCCAACCGAAACATTTGGAACGAGCTAGTTTCTCGGTAAACAGAGTGCATAGATCGTTATCCGAAAGCATACAGGCTTGATTAGGACAGATCATGCTTGCGATTTGCAAATGATGCGAATCTTTTCTTTTCTTTTCTTTTTAATTTAGCTAGGAGCTCTGGTATTCAGAAGCTCGAACGTGGACGGGCGCGGGTGCAGACCTCGCGCGGCACCAACCGAGCTTTCTCATGATGCGAATCTTCTCATGTAGCAACTAGAACTCAACAGGCAAGAAATGGAGATATTCAGGAGAACGCGAGAAAAGTCGAACGGAGACGAATCACGGAGCGATTGATCATTCGGACAGCAAAAACTAGCCGGTGAAAAGAACAAACGAGGAAAAGAAGAGCCAAGCAACCGATTGATTGATTGATGCGATGTGTTTGAGCGAGTCTCATCAGGAACGAGCAACTCAAAAAAAAAACCCTCATTTGAGGAACGATCGAATTGGACATATATATACTCACCTTCAGTCGGATCAGTCCTTGGCGCTTGCTGAGCTTGGGCAACTGCCGCTGCAAGAAGCAGCAAGAGCACAGACCTGCCATAGAGATGGAGCTGGCTCGCCCTCAACCTCGACCTCATCTCCCTCCCTTCCCCTCTCTCTCTCTCTCTCTCTCTCTCTCTTATAATTAGCTTGACACCTTCTGAGAGAGGTCGCAATGAGACTATGATAGTTGGGGCAGCTCGACCTTAGATGGGGATGTGTATTGGAGACATATATACACACACGGTGGTGGTGCAAGCAGCAACTTGTTTATCTATCTCAATTCTCAAATGGCACCACCACTGCTGTCTAAATACAAGTGCGCAACTACCCCAAGTGGAAGAATGAATTAAGGGAGTTGACCCTGATAGCTTGATCAGCTGAACATGTGCGCGGTTGCGATATTAAACAATATTTTTCAGTCAGATCCTTCTTTGCCCTGTACGGATCGATGTTGGATGGTGTCTCTGGCTCTCTGATGCAGCGCAGCCGCCGCCACCCGCCACATGTGGGGGTTCAGCTGAAATGTCCATATGCGGCCGTTGAATTGAATGAAAATAAACGGGGAGTTTCTTATTTGGTAAGGTAAGGGCAGATGTACAGGGTATGCGCTAGGTTCAAAGAACATCCATGCTCTTTAGTCTTTATTAAGCAGTCTTCGATACTTTTCTTTCCAATACAAACTATACAAATTTTAAAACAAGCGAAAGGGTAAGTAATCACCATCTATTCTTTATTTATACTTTGATATTTTTACAACTGTAAAAAAAATTATAAAGACACCTCTCTTATCTTATTATAAGTTACAAGTTAATATTACTGAGTTCATAAAGACATTTTTTCATTTATCTGCCACTGACCAAGGCTACGCGCACGGCGCATGTGTAGCTGCTTTGACATTTCATGCGCGCGTGCGGCAAAACAAGAAAAGGTCCTATCCTATCCTATGTATCTTAATCTTGTGGTGGACGAGTTCTAACACGAAGGAAAAATCTCGGTGAGACTCTAATGGGTGAGATAGGTGCGTGCATGGACGGGATGTGCAGCACCAAGGCAGAACAGTTGAACAGGTAAACATGTTCACATCAGATCAATTTAGGCTCAGTTTGAATTCATTAGTGTTAATAGTTAGCTGACTAATAGCTAATAGCTAGCTAATTATTAGTAGGGGCTGTTTGGATACACCTGCTAATAAAGTCCACAAAATCAGTCAATTAAAGAGAAATGACCATAATACCCTTTTGCATGAGGCTAACCGAAACCAACTGCTGCGGTGTTGCTGCTACCCGCCATTTTGCTTTTCTGCTGCTTGTGTTGTTGCTGCCCGCATGTAACTCAAATTTTATAATGTTACATGGAACTGTAAAGTCGACTTATTACAGTGCTCTCGTCATTTGTACAGTTACCGCATTGGTAAAAAAAATTGTGTTCTATACAGTTCTACACAAATTTGTAATCAACCGACTTACAGTTATACTCAAATTATCATGTCATACACAAATTATGCCCACTCCCAGTGAGAGAAAGAGGGCAGGGGTGGCGTGCGGCGACGACGCGTCGCCCAGAGCGGCGTAGTCGTGCGGCGGCTCGAGTGGATGAGTGGACAGGGACGCTCGAGTGGATAGGGTTGGAGGGAGGCCAAAGTATCAATTGGCTATCTTTAGCAGCTTTTAGTAAAGTACAACCTGCTAATGAACTAATTGGTAGCAGGATGGGCTGCTAATAATTAGTAAGTCTATTAGCAAGATTGTTTAGATCCAGAGCTGCTAATTTTAACAGCTAACTATTAGTGCTAATGGATCCAAACAGACCCTTAGTAGTAACGGGCACATGTCTGGACGCAGTCCAAATAAGTAGGATTCCTGTACAGTTAGAATGTTAACCGTAACTTAAATAGTTACCTGCACGAATCATATTACAGTGACTAATTACAATGATCTGAATAATTGCTTTTTACGTGACCGCTAAAGTTATAGTCATACAAGTACGACACTAGATCTCGGTTGCAGTTCAATGTTTCCTCCGTGCCCTTGTCCTGTCCCCCTTTTCTTTTTTTTTTGATCCTCTGTTCGTAGGTGGGCTGGATATGTTGGGTTAGTTTGGCGTGATGTGATTTAGGTTGTGGGCTCCTTTGATGGACGTCGACCGATTGCACTGAGCCAAGTTTTGTTTTTGTAAGAGTTCGTATTTCAATTGGGCTGGTTTTACTTATCTTTTCTGATGCTCAGCTCCAAGCTCTCCACAAGTAACTTCCCCAACTTCCAAGTTCCAACGCGTATGCTTGCTCGGCTTGGGAATGAACAATGAATGGCCTTCTTTATTTACCCTGGACTGAGAGTGGGCTGATAGTCCATCTCTCGCTTCATTTCTGTGTTCCATCGATGACTAGTACAGTGCTCTGTCTTCCGGTTTTCTTTTTCCAGCTCGTAATATATGATCTTTTTCTTTTCTAGAACGTTTGTTTCCTTTTCCTTAATTCCAGGATATTTATTTCCTTTTCCTTGAGATGATGCTGGAGGTGGGGGGAGATTTGTTGTGGGCCACAATGATGAGTTAGACACATTAAACAATGGCCATCGGATGTGGGTGAGTAAAGCTGAGGAAAGATCTGAGAGGTTAATTTTGATGGAGGCAAGTTTCTGGGGACGTTTCGCTGGGTGCATGAAGGTTGGGCCATCTCTAGTGGGGTGTATTATTTAGGATGGATGTAGAAAAGAATGCTTAGGTGCATTATAAAGGGGTATAGATGTAGCTGCCTACTGTATGCAAATTTGGATCCCAGTAAAGTAGCAGATTTATCCGTACAACTGCATAGCTAGATATTATGATATAGTTATCTTTGATGTACAACTCCACTTTATACAATTGAAATACAATTGTATTTATTATATAACTTTAAAATCTATATATGTTCAATATGCACCGTTATAATTTAGCTCTACCAAAATAAGTGGTGGATTTATTTTTCTCTCTTTTTCCGATTAATACGAGAATACCTAGATTTTTTCTCTTTTAAAGATTATTGTGGGATTCCTTCGCTCTTTAACAAAAAAAATGACTTAAATATCATCGATTATTTCCATTTGTATAGACTGCGTGCAGGCCAGAGCATTAGTTATACTGGACACTGGAGTCGATCCATCGGACAAATTAAGTTCGTTCGTTCAGTGCCAAACCGGACACTTTTATGAAGTCTCTCCCTGTACGTGCTCTCAGTGAATGCAAATTCTTCCCGTACGTACGTCAAACCCAAGCTATGAAGCTAGCTAGCTCCTAACTCACACCAAATCGGTACGTACGTAGCTAGTAATTAACCTACAAGTGTGTTCATCTAAGAAAAAAACCACAGGTACGTGATCTAATGAAGCCATTTGAATACGGATATGCGCAGAGCGGCTGGCTGTGAGAGAGCCGGCACCCGAGACCACATCATCCAGCGAAAAAAATTTACGTTTAGATTTTCTTTTTTAAAAAAATTATAATTAAATCTTTTTTCGAAAAAAAATTACGATTAGATCTTTTTTCGAAAACAGAATATATATTACGTCTAGGTCCCTTTATGCGTTTTTAAGCATTGCGCTCGGGTCTTTTTACGAAAAATTAGAATTACAGTTAGATCCTTTTCGAAAAAAAATATGTTCAGGTCCATTTCTTGGGAAAAAATATACATTGCACTTATGTCCTTTTTTTCATTTTTCTAGCCTTACGTTTAAGCCCTTTTGCTGAAAACACAAAATTCTTTTTAGGTCATTTTCGCGTGTTTTCTCGATTTACTCATGTAGGGAGCGGCAATCGTGCGTTTTCTCGATTTGCTCGCGTGTGGAGCGGCGCCCGCGGCATAGCACGCCGCGTATAAGTATCTAGTGGTATCAACAACGTATCGCGTTCAGGATTACAGTACATTTCGAGCTCAGAAAATCACCCACCGCTTAGCACCGGTTTTCGTCGAATATCGGTAGAAACCGAACAGTGTTGAAGTCAAACTCTTTGAACTCGATAGTAAAAAGAATCGAAAAAATTTGAAAATCGACCGGTCTAATTTTCAAGCGATTTTTGACTGGTTTTCTTCAAAAAAAATCTACAAACTAAGCGAAACAATTCAAAAACCGATTTTCGACCGGTTTACATCGCATAAAATTTTCCAATTTTTTTGAATTAGACCGATTTATCGACCGGTAAAATTTATCGAGCCGGCTTGATACAGTCAAAAATCACGATATTTGAGTGATTTTTATCGATATTTGAAACCAGCTCAGAGCTCTGCATTGCGCCAATTTTGGTAAGTACGGGCAGCGAGCTCACCGGCCGGCAACGGGAGCTGACAATAGCATGATATTAGTCTATAGTTCTGGTTGAGCAGCGAGTACGTACGTACAAGGAATAGCAGCAGCCTAACCTAAGCAAACCTTCAAATTCCGTAACGCCGGAAATATTTAACTGTCTATTAATTCCATCAGGAGAGGAAGGAACAACGTACGCCGCAACCCGGCAAGCATTTTCTGTAGGTCTGGGCGAGGTGCCTTTTTTTTAAAAAAAACATTATTGACTTGGTCAATTTTTTATTGTCAAAATCTCTCTTAAAAGTAGGTCCACATTTGAGGGCTCACTTAACAACATGGTTATACCTACAATTATGATTCAAATGAGGTTTTATCCCCCTTTAAGTAATGAACTGGTCGGAAGCTAACGACGGCCAGTTTAAACCAAGGGACGACTAGTCCTGACTAATGTCGACTAGTTATTCGATCTTATAAGCCCAAACTAGGTAAACTGATCAGAAGACAAGGTAGTTTTCTATGTGATTAACATGAAGATAGTTATTGCACTACTACAGAATGGTACATCACTATCGCTTCATCTGTGTCGGTTCTTAAGTTTTTAGGAAGAAACGATTGTGATAGATGACTTAGGAGAGGCATTAATCACAATCACTATCGGTTCTCAGGTTAGAAGTGATAGTGATGTAGCACTGGGAACATTACAATCGGTTCTTATACGAGAAGTGATAGTGATGTGATTATCATCATTATCGGTTTCACATAAGAAGCGATAGTGATGAAAGATACATCACTATCGGTTCTTATTTAAGCGATAGTGATGATAATCACATCACTATCGCTCTCACAAAAGACCGATAGTGATAAGCGCGTACACATCACTATCGGTTCTTATTTAAGCGATAGTGATGATAATCGCACATCACTATCGCTTCTCACAAAAGAACCGATAGTGATGAGCGCGCTCATCACTATCGGTTCTTTTGAGAAGCGATAGTGATGTGCAGTTATCATCACTATCGCTTCTTAAATAAGAACCGATAGTGATGTGTATTTCTCATCACTATCGCTTCTTATGTGAAACCGATTGTGATGATCGTGATAATCACTATCGCTTGTCTTATAAGAACCGATCGTGATGTGAATGATCACATCACTATCGCTTTTATATGAGAACCGATAGTGATGTACCTCGTTAGGTTAATTATACCACTCGAGCGAACTCTTCTCTGTTATTGTTCGGAGGAGGTTTCTCCGCCGCCACCGAAAAAATAGCTTATATTACGTGGTTGGAAGCAATACTTGGGTGAGAAAATTTGAAATTCTCAAGGGTGGGTGTTAAGAGGGTAAATTTGAAGCCCTAACTTGAGGAGATTTCCCTCATTTTGCATAATTTGTGGTTTTCTTCAAAATGTGAGCATTCCTTCAAACCCTTTAATTTTGCACTATGTATTTTTGATATGTCGCAAGAAAGTTTAGATTGCCTTTGGTATTGTGTATGTCCTATCGATTTCACACCCTTTTATTTCACAAGCATGTACACATGTAGTTAATTATCTTAATTTGTAGTGCTTTGGTGTTAATATGGAATTATTATTGTCACCTAATGCATGCTAGAGTTTAGGGTGCGGAACCTCGTCTCCGCTCGAGGATGCTTGTTTATAAATATACCGAACGAAATGGCATATTTATAAGCGGCGATCTCGAATTGTCCACGTTCTTTAGCGATTCGAGGATATGTGCTTGGGCAAGTTCTGATCGAGCGTTGTTGTACAAGCTCAGAGTAGAGATTTGATAGCGTCTCCTGGTATTCTCGGATACACACCCTCTTGACTGTTGTCGAGACGTGTATATGGAGAATAGCGAGAGATCTTCAAATTTTCTCTGAGTTGTACAACGGCTTAGGAACTTGTCGGAACCACATATCCTCGAATGGGATTAGACCAAACCTATTTAGAGATTGGGAGTCATCGTTGGTACCCTTGTTTTGTTTCGTTGTAGTCAAAAGATCATGAGGCTCTTGCACTATATAATTAGATTGTTTGATATCATTGTTGATGTTAAAATGTATGTCTCCTATCTAGGGAATTGGAAGCTCTAAACCAGGGAAGAATCTAGGTATCGATTAGGAGAACACATTTTATATATCTTGCAGGAACTTGCAGTCCTCTATTTTGCAAAGGTAATATTAAATGAAATGATGTCTCAATATTTCAAATAGCTAGCTAGCTTCTTTGTCGCTCGATTCTTCCTTAATTTATTGTGTGAATTTTAATTGCAGATGGACCGTAAGGAATGGATGTATGACAAAAGTCGTGTGAGTCTTTGAATTTCAGAGGGTGTTAAGGAGTTCAAAAAATTGCGAACAGGACATGGTGAGGAGGGTGTAAACTTCATATATTGTCCTTGCATTGATTGCACCAATCTGAGAAGATTTAACAACTCAGCTCAAATCGAGGACCACCTGATTCGACGTGGCTTCGTGAGGAATTACACGTCTTGGATCCATCACGGGGAGACAGGTAGTACCCTTCGGTATGCAACGAAGACACGGTGGAACCGGATGATGAGTTGCACTGATATGTTTGAGGAGGAGAATTTGGAGCAAATGTTGCGGGATGTGGAGGGTAATTACGGAAAGAGAGTTTGAAAAGTTTAAAAGCTTGATGGAAGACGATGCCAAACCGCTGTTCACAAAGTTGCAAAGTAGAATACACCAAGTTGGGTTCGGTCCTTGCATTGTTCGAATTGAAGGCAAAACACCGTTGGACAGATACAAGTTTTAATGCACTTCTAGTTCTTCTATCGGATCTACTTCCAGAGGGAAACGAGTTGCCAACAAGCATTTATGAAGCGAAGAAGCTACTATGTCCCATGGGAATGGAAATAGAAAGGATACATGCATGTCCGAATGATTGCATCTTGTACCGTAACGCACATCAGGAGCTGCACGTGTGTCCAGTTTGCGGTGTGCCTCGGTACAAACAAAAGGAGAAGCGTAATGACAAGAAGCGTAAGTCGGGCAACGAGGGTGAAGAGGTCACTAAAGGTGCACCGGCCAAGGTATTGTGGTACTTTCCCATCATTCCCCGTCTGGAGAGGTTGTTTGCAAATCCTAGAGAAGCAAAATTGTTGCGTTGGCATTATGAGTCTCGAAAGGAAGATGGCAAGCTGAGACACCCTGCCGATTCGGCTCAATGGAGAAACATCGATTGGAAACATGAGGAGTTTGGTGCCGAAATGAGGAACATAAGATTTGGATTGAGTACCGATGGAATGAATCCGTTTGGTAACATGAGCAGTCGTCACAAAGACGTGGCGATTCATTGTGTATCTAAAACCTCCTCCTTGGTTGTGCATGAAGCGGAAGTATATCATGATGTCGTTGCTAATCTCGGGACCTAAACAGTAGGAAATGATATTGATGTGTACCTCGCTCCATTGATCGAGGATTTGGTAAAATTGTGGAATGACGGGTCATTGTGTGGGATGCGTCTGAGAGAGCATTTCACCCTACGGCTATGGTATTCTCGCACCATAAATGATTTCCGGCTCTTGGTAATTTGGCGGCTCTGATGACGAAAGGAGCAAAAGCGTGTCCTATTTGTGAAGAGGAGACCGAGAGCTTATGGTCGCCGAATTCCAAGAAAGCGTGTATATGGGTCACCGAGGTTTCTACCTCGAAGTCATCGATACCGTAAGATGGATGACAAATTTGATGGGAAGAGGAAGTCCGTTCGCACCGCAACCTATGAGTGGAAGGCAAGTATATTCACGTGTAGAGGATATCGATGTTCGAGACGGAAAGAGCTCTAAACTGTTCGTTCTAGGACAATTTGGAAGAAGAGGTCAATATTTTGGGACTTACCGTCTTTCGAAGGAGTTAGATGTTCGCATTGTATTGATGTCATGCACGTTGAGAAGAATGTCTGCGATAATTTGGTTGGTATCCTGCTTGAACATACGGAAAGACAAAGGATGGTGTGAATGCTCGTCGCGACATGGCCTACATGGGAATCGGGCCCGGGCTTGCAAAGTGATAGAGGAGGATGGAAAAGGTCCAGTATATCCCCGCCGCATGCTACACCCTGTCCAAGAAGGAGAAAGAGGACTTTTGCAAATGTCTCCATGGTATTAAAGTTCCATCCGCTACTCATGAACATTAAGAAGCTTGTGTCCTTGGATGATTTGAAGTTGTTGGGCATGAAGTCCCACGACCGCCATGTCTTGATGACCCAAATGCTCCCGGTTGCAATCCAAATATTACGCCAGAGGATGTCGGGTTTGCAATCACGGTCGTGTTACTTCTTCAATGCGATCTCTGCAAAATTATTGACCCGACATGCTAGACAACTTACAGAGGAGGTGGTGCGGACTTTATGTCGACTTGAGATGCATTTCCACCGTCGTTCTTGACGCCATGGTCCACCTTGTTGTTCACCTTGTTAGAGATTAAGATATGTGGACCCGCTTTCTTACGTTACATGTATCCGCTCGAGAGGTACATGGGTATATTAAAGTCCTATGTGAGGAATCGATCAAGCCCGAGGGTAGTATTGTGGAAGGTTATGGGTCAAGAGGTTATTGAGTTTTGTGTGGACTATCTCGGGAAAAGACAAGCAATCGGTGTTCCTGTATCTCGCCACGAGGGCAGACTTGCTGGCAAAGGAACCGTGGGGTCGAAACTAACGAGGCCACGGTTTGATATGTATTGCAAAGCGCATTTGATACCTTCTTGCGAGAGCACGAAGTTGCGAGGTACATCAAGCAAGCATAAGTTGATATTACGGAAGAGAATCCACATATGGATGAGCTTTCCATCATGCGAGAACACAACGATAGATTTGTTACATGGTTCAAACAAACGGTAGAGTTCTCTGTTAGTGAGAATGTGAAATGGTTGGCTGATGGACCTAGATTTAATGTACAGACATGGCAGGGGTACGATATTAATGGGTACACCTTTTACACTGAAAGTCAAGATGCGAAGAGTACTGTTCAAAACAGTGGTGTAAGCATAGATGCTCTTTCGATGTACATCACTCGAAAGGAGGATCCTCAACGGCAATGTACTTGTATTATGGGATAATCGAAGAAATTTGGGAGCTCGATTACGGAATATACCAAATTCCATTATTCGATGTAAGTGGGTGGGACTAACACATGGAGTGAAGGTCGATAAGAGAGGTTTTACTCTTGTGGATCTAAGCAGACTCGCCTACAAAGATGACCCGTTCGTACTTGCGAAGCAAGCAAATCAAGTCTTCTATGTGCGTGATCCGGCCAATCCGAGGTTGCACGTTGTCCTTCACAGCAAGCGGCGGATCGTTGGTGTCGAAAATGTCGTAGATGAAGAAGAATACAATCAATTCGATGAAATACCTCCATTTGCAGATGGGGCCTATCTTAGCGGGGATGACGACACACATCGAAGAAATTACGTGCGCGTAGATCATCAAGAAGGGTTGTACTGTAACTAAAGGAAATATTGTATTGTTTGTTCATTTTATCATGCTGTTCATTTTCTTTAAGCCATTAGTGTTTAAGACATATGTTTTATCGTGCCTTTTGTTTGGGTAAAGTTATGCAGTTATAATCTCTCATGGAACATTGTGACATATTTGAAATCTACTTACTAGTTGGTCATTCGTTTACATATCAGAAAAATTGTTTACGGATTTTTCTTTTGGGAAAGCTTCTAACTAGTCCAAAGTTTATTTACTGGAAAATTTGGAAA
Organism: Otatea glauca; assembly: GCA_036346275.1. Classification (NCBI taxonomy): domain Eukaryota; kingdom Viridiplantae; phylum Streptophyta; class Magnoliopsida; order Poales; family Poaceae; genus Otatea; species Otatea glauca. The sequence goes on along the minus strand of CM070718.1, from coordinate 7,129,835 downwards.
AACACGGACTTTAATTGCATAAGTTTTGACTTTTGCGGTCTATAAGCTAGAATCATGCTTACAAAGTGAATTCTTGCATCTTTGTCGATGCTAAATCTTTTTCGAAAATTCTTTTTGAATAGACTGTAATATCCCAAAGTATGTTTCGCAAAATTTGAAAGAATTCCAACTATATCTGTAAAAGTTGTGGCCTTTTACCCTTTCATCAATGAATTCTACGAAATCGACTTCATCTTGCTTTGTCCGGAAAATCAATAGTGATTGATATTTGTGTGGGTTTTCCTTCAAAACCGATAGTATTGAACAAATATTTGTGTCGGTTTTTATTGAAAACCGATAGTATTAGAGATCAACTTATTTGTGTCGGTTTTCTCTTAAAACCGATAGTACTAGTTTGTGCCAATTTTTCTTCAAAACTGTTATAGTACTATTAGTGTCGGTTTTTCTTCAAAACCGATAGTATTGAACCAATATTTGTGTCGGTTTTTATTGAAAACCGATAGTATTAGAGATCTACATATTTGTGTCGGTTTTAAACGCAAACCGATAGTAATAGACTACTTGTTGTCTCGGTTTTCTCTTAAAACCGATAGTATTAGAGATCTACACATTTGTGTCGGTTTTCTCATAAAACCGATAGTATTTTAAACATTCTTATTTGTATCGGTTTTTAATGAAAACCGATAGTAATAGACTACTTGTTGTCTCGGTTTTTCTTGTAAACCGATAGTACTATTTTGTGCCAATTTTTCTTCAAAACATGTTATAGGACTATTTGTGTGGGTTTTCCTTCAAAACCGATAGTATTGAACAAATATTTGTGTCGGTTTTTATTGAAAACCGATAGTATTAGAGATCAACTTATTTGTGTCGGTTTTATCTTAAAAACCGATAGAAATATTTTGTGCCAATTTTTCTTCAAAACCTGTTATAGTACTATTAGTGTCGCTTTTTTATTGAAAACCGATAGTATTAGAGATCTACACATTTGTGTCGGTTTTTCAATGAAACCGATAGTAATAGACTACTTGTTGTCTCGGTTTTTCTTGTAAACCGATAGTACTATTTTGTGCCAATTTTTCTTCAAAACATGTTATAGGACTATTTGTGTGGGTTTTCCTTCAAAACCGATAGTATTGAACTAATATTTGTGTCGGGTTTTTATTGAAAACCGATAGTATTAAAGATCTACACATTTGTGTCGGTTTTCTCCTAAAACCGATAGTATTTTAAACATTCATATTTGTATCGGTTTTTAATGAAAACCGATAGTAATAGTCTACTTTTTTCTCGGTTTTTCTTGTAAACCGATAGTACTTTTCGTGCCAATTTTTCTTCAAAACATGTTATAGGACTATTTGTGTCGGGTTTTCCTTCAAAACCGATAGTATTGAACAAATATTTGTGTCGGGTTTAATATTGAAAACCGATAGTATTAAAGTCTACACATTTGGGTCGGTTTTCTCATAAAAACCGATAGTATTTTAAACATTCATATTTGTATCGGTTTTTTAGTGAAAACCGATAGTAATAGACTACTTTTGTCTCGGTTTTTCTTGTAAACCGATAGTACTATTTTGTGCCAATTTTTCTTCAAAACTGTTATAGTACTATTAGTGTCGGTTTTCTCTGAAAAACCGATAGTATTTTAAACATTCATATTTGTGTCGGTTTTCTCGAAAACCGATAGTATTGTGAAACATATTTACATCGGTTTTTGTGTAAAACCGATAGTATTGAACTAATATTTGTGTCGGTTTTTATTTAAAACCGATAGTATTGAGATCTACATATTGGTGTCGGTTTTGTCTTAAAACCGATAGTATTGTAAAATATATTTGTGTCGGTTTTTGTGTAAAACCGATAGTAATGTGATACCCTTACTTAAGCGCGATTTTTGAGAAGCTTTCACGTGCCTTGCCTTCGTTTGCCCTAGCCCCTTTTCAAGCTCCTGCCTCCACCTCCGCCACCGGCCGCCCGCCCGCCGCCGACTCCACCGCCCCGACGCCCACGCCGCCTCCGTCGTCCCACCGCCGCGGCGCCGCCGACGCCCTAACGCCCCATCGCTTCACCCGGCGCTCCACGTCGCTCCCCGCCGCCACCGCCCGACGCCGCCCGACGCCTAACGCCCCATCGCCGCCGCCACCGCCTAAGCGCCCACGCCGCTCTCGTCGCTTCACCGCCCGGCCGCGCCTCAAGCCCCAACGCCCCATCGCCTGGGCGCCCACCGACTCCACCGCCCGGCGCTCCACTCCGCTCCGTCGCCCCACCGCCGCGGCCGCCGACGCCTTAACGGCCCCATCGTCCGGTGCCCCACCTCCCTGGCGCTCCACTGGTAAGTTGCAGGACAACCGCAGGCACTGTACATGCAATCTATATGATAACAACTTCTATGAACATATCCACCCCAATTGAAAACAATCACGGATATACATCCCATAATAACTATTAGAAATAGTAGAAATTTACTGAAACAACTCGAAAATAGAACGCAGTTTGTTTGAAAATTGGAGAGCAGACATCCCATATTTAGATTAGAAGAAATGTTGACAATGCAGTGTGTTATGAAATTATTCTGGAGAGCAGAAATCATGTATTTGGATAACATGACATGTAGACAATGCAATGTGTTATGAAAGAATTTCATTGAAAAGAAATCCCATATGTAGATTACATCACATGTAGACAATGCAAGGTGTTATGAAAGCTGTACTTACTAAAGTTGTTAAAAACAAGCTTGGACAACAAATCCGGTTGCATCATGTCCTGAGCAGATGTTTGAGGATTAAGCCAGGAAAAAAAGATATGGTGGCGCAGGTGCCCAGGGATATGCTGCTGCTAGTAATGTACCCAATGGAATAGCAGGGGCATTAAGAGCTTCTGCAGGATGAACCTGAAAAAGAAACTCATTAGCCTATTGTTATCGATGAAAACAAAGGAAGCAAGCACTTCAAAATTGAACATTAATAAGCATCTTTCTCAAGCTGCTAATTAGCTTTAACTCACATCTTCAGTGATGAATTGGACATTGTGTAGTCAACAGAGGAAGCCAAAGTAACGAAGATATTGTCTGCACATTAGAAAATATCTTATTGAATAGGAAAATCGCTTATCTACTTCAACCTTGTTTAAAAGGCCAAACATCAAAGGTTACGCTTATGTGCAAGCCACAGCAAGACTACTAATTTCAGAACCCTGTTGTGAAAGGCCATAATGAATTACTGATCTATAACTGAATAAGCCAAATCATGACCCATCACTACATGCAAGCAGCAATGTCGAATGTAATAGCAGTTGAACATATTTATGCTTTGTTCCCTGGCGACAAATCTAGGTGTTACTCTACTAGGACAATTGGATGTGCTTAACATATCATTTCAATTTTAAACTTCACAATATAGAAATGGGAAGTCCTTGCCAACAATCCACAAACCGGGTATGTAATCCATCATAACCAGTATCAAGTACATCTCTTGCAAAGAAGTGTCTTCTTTCCATGTATGTTTTCATGCCTTTTTCAATATTTTGTCATATGTGCTTCTGTACTCGTCATACTATTATGCAACTTTAGACTCTCTTAATTGAGATAGCTATTTCAATTATAATTGCATATTATTTTCCTTTTCATCTCAAAGATATGTTAGAGTTTAGGTTGCGTAACCTCGTCTCCTGCTCGAGAGTGCTTATTTATAAATATGTGGAATGACATATTTATAAGCAAGCGATCTTGAATTGTCCACGTATTTTGGATTAGTTCGAGGATATGGTTTGGGCAAGTTCTGAGTGTTGTACAACTCACGAGTAGATTTCGTAGCGTCTCCCGGTGTTCTTCTGGATACACACCCTCTTGACTGTCGTCGAGACGTGTATCCGGAGAACAATGGAGAGATCGCCAAATTTTCTCCGAGTTGTACAACGGCTTAGAACTTGCCCAAACCACATATCCTCGAATGGGATTAGGACCAAACCTATTTAGAGATTAGGAGTTATCGTCCATACGTATTTAGTTGGTCTACATACGACTTGTCTTGAAGATCATTCGTTCATCTGTTACTCTAATGCAATATGCTACAACAATGACATGCTATGAATTATCCATTGATTTGTTACTTTAGATGATTTATTGTGAAGTTCACATAATAGCTACGAATTGCTTTCTCTCATGTGAAATATATGTCCATGTTAGATAAGAAAACTCAAAATGTCGCAATTGAGAGCATCGGCTCATCGCGAGAAAGAGTAGAAGGTGCTCTGAGGGCCAAGCCAACTTCCAAGTGTCGAGCGAGCCGGGTTCCAAATGTCGAGGGGCCGAGTAAGGTGAGGAAGGCCCGAGGACCGAGCAAAGGGGCCACAGGAGAATGCCGCAAATTCTCCACTTCAATGCGACGGGCGTTTGCAGGTCCTCCCAAGTATAAGGGCGATACCGCTCATTCCTCGCAGCGGTGAGGGAGAGAGTTCCCATAGCGGTTAAGGATTGAGAAAGGAGGTCGTCGTCGAGCGTAAGAACCGGTGTGGGACGAGGTTAAGGGGAAATGGATTATAGAAGAGGAGGATGAAAACAATGCCAAAGATGACGCCTTGAAGAGGATGGGTGTGGCTCTGAGGCACTTTAGGGTCTACATGCACAGTGAGTACGTGCTGAAAGGCCGTGCACCATTCGAGAGGTATCCGTTCGTGCTTCCCGATGTTTGGGAGGAGTTCACGAGGATGAAGAGTACGCCGAGGCGAGGAGCCGAGACAGAGGAACGTTGCTACCCGGAGGTCGAACACGCACGCGCACCACCTCGGTTCAGCGGCTCTGAAGGAAGAAAGCGAATGGGCACGACTAGCCGAGGAGTGCGCCAACTCCGGGACAGCGATGCCTTACTCGCATATATGTGAGGAGCGGCACGTGGATCGGGTATTAGCGAGGACAAAGAAAACCGGGACGGCGGTGGTAGTACCAAACCCCACTACCGCAAGTTGTCTCCACCATCGTAAGATATCAAACTTGCTACATTGCAAGAGACCATTCTGTTGTATTTCAGATCTAATTGCACTCGCTTCTTGCAGGAGGAGGTAAGCGGAGGAAAGAGCAGGGACTTTTCTTAGCCAAGGGTCAAATGACATCCTATTCTCTGCGATCGGAAAGCCCGACCATAAGGGCCGGGTGCTTGCCGCAGGGGCGGGGCATACGAAGAAGTCCTACTTCCAAGATGCTGCTTCGAGTACCAGATCAAGAACATGGGAGGCACGCATGGGCGCTCAAGGACACGCTTAGGGAGCGGTGAGGAGGAGATCTCGGAGGAGATGAGGAGGAGATGAGGGTGCGATGATGGCACGTGAGGAGGAGATGAGGTGGAGATGATGGCACGTGAGGGCGCCTAAGGGCCGAGATGATGGCGATGATCTCCCAGTCGAGCCGATGCCCCGCCATCTTGTAGAAAAACTGTGCCCCACCAAGTAGCTGCGGTTCCAAAATGATAAGTCCGGTCCCCAGTGAAGGTAATAATTAATTTTGCCTTACTTAATGGTGCGAGGTAACTCTTCATATGTTTTCTCTCAAGTTGCGCACTTTTGCAGCGCCTACCAAGTGCCACCACCCGACGGAAGACGGATTTCTGTTGAGGTTGCACGCGGGTTGCATTTCCATGCAAGGAGACCGACACGGTGCATGGTCACCTTTGGGAAGGGCTACATGAGGTCCGGTGGACTACGCCCACGGCCTTCTTATCACATGTGCTCGAGTTCCCCTAACGAAGACATCACCACTCTCGGGCAGCGGATGTCGCTCATCAAGTGGCCCACGACAGCGTCGTCTTGGTCAAGGTAAACATCCTCACGTCTTCTGTACCATTTGGTAGTATTGCAACAAGTTACTTAATTATGCGTGCTTTGTAGGTTCCTACCGTACTGCGCTACCGCTCCCACGATCGTGACGAGCCCCGCACAAAGTCTGAGTGGTGCATAAAAGGACTAGCACGACAACCACGTAACCACTAGAGGCCTCGCTAAAAGGCTAGGCTCACAAAGGCCACAGCGCCCCTCGGGTATATGAAAAGCCCATCGCCGGCCTCGGAGACTCCTTCGCCCGTAAAGGAGAGCCAAGAAGAGACCACGGTGAAGCCTTATGAATTTAAGGCCTACGACATGGAAAGCCCTTCGCCTCCCAAAGAAATTGAACGCTCTAGGCATATGGACTCGATACTCCATGGATGGTACATTGACAAAGCGAAAGATAGCGGCGTGTCGACTTCAATGTTAGATACGAAGGGACATTTCCACCGCGAGGAGGATGGGACATTCGATTAGTTTTGAGGATCTGTTCGTCTGTACCAACCGATAGCCATCGATATTTCTCTCAGACGATCTCGACGCCGTGAGTATCGCACCACGCTGTACGACTTTATGACTTCCATAGAATTTTGCATTACACTTTTTAACATTCAATGCGAGTTGCGAGGCGATGAGGCGTGGTCGTGACGAATCGACAACTAGTTGGGTTAAATCGACCACGAGCTTGTGTCCGCGACGATGGCTAGGCTTCAACGGAATGGGTTGCGGCTACATCAAGAGGGCATTGCAAGTCGAGTCGAAGAAGGACTTCATTCTATTCCCGTACCACGAGGAGTAAGTACTACTTCACTGTTCAATTACTTCTACACACCAAACCGTATGTGAACTTATTTTCTTTTGCATACCATTTAATAAGCAACCATTGGGTTCTACTCGTGCTCCTTCCGAGAGACAACAAAGTGTACACTTTTAATTCGGTTGATAAGAGACCGATGGCCTACGCGATCAAGCCTCCTTTGGAGCGATAAGTGCACCACTCTTATCTAACATTTTCAGATTTAACTACAATCATTATTTTTTTACTCAACGACATCTTTCCAATGTATATAGGGGTTTCAAGGAATACGTCAGCGGGAGGGACACACGACGACAAAAGGGCTCCAAGTCGAGTATGTCCGCTTCAAGGTACAAGTTGCTATCATATATAAGATTTAGATTTTACGATATATTTTCTTTGTCTCTTAATTTATTTTTCTTTCTTCACGAGTTGTCATCAACAGGCAAATGACGCATCACTGTGGTTTGTATGTCATGCAACACATGGTGATCTTGATTGTCGGCTCGCACCGTTTCCCGAGGTAGTACATGCATATACAATTAGTCTTTCACATGCAAATTTGAAAACTCAAATTAGAGCACTCGTTTCTATCTTGCGACTTACCGTTATTCCCGGAAGAGTGTAGACAAGATTGCACTCAACAAGATACGAGATCACTTATGCGCTGGTGCTGGATAGAATGCTTGTCGGAGGACTGACGGTTTAGAGATCCCAAAAGCTCCTACTAGACCAGATGTGAACAAATATTACATATCTGAATGCGATTGCATGTGTACTTATGGTTAAGCATGTTTACGTTCTATTTTGTTAATGAGCGTGATATGTGTTTGTTGTAACAAAGTGTTCATGTTCTTTGAATGTGATATGTTGTCTGTAATTTACGTGTGAATGTGATATGTGCATATTGTGTGGAATATGTGCTTATTAGAATGTGATAGCACACCACACCCTTCATCTCTGTCGGTTCTCACAAGAAAATGATAGAGATGTGACGGTCATCTCTATCGGTTCTTTGAAAGAAGCGATAGGGATAATGAACTCATCTCTATCGGTTCTTTATAAGAAGTGATAGAGATGAGGTTATTCATCTCTATCGGTTCTTTCAAAGAAGTGATAGAGATGAGTATATTATCTCTATCGGTTCTTTTTAAGAAGCGATAGAGATGATCTGATCATCTCTATCGGTTCTTTATAAGAAGCGATAGAGATGATGGTATTATCTCTATCGGTTCTTTGAAAAAAGCGATATAGATGATATGGTCATCTCTATCGGTTCTTTATAAGAAGCGATAGAGATGATGATATTATCTCTATCGGTTCTTTGTAAGAAGCGATAGAGATGAGCTATCATCTCTATCGCTTCTTACAAAGAACCGATAGAGATAATACCATCATCTCTATCGCTTCTTATAAAGAACCGATAGAGATAATACCATCATCTCTATCGGGTAAGAACCGACTGTAATAATGCCCGCCTCATCTCTGTCTCATGGCTTTGTGTCACCACCAGAACCGACTGTGATGACGAAAAAGAACCGATTGTGATGACGAAAAATAACCACTTAATTAAAAGATAAATAAAATGATTTTATGTCTAATTATGTTAATTTCGAAAGAAGCTCGATAATTGCTCGTTAAGCTCGATAGCCAACCCTACCCGCAATTGCGCTTAAACGATCTCTCATGTTCGGAGTGACTCCTGCACAAGGTCGAGGCCCCCCTTTCTTTCGTTCAATATGAGGCCTCATTTTGCTGAGTTGGTTACAAGAGAAAGTCCACTGACAGGCAAGGCAACGGTACAGGGGTTCGTCTCTCTGGTTAACCCCAGACTCCACCCTCGTCACGAATTGCCGCAAGGGATGCTCCTGCGTGCCCTCCCCCCGGCTGCACATACAACACGGTATATATTAAATCAGCAGTAGCAAACAAAAGGACAAGCACAACTTTCCAACTCACAAAACACTGACCCGGCGGCACTAGGGAAATAGAGATGGACGTAGTCAGATATGGCGATCTGAGTGTCCTTGGTTGAATCCGGAGCATCAGGCCTATACCTAGGTAAAGGCATGAAGAATCGACAATTACATGGTAAGTTCTAGGATAATAATGACAACAAGCTGGGATTATATGGCATATATATTCACTGACTAGCTAGCTTACCGAGCTTCTAGGTGAATGGCACTAGAGTAAATGCGTCTCTCTATATTATATGGTCTATATGGACCATGATGTGCTTGCAGCCGTTTCACATAAGCCTCAAAGAAAGCATCAGCTTCATCCCATCTTTTATCCTGCATCATGACTTGCAGACGTTCTTGGCGAGGATAAATAAAAAGGCCAGGATGAATCGTGTCGACACTTTGGCCATTCTGCACAGTGACGCCCGCTCTGTTTAAGAACACGGTGAGGAATTCCTCTAACTCCGTCCAATTCCACCCCGCCACCAAGGCATCAGCATAAGCGAAGTCGAATTTCAAGGCCCTGACAATAAGAACATACACATTAAGCAATCTTTGCTGCAAAACAAACTTGCGAGAGAAAATTTATAAATCGAAATGCGCGTTCAAGGATGACTTCTTTTTGCGCAAGCAACGCGAGGAGAAGTAAAAAAAGAAGCAAAGAGAGAGAGAGAGAGAAAAATAGGTGAGTCTAGTCGATTCATTATCCCCCGCCGGGGGGATGCAGCCAAGTTGACGACGCCGCCGTGCGTTGGCGTTCTCCGGCGTCCTGGTAGGCTGGCCGAGGCGACTGGTTGGGGCGGCGGTGGCGACCACCGAACTCGACTGTTTGAGAGTGAAAGGAGGCGGCAGCACTAAATTTCACGGGGGGTTGCAGAGCCAATTAATCTGGCTCGCCGTTGTGCTAATCCTAAACAAGAAGCAAGTGGTGCAAATCCGAACAATATTGCGGAGGAAAGCAAGAAACCGATCCATCCAAACGTACGTGCATCGATCCTGACCTAGCTAGCTTAACTAACACGCACGCCCTACGATCAACTCGCATACGTCAGATCAGACAACACGGAGAAGCAGGAAGCAGCTTACGTTTGTGTAGGAAGAACAGCCGCACCAGAGGAAGAGGAAGAAGCGCCAGCAAGATCGGTGGCGGCTGCAGGAGCTATCTCAGCCGAGCTCGCCACGTTCGGATCTGCTGCGGTGTTGGTCAACAGGGACTCGTCCACCGAGGTGTCATCGTCGGCCATGTTGCCGGCCGGCTTTGGGCAGAGAAGGCCCGCCGGAGCGGGAGAAGAAGAAGAAGAAGAAGGGAGAAATATAGGATTCTAGTTCTTTCTCTCTTTTCCTTAATTTCTTTCGAGAGAGACCGCACATAAAAAGGCTAGTTGCTGAGCAATGTTGGAGTGGAGAGGAAGCCAGCGAGACAGTGTCTCGTCTCGAACCCCTACGTATCCAAATTCTAGAGGAAAAATGTCCATATAATACCTTAAAATTTGCTTTTAAATACATCTATCACCTTAAACTTTGTAATCTAATTCAAATAAAACCCTTATATGGTTTCGTATGATGGTATTTTTCGTATGGTGTGATAAGTGAACAGTTTGCTATATAGGATGACACACCTATTAAATTTAGGTGAATGATAGGTAAAACCCACGAGGGCTTCTCCACTAAATATAAACAAAAAGGAAAGGTGCTAAAGAAGATGAGCTCAATGTGGGTGGGGGGGGGGGGGAGAAACCCTCGTGGGCCCTATCTGGCCCAACATGACCAACGTGTGATATTAAAACCTTCCACTCATTATAACATTGAGTAATACCATCTTACAAAATTAGATCAAAATGTTATTTGAATTGAATTATAAAATTATAACTTTCGACCAAATTTTAGAATGTTAGATGGACTTCTTCCGATCCCACACGCTACCCTACGTACTTTGCCATGAGACTGGACGGGCGGTTGGGCGACGTACAATCTCTGCAGCTTTTTTTTCTTCTCCCTTTTGTTCTTTTGGCCGCATGCAACAGGGCAACTTTGATCTTCAGTACGCATGTGCAGGAGAGGAGACGGACGGACGCGTACACGCATGGCCTCAGTTTGAAAGCAGTGTACATGTTCTTTCACAAAAGAGGAGCAGCTTCGACTGCCTCAAAGGGATTCGGGAGCTGATCCGATGGTATTTCAGGTGATACGTACATGTATGCACGGTGGTCGATTCCCTAGCTAAGATAAATTCCTTTGGGTGATGGCTATATATAGTTCCATCACACATGATTAGTACGTTATTGGGTGCTTTTTCGTAGAGAGTTGAGTTGGCCAGGACACAGTGTTGCACAGGTTGTTTTGGAAGCATGCGTCTAATTCTCTGCAGTGAGGGGCGTGATACGGGTGCCGGGACAATTTGAGAAGTGCTATAAGATCGCCTCTTAATAGATCAAATTTGTTGATTGAATTGGTTCTAATTTTAATGATTTGAGATTTTTAAGATCTTAGAACTATTCGTATTGTATTTTTAGTAAATTTCAAATATATGTGTTAGATTTATAACCTTACGAAATCATTATATAAAACTATATAGTTGTACGTGTGAAGTGTATACCTTCAATAAATTTCTAGTTCCGCCACTGCTATGCAACATCGATACTTCCATTGCTAAGCCTAATATGATTTTTTTTGCGGGGGAAAGTGAACTTTATTGATCAAACGGAGGCATAGATAGGTAAATTCCTCGTTAACGAGATGCAAAATACATTGTGGGAGTTTCAGCAAGCCAAACGGCACAATAAGTGGTACGCTTAGCGAGCTCAGCTAATTCCTGACTTCCCTGCCGGTTTCTGAACTGCACCTACATGCATCGCGTTGCGTGTGCTTGTATGTCTCCAAGAGTTGTAATAATTACTAATTAACACGTACTTGCCCCGTTCTAAGATTGGGCTGTATCAACTGTCATCACCACCTGTCTCACAAGGTGGCAAGCCAAGCTAGATCGATCAGATAGAGGGCGAGACGACGGAGGGAGAGATGAGGTCTAGATTGAGGACGAGCCAGCTTAACTGAACGTAAGTACATATTACTTGCGATGCTGACATGAGACAGCCGAATCAAACAATCATTCATTTTTCGGCTGGAATGTCAACTCGGGCACGTCGATCAACTTTGGTGCCTCATACCACCGAAGATTTATTTCAGTTATGCTTATCTGAATTTCCTTGACATCTCAATAGTGAAGCTCGCTTATGCACATACAATAACGTATGGAATAGATAATGGCGAATCGGTTTTGGGGTTCAGGCATGCTCAAGACCAAGGCCATCTGCAGACCTGCCAGCTTGTAGGCGTTGCAGTGTGTTGGTTTGATAAATTCAAATTGGTCTGATCTATCCCTCTTTCCCATTGCACCTACGAGAGCTGGTGCATCTCCCGTACGTACATGCTCGTCGACCGTTTGGCTTCAATGACAGCAAGAGACCATTTGCCAAACATATATGCTTGCCTTTGGCAACCAATCTTCATGCGCAGGCTGCTTCTGGGGATTCAGGACACACGCGTAGATAGGTAGCATAGCAAACGCGCACGCACATAAACTAATAGAACAGAACTGAAGGTGGTAGCTAGCTAGCTGCATAATCTTTCTGTTGTCCAGCGGAGACAGCAACCATGCCCCTGCCAGATGGTTGATGCATGTGTTACTGTCTGGCAAGACACAGGTACTTTTGCATCAGAATTATGGCTGCAGTTGTAGCTGAGAGGTTGGTGAAAGCGTACCTTACATGCATATATGCTGCATGCCTTTGGCTCCTGTAGTCTTGTGTGCCACGAGATGGTCCACCTAGCTGGGTAGCTGACGGATACGTACAGCTCTGGCTCTTTTTCCCAAAGAGATGGGCTGCATCCTGGCTATCACTGTAAAGCTAGCTTCGCCCAACGACCCCATCGAACTCGGAGGATTCCATTCCATTGTGTAGCTTCTGCACGCTTATTTGTGCTGGGATCACATGTATATATGTCTACGCACTGCAGCTCGATTGGACATGGTTCCGAGGGTGCAACACGTCCCACGTATGGGGAAATTTTTGAATACAGTACAAAATACTGTCGGAAATTAGAGAATGATACAACATGTTTGCGTATTTACGAAAAACCCTACCATACCCGGAATCTGAAAATCCGTTAACCATACCCGAGACGCCAGAACCCGGTTAAGCCATACCCGGATTTTGAAATTCCGGGTATGGGGGCCCCACCCCATACCCGGAATTTCAAAAACCGGGTATGGGGTGGGCCCCCCATACCCGGTTTTTCAAAATCCGGTTAAGCTACCTGCACAAAATCACATGCATTCCTGCTGATTAGACACAAAGTGACATGCATGCATGCTGATTGGTCTCGAAAGGCCAAGATTCCATGCATGCATGCTGATTAGGCAAAAGTGCATGCGGATGATTAGTGCAAAGTACATGCTGATTAGTAAAAATTATAATTAGTAAAATAATTAGTAGAAAGTATAATCAGTAAAAGTACAATTAGTAAAATGATTAGTGAAAAGTATAATTAGTGAAAGACGGGCTAGCCTCGATTGGTTGGCGTGGCTCATGATTATTGGTATTTTGGCGGCCGGATGCATGCGCCCAAAGACCGAAAGCAAAGACAGTCGAGTCGATGTCCCTCATTAGCACTTTTCTCGATATAAATCGGAGGGAACGCAGAGAGCGGCAATGCATTCACAAGATAGTAGTAGAGAGCAAAGCGTAACCGAGAGCGCCAAGACGGAGATTAGTTTCGGTGTTTAGTTTGTTAAAATTTTCGTAAAGTCTAAAAATTTTCAAGTACTTCATTTGGGATTTGTATTTTGCGGTATTTTTAGGAATATTTATTGGTACATTGCTCGTGCTTTATTGATCTTTGGTACAACTTTCGAAGGTTAGTTACAAATCTTCACGAGTAATAGTATATTATGGACGATGTAGTGTATTATGGACAAATCTTCATGCTTGAATAACTACCCGTACATAAAATAACAGAACATAGCATAAGTAATGGCGAATTATCGGTGTTAATATTTTGTAGGAATTTATTCGAGCTATCTTCATTCTATGAATTAACTAATTGGGTTCCCATTTCACAGTGCGTTCCAGAAGGTGATTTTGCAAGTTGGCGAGGTTTTCGATCTTAGTTCTGACTTCACACAGGTTAGTTTTAATATTTAGGAATATTCTTGTGATATTGTTATAATACAACTATGATAAGTAGAATATTAGTACAACTAGTATCACATACAACTAGTATGCCCAAATGGTAGGAGGACTCATTGCTACACCATAATTGAGATCTTGATTTAATCCTAAGTGTAGTGGAAATGACTCAAAATCATACCTTGAAATCATGCTAGTTGCATTTAGAACAAAGTTTTAAATGTTCATTTTTACCTAAGTTTTCACGGACTACTTGTCTTATGTTAAAAATCGGTCTGCGTTGAACCGAAGTTTTTCAGTTCAATTTGGAAAAATTGAAAGCATTTTCATGCTATGAAAAATTTATGGGAGTATCATAAGATATGTAGGATAATACATAAAATTTATGAAAAATTTTAACATCATTTGTTATGTTTTAAAAATCAAAATCGAAAGCAGAATAAAAATCGTTCACGGACCACTTGGAAGTGGTCCGCGCCACTTCCGTTCACGCCGGACCACTTGAAGTAGTCGCGCAAAAAGCTCGTTCACGCCGGACTACTTCCAAGTGGTCGTGCGTGAGCATACGGCTGACCACTTCCAAGTGGTCCGGCGTGAATCGATTTTTATTCTGCTTTCGATTTTTATTTTTAAAACATAACAAATGATGTTAAAATTTTTCATAAATTTTATGTATTATCCTACATATCTTATGATACTCCCATAAATTTTTCATAGTCCTTATTTCACAGTGCACTCTTTGGAAGGTGATTTTGCGGTTGGTATAGGTTTCCGATCTTCATTCTGACTTCACATATGCTAGTTTTAATATTTAGGAATATTGTTCATGCGTGAATTTGGTTGCATGCGGGGTGATTAGTTTTAGCCATTAAAATTTTCAAGTTTGTCTATATATACCGTCTAAATGTACTTGTTTGTTACGAGCCATTTGTTTGAGCAAAGACGTGATGGCGGCCATTGCGTTCGAGCTTCTTCGTGAGTCGATCGATGCCCCACATCGTGCGAGGGCAATTCTGCGGGAACTATGGTCCGACGCATTACTATATTACTGTCATCACTGTTTTGAAGACGATAACCACTTTGTCGTTAACGTTTGATTGCCCCTCTCGCAAGCCGATCACCGCACAAGATAAAAAAGTGGACTATCGATTTCATATTCCACTAGCTCGTGCGTGTCTACTACCGCTTGCGCTCCTCATGGATGGAGCTCATTTCAGGAGGCTTGACCACACCTATGCTCGCCATTGATCGTGCACTTCATTGGTCTCGTCGGCCGATGGCGACCGGAGACACACACCTTTCACCTACCATTCGGTGAGATGTCCATCACTTTGAAGGACGTGGCCATGCTAACCGGCCGCCCATCGTGGGCACCGTTGGTTCTTCCTCGCCCACAGACAACAAGTGGCGCACTACATCGCGGAGAGGTATTACATGATATAATGTTATTTCATATTTGTAATGTGCACGATATTATCGACTCTCTTAATCCGGAGTTCATGCAGTTCGTGTCCCATACGCATGTAAAGAAAATGGTGTCTCTATGACTTGGCTCTGAGGATTACAGGAATACAATCCATGCCCACCTGATGCCGACGAAGCTACTGTGGGGCGCCACTACGAAGTGTACCTCTACTACTTGCTGGGTGGTGTCATGTTCACGACGACTGCCGGAGACGTCATCTTCCCGCACATCGTGTGGATTGCTAGGCAGTTGTCCGCCAACCTTGATGACATCCCAGCCTACAGCTGGGGATCTGCGGTCCTAGCGGACACCTACCGTGGTTTGTGCGATGCATGCCAACGGCAGACTTACAGGGGCACTATTACTGGATGCCTGCAACTCCTTCGGATGTGGAGTTGGGAGTACCTTCCGGTCTCGGCGGAGGTGCGTCGAGGTACTACCTGTTGTCGTAGATGATGACACGCCGCAGGCCACTCGCCCTACAATGGGGCACCGTTGGATGCACGCCGGCCACGATGGTCGCCGACGGTGACCACGCGAGCTACACGCGTGTTGTCGCCGACGTGGACTTGCCGACCGCAGATCATGTCAATGGGATCCATGGACCGTAACGAGCCAAGAGCTTGCGATCGGCGGCCGTATCTCTTCGTGTTGCACGGCCGACCACGGCCGTGGATGACTACGTGCTTCCTCTTGTACATGAACGTGGTCGAGGTCTACTCGCTGAACGGATCGAGGCGATTCGGGTGGCGTAGCGATCCTTGCGACATCGCGACGCCGGAGCTCTCATGGGTATGCATTTAATTTTTTCAATATTTTCCTGTATATGAAAATTTTAGAATCTTACGTCCTTGCAATTGTAGGAGAAGCACGAAGGCGGTCGCGCCGCATCGAATCGACCGTCATCCACGCTTCGCACATTACACGATGGATGGAGACAACGCCAGAGGTTGTCCATCCTCCGGGCCATATGACCCGAGGAATATGACAACTACCTTAGATGGTACCGGGCCCGCACGCGCCCCACTTTATCGAGTGAGGAGGTCGACGAACCACCATGGACTATCCAGAGGACCGATCTCGACAAGTCCATATTTTGGTACTCCCAAAACCGTACTAATGCCTTAGTAAATTTATTTACCTAAGTTCTAATACCCGTTACCGCCATGCGACGCAGGAGGCATCGGAGCTATATACCCAAGCGGATCAAATTGCGGCCCAAGCTGCAGCGCTTCTAGCTCCTCGTCACCAAAGAATCGGATGAGACGGTACCTCGCGTCGTGGGGTCCCGATTCCTCTCGGCGATCCGTCGTCTTGGAGGACCTTCACGTCCTTCCGCCCGTAGCTACGAAGATGCTCCCATAGATCCTGCTCGTAGCTCACAGGCAAGGCGGTCATGCACCAGCCGTCCCTCCGGTGCTGATGCGCACGACGCCGGACGTCGTGCATCCACGTCCCATGCACCGAGCCATTCCTCGCGACGTCGTTCTGTCCCCCCCATTGAAGTACCAGCTGAGGCCTTCGCACAACATGACGAAGGACTCGGTCCTTCGGCATCACCGGAGGTACCCCATTTATCGCACTCCTTCGGGACGGACGTCAGTCACACACAGGACTGGAGCGAGGCCGGAGATTTCGAGTTTGACTTCATGTCCGCCCCTACCTTCACTACTGGGCTACTTGGTGTGCAGCCACATGGACCTCCTCCCTACGAGGCGGGGACCTCACAGGCAGCGGCCGACGTACTGCGTACGGCTCCCCTAGGGACGGAGGATGCAAGTGCGTGGTACAACCAGATCCACACGAGCGGAAGGCAATACACATTCCAGCCGGGCTTCCTTCCCCAAGACGAGCATTTCGACGTACCGGCCGGCACAGAGAGGCATGGGCCATCACAGGCCGCGGGACAGAGGCAGACACATGCCCCAGAGATGTACACCCCAGAGGACTTGATCAGAAGACAGGGTGGACGACGCCGAGGGAGGCACTGATGATTTTTTTATAGCTGTGTGAGCTGTACTGATTACTTTAACCTAGCTGTCGTGTAAATTAACTATTGTATGGTCAGATTTGAAATACAGTGTTGCCCTTTCGCATTCAAATGTTCATATCTTTTGCTAGGATGGTCGAAATAAAGTGAAATTAGTTTCTAAATTTAAGTTTTGAAATGATGAATTTGAATCTGAAATAAAAAGTTTTATGTTGCGTGCAGAAAAATATTTTTATTGCAGTTTGAATTGTAGGCTCTAAATGTGAGTTGCGAATGAAGTATACTCTCTGTTGATCCTTAAATCTTGAAATAAATACCATAGTATCTTGCAACCATATGTACTTCTTTTCTGTAAAAATATTTAAATTTGAAAGCATTTTGAATCGTTATGGATAGTTGAAACTATAATGAGTAAGCCTTTTAGTCAATCGTAAAAATATCTCGCCCTAATGCAAAAGTAAAAGAGAAAATATCGAGTTTAGTGTATATACTACCATATTCTGTATAATTATTTTAATTAAAACTTGATTTGCATCTGAATCGTACTTAAGCAAAACCCTAATCGACAACGTCGTTGAAATCTCTTGTATGGAGTTTTCATGAGTTTGTGTCGTGTGTAAGAAATAAAATAATTTCAAGTTTACGTTTAAGCAGATATAATGATTGTTTGTAAGCTATTCCGTGACTATTTCCCTTTGCATGTGGTATTTCACAGGATGCTTGGAAGGCTTATATTACCATGAAAAGATGCCACGAGTAGTGAATTATGCTCAAGAAGCTCGAGCGATGGTAGCTAATTGACTTACAATCTACTTCACTAGAATAGCTACCAAGACAACAAGGATAGCCACGCACACAATCTTCTCCAACCATTTCACATTATCTAAAAGGCGGTCCATCTTGAACATCGGCATGTTCACCTCCGCCGAGAATAGGGTCCATCCTCTCCATAGTAGGATGCATCCTCGTGGTAATCTTGTGGTTGTTGCACGCTCCACCGAGGTGTGCAATGTGTCCATAATGGAAATATTGGCACCTGCAGCCTACGTGATGAGGTTAACATGCTTTTAGGCCGTGCAAACAAATGAGATCTCCGCAAGGAACTACACAACTCCAACCGGAAAAAGGAGCAAGCGAACTTCTAACTTACGGAGAAAAAGGCCATTTGTAGAACAACCGCCGTTATTTGCCTCGTCCGAGTAGAACACATTAGCTTGCACATGGCAATTAGGACAATCGACTTGCCTTGCGTGTGGCAAGCGCACGGCCCTCCGATTTCTGAGCTCGCCGTTTGAGACATGGTCTTTGGAGGCAAGGAATGGGATGAGGATGAGGATATGTGAATGGGTTGAGGAGGAGGATATGTGCAAGCGGAGCTGATACGAAGACCTACTTATAGAGGCGATGCACACTTGTCGTCGAGAGGCGCAGCCGATGTTTTGGATTTCGGTTTGGATAAAATATCGTTCATGCGGAAAACGAAATTTGTGAAATCGGTAATTTCGGACAAATCTCGTCCGAAATTCAAATCCAAATTTTGAATCCGGTTTTTTCTACGGGAAATGCGAATTTGGCGAGAATTGGCGAGATCTCGCCGAGAAATGGCGAAATTTGGCCGATTGACAAGCCCAAAATTGGTCCAAAAGATAGAGAAAAATTTCGAATTTTTTGGAGAGTTCGACGTATTATTAATGTTGTCATAAAAATTTCAGATTTTTTGAATCATGTAATTTTTTAAAATTGAAACATTGGTACTGTCGTAATGAAACGCCACGGCAATTTTGAACTGAATGAAAAATGGGACAAAGCATGTTATAAATATTTGAAATTTTAATAGCATGATTCGACATGTGAATAATGTTGCCATAAAATTTTCATGAGTTCTTGAAGCTCGAGGAATTTTTAAAAATTGGGAATTCGCATATCGTCGTGAAGTATGAAATTTAGTGACATTTTGTTGAAAATCAAGATTATTGAGAGTCACAATTCGAAACAATTAATGTATATTGGCATGACAATTATTAAGAATGTAATAAAATCGATACACACAACAAGTCTTCACATATTTGCATATGACAACTAAATGAATGTATGTTTGCATCACATACCTATGAGTAGTAAAGCGCCCCTGGTGCAAACTCCACCTCCGCGTTGTCGACAATGATCTTTAAATGAAGAAGTTTATGACTCCGTGACCTACTAATCTTATTGTATATGGAAATCTTATTGTATATTGAAATCTTATTCATATGACCTACATTGATCCTACTTGTGTTTTGAAAAGGTTTTATCAAAATATCACATTTAGGGGGAGTCAAGTTTGCTACATGTGCAAATTTCGTCCCTGTTTCTTCTATATGTTTTCTTGAAAAGGTTCATCGAAAATGTCTTATAACCAGTTAGAATTAAATTTCTAATAATTCTACGCCGGACCACTTGAATTCTTTGTCCAGAAGTTTTTACTTCTCGCGGACTAGTTAGCGATACTAGTCAGTTCACGCCGGACTAGTTAGCGATACTAGTCAGTTCACGCCGGACCACTTGGAAGTGGTCCGGCGTGAACTGATGTTTATCCTATTTCTGATTTTTATTTTTAAAACATAACAAATGATGTTAAAATATTTTCATAAATTTTATGTATTATCCTACATATCTTATGATACTCCCATAAATTTTTCATAGCATGAAAATGCATTCTCAATTTTTTAAAATTCAGAGAGTGTTTCACTAGAAATGCCAAAAGTCTAAAAATAAACTTTTTGAAACATTATCATTGAAGATCACTTCACGAGAACTTATTGATATAATTCGGTCGATCCGGCCAAAAAATTCAAATTCGGTTTAAAATTCCGAAATCTCGGCGGTTTTGTCGAAATCTCGTGAAAAAATAAAAATCGAAATATCTGTAGCAATTTCAAATTTTTTCGGATTTTACATCCGGCGGTCTATGCAAACTCATAGGGTCCGAAATCCGAGATTTCGTGAGATTTCGCCAATTTCGCGGTTTTGTAACCTTGGGCGCGGTGTATAGTTGTGTAATCGTCCGTATAAAGTTTGCTCTCGCTATTTTTCTACGCGTCGCTGATCGACCAATTTCTGACCGCCCGACGTGCTAACGCTCCGCCGGCCGCCACTTGTCGGACTCGCGCCCCACCCCTGGGCCCCCCGGCGCTGCGCTCGGCTCCTCGCCACACGCCGCCGCCCCTACGCCGCGCCGAATTGGGACGGGAATCTCACGGCGATTATTGGTACATGCCAAATCACCCATGTGAGAGCATCTAGGCCCCTATTCTTTTTATTGTACTTATTGTAGGTTTTGGTGTCGATGATCAAGTAGCGCATGTACTTATTTACGGTTGAGGCGCTCAAAGATCCTAAGTTGTAAATTTCAACCGGCGTACATCATGTACGCTGGACCGCTATTTTCGATGCAGTGTTGAGAATTATCCTTACCGAAGCGCACACCATGTACGCCGGACCAACTTTTCGATGCAGTCGTTTGAGATTTCTTTTCAATCACATTTAACAAGTGTTCATCGGACAAATATAAATTATTTCTTCTATTTTAGTCCGACATAAGTTATTTTCACTTCAAATATAATTACGGTCTATATTAAAACGTCAAAAAATTAAGTCTCATGCGCAGCCGGATGAGTAAGCTATTCTGATGATTCATCTAAGCGATGACTGTCACCCATTACTAAAGCCGCACGACTAGTCACCCATCATCAGAACTGCACGACTGTTGTGTAATCGTCTTTACAAAGCTGCTCTGGCTATTTTCTCTGCGTGTCATGCAGTCGACCAATTTCAAGCCGGCCCGACGTGCCCAAGCTCCCGAGGGCCGCCACGTGTCTGGACCTGCGCCCCCAACCCCCACCGGCGACCGTGTAATTTTTTCCTCGCTTTCCAGCGGTCGGCGACCACGTAATTTTTTTCCGACGGCATGGCTGCTATTTCTTAATCGTACTTGGCGCGGGGGAGGCGGGGCGGGCATTCTTTGGAGCGGCGCCGCGTGGTCTGCATGATCGCTTTTCGGTCCGACTAGACTACACACTACGGTGTTGTTTTGCAATCTGTCTGTAAGCTTACTTTCCAACACTTAGTCCATACACCACTCCTTCGAGTCTATAAAAGGCAAAGCTGCAGCATATATCCACAGCTCCCACTCACACTTATTCACCATGGCGGGATCCTCTAGCGAGCATTTTTGTGGACACGATATGAGCAACGTAGCTCTCCATCACACGTTGAAGGTTACGCGTGGTGGGAAGGATGATCCATTCAAGGAGGAGAACCTAAGTAAAGTGGTGTCCAAATTGCAATAGTGGCGCCGACATTGCGGAGGCAAACCTTGACAACATCCGCCTGAACCTTGTGACCGTCGACGACCTGAAGACGCACTTGCAATGGTGGTGTCAAAGGTATTTCAGGTGTGCGAACTAGCCGAGCACCCTTCTTCTCTGTGTTTCTCTACAAGATATTACAAGGTACTTGATGCTACCCGATCGGTATGCAAAGCATATTAAGGTTAGTTATTTCACATTTGTTCACCTTACTAATCTTTTGTGCATTATACATAAGTTCACTACTTCACATGTTCGTCTTACGTGTTAGTCATTCCCGGAGGATGAAGAGTTCTTGAACAAAGCAATCCTCGAATTCTTAGCGATGCATATGCTCTTGGCAGGGTATGATGCCCGGATGGCACGTAAGGCGCAAAGCGGATCTAACAGGAGGGGTAGAGATCGACACAGTACTGCTGCATCAGCAAGTTCAAGAGGACGTGCAACCACCACCGGAGGGGGGCATGCTCGTAACTATGCAAATGGCGATGATGATGATGATGACGATTTCGTTTCACCTCCACCTTGGCGTTCAAGCAATATCGGAAGAGGCCGTTCAAGCACCACCGGAGGGGAGCATGCTCCTAACTATGGAAATGACGATGATGATGACGATTTCGTTTCACGTCCGCCTTGGCGTTCAAGCACCACCGGAGGGGGGCTTGCTCCTAAATATGCAAATGACGATGATGATGATGATGATGATTTCGTTTCACCTCCACCTTGGCGTTCAAACACTATCGAAAGAGGCCGTTGAAATATGAATGTATCTAAGTTTGTATCTCAGTTTAATAATTAGAGTTCGAAAAATCGATGCGAAATACTTCCTCAAAAATTAAATTTCCTCCCAAAAAATAAATTTGAATTTTTATCGTTTAGCACAGTAGCGTATAATTTTCCTCGCGATTAGTTAATTGCGAAAAAATATAAGCAACGAGGCCAAAAGGTCAAAGTTTCACAAGGCCTGCGCTCGGCCACGCCGCCACGCCCCATTGCCCGGTCCCCAGCGCCCGCGCTGCAGCCTGGCGACAGTGAATCTCATGGGCGATCATGAAAATGTTGTGATTTGCATATAAAACTCGCTAGCAAAATAACCCTAAAAACAAACCTGCACGACGTGTCACCCTCGTCCAAAGTCGCACGACCTTTCACCTCTGCCGAAAGTTGTGGCGTCGTCGTGTCTAATCGCCCACTCGAGAAAGCATGCGGATGGACAACACAAGGGTGATTTGACATGACCGTGAGGTACAATAAAAATTTCGACGACTTAAGAGAAATCAAGGCCATCGTATACGAAGATGACAACACATGAGTGATTTGACAAGACTAGTAGATAAAATAAATTAGGAAAAACAACTTAAGAGAAAGCGCATCGATTTATTTCAAATTTGGCAACAAAAGAGTGATTAAACATGATACATTGGGGACGAGAGAACATTTCACACATAATCAAAGCCAAATGACTACATATTGGGTGGATTGGGGCACCTCCTACGGTCGTGTCCAAGTTGTTTACATAACTTGCATTTTCGCAAACCGTCCACCGCATCAGCCGCGTCCATGTCACCTTGCAATGGTGCCCCGTGGCCTCCCATGTTGTGTGCGTCTAGTCGCGGGATATGGTTTCCAGGTTGGGCCTTCCATAATCTTGTAGTTCGCTCCGATTGTGAACGAACTCATCTTTGGACGCCATGTGTTCTTCAAAGCATGCGCGGTGTAGTAAGGCGAGATGAACTGCGATGCATCGTTCCCACCCATGTCGCGACATGCGGCGGCGAGATGGGAGCACGGAATGTGTTGAAGCTTGGCTTGTTGCACGTCACGTGTCACTTGCTCGCCCCTAGGCGACATCTTTGCACGGTGTCCCCGCGAGATACCGGATGCATGTCCGCGCTTGCACATGACCTCAAATTTATTCGTTCCCAAGTCATAAATCCTTGTGCGGTGGAAGTGCGCCTTCTTCCTTCTCTCCGCGAGCATCTTCTCCACTGGTGCGTGCGTGGTGATGCACGCCTCGGCGCATCACCGCGATCTCGGAAATAATCACCGCCGATAGAATGTGAGCTCAATGATTGAACACAGCGGAAGAGCGCGACACCCTTGAGGACGTTGTTGAATGCCTCCGCTATGTTCGTTGTCATCACGTTGTACCTATGATGGTGTATGTCACTTGTATGGAAGTGAATACAAGGAGGTGAAATAATTTGCGTTAAGTTATGGTTCGTCCATACCTCGCTCCGTTCGGTCGTGGAGTAGCGCCCCGCTCTGCTGGCTTCCCGCGATCCTTTGGTGAAGGTGGGCGAGTTCGAGAAACCACGGTCCGCCCTTCCACCATTTGCGAACGGATTCTTGCTCCCAGGATTGGTCGTCTTCCATCATCTTCCGTGTGGTCTCGTGCATTTGCGTCCATATCGCGTTGAACTTGTGTGCTTGGTTCTGCAGCACATAGCTTTGAATCTCTTGACCGGGGCCTTGTTCTTGTACCTTGTGTGCGAGTTCGCACCAAGGTGGCGCATGCACCATCTTCTCTCAACATCGGGCCGGCTAGTGTCCGAGGGCGTCTTTGTCGTGCATGACATCCAACGCGTGGAGGAGGCCTTTGTTCCTATCCGAGACAACGATACGCGCTCCGCACCGACGACCCGGCTCTTGAGTAGAGTTAGGAACCACAACCGGTGTCATTGTTCTCGCTCTCGCGAGAGCGAACGCCATGGGAGGATTTGGTTATTTGCATCGCCAGCCGAGTGCGATCGGCGGCGCCCCGTGGAGCTTCCCACTTAGGAATGTCCCGCCCACGCATATGGTGGTCTACAATACTGAATGCTTCGATGCATTGACCGAATGACCAGAATATCCTAATTAGGTACCGGTCCGCCGAGCTGACGGACCCATCTTCTAGTATGACGGGCTCATCGGCCACTGCGAACTGAGTGCCCGGGTTCGTCATGGCGATCTTCTGTAGCAGCCTAGGGGCATAGTTGAAAGACTCCTCGAATCCCCCAAAAAGCATCTTCAATGCCTTACGCCGCTCTCCAAGCCGTATGGTACGTGATGACCATCCCAGTTTTAGCCTGGACCTCCTCCATAATTTTTCGGGGAGTCATCCCTATGTCGCTTCCAACGATGGACACGAGGATCTGGGCTACAAACCTCGCATCCACAAGTTGGTTCATGTTCCTTACGGACTCCTCCGTGCACGTATGAGGCCTATTTCTACTTATGACGAAGTAGTCTTCATGCTTGGGTCTGTGAACCCGTACAAAGAAGGGACAATCTGGGTGCCGTGCACCTAACCTCGACGAGGAGGGCTCCGACCGGAGGCAGTGTGCTCCGTCTTGTCATGACGGCATAGTTGCTAAGAAAGTGAATTGCCTCCAGCTTGTTATGGAACCGTTGTCGGTTTGGACATCGTTCTAGGAGTACCCCACGCGGATAAGTTACTGTAATCCGTGAGGGTACAATCCAGCTGACCGATGGCCCTGAAGTAATGTATAGCCGGTGTTGGGTCATCATTGTCTGCCGCTTCTTCATCCCCGCTTCCGCCGTCTTCATCATCCATGCATTCCCCATCCACCTCCGCCGCCTCATCTTCTTCTTCACCTCCCCCCGATGCCCCCTCCTCTACAATTGTTGGTTCGGGTGGTGCATGTAATATGTCATGTTCTACTGCTCGGGAGGTAGAGGCCTCCTCTACGGGCTGGTGCCGTGGCAATATCTCCACGTATACTCCTATCTCAAAATTCTCTTCACCCGCTTTGCGGACATACAAAGCCCACGCGCTTTCATTCCGTAGCGGGAAGAGCGTGTACACAACCATCGGGCTGTTGGGGACAAACCGTGGACGAACCCCATCGAAACGAACTCTATGCGTCTCAAGATTCACACCTTGAGAGCGATGACATGTGATTTGAGCTGCGAGTTCGTTCGGGTGGCTATTGTGCTATCTATGTGTAGACGATTATCAATGCTCACCACTCTCCGTGCAAGACTACGGGCGTTCTCGAAATAAATTTTAAGCGGGATGTCCATCGTAGCAAATATCGCACTATTAAAAGACATTTAGACGGTATATATAGACAAACTTGAAAATTTTATTCCTAAATACATGTTATTAGTAGCGATTTGAATTTTAAACCGAAATTTGATTTTTTTGGCGGATCGACCGGGATTATATCAATAAGTTCTCGTGAAGTGATCTTCAATGATGATGTTTGAAAAGTTTATTTTTGGACTTCTTGGCATTTGTGAAACACTCTCAATTTGAAAAAATTGAGAATGCATTTTCATGCTATGAAAAATTTATGGGAGTATCATAAGATATGTAGGATAATACATAAAATTTATGAAAAATTTTAACATCATTTGTTATGTTTTAAAAATAAAAATCGAAGCAGAATAAAAATCGGTTCACGCGGACCACTTGGAAGTGGTCGGTGCAAGCTTCCGTTCACGCCGGACCACTTGGAAGTAGTCCGGCGTGAGCAGCTTTGCGCGGACTACTTCAAGTGGTCGGCGTGAACAAACTTTCTTACGGACCACTTCCAAGTGGTCGGCGTGAACCGATTTTTATTCTTTTCGATTTTGATTTTTAAAACATAACAAATGATGTTAAAATTTTTCATAAATTTTATGTATTATCCTACATATCTTATGATACTCCCATAAATTTTTCATAGCATGAAAATGCTTTCAATTTTTCCAAATTGAACTGAAAAACTTCGGTTCAACGCAGACCGATTTTTAACATAAGACAAGTAGTCCGGCGAAAACTTAGGTAAAAAACAGAACATTTAAAACTTTGTTCTAAATGCAACTAGCATGATTTCAAGGTATGATTTTGAGTCATTTCCACTACACTTAGGATTAAATCAAGATCTCAATTATGGTGTAGCAGCGAGTCCTCCGGCCATTTGGGCATACTAGTTGTATGTGATACTAGTTGTACTAATATTCTACTTATCATAGTTGTATTATAACAATATCACAAGTAATATTCCTAAATATTAAAAACTAACTTTGTGTGAAGTCAGTGAAGATCGAAAACCTCGCCAACTTGCAAAATCACCTTCCGAGCGCACGTGAAATGGGAACCCGAATTAGTTAATTCATAGAATGAAGATAGCTCAGAATAAATTCCTACAAAATATTAACACTGATAATTCTGCCATTACTTATGCTATGTTCTGTTATTTTATGTACGGGTAGTTATTCAAGCATGAAGATTTGTCCATAATACACTACACTGTCCATAATATACTATTACTCGTGAAGATTTGTAACTAACCTTCGAAAGTTGTACCAAAGATCAATAAAGCACGAGCAATGTACCAATAAATATTCCTAAAAAATACCTGCAAAATACAAATCCCAAATGAAGTACTTGAAAATTTTTAGACTTTACGAAAATTTTAACAAACTAAACACCGACGAACTAATCTCCGTCTTGGCGCTCTCGGTTCGCTTTGCTCTCTACTACTATCTTGTGAATGCATTGCCGCTCTCTGCGTTCCCTCCGATTTATATCGAGAAAAGTGCTAATGAGGGACATCGACTCGACTGTCTTTGCTTTGGTCTTTGGGCGCATGCATCTGGCTGCCAAAATACCAATAATCATGAGCCCTGCCAACCAATCGAGGCTAGCCCCGTCTTTCACTAATTATACTTTTCACTAATCATTTTACTAATTGTACTTTTACTGATTATACTTTCTACTAATTATTTTACTAATTATAATTTTTACTAATCGGCATGTACTTTGCACTAATCATCGCATGCACTTTTGCCTAATCGGCATGCATGCATGGAATCTTGGCCTTCGAGACCAATCAAGATGCATGCATGTCACTTTGTGTCTAATCGCAGAATGCATGTGATTTTGTGCAGTAGCTTAACCGGATTTTGAAAAACCGGGTATGGGGCCCACCCATACCGGTTTTGAAATTCGGTATAAGTAGAACCCCATACCCGGAATTTCAAAATCCGGTATGGCTTAACCGGTTCGCGTCTCGGGTATGGTTAACGGATTTTGATTAGGGTATGGTAGGGTTTTTCGTAAATACGCAAACATGTTGTATCATTCTCTAATTTCCGGCGATTTTTTATCTGTATTCAAAAATTTCCCCATACGTGGGACGTGTTGCACCCTCGGAACCATGTCCAATCGAGCTGCAGTGCGTAGACATATATACATGTGATCCCAGCACAAATAAGCGTGCAGAAGCTACACAATGGAATGGAATCCTCCGAGTTCGATGGGGTCGTTGGGCGAAGCTAGCTTTACAGTGATAGCCAGGATGCAGCCCATCTCTTTGGGAAAAAGAGCCAGAGCTGTACGTATCCGTCAGCTACCCAGCTAGGTGGACCATCTCGTGGCACACAAGACTACAGGAGCCAAAGGCATGCAGCATATATGCATGTAAGGTACGCTTTCACCAACCTCTCAGCTACAACTGCAGCCATAATTCTGATGCAAAAGTACCTGTGTCTTGCCAGACAGTAACACATGCATCAACCATCTGGCAGGGGCATGGTTGCTGTCTCCGCTGGACAACAGAAAGATTATGCAGCTAGCTAGCTACCACCTTCAGTTCTGTTCTATTAGTTTATGTGCGTGCGCGTTTGCTATGCTACCTATCTACGCGTGTGTCCTGAATCCCCAGAAGCAGCCTGCGCATGAAGATTGGTTGCCAAAGGCAAGCATATATGTTTGGCAAATGGTCTCTTGCTGTCATTGAAGCCAAACGGTCGACGAGCATGTACGTACGGGAGATGCACCAGCTCTCGTAGGTGCAATGGGAAAGAGGGATAGATCAGACCAATTTGAATTTATCAAACCAACACACTGCAACGCCTACAAGCTGGCAGGTCTGCAGATGGCCTTGGTCTTGAGCATGCCTGAACCCCAAAACCGATTCGCCATTATCTATTCCATACGTTATTGTATGTGCATAAGCGAGCTTCACTATTGAGATGTCAAGGAAATTCAGATAAGCATAACTGAAATAAATCTTCGGTGGTATGAGGCACCAAAGTTGATCGACGTGCCCGAGTTGACATTCCAGCCGAAAAATGAATGATTGTTTGATTCGGCTGTCTCATGTCAGCATCGCAAGTAATATGTACTTACGTTCAGTTAAGCTGGCTCGTCCTCAATCTAGACCTCATCTCTCCCTCCGTCGTCTCGCCCTCTATCTGATCGATCTAGCTTGGCTTGCCACCTTGTGAGACAGGTGGTGATGACAGTTGATACAGCCCAATCTTAGAACGGGGCAAGTACGTGTTAATTAGTAATTATTACAACTCTTGGAGACATACAAGCACACGCAACGCGATGCATGTAGGTGCAGTTCAGAAACCGGCAGGAAGTCAGGAATTAGCTGAGCTCGCTAAGCGTACCACTTATTGTGCCGTTTGGCTTGCTGAAACTCCCACAATGTATTTTGCATCTCGTTAACGAGGAATTTACCTATCTATGCCTCCGTTTGATCAATAAAGTTCACTTTCCCCCGCAAAAAAAATCATATTAGGCTTAGCAATGGAAGTATCGATGTTGCATAGCAGTGGCGGAACTAGAAATTTATTGAAGGTATACACTTCACACGTACAACTATATAGTTTTATATAATGATTTCGTAAGGTTATAAATCTAACACATATATTTGAAATTTACTAAAAATACAATACGAATAGTTCTAAGATCTTAAAAATCTCAAATCATTAAAATTAGAACCAATTCAATCAACAAATTTGATCTATTAAGAGGCGATCTTATAGCACTTCTCAAATTGTCCCGGCACCCGTATCACGCCCCTCACTGCAGAGAATTAGACGCATGCTTCCAAAACAACCTGTGCAACACTGTGTCCTGGCCAACTCAACTCTCTACGAAAAAGCACCCAATAACGTACTAATCATGTGTGATGGAACTATATATAGCCATCACCCAAAGGAATTTATCTTAGCTAGGGAATCGACCACCGTGCATACATGTACGTATCACCTGAAATACCATCGGATCAGCTCCCGAATCCCTTTGAGGCAGTCGAAGCTGCTCCTCTTTTGTGAAAGAACATGTACACTGCTTTCAAACTGAGGCCATGCGTGTACGCGTCCGTCCGTCTCCTCTCCTGCACATGCGTACTGAAGATCAAAGTTGCCCTGTTGCATGCGGCCAAAAGAACAAAAGGAGAAGAAAAAAGCTGCAGAGATTGTACGTCGCCCAACCGCCCGTCCAGTCTCATGGCAAAGTACGTAGGGTAGCGTGTGGGATCGGAAGAAGTCCATCTAACATTCTAAAATTTGGTGAAAGTTATAATTTTATAATTCAATTCAAATAACATTTTGATCTAATTTTGTAAGATGGTATTACTCAATGTTATAATGAGTGGAAGGTTTTAATATCACACGTTGGTCATGTTGGGCCAGATAGGGCCCACGAGGGTTTCTCCCCACCCACATTGAGCTCATCTTCTTTAGCACCTTTCCTTTTTGTTTATATTTAGTGGAGAAGCCCTCGTGGGTTTTACCTATCATTCACCTAAATTTAATAGGTGTGTCATCCTATATAGCAAACTGTTCACTTATCACACCATACGAAAAATACCATCATACGAAACCATATAAGGGTTTTATTTGAATTAGATTACAAAGTTTAAGGTGATAGATGTATTTAAAAGCAAATTTTAAGGTATTATATGGACATTTTTCCTCTAGAATTTGGATACGTAGGGGTTCGAGACGAGACACTGTCTCGCTGGCTTCCTCTCCACTCCAACATTGCTCAGCAACTAGCCTTTTTATGTGCGGTCTCTCTCGAAAGAAATTAAGGAAAAGAGAGAAAGAACTAGAATCCTATATTTCTCCCTTCTTCTTCTTCTTCTTCTCCCGCTCCGGCGGGCCTTCTCTGCCCAAAGCCGGCCGGCAACATGGCCGACGATGACACCTCGGTGGACGAGTCCCTGTTGACCAACACCGCAGCAGATCCGAACGTGGCGAGCTCGGCTGAGATAGCTCCTGCAGCCGCCACCGATCTTGCTGGCGCTTCTTCCTCTTCCTCTGGTGCGGCTGTTCTTCCTACACAAACGTAAGCTGCTTCCTGCTTCTCCGTGTTGTCTGATCTGACGTATGCGAGTTGATCGTAGGGCGTGCGTGTTAGTTAAGCTAGCTAGGTCAGGATCGATGCACGTACGTTTGGATGGATCGGTTTCTTGCTTTCCTCCGCAATATTGTTCGGATTTGCACCACTTGCTTCTTGTTTAGGATTAGCACAACGGCGAGCCAGATTAATTGGCTCTGCAACCCCCCGTGAAATTTAGTGCTGCCGCCTCCTTTCACTCTCAAACAGTCGAGTTCGGTGGTCGCCACCGCCGCCCCAACCAGTCGCCTCGGCCAGCCTACCAGGACGCCGGAGAACGCCAACGCACGGCGGCGTCGTCAACTTGGCTGCATCCCCCCGGCGGGGGATAATGAATCGACTAGACTCACCTATTTTTCTCTCTCTCTCTCTCTTTGCTTCTTTTTTTACTTCTCCTCGCGTTGCTTGCGCAAAAAGAAGTCATCCTTGAACGCGCATTTCGATTTATAAATTTTCTCTCGCAAGTTTGTTTTGCAGCAAAGATTGCTTAATGTGTATGTTCTTATTGTCAGGGCCTTGAAATTCGACTTCGCTTATGCTGATGCCTTGGTGGCGGGGCGGAATTGGACGGAGTTAGAGGAATTCCTCACCGTGTTCTTAAACAGAGAGGGCGTCACTGTGCAGAATGGCCAAAGTGTCGACACGATTCATCCTGGCCTTTTTATTTATCCTCGCCAAGAACGTCTGCAAGTCATGATGCAGGATAAAAGATGGGATGAAGCTGATGCTTTCTTTGAGGCTTATGTGAAACGGCTGCAAGCACATCATGGTCCATATAGACCATATAATATAGAGAGACGCATTTACTCTAGTGCCATTCACCTAGAAGCTCAGTAAGCTAGCTAGTCAGTGAATATATATGCCATATAATCCCAGCTTGTTGTCATTATTATCCTAGAACTTACCATGTAATTGTCGATTCTTCATGCCTTTACCTAGGTATAGGCCTGATGCTCCGGATTCAACCAAGGACACTCAGATCGCCATATCTGACTACGTCCATCTCTATTTCCCTAGTGCCGCCGGGTCAGTGTTTTGTGAGTTGGAAAGTTGTGCTTGTCCTTTTGTTTGCTACTGCTGATTTAATATATACCGTGTTGTATGTGCAGCCGGGGGGAGGGCACGCAGGAGCATCCCTTGCGGCAATTCGTGACGAGGGTGGAGTCTGGGGTTAACCAGAGAGACGAACCCCTGTACCGTTGCCTTGCCTGTCAGTGGACTTTCTCTTGTAACCAACTCAGCAAAATGAGGCCTCATATTGAACGAAAGAAAGGGGGGCCTCGACCTTGTGCAGGAGTCACTCCGAACATGAGAGATCGTTTAAGCGCAATTGCGGGTAGGGTTGGCTATCGAGCTTAACGAGCAATTATCGAGCTTCTTTCGAAATTAACATAATTAGACATAAAATCATTTTATTTATCTTTTAATTAAGTGGTTATTTCAAATTCGAGCTAACGAGCTACTATCAAGCCGAACCTCATTAACATATTTTTGTTCGAAATGGACATATTTTAATTTTAAATTTATTAACTACTATAATAAAAAATTTTGATTTGAGCCGAGTTTTTTTGCCAACCCTAATTGTGGGGAAATTGGCACCTCTAGGAGATGCTGCTGCACGAGGTACCGACTCATTAGAATGTGGATATGTCATTTCTCTTCACTACAAATTAACCATGCAAATACTTGTTTACCTCAACATGAAATTTATCACCAACTATGTTATTCTTATATATAGTGCTATCTCAAAATTGGCTTCCGCATAATTGAATGGATTACCATATGCCTATTTAGTTCATTAGGTCTCTTCGCTACTTATCCTGATGTCCTATATGTTGATCATTGGGACCTTGTGCATAATATTACAAATGAGTATAAAAGAACATTTTCGGAGTCTTTTGATATTCATGCATCCCAAATATATAAATATGCTGAGATGCATAATCCACCTGGCATGGAGGACTAAAGAGTCCCTTATTTCGTCATTTGTTTGAACTAACTCAAACATCCTTATCTCTCGATTGATTTCAATTTGCAGTCATGCAATATCCATATTATCCAGTGCTAAAACTGTTGTGTACTAGGTTACTAGCTGGATACTATGGTCCCAGTAGACATTATATATGCACCCATTTATAGCCTTGTCATCTTGACTTGTAGTGAAAACCCATGGCAAGAAGCGTGGTCGTCTGCAATCATCACTGGGTCTACCATTGAAGGGGACATCTGCTAGTGCCACAGATGTCCAGGGGATATCTGCTACCATTGATGTGCCAGAGAGCGGAGCTGCTAGAGAAACAAATCTCGGCCAGGAGACCAGAGCTGCTGCTACCAACAATGTTGTGCAGGCGAGTGGAGTCTCTTGTACAGTCGATGCCCAGTTTGTATTCCTGAAGGTAATGGATCATGACGAGACTGATAAGCTAGCTAATTTACTGTACAAACTGTCACTAGAAAGGAGAGTGACTTGGAATTATTTATTAAACTGTAGGTGGAAGCCTTGCAACGTTCTTGCGGGGCACTGTACAATACTCTACTGAACTCCGGTATAGCTGCAGGTCCTCATTACAGTCAGTTCACTAAGCACTTACTGGAGCAAGATGAAGTGTTACATGAGCTGAAATCCTATTGTTTGAGAGTAAAAGCGAATATTAAACCCACGCCCCTTTCGGTTCCTGATCTCTCAAGTGGCTCTTCAATTCCTACAAGCCAGACAAGGCCCCCAACAGTGACGGCTCCTACGCCCAGTCAGCCATCTTCTGGTGGTGGTGCTCCTCCCAGTGATACCACTTTCTCTGCCAACACATCTTTATCCACACTGCAGTATTACCTCGATCCATCAGCACAGCACGGAGTTGAGCCTCCAAATTTAGGAAACGGGCTTGGCGTCGACAGCATGTTCTCCCCAGATGCAGCAAGAAACATCGTACCACAAGATCAAAGCATTCAGCAGCAGATTACTGACATGGCACATGGCCAAATGCCACATCATACACACCATCCATCGGAGTCGACGCAGGACAAGGCGACCTCTCTCCGCCTCATCGACATCAATAGAACAGAGGCACCTGCAGGTATTATTTTTTCTCGACTAGTCAATATGCATGCTTCAATCACTTAAATTTTTTTTTCTGAATGACATATCTTTAATTGAACAGCCTTATGGTTAAAATACTGCTGTCGGGAAGAACAATTGCAACCGAGATGCATGGAACCAAATGCATGCTCAAGAATAGAAATGATAATAGTTGGAACGTGTTTATTCATGCCTTGACTGCTCGTTAATTTGCCTGACATCTTTCTTACCAAAAGTGGAAGTCTGGTAAATTATCAGCTTGCAGAAGTTTGTGATGTTGAGTGTGCTATCTTTAGCTAACAGGCTTGCACAGACGTTGAAATGCGTCATAGCATAATAACTTTTTCGATTTTTTTACAGTATACACAACTTTACATGGGAACCGTTGATTTCGTTTGATCTAACGGCTATATAGTGATCTATTACCATGTGGGGGTAAGAGGTCTCTTTGGTTGCTTTACATTAATTGGATAGAGTCAAATGGAAGAGAATCATCTATACCCTTTTATAACGCACCTAAGCATTTTTTTCTACGTCCACCTCAAATAATGCACCCTACTAGAGATAGCCCAACCTTTATGCACCCAGCGAAACGTCCCCAGAAACTTGCCTCCATCAAAATTAACCTCTCAGATCCTTCCTCAGCTTTACTCACCCGCATCCGATGGCCATTGTTTAATGTGTCTAACTCATCCCTGTGGTCCACAATAGATCTCCCCCCACCTCCAGCATCATCTCAAGGAAAAGGAAACAAATATCCTGGAATTAAGGAAAAGAAAACAAACATTCTAGAAAAGGAAAAGACCATATATTACGTGCTGGGAAAAGGAAACCGGAAGATAGGGCACTATACTAGTGCTACGAAAGGAAAGGGAGTAACTAGTGTTAATACCATCCTTCCAAAAAAAATTTGCATCAGTGCTATATTAGGCACTCATTCATTCAGGATAGGATACACGTGGCAACCCAAAAGAAAAGACCACGAATTGTTTTGTCTCGAAGGAGATGTATTTTAAGCTAAATTTGATGTAGGTAATATGCTGGAACTTTAACAAAATGAAATGTGATAATTAATTATATATTTTTTAATCTCACCATATTGTAATTCAAATCCAACATTTTACTTCAACCTGCCACCTGTTATAAACTTTTAAGTCAATTGTCATATTCAAAATATGACCATTTAAAATTTTGAATTAGTCTTAATTAAATACATATCTCATATTCCACAAAAATATGGTTTACATATATTTTCTTTTCAAACTATTTGTACTAATTGTGAAATATATTCAAGTGTCCATGGCTAATAAAACTATTCAAAGAAGTGTTTGATATGGAAGGTTATATATGCCCATTTAATACTTTACTATCTTGGTTAACTTAATTAGTTGCTGGTTTCCTTACTAGTAATATTTGCATTGGGTCAAAACTAACCTCACTCAATCATCGGTTAGGATTGAAACCATTCTTATCTATAGAGTGGAAACCATTCTTTTCTATAGAGTGGTAAGTGGTATACTGTAAAAGAGCTCTAAAATCTTATGTGCCAACAGTGATTGGCTTGAAGAAGTTTGGTGTATGCATGTGAAGAATTGTAAGTAGTTACCTTTTGTCATATGAGAGTTGCTAGCAGCATTGCGCTAAAATACACAGCTACACGGCGAAACGGCAAGCTTCTGGAGGGTCCAATTGGCTTCATAGAGCCTCTTTTCGCGACTTGGCACCCTCTTGCTACCGGTTAGTCCGGAGGAGAGGAGGTTCGGTTAAGGACGAGCTCGTCACCAGGAATTGGCTTCAACTGTTGCGTAGGATCACCTCGGACACACAGCTCGATGAGTTTGTTCACCTTCGAGCAGATGTACATGATAATATTACTTGGAACTGGACATCAGATGGGGAGTACTCGGCCAAAACAGCTTACAAGGCACAATTCCTTGGTTCCATATCGGACTGCAACTACAACATTATTTGACACGCCAGTGCAGAAGGAAAATGCAAGTTCTTCGCTTGGCTCTTCATACAGGATAGGTTCCTCACAGCCGACAAACTTGCACATAGGGGATGGCCTCATAGCGCATTTTGTGTATTGTGCGAATCGGAGCTCGAATCTGCAACACACCTCCTCCTATTATGCCCTTTCTCAAAGCAGGTTTGGAGGAAGATCCTCCGCTTCATGAACATAGATCATATTGCCCCGGAGCCTGCTTTTGTTGACCTAGGTGTCGCTGCTTGGTGGCGGTCAATACGCTCTTCCACCGCCAAGCAACGTCGCAAGGAAGTGGATGGCATCTTCATGTATGCCATGTGGAATCTTTTGAAGGAAAGTAATAACAGGATCTTCAACAACTCGTATCGAATGGTTGGATGGATGGATGAAGGTGGATGGGATATGGCCGTCCCTGGATTTAGAGTCATCCGATTGTTTGGATGGGTGGATGGATGAGATATGGCTGTCCAGTTTTTTAGAATATTCCTTCAAGATGCTGGACAGAGTCATCCCAGAAAAAGGCCGGACGAGTTCATCCAGTTTGTTGTACGAAGAGGTATACTCGGTCAAATTCAAATTTTAGTCAAATTTTGTACGAAAAATCAAATTTCGGGTAAATTTTGACGGAAAATTCAAATTTTGTCCGAAAATTCAAATTTCAGTCAAATTTTGTCCAGAAGTTCAAATTTTCTCCAAAAATTCAAATTTGGTCAAATTTTATCAAAAAAAATTCAAATCAAAATTCGAAACCTTTATTACAAGTAGCCCATCTATCCTTATCAATGCAACCAAACAAAAAATTAGCTCATCCTATCCACATTCTTATCCATCCAACCAAACAAAAAATTGGCTCATCCCTATCCGCCCAACCAAACAACTACCTGGATGGCCATATCCTATCCAACCTCATCCAGGCAACCAAACGCACCCTAATAGCATCGTTCAAGATGTGCAGAACCGAAGAAAAGCTTTCGTTTTCGCAGTTCGATAGGGCTGCACGAATCTTACCGGAAGGAGTTCAGCATTGCACGCTTTGCTTCACCACAGACCCTAACCCAATCACTCAGGCAACCCATGTGCAAACTGTAATCTGTTGTAGCCGCCTGTTTTGTATTGTATTGTCCTCTTTTGAGTATCTCCCCTAGGTCTTTGTAGTGCTTAAATGGTGGCCTCTCCTCGCTCATTGTAGTTTTGTTTGTTACACTGCTGTTGTAACTTCTGATGTTCCTCTTTAATGCATTTGGTAGGACTCCTGCCGTCTCTCTTTAAAAAAATTCACAGCTACTCTTAGTTCACGTAGACAATGCTGAATTAATATATTCTTTATGACGTCAATGGAATAATTACTGTTTATAGTTTTACGAATGGGAATATATCAGTCATCTCGAAATCCTAACGGTATGGTGTTGCCTGGACAGAGGATGGAGCGTAGTCTCGGCTGCTGCGACGCTGGCGTGCAGGCTGCCTTGTGTGGTCAACTGGTTTTTTGCTCAGTCTAGATATGTCAACTGACGGTCTTCATTTTTCTTATTTTGCTCAAAACTTTTTTGGAGCTACAGACGCGCATGACCAATCAGGCTTGGGAAGAGATGCCCTTTTCTGTTATTGTGATGTGATGCACTTGAACACATCTTTCTAAATCAGATGAATGCACGAGATAACGTTCTTATATTTTTGTGGTCGATCTGATGCGCGCTCTTAGATACATCTTTCTGTTAGAATATATATATATATATATATATATCATATACGACTTTGTTCTATTTTTGTGAAATGATGCAGTTCGATAAATCTTTCTGAACCGGATGTTGCTATACTATGTCTTTCTTTTGTTGTTGTGATGTGATGGATGCCTGTTACTCAGGCCTATGCTACATGTCTAGATGCATATACATGACGGTTGATTGAAATATATACTGATCTGGTACTTAAAAATTTAAAAAGTGAAGATATCAATAGTACAATAGCTTTAAGTTAATTTTGGTGGTAGACCAAACAAAGGTTTCAACAGTTACAACAAAATTGCCCAGCAGATGGAAATTCGCGGAAATGCTATATGCCCGCGCGAGCTGCCCACCCCTGTACTTTTTAGAGGAAATGAAACATTCAGTCCGAGCCAGAGAAAATTTCCCCCGAATTGGTGAAGCTTGCGGTGGCTATTGCAACCTAAGAAAAGGACCCAAATCAACTAGGCCAGCAACCCAAAATACCACAAATTCAAAAGAGAAGCTTCACCGGGCAACAAATTGGAGCAGAGAAATCCCTTTCTGCATCCACCGGAGCACTCCACGAGCATGGAGCGGCCACTACACCGCCGTCGAAACAGCGGCTGCACCAATCCCCGTCGCCTCCCAAGCTGTTGCACCCGCCTAATCCCCATTGTTGCCTAAGTTGTGTGGTTTTTTAACTTGATTGCCTAAGTTGTCCCTGATGGGTCTGACAGAAGATGGGGAATCGGAAGACAACTGAGTGGATGAGAGCCATGCATGAGAGGGGATAGGAGGATTCATTCCTCACCGGCACGTGGGGCAGTCACATTAGTGGGCCCATTTAGTGCTTAATTAGTCCAAGCAAAATAAGATTACTATTCACTCTTATAATTACTTCAAAGTTCCTATGTGATTTTTATTCCTGTGTTTCGAACACCTATTCACTCTGTTTGTAGAAATTTCCCGAGATTTCCGTACAAAACAGTTCAATTCTCACGGAATTGAAGAAAAATTCTTACATTCTAAATAATACCTCGTTCCTAGTCTGTTCGTGTGTGTTTCTGTTCTGCATTCCAAACTGACAAGAGTTTGTACGTACTCCGGTAAAGAGGTTCCAAACCTCATATTCTTTTTATAGATTTATATCTAGTCTAATCTAAAAAAATGAGGCCGTCTATACCTAAATGAAGGCCCAGGCTTTGATTTAGACTTTTATCTAGACAAATTGTTTATATAATGAGTTAATAGTTTACGATGTAATATTTAAGTGATAAAACAGATATTGAAATTTAGAACTTAAAGTATGATACTGAATTATGTAAAAAAAAAAGTATTAGTACTTACTGAAAACAGAGATTGAAAGTTAGAATTTAAAGTATGCTCCTGAAGTATGTAAAATAAAAAAGAAAGTATTAGTACTAAAAACAATATCAATTGATTTACTTGGCTAGTGATGAGAGATTTAGTAGAAAAACATAATGTCCAAGCCTGGCCTAATCTGATCTATATCTGATTCAAATAGCTATAGATTCAAAATAAGCTTAATATATTTGTAGATTTAGACCGATCTAATCCAAAATACTAGACCTGTCTAAGCCCGTTAGCACTTCTATTTGTAGCCGTAGGCGTGGTCCAATCCGTAACAGGTGGGGGGACAAGGTTTCAATGCAGTCCCTACGAGGACTGTAACTTAAACAGTCCTTATAAATCTGGACCGTCCAATCTAGCGAACGGATGGATGGTCAAATCTTCTAAATCCATATGTTACAGTGTTTCATTACCATACAAAAATCACTGCAGTGATTTGATGTGGCATTCCGAATCGTTCTGGACGATAGCTTTTCGATCCAAAGGTGCGCACATAACTGCTTAAATTGTAGTTCTAAGAGATTACACTGTAACCTTTGTCCCCGGCAGGGAAGGCAGCTCGACTTGGTCCTAGCTAATTCCGCAGCCCAACAACCAAGCAGACCGTCGTTAGCTGAGGAGAAGAGATCGACCACGTGGGAATTAATCAGCCTTCTAGCTTTGATGATCCGGCCTAAGGCTGTGGACATGAACGGCTGCGGACGTACTCTCTACTGCATGCTCGGCCGGCTCGATCCCCTTATCGGCCTGTCGTCGTTGCGACACGTACCGATCATGACAGCCGACGCCACCGCTGCCGCATGCTTGGCCACGGCCACGGGTACTTGCCCGGCCGGCCGATCCGACGCGCTCGCGCGATCAAGCTGGTCGAGGGTGTGCGCTGACGCTGATCGATCGGACGGGCTTCTGGGTCTCGACGTCTGCTTTCCGGAGCAAGTGCAAGTGGAATCTGCGCGATATTTGCGTGTTAATTGATTGGTTGGTCTCACTTCCCCCAGCTAGCTCAACTGGCATCGTAGACTATCTGATTCTAGCTTTGATCCTAGTTTGTTTGCTTGGTTTAAGAAATGAAATGTGTTGATCTATCACCCTCTTATTCCTCGTAAGTACAAGTTTAATGTAAGGGCTTTTCAATGATATATCAAAATTTACATTGAGTTAGTGCTAAAATTAAAAAAAAAAAAAGGGTGAAGATACCTCTTAATACTAACTTAATGTAAATTTTAATACTTTTAAGAATAATAAAAGGTTATTTGATATAAAATAAAGGATAATGCTATTCTACTAAATTTGATGGGACGATTCCACGAGAACGAATAATATATGAGCAGTGCTTCAATGCTTTCCCTCTCAATACAGGTTGCACAAATCTTGAAGTAAGCGAAGGGGTAAGTAATCGTCATCTACCATTCATTCATGCTTTAATATTTGTGCATCTGTCAAAAGGAAAAGCATTGAAGCACCTCTTATAATATATTTAGATGATAGATCCCAGGCTCCCAGCATACCTGCTTGCCTGGATGCATTCAGAAGCTAGCCGAAGCAAAAGCAAGGGTACGAATTGAAACCTCCTCCGAGATTGCGACAGATTCCCAAAGATGGTCAGGTTGCAGCTCACCGCACGCAGCCGGCAGCTCTAGCTAGCTGTAGCAGAAGGGGGCTAGAGACCTAGAGTTTCCAATTCCCTGACAGGACCCATCTGGTGGTGCCAATTCGATCTTATCTCGTCGATCAAAACGTCTCTTCTGATGAAAAAAAAAACACTTTACGTCTGTATCCTAACCAGCAGCATCAGGTTGCTATTTCGTGTCATTGTGTGACAAAAAAAAAGGAACTTATGCAGGTAGTCTATTCTAGTATTTTATGTGCGTGCGCGTGTGATACCAACGCATAGATGTGTAAGTCAGTCTAGAGCATTTTTTTTTGTCACGCATAGTATTTCTTGCTGCTCTACTCGTGTACAGTCAGTCTAGAGCAATTTTTGGTGGCCATGATTAATTTGAGTTTAAATTCAAACTAATAAATTTAAAGACACCTTCTCTTAGATATTATGTGCATCTTTTTTATCCACCTCTCTCTTCCCTTTTCCCTACTCCTCCAATCTAGGGATGGGTATTTTTAGACCGAAACCGAATTAACCAATTATTTTGGTTTTTTCGATTTTCGGTTCTGTTTTCATTTTTGTATAATTCGGTTTTTAATGTTCGGTTCGGTTTTTTTGCTTCGAAAAACCAAAATAACCATAGCCTATGTACAATACCACTTTTATAATGTTTTCTTAAAGTCGCTAAATAATTCTCATGTTCTAACTTCTTTATGCACATGTGTGGTATATTCATATGTTCTACTATATTTATACTGTAATGTCCTATGAATATTGTGTAGATTTATCTTTACTTTGTGTTGCGATATGAAAAAAACGAAACCTAATCTACCTAGTATTTTGGTTAACCGAAAAAACAAATTAATTGAATTGAAATATTTCAGTTAATTCGATTCGATTTTTCATTTTGATATGAGGAATTCGGTAGCCAATTTTCAAAAACCGAATTATTATAAAACTAAACCGAATACTCACCCCTACCCCTTCACAAGTCACACATCAATATATACTCCTTTTTGTCACAAATAATTGTCGTTTTGGACATTGACGTGGTCTTCAAAATACAACTTTGATCACTAATTTTTATTTAACATATTTATAAAACTCAATAAAATGGTAATATTATGAAAATACTTTTCAAGACAAATCTACATATATGATTTTCATGTATCTAATTTAAATATTTAAAAAGATATTGACTGTGAGTTTTGAAAGTTTAAGTGCCTAAAACGATAAATACTTGTGTCGTGTGATGCATGATCCAGTAGTACATGTTGATGTAGACACGTGTGTACACGGTATATCAAGTTTTCTGACGCAAGCAGGAGATCAAGCGATCATGCATGTCTCGGTTGAAACTACATATTAATTTAGCCATGATTCGGCCCATTTGCATGGGCTCGCGACCTTGCGTGCATGCCTGCGTTAAATCGGCCATCCATCACATCCACTGTAGCAGCGTACATTCGCATCGCGCAGGCGCAAACGTGTGAGCAACGTTTTGAATTCACCGAAATTCGGTTCTTTTGGTGTGTCTCGAAATACACTTGTCTCAGTACATTTCGATAGATTTATTTGAATTTTGTCAAAAAATTCAAAATTTGACCAAATTTTACTTAACCATTTCTTCCCGAAATTTCTGAAATTACTAGATTCCGGTGGGTACAGAAAGAAATTAAAACGAAATTCAAAACCTGTGTGAGACATGCAACGGAGCAAGAATTCCCAAGATCTACCAAGGGCCGTGAATCCGTCCATCTCGATCGATCACTGTTCCCAAGTGTCCCAATCAGGCAAGCAAACCAATCTTGACGGTTTCCTCCGAGTCTGCCTTCAGTCTCTTCGGTAGAATATTGGAGGAGAGAAGAACAAGCCTATCGAGTGATATGGTGGAGATGCTCATGACTATCAAAGACTGGAAACACACTGATGCAAGAGCTCAACATTCCGCTAAAAATCCAGAACTAGAGGAAACGTTCGAAAATCGATTAATGCTTCACCATGAAGGGCACACCGGAAGTAGTAGTATGCTAGCAGTAGTAGTAATACTCGTTGATTTCGTCCGATCGAACACGATGCTGGATTGCGAGAAAAGCACGGTGTGCTGTTTGAAGCTCTGCGAGTGGTTGAGGATCGATCATCGATGGGATACCCTACACTGGCCCGTACTTGTAGCCTTTGCAGCTTAGCCGGAGCAGGTAGGGCTGGCTGTATGGTGCAGGAGGGAGGGAGGCAGACAGGCTCCGGCCATCTTATTTTGAAGTGATAACTTTTCTAACTTTTATTATCTATACTCCTTTATAATACACCTAATTAAATAATTTTTTCTACGTTCACCCTAAATAATACACCTCATTAGAGATGGCCCAATGTTCGTGCACCCAGCAAAACGTCCCCAAAAACTTGCATTCATCAAAATGAACGTCTCAGATCTTTCCTCAGTTTTACTCACCCACATCCGATGACCATTATTTAGTGTGTCTAATCATCCCTGTGGCCCACAACAGACTCCCCCACCTACATATTTGGAAGGAGAGCGAATCAAACAAGGAAATAAATAAAGAGGATCCACATGCAAGGAAACCATACTTGAATTTTTTACTGGCTAAAATTGTACGTACTACATATTTGGAAGGAGGGTGAATCAAACAAGGAAATAAACAGGGAGGATCCACATACAAGGAAACAAGACTTGAATTTTTTATTGTCCTGGCATTGTGATCATATTTTTTTTTCAAATATAACCCTTCTCGAGACTTTTTTACGGATCTAGCCCCATAGAGCCTAATTTCAGCGCACGGAGAGCGTTGAATTTTTGTTTTTATTTTTTACCTAAGGAACCAACTGTTTGTGAGTCTTTGCTTAATTTTTTTAATTTTTCTCATGGAACCGGTAACAAGAGAAAGCTTTGTTTAATTTTTATCTTTTTTTCCTTATGGATCCAACGGTCGGCGAGCGCAGTTTATTTTTTC
The DNA here is from genome assembly GCA_036346275.1 of Otatea glauca. Classification (NCBI taxonomy): domain Eukaryota; kingdom Viridiplantae; phylum Streptophyta; class Magnoliopsida; order Poales; family Poaceae; genus Otatea; species Otatea glauca. The sequence goes on along the minus strand of CM070718.1, from coordinate 7,086,426 downwards.
ATATTTTTCCGAAATCATCCTTGTGGCCCACAACAGACCTTCCCTCACCTCCAGCATCAACAAGGAAAAGGAAACAAACGTTTTGGAATCAAGGAAAATGAAACAAACGTCCTGGAAAAGGAAAGGACTATACATTACGTGCTGGGAAAAGAAAACCGGGAGATGGGGCAGCTCGACCGGGAGAACGCAGGTCTGCAATGGCTCCACGGTTGCCATCGGTGGCTTTGCCGACGCGGCGAGGTTGCTGGTCAGCGACCTCGCGGCAGCCGTGCCTTGGCAAATTTATAATTTAATTTTTTTTGAAAATAATTTTATTAAGTACAAAATAATCGAAAGTTTTTTTGAGAATTTTTCTAGAATTTTTTAACCTAATGTGCTATCTTTTCAAAAATCCTTCTATATTTAAAAAAAAATGAAGGCAACTCACCTGTAGCTTCTTCTAGCTGCAGCCCAGATCAGAGAAGCTTTTTCTCTTTCCTCCCTCCATTAAAGCAAGAAAGAAGCTCCAAAACTCCATCAATCCCGCACCAAATCTCCTCTTTCCATCTATGGTGTTAATTCCCCAAATTTCGTACCCTATTGCCAAAATTTTCTCCCAATCTGATTTGATCCCAAATTATGGTTTCCATAAATATGCTTGTTTCGGGGCTATAAAAGTCGGCGAGCTCTTCTCCACCCCATCGCATTGCGTAAATCTCCAAGTGCTCCCTCTTGCAAAAAGATCGCCGGATTTTGAAGGTAACCTAAGCCATCACCGTCATCTTTCCCGGCGAAATTCACCGCAACCGTGACTCCTCCCCCGTAGGCGCCGGTGCCGACGATCTTGCCGCACCAGTGCCGACCCACTGCGATCGGCCGGCCACCCCTAGCCTTTCCTCCCCCTTGCGCTGGCCAAGCCCAGAGAGCACACTGTGCTCTCTGTGGAAACTGCAAAAAAATAATCTAAAATCAGAAAATTCTTTTTTCTTTTTTTTCTTGATTTAAAATCTTTTGGGAGCCCGTTTTCGCCCATTCGACCTCCATTTAGTTTCGTTTTTCTTTCTAAATTCATTTAAAATTCTAAATTTCTCTTTTATTATTAAGTGTTGTATTCATACTTATCTTCTCATTTAATTGATAAGTAGGGTACTGCCGTCGTAGCGTTAGCACAGGCACTATACTAGTTATTTAAAAAAATAGATTTTTTTGGAATGAAATTGTAAATATAAACATCTCCTAACCATGAAATATGCCTTCCGTGCTCTCCTACCACGGGAGGTCTCCTCCCGCACTCACCGGCTGTGGCAGGCCATTCCCACACTCGCCTGCCGCGGGAGCTGCTGTTGCTCCCGCGTCCGCCCGCTCCCGCACTCCTTGGGCGTGGCACGTGAGAGTCTAGATTTGTAATTCCATTAAAAAATAAACTAAATTTTAAGATAAAACGAGGTAAGAAGTTTGAAAAGCGATCACTTCTCTCATTTTCACCTGCTCGGAGTCTCGGACAGAGTACATGACGACCAACCGTCCCCTGCATCAACCAGCAGGGAACTCTGGAGCCTGAAAGGCTGCCGGCTTGTGCACCCGTTCTGGCAGCTTTCAGGATTGAGCAATGGACATTCGACAAACAAGAATTCTAGTAGCTACTATTACGCATTTACGCTAACCTTGTCTGGGCGAAAGCATGTTTTTGCTGCCAATGATATGAACATTGGAAACGGAAAGAAACGAACCAGATGACAAACAAAAGTACTACTGGGCAAAAGCATGCTGTTGCTGCCAATGATCGATTAAGCCAACATTTCAGAGAAGGTTTTCACAAAAGTAGCAACTGTTCGACCACACACTAGCTTTCGCTAGCTCCCTTAATGCACCACCGGATCAAACAGGAACTGCCAGCGTGCTACCGGTATATGTACAGTACAGGATGCGAAGATGTTCACGCGGACAAACGACACAGTATAGAGGCCAGCAGGTCGTGCAGATAAGTTGGGCTTGTGTGTAGGGCTGGCTATTGAGCCAGCTCGGCACGAGCCGAGCTCTTTACAAGAGTAGTCTGGCTCGGCTAACGGTCTGTTAGGGGGAACTGTAGCTTTTCTAAAAAATTGTTTTTTTAAAAAAAATTGTTTTTTGGTTTTTCGGGCTGAAAAGCGGTTGTAACTTTTTATAAGAGACTACTTGATAAATAGCTAATTTTTCTCAGCAATAAGCTACAAAAGCAAGTTCAGCTTAAATTTCATCTTTTTGCTTTTGCTAGTTATAGATGGCTTCTAGTTTATGCCAAAAATCGCTTAAAAGCTGAGCTGTTTAGGGATACTTACTGCTTTTTAGAAGCTGAACTTGGCTTAAAGCCTCTCCAGCACCCGTAGTTAATTATCTAGCATACAAGTAAAATATAGGTAATTAGTGAGGAGCTAATTAACAATCCTAACAATTGTAGTGCAACCTAGCATTATTACATAGACATACATTAATTTAAAATATTCAACTAATTAAAAATATTTTACATCAATAATCATCATAGTGAATATTTAGTTAACGAACGGTTCGTGAGTAAACCTAAGCTCGGTTCATTAAGATAACGAGTTAGGAAATTAGCTCACCTCGGCGAGCCAAGTTCGAGTGGCTCACAAGCTTCAATCTTTTCTATTAGCCCGGTGTGTGCATATGCGAGTACCGGAGTAACTGGACTATGTGTATGTATGTATTGGAACGGACCGTGTAGGCCAGCTGTGTATACATGCATGCAGGTGATTAGAATAGGTAGTTAGGGTTAATAGATCGAGGTCGTTTGGACGTGCGGCTGCAGGAGCAGCGCTGGTGGCGGCGCAAGAAAACGTCACGAGAGCTCCAGATTTCTCGTCGCGCGCGTAGGCGCCACCATCGTCCGAGGCTCCGAGCCGAGGGGGCGCGCAGCAGAAGGCACCGGGCGTGGGCCCCCACCCGACTCGTGTCGATCTCTCTTCCCCATCTCCCATGTCCCAACTCCCGAACCAGCGAGCCAGTGCGGACTGCGGAGTTCACCGCGTGGGGTTTGGATCACCGCGGTGCAGTGCGGTTGGGCTTGGGCATCGGTATCGTCGATGACGCCGAGAGGGAGGGTCCAATAATTTTCCGCGGGAAGCGAAGCGAGCGAAAGAAGAGAGACAAAGAGAGAAAATTTGAGATATTACTCAAAGGTTGCATTTTCACGTAAAGAAATCTTTGTACGTATCCTGTATTTCTAATTTGAATAATAAATCAGTGAGTATAGATTCCGATCAATAGCTTTTTGTTTTTTATTTTTTCATACAATTGCTTTCTAGTTTACTTGTTTAATCCAGTTTTCTTGGTCTTAGATCTATTATCCTAAATCGATTCTTTCAGTTTAATTATTATTTTATTAATTTTCAGGATTAATAAAAACAGAAAAAAAATAATTAGGTTTAGTTTTCAGAGTTCACACTGACAATTCGGCCAGTGCGATGTCTCCAGATGAAGCTTTGCGAGCTGGTAAGCGTGCGGTTCCCAGTCTTGGAAACCCCCCGAAGGCCCGAACACTCATCCAAAGAAGGTAACTTTACATGTCACCTATGTATGCATCCTGCAGCTGTCTGTATCCTCTGTAAGTTTGTTCATCGAAACTAGCTTCTCTGGCCTCCTCATGGTTTCCACTTGCAGACATTCGACCAGCACAAGAGTTTTTTTCCCCATAGAACCAGAGGGAGACCAATTCTATTACGAAAAGAAACTAGAACATGGTTCTACAGTCTGGAGACCATAGTAGTTTTTAGCAGCCAACATTAAAGCTTACATAACCCGGGGATAATTAACCTTTTTCCTGCATCTCCTAGCCAGAATATCAGCCCTCCACACCAGAATCAGCAGGAACTTACAAAATTAAAATGCTTGCTTTTCGAATAAAAGACAACCCTAATAGAGCATACGAAATTCACAAATGAAGATACAAAATTGCACTCCAACGACATTTTCCGGAAAGCTCCAAATCTGTCACTTGCCACAACGAACAAGTGCTTAATTTACATCCAGGAAAGCCGTTCAGTTAGCAACCGCTAGAAGAAAACTAATTAACCTAAAATGCCATTCTTGTGCTCCATGCTAATCCTCGATCAAGAGCAATCAAACAAAAACCCAACTTTGGATGGTCCTCCGATCGACCGGAGTTTCGCATCCGCGACCGGATTCGATCATGAATGACATGTAGCAGGGTACAGTTGCTGTTTGTTTTACTGATGCTAGACAGCAACTAACTGTAGTGTCTTTCCTTTGATTCCATTCCAATCTTATCACCTTCACACGCTCTTCCTTTAATTGGTTATTCTCCGTGCACTATTGGAAATTTTGTATGCATAGATCGATCAACTATATACTAGCTTGATGGACCATCTCTAAATCTTTTTATTTTGATTAGGACCTTTGGGTGAGCATCGAATTTTGTCGTACCATCGACCTTTGACTAAAAAATGATGTATGCTCAAGAAATTCTTTGCTCTGATGTTTAATTTGTTCTCGGGAGTAGTTGGGATATCTATCAACATGGCAGCAAGTGTCCCAAATATCTCGCAAAAGGGAACGAGTATCATAAGAAAAGAAAACTGGTAATTGAGATTTGCATTTGGTTTTTCTATGAAGAATTTGGTTAAAACCCATATAAAATTACCCCCAAACTTGCATAAGTTTGTCGAGGCTGAAGACAATCCCCTAAAGCTGACACATAAGACAAAATTACAGCTAACCCATATCACCTGGCCTTCATCTGATCTAAGTATCCGAGTAAAAACTACCGACTTAGAGACTGTTAAAAATCACTGAGGAAATTAATTAGTTGAATAACAAACCTTATGTACCGAGATGAAAAAAGATTGAAAGAACAGAAAGGCAAAGATCTGTACTGGCCCATAGAACAAACATCTCACCGATCTGGATTTACAAATTTACATTCATATTATTACACAAAAAAAGGAAGAGTAAAAAAGAAGCAGCAAAGAAACAAATGAATCTGGCTAGGAGCTCCATGTAAGAAGCAAGAACAACTAAACAGCACAAGTGCACAACACACGCCTGCACAGTAGCCACGCCTCAAGAACCGGAAGGAGACACTAAAAGCTCTAAAGCACCACGGTGTAGTAGGTGAGCGTGAGCCCCCCCGTCGCCGCCGGAGAGCGCGACGAGGAGGCGGCGGAAGGCGGCCGCGGGGCAGGGGATGCGCAGCGGGCCTCGGCGCGCGTAGCCGTACTCCTGCGCGGCCCGGCGGAGCAGCTCAGCGATGGGTGGGCGGCCCAGAAGCTCGGCCGGCACGATGAACCGCTCCGTCTCCTCCCCCTCCGCGCCAACCTCCACGGGCACGTGCCCCGCCGGCACCTTCCCCACCCCCGACCCCGCCACCGCCGCCCTCTCAGCCACCCTGCACGCCCCCGTCGACACGCACCGCAGCAGCCCCCTCATCGTGAAAGCTAGGCTCCCAGCTAGCTGACGAGCTCGCGCGTAGTAACGGAGATCGACGAGAGGTAGCAGTGCAGGAGGGCACAGTGTAGAGGAGGAGAAGGCGGGGTGGTGCAGGCGCTGCTATATAGCGAGGCTGAGGCGGACATGTGGGCCAGGGAAGTTGACGGGCCCACGTGGATGTGGGAGGCAGGGAGGGGGTGTACGAAATACGAATAGGACAACGGAGAGTACTCGCCCACCGATTTTATTTTTTTACAAAACTAACTCTCGTGCAAAATTATTTTCAAAAAAGCTATGTAGCTCACATATACCGTTTATTGGGAGCACGAAAAATCAGCTCCCGTGCACACCACGCATGGCAAGCTAATGCGGGCAGGCGAGCACTTAGTGGCACGTGAGGCGGGCATGCACGGCTGGAAGGTGAGCCGGGGCACGTGGGGGAGCGCGGGAGCTGGCTTTTCGCGCCCCCTATACGCGGTAGGTGTAGATAAGGATGTTATTTTGTAAATAATTTTACACGGGCTAGTATTGTAAAATCTAGAGAGCTAATATAGTGAGCGTTTGGCACTGTGAGGAGAGGACTTAGGAGAGAGAGGCAGGGTTGAGTAGGATGGGAGTTGGGATGAAGTGTTTTTGGTGCAATACACGGAACAGCGTGGGGTGGGATGATGGTTGAACAACATGTGGTGTTGATAGTATGGAGCCCGAAGGCGTACTCACGTGGCAGATGGGACCCACGCCTAAGTGATGGTTCCGGTTAACGATTATCTACCTGCGCCATGGCAGGTTAAAAGGCTATGGAAATACTCCATGGAACTAGCCAGAGTATACATGCTAACTGAAAAACTATCTAGCGCTAGGCCGTTCAAAACAAAATCAACACAATAGTTGTAAGTCGTCGAATTCACAATAGTATTATTCATCTCGACTATATAGTCCACTCCTTTTGGTCTCTCTGTGTTTATTTGCCCCCCCCCCCTCTCATTCTTCGCGTCATCAGCGGCACACAAGCGCATATGGGATGGCAGACAAGCAGGAATTGAGGCAATGGTAGGATGCGGGTGGCTGCAGGCTCCCTCGAGTGTTGCAAGTGAGTGTAGGCAACGAAGTGTAGCACACAACTGCAACGAGTAGTACTGCCGTTAGCATCAAGTGTGCAACGTAGCAAGTGGCAGCTGGCATGGCATTGCGTTGAAGAGGACGCTTAGGTCCGATCATCTTCCTTATCGCGGGTGACGGGGTCCGCTAGACCCTGTGACCCTCGCCTGCCTCCTCATCTGGGCACCGATTGGTACAACACCAACTCTGTCTCACGTCGCCTCATGGCTCCACTTTGTTTCTACATGCGTCACGAGTAACTTCGAGCTTTGGCTTCACCACTTGGACGAGTAGTAGGGAGGACATGGTGGTGCCAGTGAGTGACATGGATGGGCCGACGGCCGCAGATAAGCATGCCAACGATTTTTTTTTTGCTCTTTTTTAGATGAAACATTTTGAAACTTGATAAAACGTGCTGAAACTTTTTGACACCTTTGGGTCAAGACTTGATGAAACCCGATTTCGAAAATCTAAAACTTTTTGACTTAGTATCAAAACTTTCTCAAAATCTTCTAGAAGTGAACATAACTCGTTGAAACCTAAAACTTTTTCAAATGTATAATGAAATCTCCTAGTACTTGATAAAATCCATCGCTATACCGTCGCCGTTTGTCGCTCCGGATGCTAAATATATGTCATTTTCTCCAGCTAATTGCGCATACTCGTCTGAATTTGTACTACCATTTCACATAGTAGCTTTTTTTTTAATATTACTCCACAGTGTGGTTGACTACAATGCTAATGTATGTCATTTTCTCCGGCTAATTACTCAAGACTTGATGAAACCCGATTTCGAAAATCTAAAACTTTTTGACTTAGTATCAAAACTTTCTCAAAATCTTCTAGAAGTGAACATAACTCGTTGAAACCTAAAACTTTTTCAAATGTATAATGAAATCTCCTAGTACTTGATAAAATCCACTGCTATACCGTCGCCGTTTGTCGCTCCCGGATGCTAAATATATGTCATTTTCTCCAGCTAATTGCGCATACTCGTCTGAATTTGTACTACCATTTCACATAGTAGCTTTTTTTTTAATATTACTCCACAGTGTGGTTGACTACAATGCTAATGTATGTCATTTTCTCCGGCTAATTACTACAAATTTCCTCCTGTTGTGTCATTGCTGCCTATCATTCTCAAACGTCAGTTATCTTGTCAATGAGCTGCATCTCTTCGTTTTCTCGCTCAACGCCAATCATCTCTCACCACGTGGATGGGAAAATTCACCATCACCTGGCACTGCACTCGACGCGCGAATTCACTGCGAAACCAGTTTGGTTGGATGAATGTATAGACAGATGGGAGCACGCAGCTCTCAAAAATATTATTTGTAAACGTTCGATGAGCTTATTTTATGAAATTGGCTAGATCAGCTCATATAACTTTCATCCCACTCATCTCATCTCTTTAAATTTGAACTCTTATCCTATCCACTAACTAACTCTCATCCTATCAAACTCTAATCCCTCCAACCAAATAAAAATTTAGCTTATTCTATTTATCTCTCATCTCTTCAACCAAACATTAACTTGAATGACTTTATTCCTAATAGGATGGATAGTTCCATCCCATCCACCTTTTGTCCTTGAACCAAACGGATCCTTAGAGGCAAGCTTATAGCCAGGGTTAACAATACAGTTTTGACCTCGATTTTTCAATGAGTTAGTGATATCGAAATTCGTGAAAAATCGAACATTTTCGAATGTCAAACGAATTTGAAATCTGGTCAAACATCGGAGCGAATTCGAATGAAAAAGTTCAAAAACCGCTCGAAAAGCGGCAAATTTCATGCGGTTTTCTCGAAAATTGACGACAGGTTGAATAATTGGAAAAAATGTAAAAAAATTCTTTTAGGGAATTTTTCTCTAAACTTCATTTTTCTTTAAAAAAAAATCACACCAGAGGTCATAGAGCTATTAGTACTAATTTTAGAATTTTTTTGAATGATTTTCTCAATTTATATTTGAATTAATGCAGTAAACCGAACAATATACTTTTCCGAACAGACATGGTACGAGCGAAATTCGTGAAATCTGAGCGATTTTTGATGAAATTTGAAACCCTGCTTGGCTACTGCTTGTAGCCAAGGTTCCAAAATTTGGCGAATTTTCAAAAATCTCGTCCAAGATTTCAGCCGGGGACGAGATACAAAATACCGACCAGGTAAAATATTTTGAAAAACAATTAAATTGCTATAGTAGCTCGAAAAATTCGACGAGATTACATCAAATCTCGCTGAAAACTCGAATTTTTGTGGCTGGTTTTTGACCTTTTTTTTACCATATTTGGTCCAATAATCCTTAAAAAAATCATCTTCTATGAAAATTTTGTTGTAAATCGATTTTTTTGAAATGTTTTATAATTTCGATAGAAATATTATCAATTTTTTTATAAAAAGCAAACTTGATATTGATTTGAAAAGATTATAGTACTATCTCTAGAAGTGTAGTATCATACAATTTTTTTTTCAAAATAATTTAATTTCATTTGTTATCTTCAAAAAATCAAAAACTAAATGAACATAACTGAGACAGTAATCTTGTCAGAATTTTATAAATTTTCTCGTGTGTGCTCATGGTCCAAAATTTTTATGAGAGCTTAAGAACTGTCTTAGTACAAAAATTTTAAGCTTTTTTCGTTTGCTCAATCAAATCTATGTAAGCATTGAACTTCATTTGTTATATTTCAAAAATCAAAAACAGAAAGAACATAAATGGTATAGTTCTATTGTAAGAATTTTATAAATTCACTAGTGTGTGATCATGATCTAAAATATTTATGATAGCTTAATAATTTCCTCAGCACCCTTCTGTAAAATTTTCAAAAATTCTAAACCTTATTTGGTAGCTCAAGCAAATCTGTGTATTGATCATCAGTATTTTATCAAGATGTAGCACTGTCAGAATATTTTGAAAATTCTTGAAGTTTGATCATTATCTTGACAATGTTATGAAAACATTTATGATGCACCAGGACAATGCAATTTTTTTTTGAAAATTTTCTAATTTGGTTTGAACTATTTTTTTATTCGGTTGAAAATTTTCTAATTTGGTTTGAACTATTTTTTGAAATTTTTGTCATTTGGTTTGAACCATGATTTTTTTTCAAAATTTTATAACGTGATTTTTTTATTATTTTTCATTCAGTTCAAAATTACTGGTGAGCCTTTTATCAAGACTGTACCTCCTTCAGAATTTTTAAAAATTCCTCAAGGTTGATAATTATCTGAAAATTTTATAGGAACATTAGTAATATGTCAGGACCATCCACAAAAAAAAATTTAAATTTTTTTGACATCGGTTGAATCAATTTTCATTCGATTCAAATTTATCAAGATTTCAGCAATTTTGGACGAGATTTTGAAAATTTTGTTGAAATCTTGAAAATCTCGGTTCAAAAAAATTCTGGTTTTGAATTTTTTGTTTTAGTATTTCGTCTTGAATTTATTTAAAATTCCAAGATATCGGTAAAATTTTGGATTTCGGCTACCTTCGAGATGTCAACCGGAAACGATATTTTAAACCTTGCATTTGATTGACCATACTACACTGCCCCAGACAAGAACAAGCTACTAGCTGCCTGGTTTGACAACATGCATGTAGGAATTGAAGCCAAGCAAGCAACATCAACTCCTCGAAGCGTCCGCGGCGAAGGAACGGAACGGGCGAGAGGTTCCCATCGCCGGAATTCGATCGGCGAGGGCGACGGCACGTGAGGGACCCCGCGCCGTCGCTCTCGGAGACTTCCGTACCCTGTCCCTGTACGGTTCCGTAGTGGCACGGAACGGAGGACGATGCACGGGGGCCCCGCCGTTCGTTACCCGTCGCTTTCCGTCCGTTAATTTCTTTACTTGAATCCACTGTCCGTAGTTTGAGGAAGCCTTTTATCTGGCCTGGCTGCACATTTTTTTCCTGTTAGTATCCGTTTGAATGAAACTGTAAATATAACTTTTTTTTTCCGACTGCGTAAAGCGCAAGTAAATACACGTACCATATTCTTTTAACTAGTAAGTTGTCGACACTACAGTGGCTATATTCATCACGATAGCTCCCCGTTAAAACACGGTAGGTGGTGGACCCTAACTTCCTACAGCGGTACGGGGCTATGACAGATACCTATCGAGCTCGGCTATCGAGGTACCTTGTTTGCCGTTGTGGGCTTTTTGGATATGTTGAGTTGATAGGAGGTGCTGCGACACCGACGATCTGCTGCAGTAAGAAATTATGATAAATAATACTATTGTCTATTAATTTTTCTACGGTCAAGAAGAGAACCATATTGCAATTTCGTTTTGATGAGAACCAAACATTAAAAAAAATAAAAGTGTACAACGGAACCAAATAGGCCAAGCTTGTAGCTCCAGCACGCGGAAAGGAAAGGATCGCCGAGAAAATAGTGCGCGCGGTTGAATGCAGAGGACCCGGCAAGTACAGACATCGCGCGTGGAAAGCGTTGCCGACAACTCGTATAGCTTGTCGGTGTCCCTATCCGCACAGGTAATTCTAGATGCAATCTTCAATTTCCTTGGAATCTTTTGACGACGGAGAACAGGATGTTACTGCATGGTGATCCATGGTCATTCAATTTTCAGCCCTCTCTGTGTAACGAATTCAATGGACTACTTGTTTTTGTCTAAGAAACTTCCTCTGGTGTTTCACATGAAAGAGTTCAGTTCCCGCTAATTAGCTAGACGATAATCAGTTCCCGCAGCAACATTGTTGGAACAATGTTTGTTGCAACTATCATCGAGCAGAAAACAAAGTGACACCCATTGCTTCCTGCATAAGTGGACCAGAGAGCACATAACCTGTCGCCAGCAACTGTGACTCGTACAGTAGAGTACTCCAGAAGCAAACAGATCAAAACTAATCCGGCGATCCACACGATGTAACAGCTGGCGAACCAGCCTTTTCCGTACACGAAACGAACATGATCGATGAACAGCTTCTTTAAACCGTACTCTCTGAGAAGAGAGTGAGAGTGAGACAGCATGCAAGACAAAACCGTGCGTGTTGCTTATGCCATCTGATGGGTCTCTCGCAGTCTCGCTGTCCAGTTTGGGTCGAAACGTAAAGGTTGTGATGACCCAGCAAACAGGGAAGGGATCAAGATGCGTGCGAATGCTTTTGGTTTGGTCAGTTCCTTTGCTGGACCCGACGGCGGAGCCTAGAAATTTTAGGAACCAGAGAAAATTTAAAATATAAATAATAAACATGAATAAATCTATCTATCTATATATATATCACAAGCAAAATATTAGGAGAGCTCTATCGTACCTTGTAAGGGTCGTTGGAAGCTGGACCGTACACCCTGAAACCGTACGTCTTGACAGGTTGGTTACATTTCGTTAATTAGTGTTCTGGTGTTGTGTATTTTTTTTAAAAAATGTTACGATTGGACAGTCGACCGACCTGGCCCAGACGAACTGACATGCTGATAGATCGATCGTACCTAGAGCTTCGTTAAAGAAACAAATGAAGTGTTGTTGGGTGCCTAGACGAACGTGCTAGCGAGCTCGAGGTTGAAATCAGATCAGGTGCGTGAAAAAGGGATATTAACAAATCGTAGATGGGCCAAACGTAAGAGAAGAACAGGGAGAAGTTTCCCCACCGCCAGTTGGGCTAGGCCCAACCCGATGAGTTACATGGTACCGGCCGGCCCTCCCATCTCGATCACGGGCCGTTAGATTGTAATCCAACGTCCGTGCTAGCCTCACTTCTATGCATGGGCCAGCTAAGAATCACCGCAGAAGCTAGAGGTCTATTCGGAGGAGCTGAAACTTTTCTGCAAAACTATTTTTTGGTTTTCTAGGCTGAAATGCGGGGATAGCTTTTTATAAGAGACTGTTTGATAAACAGCTAATTTTTCTCAGCAATAAACTACAAAAACAGGTTCAGCTTTTAGCTTTTACTAGTTATATATAGTTTCTATTTTATGTCAAAAACCGTTTAAAAACTGAGCAGCTTGGAGGAATTTACTGGTTTTTCAGAAATTGAAGCTGACTTAAAACCCACCTAATAATCTCCTCTGAAGTCCTCTTTGGGCGTGTTGCAACTTGCAAATTCCTGACCAGCATTATGCAGATTATCGTATTCCAAACACTGTCAAATCACACTTTGGCATGATGCCTGCCTGCATATCGTGCGAGCTCACCTTCACTTCCTCCACTCCCAGCGTTCCTTCCCCACTCTCCACTGGGATCCACCTTACTAGTCAGGGTGAGCGACTGTGGGCTCTTCGTCGACATGTCATAACGGTATAGTGCAACTCTACCGTCAAAGACATTATAAAAACTGAGCTTTTTTGATAAGCATTCATCTTGGACCGTTAGTTAGGTTCGGTGGGCTCTCAAAATTTCTAGCCTCTGCCACTGCCACTGCCACCCTTCTTCCCTGCCCGCAGCTTTGATTTGATGGGCGTAGCTAAGCCCAGCCCAAACAGATCTCGGCCCAACTTGCACGGAACCTGTGGCCACATCGTTTTGATCCGAGGCCTTCCAGTGATTTCAGTATTAAATTCATAACTAAGGCCATGTTTGGTAGAGCTTCAGATTCTGACTCTAACTCAGATCTGAATCTTGTAGGCAAATAAATAGAATTAGGTTTATATTTTTAGTCTAAAATTAAATAAGATGACTTACCTAAACACTCTTAATATACCCACAGATCCAGCTTCACGGATCTGTGAAGCTACAAATACCCAGCTTCACCAAATCCACGAATTTGGTGGAGCTGGAGCCGTATCAAACACGCCCTAACTAGCCTGGGTTCTCTTCTGCAGGCGAACAACGACATCGGTGAGTAAGACTCATTCTGCAGGCGACACAGTTTCAAAAATTTTCCTTCTTGATATCTTTACTATTACTATATATTGATATATGTCATATGTGCTCCTATTACCATAAGATCCCTAACAGTGCTCTATTCGTCCTGCATGGCGACGTCTCATCTGATGCGACAACTTGAATCTACGCAGCAGCAAGAAAGTTCAGTGACAAATCACCATATCCTGCAACAGGACGGTCTCGTCTCGTACGTACGCATGCATGGAAACAGAGACAAAGCTACGGATCACTTTGCTCTCATATAATTAAGCACCAGATAGATGCTAACTACAGAGAAGGAATTGCCTTTTGATTTGAACGGGGCCCATGATTGATGCACATGCAATCGAGACACCTCACGTGCCACATGGGCAGGAGACAAGACTATAGCAAAAAAAGGAAAGAATTTAAAAAAAACTCGAGTTCTTCTACTTTTAGGCGTTGTATTTGAGCTCTTTTACGATACAATAAATTCAATATGAAACGTTCATTCTTTTTGATCTAATAGATTATATTAGCTAAAATTCATTTATACTTCCTATGATAATAGAGTAGTATAAATACCATTAACAAATCAACAGCTAGATCTTATTTTTATTTATTAACCACTGTATTATCGGTACCATAAAATTTCTCTCATGTTTAGCACAAGGCTCGCATAAGTCTCCATTGCTGTAGTGAGGAGGTCAACCCTTTCAGCTCGCTAAGTTCCTCAATGGGGGCCAAGTCAATTATTTGGGCTTGGTAACGATTTCAAAGGGATGACGGGGAGGTCAAAGATTGGACTCGAAAGCTGACGGAGATAATCGATTATATAGAGATTTTCAAAAATCGGTAGAAATCGGTGGGTTTCAAAACTAAACTTTTTGAAGATTTTTTTTTTAAAATAATCGATTTTCACCTTTAATCGTTCGATATGTCTCGATATGTCTCGATAATCGACCGAAATTTTGTGAGCGATTTTGTGAACTTGTGTTCTTCGACGGTCAATTTTGTTAGTGATGTTCGCTCGATATTTAGCGATTATCGCGATATTTACGTCGTATTTTTTTCTAATTTAACCGATTTACCGACCAGCATTATATACTGTACCTGTTCGATATAGTCAATAATCGCGATATTCGAGTGATTATCGACGATATTGTGAACCCTAGCTGCTACTCGCTCTCACGTAGCTAGTGATAGAGGCTGATGGGCTGTCCGTTTCAGAGCTCCAGATCGATTGCTCTGACATGACATTCGATTCAGCTTCTCAAACGCTAAAATTTGTTTAAATCCTAGCGCACATTGAAATGGATACCGCTAATACCATACGTTGTTGTTGATTGCTTGCTCATTTGCCTAGGAAACAACATGTGATTGACAGAAAGGGGTAGTATAATGGTTACAACTAGTCAAGCACCGGTGCATGGCAACAAATATATATTTTTAAATTAAATAGTTAAATCATTTCACGTGTTTACAAAAATAAAATTGCATTCTTGAGTTGTCACGGGAGGGAGAAGTAGGGAATGGCCTGGCCAAGAGGAGCGGGTGTGAGCGGAAAGAGAGATACATGCTTTGTTTTCTTTTTATTCACTAGATGTGAGGAGAGTGTTTTGTAGCCCACAGCCCATATGTCGACGTGCTACTTTTTTTTCTTTTTTTGGAGAGGAGAAGAGAAAGGACGAACGAACACCACCAACTTATATTTATATATCAGTAAAGATATGATCACAAGGCTTTCCTCTATTTTGGTCAACGTTTAGGTGCTCTAAATCCGTCCATGTTTTCGGTAGTGTGTTTTGGCAGCCATCTAGGGTAGAAATTATTGAGAAACGCTATTAGCGCCAAAGAGATTTTCGGTTGAATCCGGCACGCAACGTTCAAAAGAAGAAGAACCCACGGGTTGAAAAACTGAGAATTCAAAATTGATTAGCACATGGTATAAAATGGGAAGGATTCGCACTCAAGTTTCGGGCATGGGAGTTTTCATGCGTCACCTTGGCACGTGCAATTCGCATTACCGAATGACGCAACAGAGGAGAACATAGACGACTTGCATCTTCGTAAAATATGGACTTTAATTTACTTGACTATCCCTCAGGGAAGAAAATATGGGCATTATTTATCTTAGGTTCGATTTGATCTGCCCTGGTCTGGGCAGCAAGTACTTTGTGTCGGAATCGTGTGCCTGTCAGATAGAGCATAATCTGGACCAAGTCAGAGCCAACGTTTTTGTGTAAGAAAACAAGGTGTTTGAATTAAATCTGTCACGTACGCGGTAACACCCTGGCTGGCTGGCTGGCTCCATCCATGATCGACGTCAACCTTTCCTGTTTGGCTGCGTGAGCGCGGGCGGTTCGGTTCAATCACGGCCGGTTTGGCTTGAACCTACCGGTTTGGTCCAATAACCAAACCAATACCATGTGGGAAATTAGCCGATACACATAATAAAATGAAAATAATAGCTAAAGATGATACAATTAAAGTACCCTCTTTGATACTCTATTTAAAAATAGTCGAGAACTAGCATCCGGACGTTCGATTTTTGGAATGTCGGACGCTCACTGCAATATTTTTTTTCAACGTGTGCAATATTTTTTTTTCGCGCGCACATTTTTACTGTTACCGAAGAAAATTATTTCACGCGTAAGAAAAAAATGTTTCACACGTAGAAAAAAAATATTGCACCGTCATAAAAAAATCAGATGTTCGAGGGGTAGCAATTCCGTTAAAAGTATACTTACACTGAACGAAAGTGGCCGGGTTGGTCAGACAGGCGGGACCGGTCGGTGGTGGTGAGACTCGTTCTCCAACAATACCAAACACGTCGCCATCACATGACATTCCTAATCCTGTCGCCCCACACGTTGACCACTAATCCCCACTCATCACCAATATATATACGAACTCTTCGGGCAAACACACGAACTACACAATTAACACTCTTTAACATATATAATTGCACCGGTCTCTTCTCTCCTCTCTCTCTCTCTCTCTCTCTCTCGTACCCGCCCTCTCCATCATGAGCTGGAGGAGGAACAAGGGCGCTGTCGGTGAGGAGAAGGCGTGCGCGCCGGTGCCGAGGGGTTGCGTGGCGGTGCTGGTCGGGGACGCGGACGGCGACGGCGGTGCGGCCGAGCGGGTCGTGGTGGACGTGCGCGCGCTGGGGCAGCCGTGCGTGCGGGCCCTGCTGGAGATGGCGGCGCGCGAGTTCGGGTACGACCAGAAGGGCGTGCTGCGCATCCCCTGTTCCGCCGAGGAGTTCCGACGCGCCGTCGCGGCCGACACTGCCGGAGCTCGGTGCAGCAGACGGTGACCGAGGCCACCTGCGCGTGGTCAACTGGCCATGTGCCCATGTGTATATGTGTCTGCGGACGAGTATATGGTGTAACTTCGGTATTTATAGGCCTCATGTACGTAGCTTTGATGGATCAATGAGTCCATTCATTTCCATCTAATGATCAAATTATTAACTCGAATTTATTTATACTCCCTCTCTAATGGTATATTATTAAAAATACCCTTAACAAATGAACAACTTAATCTAATTTCTATTTCTCTTAATTTAGGGATCGAGATGTAAGTAGTGTCAATATAAGAAATTAAATTGATTAACCCCGTTTCGTTTTTGTTACGCTTCTAAATTCGTGTGCACTACTTTCTTCACTTGATTTCGCTGCCCAGCCACGTTAAGGAATTTTTTTCTTTAATATTTATTTTAATTCTTTTTTTCAAAAATAGGCGTCCGGGTGAAAAATTATAAAAATAGACGTCCATAACCCGTGTATGGAGCGATCGCCCCATACACGGGCGATAGGCCACTGCTCACCGGTCCTTTAACGGACAGAAAACGGCCAAATGGAGGTGGCCCTCCTGTCGCCCGAGACAGGCGTCGCCCACCAGAGGCGACAGGGGGCTTTAAATCGTGTGTTGCCGGTGAGAAGAAGAAAAGGAAGAAGAAGGGAAAGAAGAAGAAGAGGAGAAGAAGAGAAAGAAGAAGAAGAAGAAGAGGAGAAGAAGAGAAAGAAGAAGAAGAAGAGGGGGGGGGGGGAAAGTCGATTCGTCGTTTCTGCGAAGGTATTTTTATAAATTTTTTTATAATTGTTTAGTTATGTAGAAGTTAAATGTACCATTTATTATTTAAAAATTTTAGGATTTTGTAGTGTTTAGATAATTTTGTAGGACGGTGTGTTATTAGAATTTTAATGTAGCATTTAATATTTAGAAAATTTAAGATAGTGTAGCGTTTAGAATTTCTCGGATAGTGTTGTTTAGAAATTTAATGTCATGATTCATTTTAGAACTTTAATGTAGTACTTAGTTTTTAGAAATTTCAGGATTGTATAGTATTTAGTACGTTACAAATTTATTCTAGTATTAGAAATTTATTGTAGTGCTTAGAAAATTTAGGATTGTGTAGCGTTTAGAATTTCTCTGATAGTGTTGTTTAGAAATTTAATGTCGCAGTTCATATTTAGAACTTTAATGTAGTACTTAGTTTCTAGAAATTTCAGGATTGTATAGTATTTAGTACGTTACAAATTTATTGTAGTATTCAGTATATAGAAAGTGAATACAGTGAAAATAGTAGGCAATATTTAAAACTTTAATTTGGTAGGGTTAATGTAATGTGACACAAATATAATGTTAGGCCATATGGTAGGCAAGTGGAATTACTTATTTATAGTCGAATCACTTATTTATAGTCGTATTTTGTAGTACGATCAATGTACGTTTTGTATATTGTATTTTAGACTAATATTTTCTCGTCGGACGTTGCAGCATGTCGGAGAAATTGTATTTCCAAATATTTTATGGAGATGGGGAGATAGCACAGGGGGCGGATGGGGTGGATTTATCATCATTTTCAAGAGTCGTACGGGGCATATGTAGACCTAGCGATAGTACATACAGGGGTTTGTTGGAGTGGATGTCTCGCATGTTCAGTTTGGATCCCCAGACTGTTCGGTTGCGGGTCAGAGTAGTAGTGAGCCGTGCGCAAAACTGTTTTTACGGAGAGTTGATTCCTATTAACTCGACATCAACATGGAGGAGTTATGTTGGTTTTGCCGTAGAGCGGGGTTGACCGCTAATGTTGTTGGTACAATGCTACCCAGTAGCTCCATCGGTGTCGCAAGTTCGTGATGTCGGGGCGGACATTACGGGGGAGGGGACGTCAAATGTGCAAGGATGCGAAGAGGAAGGCGGCGAGGACCATGGAGATGAGGAGCATGAGGTAGCGGTAGCGAAGAGATCGGAGGCGGAGGAGAGCGGTGGAGGCGCGAGGTGGCCGACGAGGGGAGGAGGTGGAGGACATAGTTGACCTGATGGAAGAGGAGGACCGTGCGGATGAGGAAGTCCCTGATGGTGAGCACTCCGACGAGGAGGACAACGCTCTTGAGGTGCCTATCACGGTGCGTGGACCAATTCTGATTCGAAGACCTAACAACGAATGAAGGAACAACGATGCATGGGAGTATCGTGAGAGCGAGGTGACGGAGGGCCATATATAAAGACAAGGAGGTGTGATGGATGCGATGAAATCTTGGGCAATATCTCTCCGCGGCAATTCGAGTCTTGAAGTCCAGCAACAAGGAGTACGACGTGAAGTGCATAGTTGATTCGTGCCCATGGCGGGTGCATGCATACAAGGGGATGTGGAAGGACTACAGGAAATGCTCTATAGTGATAGAACACAATTGCGTGTTGGAAGAAGCGGAGCAGGTACACCGCAATCTGTCGTCTACTTGGGTGGCAAATGTGTTTTATGGTCAGATCGTGGACAATCCGCACCTACAGCCTCGATCTATTATCACGGCCGTGGATGAGAGGTTTCAGTACAAGATTAGCTACGGAAAGGCATGGAGAGCGAAAAGGACAGCTCTGGAAATGCGGTTCGGGACGTACGAGGCTTCCTATGAGAATATTCCCCACCTACTGAGGGCAATAGCACGTGGGAACCCCGGTACATCCGTCGACCTTGCGGAGTTTCCTGCGGGTGGTGTGTGCGCGG
This sequence comes from Otatea glauca, assembly GCA_036346275.1. NCBI lineage: Eukaryota > Viridiplantae > Streptophyta > Magnoliopsida > Poales > Poaceae > Otatea > Otatea glauca. The sequence goes on along the minus strand of CM070718.1, from coordinate 7,067,082 downwards.
GTAAGTGGGTCTTCGGCGTGCATTCTTTCGCCTGGCGCATGCATAAATGCGTTAAACGCTGTCGCCGGTCATTTGCATGGGCGGCACATTCCTCACGGGAAATATAAGGGCGATTCTAAGCTGCGATCGTGGTGGGCGCCAACAACCGAGTTCTACGGTTGCATTGGCCTTCATGGAGGGGAAAACACGAGAGTCTGATGCTGGTTCCTTGAAAGAGTGAAGTGGCGATTGTTACGGACAAGCTCGATGTTTGTGTCATCCATGACCGACATGCGAGGTCGCTAAGGGCTATCGTGGATATGCAACAAGGGTCCGCCGTCGTGGGAGCGACAAAGTGGCGGACCGAAGAGCAGGTGGTGCATGAGGCACATGGGTGCCAATTTTTTCCGTCAGTTCAGGAACAAGGAGCTTATGAACATGTTCAAGCGGCTGTGTAAACAGAACCAACGGAGGAAGTTCGACGCGCTTTGGAGGACGTTGGATGAATTAACGAAGAAGCAGTCAATGAATCCAAGAGATACCGCTGGTTCATCAAGGAACCCGATGGTGTACCATGAGCAAGGAGAAGACCCCACAGCTTTGTGTGCGCTCCCGACAGACGCCCCAAACATTCGGCGTAGGCCGGGGACTAGCATAAAGAGTTTCACCGACTGGATACGGCACGAGCCTTTGGAGAAATGGTCCCTTTTGCATGACGAGGGGGGCTCGCGTTACGGAATTATGACAACGAACCTGGCGGAGATTTACAACTGGGTAATGAAAGGCACCAGATGCCTTCCGCTGGTGGGTATAGTTGAAGGTGTCTTACTAGGGACATAAAGATATTTCATTGAGCGATACAAGAGCTCCGCAGCATGTATGTCGGACAATCGACTGTCGTATTCAACGGTTGTATTTACATACATGTCCAAGAAAACAAGAAAGGTGCAGGCACATCGGCTGACACCGGAGAGTGGCGTGGAACGGAGATACCACGTGCACTGTGGTGACCATCGGGAGAGGACTTCCCATCTGTACATACTCCGAGCAGCTGACTGCTAGTGCTCCTGCCAGAAACCACGCCTGTTGCACTTGCCGTGCTCGCACATCATTGCCGCAGCCGCTGAGACGCATCAATCCTGTCGTCCGTTCATCTCCCACTACTACTATAAGCAAAGTGTTCTCAACACGTGGCATCACGAGGTGTACGGATACCGAGTGGATGGATCGTTCACAACAGCCCCCCCTCCGGACCATCGATGGGTACCGGACATCCGAATGTTGAAGCTGAAGGTCGGGCGTCGAAGGACACGGCGCATTCGGAACGATATGGACGAGTTCGAGGCGCGTCGCAACCGCGGATAATGTAATGTTCGATCTTCTTCGCATCTTGTAAGATTCGATCATGTACGATGAACTCACAGCCAATAATGTAATTTTCAGATTCAGTAAGTAGTTACTCGTGTCATGTATTTCTCGATGTACCAGTTAGTTGTTATTCGCATCATGTAATTTTTGATGTACCAGTTAGTTGTGATTCGCATCATGTAATTTTTGATGTACCAGTTAGTTGTTATTCGCGTCATGTATTTTTCGATTTACCATCTAGTTGTTCTTTGCATCATGTATTTCTTGATATACCAGTTAGTTGTTTTTCGCATCATGTATTTTTCGATGTACCAATTAATTCCTACGAGGGTAATGTAATTTTCGGCGTTGTGTGCCTCAGCGAACATATCTTCATCTTTTGTATTATTTGTTGAGTATGGTACAATTCGTTATTTCGCATTTCATTTTGTGTGCACATTTCATTCTCGACAAATTTTTGTATTTCCTTTGTAACGAGCGACGATGGCGCGACCTTGCCACTGGTGCTCGACGCGACCGTCGATCGACGACCCGGTCTAGGTACTCCGCAGAGCGAACCGAGAGCTAGGGACACTCCGACCTCGGGTGCCCAACGAGCCGCCGCATTGACCCACGCTGGTTTCCACGGTAAGTCGCCAACGCTTGCCTCGTTTTACGTACATGTATTTACCGTGAATGCAATTCTAACGACGCAATGTACTACATGCGAGGTTGCGGCGGTGGCTTACTTCCTCTGTAGGATGGTGGAGCGGTGATCGCCCGTTAGAGGCGATGAGGTCCATGATTCGGCACGACCGGTCCTCGCCGCGCGCTCGTGGACCGGTGGAGACCGGAGACGCGACACGTTCCACCTTCCGTGCGGAGAGATGGCTCCGACGCTCAGGCGTGTCGTACCTCCTAGGCCTCCCCGTGCGGGTCTGCGGTTGTGCCGCACGACGCCCCGTCACGTGGCACGCGAGTTGTCGTCCGCGTTCGCCGTGGTGCGGCGGCACCCGGCAGCCCCTACTAGCCCCTCGAGCGGGGTGGCGCGCGGACCGGCGGCGTGGCGCTTGATTCACGGCGAGTACCTCTTTCTTTGCGAATTAACGAGAAGCGCTAAGTTGCTAATAATGTTTGTTGCGAACAGCGCAGCTCGGCTTCTCCACCCGCACGTAGAGGAGGAGGGCGTGGCCCGCCATCCGGAGGCATACCTCCTGTTGATGTTCGGTTGGGTGATGTTCCGTCCTCCCACAGAACACGGTGGACCCGGCTTTGATCGAGTACGCCCAAGACATCGCCGACACCCGGAGGATGAGGTAACACACTAAGTTCAAATCTCGACGAGCACGTCTAACTTCCCCATTGTAAACAGATGATGCAGTGGTCGTGGGCCTCAGCTGTGCTTGCGGCGACGTACAGAGGTCTGTGCGACGCCGTCTCTAGGGCGGAGCAGGACACGACGATGTCGGGTTGCGTCCTACTCCTTCAGTTGTGGTCCTGAGAGCGCTTCTCCGTCGGCAGGCCTGTTGTTGACACCGCACCGTACCCCCAGGACCTTTACGACGACGACCCGGTGGACTCGCCCACCGTGGGCCCCTCTCGGGTCGGCGGCGGTATGCTCCCTCGTATCTTTTACCCACTTAGGCACTTGTATAACCTCAGCCATTTCTTATTTCCTCGCAGCGGACATTCGCGCACCGACAGGTGAGGAGGTCCTACCTCGAGTTCGTTCGGGAGTTCGACCGCCTCCACGATGAGGACGTGCGATGGACGCCATACAATGCGTACGACGTCCACGCCCGAGCACCTCACGGGGTCTCCGTGCTTTGCACGCGAGATGAGGCCTTCTGGCTCACCCGTAAGGTCCTCGTCCTTGACCTGTGTGTCGAGGAGTACTCCCCGCACCGAGTCTTTGCGGCGATTCGCCTATTCCGGCCCTTTTCCTTGCGCCTCGTCACGTTGTCGCGCGTGGCGCCACAGTACTTACCCCGATCCTACTACTCCGCATCTTTGCAAAATGAATGTGGTGTGTACTTCTGTTCTTGCATTGCGGATGACCGGATGGGTCTTTGCGGTGGGCACTCGATTCGCGCGACCGTATGCAGCCATGGCGGTGCGATGGGGACGCCGACTCGACGAGAGAGTCACCGAGACCCGGTCGTACGACCCTGACATGTACGATGAGTACATGGAGTGGTTTGCCCCATGCACTCGCCTCCGGGTGGGGTACACACCAGCACCGTATGTCGCACGACAGGCATCGGTGACGGACACGTACCCTTCACAGATGTCCCAGAGGGACAACTCCTCGGTAAGTGTCGCAATCGAAGCTACATGGTCACATCTTTCTCATGTAAATTACGTAATAACAATCTGACGTTACATGCAGGCACATCTCGTCGGGGAGGTTGAGGCGGAGGCTATCTCCATGTTGACATGCCTTCGGGCGGGCATACAGGTGACCACCGCCGAGGCCGAGTCAGCTTGGGCACAGGTCGGCTTTAGCTCAGATTTGCTTGTGCTGAAGGTCACGCTAGGATTTATCAAAGGTGCAGACTAGTTCAAAAAATAATTATGACAAATTTATGCAATGTATCGCTGTTCTCGGAAGGATGGAGCTTGGAGGATACGTTGTTGAAAGGCAATACCAATACAGGATGAGTTTAGTAAAATAAAAAGGGCAAAATTTCAAATACAGTCAACAGTATACCGTATAATTTCACTTTTGGACTACTTCTTCGCGTATTCTCCCAAATAGCAGCGATAACCGGCATCTGGGGCACCGGCAGTGCATAGCCGGCACGTGGTGTGCCGGCTATGCTATAGCCGGCACCCCAAAAACCGGCTATGGCATAGCCGGCACACCATGTGCCGGCTATGCCCTATGGGCCCCGCCGTCGCGTCGCGTCGCCGTTGTCTGCTTTGTTTTGGCATTTCTTTGCGCCAAAGCTCTTTCGTCGGATCGATTATTGCATGCATGCATGCGGGGTTGTCGGTGTCTTTGCTAATCACCTCGCTTTGCTTGCATGCTTGGTCGTCTCCGGATCGATCTTCATCGCAGCATAAATAGAGGGACGAGAAGGAATTTGAGTCGCGGGACGAAGCTTAGCAGCGAAGTGAGGAGGTGAACTGCAATTAGAAGAGAAAGAAGAGCGCCACAAGCAGAAGAGAAGAAGACGACCAGCGCTGGTAAGTCTTTGCCCGAGTAATTACCCAGTTAGATTAATTATCGTTGGTAGGTAATTATTAGAGTAATTATCTGGTTAGATTAATTAGCGTTCGTAAGTCGTTGGTAGAGTAATTACATTGTTAGGTTAATTAGCCTTGGTAAGTCATTGTTAAAGTAAATACCCGGTTAGACTTATTCGTAATTACCTGGTTAGATTATGGCCTCATTCATGCATCTCATTCGTTCCTCACGAACGTAATCACCGTTAGGAAGTTAGTAATTATAGTCATTGTTAGATTAACTAGAGTAATTATTCGTAACTACCTAGTCAGATTAATAGCGTTGGTAATTCATTGTCAGATTAATTAGCGTAAGTATTTAGAAAAAACCTAGTTAGATTAATTAGCGTAATTATTCGTAATTACGTAGTTAGATTAATTAGCGTGAAGACGATACCTAAATTAGAGAGCGATTATAGTTAGTATGTTAATTCATTCCTAACTCATGCATCTGCGAGGCGAAATGAAATCCATGCATGTGAGGCCAGTAAACATGCATGCAACGTGGCCCGCCATCGCGTCAAATGTCAACTCATTTGTTTGATGTTTGGTGGTTGCTTCATATGCATGCATCCATACTTTGCATGCCAACTTTGCACGTCGAAAGTCGTTTATTCTCGCATGCATGTTTCTTGGTTGATTGCTTCACATGCATCCTCACTTTTCATGCATTTTCCTTGTCGATTGTCTCTCACATGGTTAAGCGCAACGCAGATAAATAGAGAGGAGAGGAAGCAGAACTCGCAGAGGAGGCCGCACCGAGAGCCCGCTGCGAGGATTTGCAGTGAGAGGAGCTTGGCTAGCGAGAGGTCCTAGAGGTGTCAAAGGCAGAGCAAGGAGAAGGAGAAGGAGGCGCCCGGTGTTGGTAAGTCGTTGCTAGATTAATTTGCGTAATTACCTAGTTAGATTAAGTAGCGATCGTAAGTCATTGTTAGATTAATTAGACTAATTATTCGTAACTACCTAGTCAGATTAATTATCGTTAGTAAGTCATTGTCAGATTAATTAGCTTAAGTATTCGTAATTACCTAGTTAGATTAATTAGCGTAAGTATCCGTACTTACGTAGTTAGATTAATTAGCGTGAAGACGATTCGTAAATTAGAGAGCGATTATAGTCAGTACATTAATTATTGCCTCACTCATGCATCTCATTCGTACCTCATGTACTTAATCTCCGTTACTGAATTTCTGTTAGTATATTAATTATTGCCCCACTCATGCATCTCATATAATTATAGTTTTATTTATTTCTACATGGCAGCATACGTTTACTGATGAACGAAAAACCTTTTATGTATGGAGCAAAGTAGCAAGAAAAAATCACGAGTACGAGCAAGTATGTTTGGTGCATAAACTAGCACATTTGGTTGTGCTAAATAGTTAGGTTAATTAGAACTCCACAGTAATTAGGCTTGAACTTAGTTGCATGCACTTCACATAGCATAGTTAGATAAAATAGTCTCTAGTTATGTTGGTAAACGTAATTGTTAGTAACTCTAACTCATGGGCGTAGTCTGAGTAATTAGTCATGAACAAATAATTTAAATTGTTAAGTAATTAATTTTAACCCTCGGTATAGTTAATTAGTTGTTATTCTTTGAAACATTTGTAGGTACCATATTCCACGTGGCCTTTGCACCATGAATTTTCATATTTACTACGGTGAACGGCCTGTCATATTGCACGAGAGAATAGTCACAGTGCAAAACTGTGAACACACATATAGTTCAAGTGATAGTCCATTAGACTTGGAAGGACTTAAATCACATGTTATGAGCGTGTTGGGTTTAAGCCAGGAAACACATACAGTTTTCCTGGAGGCGGTGCGACCAAGGGAAGTTCCAAACAACAACGTCATTGTTCACACTTTGTTCGACCGAGAAGTAATAAGGCTTGGTTATTGTATGCACGAAAGGCCATAGAGGCGGGTTTAGATGGGTGTTTACGTAAACATACTACCGAGAGGAGAATGCCGATCTTTGGTCCTAGCGGCGAAATTTTAGGCCACCAGGAGAGGAGAAGTGGGCCAAGGACATGTCGGGAGGGTAGTTCGGTGCAAATGAAGAAGAAGTACTTCCTTGTGAGGTAGATGCGACATGTATGGATGACGGCGGGTGGAAGCGAGGATGAAGAGGGCGCGACAACGATGACCCACTCCAAAGAGTCGATTCCGTGGTAATGGCCTTCTCGGGTGTGGCATTGCCGACTATAATAACCTAGCTATGTGGGGGTACGAGCAAATGACATCCAGATTGGGAGACGCTTCCCAACAAGTTGGAGCTAATCCATTTCATCGGCAATTATGTTGTCATCACTAGAAGAGAGCACAAGTGTGCGGTCGAAGCCCATCGAGTATGAGGTTAGGTGCACCAAGGCCCTAATCGCCTTTCTACGTCCGTGATCACGGTACCAAACACGAGCACTACTTTGTGGTGAGCCGGAACACACCTCATACATGCACGGAGGAGTCAATCGTAACCATGAGCCACGTGGTCGACGCTAGATTCATTGCCCAACTAGTTGTGACCTGTGTTGGTTCGGATATTGGACTATCACGAAATCAATTATGCGACAAGTGCGAGTAGAACAGGATGCACATAAGCTACCTAACCGCGTGGCGAGCAAAGCGCATAAGGCGTTGAAGATGCTTTTTGGATCATTCGAAGACTCGTACAACTATGCCCCGAGGTTGCTGCAGAAGATATCAATTACCAACCCAGGGACTCGATTCGCAATGGCGACGAGCCTACTAAGCTTCAAGATGGTTCGCTCAAAGATCGCGAGCGATACCGATTAGGGTATTCGGGCTTTCGGACAATGCATTGAGGCTTTCAAGCATTGCGGGCCGTCATCCGTGTTGATGGCACATTTACGGCGGAAAGTTCTATGGCACCCCATCGACCGCGATCACGGCCGATGCAAACAACCAGATAATACCAATTGCCTCACGATATGTGGAGAGTGAGAACAGCGATAGCTGGTTGTGGTTCCTCACTTTGGTGGGGACGCGTGTTGTGGGGATAGATGAGAGTGTGTGTTGTGTCCGACCGCAATGCGTGTCTTCTCCACGCTCTAGAGGTGCCGCATGGCAAGACGGACCCGTCTCAGAGCGTGGTGATGTGGAGAGAAGGTGGTGCATGCGACACTGGTGCAAACCTATATTCACGGTACCATAACAGGTCCCTAGTGAAGAAGTTCAAAGGGTTGTGCCTTCAGAACCAGCCTGCCAAGTTTCGTGAGATTTGGAGACAGTTGAACGAGACGACAAGGAAAATGATGGAAAATCAGCAATCACAGGAGGAGCAGGTGCAGTCGCAAATGGTGGGAGGGCAAACTGTCATTAATCATGATCGTCGCACCTTTAGCCAATGGATAGCAGGGAAGTCAGCGGAGCGTTGGGCCCTTATGCACGACACAGGCGGCGCGAGGTTAGTTGCGCCTATTAATTTGTGAGATTAACTTTGTGTAAGAGTGTTTGACCCATTCATGATAAACTTTGCGTGTTTGCTTGTTAGGTACACCATTATGACGACGAACATAGCGGAAGCCTTCAATAATGTCCTTAAGGGCGTTCGCGGGCTTCCGTTATGTGCCATAATAGAGTGACATTCTCTGAGCAAGCAGACTACTTTCGAGATCGTGGTCGTCGTCCGACCTTGGCAAAGACTCAATTCTCAACCAAGGTAGAGAGATCATCGTAGTAGGAGGAGCAAATCCATGTTCCACCGCACGAGGGTGTACGACCTCGGTAACCACATATTTGAGGTGATGTGCGCCGAGGTACTGTCGGCGTTTGAGCACCGCAAGTAAATTTGTAAGTCTAAGGGTCACGCGTTCCACTTCTGAATGGTTAGACTCGGAAGTCCAAGATGTATCTTTGGTTGGGCGAAGGTCCCTACTCCAGTTCGTGTGGTGGTGTTGTATTACTCTTGGTACAGATGACTGCACAAAGTTTTACAAGCGAGAATGCCAATGGCTTAGCGAGATGGGTTTGATAGCGCTCTCTCTCTCTTTCGCCCCTTTGCCTACGGGGGTTCCTGCCTCCTTTTATACGAAAGGAAGGGGCAGGTTACATCGAGAATTGGGGGAGGACGAGATGACCTATACTAGGAGCTTCGGTCCTTCGTTCTGCTGACTGATCATCGCCCGTCCTGCCCGTGCTGGGTCGGTAGCTTAGCTGGTCAGAGCGGTTAGGTATTTTCCCGGGAAATGGCGTACCTGCCCTCTGCGAACCTTTCGAGTGTTGACGTTGCTGCGCCTGGCGCGGGTGTTGCCTCGGGAGAGGGTGCGTCTTCGTACTGTATGTGACCGGCTGATGGGACTGGGAGCATGACTTCGGTCAGTCATTAAACCTTCTTGGGAAGGAGCCACCTGCCCTTGTATAGTCGCTTCGATTGACCCCGTTCGTGGGGTATGTGGTCATTGGTGGTAGAAGTTTTGACACGCTGCCCTTGGCGGGTTGTCTTGGCACGATCGGTCGGGGATCCCGACCTGCTGCGGGGTCGGGAGCTCGCTGGTCGAGCCGATGGGTCTCGCCATTGCGGGGTCGGGAGCCCGCTTGATCGAGACGCTTCCCTCGTCGGTCGGGAAGGGATGTCTCGCGTGGCTTTGTCGGTGCCGATCGGTAATGGGCTAGGAGCGGCTGTTGGGCTTGAGCTGTGCTTGAGGCCGTCGGCTCGTCGCTTTGGGCCGTGGGGTACGACTGTTATAAGTATTCGTCGATTACCACTCAGCTCTGTAGCCGGTGACACCGCCCAAACAATGTACTCTAGGCACGGAGGAGATGGTGTGCGTGCAATAAGCCAAAAGCGCATCATATCCCTTGCTCCCATGTATTCGCGGCTTGCGGTGGATATGGGAGGAACGATGCATCCCAATACATATCGCCGTACTACAAGAGAAGCCACGAGAGACACTTGGCGTTCCAAGATGAGTTCCTTCAATGTCGATTACTAGTTACAAGTCGATCGATGGGCCTTTGTGGGTGCCTTATCCGTTAACACGACGCAAAGAGCACAGGAGGCCCAGAGGACAAGAATGCACGGTGATATGGATGCAGCTGATGCCGTCCAGGCGCAGAGGAAGTGCAAGATTTGCAAGCAGAGTGGACATGATCGGAGGACATGTCCTAATAAGTAGTAGACGTATTTAGTAATTTTTGTATTGACTGGTGTTGTATTTAAAACTGGATTTCTTATGTGTTGTATTGCACCGTCTTGTTTAACATTTGTTCCGTCCCAGATTGTGAATGCTAACTTGTTGTTGTACCGATGATTTTGTTGCATCGACCTATGCAGGTGGTATTTTCAAAGATGGCTACGGTGGTCTTCCGAGCTTCTTCAAGAAGCAGCACGATGATCGACATCGTGGGAGGATGATTTTCACGAACACTTGAGTTATCTTTGTTGTATTTATTGCGGTTAGCATTGTATTTATTGTTCCATATTTGAGTTTACATTGTAACCATTGATTGTAACATGATCGTGTCATTTTGTAGATGGTTCCATTGCGCGCGTGAGTCTTCCACAAGATCAAGGCATTGGACCCCGTTTCTACTCGTGCCTAGCACGAGTTGGACTACTCCGTTCGCGCTTTTGATGGATGGGACTATCGAGCCATTACCGCGGGGTGGGGTGCGACGCACAACTCTCCTCGCCATGGATGTGTCCTCGATGGTATATACCGTAGATCGGTGGCGTCCTGAGACGCACACGTTCCACCTGTCCTTTGGAGAGATGACAATTACTTTGAAGGATGTGGCAATGCTTACTGGCTTGCCGATCAGAGGTTGCCCCTTAGTGGGTACGCAGCCACGTAAGGACCGGTGGAGGAGTACGTGCAACAAAGGTAAACATGTATGCTGTTACATGCGTAAAGTTTTTACTTCAATTAAGCTAACATTCATTTGTTTCATTGCGTGTTTGGTCGTCAAATGCGAGCAAGGACCACGACCTCTCCTTGAAATGGTTCCGCGAATTGCCCGAGCACGGCCCATGTCACGAGGCGTGAGACGAGGACACCATTTCGAGCACCGGAGGTGTACCTCTATGATTTACTCGGAGGTATCATGTTACGCAACGCAATGGCGACTATCTTGAGCCACACCTCATCTTGTTAGCGCGTCATCTAGTCGCGCAACCGGATGAGGTCCCACAAGATAGTCGGGTTCCGCTGTGTTAGCAGCTACCTACAGAGGACTTTGTGATGCTTCGCAGCGGGCCACCGCGAAGGGTCGATCACAGGTTTTTTGCACCTACTGGTACAGATGTGGAGCTGGGAGTATCTCCCTATCTCTCGTCCTAGGGTGGAGAACGCTATGTACCAGCGGATATCTCCCAGGGCGTGCCTGAGAGCATGAGGCCCACGATGGGCTATAGGTGGATCCATGCTAGGTTGCGATGGAGCCACCTCCAGGATCACGGAAGCTACCCACGCGCTGGTAGCGATCTTGACTTCCGATCGCCGAGCACGTGGTGGGATCCATGGGCGCAGGGAGATTTGCGGAGATCGCAACGAGCGCACGCATCTCATCGTCGCATACAGGATGAGCACCGTGGATGGCTACATGCTTCATTGTGTACGAGTGCGCGGAAGTCTACTCCCGGCGTGTGCAATGACGGTTCGGATACGGCAAGTAGTCCCGGTCCCCACCACGGACGCAGCCGATCACACTTGTAAGTTTAGTAGAAAAATCTTGCATTACTACGTTATGATCCTTCTTCCGTTTGTGAGTTGTAACCCTTCAAACTTACGTGCGGGAGGAGCGCAAAAGGAACGGAGGCACGTTGGATTGGTCCACCGCCCATCGTGATCACATATCGCGTGGAACGAGCGGCCGATGCTTCGCCAGAGTCCCTGCAGGCCGTCACGACCCTTCCTCTTCGGGAGTACTTCTCGTGGTACCGTCCTCGCACACGCGCCACTCTACTTAGTGGTCCTGTGGAAGATGCACCAAGACCGCTCCCCGAGGACCGTTCCCGCCAGCTTCACGTCCTGATTAGTACTTTGATGCATGCAATCCTTTCAATTTGTCATAAACAATACATACTTACACGTGAACCTCGTTTTGTAGTCGCAGGAAGCGTACGAGATGCACAAGACGGTGAGACCGTGACGCCGCGTGATTTAAAGCGAGTCATCATCGCTTCACAACAGGAGCGACCTACGAAGGTACTTCATGAGAGGAGGGTGAAGTATATATTTATATTTCGTGCTGTCTATACCAATTTCTTAATATGATATCCTACAATGTACGTTGTCTTATTGGCCAATGCATAGATACTTCAGTAGCAGAGGGTCTCGTTTGGTCTCGGCTATCCGTTCTTTCGGTGGATGCGCACCTAGGCCAAACAGGGGGTACAAAGTTCCGGTTATGGATCCTTCACGTGCCTCCCATGGCAGGCAATCGGTGGATACATATTCATCACGGAGTGCTCGTCCCTCCACAGCGCGTCCGTCCACATCTCGTGCACATCCAGATCCTCACCGCGATACTCAGGTTCCCGTGACTTGCTATGTTTCATGTATCGTTTTATTTTCTCAATTCAAGGCAACTGTTGTTAAATACTCTACTTTGTAACGTAACTCACTATATATTTTACTACTGGCGGGACTACGGCGTCATTGATTACCCACATGTGACGCAACCAACAAGTTGTGCCGACCATCACGACGGAGGTGAGCACGACGACGTTCACCATAGCGGCGGTGATGGACTCGGGTTGGGTCCGAGCAAACGCCACGGTGGAGTGAGGATCTTGCTTTGGTGGCACGGAATGGAGCAAGCGACATTCACCGAGCTCCTCGATCGTGGACGATGGATGCCCACAGAGGTGAATCCTCACAAAGATCGGACTCCGCACCGCCAGGATCCCACGCAAAGACATCCTCTGATCAACGCGCTTCCTCCGGAGGACCCGTTGGCTCGGTACACGAACGCATGACCGGTGCTAACTACACCTTCGGGGGTCCGACGCGCAAATTGATGAGGACACGGAGAGCTTCCACGCGGCGGGGCCCTCACAGTGCGGGACGGCGAGCAGACACATGCCGGAGGCGTTCTCACCCTGAGGACTTCACCGAAGGCGGGGTGGGCGACGCGGAGGAGGCAATCGATGATTTTTTTACATCCGTGTGTCTGCATTTATTACTTTGACCTAGCTTTAATGTCAAATAACTATTGTATGGTCAAATTTGGAATACAAGTTTTCATTTCAAAGAATGAAAAAATCATAGAAAATGGGGAAGGTTAACGGTGAGTGTTCACGTTTTATAGGACCGATTCTTGTTAGCACTTTCTTAGGGTCTTCCCGTGCTCGAAAAATTATTTGGTCCACACGAAAGTTGTGGGGAATTTCAAGGCGCATCTTCTTCATGTTGACAAGTTTTTCGTTTGAGCAGCAGAAAAAATCATAGAAAATCGGGAAGATTCACGGTGAGTGTTCACGTTTGCGCCGGACCGATTTTTGTTTGCGCCGGACCGATTCTTGTTAGCACTTTCTTAGGGTCTTCCCATGCTCGAAAAATTATTTGGTCCACACGAAAGTTGTGGGGAATTTCAAGGCGCATCTTCTTCATGTTGACAAATTTTTCATTTCAGCAACAGAAAAAATCATAGAAAATCGAGAAGGTTCACGGTGAGTGTTCACGTTTGCGCGGACCGATTTTTTTTTGCGCCGGACCGATTCTTGTTAGCACTTTCTTAGGGTCTTCCGTGCTCGAAAAATTATTTGGTCCACACGAAAGTTGTGGGAATTTCAAGGCGCATCTTCTCCATGTTGACAAGTTTTTCGTCAAAGAATGAAAAAATCATAGAAAATCGGGAAGGTTCACGGTGAGTGTTCACGTTTATGCGGACCGATTTTTGTTTGCGCCGGACCGATTCTTGTTAGCACTTTCTTAGGGTCTTCCGTGCTCGGAAAATTATTTGGTCCACACGAAAGTTGTGGGGAATTTCAAAGCGCATCTTCTTCACGTTGACAAGTTTTTCGTTCAAAGAATGAAAAAATCAAAAAAATCGGGAAGGTTCACGGTGAGTGTTCACGTTTATACGGACCGATTTTTGTTTCTTGCCGGACCGATTCTTGTTAGCACTTTCTTAGGGTCTTCCGTGCTCGGAAAATTATTTGGTCCACACGAAAGTTGTGGGAATTTCAAGGCGCATCTTCTTCATGTCGACAAGTTTTTCGTTTCAAAGAATGTAAAAATCATAGAAAACCGATTTTTGTTTGCGTCGGACCGATTTTTATTTGCGTAGGACCGATTCATCAAAGTGCATGACCTATCACTCATCATCGTATGTTAGGGCATAACCTATCACACGGGGACACCGTGCAACAATGATGACTAGAGGCGAGCAAGTGACTTGCGTGCAACAAGCCCTTAATAACATTCAAATTTCAAGTAGTGGAAAAATGTTCACACGACCTCGATGCTTGAAAAACTATATTTTTACAATCTTGGGATTGCATAGGTCACAGATTTGTACAAACATTTAGACTTTGCTTCAATTTGCATTGTTTACTAGTTGCTTGAACATTCAATCGGCAAAACGATCATTTGTTCGTAACCTTCGCAAACAAGTCTCGAATTCGACGAAATAAAATGCTATAACCCTAAAATAACATGTACTAGCTTTATGTATAGAAATAACATCAATTTGATCAATTTTGAGTTAGACCATATTGAGCCCTAATGACCGTACACGTGAAAAATGTCTAAAATAAATGCTTAATATCACGAAACTAACTTTGAAATACTTTGAGGGCAATCTCCTGCTATTACATGAAAAATGGTTAGATTCTTCCATAAGGTGCAGCACAATCGAAGAATTAAAATTTGACCGCAACCGCTCGATCGCCCTGATCGTATTACCTTTTCGACAAGTCATGAAATATCGTACATAGATGGAAAATAATGAAAGAAAAGATCAGTACCATCCTGTAACATTTACTCCACCGTAATATGGAATAATATTTCGATTACAACGATGTACCATATAAAACTTATCGCACGCAAACACCTTCCAAGATTAAGAAGCGCACTGTTGTAATGACTAAGTCTTTTCGGCAATCAGAAAAATATCTCGTCCTAATGTAAAAGTAAAAGAAAAAGGGTCCGTATCAAAGATTAGTATATATACTACCATATTCTATGAAAATATTTTAATTCAAGCTTGATTTGCATCAGAATCCAACCTAAGCAAAACCCTAATCGACAACGTCGTGAAATCTCTTGTATGGAGTTTTCATTAGTTTGTTTAGTGTGTCGAAATAAACTAATTTTAAAGTCTACGTTAGAACGGATATCGAGATTATTTCTAAGCTATTCCGTGACTACTTCCCTTCGCACAAGGTATTTCACAAGTTCTTAGGAAAGGCTTTTATTACCATGAAAAAGATGCCACGAGTAGTGAATTATGGCTAAAGAAGCTCGGAGTGATGGTAGCTAATCGACTTACAATCTACTTCACAAGAATAGCTACCAGTACAACAAGGATAGCCACGCACACCATCTTCTCCAACCATTTCACATTATCTAAAATGCGGTCCATCTTGAACATCAGCATGTTCAGCCTCTGCTTTCGAGCATAGGTCCATCCTATCCTCCATAGTATGATGCATCCTCTGTGGTCTGTGGTTGTCATGACGCTCCACCGAGGTGTCCATGGTGTTCGCCACTGGAAATATTGGCACCCTCCACCACGTGATGAGATTAACATGCTTTCGGTGTGCAAAGAAATGAGATATCTCCAAAGAACTACACAAGCCCAACCGGAAAAGAGAGCAAATGAACTTTTCACTTACGGAGAAAAAGGGCATTTGTAGAACACCCGATCGTTATTTGCCTCGGTGGTGGAGTAGAACACATTA
This sequence comes from Otatea glauca, assembly GCA_036346275.1. Lineage (NCBI taxonomy): Eukaryota > Viridiplantae > Streptophyta > Magnoliopsida > Poales > Poaceae > Otatea > Otatea glauca. Next base: position 7,051,655 of record CM070718.1, on the reverse strand, counting down.
GCTTGGACATGGCAATTAGGACAATCGACTTGCCTTGCGATGGCAAGCGCACGGCCCTCCGATTTCTGAGCTCGCCGTTTGAGACATGGCCTTTGGAGGCAAGGAATGGGATGAGGACGAGGATATGTGAATGGGCCGAGGAGGAGGAGGATATGTGCAGCGAAGCTGGTATGAAGGCCTACTTATAGAGCCTTGCATACTCGGCCGATAGAGGCGATCTTTGTACAATTGTGTAATCGTCCTTACGGCTGCTCGCTTTTTCTCGCGTCGCCTGATCGACCAATTTCTGACCGCCCGACGCGTGCCTCGCTCCCGTCCGCCGCCACTTGTCTGCGCTGCGACTCCACCCCGGGCCCCCGGACGCTGCGCCCGGCTCGCTGCGCCACAGTCCCCATACGCCGCGCTCGGTGGCGGCGAGGAATCTCACAGGCGATTCTTGAGTACAGTCAAATCAGTAATGTGAGAGCATCTAGGCTCCTATTCTTTTTATTAAACTTATCGTAGGTTTTGGTGTCGATGATCAAGAAGCATACTTAGTTATACTTATTATACGTTGTTCGCTGGTGCTAAGTTAGAACAAACCATGTGTACGCCGGACCAACTTTTTCGGTCCGGCGCAAACACAGTTTGCTTGGCTAAATCAAAACATATGCTCGACGGAACAATTTTTTTGGGCCATCGCAAATCTCTTTTTTTGCCAGTGTAAACCTCTGCTCTCTTCACATATACGACGGACCGTTTTTTTCGGTCCGGCATAGCTAGGTCATTCTGGGTTCAACAAAGCCTCTCAAGACTATGTACCCCGGACCAAAATTTTAGGTCCGACGTGTGTGTAGTTGGACTTATGGTACATCACCGTACAAATTCTTGAGCTTGAGTCAATCATACCCATGCTATGCACCTCGGACATTTGCCATGAAACCAAACCGAGTGTTTTCCAACTACGGCGGACCGTTTTTCGGGCCGGCGCAGATGGAAAGCCATCGAGACTCGGTCGACGACGGAAAAGCGATCCACCGCGACGCGCGACCGACCTAGTCAAGGCATGCATCTTCACACGGACGCGACCGGCGACTTGCAAATCACCTCCACGCGCGACGTAATCGGCGCAAAGTGAGGATGCATGCAAACAACCGAGGTGACATTCGACGAGACGGCCGGGCCCAAGGCATAGCGATCATCAACGTGCATGCAAATTAATTGGTTTTGGCGCGCGAAGCACTCGCGGACAAGCGAGCAGCGGATCTGCGACGCGACGCGAACGGCCGCCCACGAGGCCATAGCCAGCACATGGTGTTTGTTTCCGTGAGTTATGCGTATCACGGCTTTTACTCCTAAACGCGTTCGTGCTATTTATAACGCCTTCTCTCGTTTTACGGCTTGAACCCTTTGACGAGTTTCATCTTTCTCAAGCTTTTCGCAAGAAATCTCCGAGTTTGTGTTTCTCTTCTTCTTCGCCAAGCTCATCCCGAACGGGTGTTTGTCATGGCACTAAAACCGCTTTCGACCTCTGCTACTAAGGTCTCGTAAGTTCTTCTATCTTATCCTCTTTCCTTGCTAGATCGAAACCCTAGTTAGAATTCATCTTATAAGGTCATCTCTTACATTTCTTTAGTCGTTCTTCAATTTCTTGCGTTCGCCTTTGTCGGTGTTTTTAGCCTCGTAATTTCATCAAGTCACTCAAAGCATTCGGTATCGGACAAAAGAAACCCTAGTCGGGATGAGTTCACAAAATCCGGACAAAAGAGGTCTTTTGGAAAAATTCTTGATAAAGTTAAAGGAAAAAGAAAGCCAAAACGAACATATATCGTGAAAGCTAGCGGTGTGGTAAAGAAAGTAACAACTAAACCACCAAGAGTACCAATGCAATATGACTCAACCTCCTCTTCAAATGATCAGCCTAGTGCAAGCATATCATCTGATGAAGAAATAGAACTCGGTGGTGAAGTAGACATAATTTGTGGACATGAGCTAGTTGTTCTAGGAGGAAGGAAACTAAGATTTGCCAGATTAGTACCGAAAGAATCGATTTCTGTTGATAGACACATCCTCAATGAGCAATTTATCACCACATTTGAGAGAAACATCTATATGGGTTACGAAATAGGACAAATAAGAATGGGAAGCTCCTTTCAAAGACTTTGCGAGCATCAATATGTTGATGGAACCAAATTAGTTCTGTGCTAGGATCGGATAGAATTCTAGATTGTGTTAGATCAACTCCGGACTTGCAACTCTCATGTCCTCGGTCGGACCAACTTGGAGTGAAAATAGGATCATGGAATTCTATGCAACACTCTTAGTAAACAAAAATAGATACTTCATTCATTTACTATTGATGGAATTAAGAGAAAAGTAAGAACTCCTCGGTTTGAAGCTACCATCGGGCCTCATGTCCTTTCTTTGTCAATGTAACTAGGATTCATGATAGGATGTTCCTCGAAGTAGATGGAGACAGTTGGTGACATGCGACCTACAAGTATCTGCTCACATCTACGAAATATTCATGAGGCTAGTTTTAATGCAAATAGGGTTCATTACTTAACTGCGAAGCCAAGGCTCTACTCCTAATTCTCGGACACAATATTTACCCTAAAACCGGTTACAAGGAAGGAGTAACCCCATGTCTTGCATGGTCGCTACACTGATATTATCAAGACAACCCATTGATTTAACAGTTACATCCTTGGTGAAATGGAAGAAGCTATATCTGAGAAAGATGGGTAGCCATCTTTCTTTTGCCATGCAAATCACTCGGATGCTTTTGGCTCAAGGGATCATTTCCTGATCGAGAGGACAGAGAATTCAATTCAGGCCGTAAGCAATACAAATTGTCCAAGCCAGCTGTACAAGAAAACAGACCTGCAAGTATCTCCACTTTTCAACCAGTCATTCATGAGCCTAGTGCTTAAGAGAATACAGAGATCCTTGAAAATTCAGATGATGATGGAGGGGCTCCAAGTCATAGCTATCACACTCAGGAATACACTTTCCCAGTTCCTAACCTTTCATATACTCCCACAGATATCTTGAACTATAGCTCAGAACATCTAAGTCAGCAAAGGTTTGGACAGTCTCAACATCCTGCAGTGTATGTCAGCTCAGAGTCTCATCATGAAGATGAGGAAATTCATAGACTACAAGAACTAGCAGCTCTGACCAGTTCGTGGAAGGACAAAGATTTCAGTTGCGACTCATGAGCATGAAGTAGGCGGTTCCGAACTCCTCATGGTCATATACCGGCCTTTACACGTAATTGGATGATAATTCTCACTATTCTCATCATCCCGAGCCGAACCATTTCATCAACCATCTTGGTGGGACTCACACGTGGTGGTTCACATCATTCGAGCAACAATACAACACCGATCTCGAAATGCTCAAGAAAATATAGAAGAAGAAAGGAAATTGGTCGCCGGAGATATGATGAACAAATGGCGACAATTCACCAACAACAAGTACTAATGCAAAAGATCTATCAAAACGAAGAAAATCTCGAAATGAAACTTACACAAGATTTGATATGATCAGAGGAAATCGATGGGACATAAGAAAATGGATTGGTGAAATTAAAGCGAACAACTGGTCATCAAAGAAAGAATGTATGATCTTAACAAGAAGCAAAATGCTCAAAATGCAGATTGACAAGTTTGCTCGAATGTCTACAAGAACTTCAAAAGGCGAAAGCTGTTTAGATTCACATGCAGATCAATTAGGTCATTTTCGGGACTATATTGTAGACACTCGACTTAACTCGACATCGAATCGCGAGGACATTGCACAACTTTTGTTGGACAAATCAAGAAACTCAGAACTTGTCGAGATGTCCAACATGACTTCAGTGAATGTACTTTCAATCCTCAGCCTGGAGATCCTGATTATCCCAGCTGGCACAATCAAGCAATGCTTCTCCTCTTTCTGACAGAGATCGAGAACAGTCACCTCCTTCTCCTCCACGAAGAAGCACAAGCTCCAGAATGGCTAGCATGCTGAAAAGAAATTTTTCAAAACGCAAGAAGTGACCTTTGTGGTGGTTGATGCCAAAGGGGGAGAAGAACAGTCCGAAGAATAGTCTAGTTCAGTATAGTCTAAATAGTCTCTCTATGGTCAAAAATGCTATATTAAGAGTAATAGTCTTTCGTGTTTGTCTCTGCTTTCTTAAAACTATAATGTCTGAAAAGGCTAATGTTTTCTATACTTTTTCATGTGTGTTAAAACTATAAAATCCGTTACTCTTACGACGGACCGATTTTTTCGGTCAGGCGTAAATAGGTCGATCTAAAGCTCTGCAGGGTTTAGAGGACCAATTTCTTGTGTACGCCGGCTCAACTTTTTTCGGCCCGCCGCAAACATAAATCACTTCAGATCCTCACCGCGAAACTCAGGTTCCCGTGACTTGCTAAGTTTCATGTATCGTTTCGTTTTCTCAATTCATGGCAACAAGTTTTTAGTTGAGCAACAGAAAAATCATAGAACATCGGAAGGTTAACGGTGAGTTCTCACGTTAGCGGGACCGATTTAAATTCTTGGCGATAATTTGCCTTTTAAGGGTCTTCCGTGCTCGAAAAATTATGTGTTCTACATAAAAGTTGTAGAGAATTTGAAACACAACTTTTGATGTTGACAAGTTTTTCTCGTAGAACAACATATAAAATCATTAAAAATTGAGAAGATCCTCTGTATTGAAAACGACTTACGCATTTGGTTGAAATTTTATGGTCCGTTTTTTTCCTTTCTCCCCACTAGTGATCTGAACAAGTCTTAGCAACATCCGTCAACATTACAATATCTTATCAAGTCTCACCAACATCCGGCAACATTAAAATATTTTAACAAGGCTAAGCAACATCCATCGACATTACAATAACTTAACAAGACATAACATTAAAACATACTAGAACACTCCGAACCATCACTATCAATGTCGATACCCTCATCTTCACAATATTGCCAATCCTCACATTTACCCTCGTCATCGCTTTGGTAGTCGTAAGGAAGACACAGATCGGTCTACATCCCTTCGGCTATGCATCCTCTTAGGCTCTACTTCATCTCTTTGCATCGATTCACGTGGTGAATGGCAACTTGCTCAAGGTCTGCGAGCTATAGCTTCGATATCAATCACAAGACCATTGTGTGCATTGCTACATGGACATGTGTCAGGACTAAAATTGTCTTGGGCAATTTTGTTAAGGTCGAGGCGATGCATTCTATTTGTTCCACCGTCCATGCCAATCCTTTCTTGAGCTTCTCGGATCCTTGTCCATCTACAAGTATTACAAGTGTGTAATTAACAAACCTATATCTTTGAATAGCTGTCATATGGGTTTCATACCTGACATGCATAAGGAGAAAGAGGAACATGCAGCGCATGAAAGCTCTATTCCGTTGCAATCCCGAGTTTAAAGCTCACATCCAAATCAAGTTAGGGTTCATACCTTGCGGATCCAGTCGATCTCGCGGCACTTGAGGTCGAAGAGGTCGATGGCGAGGTGGATCAGTTGACGACGAAGCCGGCGCGCCCACGCCGATTTGCCCGGAGGCACTTGATGGCAAGGCACTGGAGGTCGAAGAGAGCGCTGGAGTGGTTGCCTCCTTGCATATAGGGAGGTGTTTGGAGAGTCTGATGGAGACGCATCGGACAGGTAAGCTATTTATAGTGATTCATCAAAGCAGCATGACCTGTCACCCGTCATTAAAGCTGCACGACTAGTCACCCATCATCAAAGCTGCACGACCTGTCACTACACATCATTAAAGCTACACGACCAGTCACCCATCATCAAAGCTGCACAACCTGTCACTACACATCATTAAAGCTGCACGACCAGTCACCCATCATGAAAGCTGCACGACTTGTCACTACACATCATTAAATCTACACGACCAGTCACCCATCATCAAAGCTGCACGACATGTCACTACAAATCATCAAAGCTGCACGACATGTCACTACAAATCATCAAAGCTGCACGACTAGTCACCCATCATCAAAGCTGCACGACATGTCACTACAAATCATCAAAGCTGCATGACCTGTCACCCATCATCATAAAAGCTGCAAGACCTGTCACCCGTTATTATAAAACCTGCACGACCTATCACCCATCATCCTTAAATCTTGAAATAAATACCATAGCTTCCTGCAACCATATGTACTTCTTTTCTGCAAAAATATTTAAATTTAAATGCAATCTGAATCAGTTATGGCTAGTTCAAACCCTTAATAACATTCAAATTTCAAGAGGCTAGAAAAATATTCAAACAACCTCAAAAATTGATAAAACCTGTTTTTTTTACATTCTTGGGATTGCATAGGTCACAGATATGTAAAAACATTTAGACTTTGCTTCAGTTTGCATTGTTTACTACTTGCTTAAACATACAATTGGCAAAACGATCATTTGTTCGTAACATTCACAAACAAGCCTCGAATTCGATCAAATAAAATGATACAACCTTAAAATAACATGTACTAGCTTTATGTACAGAAATAACATCAATTTGATCAATTTTGAGTTAGGCCATATTAAGCCCTAATGACCCTACACGTGAAAAACGTCTGAAATAAATGCGTAATATCACGAAACTAACTTAGAAATATTTTGAGGGCAATCTCCTGCTATTATATGAAAAATGGTTAGATTCTTCCATAAGGTGTCGCCACAGTCGAAGAATTAAAATTTGACCATAGCCATGCTGATCGGCTTGGTCGAATTAGCTTTTCGGCAAGTCATGAAATATCTTGTATAAATGGAAAATAATGAAAGAAAAGCTCCGTACCATCCTACAACATTTACTCTACCATAATATGGAGACATATTTCAATTACAACCAGTGTGGCATACAAAACTTATCGCTGCAAATACCTTTGAAGATTAAGAACTGCACAAACTATAATGACTAAGTCTTTCCGCAATCGAAAAATCTCTCGTCCTAATGCGAAAGAAAAAGAAAAAGCCTCCATATCAGAGTTTAGTATATACACTACCATATTATGTAAAAATATTATAATTAAAACTTGATTTTCATCTGAATCCTACTTAAGCAAAACCCTAATCGACAACGTCGTTGAAATCCCTTGTGGCCTAACTTCTTTGCAGCCTTTGACAGAGGGTGACACGTCGTGCGACCTTTCCCGGAGGGTGACAGTCGTCTGACTTTTGACAGAGGGTGACAGTCGTGCGACTTTTGACAGAGGGTGGCGGCTCGTGCGACCTTCGACGCGGGGTGGCGGCTCGTGCGACCTTTGACCGGCTTTACCGACAAGGTGACGGTCGTCGAGAATCGATCAGTCTTTGTAGTTGTGTGGAGTAACGCCCACCACCAATATAAAACCTACCGAGGATACACATCCAACATCGCCAAACCACCAATAAATATCGCAGATCTACACGATGTCGTTCTACCATCGCCTCTTGAAGAAGAAGTCATCTCGCCCGAGTACCGGATACGATGGCGTTGGCGCCCGATTCTGCGGAGCGCCCCAACCCAAATGCGAATGCAACCTTCCGCGAAGATGATGCGATCTACCCACGAGAGACGGCCGCGCGCTTCACCATCTTGTTGTTCGCTCTTACAAGGTAAACCTGCTGGTGTCTACACAATACAGGGTAACAATATCATTTCATGCATCGTTCTTTCTTTTCTCAGCACAAGGACCGGTGTTGCTTCTTCCAATGGATCGATGGCCCAGAACGATGTGACTACGAATTTGTCTACAACTGCCACGACGTCGAACCGGCTTCGCCCGACAACTTCAACCGGTGGGAGAGGCCGCTAGGATACGTCCCCGTTCTAGATCGACCAGAGTTCAGGGCCGGTGGGCAAGGCGCCAACCAATCGGTGAGTTCCATACGACCTACTCATGTTTCACTCACAAAGTAATAATTCTAAACCAGTTCATCGCATACAGGAGTTCAAAAGGACATGTGCGAAATTGCTTGAGTCAAATGAGAAACCTCCTCAAGAGCCACCCGAAAGCCCCGACTTTTGCGAACACGGCCTGCAGGCGGTGGTTGATACCTGCCACGAAGATCTAGCGGACCAGAGATTCTACCGGTGCCCTTTGACCGAGGATGAATGGTGCGGCTACTTCAACTGGGTGGATCGGAGACGTACCATCCACATCTCAAACTTCCGTGTGGGATAAGCCGGGAGCAACCTCTCCGTGGTGCTACTACCGCCCGGAAAAGCGGACCCGAGTACGCCTACGGTGTTATTCAACGATCGAACGGCATCTTGCATTGATCGCAGGCACGCTCCGGTTGTACAAGGATAAGCCCAACACACACCTCCTTCACCATGTAGTGGAGTGCGAGCCAAAAGCAGCAGCGGCGTCTCGGCAAGTCACCGCCAACAGCGCAGAAGAGGGTACCTCTCTCAAGAGGAAGCGACAAGGGAAGCAGTCCGTCGAGGTCCGCACCATGCAACAAATCCTTGACGTGTTGCGCAGACCGTGCGGGAACCCATGTGGTATTAACATAAGGGACGCCGGGAATCGGGATGACATGCCCGTATGGGAGGCGTAAATCCACATAAAAAGCCAAAAATTCAATCTTACACACCCGGACGACGGCATTGGCCACCCATCCGCGATAGTGGAGCACCGCGCATCCCTTGGAGTTCTTTCATAGTAGGGATTGAGCGCGTCCGAGAACAAATCGCATAATTTACACGGGTCATGTAATATGCGAAAATATTGGACATCATTCATTGTACCGGATAGGCTGAACGATCATTTGTTCCACCATGACCAACAATGCTTTCGTTAGTTGTTTCGATAAGCAATTTCGTCAACGTTGTAATGCCCTTGTACCCTTGTAATATAATCCAATCTATTGTTTAGTTTTTCGTTAAGCAATTTCAAAATTTTCTAACATGATTTGTTTCATTTTTCGCTCGGTTAAAATTAACTTCTCAACCGAAATTTTTATGAAAATTTCATTGATGTGTGTAATCCACGAGCGGGTCGGTGACTAAGTAATTAAGTGTGTAATCCGTATGTGGTGGTCAACCGAAATAATTTACTTAATCAAGCTATGCTCCAACTAAAGCAATAATTGTTTCTTGCCCTACTCAACTCACGGGAAGTTCAAACGTGCAGACAGACAAGGATTGACGCGACGAGAGACTGAAGATTAAAGCAAAGCATGCATGCAAATCACCTCCACGGGCGACGCGACCGACCGAGCCCAAGGCATGCATCTTCACGGGGACGCAACCGGCGACTTGCAAATCACCTCCGCGCGACGTAATCGGCGCAAAGTGAGGATGCATGCAAACAATCGAGTTGACATTCGACGAGACCGGTCGGGCCCACGGCATAGCAATCATCAACATGCATGCAAATTAATTGGTTTTCGATGCATGCGAAGCAATCGCGGACAAACGAGCAAGCAGAGAAGTGACGCGACGCGACGGCGGGGCCCACAGGGCATAGCCGGCACGTGGTGTGCCGGCTATGCCATAGCCGGTTTTTGGGGTGCCAGCTATGCACTGCCGGTGCCCCAGATGCCGGTTATCGCTGCTATTTGGGAGAATACGCGAAGAAGTAGTCCAAAAGTGAAATTATACGGTATACTGTTGACTGTATTTGAAATTTTGCCAAATAAAAAGATGTGATAACAAACGTACACTTTACAGAATGATATATACTGTAACGTTTATTGGAATATTTTGTGTCGTCTCACTGAAACCTAATTGTAGCAGTTACCAAAAGAATGACAAGACAATCTAGGGTCTATGATCTTTCAGCAAAGACGAATGCCTAATGTCTATACTCTATACAAATTAGCTGAATTAGCTTGTGTTGAAGTCAAAATACAAGTGCAACCAGAAGTCCCCACACGGTAGAACCATGAAATTATGCTAAATTCATGACTGGCAGTTGCTTTCAGCATGGCCACTATCTGTCAAATGCACTGAAATCGTAAAAGGAAACCATTCTATTAGACATGGAGTTTCAGGATTTTTTTAGCCGTTTTAAGAATATGAGCATTCATCTTATCAAAGAAAAGGAATACTAACCTTGGGATGCTCTGGCAGCACACAGTCGTCCATGAAGAATAGATTATGATCAAATATCATCTAGAAGGTCCCTCAATCTTCTGCCTCAACTGTTCATAGTTTTGCAACTCCTCCATAGACAATGATGGTGAAATATCCCCTAACACCTGTGTAGTATTAAAACCAGTTTATTTCCTAAGATACGACCAAACTAATATTTATTGTGCTTGCTCAAAATGATTTGGACTCTTACTGTCATAAAATCATCAATCTCGACAATGACTTCTTCAGCGCTGGCATCGCTATTTCTTGAAGGATCAGCTTCAAGTGTTTTGACCTTGAAATACCAAATGTGTAAGTCCAACAGAGCAAAGCTAAGAAAAATCTAAGGTGGCAGCAAGGAAGCACAGCTACTCACCGAACGCTTAGCAGCATGAAACCATGCATCTGCACATAATGCATAAATATCGGCACCAGTAAAGTTTGGAGGACAGCGCTGAGCAATTGATAATAGAGATATGTTCTCATGAAGCTTGTATTTGCGTGTCTGTGCTTTCAGGATCCTGCATATCAATTACACTCAGATCATAGTGGCAACGAATCTGAAATTTGGTGAATGGATGAACTACCAATGACAACCTTTCCCTGTATGATGCATCAGTATTTACACCAACATAAAGAAGCTTATCAAACCGGCCAGGGCGAAGAAGAGCAGAATCAAGAAGGTCAGGCCTATTGGTAGCCCCAATAATGAAGAGGTCCTACAAAAGAATATGGAAAATGGTTTCCCTTCAGGTATAGCATCTCGGAAACGGCAGTAAAAAATAAGCATAGCGTGGATGAGGAAATAACCTGGCTGTTATCAGTCAACCCATCAATCTCCACAAGTAACTAGTAAAGACAGCAAAGGGGAAAGTGAGCTGACGGACTCCAACATTTTAACAGTGAAAATAAGGGGGGGGAAAAAAGAAAAGAAAGTGTGACACCACCTCAGTGACGAAGTTAATATACCTGAGAAACCACTCTATCCATCACACCTGCCGAATCTGAAGCAGATCCTCGTGCAGGAGCAAGGGAATCAAGCTCATCAAAGAAAATTACGCATGGACGTGCAGATCTAGCCTGAGGTTGACAGTGAAAAATTAAAAACCTAAGTATCTATGCATATTTTATGGAAACTACATGGTTGTGTACTTTTGTAAATGAATATACCTTCTCGAAGATGTCCCTGACATTCTTCTCTGATTCTCCAACATACATGTTTATCAGTTCTGGACCTTTTACGCTAAGGAAGTTTAATGAGCACTCAGTTGCTACTGCTTTCGCCAATAATGTCTAAGAATTTAAAAAAAGAATTATCTTAGTGAATCACGTGTCATGTTGCTATCCGATGCGGCTATCTTTTGACAAATGGGGAAAAAATGAGAACTCAGACTCAATTAAAGCAAAGCATAAAACTCACTGAACTTACCTTCCCCGTGCCTGGAGGTCCGTATAATAAGACACCTGATCGTTTCCGCAGTTTAGAAGAAAAAAGGTGCTTGTACAACAGAGGTAACTGAATTACCCCACCACCCCAAAAAAAGAGGCAAGTTAGTATTCCCAAACTTACAGAATCAGCTTCTAGTGCTCAAACTACAATAAACAAATTTACATCCATAGAATGAAACATATTAGCATTATACATTCACAGACGAATGGAGTCAAATTTACCTGAATAGTATCTAGAATAACCTTTTTCACTTCCTCAAGCCCACCAACATCCTCCCAATTGACATTAGGAACCTATAATAGCACCCCAAAAAAAATCCAAATCAGGGACTTGCAGAAAGCAAGCTCAAGCTCACAGCTATGGTGTCATGGGCTGTTCGCAGATGGTCCTGAAGGCTAGAAGAATAAGAGATTGAAAGACAGGGAGTTGAGATGTTTTACTTTGGGTGTACCCAATGCAGCACGATTCCTTCTCTTGGCCCGTTCTAAGGAAGACAAAATATCTTCTTTGCAAAAACGTTTTTCTTCATCCTGAGTGATAGGAGAGCTTGTAGGAAGGATGTCCTTGGCCTTACTGATTTCATTGCTATTTTTCTCCACGGCAACTTTATGCGCAAACGACACGCCAGCATCTGCAACCAATGCAAGTATATCCCTGGGCATGAAACCTGACGTTTGCACTGCTACATCTTTTACAAACTTGTCATTGATACTCTGAAAAGTGAAATCAAATAAGACGGCGATGCATTGTAAGAGCACAAAACTTTACTTTTGGATCGATAACGACAAAAAAGCACCTCATCAGCAACCATTGAAACACCATGGAGTGTTTCAGATATCAAGTTCCTCCTCTGCTCTTCATTTATAGTCTTCATGTTGATCTCATGGCGGAAACATCGCCTAATTGATTGCTGCATTCCTTCAGTGCTGTCTGCAGTTGCAACTAGTATAACTTGACGCGAGCTTACACATTCAGGTTCCACAAGGTACTGAAAAGAATGGGGGTTCGATAATAAGGAACTTGACACACGTATGGTCTTATATCACAAGTGCTTGTCAAAAGTAGAGCTGTAGGGGGGACAAAGGCTTACTGAATTTCCATTTACATCTCTTGCTGGCAGCGAGTCCTTCACAACCCAAAGTTGTCCAGTGTACTGCTTAATGACAGACTCAATGTTTGCAGCAATGCCAGATTGCTCAGATTGTGGGCCTTCGTTGGAGGATGTATTCCCGATTGCATCAAAGTGGCGAAGAAGTATCATACAAGGAGAATACCTTCACAAAAAAGTTATTCAACAAAAATAAATGTAAACAAAGGAAACACCGCCACCTGAAGAAAATAAAACAAACTAAAGAAAGCATTTTACCGACTGAAGCAGGAATAAATTTCAACCGTAGAGAACAAGAAAGTAAAAAGACACAAAAGATAGTACTTCTGAGCTTCTTTGAAGGCGGCCACAAGTGCAGCAGGTGCCCCACTTTCTGATGATGTCATTAGATCGTGACAGCTACACTCGACCACATGCAGACCAAGATGGTTAGCAACATGCCTGACTACTGTCCTTTTTCCACATCCTGTACCCCCACCATTTTTTAAAAACAAAGTTTCAGTTCAAAGTCAAGCAGTAAACACCGAAAAGAAATTCTGAAATTAAAGTTAAGAGCAGTAACCTGAAGGGCCGTATAAGAAAGTAGAAAACTTGATTTTTGGTAAAATGTTTGAAGGACATAATGCTGGTGCAATGATAGATGCTAATTTCTCCACTATTTCGCCATGCAAAGGAACTGAATCACCAGAAGCAGCAAAGAAGCTGTAAGGGGGGACAGAAGCAGAAGCACTTCCACCAAGCACAAGGGCTGTTTGATTACAATGAACACGAAGGATCGGTTCATCTGATGGTTCCATGCCGGTTATCTGGTGAGTAATTAAAATATTAGCATATCAAGGCTTATCAATAAACAAACATAAGCTAAAAGGCTGGATCACATTTGTTGAGTTTCTGTGTTTGTTGACTCAAGCATGTTTGAAAGAAGAAAAGTGGGTAATTTACCTTAAAGTATATCATATTACTAGGATGCAGTATATCATTCTCCTTGTTGCATGCTAGGCAGGATCTCACACCACAATTCCAGTCATTACGTATGCAAAAAACATCCCCTCTTGCTAGGAACCTATCAAACTGAAAGTGCTCATTCAAAGCTTGATCTATCATATCCTGGTAGTCACTTCCTCCCATGGCTGTATTTATCTTTAGGGAAGCAAGCACACCACATTCAGGAATCCTCACAACAGAAACCCGCAAATGCAAAGCATGTTTAGGCACTTGAGGGCATGGGAGAAGCTCTAAGTGGAGAGAAATATCACTTCCTCCACTACCAGGAGCGCTGTGCTCTTCAATTTTAGAACAGAACTTGAAAGGTTCCTCCCCTTTCTGAATAAGAAGCTTGAGACAAGAAACATGCACTCCCAGGTTGAATGCCAAAAGCGGGCTAACATAAGCAACCTCTTCATCCGAGGGCGTAGAGCCAGTTGCTGGAAATGAGCGACAAGGTAAGAAACCCATGACATGATCAGAGCAAGAGGTTGAGGCCACAGGGTCAGGATGTTCTCTTTGGGACTCATCAAGGGACGGGAGATCAAGTACAACTGCTTTGACAATCCTCCCAACATTGTTGTCAGTATTCTTGACAAGCACCTGCAGATTAAGAGCTACTTATTAATCTCAACAGAAGAGATCCTATATACTATCAATTTAAGCTCTAAAAATCGCACAAAATTCCATCAGTTCGATTGGCTGAACCAAGTATATATACATGCAAACATATGACCACAAAGGTCAGTTTTGTAGCACCAAAACTCTGGACATCACGCCCATTGTACTTACTGCAGCTCAGTCTGGCTATACAAATCACCAATTCCCATCCAGTTTATCAGAATAATTCACTAGAACACCAATCTGTGACCATCCAAAGTACATGAAACACAACTCACTCCTCAAAGCACTAAACTTCCCTCGATTTAGCTCCTAAGGGATCGATTTTCCCAACACGACCATCCGATTGACGCCACAGGATCGGAATATGATCCGAGAAACGCAATAAGGGACCACGTACCGGCGTGCCGGTGATGACGGCGAGCCGGCGGAGCGCAGACGCGGGGAGGGCGACGAAGGATGCGAGTCCCCCGAACTCGCCGCCCGCAGACGAGGAGGGGAAGCGGAGCACGCCAGCCCTGAGGCGCACCGGCTCCGGCGGCGGCGGAGGAGCCCGGCGGCGGTCCCCGGGGAGCGAGTCGAGGAGCGCCTGCGTGGAGGCCAGTACCAGCGGCTTCCTCCGCGCCCGCCTCTCCACCATGGCCGCGACCGTGGGGAGAGAGGAGAAGAAACCACCTGACCCGAACAAACGAAGTAACGAGGTCTCGACGGCGTTGAGACGGAGGCCGTAGAGGAAGTTACTTCTAGTATTACTGTAAGCCGATCTAATCGGAGTAGTAGAGCCAGGATGGTTAATGTAAGAAGTACATGTCAAGCTGTAGATGACATGTTAGGTTGAACAATGAAGATAGTATTAAACACGAGATCAAAATAGAGACATAAGATGTACATCTACACCTTTTTTTATTTTTATTGATATTTTCTAATATGTAAAATATGTCTCTATATCTTTACTTATTTATAGGAGAGAATGGATTTTTCTTGCGAGAAATAAAAGCTAGATGAGAGTAATCTATTAGGACATTGAACACTTGTTAGGAATTTCATAGGAATCCGATTAGAAAAATGTCCACATATACAGAATAAAATATTTTATAACAGATGTCATCATTAATTTTTTAACTAATGCCGCCATTATTAAATCTTCAGATTGATCACAAGTAGAAGCAATATCACTTGGGTTTCAAAAAGCAATGAACAAGAAATAGCATCACATGAAGAAGACCACTACTGGCACATTCTGAAAAAGATCGTCAGATCGAATTTAAGCCGGATTTTTGGAGAAACGACATCTAAGTCAAAACACTTTGCATATTTCATTTTCATCTCAGTTTTGTTTGTCCTAAGAGAGAGACAGAGAGAGAGAGAGAGGAAAGCCAGAAAAGTCCTTTTTTTAGACCTCCAGAAAACTCCTAATGACGGAAGGCTCAAAGGTCTTAACAAAAGAGGCCCATGCATTGGGTTACCGTCAGCCAGCTGATGCGGCCCAGCCCAGAATTCGCATAGCTTCACCTTATAAGCCCCTGATCCATTGATGGAGAAAGGCTGCCCAAATTGCACACGTATTTTAGGGGGATTTTCCCCTCGAGCAACCGGATAGCAAACATTAGGCGCCCGAACAGGCTACACATGGTCCAAAGCGCGAGTACACGTAGACGTGGAGGTGGATTTTGCCACCCCAACATGCGCTGCACCCGCACGCAAGCGTCGACAGAAACACCGCGCGAATCGCCTCCAGATGGGCACAAGTCGTACACGCGCTCCTCCAGATGGATTTTTGCCTCCGGCATGCGTTGCATACGGGGGGGGGGCGCGTCGACAGAAGCAACGCACAAAGAATTTTTATTTTAAATAATATAATTTTTTATTCAAATTGCAAAAATATATGTCCATTTCAAAAAATTACAAAAATATACTTTTGTCGCCCGTATATAAGGCGATCGGTGCCACTCTAAACGCGCGATATTTCCTCTGTCTGCGGTTAGTTCCTAAAGAAAATCATAACTTTTTCATATGATGTCAGATGGAGATGAACTTTATATAAAAATTGTAGCTCTCGACGGGATGGTCAAAGTTCATCTCCATACGACATCATATGAAAAAGTTATGATTTTTTTTAAGAACTGATCGCAAACAGAGGAAATATCGCGCGTTGAAAACCGCACTGATCGCCCGTGTATGAGGCGATCGCCCTATGTACGGGCGACAAAAGTATATTTTTGTAGTTTTTTTAAGATCGACGTATATTTTTGCAATTTGAATAAGAAATTGTATTATTTAAAATAAAAGTTCACGCACAAATCACCTCTAGATGGGCCCAAATCTCACGCGTGGTCCCCGCAATGACGCTAGTGGGCTCGACGCCCTCGTTTGGTTAGAAACACCGTGACAGTTGTGGGAAAAAAAAATCACCGTCGGCGGGCCTGTTGTTGGGCCACTGTGCTGCATTAGCACCTTCATGTTGGCCCGATTGTTGTCGGACCTAGACTTTTACAAAAAGAAGTTTACAAATCTTAAAGCAAAGCAATTAATACTATGATATGGCAAAATCTATACTAACCAAAAAAAATAAACCAAATTTTTTTTCTTTGATTTGATTTATTTTTTAGGTTATACACATTTGCCTTCCCTAATATTGACCAGTTTGTTTTAAGATTGGTAAAAAAATTAGATAAGAGATGTACTGAAGCATACCTTTAAGAATTCCACGTGACTTTTATGCGTCAGCTCTTTTTTTTTCTTTTTCTTTTTTTGCGTGGTGCTCTTCTACGAAACTGAAACCAAGTTCTTGAGTTAAAAGGGCATACTCGGAATTAAAAGGGCATACTCGGAATGCGGGAATTGTATAAGAACCTCGTAGCAACGAAAAAAATAGTAAATCCCCAGCTACGATATGCCGAGCAATTGCATGGGCTCAAGCTCACTCTCAGGTCATCGAATCCTATGTATATTTTTTAGCAGCAATATTCATTTTTTGCATAGGATATACACTCACTCAGATATGTCTGGAGGAAGAAGAAATTTTACTGGGTGGTGAGGTACTTTTTAAATCATGCGGCTTCGTGGGTTGTTGCTTGTTGAACATCTAATTTTATAATTGGTAACTTCGCATACTACCTGCAAAATTGAGCTTAAACCCTCAATGCACGCAGAGATCATAGAGAGAGAGAGGGGGGAGGTGACTTGACACCTCTCCTTTGCAAGGATATGTCAGCCTACAGAGTCAGGAAGGGTTTAATGCACGTCGTCAAGAGTCAACGACTATGAGGGCACAATGAGGACATCGAGTGAATGTTGGGGAGCTGACGAGGGCGCGGACGCGTGGTAACGGACAACCCACTGCGGCGACGGCGAACAAATTGTGAAGGTGGCGTAGTGTGAGTTGATGAGTGACTAACTGGCTGAGTGGACTGATCATGACAACGAATAGAAAATGTGAGTCCCTTTTCTAATATATGATTTTTTTTATCAATTATAAATATGTCATGGGGTTGAAGAAGACAATGGCTAGTTTGTTTGATTGATTGGTGTTAACTTATTTATAGATTTTTAAAAGTTTGATAAGCGAATGTTACACAAATATTTCTCAAATAATGAATTGCTAGTAGTAACACTCAAATCGATGATAATACAACACAAACTGTTTAAAAATATTTGTCGGTAATACGCAATTGCTCGTAACATTCCTTTCCGTCGCGCAAAGGGCAGGTTACAGAAAAGCCGCCGTATCGTTGCACAAGCATGAAGCATCACTCCTTCCCGTCCAACGAACACATGGTCTTTAACCAAGGATTCAAATTTCGTTTTTGGATAAAATATCGCCCCTGACCGGATTCCGAAATTTCTGCAAAATTCGGGTATTTCAGATAAATCTCGTTCGAAATTTAAAAACAAAAATTCAAATCCGGTTTGTTTTGTAACGAGAAAAAACGAAATTCGCAGAAAAATACCGAAATTTCGGGCTTTGCAACAGAAAAAAAGTGGGTCAACCAATGTCAAAAAAATTTGAAATTTGTTTTGGATAGTCCTTACATATTGATGATATTGTCATAAAAATTTCAGATTATTCTGATGTCTGTAGAATTTTTAAATATTCAAACATTGCTACTATCCTGATAAAACGCTGACCGGCAATTTTGAACCGAATGCAAAATGGTTCAAACCACGTTATAAACATTTGAATTTTTTTTAATGGTTATGATGTATCTATAATGCTCTCATAAAATTTTCAGATGATGATCAAACTGTATAAATTTTGAAAAATTCGAACAGTACTACTGCCCTGTTAAAAGGCTTACCGGCAAACTTGAACAAAATGAAAAATTATCTAAACCATGTTAAAAACTTTTGAAATTTTTTGTAGATGGTCCTGATGTAACATTAATGTTTTTTTAAAATTTTTAGATGATTATCATTCTCAAATAATTTTTAAAAATTCAGACAATGCTACATCCTGATAAAAGTCTGATGATCAATACATATATTTGCTTTAGCAATAAAAAAAATTTAAATTTTTGAAAATTTTACATAATGGTTATAAGGAAGTTCTTAATATCTCATAAAATTTTTGAATCATTATCACACTCCAGTGAATTTATAAAATTCTTAAAAGGCACAGTACCATTTATGTTCTTTTCTTTTTTATTTTTGAAATATAATATAACAAACGAAGTTCAATGCATACATAGATTTGATTGACCAAACAAACAAAGTTAAATTTTTTTTCAAAAAATTATATAATGTTATTGAGTCAATTATTAATCTCCCAAAAAAATTTAGATCATAATCACACTCAAGAAAATTTATAAAATTCTGATAATGTAACTGTCCAAATTATGTTCATTCTGTTTTTGATTTTTTAAAGATAACAAATGAAGTTAAATTATTTTGAAATTTTGTATATATGATCCTAAACTACTAAGTATAGTACCATAAAATGTTTAGCTTATTATCAAGCTTTTACAATTTTATAAAAATCTGAAAGTGTTTCTACCAAAATTTTAAAATGTCTAAAAAAATTCAGTTTTTCATAAAATTTTCATAGGAGATGACTTTCCTAAGAGTTATTGGACCAAATCCGGTCAAATCCGCCCCTAAAAGTTTGAAAACCGGTAAAAAAAACACGAAATTTCGAGTTACTGTAGCAATTTCAAATTTTTTAATTTTTTTCCCGGCCGGTACTTTAGATTTCGGGGTAGTCCGAAATACGAAATTTTGGCAAAATTTCGCCTAATTTCGGCAAAATTTCGCTTAATTTCGACGAGATTTGAAACCTTGGTCTTAACCATGTACTGGTAGTATAGTAGTATACAGTATACTGCTCTCAATTCCCATGGAAAGGGCAAAGGAAGAGGCAACTAAGACCTTGTTCGGAGCCTTTTAAGTCAGCTTCGGTTTCAAAATACTATTAAACCTCTCTTAAACAACTTAGCTTTTAAACGATCATAGGTATAAGTTAGAAGCACTACTACAGAATCAGTTATCCTTGCCGCCATATCACTGCCGGTTCATAAAAAACCGGCAGTAATAATATTATCATTGTCGGTTCGGATGAAAAACCGGCAGTAACGGCTTTTTTCTGATGAACCGGCAGTGATAAATCCCTTATTACTACCGGTTCGTGTCCGAACCGGCAGTAATACTATCACCACCGATTTTTAGAAGAACCGACTGTGCTGATATTTTTCGAAAAATCATAATTTTTCCATACGGAGTCGGATGGAGATAACATTTATATGAAAATTGTAAATTTCGACGAGATATACAACTTTGTAGTTGACAACTTTTTCATTTGAAGTAATTTAAATATCTAAATAATGGTATCACTGCCGGTTGGCGGTTCGTATTCCCAACCGACGATAATAATACTATCAACCATTTTTCGAAAAATCATAACTATTTCATACTGAGTCGGATGGAGATAATATTTATATGAAAATTGTAGCTTTCGACGAGATCTACAACTTTGTAGTTAACAACGTTTTCATTTGAAGTAGTTTAAATATCCAAATAATGGTATCATTGCCGATTGGCGGTTCGTATTCCCAACCGGCAGTAATAATGCTATCAACTATTTTTCAAAAAATCATAACTATTTCATAAGGATTCGGATGGAGATAAGATTTATGTAAAAATTGTAGCTCTCGACGAGATCTACAACTTTGTAGTTGACAAAATTTTCATTTAAAATAGTTTAAATATCCAAATAATGGTATCACTGCCGGTTGGCGGTTCGTATTCCCAACCGGCAGTAATAATGTTGTCAACCATTTTTTGAAAAATCATAACTATTTCATACGGAGTCGGATGGAGATAAAATTTATACAAAATTTGTAGCTCTCGACGAGATCTACAACTTTGTAGTTGATAACTTTTTCATTTGAAGTAGTTTAAATATCCAAATATTGGTATCACTGCCGGTTGGCGGTTCGTATTCCCAACCGGCAGTAATAATGCTATCAACCATTTTTCGAAAAATCCTAACTTTTCATACGGAGTCAGATGGAGATAAAATTTATACGAAAATTGTAGTTCTCGACGAGATCTACAACTTTGTAGTTGACAATCTTTCCATTTGAATTCATTTAGACATCCAAATAATCATTAAAAGTTTCAGAGACAAAGGAACAAAAGAAAAATGTATCATATACTGGTTGAGGAATGAGTGATAGGTGAGATAGTAATGTGGTCTCGCGTGAGGCAGTAGATCGCGAGTTCGAGTCCTAGCAACCGCACGCGCGCGAAAATCGCGTGACTTGTGACGCGCGGTCGTGCATAGAATACGGGGTAGGTAGTCGGCCCGAATGCGAATTTTTTTTACCAAGTGATTTACGAACCGAACTATCACTGCCGGTTCTCATACAAACCGGCAGTGATACCGATATCACTGGCAGTTCTAGAACCGGCAGTGATAGTTCGACTATCATTGCCGGCCAATTACTGTCGGTTCCAAAATCCGGCAGTTACGCCAGTTTGGAACCGACAGTGATATAATGTTCTGTAGTAGTGAAGCTATATATAACTAATAAAAGCTAAAAGTTGTAATTTGTGTGGGACCTACTTTTACAGCTTATTATTAAGTAAAATTGGTTGTTTGTCCAACGATCTATTATAAATATCTATGTCTAATTTTTTAGTATAGAAATCCAAAAACACACCTTTTTTTTTAAAAAAAAAGTTGCTCTCCCCAGAGCCAATCTCTCGCTTATCCCTCCAATAACATCAGTCTCGTAAGCGCTCTGTTGTGTGTGTTCGATTAAACTTGCACACAACTTTCACGAGCGCCGACGGCGCTAAACATGTGATTATGTGATTACAGTCTCACTTACAGATATAGCCGGCTTTCCGGGACCTATCGCACAATACGGATCGTAATTCTGACAACGGTGGGCCAAGGAAGAGGCGCGGATGCCCCCAGAGGATCTGAAGTCCCAAAGCGTGTGAAAAGACGGCAAAATCATCTCATCAATGCCATGAGGTAACCTGACAGGGACGTCGTTCCCTTGCTGTCATTGTAGACGGTCATCGGCCCATTGATTGCTCGCCCCTCTTCCTTTCCTTGGCACGCACTAGTTCCTCGCTTTTTTTAGACCCTCGCTAATTTTTTTATTTTCAAACATGGTTTTATTCCAAATAGTTTTACAAAAATGATATTATCTTCGATCAAGCACGGTACAAAAATGATAGTATGTAACAAGTGTTATCTAAAACCTGTAGCGCTCAGAGAGTTTGGTAGCTTTTCAATCAGCTATCGAAAACAGAGAGCTCAATAGTGATGTTACCAAACATCGAAAGCTCGATAAGAAGGCTGTTAATGCTAGGCTAACCACGCGAGTTCTTTTCGAGCAGGTGGAGTGCGGCAGCGTGGTAGGCCTAGTATTACTATCGTGGTCGGTCTACTTGCTATGGGCACGAAAAGCTAACGAGTTCTTCAGATACGACAAGTGACACGTGATTTTCATGATTGGAGAGGAGACGATTTTTTTTAAACTTACGGAGAAGACCAGATTTGCAAAAGCAAAAACTGTAAGGGGCAGAAAAGAAAAGCTAAGACTTCGGTGCGGACCGACGACGCAACGCATGCAGAGAGAGAGAGAGAGAGGTCAAATTCAAATCGAAGCAATTTGATCTGAGCTTCCTGCATGCACCTCTTAATAAGTAGCAATAACTCTCGTCTCCCCCGTCACGCCCAATCATTAATTGTTCAATCCGCTCGTCCTCTCCTCCCCAACTGCATTGATGAGCAAATCAAAATCGTCGTCGGAGACGAAGAAATCAGAGGAGCGAGACCGAGTTGAATGCGGTGCGGTGCGCCTTCCGGAGGAGAAGGCGGCCCCCGCCCTTAAGGCCTTGCCTAATTTCTGGCGTGCGAGACATCATGCGACAGCGACGTGCATGGCAATATGGCAGGGGTGGGTGGCACCAAATTTTCGTATCTTGTAGAGTATTAACTGATATTAAGTCCGATTTTGCAAAAATAGAGTATTAACTGATATTAAGTCCGATTTTAAAATTTTTGCAGAATATAGAACACTTACCTCCTATACTAGTATAGTGCCATGTCTTCCGGTTTCCTTTTTCCAGCACGTAATATATGGTCTTTTTCTTTTCTAAAACGTTTGTTTCCTTTTCCTTAATTCCAGGATATTTGTTTCCTTTTCCTTGAGATGATTTGGAGTTGGGGAGATCATTGTGCCACGAGGATGAATTAGACACATTAAAAAATGGCCATCGGATGTGGATGAGTAAAGCTGAGGAAAGATCTGAGAGGTTAATTTTGATGGAGGCAAGTTTCTGGGGACATTTCGCTGGGTGCATGAAGGTTGGGTCATCTCTAGTGGGGTGCATTATTTAGGGTGGATATAGAAAAGAATACTTAGGTGCATTATAAAGGGGTATAGATTTTGTGATTTATTTAGAATTTTCAAAACACACACGTCTACTTTTCACGTGGTTTCAATATTTGATCGGTTTTCACGTGACATTCAGCTGTAATCTTGTTCTTTTTTAAATTTCAACTTTGCAAAAAATAAAGTGGTTTCGGGATATCTTGGTTGTCAGATCGAAGCACGACAAGAGTTCATAAGGTCCTGTTTGTTTAGGCTTAAGTTTATCGGTTTATAACTTAAAGTCAGTTTTTGGGCTTAAACAACTTTAAAGCTAACGGCTTTTGTACGTGATAGAGGTGTGTAATTTTATCCAAACTTTAGTGGTATTAGTCTGAAACCAACCCTCAATAAGCCAAAAAAGTTATGGCTTTTGATTTTTAGTTATATGGAGGCTTGTGGCTTTTGAAAAACCCAATAAAAAGCTGTCAATTTGTTTAGACTTTGGCTTTTTAGCTTTTAAACCGGTGAAAAAGCCCAAACAAACAGAGCCTATACCATCCGATCAAACGGTCGATTGTCCATCAATCCTCTGCTGGTGTTCAGACTTTAGAGAGCTTTTCCTACACAGTTCGCATTATCCTGCAAAAGACTACGTACTCATGAACACTCCAGATCAGTGGGGACAAGTGGTGGAACTAGAATTTTTTTGATGGTCGTATACTTTGTATGTATAATTCTATAGTCTTGTACAATAATTTTGTACCATCATATATTCAATATATGTATATATATATATATGAAATTTGCTAGAAGTACAATAAAAAGATTCTTTAAGGTGCCAAATATGAGTTCCGCCCCTGGCAAAGACTTGCTATACAGAAGCGCACAAAATCCACAGGCCATGGATCATCATCGACAGATCTGAGCTAGGAGGATAGGGTGCGGACGATCAATCCAAGAATGCAGGTGCGCACAATAAATTGCGAAGCGACCCCGGCGGATTCAATCGCACACATCAGCCCATAAATGTTCCCGTCTGACCTCAACAGGGGCCAGAAGCTTCTCACACGTTTTTGCTCAAGGCCCATCTCGTCAACTGCTCGATCGAACGCCACACTGTTCATACGGATGGGTGATCGATCCACCCGTCTTTTGGAGTGACAGGCCATGTCCTACTTGATTCCGATCCTCTTAGTGGCGTATAAACATTTGAGCTATGGGGTCCATTAATCTCACGTATCTATGTTTGTACAAAGATAAGCTTTACGTGTGTTATAGTTGTAGTATACGTTAAACAGTAGAAATTAGTTCTAGATATTTATTTGTTGAGGGTATTTCTATTAATCTATCATCATAGGAAGTAGAAATAAATATACTAGCTAGTATGATCCATTGAATCAAAAAAAATAGAAAATGTATATTGAATTTAGTATACCCTATAAGATCTCTCCTGTAAAAGCTAACTTTCGCGAAAATCCATATGTATATTTGACTCCACAAGGTTGAACGCACATAACACACATGCATACACCCTCTACACATGCTTAAGTAATTAATTAGAGGCTCTAAGTGCTTCATAGCGTGGAATGCGCTGTATAACTTAACATGCACGCATATGCGTATTTGTTTTATTTGTTGACCGCCCGTGTCAAACACGCGGTCCGAACCTAAGTGGATAGACTGCTCGATGGCAGCTGTCGATGTTCAAGACCTAGGGTCTCTTAATCGAGCTTATTAAAATATAATTGTGGGCTCCTAGTAAAAAAGATGATAGAAATGATATATGGGTATTGCTTCTTTATTAGCCAAGCGGCTCAACAGAGTACACAAATTTACAGAATTTGAGAATTACGATTACAATTGCTTATTCTGGTTACGAATCTGCTTAACAGCATGGATCGACCCCTGTTGATATCGGTTGAAGAGGCGGCACTTGATCTCCAAAAAGCGTTGTGGAACCGAGAGATGTCTTTCTGCCAAACAGTGTTTTCTCGTCAAAGGATGCCTTTTCTAGGGATAACTTTAAGGTAGTTGTGCGCATCTATCAGAAAACTGTCCGCACGGAGATATGTGCAGAGATAATCATTTGTCCTCCGACCAGTTCTCTGGTCGGAATTGCTATTTCATTGGCCGGGGATGACCAGTGTGAAGCAATGCTATGGACTGATCGGAGGCTTGACCGTCCGAATAAGCGCATTACTCATTTTAAATTATAGGTTTCGGTGAATCCATTAATAGAGTATATTTTCTATCATTGAGTTAACAGCCTTGCCATCGGAGCTACGGATCGATCTCAACTAAGCTACAGATGTTGCTTTGACATAAACTATAATCATGTAAGCCATCGTATTCATAGTCGTACTTATTTGGCGCACGACTAATCTAATCTTAATGTCACGTGCTTACTGTCTGTCCGGTCGTGCCAACGTGCAATGAAATTTCGAGTCACATCCTCCTAATTTCTTTTCCACAGCGGACAAAACCAAACCACTCGTGCATAATAATCCAAACGAAGTCCGTGGACGTGGCAGGGCTAGTTAATTACCCAGCTGCTAGTGACGTATTAGGGCAGTTAATCCGCCATCATCAGCAAGCTGCCGGGCGATCGGATCAACGGCGTCTCGGAGACACAACCTCGCCTGATTAGCACCCACGGTCGCAAGTCCAACCTAAATTTAATCAGCCGGAACCAAAAAAGAATTTGGTGCACGCAGCTGTCACGAGTAAATAGGCAAATGTGCCATGACATTAATTAGTTGCGTTTAATTGATCGAGAAGACTTTATTCGCACGGCCAATGGACGAATCATGGGCTCATGGCCTTAATCCTGATCAGCTACAAATACGAAAAGAAAACAAATCGTCGTCGTCATTATCGTGTAACTAATCGCTGCACTAATCGAAACCCCCGATGGGATTAGAGCGCGCATATGAATGCGCGCGTCCATATCTGCATGGATTAATGGGCATTAATTGCGGGGAGAGCGGCAACTAACCAGCTACTAGCCTAGAGTAGCAAGATGCATTGGCTGGCTTCATTTACTTGTATTGCACTCACCAATTGAATTAATGACGGTGCTAATCGCCTTTCCTTTCCTTTACTGCCACGTACGATATCGTGTTAGCTCCTGTCGATCGATCTAATCATGCATTAATGCTGCTTATGATACGTAGATACGAGAATATCGTCGGATCGAGATATTGTAGCCCGAATGTACACATGCATGGTCGACCGGCCATTCTGTACAAACTTCATCAACAAGCTGGATTGCTTTAATATGATCGAGCATTTCATTCCTGACATTTCAGCAGTCTGATTGACTTGCCCAGGACACTGCGGCGGTTTCCTATAATCTATTATGAAGTATAGCTAAAACGAATTTAAAAGGAAAGAAACACACATTCGCTTCGATCGAGTGGCTAGAGATTTGTTTCTTCTATGGAGTGGCTAGAGATATGTTTCATTAATCCGTGGGAAAACAAAGAAAAGATAATAAAAATATTTATTGAGAAAATTAGCTTGTTACCATCAAAAGCATGTACCAATTGGAAAAAATATCATCACGTATAAGGATGACAAATGGACTGTAGGACCACATATTAGTGACACATCGATATTATTACCAAATTAAAAGGTCTCTGTCATGGTATGGGGTAATTCCCCCTTGTTATTCGTTAGGTCAAAGATTATACTCTCTAGTCACAAAAATATCATTTTGGATACGTATGAAATGGTATGTAAAGATTTTTTAAAAAACAAAAATAAAATTTTATTAGATTTTTATAAATATATTATAATAAAATTTTATAATTAAATTCGTGTTTTGAAAACCAGATTACATCCCTTCCACTCTACGACGTAAATGAGAACTTCACCCAATAGAGTTGGGGGCTATTCGGCGGCAGTCTATTGATCAGTTCTTATCCGATAGGCATCCCATCACTAATCAAGTCAAAGGTTTGGATTAGACCAAGTACGTACTATTTTGTAACATCATGGATATATTATAAAACACGCGGAATACACTTAACTGAGTAAACTATTCAGATTCCTTGGTTTCAAGATACACTGCTGCAAAACCTAGCACCTAAAATAAGAAGTTTTTCCCCATTTATATTGCTGATTTCTACGTGCAAATATTTAAGAAATAAATAAAGTATAACCAAGAAGAGGAATGAACAAAACACATATGTTTCTAAAATTTTAGTCTGTACAGCTACGCATTGAAGGAAAACAAAGAAAAAAGGAATAAAGAAATTAACAAAAGTCCAACTTCTATATAACAACCCAGCTAATTTGATCCTACGATCATTTTTTTCTATATAGAACATGTAAATTTTTAGAAGGAAATAATATCATAGACCTACGTAACTAAATCAGAATATACAATATCACTAAAAAGGAAGAGAAAATGACTGGAAAAACTATTACAAATTCTTCTTTTTCTTTTCATTTCACTCGGTATCGTCGGCGGCAGCATTCAGGTCAATCCTCGGCTTCTTACCACTGCCGGCGGCAGCGCCGGACTTCCCAACGAGCGGCGGCACCATAGCCGCGCAGCGCGGGCACCGGGGGTCGTCCTCGGAGATGAGCACGTATGTGAGGCAGGACGGACAAGCGGTCGCCCGCATGGACGGTGTCGCGGGGGTCGTCATGCTTTCAGGCGGCGAGCGGTTGCGCTTTCCCACGGAGGAAGAAGAGGTGGACGCGGATGACGAGGACGACGTGGCTGGCGAGGCGGCGGCTCGGCCGGCGGTGGCGCGCTCGAGGGCTGAGCGGACCATGTCGAGGGTGCAGACTGCAGACGAAGTGGCGGGAGCGACAGCAGCTGGTGGAGGCATGTTGAGGTCTTGGTGATCGTTTTGGCCGCCCTGGTGGCGAGGAGTCAGGAACGTCTTGCCGGACTGCAGGAAACCGAGCAAATTTGGTGAATAATCTGAAACTTCTCGGCCGGAAAAAAAACTCATATTTGAAAATCACGAAAAGTTCAATCTTTATGTTGTTAAGATCAAGATTCAAGAACATGCAGAGGCTTAATCTGTGGGAAAAAAAATCCAACAAGTAAGGCTTGTTTGACCCATACATCTGTTTATTGCAAACGACGCCAAGTGACTCTGATAATAAGAAATCTAAAGTACCGATCGATTAAGAGAATTCTCTCAAATTTCATCTCGACAGAAAAAACTCAACTCAAAGCACCAAACATGCACGAAATAATACACGAATGATCCTTGAGATCAACAAACGGAGCACATATATATACAAGCGAGAAGGACTCACCAGCAGGTCAAGCCGCCTCTCCCACCCGGCGGGCACCTTCACCTCCAGGTCGACCACCTCATCCTCCCCGCCAATGCCCCCGCTATCGTCGCCGCCGCACCCGCCGAGCAGGTCCATCGTCACGATCTCCGACGGCACGCCCCTCTTCCCCGCCTCCCCGCGCAGCAGCCTCGCAACAGAGCTCACGTCCGCCGCCATTCTCCCCCGCGCGCGCCGCCCTTCCTAGGCAGTTGTTTGGCTCCTCTGCTTCCTTGTTTTTGTGTTTGTTCTGCAGAGATCGCAGGCGAAGAAGCGGTGGGGTGGGGTGTTGCTGTGCGTGGTAGGGTGAACCTATGTAGGAGTACTTATATCGCGAGCCCGCCGCCCTGGCCGACAGTTGGGGCCAATGAATATGGAATATTATTTATTGGAGTTACTGGGTAATGGTTGGGGAATTATTCAATGGCAATTTACCCCAATTTTCGGGAGGAGGGAGGCTTGTGGTTTAATCAAGTCAATCGAGTAGCACGGATTTGAATTTATTGTTGGTTTAAAGTATGTATTTATTTTGCATTCATGCGTGGGAAAAACCCTTGGAGTGCCACATATGGGTTTTTTTTGGCATTATTGAAGTGTTTTAATTTAGTGTTAATTAATGTTTTAATGAGAAATAATGGCCGATTTATGTGCTTTATTGGATTCTATTTATTTATTTATTTTTGTAGTTATAGTTCATCAAGAAACAGATGTCAATTATCGAATTCATTATTGTGTTAAACTTATATCGTATATTCGTGGGTACTCAAAATTTTAACAAATATTTGAGTAATGTCTGTGTGCTGTATAGAATATTTTTTTTAATGGAAAGATTTATATATAATTAAAGCACAATATCTCTTGTTTACGCTGGCACTATGGTGTTATCATGATTTCAAATGCCCGAATTCAAGTCAAATTTGAGTATATTTTTTGAAAATTTCGGTCTTAGAGTATATATCCATTTCTAACAATTCAAATAAATGCATACCATGGAAAAATATATGCAAATACAAAGTTTTGAACAAATTTAGATCTTTGATTTACCGATTTATACATAAGGTCAACACATACCTATAATCAAACTATCACAAAAAAGGCAACTCTGATTTGAATTTTAGTTTAAACTTATTTGAACTAGTTAGTAAACTAATTAAACTCGACATCCAAAAAAATTCAAAAAAAATCGCACGCGATATACAGGGGAAATACCCGTTTTAGATCATAATGCCTAGGCACCATGGTGTCCAGTGTAATATATATTGTGAAAACTTCATGAAACCCACGTGTACAAGTTTTAAAAAATTCTCAAAAAACCACTCATATCGTGAAAACTTCATGAAACCCACGTGTACAAGTTTTAAAAAATTCTCAAAAAATTACCATATGTAGAGTAGGTGAGCTTCTACAATTCTATAAAATTTGAAGACTAAATTCAATCACATTTGAAATATATGAAAAATACAAACAACGAAATAAATAGTGCTAAACAGTGAAAATTCACTATTTAGGTTGAATTTGTATTTTTCATATCTTTCAAATGCAATTGAGTTTGGTCTTCAAATTTTGCATGATTTTATAAGTTCACCTCACCCACGTATGATAATTTTTTGAGAATTTTTCAAAACATATACATACGGATTTCACGGAGTTTTCACTGTATATGTTGCCTCATATATATATATATATATATATATATATATATATATATATATATGTATGTATGTATGTATTCTAATGTAAATGAACGTATATGTCTCTTTATATATATATATATATATATATATATATATATATATATATATATATATATATATATATATATATATATATATATATATATATATATATATATATATATATATATATGTATATATATATATATATATATATGTATGTATGTATGTATGTATGTATGTATGTATGTATATATTCTAATGTAAATGAACGTGCTATATCTCTTTTTCGCTTTTGGTATACTTAAATACTATTTCTTAGGAACTCCAATGCGACATGGTTAAAAAAAATTCATTCAAGCCCTTTGTTTTTGCTATATACCTTTTTTCATGTGTAAACAGAGTGTATTCATAAATTATGCTATACAAAGTGGACTTTCATGAAATTTTTTAAGTAGTCACTTTGAAGTATCTTATGATTATTATTATAGTATGCTCAAAAGGATAAAAAGAAATAACTTGCTGGGAATCGCTATGGCTCTAACGTCCGACGGAGGAGAAAAAAAATAGGACACCTCTCCCTCTAGTTGTCCAGAACTTTCCACCTTATCCAACTACAACCCATTATGTCTACTCATCTAACCTACTAGGTAATTGTCCGCGGCGTGCCACGCCGTGACCGTCGCCTGCCACGTGAGCAAATCGAGAAAACGAACGCAAAAAGGACAAACAAATTTTTTCTAAAAGAAGGACCCAAGTGTATTTTTTTCGAAAAGGACCTAAACGTAAAAAAGAAAAAACAGCAAAAGGACCTAAACGTAGCGCGTAGTTTTTGTTTTCGGGAAAGGACCTAACGGCTTTTTTTCTCGAAAAAGGACCTAAACGTAATTTCATTTTTCCCAAAAAGGACCCGAGCGCTACGCCTAAAAACGCTAAAAGGGCATGAACGTAATATATATTCGTTTTCAAAAAAGGACCCAAGCGTAATTTTTTTCCTGAAAAGGACCTATATGTAATTTTTTTCGAAAAAGGGCCCGAGCGTAATTTTTTTTCTCTGGCTTGGCTCGAGCCACGAGCCGAGCCGGCTTGCTCTCGGCTCAAAGCAAGGAGGAGGCAGGAACTCTTCAGGCTTTAGTAGAGGGGATGATTGATAGCATCTAGGCCCCCCCAATTCTCATTATCTTGTTTTATTATAGTTTTGGTGTGGATGACTAAGTTAATAATGCTTAAGTGTTGAAGATCTTGTGCTGAAATCAATGGTGAAGCAAGTTGGACTAACAAGATTAAGGTGTTCTGTTACTAGTTTATAACTTGGGAGTTGATTCAAGTCAAATAGCTAGGATTATTTTCAGTTTGGCTGTTCTAAAGGGGGACTTTGCACAAGTTAGTAGATTGGATCGTAAGGTAAAGACAAAATTAGATTTCTCGGAGTAAAAGACACTTAGTCATTGTTCTTTGAATCAAAATTCTCCTTCATTTCAATAGTCTAAATATGCAAAGGACTAAAAATTCAGCTATCCATTTCTTAAGTCTGTTGCATACTTGGTCAAAATCAATTTTAAGTCAAAAGCTTCTTTGGTCCAGCATTAAAAAATCTTCTTTGTCAAAACTCCTATCAAGGTATCTACTCATCGGACCAAACTTCTCATTTTCACATACTTTAGTCCTTGGTGAAAATTCCTTGAAGACATCTTGCAACCAAGTGTTTGTCTATATATGACGGACCAAATCATGTAAAAGTCATTCTTCTTTGACAGACCAAAATCTTCTCTGATTTCCATCTACAGCGGTCCAAATATTTTTAGTCCGGCACTCATTCAGATTATAAGTCTTTTGCCGGACCAATCCTTGGAGTCCTATTTATTAAATCCATAGATAGATACTCATTCTTATTCAAAGGCTTTTGCTTTGTTAACAGTCCAAATATTCTTGTTTAAAATTTTAGTCCGTTGCTAAAGCAAATCGCTTGGATAAACTTTTTTTGTTAAAAAAAAGGTCCTTGGCTACTGATCTTAAAAACTTCCATGTATGACGGACCAAATAATTTGGTCCGGCATACATGTAACTCTCTCATTCCTTTGACCGGACCAAACTCTCTGATAATCCCATGTATAACGGATCAAATTTTTTGGTCCGTCATAAATGTCTTAAATTGGTCCGTCATACACATGATCAGTGTCGCTAAGGTCTGTTGCTCAGTCCGTTGTAAAACGTGTATTTTAGATATTTTTGATATCTGACCGTCCAACGGCTACAGTGGTAGGTGCAACGGCTATATTCATTCCAAATGACTATATAAGCATTTTCTAAGCCATCTACCATGAAATAGTATGAACTCCTTGACCTTTTAGCATTCAAAATAGTTCTCATTCTAAAAAGGAGACTATGCTTCACTTTCAAACTCAAAATCCTCAACATCTCTAAGTGTTTTAGCTCCAAGCTGAAGTCTAGATGTGTGATTTGCGAGTGAACCAAGAGACAGAGCTTGTGCAAAGTTTATTACTCTTGGATCTTAGTGATCCTAGACAGCTTGGTGGAAGTGAAAAGTGCGACTTGTCCAAAGGTGATTGTGGAAGGCCACTGTGGTTGTGAAAGGTTTGAAGCTCACCTCACTGGAGTAGTGAAAGAGTTTCTTGAGTGATCATGAGAGCTACTGCGACTAGCTTTGGAGAAGCAATATTTCAGAAGAAGTGCTTCAACGTAGAGCAGGAGTGCGCCTCTGAACCACGGGATAAATATCTGTCTCTTTTGTGCTTTATTTCATTTTGTTGCTTTCGCTGTTATCAGTCTTTGCTTTTTACTTCTGTCATATATTGTACTGAGGTATTCTCATAAAGAGAATAGTAAATTGTCTCTAAGAAGTTAAAATTTGCAAAAGTTGCCTATTCACCCTCCCTCTAGGCCAACTAGTTCCTTCAATGATTTCATCCACTCATCTCTCTTAGTACTAGTCTTTGTCTTCCCCTCCAGAGTGCCTTGTCTCTTGCCGTGCCCCCATGGCTTGAGATAGCACTCTACTACTTTATCCTATATGACGAGAATGAGGGCATCGAAGCTTCCTAAGCTTGGAGGTAGGTGGTGGTGGAGCTCTATGGTAGGAATGCGAGGTCTCCTAAGCTCCATAGTAAAGTGGCCAGTCATCCCAAGCTTGGATATGGAGGTGGTGGTGTGGTTGGCCTTGTCCTTGCCAGATCAAAACTCAACAACGATGAGGCATCGGGATGACCTCCTCCCCTCCTACTTTGATCTAGCCATCCATTCATTCCTCACTCTCCCACCATGAATATCTCTCACTCTGCAGGCTGGTAAGGAGAAGGGTGACAGTCGGGAGAAGGTAGAGGACACGTGCAGAGGGAGCTAGGGTTTGTGGAGGAGCTCCATCGATGATGGCCAGGGCCTCTGCAAGCTCCAGCAGTAAGTAACCTCTGTGAGGCTCACCTGAGCTCCGTCGCCACTAGAGCGTGGCACCTGCGAGCATCAACTAAGCTCCGCCACTGCGAGCTCTTTCGTCGGAGTCGCTGTGACTTACCCCAACAAGCTCTAAGCCTCACCACCGTTAGACGCTTCCTCCACTAGGTAGGTGTGTTGAAGGCGTTTTTCTCTATTGTTGCAAAAGTATTTTTTGTAGTGTATCTTTTCCAAATATTTGTAGCAAGAACTGTTTATTGCAGTCGGGTGTTAATTTGTGTGTTGTAGAAGTTGTGTCTGAATGTTGCAGCACAAGATATTGAATACTGTAGATGTTTGAATGATTTCTTCATTATTGCAATAAGGTTAATTTGTGTTGCAACGGGTTCTTACATTTGTTTCTTTAATAGTTCAAAATTATTGCACATTTTATTTGTTGAATTCGTATTTGTTGCACGCAGAGCAAAAAATTGTTGCAAGGTTAGGAACTAATTGTTGCATTTCGAGTATTTTTTATTGCACCGGATCGAACTAGTTGTTTCATCCTTATCCATTCACCCACCAAATGTACGACTTCCAATCAATATTCTAAAATTGTTTTATTGCATTTTACTTTGCACTTTGTTACAATTGAGGTTAATATGTTGCGCATATCCGAGAAGTAGATCTGACCGTGTGGAATAAGTATGTTTATGAAGGTTTAACGACAGACGGGCTACGATGAGAAAGCTCCTATTGTACGTCCGATCTCTAGTAGCTACCTATACTTGTTTGTTTAAGCGGTATACGAGAAGTGAGATTACGTACTCCTAGAAATATGAAACCATTTTAATATATATATATATATTATTCATTTGATCTTATATATTTACCGTCAAAGGACACACATATAATAGGAAAGTGCAATTAAGGTTATGTAATGTTTGAAGAACAGCATTGCTCTTATCGGAGATTTCCAGAGGATGGTAACAAGTCAATAGCGGCAGCTAGCCCAAATGGAATTTATGATCAGAAAAGAAATGGAATTGGGTACTCATCTTTTCTTTTAAAGGCTCTGCAATATTGTAATCATAGCACGCATCCAATTACGACTTAATGGCGAAGATTGCTTTCCATAACTACCGAATAGAAAGCTTTTAATGGGCAACAACCTGTGAGACGAACTTAATTCGCACGCAAGCTGGATCGATCCATCATGAAAACTTGCCACCTTGACTCGATCGATCCATCGACAAAGCAGCGGAAATATATATGCAGTTCGTACTAACCACAGGCCATTGCTAGCTAACCAGGGTGTTGGATTTGTCTCTCTTAATTGCAACAGTATTAAACACGTTTGGAACTTTTGAGCTTTTGAACCAACAACTTAATTAAGTATAGCTGGGAGTAGTTGGCTGTACTTGAGTTGCAGATGACGAATTCTTTTCTTCCCATTAATCTCTCGCAACAATAACTGGTTGCGATCATAGGTTCATAGCAAGTGTACTTGGAAATGCACCTATTTGTTTCACTACGATGGATCCAATTTTGCTACTCGTGTTACTCACGCTCGAGTGCTCTAGGTGCTCGTATTCTGTGTGGAGGTCACATATTAATCTTGTTCCTATGCAATTCTAGACGTGTGCTAGGCATAATACTTCTAACTTTGTGCGTGTATGTCTAACTAGTAATTTTTTAAAAAATAGTTTTTATAAATTTTATTTAACTTTTACATTTTCTGCTTCTATCTACCTTGCATTTTTCTTAAGTGAGTTCCAGACTTGGTACTTTCTTGAACTAACATGTCCTGATCTTCTTCAGTTCTTATGGAGTAGAATTTTTTCCTTTTGTAGCCCTCTTGTCTTTTTTTTTATCTTTTTTTTTGCAAACATAGCTCCCATACGAGGGAAAGTTTATTTTTGGCCCCATGTTGAAGCACGGAAGACCCGTCATGTGATACGTGTCACATACCACAGTCTAGTTGTTTGGAAGGCAGGCGAGAACGCGATAGACCGACCGACCGCGGTAGGCGACGGGGCCCACATCACTGTCGAGCTCCCGCAACTCAGAAGGAGGTACAAGCTTGATGTGCTTGGCAGAACATTGCATCCGGTTGGCCACACTTTCTGTAGTGCAGGTGCTCGGAAGGCGTGGCGTCCCGTTGCTGTCGTGCGTGTCGCTGCCTCGGCAATAACCTTCCGAGGTGCCGTTGATGTAAAGGAATCGGCCCCCTAGCGTTATAAAATCGGATCGCTCTCTCCCTCGCTAGGAATTGTCGCAGCTCGGCAGGACATGCCGCACCGCCCTAGACTGTCGTCTTCTGCTCTCCAACGACCACTTCCGCGCTCGCCTGGTGTACTACGTTGTAGCCCTCTTTCAAGTTCATCAAGGAGGTCAATTTCACAATTTCTATCGAGAGGAGGTTAATTTGGTCAAAAATACAATTTAGGGTCAAGAAAATCGAACACTTCCGTTTGCTTGACGTAGGCCAGCGTAAAATGACCCCCAACAAACCCATTTATTAACAGCAACGACTGAATTCTCATGGGAAAAGTAGCTTCCCAAATCTTCACACTCAAGACTTAAATTACCCATTGAATGCAATCAACATCTTGATCTTTGGACTGTACTTATTAATGAACGGATTGTTAGGGCCTTTGGTTATCCTCGCATTAATGGTGAGGTAAATGCTCATCTTGGATTTTCTGTGGGAGCTGCACCCTGGGTTTAGATGTGCATCCTTTGAGGTGCCCTCTCAGGCTCTCACTCTGCATGGTGCACGGCTGCAGGCTAGCTTCGAAATCAATCATATAGAATTTTATCGGAAACAGTTCTACAACTTCAACGTGCATTCATTTGAACAATATGAGTCGACGGCACATGTTTGTGAATCATTTGATCAGAAATTCAAATTCAAATTTGAGAGGGTGTATTTTCCGGAGTAAGTCGCCTAAACTTGTTACCTACCGAACAAACACCTCATACGTTTATAAAACTATGCGCGAACACTGCCATTCAATCCTGCTAGCAGTAGTTACATGCTTATAGGATATATTTTTTAATGGTCTTGTTTGTAAGTATAACTCATAGTCTATGTTTTAATGTACATTAGTATGATGTTCTCTTTATATTTCTAATAAATATTCATACTTACTTGATATTTTTCAAATACATGCATTGAATATACTGATTATAGATAATAATTAGGAGTAATCTAGGTTTTTTCAAAATCCTTTTAATCCATGTGTCAAAAAAATATGTAATGTAAACTTATATAAGAGAGTACTATGTGACCGTATCTCACTTCGTGGAATTATGCGAAATTTGTGATATCTTTGGATGTCATCATTTTTTAGCCCCGCAACAAACTTATTTTGTAAATCTAGCGTCCCCTTCCGAACGCAATTGCAAAAATAGCTCTGTCACCTACCGCGAAAGCGCTAACAGATGATACGTGTCATCAGCCACGCTCCCGCAGCTCATAAGGTTCAAAGTTTGCCACGGGGCTAGGAAAGTGATGATTTCATATCTTTCACCCGTGTGTAGGCGTAATTCGACCGTCTAGATACACACCCCTGCAGTTAAGCCTGGCGACGGAAGCTATGGTCCAGCTGGAGAGAGTGAAATGTGAATGGAGCATGGTGTTCATATTATTAATATCGATTTGATTAGTAACAAATTGACTAGAGAACAAGAAATTCGTCCTCGTGTGTGGCTCTGAAAAGGCTCGGTATACACGATGAGATGATAGTATATAGCCATAGTCAATGTGATCAAGAATAAAATAAAATAAACATGCTGATCTGAGCAGCTGACTCTTCAACCCTAAACTGAAAGGAAAAAAAAAATCACAAGTTGAGCAGTGAGTAGTGGCTTCTCATTTCTCAATTTGCAATGTGCGTGGACACTATCAATATAACGAGATGTCAACATAGTCGATGTTTTTCAGAGGAAAAGCTCTTACTCCTACATGCTAAGATGACTCTTCAACGTTAGACTGGAAAAAAAAATCATGAGTGCCTTCCCATTTCTCAGCTTGCAATTTTATGCATGGACAATGCCAACAACAGTTACAGTAGCAACAATCAACGTCAATCGATTGATCGGAAGAAGCAAAAAGGAACTGGGACCAATGCAAAGCACAACTGTAACGTACGTATGCTTTGCATCCAAATGCATTACTAGTTGTGGTGTGCAGAGAGTACTGCAAAAATGCTAACTGAAAGAAAAGGAAGTACTGCGGCAATTACACTGTACATGTCAGGATTTGCTGGGAGCTTAGCGCTAGAGGATACTACACCCATTTAATTACAACCAGTTGCATTAGTACTCTAGTATTATTTTTCTTGACTGGAGTACTAGTTGCTAGTAGTACTTGGTGCACCAGTTATGAAGTTAATAGTACAAGCTAAAACCCTATGTAACCAACCTTCTTATATGGAGTATTGTTCAGAATGCCAATTTTGTACTCGTGCTACACATTATAAGACGTAGTTGTCGCTCGAGGAGTGGTGGCAACGAACCAAAGGCAATCTCT
This sequence comes from Otatea glauca, assembly GCA_036346275.1. Lineage (NCBI taxonomy): Eukaryota > Viridiplantae > Streptophyta > Magnoliopsida > Poales > Poaceae > Otatea > Otatea glauca. The sequence goes on along the minus strand of CM070718.1, from coordinate 7,013,719 downwards.
TCAATAAGGGCACAGTAATTTTTGTACTACTATACAATGGATGTTATTTTCTCGAAACCACGATGGCATTTCTGATTTGGTTGCAAGCAAAATGCTGAAGCCACGGGATCATTTAGAATAATTTGATTCAATCATTACTTATGCTATATTGCACAAACCTATTTTGAGACATGCTACCTCATTGTTTTCACCTCACTTCTACTAGAATAGTTCCTTCATGATTAGGAAATAGGGATTACTTTCATGTGTGTACTATGTTTTGTGTCACTTTGCTCTAGCTTAATAGGAGGCTCTTATATACTACAGCTGAGGAGAGAAGCGTTGAAAAGTCAGCATTTGTGCACTTTTACCATGCACTAAGCATCGAGGCAATCGGTTCGCCTGCCAGGAAGATCATTGTCGTTGCCTCCAACCGCTCCATTTGTTGGCTGTCTACAAGTCTACAACTGCTTCTTGTCGCTGCCTCCAACTGCTCCTCATCGCCAGTCGTAACCTTCCGCCCTTCGCCTAGGATGATCAATGGGGTCTCCTCGCCGTTGGCCACCAGAACACCCTCACTATCTTCCACATGTCTGGGAGAGGTGAAGCGCTGCTTGATTTCATCACCAAACTTGATGCGCACAAGACGGTCCGATCTTCCGGTGAGGTGATAACTTCGATTTGGTGGAGGATAACTTTGACGATCCGGCTACGAACCACACAAGGATAAGCGCCTGCAATCGCTAAACCACACTCCTCGTCGTTATCAACCGTGCCAAGAACACGGATGACCTGACCACGAAGGTCTATTCTTGCAAGCAATCGAAGAACTAGTAAGAATAAGGATGAAGCACACACTCAAGTTGAGGTTTCGAAACTTGTTTACTGCTGCTCTAGCCGAGTCAGGAGAACAAGAATAAAGTTCCACACATGGGTAACTATTCTCAAATCAAAACCTAAGGAGATAGATAGGGGTTTGTCCAATATATATAGTCAAGGATGGCTGCTAGGAGTTGGTCTCACGCCACTTTAATTACATGGGAACTTAGCCCAAAATTATGGTGGCACAGCACCCTAAAAGACAGAGACCGTCGCACTATTTTGACTGCTGTGGCCAGCTCGAGTGGAATTTGATGATGAGGCCAGATCCGTTGGAAAGAGCACGAATTTATCTTTTAATCAAGTACTCACTCATCCCGAACGGACTCCGTATGCAATAGTTATGGCCAGTGGAAGGTGGACTGCTCCTGGGTGGACGTTTTGGCTTCCTTCTCGGGAATAACTTGTACTATAGCTTGTAGTGATGAGGAATGACGTCCTTGCAGCTCTAAGCCATGATTCCTAAGCATAAGCACATTATTATGCAGTGGTATATCCTCAAAAATATAATTATACCACCCGAGAAACGAGTTCACCTGTTGATTTAGCTGCTGTGCGCGTGCCCTTGTGATAGGACCTTGCATAGGAGGTGGTGGTGGTGAGGTCATGGGTGTATCCGACATAGTGATGTCCTCATCATCCTCCCCTTCTTGCATTTGAGTCGTCCTCGACTCAAGCTCATCATTCTCTCCAAAATATGGCTTCAAATCTGAAATGTTAAAAGTGGGACTAACCTCAAAATCTGCAGGTAACTCAAGTTTATAAGCACTATCATTAATTGCTCAAGCACTTTGAAAGGACCATCACTCTAGGCATTAATTTAGACTTTCGTAAGTTAGAAATCTTTCTTTCCGCAAATGCAACCAAACAAGATCACCAAGTTCAAATGTCAATTCCTTTCTACCATGGTTACCAAAGAACCCTATATTTCTCACCATGCGCTTTATATTTTCTTTTGTGGTCTTATGCAATTTAAGAACAAATTCAAGACGCCTCTTTGCATCAAAGTTTACCTTCTCCAAGATGGTAAAAGCAATAGATCAATTGGAGCACGAGGGTTAAAGCCATACACAACCTGAAATGGAGTCATTTTTGTCGAGAGTGCAATGTACGATTATAGGCAAACTCCACATGAGGTAGGCATTCTTCCCATATCTTCAAATTCTTCTTTAGAACAGCCCTCAACATGGTTGACAAGGTTCGATTCACCACTTCAGTTTGGCCATCGGTTTGAGGGTGACATGTGGTAGAGAACACTAGCTTTGTCCCTAATTTGCTCCATAAAGTTCTCCAAAATGGCTCAAGAACTTGGCATCACGATCTGAAACAATAGTACAAGGCATACCATGCAAACGAACAATTTCTTTGAAGAATAAATCAGCAATATGAGTGGCATCATCGCTCTTGTGGCATGGAATGAAATGTGCCATTTTAGAGAATCGGTCCACAACAACAAAAATACTATCCTTCACTTCTTTGTTCTATGCAATCCTAAAACAAAGTCCATAGATATATCTTCCCAAGGAACACTAGGAACAGGAGCGGCATGTACAAACCATGTGGGTTTAGATGAGACTTAGCTTTTGGCATGTAGTGCAACAGACAACAAAGCGATCGACATCACGTCTCAGCTTTGGCCAAAAGAAATGTTCACCAAGACATCTTCCGCCTTTTAGCTCCAAAGTGTCCCATCAATCCTCCTCCATGCGCCTCCTGTAACAACAAAAGACGAACGGAGCTATTTGGAATGCATAGCTTGTTAGCTCTAAACAAGAATCCATCATTGTTAACAAATTTGTGCCAACTTTTTCCATTTTTACAATTTAGCAAGACTTCTTTGAAATCATTATCCCGAGCATAGAGATCTTTTATGGTTTCCAAGCCAAAATTCTACAATCAAGTTGAGACATCATTGCATATCTTCTAGACAATGCATCAAGAATCACATTATCCTTCCCTTTCTTGTATTTGATGACATAAGGAAATGATTCAATGAATTCTACCCACTTAGCATGTCTACGGTTAAGTTTGCTTTGACTACGAATATGCTTAAGTGCCTCATGATCGTAATGTATGACAAATTCTTTAGGCCATAAGTAATGTTGCCACGCTTCTAAAGATCGCACAAGAGCATACAATTCTTTATCATAATGAGAATAATTCAGAATAGGCCCACTTAATTTTTCACTGAAATAAGCAACAGTTTACCTTCTTGTATCAATACACCACCAATTCCAATACCGCTTGCATCACATTCAAGTTCAAAGGTCTTACCAAAACTGGAAGTTGAAGTAATGGTGCATTTGTGAGCTTTTGTTTTAAAAGATTAAAGGCAGCTTCTTGCGCTTGCCCCAATGGAAGGAAACACCTTTCTTTGTCAATTCATTCAATGGTGCAATGATGGTGCTGAAATCCTTCACAAAGCGCCGATAGAATCCAAAGAAGTCCGTGAAAGCTCCGCATTTGTGTGACCGTGCTTGAGTCGGCCAACTCTTGATTGCTTCAATCTTGGCTTCATCAACCTCAATTCCTGCGGTGTCACAACATAGCCAAGAAACGAGACTCGATCGGTGCAAAAGGAGCACTTCTCAAGGTTACCAAACAAATGTGCATCTCTCAAAGCATTAAAAACGTCATGTAAGTGTTCAATATGTTCAGAAAGAGACTTGCTATAGATCAAAATGTCATCAAAGTAGACCACCACAAATTTTCCAATAAAAGCACGTAAAACTTCATTCATCAATCGCATAAACTTGCTAGGTGCATTAGTCAAACCGAAAGGCATAACTAACCACTCATACAAGCCAAATTTAGTTTTGAACGCTGTTTTCCATTCATCCCCAAGTTTCATTCTAATCTGGTGATATCCACTTCTTAAGTCAACTTTCGAAAACACAATAGAGCCACTCAGTTTGTCTAGCATATCATCCAACCTAGGAATAGGGTGACGATACCTAACAGTTATATTATTGATAGCTCTACAATCCACACACATTCGCCATGATCCATCTTTCTTAGGTACTAAAAGCACAGAACAAAGACAAGGACTAAAGCTTTCTCGAACGCACCTTGTCGAGCAAGTCTTGCACTTGACGTTGTATCTCCTTAGTCTCCTCCGGATTGGTCCTATATGCTGCTCGGTTTGGTAATGTTGCTCCGGAATCAAGTCAATTTGATGTTCAATTCCTCAAAGGTGGCAGCCCGGGTACCTCATTTGGAAACACATCCTCATACTCCCGCAAAAGGTTAACAATAGCGAAGGCAAAGAAACAGTATATTTTCGAATGAAAACAAAGTCTCTTTGCAAATCAAAGCATAGCATCCAACATTACATTCTATCATGTCAATTAAATCAGATTTTGTAGCTAGCATGACAAAGACCCTTTAACTTGATTTCACTCTCTTAGAATTGGATTCTTTCTTCTTTGGTTGTGCTAATTCTTTGGTTCTAATTTGATTTTCACTTTTAGCACTCTCCTTCTCTCTTTCACTTTCTCTAAGTCATCTTTCAAAATTGCAATGGGGACATGGGGAGCAAAACAATTTTCTTTCCTTTATGCATAAAAGTGTATTGGTTAGTTCTACCATCATGAGAAGCATTTTTATCATATTGCTAAGGTCTACCTAATAAGCAAAGAGCATGCTTGCATAGGTACAACATCGCAATCAAGATGATCATGATATGAACCAAGAGAAAATGCAATCTCACCATTCTTGTTACCTTCAATTTTCCACTTGAGTTGAACCATTGAATGTGGTAGGGATGTGGGTGTTGTGTTGTGGTCAAGCCAAGCTTCTCAACCATCTCCATGCTTGCAAGATTATTGCAACTCCTCCATCAATGATAACTCGTGACCGAACGCTCATTGATAACAAATTTTGGTTGGAACAAGTTATGACGTTGGTTCTGTTTCAAGACTCTCTATTTGCACACTAAGGACACGCTTCACAATGATGCTCATGTATCTTTCTCAAATTTCAGACCCAAATGCTCCTCCTCATGTTCACCCCTTGATCTTCACCGCGAGGTCAAGAATAACTAAAGCAAAATCTTCTTCAACGCCACTAGCGTATGTACTCACCATCTTCCCGAACAATTAAAGCGCTGACTTGGACAATCACGCATCATGTGTCCAAATCCTTTGCATCGATGGCATTGCACGTCGCGTGTATGACTGTGGATGTAATTGAAGAAGAATTCTTTGTGTCGGAGATATGTGATGGAGTGGAAGTAGAGGCAGCAGGACGCCCACGGTTGGAGGGTGGAAGTGCTCGTCCCAGTAGTGGATGGAGCCTTTACTTGCACTTGGCTTGGTCGTGACGAAGAAGAGCCTCCAAAGTTCCCTCTCATCTTGGAATGTCGTCCTCAGATTTCCTTTCACTTTGCAAGCAAGATAAAATAAACGAGTGTGAGTTGTATTCTTTATAATCAAGTATGTCCTGAATTTCACAGTTAAGTCCACCTAGAAATCTAGCCATCTTAGCATCTTCATTATCTTCCAAACCACACCGCAACTCACAAATTTGCATTTCTTGATAATACTCCTCTCTGATTTATTTCCTTGATTTAAACGTTGTAATTTATTGAGCAAGTCACGAGCATAGTAAGAAGGAACAAATCTGCCCTCATCATTCTTTTCAAAGCATTCCATGTTCTAGGTATGTTGTTATGATTTCTACATGTATCATTCCACCAAATGGAAGCAAAATCAAGAAATTCACTAGTAGCACCCTAACTCTTCTATTTTAGGAAATTCATAGCAAGCAAATTTTTGTTCTATCGCTAATTCCCAATCAAGATAAGCATCCGGCATACTTTCCAAAGAAATGGAGGCATTGTAAATTTAATCTTTCCTAATGGATCATCACGCACCTCCCGTTGTTCACGCTGATTTCTACCCATACCTTGTCGATTGTGTCAAGGCGCCGATGATCATGATCATTGTGTGAGTTGAAACCATCATCGCCCTCTCAGACAAGAACGTAGTTGTTTTCTTCTTCTTCTACCCCATTTTCCCAAGAGCGGGCAGCAAGCGGTGTTCGATGTCCCGTGCACCATTTTGTCTTGGTTCATGATTGACCTGATTGGCGGCATGTGGTGGTTGTCGTCTATCAAGACGATCAACACGCTCACGAAGTGTCGCAAGGTTGTTGTTGATCTCAGCCATAGCATTGTCGTGGTTCTCAAGATGCACATTGAGCAAGCGTGTAAAGTGTTGTATGATTCCTCTCGTATGGGTGTGAGAATTTCAGCTTGGTTTTCTTCATAGCTTCCATTGTCATCCGCCATGGTTAGCAATAAACAAGGAAACACACAAAAGCATATAGTTCCCTATCACTACTACTTCTGAAAAGATCAAGTGTCTCTTTCTCTTGCTCTCACCAAGCTCTTACCAATTCTTACAAGTGCAGCAAGGGGTGCAATCCGTGGTGGTTCGTGATAAATCGATCTCAAGTGTGAGTAAAGCGATTGCAAGACTTATCACCTGTATGGTTAGTAAAAAGTGGAGCTCGGAAAGGCTTTATAATAAGTAGCAACGGAAAACAATCACCAATCTCGAATTTGCATAGAATTGAATAAGTGTTGAAACTAGCAATTAGCCTATGTTGCTGATCAAACAAAGATGGATATTAGGCTAAAACAAAAGATATGGTAGTGGATACAAGTGGTAAACACAACAAAATTCAAGCATATGCAATTTGCAACTTGGGAGCACAAGATGGATCCAACTTTGTATTTTGTCGATTTACCCACCGACAAACATGTCGGTATTTTTGCCGGTCAAGTGCCTTTTTCAAAGATTCTTTTTTCTTTTTTTCTTCCTGATGGCTTTTGCAACAACTTTTCTTTTGGACAAACGTTCTGAAATTCAACTGAGAATTTTGCACGAATTTTTCAATTGCACACAGATGCAGATTTCAGGACAGCAATTAGGTCTTATTGAAACATTCACAGATTTCTCGTGCTTGTAAGTATGGATGTGAAAATTGGCATCAACATAGAATACTAAGTCACGGATCGGCTCCTTTTGGTTTCACTCAAAAAGGATAAGGGAAGTGTGATTTATGGTGTTTTTGGTGGTGGTTGCAGAGATGGACAGATTCTGCCCGAGATGGAATTTTTTTTTGTTTGTTTTTTTTTTCTGGACTTTAGGAATGGATTTTGATGTGGGGAGATGAACAAGATGAACAGCAATAAGACAATACTAGAACGGACGCAAACTCAATTTAGCAAAAACAAAATTAACTAATTGAAAGGCACAAAAGGGTTTGGACAGCGGAGAACAATTTTTTTGTGGGGCAAATTTTCTGGACTCTAGGAGAAATGAAATGAAACAACTAAACTAGATACAAGAACTCACCGGTCAACCGTTGCTCTGATACCAAATGATGCGCACAAGACGGCCCGATCTTCCGGTGAGGGGATAACTTCGATTTGGCGGAGGATGACTTTGACGATTCGGCTACGAACCACACAAGGATAAGCGCCTGCAATCGCTAAACCACACTCCTCGTCGTTATCAACCGTGCCAAGAACACGGATGACCTGACCACGAAGGTCTATTCTTGCAAGCAATCAAGAACTAGCAAGAACAAGGATGAAGCACACACTCAAGTTGAGGTTTCAAACTTGTTTATCGCCGCTCTAGCCGAGTCGGAGAACAAGAATAAAGTTCCACACATGGGTAACTATTCTCAAATCAAAACCTAAGGAGATAGATAGGGGCTTGTCCAATATATATAGCCAAGGATGGCTGCTAGGAGTTGGTCCCACGCCACTTTAATTACATGGGAACTCAGCCCAAAATTATGGTGGCACAGCACCCTAAAAGACAGAGACCGTCGCACTATTTTGACTGCTGTGGCCAGCTCGAGTGGAATTTGATGATGAGGCCAGATCCGTTGGAAAGAGCACGAATTTATCTTTTAATCAAGTACTCACTCATCCCGAACGGACTCCGTATGCAATAGTTATGGCTAGTGGAAGGTGGACTGCTCCTGGGTGGACGTTTTGGCTTCCTTCTCGGGAATAACTTGTACTATAGCTTGTAGTGATGAGGAATGACGTCCTTGCTGCTCTAAGCCATGATTCCTAAGCACAAGCACATTATTATGCAGTGGTATATCCTCAAAAATATAATTATACCACCCGAGAAACGAGTTCACCTGTTGATTTAGCTGCTGTGCGCGTGCCCTTGTGATAGGACCTTGCATAGGAGGTGGTGGTGGTGAGGTCATGGGTGTATCCGACATAGTGATGTCCTCATCAAAACTGAGGCAAAACAGTGCTCAAACGAGAGGAAGGATGAAGAAATCATCATCACCACAAACACCATCATCCACCCAAGCACACGCACACATACACATGGGAGAGGTGAAGCTCTGCTTGATTTCATCCATGGCAGAGGAACAGAAGAAGGAAATGGGAGGGATTGGAGAAGCTCACTATGGGGCTCCGAATCCGGTTGAGGGCAAAGCCGACAAGCTGTTGGAGCCGATGAGGACGACCGCAAGCGGCAGCACTAGAGTGCACAAGGGAAAGAGAGAGGAAGAGAGGGAGGAAGAAAGAGGAAGGAGGAGAGACAGACGTAGAGGAAGGGCAGTGCAGATGGAGGAGCTCGTCTGTTGGCCAGGGCGACAGCGGCCACGCATGCGGATGGAAGCGACGACCTCGGGTGAAATAGAGGAGAAAGAGAGAAGCAGGAAGGGGAAGAAAAGAAAGAAAAAAAAGAAGAGAGAAAAGGAAAGAAAATAAAAATGAAAAAATATTTTCTCACTACTTAAAATAATTTTTAAATATTCATTGCCACGACGCAACCACGACAGTTGCCATATTGACAAAACTGCTTTTGAAACCGCTCTAGGGGGTTATTTAAACGGTTTTCTATAGTTTAGGGGATGTTTAGGTGGTTTTTTCAAGGGTAGAGTATACGCACCCCTATAATTCAAGGGTAAACTAGACTTTCTATAATTAGTACCTAATTAAATATTTTAAGGAAAAGAAGAGGGATTTTAAATCTATAGTAAGGATTTATTGCTCTGGGTTACGACAAGATCCACATCAGACACAAGAAGTCATGAGCTGCACTGTGGTTCAATAGTAAGGATTTATTGCTCTGGGTTGCAAATTCTCTGCAAACTCTGCTAGTTTGTAGTAACTTGTAAGCTAGCACTACCATTGATTAAACCTGTCAATGCATGCACCTGTGGTGATGAGTGTGTGTCATGCTGATGGCAGAATAGGCCCCTGTTTGAGAATCTGGAATTACCACAGGAAATGTGTGCATGGATAGTACGGAGAGAATCAGTACTAGTTGATGAGAAGAGAGATGACAAGTCCATTTAATAGAGACATTATGAACGTGGGTTCACATGAACCTACTACCTAGATCACTAGGTAAACAACCGCGGCGTGTCACGTCGCGGTTATCGCTACCCACGCGAGCAAATCGAAAAAACGTGCGATTGACGCTTCCTACGCGAGTAAATCGAGGAGACACGCGAAACGGTTGAAAGGATACAAACGTAATCGTTTTTTTTCGCATTTATTCGGCGGAATGGTTGAAAGGGTATAAATATATCTGAGCTACCGTGACGTGGCACGCCGCGACCGCCTCTTCGCACGTAAAAAATAGAAAAAATGATCTAAACGTTTTTTTTACAAAAAAAAGGACATAAAAAGGACCTAAACGCTATTTTTTCAGATATAAGGACAAAATAGGACCTAAACGTAACGCTTAAAAGGCCTAAAGGGCATAAATGTAATATAATCTCTTTTCCGGAATAGGACCTAAACGTAATTTTTTTTCCAAATATAGTAGATGGATGATTTGTTATGTAGCGAGTTGTGTGCCACAGATTTCCTTTTGTTTCTTTTCTGCATTTTTGTAATTATCTTTCATGTCAGATGTGCAGTTGACGAATACTTATAACAGGGGTACCCCAACGGCCCAAGGTGACCAGCCGGCGGCCTCAAGCACAGCTCAAGCCCAACAGGCCGCTTCCCGACCCACTCACCGACCAAGCACTGCAAGGCCACACGGACTTCCTTCCCGACCGATCGAGGGAATGTCTCGACTGCGGGCTCCCGACCCCGCCACGAGACATCCCTTCCGACCGACCAAGCGGGGCTCCCGACCGCAGCGCGGTCGGGATCCCCGACCGATCGTGCCAAGACAACCCCGCCAAGGGTCGCATGTAAAGCCTCTACCAGACAACCGCCACGCACTCCTACGAACGGGTCAATCAAAGTGACTATACAAGGGCAAGTGGCTCCTTCCCTGAGGGTTTAATGATCGACCAAGTCATGCTCCCCACCCCATCACCGATCGTGATACAAGACGAAGACACGCCTCTCCCGAGGCAACACCCACGCCAGCGCAAAGAACGCCAACACCCGTAAGGTTCGCAGAGGGTGTACGCCGCTTCCGGGAAATACCTAACCGCCTCGACCGACTAAGCTACCGACCAAGATGGGCAAGGCGAGCGATGATCGGCCGCCAGAACGAAGGACCGAAGCTCTAGTGTAGGTCGCCTCGCCCTCTCCCAATTCTCGATGTAACTCGCCTTCCTTTCGTATAAAAGGAGGCAGAACTCCAGTAAGCAGAGGCGAGAGCGCCATCAAACCCATCTCGCTAAATCATTGGCACTCTCGCTTGTAAACTTTGTGCAATCATATGTACTGAAGAGAATACAACGCCACCACACGAACTGGAGTAGGGATCTTCGGCCCGAACCAGTATACATCTTGGACTTCTGAGTCTAACCATTCAGGGAGTGGAACGCGCGACCCTTTAGACTTACAAATTTACTTGCCGGTGCTCGAACGCCGGCGGTTGGCGCGCTGTAGGGTCTTCGTGCGTCTTCATCACCATCTCCGGATTCCGCTTGCCTCCCCGATGGCATCTTCCACTGCGACGGCATGGTGCGGCTGGGAAGCGATCCGCTTGCTCCCTCAACTTTGTTGTCACCTCGGCGGAGGGCTTACGCCATCCCCGCCGCCACCGGAGTTCCGGCGCCATCGAAAGCTTTGGCGCCATCTCCGACGACTTTGCCAAGCTCCGCCTGGGCGCCTGCGAGTCCTGCAGAGCGAGCCCGAGGAGCGCTCCACCACGTCCGTGAAAGCTCCGCTGGCTCGACAGTGATCGTGTCACCCTCGCAGCTCGCGACTTAGGCTATGGCGGCTACATGCCGGCCTCTATCCACGAGCTGTTGGAAGACTCTTCCACCACGACTCCACTCCGATCATGAGTACCGCCACGGACGGCACTCGCGAGTGCAACATGGCGGCACGGTCGATTAATCATAACCCCGCTGATACACGGGGCCCCATCCGGCGACCGAGGCGCAGGAGGGGGAACACCCGAAGGCGGCCGAACGCGCCAAGCCCGCCGCCAACTCCGGCGACAACGCCAAGAGCTGGATAGGCAAAGGGTCGAGCTCGACCAACTGTGCCAACCCGAGCGGGATGAGCCCGCGACTTAGCAGTGCCCGGCGACGCGCGCGACGCTGCTGGCGTGCACACCACAAGCCGGGCGAAAGGATCCGACGGCCCCGGTTCTTCCCCATGCAAGCGAACGTGGCGCACCGCGATGTCGCCGAGGCCTTCCGAGCCGCCGACCCGGAGGCCAAGGCCACGCACGTAACCTCCGGTGGTAGAGCGCGCGCCGCAACACATGCAAGCTTCGGCTCCTATCGCTCCGGCGCCACCTCTGGCCACCGGGCCCGCACCGCCACTCGAAGCCGGCTGGGTCCGGCGAAGGCGGCGCCACACCACGAGCTGCCCCATGCCTCGCGACCCGAAAGCGCCGCGCCTCCGGACGCTTGACGACGCTCGCGCCACCCTCGAGGCGCGAAGAAAGGCGGCGGAGGAGGCCGTCCACTCACGTATAGTGGACGGCGGGCGCCACCGCCGCAGCCCAAGCCCCGATGGTCCCGGACCACGGGCTTTCTGCCAGGGGATCCGACAGGCGGATTTTCCTGCCAGATTCCGGGTGCCCACTAACATCGCCAAATACACTGGGGCCACGAACCTGTGTGTCCGTCGACTCACGGCTCGCATGTCGGGCGGGGAGCGACGAATGATCTCTTCATCATCCAAGACCTCCCCATCTACCTTGCGGACTCTACCGAGCTTGGCTCGAGTACTTACCCGCCAAAACCATCGTAAAGCGGGCCGACTTGAAGGGTCAAGGGTCGCAAGCAGCACCAGTGAAACCCTCTCGATTATATCCCGTGGTTTTCCGCCAAAGGCAACGAAGCCCCGATATCTCCGACGCCGATGTCGTGGGAGCATTCATCTACGGTACCTCCCGCAAGGCCCGGTGCACAACCGGGCCGTCTCAAGCCCAGACCACCAAGGAACTCCTCGACATCGCCATCAACCACGCCCCGCGAGGAGGTGTGGGGCTATCTTCAAGGAGGAAAGGCCCAAGCAAGAGCTCGGCGTCCAATCGGATCTCTTCGACCGCCCGGCAAGCGGAAGCGGCATGGAAAACAGTCCGCGAGCCCGTGTGGTCGCCATCGCCGATCGCCTCGCCAGCGCCGGTGCGACCGACCGTCGCGCTGACCACTTCGAAATTGATGGACACTGTGTTCAACCACGGGTTCCCGTCAAACATAAGTACCGGATCGAAGTCACGAGGCACTTCTTTCTGCGCCCACGACGCCACGGGGCAAAGAAAGAGCGACCACGCCCACGCCGTGGAGAAGAAGGCGACGACGAGTTCCCGAACCCGACGCCGCTCATGACTTTGGCGGATCGTGGCGGTTACGCCGCAAGCGTCGGCTCAAACCGCCACCGTGAGGTCCACACCGCTTCACTAGCCGCCCTCAATACCTCCGGTGGTCGTAATTCGGTCACCTTTGATCGGGCCGATCACCGACCACGCCCCCACCGGAAGATACCCACGGTGGTCGTCACCTCATCGGGAAGAAGCGCCACCAAGGCGCTCATGGATGGCGGCGGCGGCCTCAACATCCTCTACGTGGAGACGCTCGACGCCATGGGGATTCTCGCTCGAGTCTCCGACCGAGCAAGGCTCCTTTCCACGGCGTCATCCCCGCCAACAGAGCCCATCCGCCGGGCAGATCGACTGCCGCCACCTTTGGGGAACCAGGAATTTTCGCACCGAGACCCTCACTTTCGAGGTTGTGGATTTCTCCGACTTATCACGCCATCTTGGGGCGGCCATGCTACGCCAAGTTCATGGCGCCCCACCACGCCTACCTCAAATCGAAGATGCCCGCCACGAGGAGTCATCACCGTGGCATCATCTTTCCAGCTTGCCTACAATCGCGAAGCGCAGTTAGCCAGAGCTCGCCTCAGCGATCATCGCGTCGCCGAGCTCGACAACCTCGGGAGGGAAGCCTCGAGTCCGCCCCGAGTCCAAAGCAAGTCGGGGCGGGATCCTTCAAGTCCGCCGAGGACACGAAGAAGGTCGCGGTCGATCCTCGCGATCCGACCAAGACCGTCCGGGTCGGAGCCACGCCCCGCCAAATAGGAAAGCGCTCGCCGGCTTCCTCGCGCCAACAATGACGTCTTCGCATGGAGGTCCTCCGACATGCCAGAATCCCAAGGAAGTCGCCGAGCACTCCTTAAGCATCCGACCGTGCTCAAAGCCGGCCGCCTAACGCCGCGCCGGCTCGACGAGGAGAGGCGGGATCATAGGGAGGAGATCGCCAAGCTTTTGGTGCGGGGTTTATAAAGAGGTCCGCCACCCCGAGTGGTCGCCAACCTCAGACTTGTAAAAAGAAAATGGGCAATGGAGAATGTGTGTTGACTACACAAGTCTCAACAAAGCGTGTCCCAAGGACCTGCTCTTGCCCCGAGATCGACCAAGTCGTCGACTCCACCGCGGGTGCGAGTCTCTTTCCTTTTGGATGCCTACTCAGCTACCACCAGATAGCACCAAGGAGTCCGACCACCGCGACTTCCTTCATCACGCCGCTCGACTCGCTCGCACGTTACAATGCCGTTTGGCCTAAAGAACGCGGGCGCTACGTACCAGCGATGTATGCAAACGTGCTTCAACAACCAGATCGGCCGCAACGTTGAGGCCTATGTTGACGACATCGTCGTGAAGACCGTGAATACGCACGACCTTATTGCCGACCGAAGAAACTTTTATGAATTCTCGACGGTTCAGATAAAGCTCAACCCCGAAATGCGCCTTCGGGTCCCCAAGGAAGCCGCCGGCTTCATCGCTCTCGAGCGAGGAATCGAGGTCAATCAGAGAAGATCTCGCGATCACAAGAATGGGCCCGATTCCTAATCTCAAAGGGTCTAGAGGCTAGCAGGTGCCTTGCCGCCTTGAGCTGTTCGTGTCTCGCCTCGGCGAAGCGAATGCCGCACAGTCGCTCAAGAAATCCGACCACTTGGTGAACCTGGGAGGCTCAAGAAGCCCTCACCCGCTCAAGGCCTTCCTATCCTCACCTCCAATCTCGGTCGCCTCGCACCAGCGAACCGCCGCTCCTCTACATCGCCGCCATCGCCAAGTCGTCGGGCGGCCCTTGTGGTGGAACGAGCGAGGAAGGCCGTGAACTCAAGGTACAACAACCAATCTACTTCATCGTGAGGTTCTTTCCGAGTCCAAGGCTTGGTACCCGCAGTGCGAGCCGCTTCACGCGGTGCTCACCGCCAAGAGAAAGCTCGCCCATTACTTCGACCAAAGACGCCATCAACGTGGTGACCGCATCCGCCGGCGAGATCGCCCACAACCGTGACGCCTCGGGAGGATAGCCAAGCGGGCGCCGAGCTCGCCGTTACGGCGATAACATACGCCCCTGACGGCGATCAAGTCGCAGCCCTGCGCATTTCATCGCCGAGTGGACCGAAGCCCAGGCGCCACCGGTAATCGAGGACCCCGAGTACTGGACAATGTACTTTGATGGATCCTACACCAAGAACGGCGCGGGCGCAGGAGTCGTCATCATTTCCCCACTCGGGAACAAACTTCAATACGCCATCAGGTTGCTCTTCGACGCGACCAACAACATCGCCGAGTACGAGGCTCGCCAACGGTCTCCGGATCGCCGCCGACTCGACTTCGCCGACTCTGCGTCCGCGGGGACTCCAAGCTTGTCGTCGACCAGGTCATGAAGGCTTCGGAGCCGCGAGACGCCCGTATGGCTGCATACTGTCGGGAAGTGCGCAAGCTCGAGGAGCGGTTCAAGGGTTTTGAGCTCCACCACAGCTACAGACGCCACAACAGTGAGGCCGATTGCCTAGCCAATCTTGCCTCCAAAGAAAGGGTCACCCCACCGGATCTTCGTCGCGACCTCCCGCAACCTTCCATCCAGCTTGACTCGGTGGCCGAGCGGTCTCCGATTCACCTAGCACGGTCACCGACCGCCGCCGCTACGATCGGCGCAGACTTGGTCGGATCAAACCGCAGCGCGGTCGGGCACCGAACCGACCGAGGAAGCTCTTCATCAATCGCTTGACGGATGGGTCGCTCCCGACCCGACCGAGGCCCGGCTCGCCGCGGACAAAATCTTTCGTCCGATCGCCTGCACTTTACAAAAGGAGTCCCTCCGGGGTCCTCCAGAGTGCGCTCGGCCGACCAAGGGAAGCAGCTGCTGCCGATATCCATGGTGGGGTCTGCGGCCACCATGCTGCACCCCGATCCCTCGTTGGAAAGGCCTTTCGACAAGGTTTTTATTGGCCGACCGCCGTGTTCGACGCCAAGCAGATCGTGCGCACCTGCGAAGGGTGCCAATTCTTTGCCCGGCAGACACATGTGCCAGCCCAAGCCTTGCAGACGATCCCCATCACTTGGCCGCTTGCGCTTGGGGACTTGATCCGTCGGGCCCTTCAAGAAAGCGCCCGGGCTTTACTCATCTCCTAGTCGCGTGGATAAATTCACCAAGTGGATAGAGGCTGCCGGTCGTGAACGCCACGCCTGCGGTACAAGCACCATCTTCTTCCGCGACATCATTTTTCGGTTCGGAGTCCCCAACTCTATCATCACCGACAACGGAACGCAGTTCACGTGAAAGGAGTTCTCGAGTTCTGCGACGACTTCAACATCCGTGTCGATTGGGCAGCCGTGGCCCATCCGCTGACTAACGGCCGTGTCGAACGTGCAAACGACATGATCCTTCAAGGACTCAAGCCACGGATCTTCATCGGCTCAAGCACTTCATGGGCGATGGGTGGCCGAATCGCCTCCGCCCTCCGGAGCTCGGACCACGCCCACCCGAGCGATCGGGTTTACACTGCTCTTCATGGTGTTCGCTACCGGCCGCCTTGCCAACAGACCGAATATGGCGCCCAAGACTACAAGCCTTCGATGAGGCTCGAGGGCTCGCCGCAACAAGACGCCATCGACCACTCGACGAGGCACATGACGGGCCATCCTACGATCACCAAATATCAACAAGCTCGCGACGCTACCATACCGCTGTGTTCGAGGGCGATCCTTTAACGCCGGGCGACCGTCCTCGCGCCGAATCCAAACCAAAGAAAGACAAGCACAAGCTATCACGCTCGAAGGCCCCTTCACCGTCGTAGAGGTTCTCCGACCTGGCACCTTTCGACTCAAGGACGCCGACGGTCACATCCTTCCCAACGCTTGGAACATAGAAAAGTTAAGGCGATTCTATCCCTAAACTCTTTTCTTTTTCCCTGGCGTAGTCTTTACCTTTATCTTTCCGAGCACCTGGTCGCCCTGCGACGCTCGGGGGCTGCCCCTTGGTGCCCCCGTTCAGGCCACCTCTAGTCGACGTTTATGCGGGTCGGTGACCTGACTAACCATAAGGTCAATCCCGAGCGGTAACCCTCTCGACCCAAGCGTTACGACCTCGCCCGGCCGCTATGGTTGCTAAAGAGCGCCGCGGAAGAAGGAAGTGCCCGAGTGGAGTGACCTTTAGTCACCATGAACACTCCTCCCGCGCAAACTCGGCTAGCTCGCGCTCATGCGGTCGGTGACTGACTAACCATAAGGTCAATCCCGAGTGGTAACCTCTCGACCCAAGCGTTACTACCTCGCCCGGCGGCTATGGTTGCTAAGTAGCGCTTGCGAAGAAGGAAGTGCCCGAGTGGAGGACCTTTAGTCGTCCGAACACTCCTCCCGCGCAAATTCGGCTAGCTCACGTGCTTGTGCGGTCGGTGACCCGACCGTCACGAGGTCCTCCCTGCTTGTAATCCTCTCGACCCAAGTGCTATGGCCTCGCCCGGCTATGGTTACGACACTTGCGGAAGAGGAAACGCCTGTGGAGCCATCTTTTGTCGGTCAGAACACTCCTATCCTCACAAGTGCGCATAATCACGAGTGACCAAGATTCCTATCCTCTTAGCCCTCTCGGCAACCCGACCCACGATAAGTGACCTTTGTGTCCTTAGAGCTATGGCCGGTCAAACGCTCGCCAAAAACACAAAAGGGGCAAGGCGATCGAACTTGTTAACCTTAAAAATTGCTTGCGGGCATGATAGTCTTTACAAATTAAAAGAAGGTTAAATCTAACTGCTTTGTCCTTCCTCGAGGCGACTGCGGCGAGACGTGGTGGCGACCTCCGAGCGTCTGGCTCTACCAGAGCTCGAACACATCGATCTCTCCGCCGGTCCGGTTCCGGCGACGCCATCGCTACCACCGCGAGGTCAATACCATCGAGTGCGAGATGGTGTTGACCGCAGAGGAAGCTCAAGCGCCGCCACGGCAATCACCGCTTTCTCAACGCGCTCCAAACTCGGGCTAGCGAGGGCGCCAGAGCGCCGAGCTTGCCGCGCTCCAAGGACTGTGCGCGCAGACGTCCCGCCGCCTGCGAAGGGCCTCCAGCTCATGCGGCCACCACCGACCGTTTTCGGCAACCTCCGGGCCGCCAGAGCCACATCTGTGCGCGTGACCGCCTTCACACGGGCCATCTGGGCGCCCTTCCGTTCCTCAACCGTGAGGCCCAAGTTCTTCTGCGCCTGCTCAGATGGCAACGGCGCTGGGCGATCACGACTTACGAAAAGTGCCTGAACTAAATAAGAAGTTGAGACCCTTACGGCCGCGAGTTCGCCAGTTGCCGACATCTTGCTTGACCGCCTCGTGGAGGTCTTCAAGGAGGACAGATCCTTCCGAGCGGCCTCCCGCTCGAGCGGACTTCGGTCGGCCCTTCCGAGCTGGTCTCGCCGGTCTCGCAGACGGTTTGCTGCGCTTGCGTGGCCCTCGGGCGGTGGTGGCGGCATCCCTAGCGACGGTGGCCTCTGCCAAGGAGGACTCGAGCTCCGCCACCTTCATCCTTAGGGACTGGGCCCCCAGACGCTCATCGAAGAGAGCCTTAGCGGCCCCCTCAAGCTCCTAGCGGACCTTCGCCGCCTCCGACCGCCTCACGCTCAGCGCCTCTTGAGCTAAGCGCAACTCAAGCGCAAATGGTCGCGTTTTTCCACGATACCGCCTACCGGCCGTCCGAGCAAGCTCGCAGATGTCGCAAGGTGATGACTAATCGTTAGTCTCACTGCGCAGACGTCGAATTTTATAAGTTGGGTTCTTTCGCCAACTTACTGTGATCGACGGCTTGACTCCCACCATCGCGCCCAACGCCTACCGGAAGATTCTGATAAAGAGTCGCCCCTTCGACCCGGCTCCATCTCCGCTTCGACGCCCGAATGCCTTCATCAAGAGCGACCCACTCGCTCTCTTCTCGCCGCCACCGACCCGACTCGGGGCCTCTCTCGGCAGCTGGGCCTCGGTCGTCGCTCGGGTGGCGCTACCCGCCCGAGCACCAACGGCAACGATGGTAGGATTGGTCCCCAGGTCCTCGGCGACCTCCACCGCGGGACCTCGGTCGGACACCTCCCTGGGCGGGGGTCGGGCACCTCGGGCACCGATCTTGTCTCGGGCGGCACGATCGCCGGCGGCGCCGCCATCTCTTCCTCCGCAGGGATGACCACATCGGACGGCGGTGTCCCCAATCGAGGCGTCGAAAGCTCCTCGCCAGCCTCGACCTCATGGGCAGGCGTGCCCTCGGTCGCCAGCACCACGATCGGCGCCGACCCGATCGGCGCCTCTGGAACTTCCTGCGGCGTTGTCCCTTGCGGAACCGCCACGAGACACGCCACGGTCACACCAGTATAGGCGCTGCACGTGGCAAAACTCTAAAAAGCGGTTCGAACGACTTTTCTGCAAAAATGTTTGAACAAAAGAAAAGAAGTACTCACTGAGCCGAGCGGGTACGCGGCAGGCGCGCTCTCTTCATCGGTCCCCCTCCGAGGGGCAGATCTGCCGGTCGCTTCCTAAGGTCGCTTCCATCGAAGGCGAACGATGGCGGCGATCGCACCCTCACCCGAGGCCCTCACCATCTTGTGCTCGTGGTGTTCCCCTCCGGCAGGTCCATGACCGGATCACCGTCGGTCGGCGGGTCAGAAGGAAACCCACAAGACGCGCGGATCGGTGGTGCTTCCACTGCTGTCGGTGGAGGTTGCACCCACAGCAGTGGCCTCCGACACGTCCTCGCCGCGCGCGGCCCTCGCCGCGCGCTCCTTCTTCTTCTTCTTCCTCCTCTCCTCCTTCCGCTTCTTGCGGGAGGAGTCGAGCGCTGCGGCCTTCGCCCGGGCTGCCGCCCTCACCTCCTTGTCTCCCGGGAGCGGTGCCCGGGAGGACATGCCCAAGAGTCCCTAGAAGATAAAAAGCACTGGTCAGACCAGGCGTTAAACGCAAAGAAAAGAGGGGCGGGAAGAAGTCCGGCCGACCTACCAGATTTGGAGGGTGGGCCGCCGAGAATGGCTCTGGGTGGCCGCCTGCCGCCTCCGTGGCGCTTCCTCCCATGACGGCGGCCACCCGAGCTTCGACCTCCGTCGCGGCCAGCTCGGGCTCCGCCATCCTCATCCGGTCGAACGCTCCTCATCGAACAGGGGAGGGTCGGGTGCATGCGTGAGGTTGCACGCGCATCCCCATGAAGGCGCGACGACCACGCCCCGGTGAGCCCTTGCCTCCTTAGGGCCCCGACCGCTCCACGATCGTGGCCACCTTGTTCTTCTCTCGCTTTCGGCACGGTGGGCCCACTCCTCCCCGCCACGGAAGATTGCAGGTGAAGGGCGGCTATCTCCGACGCTACGAGCATAGAACCACCTCGAGCGCCACCCCTTGTTGGATGACTGCAGCTTGACCTCGAGGTACTCCGTGCTCCGGGCCAGAAGGCTGGAGGGCGAGCCACCAATGGCGCCGCGGCGTCAGGTCGGCTTGTCCTTCGAGCCTCGCTTGGAAGAAATGCCTCCACAACGCCCAACGCGGCTCGATTCCCAGGAAAGCCTCGTAAAGGGTGATGAATATGGCGATGTGGAGGACCCCGTTGGGGTTAAGATGGTGCGCCTCCGCTTTGTAATGGAAGAGCAGCCCCCGGACGAACGAATGCAACGGCAAGCCGAAGCCGCACTCGAAGAAAGAGGCAAGTACCACGACCTCGTCGTCCCCCGGCGAGGGGGCAGCCGCTCCCGTCGGCACCCTCCAACCGGGGAGATCTTGCGCAGGGAGGAAGCCCTTCTTCACCAAGCCAAGCTTGCGATCGCAGGCGAGCATCCGGCCACGACATCTTTGCGAAAGAGGCGACGAAAAGGTGAGGAGAAGAGAAGGTTGAGTTTTCTTTTCCTTGGCTCTTTGTTGATCTTTTTTGTCTTAGGGACAGGAGGCGAGGAAAGCAAGCAAGCGTAACTACTCAAAGCGCCCCAGCAACGTATATATAGAAGACGAGCAGGCGCCGACCGAACAGCGCCCGAGCGGCGGCGTCGTGCCCACTCACGCCAGCCTGGTAACTCCCGGTTTCCAATTCCACTCCGCATTTAATCCTGACAAAACGGCAGAGCCATAAAGCCGCCGCCCAGGGCAGTGTGTCCTAACCTCTCGGTCTCCGCCTTGAGGCTAGGACGGTTGCTCCGGGGCACGCGCGAGAGGCCCACTGGGCCGCTGCGGCCCCGAAACGGCAAAAAGCTCCGTGGCTTGCGCCGGGGGCCCAGCTAAAAGCTGCGGGTTCAAAAGGCCTACCCCACCAGATGGGCGTAAGGCCGCCCCAGCGAAACTTGAGCGAGGGGCAAGTATGAGGTGAGCCCCACGGTGGGCCCTCGGTTAGGTCGGCTGATGACCCAATCACCTCTACTCGCGTCCGAGACCATACTTCACACTCTCCTAGGAGCTCATCGATGAGCGACAGTCAGGTGCTACTGGGTCGGCGATCCACCTGTGGCCCATACGGATTGAGTAGAGAAAGGTTTTTATGGGTCGCCCCACGCAGGCCGGACACCCTACTCGGGACCGTTAAGCTCGGAAGGGTCCCCGGGGGACCTCCCAGGACCCACTCGGACTACCTATTATAAGCTCCACGAGCACGGCGTTCAAACCAACGCGGGTAAACGCGCGTCGCTCACCCCCTCCAGGTCCCACACCTGCGGATGGGGTATACGTGTGGGATAGACGGTGGCCACTCCTCTCGCAGCTCCCCTCGCCAAACGAGGACTCGGGATGGATGCCCTACGTCCAGCTACGACGTAAAACGAGCCTACGTCCAGCTACGACGTAAAACGAGCCTACGTCCAGCTACGACGTTAAACGAGCACTCGGACACCCGAACCTCGCGCAGAGGCATCGCGATCGCCCTTGCCGACCAAGGCACGGTCTAGCTACGACGTTAAACGAGCACTGGGACGCCCGAACCTCGCGCAGAGGCATCGCGGTCGTCCCTGCCGACCAAGGCACGGTCTAGCTACGACGTTAAACGAGCACTCGGACACCCGAACCTCGCGCAGAGGCATCGCGGTCGTCCTCGCCGACCAAGGCACGGTCTAGCTACGACGTTAAGCGAGCACTCGGACACCGAACCTCGCGGAGGCATCGCGTCGCCCTCGCCGACCAAGGCACGCGGTCTAGCTACTGGCGTTAAGCGAGCACTCGGACACCGAACCTCGCGGAGGCATCGCGGTCGCCCCTGCCGACCAAGACACGGTCTAGCTACGACGTTAAGCGAGCACTCGAACACCCGAACCGCGCAGAGGCATCGCGATCGCCCCGCCACCAAGGCACGGTCTAGCTACGACGTTAAACGAGCACTGGGACGCCCGAACCTCACGCAGCCCCTGCCGACCAAGGCACGGTCTAGCTACGACGTTAAACGAGCACTGGGACGCCCGAACCTCACGCAGAGGCATCGTGGTCGTCCCTGCCGACCAAGGCGCGGTCTAGCTACGACGTTAAGCGAGCACTCGGACGCCGAACCTCGCGCGAGGCATCGCGGTCGTCCCGCCGACAAGGCGCGGTCTAGCTACGACGTTAAACGAGCACTCTGACACCGAACCTCGCGCAGAGGCATCGCGGTCGTCCTGCCGACCAAGGCACGGTCTAGCTACGACGTTAAGCGAGCACTCGGACACCGAACCTCGCGCGAGAGGCATCGCGGTGCGCCCCTGCCGACCAAGGCGCGGTCTAGCTACGACGTTAAGCGAGCACTCGGACACCGAACCTCGCAGAGGCATCGCGGTCGTCCCCGCCGACCGAGCGCGGTCTAGCTACGACGTTAAACGAGCACTCGGACGCCCGAACCTCGCGCAGAGTCATCGCGATCGCCCCTGCCGACCAAGGCACGGTCTAGCTACGACGTTAAACGAGCACTCGGACACCCGAACCTCGCGCAGAGGCATCGCGGTCGTCCCTGCCGACCAAGGCACAATGCAAACTCATTACGAAGACATCCATAAAGGAAAAAGAGATTTCATTATAGGCCAACAGGCTCAAACTTCACACAACTTTGCAATATAGTACTCGACAGATACAAGAATAGTTACGCTACACTACGGCAGGACCTCCTCCGCGCCAAAGCCTTTTAACATCCGTACGGCATCGGCGGCACCGACGGCATGTTGGTAGGCCCTTGCCTGGTCAACGGGACGGCCGCCGCAGCTGCGGAACGGTACGCCGATGCGCCTCTTGCCGTTCAGCGACATCGACGCAGCCGCACCAACTATAGTCGGCGTCCTCGCGCCATCGCCTCTAGGAGGGCCCCCCTTGCAACCTCGAGTCTCGGGACGACCTCGGCAACAGATCGACGGCAAAGAAAGATCACGGCCGCAGCTTCTTCCTCCCGGTTCGCCATCGCTGATCGAACTCACCAAAGCTCACCAAAGGGTCTTCTTCTTCCCCGACATCATCACCAAAACCGAAGACTAAAGGGTGCCCGAAGCCATATCAAGAAAACAAAAGGATTCTCGTCTAAGGTTTATCCCTCAAACAAGCCATAGCGTCCTTATATACCCGGACGGAGGGAGGTTGAACGTCTCCAGAATGAATGCAAGCATCGGAAACGGCGCCCTCCACGTAACCCGGCGATCCCAAGACGAAGGGCAAGGCGCGCCCAGTCGTGCGCGGCATGCACAACGAGGTAATTCAAAGGCCTCGGCGGTTCGAATGCCCCAGGCAGAATTCCAGGGCAGCCGTCGGATGCGTTGGGGCACACCTGCCACAAATCGTTTGACCTAATCGGACGGGCCAACCACTCAGGCCCAGTCACCATTCTCATCCAAGATCAACCCCCGACCGAATCTGCCGAAATCACTCGGTGGTTGGGGCTCTCGACGAATACTTATAACAGGTACCTAACGCCCAAGGTGACCACCGGCGGCCTCAAGCACACTCAAGCCCAACAGCCGCTTCCGACCACTCACCGACCGAAGCACTGCAAGGCCACACGGACTTCCTTCCCGACCGACCGAGGGAATGTCTTCACTGCGGGCTCCCGACCCCGCCACGAGACATCCCTTCCGACCGACCAAGCGGGGCTCCCGACCGCAGCAGTCGGGATCCCTTGACTCCGATCATGCCAAGACAACCTCGCCAAGGGTCGCGTGTCGAAGCCTCTACCGGACAACCGCCACGCACTCTGAGAACGGGTCAATCAAAGTGACTATACAAGGGCAAGTGGCTCCTTCCCGGAGGGTTTAATGACCGACCAAGTCATGCTCCCGACCCCATCACCGGTCGAATACAAGATTTAAGACACGCCCTCCCGAGGTAACACCCACGCCAGCGCGACAACGCCAACACCGTAAGGTTCGCAGAGGCGTGTACGCCGCTTCGGGAAATACCTAATCGCCTCGACCGACTAAGCTACCGACCCAAGATGGGCAAGGCGAGCGATGATCGACCAAGTAACGAAGACCGGCTCCTAGTGTAGGTCGTCTCGTCCTCTCCCAATTCTCGATGTAACTGCCCCTTCCTTTCGTATAAAGGAGGCGGGAACTCCGTAAGCGAGGCGAGCGCCATCAAACCCATCTCGCTAAATCATTGGCACTCGCTTGTAAACTTTGTGCGATCATCCAGATCAAGAGAATACAACGCCACCACACGAACAGGAGTAGGGATCTTCGGCCCGAACCAGTATACATCTTGGACTTCTGAGTCTAACCATTCAGGGAGTGGAACACGCGACCCCTTAGACTTACAAATTTACTTGCCGGTGCTCGAAACGCCGACAGCAGTACACGTGCGAAAAGATAAGGCTGTGTTCGGTGACGAGTTAGCGACGGTGCGGCAGCCGGCAACACGTGGTGGTGTGGTTCCAAATCTGGCATCAGCGGGAGGTGTATGGTCCCACTGTCTACCAGCCATCCCGTCGGTGTTGACGCTCCACCACCACTTTCTTCGTCTTCCTCTTCACCGATGTTCTTGAGATGCATTATTAGTACCAAGATCTAGTCATCTTCGCTGCCGCGCTCTGTGAGGAGGCCTGGATCACGATGTCATTGCCGATGCTTTTCCATCCCCCGAGCACAACGTCGTCAGATCCACCACCCCCGAGCCCATCATTGCCCGTCTTCTTCCTCATTGACATCTCCAAGGTGCTCCACGTCAGTACACCATTCCACAGAGGTGTTTCCCCTTGACTTCTACCATGCCACTATCCATGCACTTACACCATCTTTATCACCGAGGTGCACCGCCTTTGTTCACCTGTCGCCTTATGCATCTCCCTCTTCTTCCTCGTCGAGGTGCATAATAGGTCATGTTGTCATCGACTCTGGTGTACCACCCATGATGTCAGTGTGCACTGCTTGGTACATCCCCTCTATCATGCGCCCGAGGTGCTCCACCCATGCCTGTGTGCTCAGATCCAATGCACCGTGTCCATCGTCTTCATCGATGGTGCACCTCCATCGATGTTCCTGAGATGCTCCATCCTCACCTCCCTATGCACTGCCGACCAGGGTTCCAAAAACCGGTGAAAACCGCTCGAAAATCGTAGTTTTCAACTTTACCGCTGCGGTTCAAAATCCAAAACCGCTCGGTAAACCAGTCTAATTAAAAAAATTAATTTTTTTAACAAAAATTGACAAAATTTATGCGTTGAAAACCGCTCGAAAACCGTTGAAAAACCACGGTTTTCGATTTTTTTTATTTTTTTCAATCTTTTTTGATTTCTTAACCCTTCGGTTTCTGATGGTTTTCGAGCGGTTTTTGAAACACGAATTTCGAACTAATTTGCTAAAAACTGTTTTTGAACCCTGCTGCCGACATCCTCAGTGCACCACACTCGGCACAGCCGTCAACGTTGCAGAAAGGCCTATACCGTGTCTTTCTATCTACTAGTATAGTGCTTGTGCTAACGCTACGACGGCAGTACACCCGCTTATCAATTAAATGAGAAGATAAGTATGAATACAACACTTAATAATAAAAGAGAAATTTAGAATTTTAAATGAATTCTAAATTTAACTCTACAATGCAAATACAACCACGCCAAGCAAGAAGAGGGAAGGCGGGGTGGCGGCCGATCATGATGGGTCGGCCTTGGTGCTTGGCGAGATCACTGCACCGGCGCTGGGGAGGAGTCACGGTTCGCGGTGAATTTCAGGGAAAGATGACGGTGATGGCTTAGGTTACCTCCAAAATCCGGCGATCTTTACAAGAGCGAGCACTTGGGGATTTACGCAATGCGATGGGGTGGAGGAGAGCTCGTCGGCTTTATAGCCCGAAACAAGCATATTTATGGAAACCATAATTTGGGATCAAATCAGTTGGGAGGAAATTTTGGCAATAGAGCACGAAATTTGGGAAATTAACACCATAGATGGAAAGAGGAGATTTGGTGCGGGATTGATGGAGCTTTGGAGCTTCTTTCTTGCTTTAATGGAGGAGGGAGAGAAGAAGCTTCTCAGTGCTGGTGCACTAGAAGAAGCTACTGGTGAGTTGCCTTCATTTTTTTAAATATAGAAGGATTTTTGAAAAGATAGCACATTAGGTTAAAAATTCTCAAAAAACTTTCGATTATTTTGTACTTAATAAAATTATTTTAAAAAAATTAAATTATAAATTTGTCGAGAAGCACATGTAGCGAGGTCGTGACCAAAGAACCTCGCCAGATCGGCAAAGCCACCGATGGCGACCGTGGAGCCATTGCGAGACTGCGTTCTCCGCCATGCCGCCCATCTCCGGTTTCCTTTTCCCAAGACATAATGTATGGTCCTTTCCTTTTCGGGACGTTTGTTTCCTTTTCCTTGATTCCGGGACATTTGTTTCCTTTTCCTTGTTGATCTTTGGAGGTGAGGAAGGTGCATTGTAGGCCACAGAGATGATTTCGAAAAAATATGGAAAAATAAACTGCGCTCGCCGACCGCTGGATCCGCAAGGAAAAAAAGATAAAAATTAAACAGTGCTCGCCGACCGCGGGTTTCGCGAGAAAAAATAGAAAAAAATTAAGCAGCACTCACAGACCGTTGGTTCCTT
The DNA here is from genome assembly GCA_036346275.1 of Otatea glauca. Classification (NCBI taxonomy): domain Eukaryota; kingdom Viridiplantae; phylum Streptophyta; class Magnoliopsida; order Poales; family Poaceae; genus Otatea; species Otatea glauca. The sequence continues at coordinate 6,987,173 of CM070718.1, read as the reverse complement.
AGATAAAAAATGGAAACAAAAATTCAGCGCTCTCCGTGCGCTGAAATTAAGCTCTATGGGGCTAGATCCATAAAAAAGTCTCGAGAAGGGTCATATTCGAAAAAAAATACGATCACAATGCCAGGACAATAAAAAATTCAAGTCTTGTTTCCTTGCATGCGGATCCTCCCTGTTTATTTCCTTGTTTGATTCACCCTCCTTCCAAATATGTAGTACGTACAATTTTGGCCAGTAAAAAATTCAAGTCTGGTTTCCTTGCATGCGGATCCTCCTTATTTATTTCCTTGTTTCATTCGCTCTCCTCCCAAATATGTAGGTGGGGGAGGTCTGTTGTGGGCCACAGGGATGATTAGACACACTAAACAATGGCCATTGGATGTGGGTGAGTAAAACTGAGGAAAGATCTGAGACGTTCATTTTGATGAATGCAAGTTTCTGGGGACGTTTTGCTGGGTGCACGAAATTGGACTATCTCTAATAAGGTGCATTATTTAGGGTGGACGTAGGAAAAATTGCTTAGGTGCATTATAAAGGGGTATAGATTCATGCATATTTAATTGTACATCTGTATGTGTGTACTCCCTAGATTAGATGTACTTCACTATATACGGTAGTCTATATATGGTACTGTAGTATAGTGTTTTTGAGTCCATGTATTCTACAAATTGTAAATTTTGAATCAACACATAGGTGGCCGGCAAAAATGCTCATTAGGGCTTGAATCAAAATTTCTTCGATTACAGTAGTTAACAAGTTTAAAATTGAAATGATTTTATTTGGACCGAAAAAAGTTAATGTTCAATCGTCTTCTAGATGCAACACATGCAACTAGATGCTTCTCTCCTTGTTCACAAAGTGCAACACATGCACAATGTAGAGGAGAGGCTCGCACTAGCTCAAGAGAATGCAAATCAACACCAAAGAGATTCTACACTAGAAACTCTAAATCAATTTCTTCTCAAATCATTCAAATATGGCTCTATGAGCTCTTGAGGTTTCGCTCTCACAAAAATACCTCAAATGGGTGCTAGAGCAGCAGCAAAACTCTCGCTCGAGCCCTTTTATAGCCTCTCAAGAAAACTAGCCGTTGGAGGCAAAATGCCCAAAAATCATGGCCCTAGGCTCAATGGTCAGTTTTGTGCATTAAAAACACCGAAAACTAGCTGTTGCTATAGTACCCCCGGTGTTACTGCCCATCTAGGACCGGTAGAACCGGCCATTTCAACGAAAAAACATCTCACTGGTGGTCATCGCCTGTGTGACGATCCACATAATTAACCCAGGATAACAACAACGTCCTTACCATTAATCTTGAGTTAATTACACTGATCTAGGCATATTAGCTAACAAAACATCGAGCGGGCCCGATGTTTTATTAGTTAATACACCAATTCAGAGTGTTACAACAGAACACTAATTAGAGACTTAAAGGAATTTATTACATTCCAAACACACAATACCACTTTACAGTTTTTCACCTGTCTTATTATATAATTTACAACAAAAGCTTAATATAACATTTATTCTAAAGTATACCCTAGAGAATGAGGGCCTCTGTTGTAGGGACCACTACTCCATCCAGTCCTCTGAGTAGTCCTTCGCCTCTTCATCACCTTGATCCTGCAGGTGACCATCCAACTCCTCCTCATCGATGTATCCATAGCAATCAGAATCTAAGAAAAGAGGGAATTACACAAGGGTGAGTACAAAGGTGTACTTAGCAAGCATTAGTAACAATATGCATTTATGAATTTTATAATCCGGAACCATCACTGGTTCCATTCCACAAATCCATACCTCAAGATCAAATACCCAAAATAGGTTTTATTAAGAAAATCTTGTATTTTGATTTTTATTAGTAAAATTTCTACTAGCACTCGTATATGAGGCAGATTTAACTTCTGTAGCCTCCAATCCAGGAGACATGCATGAATTCATGATTTTAACCCTGCGCAGGTTTTGTATCACTTTACCCATAGCGAACCTGACCGCAATCAGGAACCCAGAATGTTTATCACTATTCTGGTATTTATAATCTCCAACCCTGGTCTCTTCCAGTTGTACTCTATACTGATTCGATGGTATTAAGATATGGGATGGCCAATTGTACCCCTTCTCAAAATCGACAGTACTCATATCCCCTGACCACCTACCAGTTATGCTACAACACGAATCAGTGGTGCAAAAACATTGGGATAGCTAGTTGATCTCCATCACAACATCTGTAGATACTCATGTCATGGCTTTAAAATATAGCACTAAATAACCAACACTGATTATTATTCGTGCCCCTCACTGGGCCTTCGGCATATCCCAACTTCACACTTACTTACCCAATGTGGAGATCAAACACCATCATAGGACAATCTTTTCTAGTCGTTTCCACACACTATGGTTGATACGATTTAATATGGCTCATTACCCGAGTGTAGTGGTTTTAACCTTATGTCAAAACCCCTGTAGAGGGCCCCTCCAGCAATGTTCACACATGGCACCCTCTATCCACCACATATTTACCTCACTCCGACTTCACCTGTCGGGTTTACCAGCATCCAACAACCGATTTAGATTTTTCTTAAATCAACATTTTATTATGCACCAATGATACCACATATATTCCAAATAATTCATTAATATCAAATTTAGCATGATGATGGATGCTTGCCTGGATTTTGATTGAAATAAGCGTCTTCACCTGTTTGTTGATCCGTGGTTCAATTAGATTTAATTCCTAAAATTATATAAATGCCATATTTAGTGACAGATAAATTTTACATGTGTTTAAGGTGCCCAACCTGCACTTCTTATTATTCTGAGATTTATAAAATTTACGTTGAGATTTTTAGGACTTTATTTGATTTTATTTTACCGCGCTTTATTTAATAGTTCGACCGAGTAAAATTACCGTTTTTAATGGATTTCAATTGATTCAAGTGATTTTAAATCTTGTATAAATACAAATAATTTTTATTTTTGCTAATTTACTAAAATTTAAATTTTCTAGTTTTTGTTTTTTTCCTCTTATATTATTTTCCTGATACGTCATTAGATGCAGTCGTTTTACATGTTTATTAACGTATGAATTGCGTTGTGATTATTTTTTGCAGCTAATTTGTCAATTTTACACGTTTTTAGAAAATTTTACTATATTTCCTATTTTTCCTTTTCTTTTTCTTCTTCCTTTTCTTTCTTTCGTTCTTTCTCTTGCTCTTTCTCTCTCGTCCTTTCCTCATTCACTGGTTCCTTGTCTGCTCTCTTTCTCACCTCCGATTTGGGAAGATTGGTTGGTCTTCCCTAGCTTCAACGCTTGCCGCTGCCACCCTACTGATGTTGGTGCCTTCCCAGGTTGTCGTCGACTCGCTGGCCGCCACATCTACCTCTCGAGCTCAACCTTGCCTGCGCCTCCCCACACGAGGCCGAACCTGGCCTGTCGCTTGGGCTACCGCCTCCTCTACCTCTCAAGCTCAACCTGGCCTGCGCCTCCCCGCACGCGGCCGAGCCTGGCCTGCCGCTTGGGCTACCGCCCTCTCCCTCTCTCTTTATGTAAGATCGAGAATGCCGACTAGAGGGGGGTGAATAGGCGGTATTAAAAATTTCTTCTCTAATTAACAATCGCCTAAGTCAAAACCTAAATGATGAGCGAAAGCGATAAACTAAGATTTTGATAATTAAGGCCTAAATCAACTAGGCTCAGTAAGTGCACTAACAAATTATGTCTCTGACAACAATTTGCAATCCTAAAGACAAGTAATCAATCAATTTAATTCTATGAATATAAATTACTTGAATATAAAGAATAGAATGCAAACACAAGAGACACGATACTTTTTACCGTGGTGTTCGGAGATTTGCCGGTCTCCCCTAGTCCACGTTGAGATAAGCCCAAACGAATTGGACCGGCTCCACGAATTGAGCACCCACCTCGAATCCACTAATGATAGCTGCTTTTTCCTCCCGGGTAGGTGAGCTCCAACCTTCACAAACTTTGCCGAGGCTTCTCACAACCTCCGTTCAGGACTCCCGCGCAGGATGCTCTATGCCGTCTAGGAGACGGCAACCTCCAAGAGTAACAAGTCAAGCACTCCGGCTTGAACTTCACCTAGTGCAACACGTGCACTCCGGTGACCTCCTAAGTGCAACACATACACTAGGACTCAAAAAAATTCAATGGCCAGTATGACTGGAGACCACCCGGTCATACCGCTGGCTGGTATGAACGGAGGTGGTCCGGTCATACCGCCTTACCTCAGCGCCAAAAACACCCTCTCTGGAAAATGCACACCGGGGAGGCGCTGGTCACACTGCCGGTAGGTATGACCGGAGGGGGCCCGGTCATACCGCCACCACTGACGAAAGTCCAATTTCGTGCGATCTTTTCTCCAAATCACAAAGATCACATTATTTTAGTTATTTGAGGTTCACCATATGAACACAATACTATGCAAAACACATTTGCACATGTTAATCACATACTCCAAATAATCTCATTAAACTCCAATTTATTAGCAAAACACAATCGCAAATAAACCACAAACCTATGCGATCAACCCTCTAGCCATGTAAGGATCAACACATGATCCCGACACTTTGCAAAACACATTTGCAAATGCCAACACATGCTTTAGGATTGAAACACATAACTCCTAGTTCATTTGCAAAACACATTTGCAAATAACGAAATCAATCACTTAAAAACACATCTTGAGCCATGAGATGATCAACATATGATCCCAACATATTGCAAAACACATTTGCAAATGCTTATCTCATGCTCCAAGATACGAATCAATAAACTCACATTTTAGAAAAACTCATTTTGCAAACACAAAGCATAATCCTTTCTTAGCCTTGTCATGATCAAGTCACAAGCTAATTCTCCAATGCATGAGCTCTCCATTTGCAACACATGCAAATACCTAGCTTCATGCAAACAACAAACATTTAAAGCCAAATGCTTGAGCTCTCTTTTTGCAACTCATGCAAATCTTAGCTCCAAGCAAACCACAAATCAAACTCAAGCGCATGAGCTCTCTATTTGCAACACATGCAAATACCTAGTTTCATGCAACCACTTTAAACCAAATTGCTTGAACTATCTCCTTTTGTAGCACATGCAAAACTTTGCTCCAAGCAATACCAAAATAAATTGAGAATTCAAATAAGAAGCAAGCACGAACTTCTCCTATTTGCAACACATGCAAATCAAGGCATCAGGCAAAAACCAATGCACGAGCTTCACCCATTCGCAACACATGCCAAATGGCTAGCTCCATACAAAAACCGATCAAGAGAGTGAGCTAGAGTAAACCGGATTAAGTTCATCAACACATGATGAAGCTCAAGCAAAAAGACTCAACCCCTCTTAATAGTACGGCGATCTAAACTAGACACTCTAGCCTATCTAGTTATACCTTCACCACACGTGATCCCCTTTGGGGCTTTTAGATCTTCAATCATCTCTCGGGATCGCAATCCATCTTCTCTTTTTGTTCATCAACACATGATGAACTCCCCTCTAGATCTTCCCTCTCTTCTCTTCACTTTGGGATTCTCCTCTTGAAGCTCATCAACACATGTTGACTTCTTCTTTTTCCCGTTTCTTTATCACCGTTGGACTCAACCTATTTCAAACTCAATGAAAATATTAGTCCAACAAACACGGTTGTCTCAATTATCAATTGCACTCCATTAACACATAATGGATGCCCCCAAGATCGATTGAGCACAAGCCAAATCAATTTGAATGATTAAATGTGTCTTGAGTACTTTGATGCAACTAATGCTTCATTATACTCAAGAAATTTTCGTTTGTCCTTAATCAACAAAGAATACTATCAACACATGATGAAGAGTTTTTTAATTGATTGAAAGACAACCGAACTCAATTTAAATTTCATTTAAATTGACATGAGTATATAAAGTAATAATCCAATATGTTGGAGTGATGGAAATGGATCAATACTTTTGAGGACATCAACTATAGAATAAACTTCATTAAATATGTGCATATAAACAATTGAACTTGAATCAATATGCACATAATCAATCTTAGATAGCATTTGAGTTTATTTTATACTTGCATGAGTATACTAGAACTACACAAGTTATATATATACTCAATGGATTGTTTCAAAGTCTTGATCCTATGTATTATTTGGCAAGAGAATATGGATCAATACTATTGAAACATCAGGTTAAATCATAAAATCCCCCTAGATGTGTGCATTCATACAATATATGGAATTGAAAACATAATACACATCTTTAATATATAAGCAATGCAAGAGTTCATCCCTTAACTTGATTCCTAAGTATGCATTGAAATAATAGAGTGAATATGAGTGCATACCTTGGGTTTTCCATTTTCCATCCAAATATGAGACCAATAAGAATAAAGCTCACTAGACATGTTAGTCTCATAATGATTAGATTTGTCATTAAACAATGATTAAGCATTAATCTAAAACCAATCACCAAAACCAATGGAACTTAAACTTACACCTTGCTGGCCTGGCCCCTGGTGATAGGGGGTGGCCCGATCTTGCGATGATGAATAAGATAATTTTTGTGCAATCTTCATACCTAATAACAAGCAAGCACTCTTTATTAGGTAGTACAAAATTCTCGTGAAAATATAACAAAGATTGCTTAAGAAAATGATTCACCTGTTGATATTTGATGCGGCTTAGTAATTCTTTCCAATTAATTATAATATTAATTTTTGTGGGACAATTTTTGAAATAGGACAGAAAATTAAAACTAATCTAGGGGTAGAAATTCGTCACCACTCAACCATACTCTGATACCAAGATGATAGGGGGGTGGCCCGATCTTGCGATGATGAATAAGATAACTCGCACCCGTGAACCTTGACGAATACTGGCGTTAACCACCCTCTCGATACGGCAACCTGTGACACGTGAATTCGCCCAAGAACACGCTTCGATCCTCGCCTACTTGACCATGTGAAAGTATACGCATGTTTTCTTACAATCACCTCGAAAAAAGTTGCAAGAACAACGGTGATAATTTCATATTGGAACTCCCTATTCTAATAGGGGCATTGGAATACAAGCCATAGAATTAAGAGTATATCTTTAATCTAAAAATTCGAGGTTACCTTTACAATGAAGGGAGTACACATATATATACACATATGAGAGGGGGTGTGAATAGTATCTGTGATGAACAGTACTTCCTTTCTTTCTTCTCCTTCCTTCCTTCTTGTTTCTTTCGTTTCTTCTTTGACAGCATATATGGAAGGAGATGGAGGGTTATATAAACAGTGCATGCAAATAGTATTTTCCACGTGGCTTCCGTCCTCCCTCGTCTCCCACTGGGGTCCACCATAATACATTCACGCAATTTGGCTTCAATATTAATTTTTGTACAATCTTCATACCTAATAACAAGCAAACACCCTCTATTAGGTAGTACAAAATTATCGTGGAAATATAACAAAGTTTGCTTAAGGAAATGATTCACTTGTTGCTATTTTATGCAGCTTAGTAATTATTTCCAGTTAATTATAATATTAAACCAGAGAGTAATGGATGTGTGCATATCCGCATCACCTAGCGCGAGTGGCCATGCCCACTGGGCCGCCACCTCCTATGCCTACCTCGGCCACTTCTACCAGCTGTGCTGTGCACAGGCTCGCGCCCCCAGTCCCAGTTGTGGCCTTGCTGACCTAGTCAGGCTCGCGCCCCCAGTCCCAGTTGTGGCCTTGCTGACCTAGTCTCATGTGCGTGCGCATGCATGCGGCTACGCCTGATGGGCCGTCGCCTTACCCCCGGGTCCACCCTCGTCGAGCCCCTCATGGTCGCCTGAGTTCTCCTCCCTTCGGCCTAGGCTGGCTCTGGACCAGCACTATCGCTGCTCAACTTGGCCAGTCTCATGAGCTCCCTCTTCTGCCCTCTGATTCCTCTATACCTAGGGTTTGGTACCCCTGGGTCATTCTATGATTATTTCCTGATTTCAATATCTTTATTGTATTCCGTGCTACATGGTAAAGGTGAGGTTCTTGGGTATGTGATGATTATCCTGGTTGTTGCATGGGTTGGACGGTGCCGCATCGATATCATTAACCTACCGTGCACTGGGGAAACATGTGCGGATTTTGGAGACGCACGGCACAACCCTCGTGCACTAACTACTGAGACCAACTAGTTACTCTACTACCATTTTCATTTGCTACTTCACTTTCACTACTGCTATGGCTATGATAATTCTACTCGGATAATGTGAAGATGGGCGAATACATGTGGTCAAGAAATACAAATGCAGTGCAAGAGGTGAGGGTTGGTGTTGGTGATGAGGTTGCAGAGGTGGCTGTGCTCCTCTTGTGGCTCTGCCCTTGTGCTCCTTCTTTTGTTGCTCTTCTGGCTCCTGTGACTCCTTGTGGCCTCCTAGCTCTTTAGGGCCTTCTAGTTCCCTTTTGCTTGCTCACTGGTTGAGCTTGAGCTTCTGGCTCTTGGTCGTGTGCCTGACTGATGAGTTTGTGTGTGTTGGGAAGGTTGGCTACTTGTGAGTTCTTATGTTGGATGCTCCTGAGGGTTTTGGTTAAATGCCTAAGGCTTGCTGGCTTACGAGTGGATTATCTTACGAGTGGATTATCTGGACTAGTGTGCTGTCCCTTAAGCACAATGTCTTATATATATCCCATTTGACTGTGCTCTATTTACTATTTGACCAAGGGTAAATTTTTTTTCTACTGTGCGGTATTTTCAAAATACGTGTGTCTACGGCTTAAAATAGGTTTGTATAATTGCCGAATGATGGTAATTAAATCGCGAAAGGTGCCGGTTGAGCCCCAGACGAATCTAGTACCTCAGTGAGCGATACCAATTTATACTAGGCTGATGGAAATTCTAACTTTAATTTAATTTATTTAATTTCTTAATATTAATTTATTACTTTTACTGATGATTGCAATTTTTATTGATACGCAGGTTAGCGAAAGAAATCCGACGCAAGAAGGTTTTAGAAACTTGCAGGATTTTTATTTCTGGTGTTGCAATTATTCATTCTTGTAATTGGCGTTGTAATTTATAATTTACCCATTTAATTGATCAGAGATGTAACTATTTAATGTATACAATTAATCATTGATGCTTAATTTTACTTATTGACTGCAAAATTATTTTTAATACTGCTAGTTAGGTTCATAATGTTCATGGTTGTTTCAGCCCGTCTCCTCACCCTCCTCGCGATCGTCGCCCTCTGCCTCGGTAGTCGCCTGCCGCATCCTTGCCCTCCTCCCGACCGTTGCCCTTCTCCTTGCGATCGGCACCCTCCTCCTGGGCTGTCGCCATCCTCCCGCTACTTCTGGCCGTCACGCTCCTCCCGATCGTCTCAAAAGGCCAACAAAAAGCGACAACCGGTTTGCCAAGCGACTCAAAGAAAAGCTATAGCCGTCAGCCACAGCTACTTTACATATCAGCAAACCAAAAACAGCTTTTCAGCACAATCGCACTCCTCAAAATAAACCCCTGTAACACATGTGTACTGTATCTTGAATATGAAGCGGATGGTTCAAAATTCAAACCACTACCGTAGAGAGACGGAGGGAAGGAGGTCAGGAGGTGAGAGTGGTGGGCCTCGCTTGTACTTTATTTGTCCTATAATAAGTGCTTAATCCATCTCTCTGATTCCCTCAGATCATCTAGAGTCAGGAAACATAAAAAGGTTTCACGAATCTTGACGTGTATTGTGTGGCTGTGATAGCGGGTGCAGGTGAAAGTGGGTGTAGATATTCCGAGTCCAGTGCTCAGCAGGTAGGAAAATTACAAGTCTTCAATAATAAGCCTGCACAATAAATGGTTCCATGAATCAATTAATGCAGAGTTGTTCCTAGTTGAAATTGTATGCACAAGAGGGGAGGTCGTTTTAGGGATTGAATGACAAGGGGTGGGGCAGAGCTCATCCTTGCAAAGGAACAAAACACATGCTGACACGGACATTTATCAACTCCGGTGATCTACGCCTCCACCAAATCCATTTTTTTCAGTTGGATCCCTCCCTCCCTTTGGAACAGAGATATCAGGTGCAGTTGCAACTATAACTACAATAAGCAACTATACTTGATCTAAACCGTCTATTTTCAGATCTAATGACCCAGATTCTTGTGCTACAGAGCCAATATGCTATCGTAAAAATGCTGCTACACTACCTCACAAGATCTGAGATATCCATCTTAGGATCTTGTTATGGTTAGCACAGGAAACCTGTTCCCTTCCTTGGTATATCTTCGTGTGTCAATTTGCCCCAACTGCTCCAATAAATGCACATTGAATGGCTATCTCTATCATCTCCTTTCTTCCTCCCAAAAGGACAAGGATAGGAAAATTAAGCTATAGAGTACTTGCTAGTTGCTACTCATGTGGATGGCAAAGAGATGTACATCATGTACGAGTACTACCCATTACTGGGGTATTTGGCATGCTAAGAATGGTGATTTGGGAGTTATTTGCTGCACGTAATCATTACTTCCTGTAAATATGGTTGCACGTAGCTATTCCTGGACAAGTATATCTGCACGTACCATCAACATGACGTGAACTGGTAGTATTACAATTTAAAGACATGTTCGGTACGTAGGAATTTTGTAGGAAACAAAGCAATTTACTTATTCAAAACCTCGTTAATATTCACTCGTTCCAATCGAGGGGTAAAAACCTGTACGCTTTATTTGGATGGACGGGAATGCGGGATAACAATGCCGTGAAGTATCTTTCAAAATAGAAAGAAGCTCGTATAACATTCCAACTATGAAACTAGATATTTAAGTCTTCGAGCTTTGTAATTTAGTTTAAATAACACAATAACCTGATTTTGTATGATGATATTATCTATGTGGCGTAATAAATAGACGATTTTATCACGTAGGACAACACACTGGTCAGGTTGGGTCGTATGGGGGCTTTTTTTCCCTCATCGAGCTCATAGCCATGCTTCTATAGTTGTCGGCCCCTTTAACTCTCTCCTTCTCTGTTTTGATTTGGGGGAGAAGCCCCTGTATGTTCTATCTATCATTCATATAAATTTATCCAGCATATCGTCCTACATAGCAAAATGGTTTAGTTATCACACCACGTAGATAATAAAGCTCTTGATTTGACAATTCAAAATTGGACAAAGGTTTTTTAACAAGAAATCGATATTCAAAATACTATTATGATAAACTGGGTCATGCTATTATTTAAACTAAATTGTAAAGTTTGGTTTTATAGTTTAGCCGAACTTGGAAGGAAAAGTTGAAGGTGTTATATAGGCTTTTTCGTTCAAAATAAGTATTTTACTGGGCTTCTCACCCGGCCCATCCTACTGTACACAACCCAAGGGAAAAGGCCCAAGAAAAAGTGCCCACATTCCACACACCACGAGGCACGAGCCGAGTCCCCACTCCGCCGTCCACTCCCACGCACCCTCGCAGCCGCCCGCGCGCCGGCGCCGAGCTCTCGCCGATGACCACCGCGCCGTTCGTATCCCCCTCCTCCTCTCGGCTGTCCTCCACGCCGGCCTCTCCAGTCCCCAAATCCTTGGGGAGGTCCAGGACTGGGGTCTCCCTCCCCGCTCGGCCTTGCGGTTTCTCGCTTAGCCTGCGGTCGCCTGTTATGGCCGCTGCCGGCGTCGGCGGGAACGGCTCTCCGGCCGTGCCCGAAGACTCTGCTGGTGGTTATTAGACTTTTATTCATTTTTCTGCTTCGTGTATGATTTGTTGCCCTGCTATGCTCAACAACTCCACCGTTGTTCAGCTTCTCTACTAGCTAATCTCTATGAGTTTTATTTATTGTAAGGTGATTTTTTTCCTTTGGCTTTGTTCAAAATTTTCAGTACCGTCTAGGATTGGAGAGGTCAAGAGGGTGACCAAGGAGACAAATGTGCGTGTGAAGATCAATCTGGATGGCACTGGTGTTGCCGACTGCAGCACAGGAATACCCTTCTTGGATCACATGCTTGATGTGAGTATGGTTTACTTGTGTCAGTAATTGTGGGTTGAGGAGTTTCTGTATAGATAGCATATGCTTGTGGTAGCGTAGCTATGTTTGGTTTTTGGCCTAGGGTTTTGTTCGGAGCAAGAATGTGATGATTTGTATTGCATTCATGGGAAGAAGACTAGTAACCTCTTTGTGCAAAAGGGGAAAACGAAACTTCATAAATATACAGAAAAATATCTTAGCTCGAATGCACGAAATGGGCGAACAAACACACAAAAGTGATAAGTAGCATTCTGAATTTATGGTGGGGAAAGCCTACATGCAGGCTGCCTAACTTTTGATGTCTAAGAGCGCCACTAGTTACAATTCTATTATTATTGGGAGCAAGTGATGTATTGTATTATTAAAGTATGAAGCCGTCCTACTGAGGAAAAATCTGCCACTTTTCGAGTTCCACGTGTTGCAAGTGGTCATTCTCTAAGAACTGTGATGTCGAGCAATTAGGATGAGAAATGCTTTTTGGTTTTTCATTTCCTAGTGTGATGTGATCCATGGAAAGTTTGTTACTTCTCTTCCTCTTATTAACTAATGTACTGATGTTTGACATGTATGGCTTAGGTTATCCCACATGATGACAAAAGTGACCACTGTAGGTGACAAGCCCTTAAATCTCAAATCAATATGTGAAGAGAAATTACAGTAAAGTCCGAACAGAAGTTCATGAGCTTGCCTAAATGCATGTAGCAAAAGCCAAGTATTTATTTGAAAAGGCATTCCTTTTGTACAGGTTGCTGCATTTTTTTTGGTGTCAAAGTTGGCCATTAACTTTCAGTTTACAACTTACAGCAACTGGCATCCCATGGACTATTTGACGTATATGTAAAGGCGACAGGTGACACACACATTGATGATCATCACTCAAATGAGGACATTGCTTTGGCCATTGGAACGGTGATTGTTGCCTTCCTAGAATAATTTCAATTGACATTTGTACTTCTAGAAACACTTGTAGGGATCATTATTAACTAGAGGTTAGGGTATTCGTATTTTTTTTTAATCTTTGTGCTAAATTTAACACCTCAACAACACACACACACACTGTATTTTTGTTCTTTGCCCCACGGTGAATCATCTTTAATCTAATGCTCTGCAATCTATATAGATAGGCAAACAAAAAGTGGGGGTGACTTCTTTTCTAATTGTACTTGTAGGCTCTTCTTCAAGCACTTGGAGATCGAAAAGGAATTAACCGGTTTGGGCATTTTACAGCTCCACTTGATGAGGCAGCAGTTGAGGTTATACTGGTATGTAGCACCCTGTTTCTGTATTTACATACTATGAATGCACAATTCTCTGCATTCTAGTGGTGTGAATGTTTATGTGGCATTTATGCATCGGTAAGCCTCTTACGTTGTGCAAGCACATAACTGAGTTACATCTGCCTGGTTCTGAACTTAGGAAATGCTCTGTGCCTCTGTCATGAATTTATTTTGGTCTTCCTCGTTTTCATGAGCATCTGCTGCTATTATAGGCTGGTCCATATGCAACCTTTGGCATATGAGCACTATCATTCAGAATGTAATATTTGGCTTTGTTTTTGTTATAGTTTTTCAGACTTGTATATCAGACATAAAAAGTTGAATAATAGCAAGGCAATTGCAGTTATCTTACTCTTATCATATCTTCATTTGCATTTTGGACAATTGTGTTGTTGTCAATTTTTTTACTTACTGTCATTGGGAATATACAAACTTTTACTACCTCATCAGAGCATGAAACAAACTTTATTGAGCTTAGATCTTTATCGGTCATTCTTTTCCCCCTGTATCCAGGATCTATCTGGTCGTCCTCATTTGAGCTGTGGCTTAATTATTCCTACTGAGCGGGTTGGCACATACGATACACAGGTAATTTGTGAAATTTGCAACTTGTTATCGATTGTCTGCTCTGTTGATTTTCACAAAAGCTTGTGGTGTTTTTTTTTCTTTATGCTCAGACTGATTGTTACATCCGACACGTTCATTTGAATTCCTTCTACTTTGTTAAGTTCAACTCTTCCTCGCTTCATATGATACTTTTTTGTGTGGTCTTAAAAAAATCGTTATTTTCTTCATCATCAGTGCCATGCAATCCCTTCTATCCTGTATACTCCTGCCTATCAACTTAGGCAAATACTCATTTATATATTTTGGTGACAGCTAGTTGAGCACTTTTTCCAGTCTCTTGTGAATACTTCTGGGATGACGCTTCACATCCGTCAGGTACATATAAGTAACATATTGCTTTAGATTCAAATCCAATTCTCCTTGAAAGCATTTGATCAGCATTACAATTTTTTTGGGTTCTGAGATCCTAGGTTGAACATAGGAATTGGGATAGTTGTTTTTTTTCCAGTTATTTGAGGTAATTGTCATATGTCTGCCCCACATCACCTGATCTGTCCGACTCTCCTTTTTCTTTTGAAGCTTGCTGGAAAAAACTCTCACCATATTATCGAGGCTTCTTTCAAAGCATTTGCTAGGGCCCTTCGACAAGCAACAGAGTATGACTTGCGCCGACATGGCACTGTCCCAAGGTTTGTCTTAGCCTATTGCAAAGATTGTTCAGGAAACTCTGTATGGTGCATGATCAGTAGGTGATATATGCTTCATATACTATTTCCAACCACAAATTTCTAGTTTGACTTTGCTACTGTTGACTGGCATCTCGCATTCCCTTTGTTAGCTGGGGACAAGAATAGGGAGTGCAGTTTAATTAATAAACTCTTAACTCGGTGCTGATTTTCAAACATCGACATCCCTGATGGTATCTTTGCCTGACTCAATCGCAGCTCAAAAGGTGTTTTGTCAAGGTCATAGCATTACAGTTTCGAAAATAAACTCATGCTACTGTTCCTTGTAACTTGCAAAAATTAGAGGGGACCAAATGGAGCGTCATGCTACAGCTTGTTTGCTACTTACAGTGGGAGTCTGCAGTAGTTTCAACAACAAAGCATGGAGGAATCCATGGTAATGAGATCATCAAAAATCGAATGTACCACTATTCTCAGGTTTTATCTATCTTACAACATTGGCATTTGGCATAATGTATCTGCTCGCTGTTGCAATTTTGTCTGTTGTCGATCAAGCTGTGTATCTACTCTTCTACAGTTCTACTTCAATCCAGGAATGTTGCTGCTTGTAGAAGCTGTGTATCTACTCTTCTACAGTTCTACTTCAATCAAGGGAACAAAATAATCCTTGTCGTCTCGTTTTCTGTCAAACTCCAATCGACTGGCACATAAATTGCTTTTCATATAATGTTACTTCATAACGGTTGCTAGGTAATTCTACTGCCAAGTCGACAGCATGGTATGACACTAGTACTAGCGGGCTTTTATTTAAATAACCCGCCTTTTTTATTATTATGATAAAAAGAAATACCTTTTAAAAATTACACAAATAATATTCTGTCACCAAATGTTGTCAAATCAATTGACGACAGAACCTGTTGGCCAAATGTGCACGTTAACCAAATAAATTGCTGACATGAACTTGTCAACCAAATAACACTGTCAAATAAATTGGCATTAAGTTGAAGGGGAGGTTTTTTTTATTGTCAATTCATTCGACAATAAAGTGTTATTAGGTGACAGGTTCTATTGTCAAATAAATTGGCGACAGGTGCTGCCTAGTTTGTAGTCATTATTTAGTGACAGGGTACTATTATTGTAATTTTTTTAAGGATATTTATTTTTATCAAATTAATAAAATAACTGGTTGTTTCAAAAAAAAAATCACACTCGCAGTATATATGGCTATATGCCCCGACAAACTAGGTACGTCGCAGTCGTCTCCGGAATCCGGATTGGTCCCTCGACCCCCGTATTTGGCTCCGCAAGGAACCGAGCCGAAACCGATTGCCGCGGCGGCGGGCCGAGGAGCTTGCAAGACGCCCACGCCGCTTGGCAGGAAGCGCCCCGGACGCGGGTCGGCGGGTGGCGAGACGCGCGCGGGAGCGCGGCACTCCCGCTGGTTAACCGACCGCGCCGCGCGCCCATCATCGGCAGTGAGCCCGCACCGCGCACTCGTGTGCGTGCGTGTGACCGTGTGGGTAGCGGCTGTTTCCCTCCGCGAGGGCTTGAGCCTTGGCGTGCCGCGCGCGGCCGGCGTGTGGCTGCTGCTAAGCGCGCGCGGCGGTGGTGCAGTACGTTGTCTAGTAGGGGAAAATGTCGAAAACTGGTAGATCACTGAGCACTGGAACATGAAATTTTATTTCATATATATAGAGGCGACATTAAGCTAGTACTGGCCGGTGCAATTTCGCCACAAATTATTCAACACGATCGAGCTATATAGTGCTCCTCGATCAACTCAAACGCACACTAGTGCACTGTGTAGAATGCACGTACATAGATTTTATCCAGTAGAGCCTTGGCCGCCCACTAGAAGCAAATTAATAGCACGTACGTACGTATGACAACTTTTTATTAAGGACGCACAACATGGTATATGACTTACGGCTTCTTGTAGGTTATGGCAAGTGATTGGGTATACGTATATGTGACGACGGCCGGATCGATCTGCCCTTGCCTGTCCACCGTGCTACTCGTCGGCATAAATTAGGGTAGACATGTGGCCTTAGGGCCGCGACAGGCCGGGAATGCCGCCGCCGCCACCGGGAAAGCCGCCGCCGCCGCCGCCGCCGCCGGGAAAGCCGCCACCGCCGCCACCGGGAAAGCCGCCGCCGGCAGCTGGCGGCGCTGCGAACTGCGCCTGGATCCAATCGACCTGGGCCTTTTCGATCATGAACGCCTTGGCGAGGATGTCGTCGAGGATGGGCGGCTTGGACCCGAATACGGCGTTGGCGATGGTGATCACGCCAGGGTTCTGGCTGCTGAGCCCGGCGATGGCCACGGAGGGCGTCGGTCCGTTGTTGAGCTGGAAGTGGATGAGCCCCATGGGGAACACGAACACGTCGCCTAACATCAGCTGCTTGGTGAGGAGCTGGTTGCCATTCTGGTTGGACGTGACGAAGCCGACGAGGAGCTGGCCCTGGATCACGGTCAGGATCTCGGTGGCGCGCGGGTGCGTGTGCGGCGGGTTCTGCCCGTTGGGCGCGAAGTCGATGCGCACCAGGGAGATGCCCAGCGTGTTCAGCCCCGGCAGCTCGTTCACCGACACCGCCGTCACATTCGACCCCTGCGGGTTCATCGTGTTGCCGGGGACGTTCAGCCCTGAGAAGAAGAAGTCGTTCGCCGTCAC
The DNA here is from genome assembly GCA_036346275.1 of Otatea glauca. NCBI lineage: Eukaryota > Viridiplantae > Streptophyta > Magnoliopsida > Poales > Poaceae > Otatea > Otatea glauca. The sequence continues at coordinate 6,969,991 of CM070718.1, read as the reverse complement.
CAGCTTCGGGTTCTTGCACACGAACCCGTTCACGAACACTGCATATATACGCGCAAAACAAACAGGCCCCGCGTCAGTGCCACGTCATTTATATGCATGCGCGCATGCATGCCTTATGGGATTACGTACTTGATTTTATAAGGCATCTATGTGTTTCCAGATTTAAAGTTCATAAATTTTAACCAAGAGTTAGTTTAATAATATCACAAAAGTGATATCGTCGGATTTGTATTTGAAAGAATTTTTTTATGATTGTGATTTTGTAGTTACGAATAAAGTAATATGAAAGAAATTAACGGTCGAAGTTCAGCTTTAGAGACTGCACTAAGTCAAAGAACGTCTTACGAAAATCATCGGAGGGAATAGTACAGAGAAACATGTTGCAAATGCATAAATGAAAGCATGTTAAAATAGAGTTCATACATCATGCATGCAGCCTTAATTAATAAAATGCACGCTTGCGAATTGCCATAAGATACTCGTATATAATCAGTCCAGATAAAAAAAAAGGTGACATAACATACATGTAAATGTGACTGACTGTATATATTAGCAAAGGGGATGTAACCCCTTTTCTTGTTGCTATCATGCTGAGCCGTCTAAACAACGAAATCTGTTAAAAAGTGTTAACAGTTGACACTCGATTTAAACAGCACATAACACATCCCCCTTTTAATTAGCAAATAACAACCAAATGAATAAGGTATATATACACACATACATATATATATATACATACATACATACATACATACATACATATATATATACATACATACATACATATATATATATATATATACACATACATACATACATATATATATATATACATACATACATACATACATACATATACATACATACATATATATATATATATATATATATATATATATATATATATATATATATATATATATATATGAAAAATACCTTCTATGTATACTCATACACTAATTATAAGATACTCCAATATGAACCATATGAAAAACTTGTAAGGGAGTCTATAATTTTTTAGTGTATTTTACAAATACCTTTATATACGAACATAAAAGGGAGTATGTCCAAAAAAATATATATCCCATCTCTGAAAAGAAGTACATACCACTTGAATAGTCTTGTATACTATACATACATGTCCTCCATTACACAAGATACTCTCTACGTTGTGAGATACAACATAAGGAGTAACTACTCCCGGGAGTAGAAAAGAGATTTTATATATATATATATATATATATATATATATATATATATAAAGAGAGAGAGACACAAAAACACCACGTACCAGCGCTGAGTCTATCAGCAACGCAGAAGTCTTGGAGAGGGCTCGGATCAGAGCCCAGAACAGGAGGTACCAAAGAACAGATCACAAAAACTATTACAGTAACTAGTGCAGCAAAGGCACGGGAAGCCATGGTTTCTTCTTCCCCTACTAGATGTAACGATGTTTTGTGTGTGTAGTGCTGTTCGATGCAATCACGTAGCAACGTACCAATTTATACAGGCATAAAGGTAACCGTGAAGTAGTGGATTACTTGCGTGCTCTGCATGATTCACTGTCGCTCATTCACTGTGTAGTGAGTTGGCATGCATCCACAATACTACATAGCTTACGTAGGATCTATTTGTCTTGTTACAGTCCCACTAACTGTTTGTTTATACGGAGTAATCACGTGCTTGATATCCTTGTGGAATACATACACGATATGGGAGGAAATTTTGGGAAGATATTGGACATTTTTAATTGTAGTTTGTAACATGCGTCCACTAACAAAGATTTTTGTAAACTCCACTTATGACTTTGTATGGAAAATTGGAATAAGTTCACTTTACTCTCTCAACTCATGTCCCGAGTCTAATTTGCACTTCCAACTACAAAATTGTTTACTTTCAACCATCCGACTAGCAAAACTAGTTCAACTTGCCCTCATAACTGGTTTCGTTGACGGTTTTGGCCATGTGACCAGGTTTTGTGTTGATATGGCATTAATCAGTAAAAAGGACATCCATGTAAGCAGCCACATCACCATCACTCCTTCCTCCGTGGCGCTCTTGCTCTCTCTCCATAGCAGCCGGTAAAGGAGTAGGAGACCCAAGATGTGGCCGACGGCTTGGCTCTGACCGGATCTATGCCATCTCTTCTTGTAGTCGTGCCCAGCTTCTAACTAGGAGCTACGCTGTAGCCTCCCCCGGCCACATGCAAGCCACACCATGCTCCTCCCCCGGCCACATGACGCCTTCGCCTAGGTGTTGCACTGCCACCTCTCCTGCCTGTGAGCCACTCCACTCGCCTCCCCATGCGGCACCGCCTCCCTCAGCCATGAGTAGGGTTGAAAATGGGTCGGATTTTATCCGCTCGATCTGGATCCGGATCCGGTCAGGACCAGATTCGGGATGGAATCTGTTAGAGGTAATCTTGTAATAGGAAAGGTTTAGTTTGGAAAGTTTGTATTAAGAAAGTTTAGGATGAGGAATCCAATTAGGACATGGAAGTAGAATCCTATTCCTATTCCGTTTCTTAGGGTTGTGGTTTTGGGTATAAATATAGGAGTAGATCTGAGTTTTGTAAAAGTGAACAGAGCGAGAAGTAATAAAGAGAAAATTGTCCCAAAACTTTTGACGTTCTGTTTCAACAATTGATATCAGAGCAAGGTCGAAGCGTGACAAGCGGCAGCAAGATTGGCATCGTTTGTCGGGAGCAACCGAAGGAACTCTCGACGACGCCAACACGCGCGGCAGAATCAGAGGAGCAGCAAAGACCGAAGGCGCTGTCACGAGCGGCGCAAGGAAGCATCGAACCGCAAGTCCAGAGCAGTAGATTGATTCGCGACAAACGACTCCGTGTGGCAGGTAGCACGCGGCAAGAAAAGACGACGTTGCAGAGGAGTAGCTCTCCTCTTGGCAAATTGCACAGGAGAATAAAAAATTCGTCGGATCGGCGTCCTGCGATATCGTCAAAAGCAGAGAACGAAGTCTTAGAATCCGAAGCCGATTCCGCTGGAGCAGAAGCAGGCGCGGGCGTTGCAGAACTCAAGGAGGAGATTTGCGACTGTTCGCGCCAGTGTCCGAGTCGACTACGAAGCCGAGCCTTTTTTCCTGTCCACGTCAAAGGGAAATAAGGCGGGTTCCGTGCGGCTCGGAAGCGATATCTCACGCAGCGAAACCAAAGGAGCCGAAGCCTTGGAGGTCCAACCAGGTGCTGAGCAACTAGAGTTGCATCGAGAACATCTGACCAGCTTTCAGGAGCAACTTTGTTGCGTTGATTCCAAGGACAAGACAAGGTGCAGATCATAGGTGAGAAGACGAAGACTCAGAGTGGGTCTATATCTCTCCAGTACCCTCTCCTAACGATCGACAATTACCTGGTATGGGCAATGAAGATGAAGGCAAACTTGCGCGCCCAGGGTGTCTGGGGTGCAGTTGATCCAAAGGGGAAGGCTATGGAAGATGACAGGATAGATCAGGCAGCACTTGCTGTGATCTATCAGTCGGTACCAGATTCGATGATGCACCAGCTCATCGGGAAGGAGACAGCACGTGAAGCATGGCTAACGCTTCAGAAGATGCACGTGGGAGTTGACTGTGTGAAGGAGGTGCGACTACAGAATCTACGGAACGAGTTTGAGAATCTTCAGATGGGAGAAACCCAGACGGTGGACGAGTTCGCCGGTAAGCTTACTTCATTGTACAATCAGATTATTTCTCTCGGCGACAGGATGAAGGAATCTGTGGCAGTGAAGAAGTACCTGCGCGTGTTACCAGAAAAATTTGTGCCTGTCGTCACCACGCTCATGTACTCTCCTGATTTGGAGAACATGAAAATTGAGGAGATCACTGGCTCGCTCAAGGCACATGAGGAACTACTGAAGGGGTATCAATCCCGTAATGAGCAAGGGTATCAGTCCCGTAACGAGCAGGTGTTGCTGTTAAAGGGAGATGAAAGAGGTGATCGCAAGCAATTTAACCGCGGGTGTGGACGAGGCAGTTTCAGTTACCGTAGAGGCAGAGATGGGCGAGGAGACAAGACTGAACAAGACGGTGATAACAGACCACGAGATAAGTCACATATCAAATATTTTGAATGTGAAAAATATGGTCACTACGCGGCGGAGTGTCGCAGTCACATAAAGTGCTTCAACTGCAACAAATATGGACACTATGCCTCGTATTGCAGGAACAAGAAGAAGAACGAGGAGGTAAATCTCACCCAAGCCACTGCAGACGACGAACCGGCTCTACTACTCTCATTGTGCAAAGAAGAAGAGCCGAACATACTGATGTTGAATGAGGAGAAGATTGTTCCTAAACTATGTATGGAAGGAGATAACCACGATCACACTGATTTGTGGTACTTGGATAATGGAGCAAGCAGTCATATGACCGGAGATCGCTCCGTGTTTCATGAGCTTGATGAGAAAATTTCAGGAAAAGTCAAATTCGGTGATGGTTTCACGGTGCAAATAAAAGGCAAAGGAACAATATTGGTAAAATGCAAGAACGGCGATCAAAAGATATTTTCGAAAATTTACTACATACCGAGTTTGTGTAACAACATACTCAGTCTTGGATAGATGGCAGAAGAAGGGTGCAGGGTAGAGCTGCAGGCGGAGTTCTTGCGTGTTTATGACAAGAATAAAGATTTGTTGATGAAGGTCATGAGATCCCCAAATCGGTTGTACAAGATTTCTCTGAAAACTTGTAAACGGGTTTGTAATGAGGCTAGTTTGGAGGAAAAATATTCAGAGGAGGTAGAACCTCGTCGACATATGTTGCAGAAGGAGACGGATTCTCGGGCGACGGAGCCGCAAGATAAAAGAAATGCCAGAACGAGCGCTCCTGATGGCAGCCACAAAAAAAGGAAGTCAGACGTGACGCGATGTGCATGGCCTGAGGGCAGGTCACACGGCGGCTGGAGGCGAGGAGCGTCGCGTAGGGCGACGTGGAGGTGAGAGGCTGGTTCGTGGCAGCAGTAGTAGGCATGTACAAGGGCAACATGCGTCGAGAAAATGGAGGCATGTGGCTGTGAGATGCGCAACGCAAGAAGAAAATCAGAACACTTCAGGAGCTGTTGTGGCAGTACAGCGGAAAAGCAACAAAGCAAAAAGCAAAGAGGAAAGAGAGAGAAGAACGGTAGTACTAGCGCATGCACAGGGAGGAGTACATGACACCGTGGGCAGTGTGCATACGAGCAAACAGGTAGAAGCTCTGCTCCAGCATGCAGTGCACATGCAAAGAAAAGAATAGGAGAGAAGAAAGAGCAGTTCGGCAAAGGTGAAAGAAATCAACGGAAAGAGAAGAGAAAGTGAAGAAAAATTGTTGAAAAATTTAGAAAATCAGGTAGAGTTATGTTAGAAGTTAAATATTACAAGATTAAGGGGGAAAATATTAGAGGTAATCTTGTAATAGGAAAGGTTTAGTTTGGAAAGTTTGTGTTAAGAAAGTTTAGGATGAGGAATCCAATTAGGACATGGAAGTAGAATTCTATTCCGTTTTTTAGAGTTGTGGATTTGGGTATAAATATAGGGGTAAATCTGAGTTTTGTAAAAGTGAACAGAGCGAGAAGTAATAAAGAGAAAATTATCCCAAAGCTTTTGACGTTCTGTTCCAACAGAATCCAGATATCCGGTCGGATTCGGGATCGAATCCGGATACCGGATTGGATTCGGAGCATGCACTATCCGGGAAATATGGATCGGGAACCGGATATTCGGATAATGACCATTCAGATATTCGGAGCGCCCCCGCATTTCAAATCTGCAACAAGCAACAGTGTCGCCAAGCAGTGGTCCCTTCCCATCCAAACCAGAGAAACCCAAGGGGAAAGGGGAAGAATCCAACCCAATCTAATCGCTTCCATCTCGGCCTCGGCGATGCCACTGGAGAAGGGAGCATCGGGGACGGGGTTGAGTTGTCAGAGTTCACGATGCTGGACAAGGTCGCGGCGGTGCTGCCGCGGGTAGAGGTGGGCACTCGGGCCGGGCTCCTTTGGGCCGGCTCGAGGCACGACATCACGGCACGGCACGAAGCCCGACCCGGCACGAAGTGGGTCATGCCGGCGGGCACGACATCAGAGTACCGGGCGTCGGCTCGAGAATCAGGCACGATGGGCGGCCCGGCACGGCACGACACTGTAGAATGGGCTATACTGGGCCTGATGATCCAGGGCATGAGGAAGAAGCCTAGCATGAAGGTCACTGACTCACAGAGCATGACCATCATGGATGCACCCAGTAGCATGAACGTCACCCCTATCGCCAACACCTGAGAGAGACGGACAAAACAGGAGAGAGAGAGCTAAGAGAGATTGAGAGACGGTGCAAGAAGCTGCTCTCTCTCGCTCGTCCCTCTCAATCTCTCTCAGCTCTCTCTCTCACCAGTCTCTCTCAATCTCTCTCGTCTATCTCGCTCACTCTCTTTCTCGTCCATTCTCCCCTCTCTTGTCCGTATTGAGCACATCCTTCTCGCTCTATGTAACTGTTCGATAATAAATAAATTTTAGTTTTTTTTCTCATAATATTTGCATTCACTGCCTTAATTCTATGTATCTTCGGCTCTTTTCCTCTCGTTGAAATAGTGCAAATGGGTCGGATCCGGGGCCGCACGACACGGCGAGCACGGCGCAAATGGGCCATGCAGGCTCCCGGCGAAGCGGGCGGCGCACGCACGCGACGCACGGCGAGCACGACGGGCCGTCGCGGCCCGACACGGTTCAGACACGAAGCACGATGGACCCGTGCCGGACCGGCCCGGCACGGCACGACGCCCACCTCTAGCCGCGGGACCCATACGAGCAGTTGGATCTTGGGTGGCGCATCAAGGCACCCGTGGCCAGGCGGGTGACCGGCTGGAGTGGGAGGCGGCGCACCTAAGGGACGTTGCCGAGGAGAAGGACCGAGAGAACGAGGAGCTGCGGGAGTGCGTTGCGCTTCTTGACCGCGCACTCCAGGAAACCAACGTCGAGCTCCGCACCGCGGTTGAGGACAAATGGACAATGTGGGTTGCGCCGTGTGCCATGGTTTATATTGTTTATCCCATCTCGGCTCATCCGGTTCTCTTTCTCTTGGTTGACGAAGCTTGATGTTTGCTTTGTGGTTGCAGATCAAGCCGAACAAGGAGCGGGACTCGCTCATGTAGCGTCCAAGAAGCTGGCGCCTCCTGCAGAAGGTGGCCTCTTTGACCTTTTTCTTCTTGCTATCCTCGTAGATATTGGCCAGTGTAGTGGTGTGCAACTCTATTTAGAAGACCCCAACTTTAGGAACTTGTTATGTAGGGAGATTGGGTCAGGGAGTACAAATGAAATCTTTGATGCTAATGACCGGAACAATGGTGACTATTGTAAAATACCAGCTCATTGGCCACGTCTATCTGAAAAAAATTATGTTGTTTGCTAGTCTAAACATTTAGGTGGAGGGAGAAATGCTCAATTTGGTCTGTTTAGTAGATTAATTTTAGGAGTACCAATGATTGAATTGTAATTTCGTAGGCTACAAATGGGAGTGAGAATCAGAGAATAAAGCTGGAGTTCTTCACATGTTTAATACCATGTATAACGCTAGCAAATGAAGGATATTTTACCGATTGCACTAGTTGTCAAGTACTAGTAAGAAGGTAATCAACAGGATTTATTTTGGTGAAATGAATACCATTCATCGAATCCACAACCATGTTCATTGGCATAATGGCCTATCGCCCACTACAATGAAGCACATTAGAGGCATGCAAGAATTGGTGCAAGATCCCAACAATGTGTGCCCTTTTTTTCACTTTCTATGATACAAATGAGAGACACTATTTGTTAAGCTGTTTAAGGACCAAGTCAGATGATTGTTAAGCTTGTCAATTAGTCTTTTTTGTCTGTTTTCTTCCCAAACCTATGATTTGACAACATTCTGAAATATTTTCTCTATTCTCACCTTCTCATCAGCTGGAGTCATTCAAGATGCATCTGATGCAGTCACTTCGTGATGATAATCCATCGGTGTGTTCATCAACTTACCCACTGAATCACATTATTCAACGATCTCTGTCCTTGTGTTTTATTCTTGCTAGTTTACGGTCATGTTTGATTGTTTGCCCATGATTTTCTGTTCAATCCTTCCCAAGCAGCCACAAGAAATAGTTGAAATTACGAATGGTTCAAAAGCAACTTTGAATGACAGAGATTTGCAATTAGCATCTCCAGGTATGCTCATAATCATACAAGAAAATTTTCCATCCTCTAAATGTTTTTCACTTAAGAATGGTTACTGTTAACATTTAGGAATGTTTCTTTTAGGGTCACATATAGTTAAGAGTCAAGGCATACTTTGGAAATTTAGACGATTATTTTTTCCCTATGTAAATATTGCTCCATGTATACATGTATTATCCGTATAACTTTATCCGTTTTTGACCCGAATCCGTCACATATCTGTCCCGTATCCGTATCCCGAATAACCCGAATTCGTATCTGTATCCGGCTAGTCCATATCCGGTTCCGAATCCGGAAAAAAATATGGGTCAATATATGGGAAAAGTAATATCCGTCCGTATCCGACCCATTTTCACCCCTAGCCACGAGCCACTCTACTCGCCTCTGCATCCCCTAGCCGCGAGCCGCATTGCCCGCCTCCCCCGTATGGCACCTCCTCCACCGACCGCGAGCTGTGCCACTGGATCCAAGCCCAAAGCATCACAACTGATTCATTCCTGGGTCATCCCATTGTTCTTGCTCCTCTCCACCGTACCCTCCTTATCCCCCTCGTCGGGCTACTTCTGTTGCCCGCCAGATCCAAATCCAAGCATGCCTGTCATCGGACCGCCTCCTTTGTCTCCCAAAAGAGAGGAAACGAAGAGGAAGATGGATATATGAGCAAGAAAGGGAGAGAAGAGGATGAGGAGCAATAGGTGGTTGTGGGCTTGGGGCACTCGTGTAGCAGCGGTCGTCCAACTGGCGATTGAGCTCAAGCTCGCTGAATTCTGGCAAGGAGAAGAAAGAGAATAAGAGAAAGAAAATGCTGACCGTGATGCAACATTAATACACAATTTGACCACATGGTCAAAGCCATAATACAAATGAAACCAGCTTTGGGTGCAATTTGCACTGGCTTTGCTAATTGGGGGAGGGGGTGGCAAGTGATATGGTTTTGTAGTTGGTGGTGTAATTCAGGCACGGGATATAAATTAAGAGGATAAAGTAGACTTCTTCCTTAATACACACACTACTGCAGGATTGTACATCAGAATCGGTTCTTTTTTATCATTACAGTCGGTTCTAGTGACGATACAAAGTCTTTAGATAGTGATGAGGAGGAGCTATCACAGTCGGTTTTGGCCCGATTGTGATAGAGCCTCATCACAATCGGTTTTTACCGAGAACCGATTCTGATGACCTTATCTTCAGAATCGGTTCCACATAAGAACCGATTTTGATGACATCTTCATCATAATCGGTTCCATATAAGAACCGATTTTGATGATGTCGTTATTAGAATCGGTTCCATATAAGAACCGATTCTGATGACCTTCATAGGGGTGTGCTATTTTTGCATATTCTTCAAAATAGCACATATTAACAGTATGCACATATATATATCACATTCGCAGTACAGAACACAAAATGCATATATCACATTCACAGAACACAAACACTTTAATTACAACACATATATCACATTCGGCCACAATATACAACACAAACATGCTTAACAATCAGTACACATGCATATATATCACTCTTGAGTTGTACAACAGCTCAGGAACTTGTCCGAACCATATATCCTCAATCTGTCCAAAAACATGGATAATTTGATATTGCTTGCTTATAAATATGCCATTTCAATTGGCATATTTATAAAGAAACACTCTCGAACGGAGACGTAGATTACGCAACCTAAACTCTAACATTCATCATATAACAACAACAATAATTCCAAATTAACACAAGGGCACTACAAAGATAACTAAATAGATGTGTGCTTGTCAAATAAAGAGTGTGAAATCTGATAGGATATACATAATTCCAATGCAACCTAAACTTTCTTCACGACATACGAAATTACCTTGTGCAAACTTGAAGGTGTTTGAAGGATTGCTCACATATTGAAGAAAACCACATATGAGGGAAAAAAAGAGGGGAATCTCCTCAAGCTAGGGCTTCAAATTTACCCTTTTAACATTCACCCTTGAGGATTTCAGATTTTCTCACCCAAGTATTGCCTCTAACTAGAATATGTGCTATTTTTTCGAGTGGTGGCAGAGAAATCTCCTCTGGAACAAAAACAGAGGAGAGTTCAGCCCGAGGGGTATAAATAACCTAGTGAGGCACGTCACAATTGATTTTCACTTAAAAAACGATAGTAATGTGCATACACATCACTATCGGTTCTCACTTATAAAGCGATAGTGATGAGCATGTCCACATTACCATCGATTCTTTTGTTAGAAGCGATAGTGATGTGTATGCACATCACTATTAGTTCTCACAAAGGAACCGATAGTGATGTGTGTACACATCACTATCACTTCTAAAAAAAAGAACCGATAGTGATGTGTACGTGCTCATCACTATCACTTTTTATGTGAGAACCGATAGTGATGAGTATTCACATCACTATCACTTCTCAAATAAGAACCGATTGTGATGTACCAATGCTACATTACAATCGCTTCTAACCTGGGAACCGATATTGATTATTATTAACACCCCTGGTAAGTCATCTATCACAATTATTTTTTTCTAAAAACTTAAATAACCGATTTAGATGAAGCGATAGTGATGTACTATTCTGTAGCAGTGAATACCCGTTGGATGTGGTTGGAAAATCTGGGTAGATAATGACAATCTTCACACCAATTCGTAACATGCATCCACTAACGAAGGTTTATATAAACTCCGCTTGTGACGTTGGATACGATCTATCCGTCAACAGGTGTTACTTTGTACTGAAAATTCCATTCGTACGCATAGCGGTACTCCTAGACTATATATACGCTCTTTTGTGGAATACGTGCCCGATATGATTGGGCAATCTAAGAAGATAACGAAAATCTTCACACGCAGTTCGTAACATGCATCCATTAACAAAGGGTTTCTATAAACCCCACTTGTGATGTTGGATACGATCGATCGATCGATCCATCAACCAGTGTCGCTTTGTACTGAAAATTCCATTCGTACGCATGCATAGCAGCGCACTGGATCCGGAACAATATGGTGAATAATGGTATTAGGTCATTGACCATTTTGTAGTGCTTATCCTCGATGGTGCATAAGTTTTTTGACTTTTAATTGCCGAAGTTGAGTGTGGCGGCTGTGCAACGAGAAGGGCGTCACAGTCTCACATATGTTGGCCGGATCATGGAACCGCGATACATAGCACCCAGCCTTGCGTGTTTATGTTATGTAGTAGAGGCTGTGACTTGTGAGATTTTCTTGATGCGATGCTAGGAGCCTAGCTAGGACACGTATCGACCACTGGATGTCTCCTGGGACTCGCATTTTTGGGAAAGAAGTTTGGCCAGGTTTGCTTCCGTTACCAGCCTCAGCTTCGTCGTCTTTCCAAGTACTGTGTCTTGTGCTACTAATCAGCGTGGCACCATATGATCTTGTGACTGAGGGTAAATGGTTCGAGCCGTACTATTTTACACTAGCTGAGCTTATTTATGGATTGCTCCGGATTTGATTCCATAAACTTCATCTATTGTTAAGCCATGCATGTACGTGTATTATGTTGTACTAAAAGGTAATGTAATTGTGTTTTTTTAGATTATAGCCATTCAATTCATTTAGAACAATCCATCATATTGGTGTAGAAACGAGTTAATTAAAGAGAGAACGAACTTAAATTCCAACTCCCACGTGCCTAGGTTTGAATTGGACTTACGGGTGAAACTAGTTGAAACAGTGATGAATTATCATTGTAGTTGGTGTCAATGTTGTGAGGATCGTGATCTTGAATCGAATCGAAGATACTCAGATAAGATCGTATTTTAGGATCGAATCGTAGAATCTACGATCCTATCTAATTCTACGTAATATACATTTCTCCATATCTACCATGTATTTCAATGGTGATATCATTTTGGAATTATACTTTAAAGAACTTTATTTATAAACTATAGTCTATATGAAAGATATATTGTTTTTTATATAAATAATATATATGAATATATTGAAGGTGAAATTTTACAATTGGAAGGACATATACCAATAAATATTTATATTTAAGTACTAGGATAAATAGAATTGAGTAGAACCGTATGAAAATTTTGATCCTACAATTTTTTTTAGAATTGTAACAAATTAAGATCCTAGGTGGGAGTGGGATCGAATCGGCCTGCTAAATCTAGGATAGTAAAATCTTATGATTCTAAGACTTGAATCAAAATTGTGACAACCTGTTGGTTGATGCCAAGCATCTTCTCCAATTCACTGTTCATAGTCATTGACGACAAGGTTGGACGACGGTAGCTAAAATCAGTGACGATCAAATTACAGAGATTTGATGCTAATGAGATTTTCTTATCAAATCATTGCATGCCAATGATCCTCCTCCTCTGTCTAGTCGTCCATATAAGAAGGAAACCCCAATAAAAACTGCGAGCTAGAAAATGAAAAATAACGACCACGATGGGACTCGAACCCACAATCTCCCGCTCCGGAGGCGAGCGCCTTATCCATTAGGCCACGCGGTCATATAGCTGGCAGTGTGAATTTTAGAAAAATTTATACCTATTACCACGACAATTGTTCTTTCCTAAGAAAGAGCCCAAAGCGGCAAAGGCCATTAGCCTTGTCCTGTCCGGGCACATCGCCGCCGCCCGCCTGCCATCGATCCCCTGAACGGAATTGGCCTCCATGCAAGGTACGCCTTATGAATTCCCCACCTCTCCGACGCGCTCAAGTTTATCTGGCCTCCAAGATCCTTTTCAACGTTTTCGCCTCCCAGTTCTGGAGTAGCTACGCCTAATCTGAGTCCTACCTCCTTGCAGCAGCATGTCGAGAGCCTTAGCGCGTCGTTCGGTTCCTCCTTTCCTGAGATTGCGCTCCACAGTGTGTGATGACAACCACTGGATGGGTAGATTGGACCACAAGGACTGGCTTGCCCCAAACGAAGTCCTCAAGATCTTTGCAAATATCAGGGATCCTAATCTTATAGCCAATGCGTTCAAGAGATCTTGTATCCGAAGAGATTACAAGCCCAATGAGGCCCTCTACAGCTTGATGATTGACAGGCTAGCCTGTGCCAGGAGGTTCGGTGATGTGGAAGAGTTGCTGGCCAGGGCAAGGATTGAAAAGTTCAGGTTTTCCGATGAGTTCTTCTACAGGCTGATCAAGATGTACGGCATTGTGGCAAACCATCCTGAGAAAGCCATCACGATGCTCTGCGATGCCTGGGTATAATTGTCGGCCTTCTACAAAGACATTTAACTATGTTCTTCCCATGCTAGTGTGTAAGCGGCAGTACGAGGTCGTTTATGAGGTATACTCAAGTGCGCCCAGGTTGGGCGTGACGTTGGACACCTGCTGCCTCAATATTCTTATCAAGGGTTTGTGCCAATTGGTAAATTTGATGAGGCAATTTCCCTGTTGCATGAGATGCCGAAGCAACGGTGTCTGCCTAATGTGACGACCTACTCAACGTTGATGCATTCCATTACTCAACGTAACAGCCATATTAGTTAAGAGATATATGATTTGATTAGAGATCAATCCAGTTATGATTTTATTAGATATCAATCTCTTAAGCATAGGAACTTTTGATTTGATTAGACCCCAATCTCTCATAGATGGAATTAGTTATTTGTTTCCAATCTGTTATGCTGGCTATATAAGGCTAAACATTTGTCATCTATTAGGAGAAAGTAACGAAGATGAAATAATCTAGTCTCTCTCCCAAGATTCTTCACCCTCATCTATAGTCTAATCTCCAATCCTACCAAGTCGATGCTACCCGGCCTTCTTCCCGGTGGTGTTTACCCTATTATGAACTAAATTTCATGACATCATTTTCTCTGAACCTTCCTGCTATTGGATTCCAGGCAAACAATCTGAAAGATGAATGCCAGGAGGTAGTTTCTCTCCTTTTATATTCTTGAAGTGCGCATCATGATATTGTTTTTGCTGCAATTATAATATTTCTCTCAATGAAACGGAATGTCCCTAGATAATTGTTCGTCTCTTTCCTTCACTATTTAATTGCTTTCCTTCCTAATACAAGTTGCACAAATATTAAAACAAGCGAAAGGGTAAGTAATCATCATCTACCATTTATTCATGCTTTAATATTTGTGCAACTGTCAAAAAGGAAAGCATGGAAGCACCTCTCTACTAGTATACTTCTGTTCCTAGGTTCCCCTGATAATTGTGAGATCGTCATTGTAGCCTTGTAGAACTGTCAGTGGTGATGCAAACATTTTAGGAAGGGAACTTACAACTCCTGTAAGCTATCTGAATGAAAGGAGGAGAAGACTGAGAAAACTATCATGATCTGGTACATGATTGCAAGGCATTTGCAATTTATTGTCTGGGTATGCAAGCATATCTATGCAGTAGTTCTCCACTGCAGAGGTGTCGAATCCAGCCAGTTTCTCTATTTTAGTCTGCGAAGTAGTGCTGGAAGGGAAAAATTATGATAATTCACAAATTGCAGTCACAGAGAAGTGGGCAGAACCGCAGAACATTTTGGATGCCAACATTACAGCATCTCCTCCATAATTGCTTTGCTTTTTCGTGGAAAAAACAGATCAGCAAGTCAGATTTATCAAACGTTTGTCTATGCATTCTTTATCTAGGACTCTCTGTAGTCTGTAGTACGGAATGACTTGGTCAGTTGATCTCATTAAGTAAAAGCGACTAATGTGTACACTGTACTAAACAATTCATGTGAGTCTGTATTGGACATTTGGACCGTGTAAACTATAATCTCTACTACTCTAATTAGGAGTTGGTGGCAGTGGTCTGTTCTCCTTTAAAGTATCTAATTTGTTGGATCTGTATGAACGGCTGAGATAAAAGAGAATTTAATCATATCTTAGATGGAAGGATTTTATCATATCTTTTTTGAATAGAAATATTATTTTAGCATATCTCTATTCACATGTTCTTACTATGGAAGGATGCTATTCATATATCTTATAAATAGAAGGATTTTCTCATCATGTCCTGCATGGGTAGAAGGATACTAGTATAGTGCCTGTGCTAACGTTACGACGACAGTACACCCGCTTATCAATTAAATGAGAAGATAAGTATGAATACAACACTTAATAATAAAAGAGAAATTTAGAATTTTAAATGAATTTAGAAAGAAAAACGGAACTAAATGGAGATCGAATGGGCGAAAACGGGCTCCCAAAAGATTTTAAATCAAGAAAGAGAAAGAAAAAAGAATTTTCTGATTTTAGATTATTTTTTTGCAGCTTCCACAGAGAGCACAGCGTGCTCTCGGGCTTAACCAGCGTAAGGGGAGGAAGGCGAGGGTGGCGGTCGGTCATGATGGGTCGGCACCGCGGCGCTGTGAGGAGTCACGGTTGCGGTGAATTTCGCCGGGAAAGATAACGGTGATGGCTTGGGTTACCTCCAAAATCTGACGATCTTTACAAGAGAGAGCACTTGGGGATTTACGCAATGCGATGGGGTGGAGGAGAACTCGCCGGCTTTTATAGCCCCGAAACAAGCATATTTATGGAAACCATAATTTGGAATCAAATCAGATTGGGAGGAAATTTTGGCAATAGAGCACGAAATTTGGGGAATTAACACCATAGATGGAAAGAGGAGATTTGGTGCGGGATTGATGGAGCTTTGGAGCTTCTTTCTTGCTTTAATGGAGGGAGGGAAGAGAAGAAGCTTCTGCAGTGCAGTGCAGATTAGAAGAAGCTACGGTGAGTTGCCTTCATTTTTTTAAATATAGAAGGATCTTTGAAAAGATAGCACATTAGGTTAAAAAATTCTAGAAAAATTCTCAAAAAAACTTACGATTATTTTGTACTTAATAAAATTATTTTTTTAAAAAAATTAAATTATAAATTTGCCGAGGCACGGCGGCCGTGAGGTCGCTGACCAACAACCTCGCCGCGTCGGCAAAGCTACCGATGGCGACCGTGGAGCCATTGCAGACCTGCGTTCTCCGTCCGTACGCCCCATCTCCGGTTTCCTTTTCCCAAAGACGTAATGTATGGTCCTTTCCTTTTCGGGATGTTTGTTTCCTTTTCCTTGATTCCAAGACGTTTGTTTCCTTTTCCTTGTTGATGCTAGAGGTGAGGAAGGTGCATTGTGGGCGCGAGGATGATTTCGAAATATATGGAAAAATAAAGCGTGCTTTCGCCGGCCATTGGATCCGCAAGGAAAAAAGATAAAAATTAAATGATTGCTTTCGCCATTGGTTCCGCGAGAAAAATTGAAAAAATAACCAAAGACTCACTGGACCATTGGTTCCTTAGATAAAAATAAAAACAAAAATTCAACGCTCTCCGTGCGCTAAAATTAGGCTCTATGGGGCTAGATTCGTAAAAAAGTCTCGAGAAGGGTCATATTCGAAAAAAAATACGATCACAATGCCAGGACAATAGAAAATTCAAGTCTTGTTTCCTTGCATGTGGATCCTCCCTGTTTATTTCTTTGTTTGATTCACCCTCCTTCCAAATATGTAGTACGTACAATTTTGGCAGTAAAAAATTTAAGTCTGGTTTCCTTGCATGCGAATCCTTCTTATTTATTTCCTTGTTTGATTCGCTCTCCTTCCAAATATGTAGGTGGGGGAGGTCTGTTGTGGGCCACAGGGATGATTAGACACATTAAATAATGGCCATCGGATGTGGGTGAGTAAAACTGAGGAAAGATCTGAGACGTTTATTTTGATGAATGCAAGTTTCTGGGGACGTTTTGCTGGGTGCACGAACATTAGGCCATCTCTAATGAGGTGCATTATTTAGGGTGGACGTAGGAAAAATTGCTTAGATGCATTATAAAGGGGTATAGATACTCACCATATCCCATAATACCGGAATTCTATCTCATCATATCTGGAAATGCATAGATTAAAAGGAAAGAATCACGCAACCAAATCATGTGCTAATCACGAAGATGTCGGGGAGACCTGGCTTCTATCCGCCTGCGTAAGCTGCCTTCTGCTTTCACCTACTCCCTATTAGAGGGCACTCACTCTCATCTCCAGGAGGACAGGCCGGTTGGTAGTAGAGACACACGCATGAAGAAAAGAGAAGAGAAAGACTGCGTGCAAGAAGTAAGAAGATTTCCTGCAAAGGGAAGGCGATAACTTTCTCGTCCTTCAATGGTAAGGATTGATATCTCTCTACTAATTCTAATTAAGAGTTGGTGGCGATCGTCCATTCTCCTTCAAAGTACTTGATTCGTTGGATCTAAAATGAACGGTTGAGATGGAAGAGGATTTAACCCGATAGTCAAATCTCTTCGGAGAAACAAACTTTTTCTACTATTGAAACATAACTAAAGTTAGTGTTCTTTGCAAATAAATTTTTATCACAATTTGAGTTTTCGTTGCAACGTACAGACACATGACTAGTAAGTCAATAATCTTGTACTAGAAATCAAGAATAAAATTTTGCATCTTGCGGTACGTCTGGTAAAATAGTATAGTCATTTTCGAGGCGTGTGAAATTTTGACCTGGTGAAATAAATTCGATGACGAGACCATTATGGTATGCCTCGAATGAAGAGAGCTAGCGGTTGCAGTGTCATCTTAACTGGTTCACAAAAGATGAGGGCAGCAGCAGATGTGACAACGACGTGCCATGACCCATGGACCAATGGTTGCCACTGCCAAGGGTGAATGGAACATGAGGATGAGATGAGCGAGGCGGATGCGGTGGAGGAGCCGCCATGGAGATTGGAGACACTCACTTCTGTGTCCATTTCCAGCTGCTTGTTCTAAGCTGTGTCCACGCAGATGAACTGGTGCTTGTCTTGGAATGCCAACGAGTCAGTGAGGGAAAGGACATTCAGTCACAGCATTCAGCAATCAGCACGCTGGCTATGCGCTAGTGATGCAGAAAGATTCGGACAGGCGCTTGAATTTTGTCCTGGAAGTGGACTGATGATGATCTCTGGAAGGGTTGATGCAGGAAGATTCAGACAGGTGCTTGAATTGTGTCCTGGCAGTGGACTGTTGCTGGAAAGGTCAAGTTCTGTCTGCTTTCACTTCGTTCTAGCCGTCTCATTCAGCTTCCTGCCATTGAAGCGCGACTGGCAGGCTAACAGCTCCTGCGTTTCCTTACCTAACCGAAGTGCATTAATCACCGGTTGAGGTGAACACTTCAAGCAGCCTTGTTGTAGCATGCCGTGGCAATTCATCTCGTCCGTTCGCCCGTTGATCCGCGGCTGAGGAGAGGGCAAGGCAGAGAACTGTGCGCCTCTGCCGTAGGATATGATTCCGTTGTAGACAGGCACTAACGGCAGTCTGGGATTGTAGTACTGTTGAGTTTGACCAAATTTCTCCTTAATTGTATTCCTCCCAAACGCACGAAAATCTAACGATTAAACAAACACGAGTGCTATTTTACAAATGTTAGGCAGGATGCGATCTACTTGCAAAGCGCATGCACAATCTCACGCCCAATCAGTGAGCAGAGAGAAGATTCCATGTGAACCAAACAAAAGAAAACAAAAGGGGGAAATAAAATAAATCTATCTCGCCCGCTAAAGTGTTGACCTGCTCTCAGCTCACGCCGATCTGAATGAATCAATCAGCGCCTGCTTACTTGCTCTGTCACCGAATTTTGCCGTTAATTAATTTCACCGGCAAATACTGATTTGATCCACCGATATGTATTGTAAATACTCCTTAATGACTATTTTTAAGTTATTCTTAAAGCTGATTTTGAGTTTAGTATATTTTTGCAGTTGTTTGAGCTACACCAATGAGGGGGTTTTTTAGTGAAACCTGCGTTGTCGGAGTAAGTTTGCAGCGCTCATAATTGCACTGATGGATCGGTCGGTAAGCCAAGAACGAATTAAAAAAACTTGGAGTCCATGTGGAACAATGGAAGGAAGGCGTCTTCGATCACATGAGCTTCATGGCATAATTGGGGGAGCTTTGACTCGCACAACTCTTATGGCTTTCTCGCAGCCAAGCTATCCATTTTGCATTAGAATTGCTCGCAAGCAAACTTTGGATCCTTCGAAAATACTTAAGTTGTGAAGTTATCTCTAAATTAGATTGTACTCCTCCCGAAGCATGGCAACAAAACTACTGTACTTGTCACTCAGAACAAATTTTGCCACTAATCGTGATACTAAAACTGTTTATAGGTCGCTTCGAATAACGCTAGCAAATGAACATGATTTCATAACGGTATTGGACAGGTTACATAGACTCGTGTTATGTCCTGTAAGCAATTTTTCCATTTACCATTTACCTATAGGATGATTTTTGCCTGTAATCAGTTTTTACCCTTACCATTTACCTGTAGGATGATTTTGGCTATTTAGCAGAGAACACATAAGGATCTAGCCAATGAGATTGTCATTTGTCAATTGTCATTCGCATGAGGGACCTACAAGTAAATTGTAATCAGAAAATAATAAAGAAAAGTTCTTGATGCAAATACGCAAGAATCCAGTTAACTATATGCAAGAGGTTCCCTATATAATCGGCGGCACAAGCTTATTATGACCTGGTAATAGAAACTCCCCGACGACTTGCTCCTCCTCCCTTCCCTCTTCTTCCCTCCCTCCGTTTCCGCCTCCTGGCGCATGCCGATCTCGCGCTGCCCTAAATCGCCCGGGAGATCTGCTTACTTTTCCGGCCACGTTGATCTGCTTGTGAGGCGGGTTTCTTGCCTTGATTCCTATTTCTTCTCTTTTCGTTTCGTTTCTTTGGTCAAGGATTTGAGTTCTTGCGAGGTGTTTCAGGTTGGCCCTTGCGGCTCCTCTCTGTTTTCTCTTTTTGATTTCATTCATGAGCAAACTGCGGATGATTCGTTTAACTTGCGAAGTGTTGTTGTTTAAACAAATTTCTCGATGTTTCTGTTGTGTATTCTTGAAATAATCATTTGTGAATTGTAAATACAGATTCGTAGGTAGGTGCATGAGAGAAAGTTGAGTTGTTCTTGGTTCCATCCGTGGAGGCCGACCTCACATGCCAACAACCCCCAGGAGCAGAAGCCAAGCTAGGACCACTAGGTCTTGGATCTTGTCAGGTACATCAATTTCTCCCCCAGTTTGTGATACTTTTTTTTTCCTTTTTGCTCCTAATTTAACTGATCTGGTTACAATCAGGACATGAAATTTGAGTGAATATAGACCCAAACATTTGATCATGAAAGTTCCTACAACACTGAAGTGTCCATAGGTCAAATGTTGTACAATTAAATTTAGCTTCTACGGTGCGTACACCGGTCAAATTTTACTAAAAACTTATAATCATTTCAATGCAAGATTGATTCCACCAGTGGGTAATAATGCTTGCATACCAGTAGAATTTACTGATCTTGGTTTGCAAAGCCATAGTTGGGGTCAGCACATTATGACTTTACTTGCAAGACTTTTAAATTCACCCCATCACTTTCGCAGGCATGGACTTCGGTGATTCGAGACGCAAGCCTAATTTCGTGGGGAAGGTCGCTGTGGCTGCTGCCCTCACGGTCATGTGCATAATTGTATTGAAACAGTCTCCTGGTTTTAGCAGTACTAGTGTGGTATGTACTGAATCTCTCCACAACTAGCTCATGCCACTGTCACTTGCTGATGAGTTGACACTTGTCATCTTCCTTCTTTTAGACTTGATTTAAATGTATCGTTTAAGTTTCACATGAAACATTAATGTATTGGTTCCATGACAAAAGTGCCATTAAGGCAATTGGAAGCAATAATGCAGTATGTTAATCTGCCATCAAATTTTATGAACTTATTGTTCATTGCTCTTTCTCTTTTGTGCTAGCGTTATTTTCCCAATATTGCATAGTCATGAATCATGATTCCATCAGAGGCAAGCAATTTCCTAGAAACGTTTCAGATTGCCATCTGATCTGGTAGTTTACAATTGTTTTCGTTTACAGTTTCACTCTTTTAAACTTGAGGCTCTTTCTTGATACATTCACATGTCCTTCAGTTCTCTCGCCATGAAATTGGGGTGACTCATGTGTTGGTGACGGGAGGCGCTGGATACATTGGCTCGCATGCTACTCTTCGTCTCCTTATGGACAAGTACCGAGTTACCATTGTGGTAAATTTATTAATCGTAACTCATGTTTTATTCCGAACTTTGAGAGCTTTGATAGCGATAGCAACTTCTGTCATCTGATCTTTACAGGATAACCTTTCTAGAGGGAACATGGGAGCTGTCAGAATTCTTCAACGGTTGTTTCCAGAGCCTGGGAGGCTTCAATTTATATATGCTGACTTAGGCGATGCAAAAGCTGTATCCTTTGTCCTTATAAAATAAACTTTGATAACTCTAGTGGTTTGTTCCACATTTTTTGCGTTGGTGTGATCTGTTTTGCACTTAACCAATAGTCAGGTGAACAAAATATTTACGGAGAATGCGTTTGATGCTGTTATGCACTTTGCAGCTGTTGCTTATGTTGGTGAGAGCACAATGGAGCCACTCAGGTGATGTTTACTTTGGGCATGTAATATGTCGTATTTCTTGTATTGCTAAAAAATTATATGATCCTATGTAAACGCATGCTTTTTTGTATCGTCATGTGCAATTCTTTGATGTGTAGGCAGCAAAGTACCCCTTTTTTCCTTTATTATTGGAACAAACTGCCAAATATGGCAATCTATATTCGCGATATAGCATTGAATGAAAATGAAAAATACAATCATCCTATTTTTGTCACTCTTGATAGCTCGTCGTTACTAAAGAAAAATTCACAGACATAATGTAAATGGATGTATTGAAAGTTTGAACTTTGTTCCTCTAATTCCTTAAATGTATCACTGACATAACAGGTACTACCATAACATAACATCAAATACGTTGACTGTGCTTGAGGCAATGGCGGCAAACAACGTAAAAACTCTGATTTATTCGAGTACTTGTGCAACATATGGTGAACCTGACACAATGCCTATTACAGAAGCAACTCCTCAGGTTGGCTTCTCAATGCATGACCTTTTCTTATTCAAAATTTTATGGACATTATCAACAATTCACTTCTAAAGTTTCTGTCAGTTGGTGGTTTGATTCTAAATAATCTGTAAACCAAC
The DNA here is from genome assembly GCA_036346275.1 of Otatea glauca. Classification (NCBI taxonomy): domain Eukaryota; kingdom Viridiplantae; phylum Streptophyta; class Magnoliopsida; order Poales; family Poaceae; genus Otatea; species Otatea glauca. Next base: position 6,947,808 of record CM070718.1, on the reverse strand, counting down.
GCAGAATCCTATCAATCCATATGGAAAGGCAAAGAAGATGGCAGAGGACATCATTCTAGATTTCTCAAAGCGATCGAACATGGCTGTCATGATCTTAAGGTTTGCCTCCCCTAACCTTGACTAGAATATAATTCATAGAGTAAACTCACTTCTCATGTCTTTTGAATTAGATACTTCAACGTAATTGGATCAGACCCGGAGGGACGGCTAGGGGAGGCTCCAAGGCCAGAGCTGCGTGAGCATGGACGGATTTCTGGTGCTTGCTTTGATGCAGCATTGGGAATCATTCCAGGGTTAAAGGTACTCGACATGCTCACATTAGTATACATCAATTTGACATGACAAAATATTTATGGTATATGGCTTTCTTCTCCCTTCAGGTTCGAGGAACCGATTACCCTACTGCTGATGGAACTTGTATAAGGGACTACATAGATGTCACAGATCTTGTTGATGCTCATGTCAAAGCTCTTGATAAAGCACAGCCAAGCAAAGTTGGAATCTACAATGTTGGCACAGGGCAAGGTTGTTGAAAGATCAATAATCGCATCCACACATGCAGAATAATACACATTTGTTTGTTTATCATATATTTCCTATATTTCCTTGTTTCTGAACATAGTATTTCGTTCATGTTCTATCAGGTAGATCAGTGAAGGAGTTCGTAGAAGCATGCAAGAAGGCAACAGGAGCTAGCATCAAGGTTGACTTCCTTGCCCGGAGACCAGGAGACTACGCAGAAGTTTACAGTGACCCATCCAAAATCCTCGATGAGCTGAACTGGACAGCTCGTCACACGGATCTTCGTGAAAGCCTTTCGACAGCATGGAAATGGCAGAAGACACACCCCAAGGGATATGGATCAGCCTGATTCAGTGCACAGTAGGTTCAAATTCATCAAAGTTTTTCCTACGCAGATTCATGGGTCCACGTGAAGTCATATAGCCTTCAGAAAATTGGTTCTTCACCATAGATATTATATATAGCAGACAGCCGCAGAAGAATACTGATTTTTTCAGCACTTGCAAGAGGATACACAGAGAATGGCCCCCCTATTCCTGGCTTAGGATCATATATAGGTTTTCTTTTCCATGTTGTCATTTTCATTTATTTTGCTACATGCCGAAGCATACCATAATAACACAAATATAAAATTGTGTTGTAGACAAGCTAGATCAAACTTGTGTACTAACCTTCACTGTGGTGAATGAATGATATAAATAAGTAGATGTATGCTCTTCATTTCAAGTTTACACAAGCCTCCTCCTGGCAGGTTCAGTAGTTAAATTTCTTCTGGCATGTTCAGTATTTAAATTTCTTTTCTTAAGGTGGCACTTACCAGTGTAGCACTGAGAAAGTGGGAAGCAAGGGAACCAATGAATCTCTCTTTTTGAAATGTGATATCTGCATTTCTTTTAAGAACTCCTGGTCTCACTTGCAAAAATATGATACAGGTATGTTACAGAGTACAAGTGATTTGACTCAACGTATTTACAATGCTACTGGGGCCTAACCGTCAGTGGCCCATGGATTTTATACATTTATTATACTCGACGAGTTCCTTTTTTGGATCCTGGGCCCCTCTATTATAGCAATATATATGCTCCATTTAGAGTAGCCTATGAATCAATAATAAAAACATACCAAGAGAAGAACATATAAAACATAAAAAAACATAGGATGTGTAATGTAATTCCCTAGAATATTTGACACGTTTGCCCAGCGAGCAACTCACCGACAAGCACGCTTTGAAGGCAGGCTGGGGCGCTGGGCTCTGTAACTCGCCGTGCGTCGTCAGATGAAATCAAACCACGCTTCAAGAAAGGGGCACAGAAGCAGTATCACCATTGGCAGCAGTCGCTCAGGACCCCCGGCGTTCCAGAGCACCGCTGCTGCGGCGTCCAGGACGCGCCGGACAAAGGTGGGCGGCCGGCCGTCGCGCAGCCGCATGCCGTGCATGATGGACAACAAGCCGGTCGCCAGTAGAGCGAAAGCCAGGATGACTTGCCACCGATCACTTTCGGGGACAACGGCTCCGTCGCCGCCGACTGTGCTGAGGAGGAGGAACGACACCGCGCTAATCACAGCGACGAAACCCGCGCCGACGAAGTCTGTGCGCCGGGGATCAAGGGGCACGCGAACGCGCCGAGGATGCATTGTGGGCGGCAGTGATCGGTGAAACGCCTTTGATGAGGAGGTGACAGCACTGACAGGTGAGGAAGAGGGAGGTCTGGGCCTTGCAGAAGCGCGGCGCGAGCCGTCACTCTTTATGTATCAACGCTCGTGGGGTTAGTGGGAAGGAGGGGTGTGGCCACGCGAAATTAGCACGGAAATTGTACTTGGAATTTCAAGAACAACTACTCGGATACTTCCTATGCTTCAGCAAAACCTCTTCATTTAGTTTCCGTCGAGTCTTACGCTGATGTTCACCAATGATGACTCATCTTAGATGCCCCAAGGACAGGTAAGGTGATGTCTCGGTGAATAAAATATAAGCCCTACTGTTTGATCTCTGAAACAGTATGGGTGATCGAGACTCGTAACTGTGGAAGAGCTGATGTGGCAATTACTAGTCTGTCTGAATGAGTGATTTGTTAGTGTGTGTTTTTTTTAAAAAAAATGGCGAGGACGTCATTCACTAACAAAAGAAATTTAACATTCAAGCGAGTCCTAGGACTTAATCTGGGTGGGTAGCCATTAGGCAACAGATTGGTGCTAAAACATTGGTTTCGACCGTCTTGCCTTGATACTCCCTTAGTACCATAGCTTTTTTTTTCCGATGGACTTCTAGGCACCGATAACCCACAACAGACGCAGCAACACTTAAAACCCTCTTTATTTTTCTCGTGAGTACGCTATTGGGCAACTGGACTGTTCCTGAGTGATTTGTGAAGTGAAACTCATATGCTTGCGATCTGGCTAACTGCACGATACAAACCCTGAAGCATTCGCCTCGTGTCAATTAAAAACAAAGTTCTAGAGTCTCTGCTAGACCGTAGTACTGTTGTAGGGAATAGACGTTATTTACTTCCGAAAGTCACAGGAAATTAATATTGCCTGCTCTTCTTGTGCTACTAGCCTACTTGTTCCAACTGGTTGTGTTATCGTGTCCCGTTCAAAACTGTTTAAGTTGGGTAGTTAGTTTTATCATTCATGTACTTTAGTTTGCCATAAAGTACATTTGATTCCTTGTCCTTGCCCAGCTTGTGTTGAAATGCTGACAGGATCGATGAAAGACATATTTCTCTACGTGTTTGTTGTAGTTGCGCAATCATGTTATTAAAAAAAACTCTGCTCGACATGAAAAGGGGCTAATTCAAGTTTTCAGAGTCTTCAGATTACTAAACTGCTGCTACAACCATTTGACTGGGAAAACTTCAGAGTCGGTTAGGACTGGCCCGAATTTTATATCCGGTGATTTATTCACATAAAGAAACTTTTTTTTTTGAAAAAGACATAAAGAAACTACAGCGGGTAACTTCGGAGAAAATATGCAGAACTGTATTTGCAGTCTAAAATCTTTCTTGTTGAGGGCGGTTTCTGTACGGGGTGGAAGAAAAGTGGGTATTTTTGCTCCATACGTATGAGGGACGCCAATCTGGTGGAGGAACGCACGTCATTATGGCAAATTCACAAGAAAGCAGTTTCCCGGTTGGTGCCCCCACGAAAGCGACCGATCTCTGCAGTCTGCACTGCTGGGTTGGCACCATCCAACATTCCAAAACAGCTCTCCTGAATTTTCTTCAGTGGAGATCAACAAGCGCCGCTTGATCTCAAAATAAAAGAGTTGCACCTGCCAGGCGCAGCAACACGTACACGGAGATGCATTCTTGATGGGTTCCAGAGCTAAACTCTAATGTTATGCCGTATGGAGTAGTACTAGTAATGCTAATTGATTCCTAGATTTTTTTGAGTCGACCTAATGATAATGGGCACCTCATAAACTGAACTTGATATCATTTTCATGTCATATTATTGCAAGGTTCTTTCTGAAGTATATACACTTCGGGAATTACAGACAAGCGCTAATGCGGACCGGCACGTCTCACATCAGAGTTTGTGCTCATGTGCTTGACCAGAACAAGCATCGACGTCGAGCGTGCTCCTACACAAGTAGTAAAGGTATCTAGTCGAACTGTTTCTTCCTCCGCACTCCGCAGTACTCGTTCCTGGGAAGGTGATTGGAAGGGTCGAAGAAAGAAACTCTATAATATTTTTGTTACTTAGGGTCTTTTCTTTTTGTACATTTGTATGTGTCGTTGTCAATCGACAAACAATGAGAAGGCCATGATGAAAAGATACGAGTCGAGTTGTTCCGTGGAAATTTACTGGAGTCCATGCGCATACCCTTTTCCCCTTATGTTTGTAAACGATGAATATAAACGGGACCAATTGGCTGGGCAGCCCAGGCCCAGAACGTGGTCGGTTAGAAAGTAAAAAGCGTGGTGCGTACCTCCGCACGGCAAGGCCGGCACGAGGCTCCGCGTGGCGCGTGGGCTTGGCCCGTCGTCCGTGGCCCAGCTCGGCTCCCCCTCCGCACGCGCTCACTACAGCCGGGAACGCGCGCCCGTCCCCACCAAGCAACTCACCGCCCCGTAGAGGCAGCTAGATAAGCAATCATCGCGTGCCACGTTGTAAACGTTGCTCTCCATACGAGAAAAATAAAAAAACGTGAGATTGTCGCTCTTCACGTAAGAAAATCGAGAAAACATGTGAAACAGCTGAAAGGATAAAAACGTAATCGCGTTTTTTCGCATTTATTCGGCGGAATGGTTGAAAGGATATAAATGTAACACGAGAAAACCGAGGAAACATGCAAAACAGCTGAAAGGATACAAACGTAATCGTGTTTTTTCGCATTTATTCGGCAGAACGGTTGAAAGGACATAAATGTATCTGTATTTTTTTCGCATTTATTTGGGTATCTGCATTTCTTTCACCTATTCGGGGTCCTCTCACGAAGGATCTGTGATTTCGCTGAAACGAAAGACCCTCTTAGGAAAAAACAGAAAATGGCAAAAAGGACATAAACTCTTTCTTTTTGTTTTCCAAAAAATGATCCGTACGGTTTTTTTTCTTCGAAAAAGACCTAAAAGTAACACTAAAAACCGCAAAAAAAGACCTAAACGTAGTAGTATGTATTTTTTCTTCCATAAAAAAAGGTCCTAACCATGTTTTTTTCGAAAAAAATACCTAAACTTAATTATAATTTTTCGAACAAGTACCTGAGCACAAGGCTTAAAACGCAAAAAGACATAAGTGTAATACTCTCTCCGTTGATAAATATAAGGCCTATAGTTTGAATGATCTTGTTGAAAAATATAAGACGTGTACGTAGATTTAATGAGCCTTTCCACTTATACCTCTATTTATTCTCTCACAACCATATGCATTTATTCGTTATTTCTCATCTTTCAAGACAATTAAGAGGGATATGTAAGTCATTTCCTCTCGTGCCTTTCTCAATTTCAGCTCAACCTTAATCCTTGTGCAAAGTCAAAATACGCTTTATATTTATCAACGGAGGGAGTATATTTTTCTTTCCCAAAAGAAGAACCTAACTGTAACATTTTTTTTCCAAAAAATGACCAAAAACGTAATTTTTTTTTCAAAAAAAGACCAGAGTATAAATTTTTTTTACCGGCTCCGCTCGAGACGCGAGCCAAGCCGACGCCCTCCCGACTCAAATGCACCACACTCCGGGAATCCTCCCAAGATTAACGGAGGTAGTATGCGATGGGAGACGATTTCTTACACCGTCGGCGTTTGTCTCTTGCTGCCGAGGCTGCGCGTGAGGTCAGGGCTGAGCACATCACGCCATGTTCATACTGCATACCGTAACAGATACCCACGGTTTGGTAAAAACAGTGGTTTGTTCTCTTTCTCTCTCCAGCTTCAGAACCAAAAAGAAAAAGAAGTGCAATGACCTCTGAGGTAGAGTCTACGGCGGCCATGACGGCTGGCCAACTGGCCGCAGTCCACAACTCCGCGTGTCGCGTTCATAGGCTGTGGCGTGTCGACAGGGATACAAATTTTGGTGAATTTTCACTAAAATTTTAAATTTTAGGCTACCATAAAATCTAAATTATCGGTCAAATAAAAACATTTAAATTGCTACAGTATTTTTTTTTAATTTTTGGCGAAATTTCGCCCAAACCGACCAAACTTTCTTGGTTTTTGACCTGTTTTTAAAACTTTTATAGCCGGATTTGATCAGATTTGGTTCAATAACCCTTAAGAAAGTTACAAAATTTGTTGAAAACCTGAGTTTTTAGACATTTTAATATTTAGCAAAACCTATCAGATTTTTATAAAAATGTAAAAGCTTGATAATGATCTAAAAACTTTATGGTACAATCTTTAGTAGTGTAGCATCATACAGAAAATTTTTCAAAATAATTGAACTTCATTTGTTATCTTTACAAAATCAAAAACAGAATGAAAATAATTGGGACAGTAACATTATCAGAATTTTATAAATTTTTTCGAGTGTGATCATGATCCAAATTTTTTATGAGAGTTTAAGAATTGCCTCAGTACCATTCTATAAAATTTTAAAAAAAATAATTTTTTTTGTTTGGTCAATCAAATCTATGTAAGCATCGAACTTCATTTGTTATATTTCAAAAATCAAAAAGAGAAAAAACATAAATGGTATAGTGCCTTGTAAGAATTTTATAAATTCACTGGAGTGTGATCATAATTCAAAAAATTTATAAGATCTTAAGCATTTCCTTATCACCCTTCTGTAAAATTTTGAAAAATTCTAAATCTTTTTTATTGCTAAAGCAAATCTATGTATTGATCATCAGGTTTTTATCAGGACGCAGCACTGTCAGAATTTTTAAACATTATTTAAGCATGATCATCATATAAAAATTTTATAGAAATATTAATGTTACATTAGAACAATCCAGAAAATTTTACAGAATTTTCTAACGTGTTTGAACATTTTTCATTTTGTTCAAATTTGCCGATAAGGCTTTTAACAGGACAGTAGTACTGTTTGAATTTTTAAAAATTTATGAAGCTTAATTATCATTTGAAAATTTTATGAGAACATTAGTAATGCATGATAACCATTCAAAAAAATTTCAAAAATTTATAATATGGTTTGAACTATTTTTCGTCCGATTCAAACTTGCCAGTCAGTGTTTTATTATGACAGTAGCAATGTTTAAATTTTTAAACATTACTCAAATTTGATAATCATCTGAATTTTTTTTGGAAACATCATTGATATTTCAGGAACCTCTAAAAAAATTCAAAATTTTTAAATATTGTTTGAACTATTTTTCGTTCAGTTGAAATTTGCCAAAATTTCGGCAATTTAGTCCGAAATTCGGTCCAAAAAATTTCGGATTTGAATTTTTCTATCTTGAATTTCGTTTAAAATAACAAGATTTTACCGAAATTTTGGATTTTAGTAGGGAGCGAGATGTAAATCGAAAACAAATTTGGAACCTTGCGTGTCGATGAGAATTCCTCCCGTGACCACTGATCGATACAAAGTTTTTCTGGAGCAACGATTCGGATCTTTCAATAAACAAAGTTTGTAGTAGGCTGCTGTTGGCCGCCTTGAGTTGTCACTTTCGCAGGTTGAGAATTCTTAGTAGTGATTGGCAAGGATTCAAATGTCGTTTTTAGATAAAATACCGTCTAGGACCGGAATCCGAAATTTCGGCGGAATTCGGATATTTTGGACAAATTTCGTTCGAAATTCAAAAACCAAAATTCAAATCCGGTTCGTTTTGTACCGAGAAAAAAACGAAATTCGCCGAAATATACTGAAATTTCGGGTGAAATACCCGAAATTTCGGCCTTTTTGCAACCGCAAAAAAGTGGGACAAATGATGTCAAACAATTTTGAATTTTTTTTGGAGAGTCCTGAAAGATACTTTATATTTACATAAAAATTTCATATTATTCTGAAGTATTTGGAATTTTTAAAAATTCAAATACTGCTACTATCCTCATAAAACACTGACCGGTAATTTTGAACCGAATGCAAAATGGTTCAAACCAAGTTATAAACATTTGATTTTTTTTTAAATGGTTATGATGTATCTATAATGCTCTCATAAATTTTTCAGATGATGATCAAACTATATGAATGTTTTAAAATTCAAATAGTACTACTGCCCTGTTAAAAGGCTTACCGGTAAACTTTAACAAAATGAAAAATTATCTAAACCATGTTAAAAACTTTTGAACATTTTTGTGGATAGTCCTGATGTAACATTAATGTTGATTTAAAAATCTTAGATGATGATCATTCTCAAATAATGTTTTAAAATTCAGACAGTGCTATGTCCTGATAAAAGCATGATGATCAATACATAGATTTCCTTTAGCAATAAATAAAAGTTTAATATTTTTTAAAATTTTACAGAAGGGTGATAAGGAAGTTCTTAATATCTCATAAAAATTGTGAATTATGATCACACTCCAGTGAATTTATAAAATTCTTACAAGGCACAGTACCATTTATGTTCTTTTCTTTTTTATTTTTGAAATATAATATAACAAACGAAGTTCAATGCTTACATAGATTTGACTGACCAAACAAACAAAGTTGAATTTTTTTTTAAATTTTATATAATGGTACTAAGGCAATTATTAATCTCTCAAAAAAAAATTAGATCATATTCACACTCAAGAAAATTTATAAAATTCTGACAATGTAACTGTCCCAATTATGTTCATTCTATTTTTGATTTTTTAAGGATAACAAATTAAGTTACATTATTTTGAAATTTTTTATGTATGATACTAAGATACTAAAGATAGTACTATAAAATTTTCAACTCATTATAAAGCTTTTAAATTTTTATAAAAATATGATAGTGTTTCTGCCAAAATTTTAAAATGTCTCAAAAATTCGGTTTTTCAACAAATTTTCATAGGAGATGACTTTCCTAAGGTTTATTGGACCAAATCTGGCCAAAAAACATGAAATTTCACCGAGAAAAATGAAATTTCGGGTTACTGTAGCAATTTCAATTTTTTTATCCAGTTGGTAGTTTAGATTTCGGGGTGGTCCGAAATTCAAAATTTCAGCGAAATTTCACCGAAATTTTGAACCCTGGTGATTGGGGTAGGCATTTTTAAACCGAAACTGAATTACCGAACCAAATCGAACCAAATGAACCTAATATTTTGGTTTTCAGTTCGGTTTTTATTTTGATATAATTCGGCTTTTAATGTTTGGTTTGGTTTTTCGCTTTCAAAAACCAAAATAACCGAATAGCCTATGTACAATGCCACTTTTATAACGTTCTTCTTAAAGCCATTAAAGAATTCTCATGTTCTAACACATTTATACACGTATTTGGTATATTCATATGTTCTGTTGGGCTTATATTGTAATGACCTATGAATATTGTGTGGATTTATCACTACTCTGTGTTGCGATATAAGAATGACTAAATCTATTCTATCTAGTGTTTATTTATATTTTGGTTAACCGAAAAACCGAATTAACCGAATCAAAATATTTTGGTTAATTCCGTTCGATTTTTCATTTTGGTCCGAGAAATTCGGTGGCTAATTTCCAAAAATCGAAAAATCGAACTGATTAGACCGAAAAAACCGAATACACACCCCTAGTAGTGATAACAAACTACTGTGGTACGTTCACCAATGTATACCTTTATATAAAGCGGAGAGGATCGGAGGCTCCTCAGCCGTGCCACATTAACGTCCATGCGAGCAGGTTTTTCGAAAAATTCGAAATTACGTTTAGATTCTCTCGTCGGTTTTTAGCAGAATGAACCCAAAAAAACTAAAATCATGTTTAAGTCCCTCTACAGTTTACGTTTAGGTCCTCCCGTCAGTTTTAACAAAATGGACCCAAAAAACCGGAATTCCGTTTTGGTCCCAAAAAATCGATTTTTATCAGAATGGATCCAAAAACAACCGAAATTTCATTTGTCCCTCCACGGTTTTTTCCGAAAAAAAAATGAGCCCGCGAAATTACGCAAAAAAGAAATCCATTAAAAAAAACTATGAGAAAACCGAAATTAGGGAAAAGAGTCCACGGTTTTGCATATTAGACGACGATTCCTAGCATCCTATTTTTTTTTATGTTTATATCCTCGTACACTTTGTTTTTCTAGAAATAGTCGTCAGACCAAATTTCGTTTGGCGTAGTGTCGCATGACCAAATTTTGCACAGCGCAACGTAGCGCGTGACCATGGCTACCTTTTTTTTTCAGAAATAACCGTCAGACCAAATTTCGCACGACGCAGTGTATCGCGCGTGGCCTGACTAATAATGCAAATGCACCAAGAGTTTTGCAACGCTAGCTCCATCGGAAGAAGCACAGAGTGTACTTCACCAAATGTATTTCGCTACATTAATCTACATATATCTCTATTTGTGGGGAGGTAGGGCCATCGCTCGCCTGTGCCGCCACATTGTGCATTTTCCCTGTAGATTTTACAGTAAACTTCTCCATAGACTCAAAGTATTATTACGCAACATACTTCACAAAGGCCCCTTGGCTCAGTTGGCAAAATCTTTCCCGCCCGTGCGTGAGGTCGCCAGGTCAAATACTAGCCAAAGCGTTTTTTGCTGGATTTTCGTTTTTTTTCATCAGCTTTGCTAATTTAGTTGGCCTACTAGATCATGTTGAAAACTTTTTGAAATTTTTTGAGGAGGGTATTTAGAGTGTGCTTAACCTACCATAAAAAGTTTAGATTATGATAAGACTCTTGTGATTTTTAGAAAATCTCGCAATGCTACTGATGCATTTAAGGTAACTTCGCTACTTTAACTAAGCTACTAGATTTACAAATTCTTGAAAAAAAATCTCAGAAGGGCTCTGAGAGCATGCCTATACTACCGTCAAAAATTTAGGTCATGATCAAACTTATGCGGTTCTAAAAAAACTGGCTAATGGGTCCAGAGCAGCTTCACTGATTTAAATGAGCTACCAAATTTGTAAATTCTTGAATTTTGAGGTGGGCCCTGAGAGCGTTCCTATGCTACTGTAAAAAAAATCTAAATCATGATCAAACTTACGTGATTTTTTAAAAATCTGATAGTGCTGCTAATGCATTTAGAGTAACTTCACTGATTTAGTTGAGCTACTACTAAATTTGTAAATTATTGACATTTTTTGTGAAGGGTCCTGGGAGCATGCCTGAGCTACCATAAAAAATATTACTGTATTTTTAAAACTTTTTGCATAAATAATTTTTAAATTTTTTTGAGGAGATATTTTTTCTACAGAGATCGGCGCTTTCTGTTTTCTTTTTCCGAAGTATTCCCAAAATAAATTCCCTCTCTATGTTTAAATCTCTGTCTGTCTCAACAATTCTTTTCGCCCGCAGCAACGTGCGGCGGGCCCGGTCCGCATCTAGTTTCTACTAGAACTCCGTAATCTGGTGCTGCGCTGCTCGACATGTGTTGCCGTGAGATTTTTCGTGTTAAGATGTGCTTGAACCGTTAATTCGGACATGCGCAACTAACTACTTCCTCCATTCGGAAATATAAGGTGTATTTTGACTTTGCACAAGTATTAAGTTTGAAGTGAAATTGAGAAAGATGTGAGTGAAAATGACTTAGATACTCTCACTTAATTATCTTGAAAGATGAGAAATAATAGTTTATGTGTGGTAGTAATGAATAAATACATGTAGTTGAGAGAGAATAAACTCCATGGGATGGGCGGGACCTATCGGATGTCAGAACTACAAACGACGTCTTATCCGTTGAACATCTCCACCGGACGAAGCTTGTTTTTGTCTGCATCCCGTCGGTCACATCTCAGTGTCCTCATACACACACGTGTGTATATATATATACACACAAACAAATTGAACATCTCCACCGTACGAAGCTTGTTTTTGTCAGCATCCCGTGGGTCACTTCTCAGTGTCCTCTCACACACATATATATATAGACACACATGCTGTTTATTGGCAATACACCTATACTTATTTATAGATACAAATAAAAATAATTTATACAATGAATTATCTATAATAAAAATAATTTATACAATGAATTATCTATAATAATCTTATATAATTAATAAGTGTATATACAATAACATAAAATAGTCTATAAAACTATCCGTTAAATAATATATAACATCTATATCTCTTCCTCGCATCTTAAAATCCTAAGTAGCATAGTTTTTCAGACAGCTACGGCTTTGCTTATCGCGTGGCCACGCTTCCAACTTCTTAATAGCCTACCTCGAGTCTTCAAATAGGAAGTTAGTTACTTGGCGAGAGAGCCATAGATAGAATAGAACTGGCCGGCAGTAGCTCGCTCGAACGCTGAAAGATCCTACTGCGGCCTGCCGGAGAGCAATGGCACAAACTGCGGCGATCATACGGCGAAAGGGGGCGCTCTTGGCGCTCGCAGGGGCGTCCGTGCTCGTGCTCGTGCTTTTCCCCGCGGCCGAGGCGAGCAAGCTTGGTGTGCTCGCCCCGTATGCCGTTCTGCTGCTCGGCTGCACCACGGTGCTCCTCTTCCCGGCGCACCGCGTCGTCGCTGATCTCGCGCTCCGCGCCGCGGAGGATGCCCAAGAGATTTTCTGCGCGCCACCAATCGCAGCGCGAGCCGCCACCGAGCTGCGGTGGGCTGGCTTCATGTGCATCCTTTTCTACGGCGTCTACGCAGCCGGCAACATAGGCGCGCGGGCGGCGGCGGCGGCGGCGAATGAGATGTCGGTGAAAAGGGTCTGCGGCTTGCTTCTGTTCCTGGTGTTCTTGGCGGGCGTTTGGACAGTCTTCCTGTCCATGCTCACGGAAAGGGGTGCCCGGCCGCCGGCGGTGACGGCGTCGGAGGAAGAAGAACTGGACGTTGGAGAGTTCAATGACATGGTGGCTGGGGTCGCACACTGACTCGCACATGACGTTGCTTGAAAGGTTTGGAAGATCTAACGCACTTGCTCTGCTTTGACTATCTGGATTCTCTGTAATTTATTCGTCTTATATATCTGATAATTTCACGGTTTATTCTTTACTTAGGTCTGACAACTAAGAAGGGAAGACGAAGAAAGTCTCATAGCGTTTTTAAAAGATAGCGATTAATGGATGTATCCTTATTCATTACTACTACAAATAAGGATATGGAGTAATAATAGTTTTTTTAAAACAAGTGGAGTAATCATAATTATGTGATCATGCTTGTTAGTGTTATACGAGCTTGTCATAACTCGATATGTAGTTCTTGTATGTTCAGTTAATCAGACATGCATGATGTCTCGTAAAGAGAACTGTGCATGCGTGATTAGAAATGGCAAACTATGTATAACCTCTATGGTGCTGTAAAGATATACTTGATATATGACCAATCTGTATGGTTATGGTGCTGCAAATATATACTCTTTATGGGCAAACAACAATTGAAGGTACAAGATCATAGGAACTATATAGGTGAGATTGTGAAATGTCAGCATCCTTTTCAACTCCAGTCAGACTAGCAAGTGGCTACCCGCTAGACCGGTAGCTTGTCGTGGATGGTCAGGAGACTCAGGATGGAAGACCGCGATTCGCCTTGCAAGTTCAAGACAGGAACTCTTTGATCAGCACTGTCAAAGTCATCAGGATTATTCAAAATCAAGTGCCTTTTGTTGGAAAATCGATGACTGCATGCTCTTTCCAAATCCTCTAGACTCTTTAGAGTTCTAGTAGTACTTGTAAGATCGTCAAACGCTTTCATATCCTCTTCGCAACCCTTCTTCCATCAAGGCATCACCGAACTTGGAGCGAATGGTGAGACTTTCGTTATGTATAAAAAAAACAAACTAAACATCGAACTGGACCGGGCATTAATACCTGCAAACTTAATGTGATAAGACCTTGCAGATGACGCATGATTAAAAGAAACAATAACGAATAAGCTGCAGCAGCAAGTCTATTTGTTTACTTGGAAAACTTTGGTTGTCCTTGTTCAACCCCTAGGGAGGAGGAGGAGCCAGGTTGGAGGATGTGATCCTCCTGATTCTAAAAAAATTGTTTTGACTTGAAGTATGTCGTTTAGCTGGTGGTCAGTGTCAAGGAAGTGACGCTGAGCTGATAGGATTAGGACAATCGTATGCGTATCACATTAATTAGTTAGTGCCTTGTTGGATGATACGTAGTATCACCCAGGAATCTAGCATTAACAAAATGCTAGTTTATTTCCTTCTGGAAGAAGAAGCGATGGCAATGACAGGTGTTGACTAGTCAGATATCTGATCTAGGGATGCCGGACGTGACGACGGATATCAAAATTCAGTTGTTGACGCTACGAAAGCGGTAGGATCAGTGCGGATCAAACAGCAGTTTCGTGTGTGTTTGTCGTCAAGTGAGATGACCTGCATAGGCCCGGAGTTTGTTTGAAGGAGCTGCTTTTTTTAGTTTTTTTTTTGGGCTGAAAAGGGTTGTAACTTTTTATGAAAGACTATTTGACAAATAACTACTTTCTTTCAGCAATAAGCTGTAAATATAGATTCAGATCAGCTTTTAGCTTTTGGCTTTTACTATTTATATATGGCTTCTATCTTATGCCAAAAACCGCTTAAAAGTTGAGCTGTTTGAGGGGGCTTGCTGGCTTAAAACTCCCCAAACAGGGCCTAAAACGAAGGTCACACTCTTTTTTAGGGTGGCCCGTCCACCGTCTTGCTGCTCTCGGCGGCGAACGTGCGCGCATCCCGTCATTTAACGGCGACACATGCCAAGACTCAGCGCGTGTACGCAAGCGCGAGTGTGTCGGACCCCAGGAATAAAACCTTGAAATCCTCTGTGTATCATATACTAATCCAGCAAAAGGTAGTACACACAGTAAAGATGATATCACAACATATCAAACGTACTTTATTAATAATCAGAGTTTATAATATAAGTAGTTCGTAGGCCAAATAAGTCATAGCAGTGAAAAATAAAGAAAACAATAGTAAAGATCAATAGAATTGCCACATGCAATTGATTAGCGAAACGACCTAGTCCATCTAGTCCTCACCGTAAACTCCTATAAAACAATAGAGTAAGCAAGTGCGAGTACAAGAAGTACTCCACAAGTTACACAGGAAATGCAATAATAATTTGAAGGTGACAAATGAGGGTTATATGGTTAAGTTTGGCATAAAACAACACGTTACAAATATTCTAAGTAATTTTTCAATTCCATAATTTCAAGGAAAATCCAAATAAATTCTAAATAAATTCAAATAAAAATACAAAACTAGCATAAATAAGTAGTTTAAGATTTTAGATGAATTTAGGAAGAAAAATAGAGTTGATCAGAGTTCGAACGGGCTCCTAGAAGATTTAATTCAAGAAAAAGAGATAGAGAGAAAAGGATTTTTCTAAAATTTGGAATTATTTTCCTAAAGAAAAATCCAGATTATTGCGCATGCTGACGTCAGTGGCCGGATTGTTAGATTTTAAATTGTTGCACAATGCTGACGTCATAATTGATTTTTGGCTGAAATATTTTTGAATCGAAAAAAAATCTTGTTTTACCAACATGTGGGCTCGTGGACCATGGCATGGTTGGGTGGAAGGTGGTGCGATGGCAGTGCTCCAGCTGGGCGATGGCATGGACGAGTCAGGCGATGGTGCGGTGAAGTTGTCGTTGGTGTCAGCGAGGTTGGAGGAGTGCGAGCGGCGGCGGAAATCGACGATGAAGGAGCGGTGGCCCGCGGGGAAGATCAGCGAAATGTGAGTACAAGAAGTACTCCGCAAGTTACACAGGAAATGCAATAATAATTTGAAGGTGACAAATGAGGGTCATATGGTTAAGTTTGGCATAAAACAACACGTTACAAATATTCTAAGTAATTTTTCAATTCCATAATTTCAAGGAAAATCCAAATAAACTCAAATAAATTCAAATAAAAATACAAAAGTAGCATAAATAAGTAGTTTAAGATTTTAGATGAATTTATGAAGAAAAATAGAGTTGATCGGAGTTCGAACGAGCTCCTAGAAGATTTAATTCAAGAAAAAGAGATAGAGAGAGAAAATGGTTTTTCTAAAATTTGGAATTATTTTTCTAAAGAAAAATCCAGATTATTGCGCATGCTAACATCAACGGTCGGAATTTTAGATTTTAACTTATTGCGCAATGCTGACGTAATAATTGATTTTTGGCTGAAGATATTTTTGAATCGAAAAAAAATCTTGTTTTGCCGACATGTGGGCTCGTGGACCATGGCACAGTTGGGCAGAAGGCGGTGCGATGGCAGTGCTCCAGCTGGGCGACGGCGTGGATGGGGCAGGCGATGGTGAGATGAAGCTGTCGTTGGAAGTGAGAGAACATCAGCAAATCCTTGAACTTTAGCTCTAAGATCTAAAATAAATATAAATGCATACAACCTAGGAATTTTTTTTCAATATTTCAAAATTTTAGTTTTCATAGCATAAACAGATTCACACAAAATATTATCATTTTTGTAGTCCCTTAAGTGGGTAGCAATTTCTAGAATATGATGCACAATTAAAGGAGAGGTTGAGTAATAAACTTCAGATAAAGCAATAGTGGAATCATAAAGAAATTCCAAAAATGACAGCAAGTATTCAGCAACATATTAATGATGCTCTGTGAGTAGCGGTTGACTATCCTGACTACAATGACGCGTGTTAATAAAAACAGAAAATATGCTTTTATAGGGTATGAAAGACTTAAGCATCAAGTAAGTAGAGTTCCATCTAATATGCATATCCAAACAAAACTTACGTGGACGTACCTCCATTGCAACTCATCAAATCTTATATGCTACTACATGTTGATTAGAATTATGTAAGAAAGATATTGCAGTGCGAAAAGGTTAAGGTACTGGTCTAACCTTTTCAAACCAGATTTAAATATAAGATTAATAATATGGCAAGCACAACGCTGATGTAATAAGAAAGATTCAGCGTACGAATTAAAAAACAGAGTAAGAATGATCATTGCAGAAGTGTTTGTTGCAACATTATCTAATGTTATTGCAAAAAAATTATCTGTAAGACCAAAATCTTCCATAACTTTTACAATAGAATCAGCTATATTCTCATCGGTGTGTGCTATATCAATTAATTTGAATGTTATAATTCTCTTCTCTAGTTGCCAGTCATTGTTTACATAATGAGCAACTACACTAAGCTAATTTTCTTTAGTCCTACCACTCCATATGTCTGATGTCAAAGACACAGAAAAAGTACAGGTATTAAAGAGACCTTTTACCTTACTACGACAATTATCAAATGTTGGTGGCTCACCAAAACTTAAAGGTAGATCTTGAGAAGCAATTAAACGACAAAGAGATTCACGAGTTACCTCGGGATTGTAGTCCCAGTGACAAACTGTACCATCGGGGTTGTACTACAGCTACGTCTGTCTCAAAGCCACCCCCGCTTTTCTCCTACAGCTCTCAACATTTCTCTTCAAGTGCCCCGTTCCACCTGAAGATTTCGCAGTTAATTTGTGCTTACAATATTTACAAATATCATATATGCTCTGAATGCCATCTGATGTCTCGAAAATCTACTTGAAATCTTTCCAGACTCACGATGTACTGCGTCTTGATCTTTTTGCCCCAGTGCTTGCCGACGCAGTAACACTTGTAGAGCCTGAGGTTGGTACAAGTGATGTAAATTTGTGTCCCGATCTTTCGATGATAACGATAACTATCGATTTGGTAGAACTGACTTTGACGATCCGACTACAACGTGCGATGACGGTGCGCCTTAGCAATCGCTAAACCAACTCCGAAGGGTTATTGATCTTGCCGTAGGCACTATCAACCTGAACACGAGGTTCAATTCCTACAAGCATATGAAGAACAAATAAGAACGATAGTAAAAGTAATCTGAAATTGCAAACAAGAATTGAGGCTCACGATAATATAGATCAAAAGGTGAGGTTCTGCGAAGTAGTCTCAATAGGCGGTCGTTCGACACGTCTAAAGGACAATGTAGTTTGGCCCTAGGCTAAAATTATGCTCAAGAAAAATTCAAGTAATTTTAGGGGACTCTCTAGCTATATATAGGTAAAAGAAGGGGGATTCAGCCAGCACAATGGAGTGGCCAAATAGGACTCTTACAAAGTCCAAAGCTCAAGTTTGACTCGAACTGAAAAGTTGACTCGACTTGTTTTGGTGATTACGCAGTACTCCGAAGGAATTTTTAGGTGGGGTAAAATCCATTGGAAAGATATTGAAGTAATGTTTCAATCAAGTGCAAGAACTCTCGAATCGGATGCCGTATGCAAATGTTATGCTCGTTTTACTTCAGACTGGTATCCAGAGGCCGAATTGGATTCCAGAACGTGATGGATTCGATCTCTCTCTCTCGGCCCATGGATGACGTGTTGGAGTTGGTCCAACTAGGTGTGGTCTTATCCGTAGTAGTGATGTCCTCAGCAACAGGTATTGCAGCTTCTTCAGCTTGATAGGATGCAAGAAGCTCCTCGGATTAAATCTCGAAATTAGAAGCTAGGAAGGACGTAAAATCCTGGTGCTTCATGAAGAAAACTGCTAAAAATAATTACGCTATTAGTAATTTAATCTCATTTGAAATAATAAGAACAATGAAAAATTAAATCAACATTCTTACCTTGATTTCTTGACACAAGTTGGAAGCCAGATTTCGGATTTTTGGCAAAATTATTTTGAATTTTGCCAAATTATCACCAAGAGCAAGAGAATTTTCACAACAGAATGCAGAGAAGAGATTGCAAGTTTGTTGGTGGGGAAATGGGGGCTGTTACCCTATTTATAGGAAAAAAATTTGGGATTTTTTGAATTGATTTGGATTTTTGCGAATTTTTAAAATCTCTAGCGGCTAAAAACGGCTATTTTTCGAATAAATGGGCTAAACAGGCCGAGCCGGATCGTGCAGTTCCGTGCCTGGCCATAAACGGGCCATGCCGTGCCAGTCCAAGCATGGCACGGGCTACCGGGCCATGTCGGCATGGCCTGTTTACGATCGAGCCGTACTGTGCTTGGACTGTGCCAATAGTGCCAGGCCTCGAGCCGGCCCGTTTAGCACGACCCATCTGGCCACCTCTAAGTCCTATGGTAGGCATTTTTATGTATTAATTTTGACATTTTGTGTGCAGTTGGCAACCAGTTCAAAAAAATGGCAACTCAACTGCCAATTTCAGGATTCGAATCCGCGACCTATGGACTTCAGCCCTCTGTCCGCTCTACCAACTAACCTCTCGGTTTGTGACTTTATTGCAAAAAATTTACTTGTATTCCTCGTAAATGGCATTATAATTCTCCACAAAAAAATGGTGCCAAATCCGGTAAAAAACAATAAAAGCCGGTCCAAAAAAATGAAATCCGGGGAATTTTTGAAATCACTGTAGCATTTTGAAATTTGTTTTTACTTTTTATTCCGCCGGGATTTGGAATCTTGTTCCCGACCGAAATCCGAGACCGAAATCCGAAATCTCAGTCGGGATTTTAAACCTTGATGATGGAGGTGAAGGGAACACTGGCAGTGATGGTAAAACATGTGGAGAAAAGGCCATTGGCGAGCCACACGTCGTTCTCGACCGCCCTGGTCTCCCCTACCTAGGGTTTGAAATCCCGTTTTCGCTCGCCATTTTATAGCTGGCCAGAGACCAAAATCTCGGAATTTCGGACAAATACCGGACGAAATACAAAAATAAAAATTCAAATCCGGATTTTTTTCTATCAAGATAACCGAAATTTTGGCCAGTCTTGGTGAGATCTCGGCGAGATTTGCCAAGATCTCGCCAAATTAGACTGAGCGAAAAATAGCTCAAACGATGTTGAAAAATTTTGAAATTTTTTTGTGGAGGTTCCTGACACATCAATGATGTTTCCATAAAAATTTTAGATGATTATCAAATCTGAGAAAATTTTCAAACTTCAAACATTGCTACTGTCGTGATAAAACGCTGACCGGCAAATTTGAACCGAATGAAAAATAAAGCAAACCATGTTAGAAAATTTTGAATTTTTTGTGCATGGTTACGATGCATCACTAATATTTCCTTAAAATTTCAGATGATTATCAAGCTTCATGAATTTTTAAAAATTCGTACAGTGCTACTATCCTGATAAAAGCCTTACCAGCAAACTTCAACCAAATAAAAAATTATACAAACCACGTTAGAAAATTTTGAAAATTTTTGTTTATGGTACTGATGTATCATTAAATTTTCTGTAAATTTTTCATATGATGATCAAGCTTTAAGAAGTTCCAAAAATTCTGACAGTGCTACGTCCTGATAAAAGCCTGATGATCAATACATAGATTTGCTTTAGCAATAAAAAAATGTTTAAAATTATTGGAAATTTTGAAGAAGTGTACTAAGTAAATGCTTAAGATATCATAAAATTTTTGAATCATGATCACACTCCAGTTAATTTATAAAATTCTTACAATTGCACTGTATCATTTATGTTCTTTCTGTTTTTGATTTTTGAAATATAACAAATGAAGTTCAATGCATACATAGATTTGATTGAGCAAACAAAAAAAATTTAAATTTTTTGAAAATTTTATAGCATGGTACTGAGGCAATTCTTAAGTTCTCATAAAAATTTTGGATCATGATCACACTCGAGAAAATTTATAAAATTCTGACAAGGTTACTGTCCCAATTATGTTCATTCTGTTTTTGATTTTTTAAGGATAACAAATGAAGTTCAATTATTTTTAAAATGTTTCTGTATGATCCTACAATTCTTGGGATGGTACCATAAATTTTTCAAATCATGATAAAGCATGTATAATTTTATAAAAATATTTCTGCAGTTTTTAAAAAATATGTCAAAAATTCGGTTTTTCAACAAATTTTCATAGGAGATGGCTTTCTTAAGGGTTATTTGATCAAATCCGGTTTTAAAAAAAAGTCAAAACCCGGTAAAAAAACACTATATCTCGGCAAGATTTGGTGAAATCTCGTTGAGATTTCCAAAATTATTATAGCAATTTGAATTTTTTTTACTCCGGTCGACATTTCAAAAATCGTCCACGTCCAAAAATCGAGATCTCGCAAAATTTCGACGAGATTTTAATCCTTGCCCCCACCTGCTGAGACTTGGCCTCGCCCTCGGCTCCTCCCCGTCATCGCTGTTGCCGCCGGCGAACCTCTTACTTCCCCGTGGCCTCGGCCTTCTAAGCCACTACCGTCCATGTCCTTGCCCCAGACCCTAGCTGGGCCTAATCGAGGTGATTCAATAAAAAACCTGACTTTTTTATATGTGACAAGGTTAAGACTTATTTCCCCCACACTTCAAATTTAAGACAGAAGTGAGACTTCAACTTGGGTGAGTGGGTTCACAAACTTGTATGCCCACCATTGCACTCCAACAGAGTTCTCATCAAGAAACTTAAACTTACATATGCAAATGTACATTGTGCTGAATGCGCTTCATACGAGACATGGAGCGAACCTGGGTCGCATGGAGTCGCGGACGCACAAGATTACTCTCCTGATCTTGAGGACGTCGCTGCTGACGTTTGAGGCATTTCCATCGAACAGCTGCTCGTACGGTCTCTTGGCAACCAGGTCCGCCAAGACTTCGTTGATGTGGATGAAGTTGGAGAACCTTGCCCGCGACGCCCAGGTCATCCAGCATTGCTCCAAAGTGGGCCATGTACAGCTTGGCGTCCTGCCACTGACCCTGCCTCACAAGCTGCTGGAGATGCTCCACAAGAAACAACACATCGTCTCGCGCGTCAGCCTGCATGAACGCAAACAGAGCGATTCAGGATTCGTACTGCGCCGTATTAAGTATATGCATCTGTATATTCTCAGGGAGAACATGTACGGCGGTTAATTGTGGATCGATCGAAACCATACATGCATGTATAACTCGCAAGCAGGAACGGAAATTTCATCGCTGAAACACCGTGCTCTGCACTAATGAAACGATATGCAATTCCGCTGACAATGATACGAGTCCAGAATAGAATTCTTTTGTACTTGTACATTATGCTGATATTATACAGATCACAAAGCACGGCAAAGTAATCAAACTAATAGATAATATCATCTCAACCATAGCAAACGAACAGTTCATGTGTAGGGTGTACGTGCACAGATCCAACAACCGAAATAAGCATAAGAAATTTCGTAGTACAGATGCCGCCCACAAATTTCAGTATGTCACCATAGTGTTTTTTTACAACTGTTCCTGTTCAGCAATGGTGTATTTTGACTCATCATCAATTGTTTGTTTTCCCTGCATCTTCCCTGATAGTGTGGTATTAAGTTAGGTCATTCTCGTCCAAGGAATCATCGTCGTCATCAGCTGCCAGTTCTTTCTTGATGGCTTGCAGATCACCTGTCGGTAGTTTCCTTGCGAGCCGAATTACCTGCAGTGATGGCTCATCATAAATCCAAATGAAGACAAGTAGAAAACAAGCAAGCAAACAACCAGGAAATAATTATATCAGATGGAATACGAACTAAAGTCTAGCAAATGGACAATCAACGGTCCTATGGTAAGTTGATAACTACTGCAATAGTGTCAAGACATTCCTTGCATTCAGTCTATCCTGATGACTGATGAGATTACTGCCGAAGCATGCAATAGAGCATTGATAGAATATAAATCTTACATGTTAATTAAAAGGGAGATCATGAATAACATGTTCGCTATGGATCTATGATGTTTCAGCTCCGTGTTCACCATTTTATTCGCATGCACCATCAGAGGGCATCTTCTGATATAATCATATAGACAATGTAGCGTCCCTCGTATAATTTTTTTTTAAAAAAAAAGACATACCACATGGTCGAGGTGATTGACGGCACTTGATTGAGCAGCACGTTTGATTTCTTCAGCATCGCCTTCCTCATAGGCAGACAACAGTTTCATTGCACATCGATTCTGGTCGCTATTAAGGAAGGCTTGAACCCTGGAATGCATTAGACAAGGAAATAATGTTGTTAATTATTTTTTGCGCTGCATGATTTGATGCAACCAAACAAAGCATAAATTATATTAAATGTGAATCCACTTGTAACAATTATCATCAGTGATGGTAACTACCACCAATATACAACTTACTCTGAGCAGTCATTGTAACATTTCTGAGCTTGTTGAAAATCATGTGCATAAAGGTAGATAATGATTGCACTGAGATAACCCTGCATGCACGAAACAACTTTGGAGTTAGACAAGTTGGTGTTCAATTCGTGATACTGCTTAACTGAACAACCAAGATTTAATATTTTTTATTTTTTCCATTTTGCATAAGAAACTGTGTTAGTATAAAACTTATCAATTTCAACTACATAATCTTTCTACCTTGTCTAATAAGTTTAAACTCTCTGAATAATTAAGTAAGCACATTTCAGTGTAAATATTACCTTGCATTGGCTGTTGATGGCATTGCACTTATCAGCAGCAGCACCAAGTCTTAAAAAGAATGCTGCAGCATCCGCATACCTGTCAGATATGACCAAAGATGGGAAGAATTGTAAGATGAGTACATAAATGAGATTACTAGTAATTAATTGATGCATGCATGCATAAATGTCAGAAAGATAGCGAAGGAGAAGGTATGGAAAAAAAATGCAACTGCATGCATATTCCAATCCACAATTACATTCAGCAATGAAGGCAACTAACAGCACCAGTACATCAAATGATAGTAGTAAATTAAGTTCCAGCATCTTTGACCTCAGGAGTTATAACGAAAAGATGTAGACCTAAACTACTTAAGAGGTCTGCAGAATTATATAAAATCAGCCATACTGATTAATAACAAATGATTGATTCCCAATTACTTTTAGTATGATAGGTGCTAGTAAGACTAAAAGTCATCAACAATCAAAAAGGGATGAATGAATCTGTGAAGCACTGTCACGATCGTATGGTGCAACCAGGGTTCTAAAATCCGCTAGTTATTTTCAGACCAGCTTGTGCTAAAATCATATCTGTGAGACACCGGAACCAACCGGCAAGCGGCCTTTGGTAGCCCAGTAAAAAAAATCACTCCTCTAACTCACTTATTTCAAATAATATTCTATACCAAAATACTCCTAATTGCTTATAGTATATATCCCAAACTTCAAATCTGCAAAATCAAAAGTTTCAAAATTTTAGAGGGAGAGAGAGAAGAAAACCCAGCTGGTTTTTACCAGTTTTCACCAAGGAACCAGAACCAAGCACCCTCCGAGCTTTTTGTAAAAAACAGTTTTCTGAACTCTCATTGCAATTGTTCAGGGAAAAAAAAGAATGGACCAACACAAGAAAATGAATATACACCACAAAGCGGTTCCTGTAAGTAAAGAAAAATGTGGGAGAAGGGAGGTGGTATTGTCAAAAACAGAGACTCGATCCACCTACAGAAATAGTTGATCAAGGATATAAAAGCTCGTGAACATAGGATCAATTGCTCTGGTTTATTTGAGTACAGTAATTACAAGCCCTTAACCATTTCTTTAGCCTACGTGTAAATACTTCAATGTTAGATACATCAAGCCGAGAGACAAGCTTAGTTGAAGCAAAAATTGCAAGGATGACCCACTTGCAAAACCAATAAGAAACTTGGAATTAGGCTCAAAAGCAACAGAGCCCTCAACTGTAGGCACCAAAATTGGTGAAGATAGGTAACCCCTATTGTTGCCCAGCATTTGGCTACATGTCGTAAAGATCAGGCCTAAGTAGCTTACTCCAATTCCTGTCGTGTTCGCTGTGGAGAACTGACTCTAGAAGGTGTTGCATTAGTCCCCCAAGTTAATCCTAAAGTTTTGGGATTATCTTTATTTATCTAAGAAGTCTGCTTACTTTGCAAGTAAAACAAAGAAGATGAAAACTTACCAGTAAAAAACATGGAAATCATGCATGGCATACCATATAGACGTAAAAGGACAGGCTACAGTGTGAAATTGTAATGAACAGACACTAAGCTGATCTGTATAATCTTACTTCTCAAGCTTAACATATAAACTTGCAGCAGCACGATACAAGTCAAAAGCCATCTGCTCCTTTCCATCCTCTTCTAGAACTGAACAAGCCTCATCATACATTTTAATAGCTTCTTCTGGAGCCTTATCTTCCAAGGCACTGATTTCATCATGATTAGAAAAATAAGTCTCACAATGTTCACATAATTACCATATCGCTTTTGTTTTACCTGGCACCCTTTGCAAGAGCATCAGAGGCAGGTTGTGGTCTTCCACATTCACGATATAATTCTGATGCTCTGCGATAAAAATCAGAAACTTCATTCCAGTGTCCAAGCTCCTTTGCTAAAGCACCAGCAGACTCCATATGTTTAGCAGCATCCCAGGGTCTATGTAACTAGTTAAGGGTGCTATTAGTTGATTGTTCAATTATGTAAAACATGACAGCTATATAGAAATATTCAAAGGATACGAGGAGATCATTTCTTGTCCTTTTGAAGCCTTCTCAAACGCATCCTTCGCTTTCTCATTGTCCTTTCTGAACCTATAAGCAATTGCTTCAAAGTAGAGATGAAGTTTTGTTATATGCACTGCAGGGAGCAAATAGCTAACAAGAATATACAAAGATGACAAACAAAGTCACCGACCAGCTTGCTCATACAATGAGGTAGCACTCTTCCAATCAGCATTCCACCTTGTAAAGCTCAGTTTTGTTCTGCAAAAGAATATATTGAAAAAATGTTCATGTTTAGCACAGAATTACTATGAAGTGGATGAAATCATGAAACAGGATTTTTTTTAAGAAATGCATTGATAAAGTAATCGCAGTAGAAATAGGAAAATAGGCACTCAACAAGCACTCACATAGTCACATGATAAAACAAACAACTGTCGATGACAAGATTTAATCTATAAGTAGCTGATATATTGTCCTGAAACTGAGAACAAAGGGGAAAAAAACTACTGAAAATAATTCCAAATACTGTTTGTAATTTGTTTATACTAAGGAGACATCTCGAAAGTAAGCTATAGTTTGCATGTATAAACAATGGTGCACACGAATATCCATTTTGAAAAAAACTCACAAATGTTCGAGAGATGAGGATCAACAAGAGACTGATTTTTATGCAAGGCAGGGTGCTCTTGTTTTTCATCTACTCTTAGAATAAAAGTACATAACAGCCCAAGCTAAATGTCTGAATGTGGCAAACTTGCAGCTAGTGCAGTGGATTTGGCACGGCAGATTCTCCCACAACAAATGCGCTAGCATGGCCTACAAGTTACACCGCATAAACCATCATTGCTGAAGTGACCTGGACTAGCACAAAAAATTATTATGCCTTCACACATAATGGAATATGATTTAGGTACTCGGATTCCCGACAGAACACAGATGTAAACAAAATTGCAGCAACAAAGAGTCAAATACTAGCAATCCTTGCATTTTTCCTGCAAATTCGGCATATTCTTGAACACAAATCCACCAAATTTGCGTAAAATAAGTTAAAACAACGGGAATTGAAATGGATGCACCCTTTAGTGCAGGAATAGACCGGAAAGCCCTAGCATTTGGGGGAAGCCCTCTGAATCCTACTGACATAAGCTTATCTCCAACAACCACTTGGAGATCTCAGAGACCCCAAATCAATGCCACTAATTTGCAATAAGAAGGCTAGCCCCGCCCCGTCCAAATCAGGAATAGATCCAGGAGTCTCCGGTCCTTTATCAAAAACATTTCCTGAGAGATCCCACTCGATGGAGAAGATGTGTGATGAGAAAGTTTGGCATGACGGATTGAAGAAACGCGAATTAACATGCTCTAATTTGACGGCAGGGCTCGAATAGTTCGCCTTCTTGACCGAAAGAAAATACGATGGCTCGCGGATCAAAAGATGCAAGAGAATTCAGGAGGAGGGGGTAGAAGCAAGAGAGGCAAAGGGCTTGCAATTTGTCGGCCTTGGCCATGAGCTTGTCGGGGTCGGAAGAAGAGCTCGCCATGACGGAGACCTCCTCGGTACCTCCTCCTCTTCTCCGCTACTCCTCCCAGGTTCTCACGACTGCCGCGCTGCGTCGCCGTGCAGAGATGAGCAGTTGAGCTGAGCTGCCCCTCGCGAATTCTTTTCTTTTTAGCCTACTTTGAACGTTTTTTCAAATATAACCCCCTTCGAAATCATCTACAGATTCAACCCAGCTTGGTAGATTGTCTGCCGCATTAAAATTCCTGCCAAACTCCTATTCCTTAATAAAAATTAAATCTACTAATTAATCACTAATTTATTAATCACTTAATTAAATAGCTAATTATTCAAATTCACTTGTTAATCTTCGCCCTTCCGAGTATGGATGAAAACGGAACGGAAACGGTAGGCAAATGTTGTTCCGTTTTCGTTTCCACATCTTTTATCGGTAATGGAAACGAAATCGGAAACCCCGAAAACGGATACGAAAACGAATAATGACGGAAACGGATGCGGAACGGATACGAAAACGAAAGTGAAAAATTCCATAAGAACGTAGTACATGATCACAATATACATGACCACAAAAACAATGTAACTCATTCCACCTCAAAGGCAGATATAAGAATAATGTTATGTTCACTGGTATCACTAGAAGTTTTTTCTCAAATTTGTCAGTTGAAGGCTCACTATTTGTCCTTCATATTAGACCATTATGTCCTCCTACATATCATTATCATCGACATCCTTTTGCTCCTCCAACTATAAAGATGTAATGCCCTAAAATTTGCATATTATTGTTCAACGTTCATTTATGATTTTATGAGATTTATCCTGAATTTTCTAGAGTTTATAAATGCCATTTTGCTATTTTTAAGATTTATATAATTAATTTATTAATGAAAAATAAAGGCAAAATTATGCTAGAAATAATTTTTCTATGTTCAAAATGTTCCAAAGTATTTTTAAGATTTTTTTCGGAATTTTTGAACTCTATTTGATATTTTCTATAAAGTCATTTGTATTTCTAAAATTATTTTAATTCAAAAATAAATGTAAATACTCCATTCTCCTTTTTGGCCTGGGCCAAGTTTCCGACGGAATTTCCGGTTTCACTTATACGGAATTTCCGATTCCGTTTCCGACGGAAATGGCTCTCTCGTTTTCGTTTCCGTTTTCGACAAAAAATTTTCGTTTACGTACCGACATTTTTCGTTTCCGTTTTTCTCCAGAACAGTCGGAAATTCCGTTTCCATTTTCACCCCTGCTTCCGAGTTCCGAGGCAACAGTGCTAAGTAGGTGGATGCCAATTCTTGTCGAGCTCTTCTGACACTGTAGATGACCCGTGTGTCTTTTGAGCTTATCAAGGAAGTTAGTTTCGTAAATTCAAATAAAATAAAACTAAATTTATAAAAAGAAACGAATTTGATCGAGCTAGAAAAGGCGACGGCTTCGCCCTTGGACGGACGAGGGAGCTGGACTCTCCGAGAGAGCTAGAAAACGTTGTGCAGCAGCGTCATTTCACAGTATTCAGACAATCACCATCAAATACTGCGGAGAAAATATCGACGAGTAGAAGCTAGATCATGGCCCAACGTTTGCCGAGAGCCGTCTTACTCCCGCCCGCGGCCCATAAGTATCCGACGAGTGGCCCATATTTCCCCAAAGTCCAACAAGGAAGCCCGGCCTCTCCCCACGCACGACCACCCAACGCGGAACGAACGGCCGAACACCACGGCCCAGAGAGCCCCAACACCTTGGAATTTTTTTTTGTTTAATATTTTTTTCATTCTTTTTTTCAAAACTATGCGTCCGAAAAAAAATTTACAGAAATACCCCCCGTCGCCCGTGTATGGGGCGATCGCCCCATACACGGGCGATAGCTCCGCCTCCCGTTAGTAGCCGTTAACGGCGCGCGTGTGGGCCCCCCTATCGCCCCCTGTAGGGGCGATCGCCCTACGAGGCGACAGGCCATATTACCGCACCGCGCTCGGTCGGTACAGAGAAAAGAAGGGGAGCGAGCGCAGTGCAGGGAGGAAAAGAGAGGAGAAGAGAGGAGAAGAGGAAGAGAAGAAGAAGAGAAGGAGAAGAGAAGAGCCGAGAAATTTAGGTAAATTTTTGAATTTTATTGTAGAGTTAGTTTAGCAATTTTTTGTAGAGGTAAATGTAGGAATTTTTGTTAGGTTATGCAGTATTTAAAATTTAATGTATCATTTAATATTTAGGAATTTGTTGTAGTATTTAGAAATTTTAGGATTATGTATTGTTTAGAAATTTAATATAGCAGTTAATATTCAGAAATTTAATGTAGTATGTAGTATTTACAAATTTAATTTAGTATTGTCAGTATGTGCAAATTTAATGTAGTATTCAGTATGTAGAAATTTAATACAGTAGAAATATTAGACAATATTTCGGAATTTAATTTAGTAGGGTTGTGTATTAGTAATTTTGTTATGCAAATAATGTATTAGGCAATATATATACAAATGTAATGTGGTATGAATTTAATTTAGTGGGGTCGTGTATTACTAATTTTATTATGTAAGTAATGTATTAGGCAATATATACAAATGTAATGTAGTAGAAATTTAATATTAGGCCGTATAGTAGGCTAGTCGAATCACTTATTCATAGTCGTATTTTGCAGTACGATCAATGTACGTTTTGTAGATTGTATTTTAGAGTAATATTTTTCCGTCGGACGTTGCAGCATGTCGGAGAAATTGTATTTCCAAATATTTTATGGAGATGGGGAGATAGCACAGGGGGCGGATGGGGTGGATCTATCATCATTTTCAAGAGTAAATGCAGGGCATATGCGCACCGAGCGATATGACATCTGAGGGTTTGTTGGAGTGGATGTCTCGGATGTTCGGTTTGGATGCCCGAGTGTTGGCCATGGGTCACAGCAGAGTGAGCCGAGCGCAAGACCGTTTTACGGAGAGTTGATTCCTATTAACTCGGCGTCAACATGGAGGAGTTATGTTGGTTTTGCAGTAGGCGGGGTTGGCGCTCATGTTGTTGGTCTGATGCTACCGGTAGCTCCATCGGTGTCGCAAGTTCGTGATGTCGGGGTGGACATTACGGCGGAGGGACATCAAATGTAGAAGGATGCGAAGAGGAAGGCGGCGAGGAACCCAAGACGAGGAGCACGAGGCCGGCGGTGGCGAAGGGACCGGGGCAGAGGAGACAGCGGTGGAGGCGCGAGGGTGGCCGACGAGGGGAGGAGGTGGAGGACATTGTTGACTGATGGAAGAGGAGGACCGTGCGGATGAGGAAGTCCACGATGGTGAGCACTCCGACGAGGAGGACAACGCCCCGAGGTGCCTATCCACGGTGCGTGGACCAATTACAATTTGAAGACCTAACGATGAATGAAGGAACATTGATGCATGGGAGTATCGTGAGAACGAGGTGACGCAGGGCCATATATAAAGACAAGGAGGCTGTGATGGATGCGGTGAAATCTTGGGCAATGTCTCTCCGCGGCAATTCGAGGTTGTGAAGTCCGGCAAGAAGGACTACGACGTGAAGTGCGTAGTTGATTCGTGCCCATGGCGGTGCATGCATACCGGGAAGTGGGCGGACGATCGGAAATGCTCCATAGTGATGGAGCATAAGCTGAAAGTGGAAGAAGCGGAGCGAGGACACCGCAATCTGTCGTCCACTTGGGTGGCAAATGTGTTTTATGGTCGATCGTGGACAATCCCCATCTGCAGACCTCGATCTATTATCACGGTAGTGGAGGAGAGGTTTCAGTACAAGATTAGCTACGCAAAGGCATGGAGAGCAAAAAGGACAGCTCTGGAAATACGGTTCGGGACGTACGAGGCTTCGTACAAGAATATTCCCCACTTGCTCAGGGCAATCGCACAAAGGAACCCCGGTACATCCATTGACCTTGCGGAGTTCCCTGCGGGTGGTGCGTGCACCGGGAAGTGGGTATTGCAGCGTGCATTCTTCGCCCTGGGCGCATGCATAAATGCGTTCCGGCATTGTCGCCCGGTCCTTTGCATGGACGGCACATTCCTCACGGGGAAGTACAAGGGCCAGATTCTAACTGCGATCGCGGTGGATGCCAACAACCAGGTTCTACCGGTTGCGTTGGCATTCGTGGAGAAAACACGGAGCGGTAATCTGGTTCCTTGAAAGAGTGAAGTGGCGATTGTTCTCGTCGGGCGATGTTTGTGTCATCCATGACCGACATGCGAGTGCTAAGAGCGATCGTGGATATGCACAAGGGTCCACCGTCGTGGGAGCGACAAAGTGGCGGATCGAGGAGCAGGTGGTGCATGAGGCACATGGGTGCCAATTTTTCCGTCGGTTCGGGAACAAGGAGCTTATGAACATGTTCAGCGCTGTGCAAGCAGAACCAACGGAGGAAGTTCGACGCGCTTTGGAAGGCGTTGGGCGAACTAACGAAGAAGCAATCAATGGATCCCGAGGTACCGCTAGTTCATCAAGGAACCCGATGGTGTACCATGAGCAAGGAGAGGACCCCACGACCTTATATGCGCCGCCGAAGCGGACCCCAAACATCCGGCGTGGGCGGTACAAACATAAAGAGTTTCACCGATTGGATACGACATGAGCCTTTGGATAAATGGTCCTTACGCACGGCGAGGCGGCTCGCGTTATGGGATCATGACAACGAACTGGCGGAGATTTACAAGCTGGGTAATGAAAGGCACGGATGCCTTCCATTGGTGGGTATAGTTGAGGTGTCTTATTAGGGACACAGAGATATTTCATTGAGCGATACAAGACCTTCACAGATGTATGTCGGACAATCGATCGTCGTACTCAAGCTGTTGTGTCTACCTACATGTCCAAGAAAACAAGAAAGGCGCAGACACATCGGGTTACACGGAGAGTGGCGTGGAGCGGAGATACCACGTGCGCTGCGGTGGCCGAGGTCGCGAGGGTGCCACCGGAGAGGACTTCGCATCTGTGCATACTCCGGCGGTGATTGCGAGTGCTCTGCCGAAACCACGCTGCTACACTTGCCGTGCTCGCGCGTCATTGCCGCAGCCGCCGAGGCGCATCAATCTCGTCGTCCGTTCATCTCCCGTACTACTACAAGCGAGCGTTCTCAACACGTGGCATCATGAGGTGTACGGTGCGAGTGGATGGATCGTTCACAACCCCCTCTCCGGACCATCGATGGGTACCGGACATCCAAATGTTGAAGATGAAGGTCGGGCGTCGAAGGACAAAGCGCGATTCGAACGATATGGGCGAGTGCGAGGCGCGTCGCAACCGCGGATAATGTAACTTTCCATGTTGTTCCCATCTTGTATTTTTCAATGGACCGGTAAGTTGTAATGTACGTTGTAATGTTCGATGTAATTTTCAATGTATTAGTAAGTTGTTGTTCGCATCATGTAATTCTCCGATGTTCGATTAGTACCTACGAGGATAATGTAATTTCGGCGTTGTGTGCCTCGTCGAACATGTCTTTGTCTTTCGTATGTTTGCAATCGAGTTTTTTGCTCTCGCGCCGGTTGTATTGTTTGTTGAGTATGGTACAATTAGTTATTTCGCATTTTATTTTGTGTGCACATGTAATTCTTGACAAATTTGTTGTATTTGCTTTCTAACAGCCACGATGGCGCGACCTTGCCTCGAGTGCTGGGCGTGACCGTCGATCGACCCACCGGTCTAGGTACTCCATGAGAGGAGAACCGAGAGCTAGGGACACTCCGACCTCGGGTGCCCAACGAGCCGCCGCATCGACCCCGCTGGGTTCCACGGTAAAGCGCCAGCGCTTGCACTCTTTACGTACATGTACTTACCGTGAATGCAATTCTAACGACGCATTGCACTACATGCAGGTTGCGAGCGGCTGGCTTACTTCCTCTTTGTAGGAT
The DNA here is from genome assembly GCA_036346275.1 of Otatea glauca. Taxonomy (NCBI): domain Eukaryota; kingdom Viridiplantae; phylum Streptophyta; class Magnoliopsida; order Poales; family Poaceae; genus Otatea; species Otatea glauca. The sequence goes on along the minus strand of CM070718.1, from coordinate 6,915,151 downwards.
GGTGGAGCAGGTGACTTGCCCGTTAGCGGGCAAGGAGGTCCCGCGGTTCGGGTACGACCGGTCCCTGCTGGTCGCACTCGTGGACCGGTGGAGACCGGAGACGCACACGTTCCACCTTCCGTGCGGAGAGATGGCTCCGACGCTGCAGGACGTGTCGTACCTCTTAGGCCTCCCCTGTGCGGGTCCGATGAGTCGTGCCGCGCGACGCCCGCAAATCACGTGGCACGCCGAGTTGTCGCGCGTTTCGCCGAGGTGCGGCGGCACCCGGCGACCCTACCGGCCCTTAGGGAGGCCGGCGCCACGGACCGCGAAGGCGTGGTCGCCGATTCACAGTGAGTACCTCTTTCTTTGAGAATTAAAATAGAAGCGCCAAGTTCTTGATAATGTTTGTTGCGAACAGCTGCGAGCTCAGCTTCTCCACCGACGCGGAGGAGGCGGGCGTGGCCCGCCACTTGAGGCATACCTCTGTTGTTGTTCGGTTGGGTGATGTTCCGTCCTCCCACGGGAACACGGTGGACCGTCACCGATCGAGTCGCCAAAGACATCGCCGACACCCGGTGGATGAGGTAACACACTCGGCCCAATCTCGTCTCGGTGAGCACGCCTAACTCCCCTTGTAAGCGGTGATGCGGTGGTCGTGGGCCTCGGTGTGCTTGCGGCGGCGACGTCTGAGGTGCGTGCGACGCCGTCTCTGGGCGAGCACGACGCGGCGATGTCGAGTTGCGTCCTACTCCTCCGATTGTGGTCTTGGGAGCGCTTCTCGTCGGCGGGCTGTTGTTGACACGACACCGCACCGAGGAGCTTTACGAGAGCGACCGGTGGGTGGCCCACCATGGGCCCTCTCGGGTCCGGCGACGGTATGCTCCTCGTATCTTTTCCCACTAACGCACTTGAATAACCTTCGCCATTTCTTATTTCCTCGCGGCGGAGGTTCGCGCACCGACAGTGAGGAGGTCCTATCGAGTTCGTTCGGAGTTCGACCGCCTCCACGGCGAGGCGTGCGGTGGGCGCCATACACCGCGTGCACGACGTCACGCCCGAGCACCTCACGGGTCTCCGTGCTTTGCACGCGAGATGAGGCCTTTGGCTCACCCGTAAGGTGCTCGTCTTTGACCTTTGTGTCGAGGAGTACTCCCGACCGAGTCTGCGGCGGCTCGGCTGTTCGATCCTTTCCTTTGCCGCCTCGTCACGTTGTCGCGCGTGGCGCTCACAGTACTTGCCCCGATCCTACTACTCCGCATCTTTGCGAAATTAATGTGGTGTGTACTTACTGTTTTTGCATTGCGAGATGACCGGATGGGTCTTGCGGTGGGCTCTCGATTCGCGACCGTATGCAGCCATGGGCCTGCGTGGGGCGCCGACTCGGCGAGAGGGTCACCGAGACCCGGCCAGACGACCATGACATGTACGATCGATACATGGAGTGGTTCGCCAGCAAGACTCGCCTCGGGGTGGGGTACACACCAAGATCGACGTCGCCGCGGCATGCATCGGTAGCGGACACGTACCCTTCACAGATGTCCCGGAGGACAACGCCTCGGTAAGTGTCGCAATCGAACCTACATGGGCACGCGTCTTTTCATCTAACTTACGTAATACCAATCGGCGTTACATGCGGACTCGGCTCTTGGCGGAGATTGAGGTGGAGGCGTGTCCATGTTGACGCGCCTAGAGGGGGCATCTGGTGACCACCGCCGAGTCCGAGACGGCTTGGGGTCGGGTCCTCGCTTCTGGTGAGGCGGTTGGCTCGCAGCCACTGCCGAAGCGCGAGACGTCGGCGGACGCAAAGACACCACGTCGCCGCCCCAAAGACCTCGCCCTACCCCGGTGCCCGTCACGCCCCACGCAGTGCGGGCAGGGCGATGGTCGACGAGGCTCCTTCGCGTCTCGCCCTACCCGTCGGTTCCTCGCTACGCTCCCACGCAGCAGCGATGGGGGCGATGGGCTGGGAGGCTCCTTCGCGTCTCGCCTACCACCGCCGGTTCCTCGCTACGCTCCCACGCAGCAGCAGTGGGGGCGGTGGGCTCTGGAGGCTCCTCGTCGTCCCGCGCCCAGCGAGACCCGAGGTGGTTTCGACGACGAGTTCGACACGGAGGAGTACCTTTCGACCGACTACCTCGACCCTCTCGGCTCTGGTGTGCGCCGCCACAGGACTTGGCCTCGCCGCGCAAGACTACTCTACGCTGCGCGCAGGGCGGCCTAGGAGGGCGTCCATCCGTCGTCGCCACTCACCTACCCCACGGGCCGATTAGGAAGCGTGGCGTGATTGACTTGTTGTACGGATGTATTTTTGTAATGGCTTTACGTTCACAGACACATTGTATAACTCCCAAGTTAGTAACATGACGGCGTTATCACTATAAATTGTTCAAATCATTTATGCATTGCTTGCCTATGCCACACGACGTGACAACACACCAACGTTTGATACACCTATCGCCTATAGTAGGGCGATCGCCTAATGTGGCGATCGCCCTTACATGGGGCGATCGCCCAAATATGAGGCGATCGCTCCATACCCGGCGATATCGCCCTTTATAACATTCGTTCTCAAGCGGTCTCGCAAAGAATAGCGGGAGAAAGAATAGAGGGTGAGCATCAATCGAAAATGCCGAGGCGTGCAAGTGCAAAGGGTAAGGGAAGGCAAAGGAAGAAGCAAGTGCATGCCGCGAATTTAGCGTACCAAGATCTCTTCCTACCTCGTGGAGTCAGTAGCACCCATGTGTATGTGCGGAGATCTTTGCGGGCTTGTCCGCTCTTGGGAAATTTCAACTTGGAAGAGGAGGTATTGGAAGTGCCGCAACTACGCCTTCGATCCATGGGAGAAGAGCTCAAGGATCGCCGTATGGTAACAATCGTCACGGGTTACATAACATTTGTGAATGAAACTTTGCTAACTTACGTTTCATGCAGTCACCTCCGCCTTGTGTGAATTTGAGCGATGGTTTGATACGGAGATCAACCCCAGGGACCAACGGCTTCTTGACCAAGCCAACCGGCAGGATGAGTTCACGTGGCGGTTTCAAGAACAACGCGATGCCGCACGCGAGGAGGCATGTAGGAAGGAAGCGGAGGAGAAGGAGGAGAGAGAGAGGAAGCGAGAGAGGCGCGGCGTGCGGAGAAGCCCACGGAGGCATGGGCGAATGGGAAGTGGCCTCGAAGCACTCAATAGGCGTCTGGTGATAACTTTGGTTTTCTTTGTTCGTGGTACTCCTTTTAGTTTTAAGTCGTAATAAGCGGTCGACCCAACCTTCAAGAGTATGCTCTTTGTCAGGAGGGCTCGTATATGTCCCTCTGCTCCAGTTGTCCCAAATGATGTTATTTTTCTCCATCGAGATAGGTTATAGCATTTTGGTTCGTCGATTTGATTTCATCGAGTTTTACCATCGTTTGCGAAAGATACGGCAATTTTCATGTTTTACCGATTGCATGTTAGGACAACAATAAAATAGTGCGACCTAAAGTGACATCTAAATATTTTTACATAATTGTAACCTATGCAAGCCCAAGAATGCAACAAAGCTGGTTTCATCAAGTTTTGAGGTCGTTGAACATTACTCTAACTGCTTCGAACAATGAATGTTATAAAGGGTTTAAACTAGCCATCTTTTATTCAAAATGCAATCATATTTAGATATTTTTGCAAAAATGAAGTGCATAAGGTTGTAGTAACTTATTCTATTTATTTCATGAATTATGGATCAACACACATTATAATTCCTTCACAATCACAGATTAGAGCCTAGCATTTGAACTCAAATAAAAAAATTCTGCAAACAACACATGGATTTTTATTTTACACTCTAATTCTTCATTCCAAAATTTAAATTTAGAAACAAGTTTCATTTAATTTGGACACTCTAGCAAAAGTTACGGGTTTATATTAAAAACATATAGTAATTACAAAACAAAACTAAAAAAAGGCTGCTGGCCGCCGCTGTCTCGAAGGCGGAGAACCCTGTGGCGCCGTTCGTGTCGACGGCAGAGGGACCGATCGCCCGTGTATGGGGCGATCGCCCCATACACGGGCGACAGGGGGCATTTTTGTCATTTTTTTTTCGGACGTATAGTTTTGAAAAAAAGAATAAAAATAAATATTAAAGAAAAAAAATTCCAACACCTTGTTCGCTCACAAGCGCGGCACGTCGGTCGGGGGGAATCACACGCGCACGTGCCGGCAGCGCGGCTCCACCGGAAACACCACCCGTCCGCGCGGCGCGGCAGGCGATGCGCTATCGCGCACCGAGCCGCCACGGCCTGAGCAACACGTCCGCCACCCCCCTCGATCAGATCAGATCGGTTACGCCTGCACCAACGCGCGCAACACGGGACTCGCGGTATCACGCGGCGGCGGTACGTTTGCTTCATCGTTCAGGGGGGGGGCGATTCTACCATCCGCTGCGCGCCGGTCTCCAGCGACGGCTGCTCTGTACGATTCACGCAGCAAATCGCCCGCCCATGCGCACGCGGATTCCGAGCCCAGAAACCTGGCGGTCGAGGTGGTCAGGCCAGCGGTCACCGAACCTGGTAGGCACCGGCACGCACAGCTGCACAATCATGCGTCGTTGCGAGGGGGTGAGGGACCGAGCATCACAACCTTTGCAGGAGAGCTAGCTAGCTAGCTAGGGCGTCCTACCCCTAGGCCTCTTATTCTCGCAGCATTTGCGTTACGAATGGAAGCAACAACATGGAGGTGACTCACTCCTTTGTTCCCTTCCTGCAGCTTCCATGCCCTCTTTCTCGCCAAAGCGGCATGGGTGTTTCTTGGACGCTACCTTTCGATCCGGTGATGACACACCTACCTGACCAGATCGTCAAACAATTCCCTTACTTGCATGTATCTGTACCCGAAAACATGCGGTATATTACACTCTTCTGCATACTCCAGTGCATTGCATTGCATGCGTTGCGTGTTTTACGGGGGAGGGAACAGAGGGGAGGTAAATAAATCATCAAATAAGGTGAGGAGGAGATTGGGTTCTTTGTTTGCTTCTTGCTTCACCATCCTATGCTCCTGGTTCCGAGGGTTTGTTTCAAATTTCAGAAAAAATGCATGGCCTGCTGATCATGTTTGGTAGCTTGGATTCCTCTCTTCGCGTGCTTACTACAGCTTTTTTTTAAGGGAAGAGGCGGAAGGTCTGCCGTTCAATTAAGTGTTGGAAATATGGACAATATTTTTATTCTACATTTTATTTTAAAGCAAATATAATAAAAGGCTATAGATAAATAAATCAGCAGGCAATATATTATACTTCCGATTATACTCAAGAATTTTTTTAAAATAAAGTATATTGGTCACACGAACGACTTATAGTTAGGATTGATGAAGAATAGAATAATGTTGCCCCGTGCAGGTGTTTGGGGATACCGCTCACCCTCCTTCTTCGTATATGCTGAGGAGAAAGAGGATAGATTGGTTGGTGAAAATAAACGTGGCATAAAGTACAAGAAGAAAAGGGGCGCCCGTGGCATCCTTATCCTCTAGTTCATTATATCTACATTCCTGGAGACACTGTCTACGGTGTGCATCTTTCACGACATGCTCTAGCCCCTGGTTTCTTCCTGTGGTCTTCTAGCGTTAGAAGAAGTCGTGCCTGTCCTAGAGACGCTCTACTATGTGGCATGGTCACAAGTCACACGATTTTTTACATGAAAATACGTAAATGCATGCGTGCGTTTAGCCAATCTTATAAATTGTCTTTCATTTATTTGGCTAGACGATATTGTATTAAGTCATGCATACTTTGAAATTTTAAAGGAAATAAGCATCTCATGAGCTAATTTGTAATGTTAAGAAGGAAAGAAGTTACAGCAACACGATTACAACAGGTCATCGACCCGAGGGCCTAGAAAGAGATCTAAATTACAAGGGAAGTGGTGGCGCACAGCCTACAGGGCGTGGCGACTAGCCGAGCGCTCTACGATGTTGTTCTCTGTCCTCCTTCGCTTTGGGCGCCACACCCTGCGCCGAGGTTGATTTGTTTGGGAAAACCCTCCTGTCGCTCTCTTTCCAGATGTTCCAAGTAGTGTAAATGACGAGGCCATTGAAGTCTTTGCGTTGGTCTCTCGGGATTTGCTTCGGCCGCGTTTTGCCACCGATGGATGACACTGTCGACGGATGTCGCATTTGTACCATGCGAAAGAGCGTGGTCCACACAAGGAGAGTGAACGGGCAATGAATAGGCACAGGTGCAAGCTAGTCTCCTTCCCGGGCAATGAATAGGCACAGGTGGGCATTGCAATTTTGTTGGTATGACCATCCCCGAATTGCCAGATTATCCGCTGTCAGGATCTTGTTTCGCACCAGTGTCCAGGCAAAAGAACTTGCATTTGTTCCCCATTTTCACCTACCATATAATACTAACTAGCAGGATGACCCGCATAAATGCCACTACTACAGGAATATAGATCACAATCGGTTCTTTTTCGTCATCACAATCGGTTCTGATGGCGACACAAAGTCATTAGACAGTGATGAGGCGACGCTATCACAGTCGGTTCTAGCCCGATGGTGATGAAAGGGTCATCTCTATCGGTTCTTTGTAGGAACCGATAGAGATAAACCCATCATCTCTATCGGTTTTTAGAAAAGCGATAGAGATGAGGATCATCTCTATCGGTTCTTTGTAGGAACCGATAGAGATAAACCCATCATCTCTATCGCTTTTTAGAAGGAACCGATAGAGATGATTGTGTCATCTCTATCGCTTCTTTTTAAGAAGCGATAGAGATGACCCACTCATCTCTATCGTTTCTTTCTAAGAACCGATAGAGATGAGTGAATCATCTCTATCGCTTCTTAAAAGAACCGATAGAGATGACCGTGCTATTTTCTAATTCACCCTCCTAAATCAGCCCATATTTCACAGTATAGCACATATCACATTAGCTAGAGAAGCTTACCGACAATCTAATCACAGCTCCTGAAAGGACAATCTAATCACAACAGGTTTCATTGGACAATCTAATCACAATAGGTTTCAATTAAGATAGTAAATTCTAATGCTTCAAATAAAAATTTGGACATCGGTAGGCATATATGAAATACAATTTTATAGACACTCGTAGCACCAAATTTGGTATCTGATTCGGTGTAAAGCTCATCGATAATCGATTTACAAGCGGTTTGAAACTAGATAAATGAATTCTAGTTCCACAGTTTTGAAGGTAGTAGTTATTGAAACTAGATAAATGAATTCTAGTTCCACAGTTTTGAAGGTAGTAGTTACACGTAGAGAAGTTTTTATTGCAAAAACAACTATCATAAATCAACTTTGTCGGGACTCAAGATAGATCCAAAGAATCACAAGCAATGAAAAGTGGCAAGCAGTGGATTTATACTCTCATTATCTCGTGAACAAGATCCTTCGATGTCTGATCCTCTTTAGACCAAAATCTTGTATTTCAACAAATTTATTGTTAGCATCAAGACATAGTTATACATTAATGATTTAGATAAAGAGAAAGGGAAGTAAGAAACAAACTGGAAGGCACCTTGGTGGCTTCAATGTCACCAATGAGGAACTTAATTTCCTTGTGTTTGAACTCGCATGCAGCACCATAATAAGCAGACTTGAAGGTCCTTAAACCAGTATTTGAACATCAAACCGTATATGTCGAAAGCAGATGTTACTGCATTCTCAAACCGCCGGATGAAGATTTCCTCAACCGTGATTTACTTTCATGCCTTCCACTACCCTCCTATCAAGATTTCGTGGGTAGTCCATTGGCGAATGGGTATAATTTGTCGTTGATGGCTCATTATTCCTTCAAGCATGAAACCATTCCAATCAAGCAATGGTTATATAAAAATCTCTGATTCGATGCCAAAGTGAAGAAAATAAAAATTACAATGCACCGATACCAAGTTATAGAACACAAATCGGCTAGACACCTAGACGTAAGTGATTTGAAGTTTCCTGTTGAAACCTAAGTGGCTAAGTTCTTCATTATACTTTAGGTCACAGAAATTATTTCCGGCTAAAGCTTTCTACAGATAGAACATTTAAAACATCAACATATTTATGTGTGTGAGTGTGTGTGTGGTTTGGCATTTGGATCAGGGAAGGGGTAGTGATCATTGAGGAAGCTTTGGTTGTCAACAGACTGAACAAGCATCTATCATTTTGCTTTTGCTTGTACTAATCATCTAAACCACTATCAGGAAACAAGAACTTTACAACAATTTTCAAAGATGCATTTCTACGCCTTTCATTTTTCTTCCAATTGAGCTAGTGCTTCTAAAAGCACCAAGATCAAAAGGACCTAACTACCTACCACATGCAAGAAGCACATTAGCTTTACCTAGAATATCCAAGAAATGCACAACTCCTCTGAGCACATTCAATCCAATATGATCAACGCAAAAGAGGCTCCACCATTAGCACCAAGTAACAGCTAAACACATCCTATGATCCTAAAGAAGTTCTATATAAACCACTATGAAAATTTACAAGCTCTACACGCTCCATCAAAGTAAAGGTGAATTGACACAGTCCGAATCATATTGTGATCCCTCAAGTGAAATTCTTGATTATGCGGATCGTAAGCCCACCTAGCCAAGGGCGCAAGCACATCGAACAAGGGGCACCACCACACCCTATCCTTGATCAAGCGATCACTTTCTCGGCGATTACCGCAGCGCAAAGAGGAGCAACCGACTACTATAGAGCAACCACGTTACCCAACCGAGATTTGGATCCGAGGCGCTCGTTACCTTGCGAGGCGATGGCGGCGAGTCGCCACCACGAAGACGCGGGAGAGGTGGATTCCGTCACGTCCCTCGCGCCTCCTCCCGAGCAACGAGCGCGCGCCGAGATGCCCAGAACCGACGGCCCGACCATCAACCAGAGATCGCCCGTCTTTGGGAGTTCGGCCCTCCACCCCGCTTGGCTCTGGGTGAGGCGAAGCTTCGCCGTAGAGAGACGAATCTGCGAGAGAGAAGAAGCTGGCCGGGATCGTCATCTGGGGGATCAAGCAGCGAGACAATGCGTCGGGGAGAAAGGAGGGCTGGCAGCGAGGCGGGAGGGGTGTGGCGCGCGGGAGAGCAGAGTCAAGGTCGGGGGCAAGAGGGCGGTCGGGAGGCGAGGAGGGGCGGCGGTCGAGGCGAGAATGGGCGGCGGTGGAGAAGATAGGGGCAAGATAAGGAGGCGAGTGGTTTTATGTCGGTTTTAAATCCTAACCGATGAAATAATGTCGATCAATCGGTTTTAATTGATAGCAGATGGAAATGTCATTACACGAAGCGTCTGATTAAAACTCATTGCAATCGGTTTTACAGGTGAGCAGAATCTGAGATATATATTACTATCGGTTTAAAATAAAAACCGACACAGATGAGGATCATATTACTATCTGTTCTAAATAAAAACCGACACAGATGAGGGTCATATTACTATCGGTTCCAAATAAAAACCGACACAGATGAAGAACGTATTACTATCGGTTCCAAATAAAAACCGACACAGATGAAGAACGTATTACTATCGGTTCCAAATAAAAACCGACACAGATAATGTATATATTACTATCGGTTCTAAATAAAACCGACACAAATGAAGAACATATTACTATCGATTCCAACTAAAAACCGACACAGATGAGGACCATATTACTATCGGTTCCAAACAAAAACCGACACAAATTAGGACCATATTACAATCGATTCCAAATAAAAACCGACACAAATGAAGAACATATTACTATCGGTTCCAAATAAAAACCGACACAGATAAGGATCATATTACTATCAGTTCCAAATAAAAACCGACACAGATGAAGTATTACTATCGGTTGCAAAATAGAAACCAACACAGATGAAGAAAATTAACTATACCTTTGCGAAGAGGATATACATTTTGACAAATTGTGTCAAATGAAATATTTTGGTGAATTTCAAATGTCTACAACTTTTCACATATATTTTGACAACTTTTATAGAGATTTACACAAATCTGGGCCTTCATGCCTAGTTCCTTCATTTACAAGTACATACACAATTCCATTGCAACCTAAACTTTCTTGCGACATATCGAAATTACCTAGTGCAAAATTGAAGGGGTTTGAAGGAATGCTAACATTGTTTAAGAAAACCACAAATGAGGGGAAAAAGAGGATATCTCCAAGCTAGGGCTTCAAATTTACCCTCTTAACACCCACCCATGAGGATTTCAAATTTTCTCACCTAAGTATGGCTTCCAACTGAATATGTCTTGTTTTTTAGGTGGCGGTGGAATCTTCTCTGGAAAAACAACAGAGGAAAGCTCAGCCCAAGGGGTATAAATAACCTAGCGAGGCACATCACAATCAATTCTCACTTAAAAAACGATAGTGATGTGTACGCACATCTGTGAAATCATGTGCTGAAAAATTGGCTTAGTAATGAAATTGGCATTGCAAAGTGTTGTGCTCATGGCATGTGTGGTGCTTTGGCATGTGCTATTTCAGATGTTTTACTTGATATGCTTGTGATAGCATGGTAATGGTTTTGCTTTATGCAATGCACTCGTGTGAGTGGTTGCATGGATTGATGTTGAGTCAAGTCGTGGACTTGTGCTCGGAGTTGTTTCTTGTTTACTCATGTGCGGTGTTGCTTGAGGCGAACGTGGTCGATGACGGACCGGAACTAGGTTCATGGAGGAACCGAGGTTGGGACTAGGTTCGGAGGAGGCGAGGTCTTAGTGGTCAAGGATGTCATGCGGGACGTTCGGGCTGAGAGAACGGTGCACATAGAGGTGGTTAGTCACGCGAGCGCGGCGGTGGGCCGTCCGCGTGCGATTATAATTGATTGGGGCAGTTTGCATGTATTGGGCTATGTTGGGCCAGATGGATATGCATGCGAACTGTTGCTCATTATAAATAGGAGAGGGCTGTCTCCTGTTTAGAGTGAGAGCTAGGTTTTAGGGTTTGTACTCTTTTGTTTGGAGTACTCTAACCAAATTAGACAAAAAGAAATAAAATCAATTTCTTCTTGCGCCTGGAGTTCCTTGCAGCGAGCAGACGAGAAGCGAAGGAAAATCGCGAGGCTACGATAAACATCCACGCTCTGATGATTCGCTATTGGCTACTGTTCATGCGCGGTTACTGTTCATACGACCGCTCGGTTTCTGGTTTGTTCGTGCGTGGTTTGCTACAGTATTCTGAATTTTTAGTTTGGCTGCTCGGTTTCGATTTAGTAGATTGATTCTTTGTCTCTCTTGATTCAACAAGTTTAATCTTGATTTGATCCATCCAAAACCTTTCTAGGGTATCAATTTAGAGTTCCTGAAAGTTTCGTTGGTTAATCTTTTGTAGATTGTGATTAATCACGAAATTAGGGTTTGGTCAATTCTCGTCATAATCTGTCACAGCATACTTGCGAGGTTAATAACTTTTGATCCGTAGGTCCGATCGAGTTGATTCCTTTTTGAGTAGATTCGTATTGGAATCTGGTTTCTACAGTTCAAATTGCAGGTCAATCCGACGGTTGGATCTCCAGAAATTAGCGATTTACCGAATGCATCTAACTCTGTTTTGTTGAATACGAAGCAATTATTTGAGTCGAATTGGGGTGAAGTTTTAGTAGATCAAAAATTTGATTTTAGCTTCCGCGCAATCATTCACCCCCTCTGATTGCTAGTTTAGTGTATATCGATCCTACAAGTGGTATCAGAGCATGGTTTTTCTAATTTATCTTAATCGGTGATTAGATCAATGGATCGTTATTCGACAAAACCGTGTGTGTTCGATGGTGTTGATTTTCAGTTTTGGAAGGCCAAGATGGAGGCGTACATCCAAGCGCAGGGCTTCGCAATTTGGGAGAAGGTTTACAAGCCGCACGAAGTTCACGAGAACGACAACGTCAACGGACGCCAATCGCGCACATGTTGAAGCAAGCGGCAAAGGCGCGCAACTTGATCATCCAGGGCTTGGGGCGTAGCGACTTCGATCGAGTAGTTCATCTTCGATCCGCATATGAGGTATGGAAATCTCTTTGTGACTATCATGAGGATCAAACAACATCAAAGAGGTTCGCCAAGATATTTACAAAAAGAATATATGCGTTTGAGATGAAACACGGTGAGTCTGTAGATGACTTCTTTGCACGCTTTAATAAAATTCTTAGCAATTTACGTCTTTGTTGGGGTTAGCTATGACGATCTTTGCTAATGCTAGACAATTGCTTGGTGCATTAGACATGTCTATTTGGGAGATGAAAGTTACATCCATTAGAGAATCAAGCTGTCATGAGTACACTTACTTTAGATGTTCTTTTCTCTAAATTAAAAACTCATGAATTGGATGTTCTTGCTAGGAAGAATGATCACAAATCAATTGCTTTGACCTCCCAATCTAGCATGTCTCATAATAATGCTTCTTCAAGTTTTGCTTTGTCTTTCTTATCTTCACTAACCGATGAGCAGTTGAGGAATTTCGGAAGAAGACTTGGCATCACTCTCTTCTCGTTTTAATAAAGCTTTGCAGAATGTGAGAATGAGGAAGAGAGTTGATGGTGGCCCTCCAAGATGCTATCAGTGTGGTGATCTCAACCACATTCGTCCAAATTGTCCTAAACTTGCAGGTAAATCATCGAAGGAGGAGAAAGAGACAAAGTACAAGCGTCCATTCAATGACAAGAAGAAAAGGAGCTTCCTAAATAGCAAAGTTGTGCATCGAGTTCTTTCAGCACTTGAACAAGTCAACTTGAGTGATAGACTCTGAAAGCAGTGATGAAGATACAATATCCAAAGGTAAGACGAGACAAGACTTGACGAGCTTGTGTCTCATGGCAAGTATGGACAGCTCAACCGAAGATGAACTTGTGATGAGGGAAACGAGGTAAATCCTTCTTACGATGAGCTTTGAGATCTTTGTTGTTCGTCTTGGTACGCTTTTAGAGAAAAGAAACAAGAAAATTAAGAAACATGATGTTTTGATTGAATCTTTGAATCTGAAATTGCTAGACTTAAATCCTTGATTCACGATGATGATGCTTGCAAATCATGTGACTTAATTTATTCGAGCTTACTTCACTAAGAAATGTTCATACTTCAACTCTTGATAAGCTTAGAGATGAAATTGAGAAGAATGAGAAACTTGTTGCTTTGAATTGCAAACAAATTAAAGATGCTAGTTCCTCTACTTCTAATTTGGATGAATCAACTTCTTGTTCTAAATGTTCAATTCTTGAATTGAAGTTGCATGATGCTAATGCTAGAGTTTCTCAAATGACAAATGATTTGCTCACGAATGAGGTTCTTTCATGCTCAACTTGTTGCAACCAAAAAGGAAAAGTGGGCGTTTCTTGTAATAATTGTTTAACTCTTTCTCGAAAGGTTGATTACTTGGAAAAATCTTTAGAACGTTTCACTAAAGGAAAGAAAAACCTAAACATGATTTTGGATCAATCAAGGGTTAGCATTCATAACAAAGGTTTAGGTTTTGATTCTTATGCTCATCATAAATCACATGCTCCCACTGTTGTTAAGGCTCTTGAAAGTGAAAATTTTGAAATTGTCAATGAGCCTAAGAAAACTGTTTTTAAGTCTGCTGGAATTTTATCTTCTACTATAATGAATGCAAATGTTGCTTCCACTTCTAAAGCTAAACATCGTGTTAAGTACACTTGCACTCATTGTGGTAGAGATGGACACTTAGTAGATTTTTGCTTTAGACTAGCCAAACAACAAAAGAAAGAAAATGCTAAGGCTAGGTCTAATTTCAGACAGGCACGCTTTACTCCTCATTATGTGCCTAGGGTGATGCAAACACCTTTTGTTGCTAGAAACACGAGAAAGGGCAAATTTGATTTTGTGCATAAGAATACTCGTGTTGTGCCTACTACTATGTGTCGTGTGTCTCAGTACTGGATCCCTAAATGCTTTATTTCTAACCCTAGTACCGAGGCCTCGACATCTTCTAGTGCTATGTAGGTTTTTGGATGCGGGTTGGAGAACGAAGCTTAGTGGATCTTGGTCTTTTGTAAGATGTGATCAAGACTTGGATGGTTCTCACCCTTGAGATGGCCTTCAAGAGGCATGTGCGATAATTCTTCACCTACTTTGTGAGCTATTTTATACACTCATATCTTTTACATTCACAGATATCTAATTGTGGTATGAGATGAGATGTTTGCTTATGTGCTCATATGTATCCCCTGGCATGTTCAATTATGTTATATCTTAAATCATGCCTTTTCATGTTCGAGATTTATTTATCATGATTCATACTTATGCTTAAGCGAACATACAGTGATAACTCAAACACATGTATATCATCACCTCTCTTTTGATTTCATTGGTTATTTGTTTGAGGGGGAGTTAATGGACTTTTGGTGAAAATTTATTTCGTTTGCCTAGTGAGAGGACTGTTCTTTTAGACTTTTGTTTATAAAATTAATCCCTTTGGGTGACAATTTTGAAGAAAGTTTTAAGATGTTGTTTTGAGGGAGTTTGTGAAAACTTTGTAAAATTTTGTTAACATACTTTTATTTTGTGTGTTTCAGTAAATGAAAAACAAAAAAATGAAAAACAATGAAAAAGTAATGAGCATTATATATCATACATATATGTCATTTGAAGCCATGTTTATGCTACAAGGTCATTGCAACTTCATGTTTATGCATATATGGTGTAGTTTATGTCATGACTATTTAATTGGAATGACAACTTGAATTAAATCTTGTCATGGTTGAACCTTCTTGGCTATCTTGATTCTGCTCAAAAAGTGCTAAATATGAAATTTATCAAAATTAAGTGCTAAAGCTCAAAGAGTGATTGTTGGTAAATGCAAGATCAAGGTTATGTACTATCGCACTTCTTCTTTCTGAGGCGCTTATCATTGCACTTTGATATGAACTTGGAAGAGGTTGTGTATGACCGAAACTATGAAACCTTAAGCTTATGAAATGAGGCTTGGCATAGTTGAAAAGTAAGGCTGATGGTGCATATAATTCCTTGTAATTGTTATTGTTGCAATCAATCAATGAATCGATTTTCAAGTATCAATAAAGTGCACAAAATTCAATGTTTTCAGGTTTTGAGATTGTTGAGAAAGGGAGATCATGCCATGCAATAAATTGTTAATAATACTTAATTTCTAGTTATGCTTATTCTACATTGTCTATGTGTAGATTTGAGGGTGCAAGTATTTTTGATAGCATGACTTGGTGATGAATTTGCAACATTTGTGGATGACTTAGAATGCTCATTACATAAAAAAATTGTCAAATTTAAAAAAAACAAAAAAGATTTTGTTTTCTCTCTTTGTGTTCTTGATGAATCCATTGTCAAAGGGAGAACTTTGCCACTTTGGAGAACTTTTACATGCACTTTACACATGCACATGTTCTTGTATAAGTGATATTCAATCATTCACTCACATTATTCTTCTTAGGGGAGATTTTTCTTATTTTCACCTAGGGAGTTTTTCACTTTGCGATTTGTCAAAGGGGAGATTTTGTGTTTGTCACTTTGGCTTTTGATTTTAGAACTTTTGATTTCAAAACTTTTCTTCCGAGATGAATGCCAATGTTCAATTCTAAGTGGTGTTGCCAATGTTTTCATCAAGGGAGATTGTGAAATCATGTCTTTGAAAAATTGGCTTAGTAATGAAATTGGCATTGCAAAGTGTTGTGCTCATGGCATGTGTGGTGCTTTGGCATGTGCTATTTCGGATGTTTTACTTGATATGCTTGTGATAGCATGGTAATGGTTTTGCTTTATGCAATGCACTCGTGTGAGTGGTTGCATGGATTGATGTTGAGTCAAGTCGTGGACTTGTGCTCGGAGTTGTTTCTTGTTTACTCATGTGCAGTGTTGCTTGAGGTGACGTGGTCGATGACGGGACCGGAACTAGGTTCATGGAGGCGAGGTTGGGACTAGGTTCGGGAGGGCGAGGTCTTAGTGGTCAAGGATGTCATGCGGGACGTTCGGGCTGAGAGCGGTGCACATAGAGGTGGTTAGTCACGCGAGTGCGGCGGTGGGCCGTCCGCGTGCGATTATAATTGATTGGGGCGGTTTGCATGTATTGGGCTATGTTGGGCGGATGGATATGCATGCGAACTGTTGCTCATTATAAATAGGAGAGGGTGTCTCTGTTTAGAGTGAGAGCTAGGTTTTAGGGTTTGTACTCTTTTGTTTGGAGTACTCTAACCAAATTAGACAAAAGAAATAAAATCAATTTCTTCTTGCGCTGGAGTTCCTTGCGTGAGCGACGCGAAGCGAAGGAAAATCGCGAGGCTACAGATAAACATCCACGCTACTGATGATTCGCTATTGGCTACTGTTCATGCGCGTTCTGTTCATCTGACCGCTTCGGTTTCGGTTTGTTCGTGCGTGGTTTGCTCTGATGATTCGAATTTTTAGTTTGGCTGCTCGGTTTCGATTTAGTAGATTGATTCTTTGTCTCTCTTGATTCAACAAGTTTAATCTTGATTTGATCCATCCAAAACCTTTCTAGGGTATCAATTTAGAGTTCCTGAAAGTTTCGTTGGTTAATCTTTTGTAGATTGTGATTAATCACGAAATTAGAGTTTGGTCAATTCTCGTCATAATCTGTCACAGCATACTTGCGAGGTTAATAACTTTTGATCCGTAGGTCCGATCGAGTTGATTCCTTTTTGAGTAGATTCGTATTGGAATCTGGTTTCTACAGTTCAAATTGCAGGTCAATCCGACGGTTGGATCTCCAGAAATTAGCGATTTACCGAATGCATCTAACTCTGTTTTGTTGAATACGAAGCAATTATTTGAGTCCGAATTGGGGTGAAGTTTTAGTAGATCAAAAATTTGATTTTAGCTTCCGCGCAATCATTCACCCCCTCTGATTGCTAGTTTAGTGTATATCGATCCTACAACATCACTATCGGTTCTCACTTAAGAAGTGATAGTGATGTGATCATGCACATCACTATCGGTTCTGATATAAGAACCGATAGTGATGTGCATGATCATCACTATCGGTTCTCACATAAGAAGTGATAGTGATGAGTACATGCACATCACTATCGGTTCTTTTGTAAAAACTGATAGTGATGTTAAATCACATTACTATCGGTTCTCACATAAGAACCGATTGTGATGTCTTGATCTGACATCACAATCGCTTCTAACCAGAGAACCGATAGTGATTATTATTAACACCCCTCCTAAGTTATGTATCACAATCATTTTTTTCCTAAAAACTTAAGAACCGATTCAGATGAAGCGATAGTGATGTACCATTCTGTAGTAGTGTGCGCGGCTGATTTCTTTTAAAATTTATAGTATTAAATGATATAACTTATATGTTTCAGAATATATTAACATTTTTTTAGTCTATTTAGATTTTTAAGATATTATAAACATTCGAAATGACAATAAAAGCTTGAAGAAAAAATCAACTTGAGCAACTCAATTGAAGTATAAGATTTGATGGAAGAAAATATTTGAGAATAATAAGTTGCTGGGTTCTTAGAAAAGTAGCAACTATTCATCTTGCATAGATCATGTAGCTATATACCCATATTCTTTCTTCATCAGTAATTTTTTTTCAAAATATATGCAACACATGTACCTCTATTTAATCTCAAGTAATACGCTGATTATATTTCATGGTTGTAGAGTACATTACTCACGTATACACCGATGCATCATGGGCGACTTACTTCAAATTTATCTTCATCACACGCTGGCTGCCCCACAAAACCGTGTCTTCTATCTCTTATTGATCGCTTCACAACTTTTCTGCTTCAACCTCTAATAGCAAGCCTAATTCTTAATTGATCCCTCTCAGCCAAGGTTCAAAATCTCGCCAAAATTACGCGATATTTCACCGAGATCTCGGTTTCCGGACGTGGACAAGATTTCAAATGCCGACCGGATTGAAAAAATAAAAATAAAACTAAATTGCTACAGTAATCTCGAGAATCTAGCCTTATACAGATAATACACACCGATGTGACTCAATGCATGCAATTAAAGAAAATACAAATGACCTCATGTTGGTTCAGCCATAACATAAAAGTCACGCAGCCCCAAACTAATCTGTATTTGATTTGGTTTTTCTAAGAACTCCCTAAAAGTAGATCGGTTTTGTCGAGAAACAAATAAATCAAGACATTTACTGTATATAGACTTATCCCCTGGACGCCATGGTGTCTGCTGGTGCTCCCCGTCCAAGTGCTCCCGAGGAAAGAAAAGAACGGGAAAATAATAACATTGCACGAGCTCGATCGCCCTTGAATCCTTTTACTTGCGTAGCCAGAAAAAAAAATCGCTGCTTCTTTCTTAACATGGAAGAGTGTGCCTCCTGATCTCCCAATCTAACTCACACAAAATCAGGATTCCTTAGATTTATTCTTTTTTTATCTCTTGGTTCGTCTATGATAGACTCAACACCAAGTATGGCACCAACCTAATCAAAGGAAACAAATTGATGTGGTAATAGTGTTCTGGGCTTCATTAGAAGGCATTACGCTCATCCTATACTGGGTCACGGGGTCAAGACCAGTCCTACGGAGCTTCAATAGCATATCATGTACAGTTGTTAAGAAAATAAAATGCTAGAAATTCTCATAAAAAAGCAAAACATATAACCCTTAATTTAGTGAATCTTAACTAAGTTGAACTATAATAGCCATTAGATTTGATGTTACTATTTCAAAAAACGTCTAACCGTCTATCTAGCGGATCCGAATTATAACGGCTTAGATTAAAAGAAAGAGTCTATGTGAAATACAACAAAAAAATAACAAAAATAAAAAATAAAAATAAATTAGACATTTGATTTTCATATGAACTCTAAATTAAAACACGTACATTACTAAAATTCAGAATAAAAATTAGGTAAAAATTAGGAATTGGATTTGTATTATCAATTGTAATCCAAAACTAATATTCAAAACTAAATAAAAATAAAATCAATGACTTAGATTAAAAGAAAGAGCCTATACTAAGAACAATAAAAATAACATAAATTCAGAATAATAAATAAATGAAAATCAACAATTTAACTTTCATATGAAGTCCAAATTAAACATGTACATTGCTAAAATACAGAATATAAATTATATAAAAAATAGTAGTTGGATTTGTATACGATTTCTATAGTACAACCGATATGCAAAATTAAATAAAAATTAACAAATAAAAATTAACATAAATTTGGAATAAAAAAACAAAATGAAATTAGCCATTTGATCTTCATACAAATTCTAAATCAAAACTTGAAATTCGAAATTAAATATAAATAACATAAGAATAAAAAAAGGAAATTAGGGATTATTTTTTAATTTCATACTAAGTGAAAAAAATATTTTTTCATTTTATTCAGAATTAAATTTTTAGAAATATGCTAATTTAAGGGGGGAAATAAAATAAGGTAAGTAATTTGATTTGTGTGTGTATATATATATATATATTATTAGCTATTATGTAATAAAAGTCGATTACACGTTTTTTATAGTCGTAAAATAATATAGAATATACTAAAAATTCTCAAAAAAAATTCTAACTCTTTATTTGGTGGATCTCCACGGAACGAAGAGATTAAGAGGGTGATACATCGACAGTTGTTCACTCGGTTATACCGGTATGAGTAATATGATGTACAATAAAAGAAGAACCGAAAGAAAGAGACAAACATTGTAATAATGAAATTAAGAGATGATGATATAAATAGAAAATATTATGTTATGCTATGTTTACTATTTTTTATGTAAGTATTCGTAGAAGAAAGTTTCGATCACATGTGATAAGTACTAAGAAACGGAGTAAATATATTCTCTCCTATAATATACAATATTAAAATATCACAAATTGTGTTTTGTATTGATCTATTTTTGAAAAAAATCGCATATATATTATCAAGTCATTTAAACATACTTTAAAAATGATGCACGCGAAAATGCGCGGGCCATCTTGCTAGTTTTAATAAAACTTCAATGCTAATAGAAACAATTGGTAAAGACCAGATGCCCCGAAGGTTTTCTGCAAAAAATAGTTTTATTCTTCATTTTCTCAGCTTTCAATAACTGCACTTCAACCCAATATAGTACACATTGATTTACTCTGAACCTGATTTCTTCAAGTACTCCCTTCCCTTGTGTAGAAAGCTATTGCTGTCTCTCGGTATTTTGCAGAATCAGCATGTAAAGAATTCAGGTTGACAAACTCTTTTGTTTGCAAGTCAAGTTTGAGCCATTCCCTAGTAAGGTAGGTGAAATGATTGGCCTGACGAGCGCTCTACAAAAACGTGACCAAGTCCCATCAGAGGCTCAGATACATGGCAGCGGCTGACAATCCAAACAAGAAATTCCACCGCCGGTGTAAGATAAGGATAAGTACAGTACTCACTACTCAGTCCTTCCATGATGCAAAAGCTTATAGAAATCAGATGCCATAAATACTATCGAGAGCTAAAGGTTGGTGGGTCGAAGAGACCGTCAGGTCACCAAGAAAGCTCTAAGGCTCTCCATGTCTAGGCTAGCCTAGGGCTGGACCAGTAGTCCAGTAAGGCACTAAGGCATAGCTAGTATCAATACTTAAGGAGGTGGAGGGCAAGGAGGAGCTAAGTAGAACTCAGACACCGAAAAGAACGGTATGCATGGCAAGGAAAAACATGGCTCTAAGCTTGTGTTCTGATTTACAATTCATACGTTTCTGAAAGTTCCATCGTTGTTATTGTTCACAAGTGATGTTTGTCTCTAAGATGTACCGAACATCTTAGTGTTAGGAAGGTGAACAAGTCCATCAAGAACTGATGGAAGATGGCACGGCTCCAAGAAGGTCTACTCCTACACGCAGAAGCAGATCTTCTGAGTTCCATAATTTTTCAGAAAGGGTACGTTGTTGTCATGCATTTTGATCACAACTGATTTATTACATTTCGTGTTTCTGAGCTTTTATTTGAAATATATGTAGAGGAGAAGGGATAAGATCAATGAGAAGCTGAAGGCACTGCAAGAGGTACTCCCAAATTGCACCAAGGTAATATATGTTGCATCGTTCATCATATCTCTCACGGAGCTTTTCGCCTGATCTCTGATATTGTTATCGTTTCAGACCGACAAAGTGTCGATGCTAGATGAAGCCATCGACTATCTGAAAACACTTCAAGTACAACTCCAGGTAAATGAAGGGCATCGTATCATATCATATGATCAAGTTTATTAGGCCTGATCCTTTAATACTTGTTTTTCTGCATCATTTACTGTTTTAGTTTGTCAAACTGCAAATCTGCTTGATCTCGTGTTGGCCTAGTTTAAATCTGAAGTTGAAATAGAAATTGAGTGATGAAATTTATTTCATGGGTTCTTATCATTATGCTTTCATAAACACAGATGCTGGTCATGGGGAAGGGAATGGCACCAGTGGTACCTCCTGAGTTGCAACAATACATGCACTATATCACTGCTGATCCTGCCCAAATGCTTCCCTTGCGCCCCTCCGAGCCGCGGCCATTTCAGATAACTCACGCCACCCCGCAGCGACAGTCTAATGTCGAGGCCGACTTCTTGAGCCAGATGCAGAACTTGCACCCTTCTGAGCCACCTCAGAACTTCCTCAGGCCACCAAAATTACAACTGTATACTCCGGTACGTAGTCTACTTGGTTTATGTCAGTGTTAGTACATTTTTTTCTCTTCCTGATGTGAATATATGTACATATACTTGTTAGATTTCATGTACTTAGGCTGCTAGAGTACTAGCATGGAGATTGCTACAGTTTTGTTAAGAGTACTCGTTAGATTTCAAGACTTCCTGATAGATTTCAAGACTTGTTGTGTACTAGAGTACTTGTTAGATTGCTACAGTTGTTAGAATACTAGAGTACTTGTTAGATTTCAAGACTAAAGGCGCTGAAACTGTTTTGAAGACTTCCTGTACTTGAAGTCTTGAACAATGCTACACGCGCTTATGAGTAGTTCATACCTAATGCAGGAGCACAGGGGAGGGCTAGCTAGCAGCAGTAGCTACAACGGCGGTTGGATCACAGAGAGGTATTCCTCGTACAACTTTATGGAATGATGAGCTCCAGATCAGCAGCAGTCTAGTCTGAAGATAGCTTTCAGTCTGTGATGTGTTTCATGATTCGTCTCAGAGAGGATACAAGGTGCTCAAGGGAGTGCTGATTGTGCTGTAGTTAACTAGCTAGTTGTGTTGGTCAATAAAAAGTTGTGATCTTGCTTACTTTGCTATCCGTATCTCACGCTTCCTCGTCATGCTTAGTGCATATATGCATGACCTAATAGAGCTTTCTGATGTCTGTATATATAGCAGTCCACTTTCTGCTTAATTTTGTGTTCTACCATCCGAATGAACATGGCTACTTTAATCCAGTGCATCCATGAATAGCATGCCGTAATTTCAGGATACGCCACCTGCCTTGTTAAACGTACATTCCTGTGTAAAAGGAACGCATTGTAATAACAAAATTGGGATCTATTTATTGTTCACAAAGGAGATAAGAGCTACTAGGAGACATTCTTCTGCCCACCAACAAGCTATTGCCGGGAATTCAAAAGACAAATCTACATCTGCGAGTCATAATTCACCTTAACACATATGCTTGATGCGTTCATCGACTAGTAGACCACAATAATATATCACTTCTCCCACAACTCAACCGAATCTTTCAGCTTCCATTCTTCTGCAAGTGTGCAGGTACAGGTATGTTGCAGCACTGAAAGTTGTCAACAGCAGAAACTTTGGTACCACTTCAGGCCCATAACATCAGGCAGCATGGGCAAGATTGATACCAGTGCACAGTTCTATGGACAAATATCAGAATGATAGTCCAGCATTTAGAGCTTTCGATTATTTTCACTTTTGCATAGTAGCTCCAGAAAGTTTCACTGCTGAACAAAAAATTGTGAAAACCTCAAATGCAACACATGAATGGCACAATCTCTATGACATCCATAAGGCACTAGAGAACATTCTCTATCCAAAAAACTCAAAACAGGATTGCTCTTCAATACAACAAATACTACATACACTTGGCACGACGACTAAAACAAAACCTCCATACATATATGTATATTTTCCTCCTGCATTTTCACTTCAGTCTTCTCCAGAGACCTTGCTCATCTTAAGCAGCGAAGAAAGCACGCTGTTCATGTCAGGCCGCTCCACTGGCTCGAACGCGGCGCACGACACGGCCAAGCTCAGCACGTCCGCCGCCGTGGACAGGTCGGCCTCGGTGGCAATCTTCAAGTCAGGGTCCAGGACGTCGAGGACCCCCTCGAGGCCCCTCGAGAGCGCGTTGTCGACGAGCTGCTGCAGCATCAGCGGCACGCCGTCCTCCTCGAACGTCCCGGTCGGCCTTCGCTTGGTGAAAAGCTCCATCACGAGGATCCCGAAGCTGAACACGTCCACCTTAGGCGAAACGGTCCTCATGTACGCGAATTCTGCGTGTTTTGAGTCAGAGAAACGTTTTCAGTACAAGTGCCAAGAACTGACAGAAAACCAAAGATGAGTTCGCTGTAGAGTACCTGGTGCCATGTACCCGACGGTGCCCAGGAACGCCGAGGACGTCGTCGACTGCGTAGCCGCGTCCGTCAAGTGGACGCCCAGCATCCGCGCCGTGCCGAAGTCGCTGACATGCGCCTCCCAGTCACTGTCCAGCAGGACATTCGACGGCTTGACGTCGCAGTGCACGATGGGAAAGTCGTACCCGGAGTGCAGGTACACCAGCCCGTGCGCAACGGAGACGCACACGCGCAGCCGCTCTCGGAGAGTCCACCTCGGCGCGTCCCTTCCCCGGCCATGTATCGCGCCGTCCAGGTCGCCGTTGTCCATGTACTCGAGGACAAGAGCCTTGATCTTGCCGGCCTCCCACGCGTACCCGACCACCCGCGCCAGGTTCTTGTGCCTCAGGCGGCTCAGCGTTGTGAGCTCGGTGAGGAAGCACTTGTCGGACTTGGCCGGGAACTGCTCCAGGTTGAGCCGCTTCACGGCGACGATCTTGCCGTCGGGCTCGACGAGCAGGCCCTTGTAGACCGTGCTCAGGTTGCTGCTCCCGATGACATTGCCTTCATCGAACGAACCGGTAGCCGCCTCCAGTTCGCTGCACATAAACCTCCTGAGCTCCGGCACGACGACGGCTTCAGACAAATGGCCGGAGCCTTCGGAGCCTCCTCTCTTCTTCTTGTACCGCCGGTAGTAACCAAGTAGAATAATCACAAGAAGCAAGAGCAGCAGCAATGACAGCACCAACAGCACGACTAGGATCACGAGCCCTGTCCTCGAGAACCTCCGCTTCCCGGCGGCGTGGCAGGGCGCGAGGAGCTTCCACCCGCAGAGGCCGGAATTCCCCTGCAGGCTCGACATAGTCAGGTTCCTGAACACGCCCGCGTCCGGCACGGGCCCATCGAAGTGGTTCGACGAGAGGTTGAGAGCCCTCAGGCTCGTCAGGTTAGCCAGCGCCGGTGGTATGGCCCCGCCGAACGCGTTCCTCGACACGTCCAACGTCCGTATGTGCTTCAGTGCCGCGATGTTGGAAGGAATCTCTCCGTCGAGATCGTTGCCGGAGATGTTCAGGCTCGTTAGAAGGTCGAGCTGAGGGAAGAGGCTGGCCGGGAGGGTGCCGGTGAGGTTGTTGGCGGAGAGATCAAGCGAATACAGGTTCTTGCACCCGGCGAGCGTCGCCGGGACACCACCGGAGAGCTGGTTGTTCGACAAGTCGATGGCCTGGACCATCGTGAGGCCGCCGATCTCCGGCGGAATCGGCCCCGTGAACACGTTGTTCGACAGGTTGAGGTACATCTGCATGGTGCTCATGCTCGCGATCACCGAGCTGGGGATCGCGCCGGAGAGGTGGTTGTGGGAGAGGTCCAGCGTAAGCAGCTGATTGAGGGCGCCCAGAACGGCGGGGACTGTGCCGTTCAGCATGTTGTTCGACAGGTCCAGGAGGGAGAGCGACCGGAGTTTGGACACGGCGTCGGGGATCGGGCCTGCGAACCTGTTCGACGCGGCACTGAGGATGGTGAGCTGCTGCAGCTCGAAGACCTCGTCGGGCAAGACGCCGTCGAGGCGGTTCTGCAGCAGGTCGAGCACCTGAAGGGACGACATGTTGGAGATGCTCGCCGGGACGCGCCCGGCGAAGCGGTTCCTCCCGAGATTCAGGCCGATGAGCTTCGTCAGGTTGCCGATCTCCTCCGGTATCGTCCCCGACAGAGCGTTCCCCTGCAGATCCAGCAACCTGAGCTCGCCGAGCTGGCCGACGCGGCGGCTCAGGCCGCCGGTGAAGTTGTTCGCGGCCAGTTCCAGCGTCCGGAGGAGGCTGCAGTCGAACAGGTCCTCCGGTATGTCTCCGGACAGCGAGTTGTTGGCGAACGACAAGAAAATGAGGCCCCGCAGGCGGCCAAGCCCAGCCGGCAAGGGCCCGGAGAATTCGTTGAACCCCATGCTC
This sequence comes from Otatea glauca, assembly GCA_036346275.1. Taxonomy (NCBI): domain Eukaryota; kingdom Viridiplantae; phylum Streptophyta; class Magnoliopsida; order Poales; family Poaceae; genus Otatea; species Otatea glauca. The sequence continues at coordinate 6,889,781 of CM070718.1, read as the reverse complement.
GCGTTGGACAGCAACGTGCAGTTGGTCATGCTATCCGGAATCGGCCCCGAGAGCGAGTTGCCTTGGATGACTAACTGTTGGAGATTCCGGAGCGACCCGATGTTCTCCGGCAGCCGGCCGGATAGGAAGTTGTAACTAAACGCCAGGATTGTCAGGTTGACAAGATTCGTCAGAGACGCCGGAACCGTTCCGGTGAGCCGGTTGGCGTGGAGCGTCAGTTTCTGAAGCGACCGGAGCTTGCCGAGCTCTGGCGGAATCGAGCCGGTCAGCTGGTTCGTGGAGAGCCCGAGCGCCAGCAGCGACCTGCACTGGCCGAGCGAGCTGGGGATCTCCGACGAGAGCGCGTTGTCGAACATCCTCAGCGCCTTCAGGTTCGTGAGCTCGCCGAGCTCGCTAGGGATTGCACCGGTGAACCGGTTGCTGTATATGTTGAGCAACGTCAGGTTATTGCACCGGCCGAGCTCCGGCGGGATGGAGCCAGAGAACCGGTTCTCGTACAGCTGGAGAATCATGAGGTGCGAGAAGTTCCCGATCTCCGGCGGGATCGGGCCGGAAAACTGGTTGTCGCTGAGGTCCAGCGTCTTGAGCTGCGTGAGTTTTGCGAAGGACCGCGGCAACTCTCCGTCAAGATTGTTTGCGTAGACTTGAAATATCTCGAGATTGGACAGATCCCCAATGCAAGAAGGGATTGCGCCGGTGAGGTTGTTGAACTCCAAGCCGAGCGCCCACATCGCCGAGCAGTTGCAGAGGCGGCTCGGGATGCCGCCGTGGAAGGAGTTGTTGGAGAGGTCCAGTAGTTTCAGGCTCCCCAAGTCGCCGACCTCCGGGGGGATGCCACTGGTGAAGTTGTTGTCGCAGAGGATGAGTTCTTCGAGCTCACTGAGGCGGCTGAGCTGCGGGGGGATGGCGCCGGCGAAGCCGTTCGACGTCAGGTCGAGGATTTGGAGCGTCGAGATGTTGCCGAGGAACGGCGTGACCGTGCCCCTGAGCCGGAACTCAAGGAGCTGGATGGACGTGACTTGGCCGGCCCCATCGCAGGCGATGCCGGTCCAGTTGCAGTGCGGCGGTACGCCGGCGCCGGCATCACCTGCTCCCACCGTCCAGTTGGACAGTGCGCCGAGCGGGTCGGCGGTGACGCCCTTCTTGAATGCCAGCAACGCCTCGAGATGCACGGACACCGAGGCATCAAAGACGGTGGCCGCGGCCGGCTCCGCCGAGAACAACACCACCACTAAGACCGCAAGCACTGAAGTGTAACGAGTGTTCTTGCAAGGCGCCATTTCACCTACAATTTTATTCCTTTCCATGCAATCATGTGAACGAATCACAAGTGCTTATAAAAAAACGTCGAACTATTGCATCGACTGTCAAGCCAACGCGCTTCCAATCCGCGTCAACGCGGTGATGAAAGCGACCAACTTGAGTCGAAATGTGGCGGCAACGATAACACTACTACATAATGGCATAGCACTGTCGTTTTATATGTATCGGTTCTTAAGTTTTAGAAAAAAATGATTGTGATAGATGACTTAGAAAGAGTATTAATAATAATCACTATCGGTTCTCAGATTAGAAGCGATTGTGATATGCATAAATATCACTATCGCTTATCACAAGAGAACCGATAGGTGTGATTACGTGCACATCACTCTCACTTCTTTTTTAGAACCAATAGTGATGACTATACACATCACTATTGCTTCTCATATAAAAACCAATAGTCATATCACTATCGCTTCTTAAGTAAGAACCGGTTGTGATGTGCCACGCTGAGTTATTTATATCACTCGGGCTGAACTCTCCTCTGTTGTTGTTCCAGAGGAAATTTCTTCGTCGCCACCCGAAAAAACAACTCATATTCTGTGGTTGGAAGCAATACGTGGGTGAGAAAAATTGAAATACTCAAGGGTGGGTGTTAAGAGGGTAAATTTGAAGCCTAGTTTGAGGAGATTTCTCTTCATTTTGTAGAATTTGTGGCTTTCTTCAAAATGTGAGCATTCCTTCAAACCCCTTCAATTTTGCACTATGTAATTTCGATATGTCGCAAAGAAAGTTTAGGTTGCACTGGTAATGTGTATATCCTATCAGATTTCACACCCATTATTTGACAAGCACATATGTATTTAATTATCTTAATTTGTAGTGCTCTCGTGTTAATCTGGAATTATTGTTAATGTCATATGAACTGAAATTCGGCATATTTCTTGAATGGAGAATTTATTTTAAAAAAATCTTTATGGAAAAGCTTAGGAGTATGCCGAAGCATATTTCTGCAAAATTTTAAATAATTTCAACTATATATGACAAAGTTATGGTCTTTTCTCTCTCTGATGAAATACTGAAAATTCAGAATTGTAGCATGGTATGAAATGTTGATATTTGTATCGGTTCTGGATGTAAACCGATATAGATAGTATATTATTAGTATCGGTCCGATACAGATAGTTGTGTCGCTTCAATATACATGCAATGCTTATTAGTATCGGTTCTTTATAAAAACCGATACAGCTAGTGGTGTTGGTTCAATGCACGTATAGGGCTTATTAGTAACGGTTTCTTCTAAAAAATGATACAGAAAGATGTGTCGCTTCAATATACATGCAAGGCATATTAGTATCGGTTCTTTAGAAAAACCGATATAGATAATTGCTTATTACTATCGGGTTTAAAAAAAACCGATATAGATAGTTGTGTCATATTAGTATTAGTTCTTTAGAAAAACCGATACAGAGGATTCCTTATTATTATCGGGTTTTTTAAAAAAAATCAATACAGATAGTTGTGTTGCTTCAATATACATGAAAGGCATATTAGTATCGGTTCTTTAGAAAAATCGATACAGATAATTTCTTATTACTATCGGTTTTCTAAAAAACTGATACAGATAATTGTGTCTCTTCAATATACATGCAAGGGATATTAGTATCGGTTCTTTAGAAAAACCGATACAGATAATTACTTATTACTATCGGTGTTTTGAAAGAAACCAATAAAGATAATTGTGTCCCTTCAATATACATGCATGTCATATTAGTATCGGTTCTTTAGAAAAAACGATACAGACAGTAGCTTGCTTCGTAACATAGACCACTAACACAAGCGCATGTGCAGATGTCTTAACTTTGCTCTCGACGACTAGGGTTTGCGAGCGCTGTGGAGTTCGTCGACGCCGACGGGGTGTCCCCCTCACCTTCGTCGCTGCCGTCGGGGTGTCCCGCCCCTCCCCTTCGTCGCCATCGCTGAGGTGTCCCACCCCTCACCTTCGTCGCCGCCACCGGGGTGTCCCCCTCCCCTTCGTCGCTGCCGTCGGGGTGTCCCGCCCCTTCCCTTAGTCGCCGTCGCCAGGGTACTTCACCAGTGTATGTGCTCTTCTTGATGATATGTTATTTTTCGTGAAGAAACGAGGTCAGTTTTGAAGGAAACAATTAGCATTGCTTAGTCTCCGGATAAATTATACAATATACAACATTCTTCAGTTAACCTTGATTTTACAAGTAGACTAAATATCGACTTCGGAAAAATCGACTGACATGAACTGCAATGTTCTAAAGATACTTGTGTGATATTAGTAATTGTATCAAGTAAACAAGCTCTAGTAAGGCTGTTTGCCCAATAGCATGTAGAAAATCTTGCAGCCAACAGAGTATTGACACTTGAAGTAGTGAAATCTCTAATATGTTAAATTAAACTTTATGTGAATATGTGTGACTGCACTACGCATGCCATGCTTTTTTCTGAGCAGATCGTAGTTTGTCCAAAATTCAATCCATTGATGATGATCTTTTCTTTTCAAGCTTCATCTGAAGTACAAAAGCCAGAGCATGTAAGTACAATGGCAAAAGCAAAGAAATAGTAACATTCAACAATTAATACAAACATGGCCTGTGCTTTTGCTTTCTGCAAATTTTCCCAAGCAGTGATCTTTGCTTCCTCCCTCTTGCACCTTAACACAAAATTAGGTCTCATAAATAGGATATTCACAATTTGTGTCCTCATAATACCAATTGAGTGCAAACATTATTATCTTGTACAACAGGAAAAACAGGCACATGACTTCGACCGCATAACTAACAACTAAAAAGTAGGGCCTCTAGAAATTCATAGATAAAAACGTGCTGATAATTAATCAATATAAAAATATACCACTATTAGTGTTTCTATGAGTGAGCTAGAAAGTACACTTCCATATATGTGTTTGTAGTGTGCTTGCGTGGTGTATGTGCTTGTTTGTCTTAGTGTAATCTCTGAAAACTGCCAACAACCCTATAACCATGTTCGTCGTCACCAAGTTATCGTAGGAGTAGTTGGAGTTAAAATCAATGTTGTCCGAAAGCAATTGGTGTTGAGTAATCTTCCGATGGACAGATGTGGTAGTCTGAAGTCATAGCCTAATTGTCATCTCTATGCTCGAAAATGATAATCTTCCGATGGACCGTTGGGTTCGTCGACCCTGAGCTTGTGTCCGCGATGATGGCTAAGCTTCAACCGGAATGGGTTGCCAACTACATCAAAGGGCATTGAGAGCTGAGTCGAAGAAGGACTTCATTCTACTTCCGTACCATGATGAGTAAGTACTAATTTACCCTTCAATAACTTGTATGCATTTAAACCGTATGTGAACAATATTACATATATGAATGGGATTACATGTGTACTGACTGTGAAGCAGGTTTGAGTTCCGTTTTGTGAACGAATGTGATATGTGTTGTAATAAAATATTTGTGTTCTGTGAATGTGATATATGCATAATGTGTGCAATTACTGTGTGAATGTGATATGTGCATACTGTGTGAAATATGTGCTAATTGGAGCGTGAATTGGAAAACAATACACCCCCTCATCTCTACCGGTTTTGAGAAAAAAACGATAGAGATAAGTGGGTCATCTCTATCGGTTCTTTGTATGAAACGATAAAGATGACCGCCTCATCTCTATCGGTTCTTTAGAAGAAGCGATATAGATGAGTGTGTCATCTCTATCGGTTCTTATAAGGAACCGATAGAGATGTGTGTGTCATCTATATCGCTTCTTGTAAGGAAGAGATGATGCACTCATCTATATCGGGCAAGAACTGACTGTAATAGCGTCGTCTCATCTCTGTCTCATAACTTTGTGTTGCTATCAGAACCGACTGTGATGATAAAAAAGAACCGATTGTGATGTATATTTTTGTAGTAGTGTAAAGGGGAGGACGGGATGGACCATACGGACGATGTGCGTTATCACACACTGTAGCACAGAGATCCGATGTAGTCCTAGTAACGACACTTGGATGCTGGATCAAAAAGCGATGGATCAGGTCTTCTGGAAATACGATTCAAAAACGTTGTGTTGATTTTGGTACTGTTGCAAACACGGTAGCGACATTGTTCCGAAGTGCTGTTCAAACCGTTTGTTCTCTCAATCGGACAGTTCTGGCCTACTAGGATTGCTTAATTTGTACGGGGACTACATAGAAACCTTATCCCATGCTGTATATATATGGATAGGGACTTTTCAACGTCTCTGTGAGCTACCAAAATTTATATTAAAGCTCTTTTACGATATACTGAATTCAATATGAACATGTTTACATCAAAATTTGGTAAGACAACTGACGAATACTCATAAAACAGGGGTGCACCAACGGCCCAATTGCAACAAGCAAAGCCCAGAGCAGCAAGCAGGCAGCCTCGAATCGGCCCACCTAAGCAGGCCGTCCCTACCGCTACCCAAATGCCCTGAGACCATTCAGGAGACCATTCCCGGCCGATCCCGACTCGGCTCGGCGAGGTTCCCGACCCCCGCGGCGGGGCCAGGATCCCGACTCCGACTTCGGCGAGGTTCCGACCCCGCGGCGGGGCCAGGATCCCGGCTCCGACTTCGGCGGGTTCCCGACCCCGCGGGGGCGGGATCCCGCGACTCCGACTTCGAGCGCGTGCGCGCGCCGAGTCCGTGTCAACCTAAGGCCACGTGCCCCACGAACGGTCATTCGAAGCGGTCGGCGAGGCGGTGGTCCTTCCCAAAACGATTTGATAAGCTGCTGAAGCCACGTCTCTGTCCCATCAACCACCACCCACGGTGCAAGGACACGCTCTCTCCGAGGCAACTCCAACGTCACACGCGACTCGTCGGCACCCACATGGATCACGAGAGCGGCTCGCCACTTCCGGAGGATTACCTAACCGCTCGACCGGCTAGACCACCGACCAAGATAGGCTCGCGGCGGCGACGATCGGCGGAGCGATTGGTCGACGGCGGGGCAAGATCAAGCCCCTAGAAGTAGCTCGCGGCACCGCCAATTCTCGATGTAACTTTGCCCCTCGTCTTGAATAAAGGAGGCAAGAACCTCCTAACAGGGCAAGGAGTAAGAGCTACGGAGAGCTTTTCCTCTTCTTCCTCTTCTTCTTTTCTTCTCCTTACGAGAGCTAAGTTTAGATCATTCTAGTGTTGAGGCTCCACCTCTCGCTTGTAAAAAACTTCGGTGCGATCATCCGCTTTTGATGAATACAATACCAACGCCTGGCTGGAGTAGGGACCTTGGCCCGAACCGGTATACATCTTGGACTCGAGGTCTAACCATTCAGGGAGGCGAACGCGCGGCCCCTTAGACTTACAAATTTACTTGCCGCGCTCAAGCGCCGGCGGTTGGCACGCCGGTAGGGGCTTGCGCGTCTTGGCGACATCTCGGATTCCCATTCGTCTCCTTGATGGCATTCTTCTCCAACAGCGGCATGGCGTGTTCGGGAGCGAGATCGCCCGGCTCCTCGGCTTCACCGTCACCTCGGAGGAAGCTCACGCTCATCCAGCGCGGCCGGGGCGGCGCTGCGGGAGCACCGACACCATCTCCGGTAGCCGTCCCACTCGGCTTGGGCGCCCGCGGCCCCAAAGCCGGAACACGAGAGCGCTATACCTCCTTTGGCGAAAGCCCCTCCGGAACTGCGCGGAGATCCGTCACCTCCCTTTGCTCACGACTTGTAGCTATGGCGGCTACATGCCAACCTCCGTCCACGAGTTCTTTGGAAGACTCTTCCGACCACGGCTCCAGCTCCGACGCGGAGTATCCGCCCGCAGCGGCACTCGCGAGTGCAGCGTGGCGCACTGGCCGATTTGGTCGTAGCCACCGCGCTCTGACGGTCCCCGTCCGGCGCGACCGAGGCACGGGAGGGGGAATACGGCCGTGGCGCGCTGAACGCCTTCGAGCTCGCGTGGCCCGAGCTCCAACGGCAACGCGAGAGTGGAGGAGCGAAGGTGAGCTCGGCCGGCTCGAGCCAACTGGAGCGGGGCGAGCCCGAGCCAGCGCAAGTCCGGGCGGCAGCGCGCGCGCGCGCGCGCCAAGAGCACCACAAGTTGGGGCGAATCCGCGCCAGGAGGTCCTTTCACCGTCGTGGAAGTTCTCAGACCTGGCACCTTCGACTCAAGGGCGCCGATGGTCGCATCCTCCCTAATGCCGGAACATTGAAAAGTTAAGGCGATTCTATCCTAAGCTCTTTTCTTTTTCTGGTATAAGTCTTTGCCTTTCTCCCAACCGAGCACACGGTCGCCGCGTGACGACTTCGGGGCTGCCCGTGGCGCCAGTTCGAGCCGCTCCGGATGGTGTGCATGCGGTCGGTGACCCGGCCGACCACGAGGTCTATCGGCGGTAACCCTCTCGACCGAGTGCTACGACCTCGCCAACCGGCTATGGTTGCCCAGTAGCACTCCGCGGAAGAAGGAAGCACGAGTGGGATGACCTTACGGTCGACCGGGAACAATCTTCCCCACACGAACTCGGCTAACTCACGTACTCATGTGGGTGGTGACCGACTAGTCACGAGTCTATCGGCGGTAACCCTCTCGACCCGAGCGCTCGGCCTCGCCCGGCTATGGTTGCTAAGTAGCACTTTGCGGAAGAAGGAAGTGCCCGAGTGGAAAAACCCTTGGCGATCGGAACACTCCGAACCCCATGAGTGCGCGTAACTACCGCATAAACAAGACTCCTATCCTCTTGGCCCTCTCAAATTGACCCGACCTCGCATAAGCGACCCGTGGTCCTTGAGGCTATGGTCGGTCAAACCCAAACGCAAAGGAGAGCAAAGAGGCAAACCGGAGCTTACAATTACTTACGATCGTTTACACAAGATCTTTGCAAGAAAAGAAAAAAAAGGGGCTAACTTCTTTCTTCCTCTTCTTCACGGTGGCCGGCCGAAGCACGGAGGAGGAGGACTGGCATCTTGAAGGCGACCTCGGGCGGGGCGTGGTGGCGATCTCGAGCATGCGGCTCGACACAGGCTCGAACACAGCCGACCTCGTCGTCGGTCGGTTCCGGCGATGCCGCTTACTCACCTGCTGCGAGGTCGACACCGTCATAGTGCGAGGCGGTGTTGACCAGTCTGGACGAAGCTCGATCTTTGCGCCCGCAATCGGCCGCCTCCACAAGCCCGGCACTCGGGCGGTAGCGAGGGCAAGTGCGCTCGGGCTGCCCCCATGCCCAAGACTTGGGCCTGAGACCTCTGGCCGGCCCCTCGAAGAGCTTCGATTCGGCGCCCATCTCGGCCCTATCATCCTCGGAGACCCTCGGCGCGCGAGCCTCGTCCACGGCGCGATCGCCACGTCGCGGTCTCCGCCGCGTCCGAGCCTCCATGGCGGCGCTCGGGTTTTCTGCACCTCTGCGAGTTTTGGCGTCTCGGATGAGTCTCCTCTGGGTTACCCCAACCAAAGAAATCAATGGAGGAGTTGAGATACTTACGATCGCAGAGTCGATCAGTGCCGACTTCCCCTCGAGACTCGTAGGTCGTCCTCAAGGAAGCCGGCTCCTTGAGCAGTCTCTGCTCGGACCGAGCTTGTTCGGCGTCCTCCGGGCCCGATCCGCTCAGACCACGGATGGGTCGCTGCACGCTTGTGCCACCCCTCGGCGGTGGCAGCGGCGTCCTTGGCCTCGGTGACCTCGCCAGGAGGATTCAAGCTCCACCACCCTTGCCCTCAAGGCCTCGGCCCCAGGCGCTCGTCGTAAAGGGCCTTTGAGGCCTCCTCCGACCTAGGCGGAGTTTTTCGCCTCCGTCAGCCCAATGTTCAAAGCCTCTTGGGCAAGACGAAACTCAAGCCGCAGCCGACCACTTTCTTCCACTGCGCGCCGCCCGAGCATCCGGCGGCGAAGGAGCACGGCTGGCGCTTCGGGCAGCCCGCAAATCTTTGCACAACTGAGACATTCGTCAAATCTCGCGAAGCATATCGAGAGTTACAAAGCACGACTCCTTCGCTCACCTTACCAAACTTACGGGTTGAATCCCCGACCGACCGAGGCCCGACGCCTCGCCCGTGAGCAAAATCCTTCGTCTGATCGGCCCGGACCTCTACAAAGGAGTCCTCCGGTCCTCCAAAATGTATCTTGACCGACCAAGGAAAGCAATTTCTTGGACGACATACAGTAGTCTGCGGTCACCACGCGACACCCGATCTCTTGTGGGAAAGGCCTTTCGACAAAGTTTCTCTTGGCCAATTGTGTCGGACGCCGAGCATATCGTGCGCACCTCGAAGGATGCGGTTCTTTGCTCGGCAGACGCATCTGCCGACCAAGCTTCTGAGACGATCCCCATCCGTGGCCTTTTGCCGTGCGGGGACTCGATTTGGTCGGGCCTTCAGAAAGCGCCGGGGGCTTCACCCACCGCTCGTCGCGGTAGATAAGTTCACCAAGTGGATAGAGGCCAAGCGGTCGTGGCGCCGCGTCGGTACAAGCGGCCATCTTCTTCGCGACATCGTTTTTAGGTTTGGAGTCCCAAACTCCATCATCACCGACAACGGAACACGATTGCGGGAAGGAATTTCTCGAGTTCGTGGCGACTTCAACATCCGTGTCGATTAGGCGTGATAGCCCATCCGCGGACTAACGGCCCGGTCGGCACCCTCCGGCCGAGAGGTGCCTGCGGCGGGAGGAAGCCCTTCTTCACTAGGCGGCGCGCGACTCTCTGTCGCGGAGCACTCCGCCCACGACATCTTCGCGGGAAGCGGCGGAAGGTGAGAAGAAGAGAGTGAGGTTTCCTTCTACGGCTCTCTGGCGTTTTCTTGCTTTAGGGACGGAGACGAAGAAGAAGAAAGCGGCGTGGCTACGAGGCACCCAACAACGTACTTATAGGAGGCGGCGGGCGACGCCGAGCGAACGCCTCCTCGAGCGAATCGTCGCGTCGCCCTCATCATCACGTCGGCTGGTAACTCCGATTTCCAATTCCACTCGCATTTAATCACTGTCGCGTCGAGTTGCGAGCCATAAAGACGCCGCCCGACAGCGTGTCCGTTACCTCTTGGTCTCGCCTTTTGGCGGGACGGTTGTTCGGCGCGAGAGGCCCACTGGGCGCTGCGGTCCCAAGATGGCAAAAGCTTTGTGGCTTGCGCGAGGCCCATACCAAAGTGGGTTCAAAAGGCCTAACTCGCCGGATGGGCGTAGGGCGCCCAGTGAAACTTGAGCGAGGGCAAGTCAGGTGAGCCCACGGTGGGTCCCGGTTGGGTCGGTGACGACCCACCACCTCTACTCGCGTCCGAGACCATACTTCACACTCTCCGGGAGCTCATCGATGGCGGCGGCCGGTGTGCTCTGGGTGGTGGCGACCCGGGTCCATCTGGATTGAGTAAAGAAAGGTTTCTTATGGGTCGCCCCACGGCGAGGCAGGACACCCTACTCTGGGACCGTCGCTCGGAAGGTCCCCTTGGCGGACCTCCCAGACCCACTCGGACTACCGTTACTAGCTCCAAGAGCACGGCGTTCAAACCAACGCAGTGCGCGCGTCGCTCACCCCTCCAGTCCCACACTGCGGATGGGGTAAACTTGTGGGATAGACGGCGGCTACTCCTCGCAGCTTCCCTCACGGACGGGGACTCGGGATGGGTACCCGCGTCCGGCTATGGCGTTAAGCGAGCACTCGGACACGGAACCTCGCGGAGGCATCCGGTCGTCCTTGCCGACTAAGCGGCGTCCGGCCACGACGTTAAGCGAGCACTCGGACGCCAGAACCTCGCGGAGGCATCCGGTGCGTCCTTGCCGAGGCTAAGGCGCGTCCGGCTACGGCGTTAAGCGAGCACTCGGACACCGGAACCTCGCGGAGGCATCCGGTCGTCCTTGCCGACTAAGCGGCATCCGGCTACGACGTTAAGCGAGCACTCGGACACGGAACCTCGCGGAGGCATCCGTCGTCCTTGCCGACTAAAGCGGCGTCGGCTACGGCGTTAAGCGAGCACTCGGACGCCGGAACCTCGCGGAGGCATCCGGTGCGTCCTTGCCGACCAAGGCACTCGGACACCGGAACCTCGCGGAGGCATCCGGTCGTCCTTGCCGACCAAGGCACTCGGACACCGGAACCTCGCGGGGCATCCGTGCGTCCTTGCCGACCAAGGCACTCGGACACCGGAACCTCGCGGAGGCATCCGGTCGTCCTTGCCGACTAAAGCGGCGTCCGGCCACGACGTTAAGCGAGCACTCGGACACGGAACCTCGCGGAGGCATCCGGTCGTCGCTTGCCGACTAAAGCGGCGCCCGGCTACGACGTTAAGCGAGCACTCGGACACGGAACCTCGCGGAGGCATCCGTGCGTCCTTGCCGACTAAGGCGCGTCCGGCTACGGCGTTAAGCGAGCACTCGGACGCCGGAACCTCGCGGAGGCATCCGGTGCGTCGCCTGCCGACTAAGGCGCGTCCGGCTACGGCGTTAAGCGAGCACTCGGACGCCGGAACCTCGCGGAGGCATCCGGTCGTCCTTGCCGACCAAGGCACTCGGACACCGGAACCTCGCGGAGGCATCCGATCGTCCTTGCCGACCAAGGCACTCGGACACCGGAACCTCGCGGGGCATCCGGTCGTCCTGCCGACCAAGGCACTCGGACACCGGAACCTCGCGGAGGCATCCGGTCGTCCTTGCCGACTAAAGCGGCGTCGGCTACGGCGTTAAGCGAGCACTCGGACACCGGAACCTCGCGGAGGCATCGGTCGTCGCTGCCGACTAAAGCGGCGTCCGGCCACGGCGTTAAGCGAGCACTCGGACGCCGGAACCTCGCGGAGGCATCCGGCCGTCCTTGCCGACTAAGGCGCGTCCGGCTACGGCGTTAAGCGAGCACTCGGACGCCGGAACCTCGCGGAGGCATCCGGTCGTCTTTGCCGACTAAGGCGCGTCCGGCTACGGCGTTAAGCGAGCACTCGGACATCGGAACCTCGCGGAGGCATCCGGTCGTCCTTGCCGACCAAGGCACTCGGACACCGGAACCTCGCGGAGGCATCTGGTCGTCCTTGCCGACCAAGGCACTCGGACACCGGAACCTCGCCGGGGCATCCGGTCGTCCTTGCCGACCAAGGCACTCGGACACCGGAACCTCGCGGAGGCATCCGGTCGTCCTTGCCGACTAAGGCCGCGTCCAGCTACGACGTTAAACGAGCACTCGGACATCGGAACCTCGCGGAGGCATCCGGTCGTCCTTGCCGACCAAGGCACTCGGACACCGGAACCTCGCGGAGGCATCCGATCGTCCTTGCCGACCAAGGCACTCGGACACCGGAACCTCGCGGAGGCATCCGATCGTCCTTGCCGACCAGAGCACTCGGACACCGGAACCTCGCGGAGGCATCCGGTCGTCCTTGCCAACCAAGGCACTCGGACACCGGAACCTCGCGGAGGCATCCGATCGTCCTTGCCGACCAAGGCACTCGGACACCGGAATCTCGCGGAGGCATCCGGCCGTCCTTGCCGACTAAGGCGGCGTCGGCCACGACGTTAAGCGAGCACTCGGACACGGAACCTCGCGGAGGCATCCGGCCGTCCTTGCCGACCAAGGCGGCGTCCGGCACGACGTTAAGCGAGCACTCGGACACGGAACCTCGCGGAGGCATCCGGCCGTCCTGCCGACCAAGGCACTCGGACACCGGAACCTCGCGGAGGCATCCGGTCGTCCTTGCCGACTAAGGCAGCGTCCAGCTACGACGTTAAACGAGCACTCGGACACCGGAACCTCGCGGAGGCATCCGGTCGTCCTTGCCGACTAAAGCGGCGTCCGGCTCTGACGTTAAACGAGCACTCGGACACCGGAACCTCGCGGAGGCATCCGGTCGTCCTTGCCGACCAAGGCACTCGGACACCGGAACCTCGCGGAGGCATCCGGTCGTCCTTGCCGACCAAGGCGCCGACTAGCTACGGCGTCGAAACGAGCGCAAAGGAAGATTTCTTGAGGAACAAACCGCGAGTTCGCACGTCCGACCACTCGGAAACCAATCGCCGAACTTCCTAGCGCCGAGCTGATCAAAGCAGAACAAGCAAAGCTAACTCCTTCATGAAGTCATTCATAGAGAGAAAAAAAAAGGATTTCATTAAAAAGCCGTGAGCTAAAAACATTACACCATTTTACATGAGGCACACGCAAGACTCTCTATCTACACGGACTCCTAAAACTCCCTACGACAACGCCGACGGTAGGCCCTTGCTCGCCGACGGGGACGGACCTTGGGTCGGTGAACTGAGGTCGTTGGAGATGACTTCTTAGTAGGCCCTTGCCGGTCGTCAAAGTGAAGCCACACCAGCGGAATGGCATGCTGCGCTGCCGTTCGGCGACATCGACGCAGCGGCGCCTCTTATCGCAATCGCGCCCTCGCGCCATTGCCTCTAGGAGGGCCCCCCTTGCCACTCCAAGCCTCGGGACTGCCTGAAGTAGCGCGTCAACGGCAGCAACGTCGCGAGCTACTTCTTCTCTCTTTGGGAGTTCGGCTATCGCCTGATCATACTCAACCCAAAGCTCGTTCAAAGGGTCATCCTCTTCCACCACGATGTCATCACCGAAACCGAAGACTAAAGGGTGTCTTGAACACATTTCAAGAAGGAAAGGATTCTCGTCTAAGAGTCTGCCGCTCGAGCAACCCGTGGCGCCCTTATATACCCATTCGAAGGAAGATCAAACGACTCAGGAATAAATGCGGCGCAGGAAAACGAAGCGCCCACCACCGGAACCGGCGGTCAAGAAGGCGAGCGAGCAAAAACACACCCGGCCGTGCGCGCGCACAACGAAGCAATTAAGAGGCTCGGCGGTTCGCATACCTCGAGAGCGTAATCCGGGCGGGCGTCGAATGCGTTGAAGTACGCCCGGCAAAAAGCCGTGAGGCCCCGTTGGCCCACCTAGTTGAGCGGATCGGTCAAGCTCAACCCCAACCGAGTCCGCCGAACTCGATTGGAGGTTCGGGGCTCTTGGCGAATACTCATAAAGCAGGTGCACCAGCGGCCCAATTGCAACAAGCAAAGCCCGGAGCGGCAAGCGGCGGCCTCGAATCGGCCCGGCCTAAGCAGGCCGTCCCTACTGCTACCCAAATGCCTCTGAGACCATTCGGGAGACCATTCCCGGCCGATCCGACTCGACTCGGCGGGGTTCCCGACCCGCGGCGGGACGGATCCCGGCTCCGACTTCGGCGAGGTTCCGACCCCGCGGCGGGGCGGGATCCGCGACTCCGACTCGAGCGCGTGCGCGCATCGAGTCCGTGTCAACCTAAGGCCACGTGCCCCACGAGCGGTCATTGAAGTGGCGGCGAGGCGGTGGTCCCTTCCCAAAACGATTTGATAAGGCTGCTGAAGCCCGTCTCTGTCCCATCAACCACCACCCACGGTGCAAGGACACGCTCTCTCCGAGGCAACTCCAACGTCACACGCGACTACGTCGGCACCCACATGGATCACGAGAGCGCTCGCCACTTCCGAGAGGATTACCTAACCGCTCGACCGGCTAGACCACCGACCCAGCATAGGCTCGCAGCGGCGACGATCGGTGAGCGATTGGTCGACGGCGGGCAAGGCAAGCCCTAGAAGTAGCTCGCTGGCACCGCCAATTCTCGATGTAACACGCCGCCGTCTTGAATAAAGGAGGCGGGAACCTCCTAACGAGGCAAGGAGTAAGAGCTACGGAGAGCTTTTCCTCTTCTTCCTCTTCTTCTTTTCTTCTCCTTACGAGAGCTAAGTTTAGATCATTCTAGTGTTGAGGCTCCACCTCTCGCTTGTAAAAAACTCGGTGCGATCATCCGCTTTTGATGAATACAATACCAACGCCGAGCTGAGTAGGGACCTTGGCCCGAACCGGTATACATCTTGGACTCCAGGGTCTAACCATTCAGGGAGCGGGAACGCGCAGCCCCTTAGACTTACAAATTTACTTGCCGGCGCTCGAAACGCCGACAACAACCGATTTCTTAGGCTAAGGATAAAATTATATATTTATGACCGATATCGGTTAAAAAGGGAAAAGTTAGTTGAAGATAGAATTGTGACCGATGTTGATTCAATGATGAAATTTGATTTGTACAAAGGCCGATACGGATCACGGTTGGCAACGTATTGGAAAAGGATACGATCGACCGGTGCACGATAAAAAGAAAATCAAGGACGAGCAAAAGACATCATCAGATCAATCAAACAACTCGTATCTAATTTTTCTGTCAACTAGGAGTAGTCTTGCAACTTAGATCTTTTTTGTAATTCGTCGATGATCAATAAAGTTGCGCATCGCCGATTGTTGATCTTCTCCGATTACGTCAGGTTTGATTTTCTCCGATCTTGTTGCGCATCGTCTTTTTTAGAGAGAAAAAAACTATCTTTATCAACATCTAATAAACCATAACAGGTTGTTTACACTTATCGTTACCGTTGATTTAATCGGCTTTGAGTAATTGTTTAGATCCTTTCCGATTATTACATTGGATCGACTTTGAGCATTTTTTCATCTATCTTGCCAATTGTAGGATCAAATCGGTTGGCACACCTTGAACCTCTTGAACCCGACGTTCACGTATGTTTGAGCTGATCAATCCGTCGTCACATTTTTCGGCGTCAACAGAACCATTTATAATTTTCGATCTAATGGATTAAATTAGCTAAAATTTATTTATACTTTCTTTAGTAATAGAGTAGTAGAAATACTCTTAACAAATCAATTGTTAAATCTGATTTCTACTACCTACTATGTACTACCAGTATAATCCACCGTAAAATTTCCCTTATATTAAGATAGCACCCAGAAGTAACAACTTTTGGTACTTCCACTCTTTATATTTTTTATACCTTTTAATACTATTTTAATGTAAATTTTGATAATCATTGAATGGAAAAAAAATCTCGTATCTATATTTAGATATGCTTGCCGTGCCGACATGGTCGTAGCTTCTAAGTAAATGATTAACTGAAAGTGGATTCGTACCAAAGGCTTCGGCGGTTCGGCCTGCTGCCGCGTGCCGCTTGATGAGTAGTACCACGGAGAGGATAATTCATCGTTTCCACAAGCTGCAAAAGCTCTCCTCTGTCTGTTCATCGTTGTTGCTTTGGGGTTGAGATTTCAGATGAATCGGTGAGGAATGCTATGTTTGAGATATATGCCCACTATGATTGTTATATTTTTCTATTTAAGAAAAGTATAAAAGTTTGGTATCACCTGAACATGCCATGCATCTGCAAGATTCAGATTATTAGTGTTTGGCTGCTTGGACTTTCACATGGGAGTAATTGAATAGATGGTTTCTGAATTCCTCTACAATAAACAAAATACTGCTTTCAGGTCTGACATTAAATTCCTTCGATGATTTAGGATTAAGAGGGGATGCTCAAAATGGCTGGCAAGTTGAGGTATGTACAATAAGGTCATCTCAGCTTACTTTTAATATTTTTCACGTCGATTTTGTCCTATGTGGAAGAGTGAAAAAAGAGGAGAGAGAAGAGAGCTGTCTCTTATTTAGTACTCCCTCTGTTGATAAATATAAGGCATATAGTTTGAATGGTCTTGTTGAAAGATATAAGACGTGCATGTAGATTTAATGAGCCTTTCCACCTATACCCCTATTTATTCTCTCTCAACTATATGCATTTATTCATTACCACCTACACAAAGTATTATCTCTTATCTTCCAAAACAATTAAGAGGGATATGTACGTCATTTCCTCTCATGTCTTTCTAAATTTCACCATAACCTTAATCCTTGTGCCAAGTCAAAATACGTCTTATATTTATCAACGGAGGGAGTAGTAAGCATTGCACGAGAGTATAGGTAGATTAGTTATGTACAAGAGAGAAGCGATAGTTAATGCATGGTATCTAGAGCCAACTTTTAGAGATAGCTATTGTACAAGCTGGCTTTAGTGTTTACTCTAGATGACATGGATGGGAGATAGAGTAAGCAGCTGGCTTTGTTATTGTATTTGCCCTAAGGATATGTACAATAAGGTCATCTCAGCTTACTCTTAACATGTTCACGTCAGCTTTGTCCTAGAAGAGAGAAGAGAGCTGACTCTTATTTAGTGGTAAGCATTGCACGGGAGTATAGGTAGATTAGTTATGTACAAGAGAAAAGAGATAGTTAATGCACGGCATCTAGAGTCAACTTTTAGAGATAGTTATTGTACAAGTTGATTTTAATGCTTACTCTAGATGATATGAATGTGAGATGAAGTAAGCAGGTAGTTTTATTATTATACTTGCCTTAAATCTGCATGCCAGTTGTCCTAGGTTTGTCACTATGTATGGGTCATTGTGACTTTTGCCACCAAATTGAAGGCCAAACCACATGAAAGTAAATTAGGTTATTTGTCAGTAATCAGTAGGCATGCCATCGGACCGGGAAAAGTGCGTCTTTCATTTTAGGCAGCAGGAAGACTTCGCAAAAGTACAAGCCAGTATGTACCACTTGTTGGACAATTTAGGATTCAGATCAACGCATGCTTTCCTCTCACAAAAAGAGAGAGAAGAAGATCAATGCATGCTTAGCTAAAACCAGGGTAATCTTCTCATGGTCATTGGTTCCGTATCAACTTGCCGAGGGGTATGTTAGTTGCCTTCCACTAACCACATATTTCTCATTAATACAGCGGCAAGAATGGCCTTAAACCTTCATCTTAAACGGTTAGAGTATGTAAGAGATCTGCCAAAAACCAAGCTCAAGTACAATGTGACATAACATATACTACGTTTTAAAAAAACAGACGTAGTAACATAAACACTGATAAGAGAAATCGGCAGAGACAAACTTTCGGACTTCCCGTGTTAGCTATAAATTAAACATAGGGTTTATTGTTTGTGAGTGACCATGTGGTCCAATTATGTTTGTGATGAGTAACTGGTTATGTTTTGAGCCTTTAGTGCTTAAGTTTGAGTTTGATTTGAGGTTGCTTTGGTTTTGAGCAATTTGGTTTGAGTGGTCGTTATCTTTGTGACCACTAGAGAGGTCGTTTTCTGGGAGTGATCTTGACCACTGTTATAGAAGTCTAGACCTAACCTCTAAGGACCTTTATAGGAGTGGTCGTGACCACTGTAGGAGTGATTTAGACCTCCAAGAACCTCTATGGTAGTGGTCGTGACCATTGTAGGAGTGATTTAGATCTCCAAAAACCTCTATGGTAGTGGTCGTGACCACTATGGAAGTAATGTAGACCTCTAAGGATCTTCATGGGAGTGGTCGTGATCACTATAAGAGTAATCTAGATCTCTATGAGAGTGGTCATGATCACTGTAAGAGTGGTATAGACTTCTAAAGACCTCCATGGGGGCAGTCATGAGCAATTTAGTTTGAGTGGTCATGGACTTTGTGACCACTGGAGAGGTTGTTCTTTAGAGAGGTCGTTTCCTAGAAGTAGTCGTGACCAACTGTAATAGTAGTCTAGACCACTGTAGAAGTGGTCTAGACCTCTATGGGAGTGACCGTGACCACTGTAAGAGTGATCTTGACCTATATGGGAGTGGTCTAGGCTTTTAAGGATCTCCATGAGAGCAGTCGTGACTAATGTAAGAATGGTATAGTTCTAGACCTCTAAGGATCTCCATAGGAGTGGTCGTGACCACTGTAAGAATGATCTAGGCCTCTATGGGAGTGGTCATGACTACTGTGGGAGAGGTCTAAACCTCTAAGGACCTTAACGGGAGTGGTCGTGAGCCACTGTGACCACTGTGGGAGTGGTCTAGACCTCCAAGGACCACTAGTGGAGTGGTCGTGACTTCTGTATGAGTGATCACAGGCTATATGATCCAAGAGTGGGATCTTCTGATATGATTTTGGTTATTGCTATATGATGGTTTTCTTGTCTGTGATGGTTGCAGGACCTCGGGGCTAGGTCACAGTGAGGCAAAGGCGAGATCGAGACTGGACTATGAGAGCTGAGGTCCAGAATGATCAAGGGACGCCGGAAGATGATTGAGACCAAGAAGTGGTTGCAAGCCGGGAAGACGAGGAATCGGAGTATGAAGCATTGGTGATGGACATGGCAGACAACGGTATGGACCGGGACTAGACTCAGGGAGAAGTCGAGGTCCAAAATGGTAAAGAAAGCCAAAGACGTCATGGTGGAAACGGATGGCTGAGATGCTAACTTGAGCTTTACTCAAGTGAAGGAGGATCGTTAGATCAAATGTTAGCAAGTGCCGTAGAGACTAAGTTAGTGCTAAAGGGTATGGTCAAAACCCGTGATGGTGTTGGGTTTCGAGTCAGCTCATGTATGAGTGAGAGAGTTAATCCCAGCCCTTGATGATGTCCTTATGGGAGAAGGAAGTCATCTAAGGGTGGAATTTGACTCATATGTGCTATAAATAGAAGGGGAGGGGTGTCTCTCCTGATGCACGTCTTGTGAAGGGTTTTGGTATGCTAATGCTCTCTGAGATTCTGCTTACGTAGATGTGAGGCTTTGTAAACCATTGTTCTAAGAAATAGAAAAGGTTCCAGCGCAAGAATCTTATTTATATTTGTGCTTACATTCTAGGTCTTGCTTTACTTTGTTTGCAATCTTCTCCTTCTCACTCTCTTGGTTTTTTTATCCTTCTTGTTTGATCTTGAGCCAAGGATGAATGATTGATGGATGGTGTATCTCTGGAACACATATTAATCATCTAGGCCCTCATCAACCATTTCTCTCAATTCTTGCTCTTGAGTTCGTGCTGTTTATCTTAGAGCATTGGACATTTATCCAGTACTACCTTGGCTGAGCACTTTAGTTGGTACTTTAGGAAAAGTGACTAGAGTATTTTTTTTTCAGGTTTGTTGTTTTTTTATTGACTTTACAGATATTTTTAAAGAGGAGAAGTTTTTATTTGACTCCTATTCACATCCTCCTGTCGTTATTTCGATCTTTCAGTTTGGTTCTTGAAGAGCTGAAGTAAACAAAATTTCGGCCAAAACATCAAAATGAAACGTTTGGACAAAGCACGGGAAGGCAGAAAAGGCTGCGCAAGAATGGGAGTTCTTTAATCGTTCCATGTACTAGAAGAGGAATTAGCAAAAGGTTTTTTTAAGTTCACGCGGTGATCTCTTGGTTAATGATCAGAAGGGTAGGCCTTTGAGCATCTCCAATGGCCCAGCTTTCCCATTTATCAAAGCTCTACAGATCGAAACTTTTATGGAATCTGTAACAATAAACATGTTTGTAACACCCTGAAATTAACAAATGCCCACTTGTTATCTTGAGTCAGAAGCGAGAATGAAAGTTTCAGTTGAATACTCTTTTGGTAACACAAAAGGATGATCATGAATAGCGGTAACTCGCACAAGTGGATTAAACAAAACGATAGTGCAGCCATCTTCCGAGCGTGCGAAAGCTGCATGCAAGGATGTGAGGAAACGGGCAGGGCAAAGGACCAACCCCCCAGGCCACCATGCGTGGTTTTTGTTTTCAGCGACGCCATGATTTGAAGCGTGAGTGGACAAGGAATAACTTCGGCATGTGCCGTTTCTCCAAGTTGTTTCGAGTAGTGCAGCCGCAAGGTGCAGGACCAGTGTGAGGATAGGAGACGAGACGAAGTCGCCGGCCTAATCCCCGCCCGTGCCGTGCGCGCCACCGACGTCGTGCATCCAACGCAAGAAAACGGCCAGATTAAGCTGGCGCACGGATCGGCGTCTCGTGCGTGTGATCAGTGGGTGACGCACCGAGAACCAGCGGCGGCCGCGGCAACCACCGAACTTGCGTGCAGCGAGTTCGACAGTGACCACGGTTTTGGTCATGCAAAATCGAACGGCGCCGAGTTCTGCGAAAAGCAAGTAGGTCGTCCGATCCGTTCGATTGTGGGCAACGGATGGTTTGGATTGCTCAAACATGCTCACATAGTCACTGCTGCCCCTGTAGCAAAGAGACCCGTCTGGTAGCCAGTCGGATCAAAATCAGACGGTTGGGAGCGAGACAACCTTCTTCCAGGTGAAGACGTTCTCCCTGGCCACAAGTACTAGCTGTGATCCAGGTTTAAAATCTAGCCGAGATTTCGGAAATCTCAGCCGGGGTTGAGATTCTAAATCTCGGCGGAACAAAAAAAATTGAAAATTTTCTAAAAAATCATATCATAGACGTTTCTAAAAAACCGATCTAATAAATATCATTAGAACCGTATGTGATATGAGCTTATTATATACAAGCTCCGGGAGATAATTTCATAGGTGGTCGAAAAGGACTGGACATTTTGATCAAAAACTCAGAAATCCTGATTAAAAAATTCCGGATATGATTTTTTTTTCCTTTTGGATTTCTTCTAAAATTGTAAAATTTTATCGAAATTTTGGTTCGGTCGCATCCGATACGGTCTGAAAACGAATTTCGAAACCTTGCTGTAATGCAGTGTTGAGTCTAGGATGCATGTTGCAGGCGATGCAGCGGGGCTGCAGATGGATGGATGGGAAGCTGAGTGGGTTCAGAACCATATAGTATCATCCATGATGGGAGTAATTCTAACGATGTGTAGCAAAACGGACGACTCCTTTCGTCGCGTCCGACGTTATCCATTCCATTCCTTTTCATGTAAAAAAAAGCTTCTCATTGGATATCACGATTGAAGCCTACGACTTTAGACTGAAGAACCGGAAACAACAATCAAAATGAGTGTATGATCACACAATAAAATTTCTCTTAAAAGAACTCAATCAAAAAATCCTAAGACCTCGAAAAAACGGAAAAAGAAAATCTTCTGAAAAATCAGCTCTAGAGCGGCACTACCACACTAGAGAGGCCGGTAATGCCGGGATGAACAGTAACCCAGGTGAACAATAAAACAGGCAAATGAATAGCAAATTAGCACGACTTCAAAAACGAAAATCGATGTATCTTTGATCAGCTGATCGAAAACCCGCGAAACTTTGTATGCACCTTCCTATGGGTGTTAGGAACATATTCCAATCTTCAATCGCAAGGATTAACGTCAAAATTCTAAACTTTTTTCGAATTAACGAAGATAACACCAAAATCGAGTCAAAAACAAAAACTTTAGCTTGAGCTTACTCGTAGGGTTTTGATGATCAACATGACCTTAGATTACATCCCACATGTCACAACAAGCAAGAACTCCAAAAAGACTACCCTAAACGACGAAGATCAAGATCTACCGCAAATCTTTTCTTCTCAAGCAAAAACCGATTTCTTGAAGAAACTTGGATGATCAAGAATAGGCTTATCTAGATGATTGGGAGATGATTTACAGAGGATACATCCACAATCATTCATTCTTGGCAGCACAAGATCAAGTAAGAAAGAAAAGATCAAGAGTAAAGTAAGGAGAAGATCAAAACTTAAAGGACGAATTTTGATTTCATTTGAGATCATGAAGATGATAACAAAGCCTCTCACCTGAGAGCAAGCCTCCCAAGAACTCACACACCCACACAAGAACACAAAATCTTGTGAGAAATCCAAACACTCCTACTGACTAAGTCTAAGGTCACAATTTCTCACCTCCCACAACATCTCCTTATATAGTGGAGACAATTCTAGCTCTAAACCTAGACACTACAAGTGAATATCATCCACATTTATATTGGCTAACCTGAAACCCAACACTATTAACGGTTTTTTCACTCACACAAGTATACTTCTCAAAGCGGTCATTTCATTCACGCCAAATCCACTCCACGAACCCGAATTTGTGTTCAACTCCACTTTAACGTGACCTAAACCACTTAGCCCACCACCGCGATTTTTCAAACCGCCTCAACCGTCGGTATTAGATAAATTACCAATTTACCCTAATAATCACTTCCTTCTCCTCGAAGCATCGCCATGCTTCGCGCCTTCCGCGTGGCCCCAATGACTTGCCGTCAAGTCTCTCACGCGTCCGAACTGTCCTCGCTTGAAAGCGGCCCAAGTCACTTGACCGCAACGTGTCATTTTTCGCTTCACCATGGCGGCATCGGCTTCTTTGAATGTTCTGGGCCTTGTCTCCTCCCTGAGTCTAGTCTCAGTCCATACCATTGCTCACCATGTCGATCACCAGTGCATCGTGCTCAGGTTCCTTGTCTTTCCGATTTGCAACCATCTCCTGGTCTCAATCACCTTCCGGCATCCCTCGACCGTTATGAACCTCAACTCTCTTAGTCAGTCCCGGTCTCGCCTTCGTCTTACCATGGCCTAGCCTTGAAAACCTGCAACCAACACAGACAAGAAACACATCACATAGCACTGTTCACAAATATATACAATTAAATAAACAAAATTTAATTTACACCTTGTTGAAAAATAGATACTACTGTCAACCTGGGGTTAGTAGTACCGTTTGACCGGTACTTACTAGCCCGCATGGCCAATAGTGCTGATATCCCGGAAATCCAACAGACAATGAAAATGAAAATGCGTATACCAAATGAATCATCCGTTACTGTCAAGCTTCGACGACTTTTTGACTGGTGCGTCCGTTGATATGGCTTTATGAAAATTGACCAGCTAGTGGTTTACATTCTCGCCCGTCAAAACGATAATGATACAGAAAATATGGACACGATGAACGTGTCCAATCCAACCATCGAGACATATCTTGAAGTGAACCTGGCACTGAACACCGGGGCCCTTGACCTGGCTGGCGCCATCCAAAAACCAGCAGCACCTGCGACCGCGTTCGTCACGACCAACGTGCACAATAACTGGAGGCTTGACAGTGGGCCCGGCTGGTCCATGCAAAGCCGTACTCCTATCTCCTTGCCAGAAGACGCAGTGAATGCCGTCAGAGGATGTGCCAAAGAAACCAGATAAAGAGAAGCTTGCAGCCATGCAGGCCAGGCCAAAACAGGCTGACCGGACCGGGCCCTGCCGACGAGCCACCGAACGCGCGTTTTCTGTGCAAGGGGAGGCCCATCCACCTGCGTACACGTTGTTTCCGGGTGATACGAACGGTTTTCTGGCAGCGTGCCGTGCGTACAGCTCGGCTCGACCGAGGAGATTCCTGCAGGCTCTGTGCCGCAAGGAGAAAGCTATTTCTACTACTCTCACCGTTGATAAATATAAGATGTATTTTGATTTGATATAAGTATTAAGATTGTAGTGAAATTGAGAGAAAAATGAGAGGAAATGACTTACATATCTCTCTTAATTATCTTGGAAGATAAGAGATAATATTTTATGTAGATGGTAATCAATAAATGCATATGGTTGAGAGAGAATAAATAAAGATATATGTGGAAAGACTCATTAAATCTACATACATGTCTTATATTTTTCAACAAGATTATTTAAACTATAGGGTTTATATTCATTAACGGAGGAAGTATTACATTTCTAGATGTTAGAATTGTAAAAAAAGAAAGTAACGAGGCACTGGAAAAGCTGAGGCTTCGAAACAGGACAGGGGGTGTTCGGACAGCGCCCATGCCCATACACCCATGCGATCCATGCATCACGACGGTGGGCCAGCGCCCTGGAGTTTCCAATGCGACGCCATGCATGGCAGAAGTCACCACTATTTTTGTCTCCTCCTTTTTTTTTTAATTAGCTTACTTTCAAGTAAAATAGTAAATCTAATCTTCTATCCACTACATACCTTTCGCGCTAAAGCCCTTCCGCGCTCTCCCCTTGGAACCGTGCCTCCCACGCACGATGCGCCAGCGCATGCGCTCCAGCTCCGTGGCGCCAGCGCCTTTCGCGTCATTGGAACACGGCAATCGTTTGGTACCACGCTCCGCGCCAATACCTGCGCCTCCTGGCTCCTACGCTCTGGCATAGCGGCATGTTCAGCTCCTACACTACGGTGACACGGCAGGTGCCGCACTATATGAGAAGGTTAGATTTGAATTTTTTAATAAAAAGAAGTTATTTTTGAAAAACAAAATAGAGAGGAGGGAACGGTGATCATTGCTGCATGCGCATGGTATGTATCCCCATGTTGTGGTCACAGGCTATGCCGCTGATTGATGGCTGATGGATGATGCTATGCAATGCTGTGCTGCAGGAAGAGGTTTACTAGTTGCGAGCTCATGACGTATTGTCGTTGCATCTCGAACTCATGATGCTGGGAGTGGACTGATGGCCCTCGGCCAGGTCACAGTTGTCGATATGGTAGTAAGTTGCTGCTGCTGCTGCTGCTGTTTTGTTATTGTGATGTGATGCGTTTGCTTTGGTGAGTTGATTCTTGGGTTCCTGTGAGCACGAGTCATGGCGTAAGCTCAACAACTCTGATTTTTTCAGGGCGATGGCAATAGAAATCTACCGAAACCGCTTCGATTCAACGGCGCCAACGCCATCGACGTGTGCGTATCAGCGGCAGCTGTGAGACAACGGCCCCGGAGCCAAAATCAAGCATATCAAACTCTAGTTCGGTGGATAAAAATATTATTCGGGTAGTATAAAAATTGAGATGCTAGTAGTAGTTTGCTTCCAGCCCTTGGATAACGCTGATAGCTGAAACAGAAATATAGGATAACGCTGATAGCTGAAACAGAAATATTTGCTTTTCTATTTTTTTTTATTTTTTTTTGCAAATCTGTCTTTAGGACAGTGCTATTTTTACCATACGTTCGTGAGACCTAGACTTATCAAATATTTTTTGCTATAGAGCTTAAAAGAGTGACGATTTCAGGAATCGACAAGATAGATGGTGACGAGTTGAAGACTGAAAGTTACAATAAGCATTCCTGCCAAGGACACAACTTGAACTTTTGTGTAGAAATTTTCGCTTTAAGAAAAGCATAGGACCCGAACCTGTCACTGGCGGCACGAAAGCACGCATCAAGTCCCGAGAGATCCTCGTGTTTGTGTCAACTACGAGTAACCTTGAAATTTCCTGTCAAAAAAGTAACCTGAAAAATGATTTCAAATCAAACTAAGCAGTGGCAAATAAATTTGATTTTTTTGTTCTATTTGAAACGGCTTCTAATTGTCCAGACTCTCGATTATCTAAGAATCATGTGAGTTACAACTTCTAATTCTCTAAGGGTCTGTTTGTTTTAGTTTTGGATTCTATAAAAGTTGATTCTGGATTGTAGTGGTAGAGAAGCTGATTCTCGAAAAGCTAGAATCCAAAAGCATATATAAAGTGGATTGTGGATTCTAGTGTATATGGGTAGTCTGGATTGTGAAAATCGGATTCTATAATCGGGTTGTTTGTTTTTTATTCTGCATTTGGGCCAGAATACAGAATCAAAAGTTAAAATAAACATACCCTAAGTATCTAGATTCTGGATTCTCTAAGAAGCTTCTCTCAGAGTTAGAAGTAGATTTGTGCACAAAATTAAAACTATCGTCACCTAATTTTTGAAGAATCAATCTGCATAATTAAAAACCGTCGCAAACTGTACCTCCGTAACTTCAAAACATATTTAAAACTTTAGTAACCTTTTAAATTGCAGCACAGGGGAGACAGAGCACAGAACCCGAAATCCGCACAGATCACGAGGATATCAACCGATTCCTAGCTAGCAGAGGGCAGTCACTGCAACCTATTCCATCGTACTGCCGGGGACAGCAAGAAATTTCAAAACTTTGATGTTCCAACGCCCCACTAGTTGTGATTTGACATTGCATCTTGATCTGCCTACAATAAAGACGGACTATGTTTGCCACTACAGGAGAAACGATAGAAATCATCATTTTTATAGTTTTGTGATAAATATTTTTTACAAATCTGATCATCTTTGAAATGCAATACAAAAAATAGTCCTATCTCCTACCATAAAAATAACTACTTACATATCTGAAATACCATCTAAATAAATTTAAAATTATCTTTTATCATTTTGGGTAAAGTTATATACTAATTATAAGATATACCATTGCGAACAACATAATTTTTTTTGCAAGGGGTACATAGTTTTTAGTATATTTTACAAATACTTTCATATACACACATAAAAAAGAGTATGTCTAAAAAAATATACATACAATCTCTGAAAAATGTAAATACCACCTAGCTAGTTTTATATATTTGTATACTACATAAAAAATACCATCCATGTGTGTATATACGTGCGTGTATCACATATATGTTTAATTATACCAACGTCGCTTTAACTTAGTAACATTTGATCATGTACTAGTAAAGTGTCCGCGCGTTGCTACGAAAATTCTCAAACACAACCTTATTAAGAATTTTTTTTAAAGCAACAGCCAAGTTAGTTGATGAGAAAGACATGTATGAAACGAACTTGTTAGCTACTTAAGAGTGCTTCAAATTGTCAGTTAATCATTTATGCTAGTATAATTTTAAAAAGCCTCAACATGATAGTACAACGACAACTTTAAAGAATTTGGTCTTTTTTCTTTTTTTTTCTCCTCCCCTTTTGTCTCGAGTGCAGTCTTCTGCACCTTATAACTTTAAATGTCATTCCATCCAAACGGGATATGATGAGAAAACTATTTTATTTATAAGAGATATGAATGAAATCCTTCCATTTTAAGTAGATGTGATCAGTAATATTTCTATAAAATAGAGGGAATCCGGATCGGGTGGGGGCGGGCTGAGCGAACAGAAGGAAAGGGGGATAGGGGCTGAGCGAATAGAAGGAAAGAAAGGGTATGAAGAACGGACCGCTGACACCTAATCGTAATTAGAAGTAGTAAAGATAAATACCGTTGGTACGCTTCAATTGTCGGACCACATGTTTTATCAAAATATATCTAGTATGTATATATAATTGTTATCATATTTTTAGTATATATGACATGCAAACAATACATAAATGAATGTACATTTTTATTCTCTATGTACAACCCGCAGTACAAGATCCCACATGCGGCCAACAAAACCTACGATGCAGGGCAGCACCTACACACCGCTACACACATGCTGGGCCTCAGTATAGCCGGATATTCGGATTTATAATATGGAAAAGTATCCGGAGAAATATGGAAAATATACGAATCCAGTGTATAGCAGCGGCTCTGAAGTCGACCCTATATCCGAATTTAACTATTTGGATTCCGTTGGATAGTTAGGGCTTGTTTGGTAGAGATCTAAAATTTGTAAACTAAAATAAAGTGAATTAAGTTTATATTTTTAGTCTAAAATGTAAACAAGATGATCTATCTAAACACTCTTAACTACATTCCGAATCTGGTGGAGCTGGAGCTCTACCAAACACACCCTTAATTATGTTCCGAATCTGGTGTCGACGACCGGGTTCGGCTTTGGATCATGTGAAAAATATCTATCCGAATTTCACCCTTAATTGCCAGTTGCCACACTAGAGTTAAGACATTTTTGCCTTTGTTAGTCACTGTTTGGTTCTTTCACGAAGCGTGTGGCATGCCACACTTCATGCTCTTTTTTTTCACATTTTACCATACTTGTAGCTAATAATTTGTTGACCATATTATCTGTGTCTTGCCACACTTTCAACGTAAAATTATGGCAATATATGGCAAGCAACCAAACAGGCACTCCGAATCTTCAAAATAGGCCTGGAATCTTAAGAAGGCAAACCACATGTACATGCCAGTACATGCACTATGTTAACCCTTGAAAATGCACTGTTAACCCTTGAAAGTGTCCTAAGTTTCGTGCAAATCATATTCAATGATCAGAAGATGTGATGGTGATTTGAGTTTTGAAATTTTGCATTGATCTTGACGCATATTTGATGGTGATGATAGTACATCTACCCAGACGTATTTGATAACAGTGATAATACATCTACCCACG
This sequence comes from Otatea glauca, assembly GCA_036346275.1. Classification (NCBI taxonomy): domain Eukaryota; kingdom Viridiplantae; phylum Streptophyta; class Magnoliopsida; order Poales; family Poaceae; genus Otatea; species Otatea glauca. The sequence continues at coordinate 6,860,967 of CM070718.1, read as the reverse complement.
TATACATGTGAAAAAAACGGCATTCTTCAATCTTGGTCCAATTTAACGTCTCAAGCTTGAAGCATTCTTGAATTTACTAGAACATTAAATGTTTTCTGTTCATGGAGTATTCTTTACATTGACACTCTTAAAAGTTACATTTTAGAGTAAATTCAGATTCACTCAAGTGTCTCTGAAATTTCGGAGCTCTGATTCTAAAAACTGGAGTAGTATATTACAACAATTTAAAGACGAGAAGAAAAATAGGAGCAAAATTACATGAAGCAACAACACGTTACAAAAATCCGAGACAAGAAGAATCTCATGCATTATTTCCAGCATGGCCACTACCTAATCCTGTGGATCTCTCAGCACTATAGCAAGCTTCTCCGGCCTGTTCCTCCGGCCGCCGCCACAGCCGGCCATGTCCCTCTCCTTGTCGGCCTTCTTCTCCTTGGCTGGCGAAGCTGGAAAGAACAGATGCCCGAATCCAAACACGTTAATCACCGGATCCACGCGCACATTGGCCGAGTAAGAGCGCTCCATGCCCCTCGGCCGCGGCCGCCGCGGGCCGATACCTGCCGCGGCCGGCGAGCTCGAGCTCCGCTCCAGGCCGCGGAACACCACGCGCCCGGAAGCGCTCACCCGGGGGCTCTCCGCCGCCATCACCGGGCGCGGCCGCGCGGGAGCACGCGGATGCCACGGCGCGCGGTAGTGCTTGCCAGAGTCCGAGGAGGAGGCCGACGACGACGAGGAGACGCGGGTCAGGAGAGGGTGGGCGTACGGCTCTTGGCGCTTCAGGGGCGCGTCCGTGGCGCCGTTCTTGTCGCCGGTTTGTTTCTTGGACATGAGATGGAGGAGGTTCGCCACCGGAGCGGAGCGCGTACGCAGGGGCGAGCGCGACGGCGGCGGTGGCCGGCGCGCGTTCTTGCCGGAGTCGCACGAGGAGGTCGACGAGGATGACGAGGAGGCGCGCGAGAGAAGCGGCTGGGCATGCGTTTCCCGCCGCTTCAAGGACCCTTCCGTACGATTCTTGGTCTCCCCGTCGTTTGCCTTCTTGGACACGAGGAGGAGGAGGTCGCGCCACCGGCGCCCAGCACATCGCGGGGCGCGAGGAGAGTCAGGTTCGGAGAGGGGCTCCAGACACGGCGGAGGGGAGCATGGGGGAGAGGGAGGCGGAGGTGGGAGGAGAGGAACAAGCTTTCCGCCGGAGAAGAGCTCGTCGGCGGCGGAGAGCGCGGCTGCGGCGGCGGGGATGCGGAACTCGAAGTCGTCGTCGTCTTCGGTGTCCACCGGAGGTGGAAGGGGAGCGGCGGGGGCCGGCAATGCGAAGGGCTCCAGCGAGTTCACGGCGGCGGCGGCCATTGCCGGCAGCGGTGGAGCATTAACGCGTGAGGTGGCGACAATTGAACTCGTGAGCAGATGGTTAGCGGTGGTGGCCTGCGGGAGCGAGGAGTGGTTTAACTTCACCGTGTCACGGAAAGTTCCGTATATATGCGGATGCTTTTGGGCTACCGGATCACGGGCGACGAACCCGGTGCATGTAAGCTGAGCTTCGACTGCTGCTGCCGACTGCCAAATGAACGACAGAACGAGTGATCGACCAACCGGTTGCAGGTTTGCATCTCAATTCTGAACCATTGCTATTGTTAAGGAACCTCGCTATCGAATAGTCCGGGATTCCCGAACAGATCTGAATTGAAGAACAGAAAGAAAGAGAGACACGTGTTTAGGGAGAGCAACAATGGAAATTCTTTATCGCTAATGATTTACAGTACATAGGGGACCCCTCCTCCTTTATAAGCGCTCCTCTAGGGTTTTGGCTAAAGGACACATGGGCCTTCAATGGGCTATTAGGGTTTCTTAACACTCCCTTGGGCCCTTTTGCGAGATGCATATGCCTCGTTAAAACTCCGAAAAACCAGTGGGAAAAATACTTGGAGAAAGAGTACATAGCATACGCTTTACAATGTTGCACTAATTGCCTCGTTAAAACCTTATGCAAGAAAACTTCATGAAAAACTTGCTAAGGAAAAGAGTACAATTCACCCAACTTCAATTGCTAATCTTGAGATTCATGTTGAGTATTCATAATTCATCTTGAGATTCATGTGGGAGTATGTGAAATATCTCCTCCCGAAATCTGCACTTCTCTAAGTCTCATCATCCCAATTCCTTTCACGCACCTTTCAAAGGTAGATCTTTGGGAGTGATTTAGTGAACAAATCTGCAAGATTTTCACATGACTTAGTATGCAATATCTTGATCTCGTTCATCTTATGCAATTCATGAGCATAGAAGAACTTGGGGTTGATATGCTTCGTGAGATTGCTCTTCACATAACCCATCGTGCTTGGGCAACACAAGTGCATTATCTTCATAAATTATTGTGGGAGTTTGCTCAATGTTCAAGCCACATGACTTCGGATGTGGTGAACCATTCTTCCGAGCCATGCACATTCACGAGATGCTTCATACAAAGCAATGATTTCGAGTGGTTTGTCGACGTCGAGACAAGAGTGCGCTAGACGACTTCCAAGAAATTGCTGTTCCTCCACATAGGAAAACATAGCGGTTTGAGACTTACCGGTATGCGGGTCGATAAATACCAAAGCATCGGCATAGCCAACCAAATTCAATTCATTATTTCTTACGAAAAAGCAGCATCGAGGTCTTTGCTTCCTTAGAGGTAACGGAAGATGTCCTTGATCCCTTTCCAATGCCTTTTGGTGGGTTACGCACTATCTGAGAGCTAGCAAATTCACGACGAGCGCAATGTCAGGCCTAGTGCTATTTGCAAGGTACATGAGCGCTCAAGCTGCACTCGGATATGGGAATTCTGCTCCCGGGACTTCCTCCCCTCTTCTCTAGGTGCGTATGGGTCTAGGTGCGCTTGGAGTGACCTTCCACCATTGGAGTCTTCGCAGGATATGCCTTTTCAAATCCAAACCTTTCCAACACTTTACGTGTGTAGGTTGATTGATGTACCAAGATTCCTCCTTGGACATGTTCAAGTGCAAGCCTAAACAAAACTTGGTTTTACCCAAATCTTTCATTTCAAACTCGGACTTCAAGTATGAGCATGCCTCTTCAATTTCTTCATCCGTCCCAATAATGTTCAAGTCATCTACATAGACGGAGATTATCTGAGAATCCATTCGGGATCGTTGTATAAACACACATGGACAATCTTATTTGTTTGTGTAGCCTTTCTTGCAGAGAAAGTCACTCAGCGATTATACCACATTCTTCTGATCGCTTGACCCATACAAATGATTTCTCCAATTTCACCTTTATGCAGGTTTCTATTTGCTCCATCTTGGTTGGGATAGGAATTCCTTAGGTACTTTCATGTATATCTCGAATCCAAGTTTCCATACAAATATCTTTGTGACAACATCCATTAGCTTCATTCTCAACTTCAAGTTGGCGCCATTGAGATCAAATATCTAAAGGTAATTCCTCCCATGACCGGAGAATAGGTTTCTTCATAATCAACTCCGGGCGTTGAGTGAAACCTTGAGCTACAAGCCTTGCTTTGTACCTTACAACCGTTGTTTTCATTTCTCTTAGAACAAAGACCCATTTGTGACCTACGGGGTTTATATGGGGAGGTGTGCGGCATACGAGCAAACACCTCTCTCTTGTTGGAGAGACTAACTCTGCGATGATTGCCTTTTTCCATTCTTCCCAATCTAGCCTTTTCTTGCACTCTGCGAGAGATGCGGGCTCGGGATCATGATCAATGATCGAGGCAATCTTCTTTGCAAGTATGCATCAACGTTGGTCGTTGCTCTATTCAGGATTCTCTGTTATTACAAAGTTTATGGCCATTTCTTCATAGGGTGCTTCATGCACTTCTACTTGCTCTTATTGCTATTCCCTATCGCAGAGCAAGTTCCTTTAGCTTTCATCGCCTATGTGTGCGCACACATTATTTCCGGCTTCCTTGATGGAAGATTCAAGTGCGGAATTGCCTTTCTGTTCGCTTCTTTCCGGTGTGTCTCAACTGGCTCCCTTCTTTCCTTGGGGCATTTTCGTGATTGGTTGTGGTAAGTCCTCTCGCCTTGATTTTCTCAGACGTCTCCGGGTACTTTGGGTTTGAGGAGCAGATTGCTGCTCTTTTTCTTTGAGGCCTCTGAGCAGGTTGAGGATACCTTCTATTTTCTTTGGTATTTTCACCTCTCTCGGTGCATTCCTTGCGGGTACATGCGACTTAACCACGCCCTTCGGATCACAAAATGATCAGCAGTTCATTTGCTAAATTCGCAAATCAATTATCTTACGACTTCTTGATTTGCTTCATTAGTTCGGGGTCATGTGCGGGGATCGGTGGAATGCCATATGATTTCGGCATTTTTCATCAAAGGTTGATTTCCTCCCCCTAATGACGGGAAACGATCCTCGTCAAAGATGCAATCAGCGAATCGGGCTGTATGCAAGTCTCCAGTCATGGGTTCCAAATACCTGATTATGGATGCACTCTCATAACCAACGTATATCCCAGACTTGCGGAGAGGGCCCATTGCGCTCATTGGGGGTGGTATAGGTACATATACCATACACCCAAATTTTCTAAGGTGGGAGATCTTCGGGATGATCCCGTGCACAAGCTGCATAGGAGAATGGATGTTGTAGGCCGACGGTCTAAAATTGATAAGAGCTGCTGCGTGCAGGACTGCGTGTCCCCAACAAGTGTTGGGCAAGTTACAACTCTGCAAAAGCGGTCTAGCAATGAACTTAATCCTCTTTATTAGTGCTTCTGCTAGTCCGTTCTGCGTATGAACGCAGCGCGATGCAGTGCTCAATCGCTATCCCTGTTCTTTGTGCAATAATCATCAAATGCCTTTGAAGTAAATTCTCCGGCATTGTCCATTCTAATGGACTTCACGCGATGATCAGGGAAAGCATTCTTAATTCTTATGATCTGCGAGATCAGCTTTGCAAAAGCATGGTTTCTTGTTGACAACAAGCATACATGCGACCATTTCGAGGAAGCATCGATGAGCACCATAAAGTATCGAAACGGCCACGGCAGGGTGAATCGGACCGCAAATATCCCCTGGATGCGTTCCAGAATGCAGGATTTCACTTTGCACTTTCATGACAGAGGGTCTAGTTATTAATTTCCGTTGGCACATGCAGGGCACACAAAATCTTCATGATTCAAATTTTTAACATTTATGCCATGACCACGTGAGTTGTTCACTATATTTCTCATCATTCTAAGACCGGGATGACCTAATCTACCATGCCATAAAGAAAATAACTCGAGCTTCTAAAAGCAGTCTTCAAGGAAGTATACACTTGGTGCATGAATATTCGTGTAGTACAACCCTGATTCATATGAGGACATTTTTCTAATACCATTTTTCCACATACTGCGTGCTTCACAATGCACAAGTATTCTTTGCCATTTTCTTCATTGGTTTCTACGTGAAAACCATTGGCGCGGATGTCTTTAAAGCTTAAGAGAGTGCGCGTTGATTCGGGTACAAAGGGCTTCTTCAATTACCAAAGTTGTACCCATAGGCAATATAATAGTGGCTCTTCTGAGTCGATTACATATGAGTCGCTTCTGCGATCGTAGTAATCTTTCGGCGTTCTTCGTGATCATTGGAAATACTTAGACTCTCTTAAGATGGTATTTGTTGTGCCACTATCAACAATGCATATCTCTTCCATTTGGGCGCTACACGATTTCTAGATAAAAGAAATATAATTCTAATCAGATAGAGGCAAAAACAATCCAAATATTACTTGCAAAATTGAAGAATACTGGAATAAAGAATAAATTGCGTATTTATTCATGAAAGAAGTATGCTCTTCTAGAGCTTACAATCCATTATTCAAAAGAATTTGCCAACAACCATAATCTGAAAAAAAATGCGATTCATGCATTTAAACGGCAGTGCAAGGCTTGATCGTTCTGTTCGACGGTACGTTTCGCGTCCTACGAGGACCCTAGACCAATCGCAGCACGGAGCTTCTTGCCCCCAAGAACTATCTTCATGCCCGATGCCCAAGTGACGTAGTTCTGACCGTGCGGGGCCAGTTCTTCAAACTCACGATTCACGATTCATGATTTCAAAATTCTGATTTAGATTACTGCGTGTGTCGATAGAAAATGGTTGCAAAAACATAAAGTACAGAAAATAAATTCATATGCATTGCATTATATAAAATAAAGCAAATGATTCAAAATTCATAAATAAAATTCATAAAACAGATAAATAGAGCAAGAAAAATTAAAAACAGAGTCAAAAAAATCTTCTTGATTTTCTGGCAATTTTTCAAAATTTTCTGCAATTTTTTTCCTTTTATTTTCTTTTTCTTTTCTTTTCTTTTCTTCCCCTTTTTTTTCTTCTCTTCAGTAGAAGTACATTTGGCCTTGCCTTTGGGCGCATTTTTCTTTTTTGCGTTAGCTCTTGGCCCATTAGGCGCTCCTTCATTGGGCTTTGATTGCACAGCTAGCTGCTTGGCCAAAGCAACAAAACCGGCGGCTAGGGTTTCAATCCCACCGCCAATTGGCGTTCGGAGGCAGAAACGCTTGGCGTGCGCAAGAGCACAGCCAACTACGAGCGGCGGAGGAAAAAAAACTGAGGCGGCAGCTCGGGCGCGACGACGGAGCGTGCGGGCCGGGACCGCCGGCGTCGTGGTCGCTGCGACGGCGGCCGAGCGGCGACGCTTCAAGCGCGACGGCGCGCGCTGCGGGCTCGGAAGCCAAAGCGGCGGCCATGCCCGCGTGGCGCGGAAAACCGAGGCGACGGCGCGGGCCGGCGGTCTGCGCGCTGCGTCTTGGCGGCAATGGCTGCAGCATGGCGCGGCGAGGCCGATCCGGCCGAAGCGTAGCGAGCGAGGCTAACGCTTCGGCGCGAGCTCCAACCGAGCCGATGCCGCGGTGCGAGCACGGTCGAGGCGTGCGGGCGAGGCGCCGGCGGCGGCGCGGGCGGCCGTCGCCGAGTGTCGGCGAACGGCGCTTGCGGGCCGGACGACGCGGGGCGGCCGAGCCGAGGGGAGACGCGCGCCGCGGCGGGCCGTCGGCGGCTGCGGCGGCCGGCCGGCGTCGGCGGCGACGCTTGTGGGGCCGAACGACGAGCGAGGCGGCCGAGCGAGCGTGGGTCAGCGGCGGCGGCGAGGTCGAGCTCACGTCGCGTGGCGCTTCATGCGCCACATCGTCGGCGGCGGCTCCCGCTCCGAACCGAGGCGGCGAATATAGCGCCGTGCGCATCGAGCGTCGGTGGTGGCGGCGCCGCAGGCAAAAGCGTCGTCGTCGTGCGTCGAACCGGCCGTATGGAGGCGCTGCGGTGCGGGCGGCCGTCTTGTGGGCGCCGAAGTCGCCGCTTCAGCGGTGGGGCGAGGCGGTGGGGCGACCGTCGGCGCGATGGCGGCGGCGTGCACAAGAAAGGCGTCGTGCGGCGTCTTTGGCGGAGCCGGTCGGCGGCGCATGCGTGAGGCCGAGCCGGCGTGATGGGCTGCGGCACTTCGCCGGGCCGTGGACTGGACGGAGCGCAGCGGCGCTTTGGCAGCCGCGCCAAGCCAAAGCGATGTTGCGGCCGTGCGGAGAAGGAGGAGCGCGGCGGCGCGGCGGCGCGCGACGGAGGTCGAGACGGCCGGACGGCTGCGGGGCAAGGCACATTGCGGCGGCGCGCGGCGGCGCTTCAAGCCGACGGCTCTCGTCGGCCGAGCCGGCGGCGGATCGAGCGATCGCGGCTGCGAGCGCGCCGCAATGAGGTGGCGGCGGATGCGTGCCGACGCGCATGGGTCTAGGATGGCTGCGGTTGGCCGGGCTTCAAGTCGGCGCGCAGTGCTTCTGTGACTTCATGTCATGCACGCAAACCGAGGCAATGATGTGCGCGCTAGCGCGCGGAACCGAAACACATATTTCTTTTTCTCTTTTCTGGATGTAAAGATGCTTTATGTGTACTGTTGCTTCGTGTCGTTGTAGCTTCTTGCCACATGACGAACGCGATGCCGTCGTAGATTAGATGCATGCATAGAAACAACGCGATTAGATTCAATCGTCGAAACCCACCTTTCTCACCTTTTCAATTCGATCTCGGTGAGAGCTTCGTGCGATAACGTGTTAAGGAACCTCATATCGAATAGTCGGGGTTCCCAACAGATCTGAATTGGAGAACGAAAGAGAGAGAGACACGTGTTTAGGAGAGCAACAATGAAATTCTTTATTGCTAATAATTTCTGGTACATAGGGGGGACCCCCTCCTCCTTTTATAGCGCTCCTCTAGGGTTTTGGCTAAGGGACCACATGGGCCTTCCAATGAGCTATTAGGGTTTCTTAACAGCTATGACCAACTCTAGTGGGAAATTTTTGCATCTATTTTTTTAAAAATTGCGCGTATAAATATTATGATACAGTTTTTTTTATATACAGCTCTATTTATATATGATCAATCTATACCGTTATAATATGACCTTATCAAAATAAGTAGCGGGATCCTTTCTTTGATATACAACTATACTTTCAATCATTGAAATACAATTGTGTTTGTTATATGTGATTAATCTGCACCATTATAATTTGGCCCCACTAAAATAAGTGGTGGAGATCCTTCTCTTTTTCTTCCGATTAATATGAGAATTTCTAAAATTTAGGATTATTATGAGATTTTATTGCCATTAAAACGAAGAAAATACCTTAAATATCACGTCTAAACATTCTTTTCTACGTCCACCTCAAATAATGCACCCCACTAGAGATGACCCAACCTTCATGCACCCAGAGAAACGTCCCCAGAAACTTACCTCCATCAAAATTAACCTCTCAGATCTTTCCTCAGCTTTACTCACCCACATCCGATGGCTATTGTTTAATGTGTCTAACTTATCCCTGTAGCCCACAACAGATCTCCCCTCACCTCCAGCATCATCTCAAGGAAAAGGAAACAAATATCCTGGAATTAAGGAAAAGGAAACAAACGTTCTAAAAAAGGAAAAGACAATATATTACGTGCTGGGAAAAGGAAACCGGAAGACAGGGCACTATACTCCATACAATTTAACTCAAGACACCTCCCAATTGCTTTCTACTGTGCCACCGTTACTTTCTCTCGAAGAAGTTAGAGGTACCACTTGCCTCTTAAACAGTCGCCTCTCCTGCTCGTTCCCCGACTTCTTGCTTAGCATCCACCGCAAATATCGTAGCCGATGATAAAATATCAACACCATTGCCCACTGCCAACCGCCCCAAGAATATAAGGTCAAGGCTCATTGAACCCTAAGGCTAAAGGGGTGGTTATGGTGAAGCCAGAGTAGCCGTCTAGGTCATGCAAGCCGTCAGTACAGTCACACTAGCATGGCTAGTGTCGGGGTTTTGAGTCACCGGCAAGTAAATTTATAAGTCCAAGGGGCCGCGCGCTCTCTCTCCTTGAATGGTTAGACTAAAAAGCCCAGAAAGTATACTGGTTCGAGCTGAATGTCCCTACTCTAGTTCGTGTGGTGTTATTGTATTGCTTTAGGTGCAGAAGACTGCACAGTGTTTATAAGCGGGAGCAGGGGGCTCAAACGTGAGAGCGTAAACTGCCTATTCGTTGAGGGATCTAGAGAAGAGGGCGAGAGATACCGTTCGTTTGTCCGTCCCCTCTCCAGAAGACCCTGCCTCCCTTTATATAGTCGGAGGGGGCAGGTTACATGGAAAGTCATGAGAGGGAAGGATGAAGACATCTATGCTAAGAGTTCTGACCCTCGGTCTTGACGGTTGGTCGACCTCCTCCTCTGCCCATACCGGGTTAGTGGGCTCATCGAGTAGATCAGTTCGCTGCTTCATTGGGAAACAGCGCACCTGCCTTCTGCGGGCCTGACGGGTGCTGACGTCTTATTGCATCTTTGGTGCTGCCTCGGGAGAGAGCGTATCTTCATACTGTGCGTGACTGGACGATGAGACTGGAATCTTGACTTTAGCAACCTTCGTGTTGTCTTGGGAAGGAGCCACTTGCTCCCGCACGGTCACTTCGAGCGGTCGTGTCCGTAGACCACGTGGCCGATGACCGGCGGAGGCCTGACACTTGGCCCTTGGCGGAGATTGCCTCAGCTTTGTCGGAGCCGGTGGGGAGTCCAACCTGTGGCGGGGGTCAGACACCCCGTTAGGTCGGGGACGACCTTGGAGCAGCTTGTTTAGGTCGAGGTCGAGTGTCCTTTGTGGACCCGTGAGGCCTTTGGTCGAAGCCGGGCATGAGACGACCCGCTCGTTACTCCGGACCGCTGGGGTACCCATTGTATGAATACTCGTCAGCTGGAGACACCCTATTGCCCACTGCCAACCACCCCAAGAATATAAGGTTGTAGGTCATTGAACCCTAGACTGGAGAGGTGGCCGTGGCGAAGCCAGAGCTGCCAAGCAAGCCATGTAATCCGTTGATACTATTGCACCAGCAGGGCCATAGAGGGAGTGTGAAAGTGGATGTTGTATGTAGGGCGAGCAAAAAAGCTCGAAGCTCGTGAGCAGCTCAAACTCGGCTCATAAAATAAATGAGCAGGTCTGAGTCGACTTTCTAGCTCGTTATCTTAACGAGCCGAGCCTGAGCTAACTCACGAGCCGCTCGTTAGCTCGTTAAGGCTCGGCAACTAAATATTCATCGTGATGATTTTTTATGCAAAAGACCTTTAATTAAATGAATATTTAAATTAATATATGTCCATATAATCATGTTAGGTTGGACTATAATTGTTAGGATTGTTAATCGGCTTTTCACTAATTACTTGTGTTTTACTTGTATACTAGATAATTAGCTACGATTTCATTTATATAGTCCTTATGTTGCATGTATATGTTAATGTGTGGCATGTGCTTATGATGTGGTTTAGCTTAGCTCTTGACTAATTACCCTAGCTCACGTGACTTATCTCGGTTCATCTTAACTAGCATGTCTTGTGAACTGCTCAACAACAGCTTGAGCTTTTTATCGAGCCAAGCTGATTTTTCAACTCATTAGCTTAACGAGCTAAGCCGAGCTATTTTTTTAACAAGCTTGCACGAGCCGAGCTAAGCTGGCTCGATAGCCAGCCCTATTTATATGCTTCATCAGGTTAATATCCTACATTTCCAGAACTACAGTCTTTCTGACAATTTTCCCCTTTAAAATCTTAGCGTTGTGTGCCTGGTTTTTGGTCAAATGATTGAGAGACATCACGAACAGCATGTACCAAACGATCATGTGAGCTGCAAGGCATGCAATGGATAAATATACCACTCCCTCTGTCCAAGTTTGTACCTTTAAAGTGTGATGTTTTCTTTATATCCCTAGTAAATAGCTAAACTTGCTTGATATTCTCTCCATGCATACAATGAATATAGTGCTTAGAGATTATAATTAAAGTTAATCTAGCTATTTTCAATATCTCCTTAGTCTATGTGAAGAAAGAAAATACACCCATTAAATTTTGATGAGGGAGTAATTAGTTGGAGATGAGCTTGTAATACATCTCGCCTGATTAGGGTATGTACAGTAATAATATAAAACTGTCTATAAGACCGTCCGTTAAATAGTAGACATTATCTTTATTTGTCCTCTACATCACCCAAAATTTATACATTATAGACTAGGTCAAATGGCATCGTCTGGCTCGCTCTCTCTCACACACAGAGTAGACACTATTTCAATGGGCTCAAGTAATTGTATTTCAGTAAACAAGATAAAACGTCTGCCACGAATTCTCGCAATGGAGAGGAGAGAAAACGCCATTGATACATTGACCCAAAGCTTGCGATACAGGTAGTAAATTTATACTATACGTACGATGCAGTTGTTTGGTATACAACGTACAACAGTAAGGAAGCTTGTTTGATGCAGTAGACAAGTAATAAATCCGTACTATATATACGATGCAGTTGTTGGCAGTACAAGAATAAGGAAGCTCGTTGCAATCCGCAGCTACCCGACCTAGGCGATTGAAAGGGACGCCACTTGTGTCTGCCGAAATTTCTGGGATAAAAACACGAGAAGATCGATCAGGTCAAGGAATGGTCCAAAATCCAAATCAAATCAAGAAGGTGCTCCCAAGCTTGTCAGTTAATCGACACTAGCATTAATCTAGCTAGGTAGAGATCGATTTGGCCCTCTCTTTGGCTTGGAGCAACAACGGAAAAGAATCTAGCTATATATGGACATGCATATCTTTACCTGCTCATCAATCAAACTATCAAACCTACTATATCTGTCATGTAGAATTAGATACAGAGAAATGCAATACCTCCTAACCTTCTTTAATCATCTCTCCTATCATAGAGTTGGTTTAGCATTCCAAGAGTAACATAATACAAGATGTTGGATTAATTGGAACTTGGTGTGAAATTAACAATTGTAACATTGATATATAGCTTCCCATTTCGTGCTAATAAGGCCTCCGTCCTTACCATGATTATAAGTACCGCTTGTATGCTCTCCTAAAAAGTGAAGAGCGTGAATTTTAGAGCACATTAAGGATCACCAACCATAGAATAGCCTAGAAGCAAGACAGCATGTCCCTATAGAGTTGTGAGACTTCAGATAACACATTAAAGGTCTGATTTAGAACTACCGTACCCACTATTGCGCTACTAACAATACTGCATTAGGATTTGCGCACAGTTTTCGAGAGAACATAAAAGCACTACAACAAAATTGTTGCGAACAGCCGCTGACGGTGTTCGGGAGGTCGTAGATTTTTTGAAAAACTGTTTTTTTTTATTCTTTGGTCTGATTTTTGTTCTGAAAAGCGGTTGTAGTTTTTTTTATAAAAGATCATTTGATAAATAGTTAATTTTCTTCAGCAATAAACTGCAAAAATAAATCTAATCCAGCTTTCAGCTTTTGACTTTTGCTAGTTATATATAGCTTCTAACTTATACAAAAAACCACTTAAAAGTTGAGCTGTTTAGAGGAGCTTACTGGTTTTTTTAAAAGCTGAAGCTGGTTGAAAGCCTCAAAACATAACCTTATTTAATTCATGTTGTCGGTGCAAGAGCTTATAAACAGTCATGAATCTTTCTTTTCTCTGTGTCCTACCGGGGACAATGCATGTGAGAAGTGGTGGAACTAAAACTAAGAGCTTACCCGTAAAGATATGATTCACTCTTCGTCGCCGGTGAGCCTCAGCAGTCATGCATCCAGAGTTAATCTCCGCTCCTGCATGTGAGGGCTACGAGCAAAGATGTCCCAAAGTTTGGCCCCCTCTGGCCGTCCAGAGGGATAAAACCAAGCTTTTGGGGCCGTTTGGAACATGGCCTAGCTTGCTCGCTAACCCCCTTTAACTAAAGCCCTCTCTGTTCACTCATTTTTCTATCTCCCTAAAGACGAAGCACTATAATACTCTCATGAAGAATGTTTGCGGACAAGGGCAACAGCAAAGACCCCCTGCGCCAATCATTTCAGCTAGACCATTTTGTCTCTCAAAAGTAGTGAACTAGCTATCATCAACCAGTGAATGATCCGTCCCTTCTGTTTTGGAGAGGTGCTTCCAGTCTTTTCTTTTTAACAGTTGCATAAATATTAAAGTATAAATGAAAGGTAGATAGTGATTTACCCTTTTGTTTGCTTCAAGATTTATGCAACTTATATAGGGAGGAAAGTATCGACAGACACACCCTTTTGTTTCTTCCTTTTTTTTTCTTTGGAAATTAAATAACTGTGGTTTTACACAGGTTATTATGAGAGACATTACGTTTGTTCTTTATGTACATTGAGTCTAGCTATATCTGGAACAGCTGATGTATCATTAACTGGAGATCTCCATGATGCCGTAAATGGAATCCAACAAGCATATGTCCAACTTGATCATCGACTTCAGGAAATGTATATCCATCGGTGATCATATAAGCATCTTGAGACTACTTTTGGGCCCCAAATCTCAATGGATCAAAGCATTTTAGAATTCAGGTTGTTTCAGTTATGTTTATTCCTTTTTTGGTTTCAGTTATCCCAACTTGATCAATATAAGCATGTTGGGCCTACTATTGGTCCTCACGTTGGGCTTCAATTCTCAACGGATCAAAGGATTTCGCACCCCAGATCGCTTCGATTATGTTGGCTTGAATACTTTTCGATTGCAAGTACTTTTCAGATTATAGTACCCAAAATCCAGATTACAGGTGCTCTTACCTTTTTTTTATTGCCCTGACAAGTACCCATACCAAACAAGCATGACCAAAAACACCTCTGTTTCAAGGTTTGCAGTTATCTAAGGATTCCGATCTGACATTACGAAGTTATTTCTTGAAGCTTACGCTCATCGTAATTTTAGTTTTCGATTACTACAGAGCTGAGCATTCCATGCACGGCAAGCTATGATTCTACATTTCTGCTAGGTATTACAGTTTTAAAATTGTGAATAGTTTTCCGATGGTACGTGCATGATTTGCTAATTCTTCATGAAACCATTTTATATGCAATCAGAATGGTCAACTCAGTGAGGAGTTCTCACGTTTTTGCAGGTTAGCTGACTTATTGGATCATCAGCTAATAAAAAATCGTCGGAAGGTGCACGTGTGACGTTTATCTGCAGGGAAAGTTTGACAATACCAAGATGATGCCTATTTGCAAATCTAGTCCGGATTCAGTGAATACCAGCTCAGATCATTTCAGCATGTGGTGAATTTAAGTATACAATCTTATCTTAATTCTGAAGCCACGAAAGAAGTTGCCTTCAGATTATTTTTAAATCATAACACGCAATGTACGCATCGTGCAATGCCTTGAAATAAAGGGCAGTATATCATGTTCAGATAACAACAGGGGAAGAAAAACTCTTATGATGTCCTTGCAGGAGACTGCCAACTATCTGAATGCACCAACCAGACTACTAGAGTATGTTCCTCTTGCTTCAATACATGATGTTTCCAACTATCCATAAAAAACTAGCCATATGATGCTAGCAGCTGATTGCCTTTCCTCACTGCTTTCGTCAAGCTTACACACCGATTAGATACTACATGGTAGCTGCGATCCTTCCTCTTGAAATTGTCTGACGAAATTAACATTGCAGATATTTCGGTTACGTGTTTGAAAGCGTTTTATGGTACCGCCAAAGATGACACCGATTTGTTCAGGTGTATCTATCACAATGTGTTACCCAGACCAACTCCAGCTACATATGCATCTCTGAGTTTTTGACTTTGGTAGCATAATACCCAGCTAGATATTCTTGGTTCATTCTATACCTCACCGAATTTCCTTGTCTGAAAAGGACTGACATGACTATCTCTAGAGAAAACTGGACAAACTGAACTGCTTATCAGGTGATCAGAAGTTCTCAAAGTCATCGCACGACTAGGTATGGTAGATGGGTGGTTTTCGCAAATTCATATTTGATTTGTCACAAGAAAAGTTTGTTCCATCCTTGTGCGCGTTACTGGATCCGATGGCGAAAGCAGCAGCTGATTCGGTTCGGAGAGTAGACTTTTTTTAAGTCTATTTTTCAGGCGTTTGTGTCCAGACTTATGTGAGATCGACTGCCTGATTACAATTTGCTGCTTCTTTCACCCATTTCGAGCAACCTTCTGATTGATCAAGTACGGAATAACAATAGCATATCTTGCTTGCCAATACTTTTGTTCCGTGAATCTGGCAAAGAGATTTTGTATCATAGTGCTTCGGCCAGATCATGCCATTTTAACCTCTTCTCACTGAAAAAGATTGCACTTAAATGCAGCAAGTTTGCCGCTCACCTACAGAGAAAACCATGCCCTTGTCAACTGCCCAACTCCTGACGGCGACAACAGTACCCTTCTCCATCGGAATGAACGAAATCAAGTATATAAAGCATAAATTCAGTGGGATTCTTCTAACGACGGCATTGCATACCTCTCCGCTATCGATATCTGTTGAATGACAATAACTGCTCCCCTCTTTTTTCATTGTCATTTTAACTCAACCATCGTTATGCAGTTGGTGGTTGCTGAACGTAAAAGTGTTTGACATAGTCTCAAGAGTCACACAAACAGTAAAAGTGTTATTCAGGTCGATTGTGATGATGCATATACTGATATCACGAGATGGCCAAGCACTCGCAGACGAACATGCTTGACCGGTTGTTCGGTGCTGTCAGAAGACTGTTATTTTGGCAGTTCTGAATTAATCCTCTTGACTGAGGAAATCCTATTTATGGTTTGACATCTCCAAACATGATTTCGATGTTCCATTGTGAAAGATCATGTGAAGGTCTATATAGTGACGAGTAATTGATTGGGTTTGAGCTTTTGGTGTTTAAATTTGAGTTTGATTTGAATTTTACTTGAATTTGAATTAATTTGAGGAGTTGTCTTAGATGGGCGGCACTGCTAGGCTTGGAACGGTGGTACTATCGGTCTAGGAGAGGCTGTAGTGCCGGTCCTACGGTGCTATCGGCTTCAGAGTAGCGGTAGCTATTTTATAGAGAGGGTTTCTTTGGGTTTTTAGCAGAGCGGTACTACCGGCGTGCTGAGGGCGGTAGTGACGGAGGAGCGGTGCTACCGGCCCATAATGACGGTAGGTATTTTCTAGTGAGCCGATTTCTCTGAGTTGGGCAAGGGCGGTGCTATCGGCATTGGGATTGCGGTAGTACCGACCATGCGCTACTACCGGTCTCTAATTGACGGTAGTGCCGGGTTTTCTGATTTTTTCCAGCGTGCTGAATTGCGAGTTTGAATTATGTGATGGTTAATTACATATTTTGTGGCAGTGATAAGTGACGTGTTTGCTTGTCTGTGTTGGTTGCAGGATTTGATGCTAGGTCATGGTGAGGCGGAGGAGACCTAGACTATGTTATGAGAGATGAGGTCTAGAATGATCAAGGGATGCCGGAAGATAACTGAGGCCGAGAAGTGGTTACGAGCTGGGAAGACAAGGAGCCAAAGCGTGAAACATTGGTGAGGGACATAGCGGGCAACAACATGGATATGGACTAAGCTCAGGGAGGAGTTGAGGTCCAGAACGAGTAAGGAAGATGGCGCCGTCATGGTGAAGTGGACAAGCACATGTGGCACACCAAGTGACTTAGGCTCGTTTGCAAGCGATGATAGTTTGGCGGAGTTCGGACGCGTGAGAGACTTGGCGGAAAGTCATTAGGGTCACGGGTGGATGACGAAGCATAAGTGATGCTTCGAGTGAAAGAAAAAGACCAATCATAGGGCAAATTGGTAATTTATCTATTATCGAAGATCGAGACTGTTTGAAAAATCGTGGCGATGACCTAAGTGACTTAAGTCAAGTCAAAGTGGACATGGAAACAAATTCGGGCTCGTGTAGTAAATTAAACGTCACGAAGAAGGCCACTTTGAGAAACGTGCTTGTGTGAGCGTAAAACCTGTTATGTGCGTTGGGTTATCGGGTTAGCCCAAGTAAATATGGATGGTATTCGCTTAAGTGTCCAGTTTTTAGGGTTAAGATTGCCTCCTCTATATAAAAAGATGTAGAGGGAGGTGAAGTCTTAAGCCACTAGAGCTAGGAGAAAGGATTAAAGTTTCAGATTTTAGTGTTTTTGTGTATGCGTGTAAGTTCTCCTTGGGAGCTTTGCCTTTATGTAAGAGGATTTGTAAATATCCTAAAATGAAATCAAAATTCGTGTTGAAGTTTTGCCTCTTATTTTGATCTTCCCTGTTCTTGAGTTTTTAATCTTTCTTGGTGATTTATTTTTCTCTTAAACTTATATTGCCAAGGATGAATGATTGATAGATGAGTCCTCTGTAGATCGTGTTCTAATTATCTATACAAGCTCTCACATGATCATCAATAGATTTATCAAGAAATTGATTTTTGGCTTGAGAATGAAGGATTTAAGGTAGATCTTGACCTTGCAAGTTTAAGGGCAATTCCTTTGACGGTCTTGTTTGCTGTGATATGTGGGAAGCTATCTAAGATCATTTTGATCATCAAAACTCTAAGAGCAAGTTTAGGGTGAAGTTTTTCTATTTGACTCGTTTTTTGTGCAACCTTCGCCAAACTTGAAAAAGGTCAGAACTTTGACGTTAATCCTTGTGATTGAAGGTTGGAATAGATTTCTGACATTCTTAGGAAGGTGCATACAAAGTTTAATGGATGATGGAACGACCGATCAAAAGTTTGTTTGGATTTT
Organism: Otatea glauca; assembly: GCA_036346275.1. NCBI lineage: Eukaryota > Viridiplantae > Streptophyta > Magnoliopsida > Poales > Poaceae > Otatea > Otatea glauca. Next base: position 6,842,943 of record CM070718.1, on the reverse strand, counting down.
TGATTTTGAACTCGCACTGATTTTACTATTCACTATCCTGATTTTACTGTTCACCGATAGTGCCGATTTTGCATGATGGTAGTCTCAAAAAATTATTTTTTCGCACTTTTTTTATCTAGAGAGGTTTGATTGGTTTCTTTAGAGGTTAAATTTATTTTATGACTATTCACCCTCTCCGATCACCGTTTCCGGTCCTTCACAATTCTAATTCGTTTGTGCCTTGTGAGTTGTTCTTTGGGCCGGCTGATTGATTTCCCTACCAGAAAACGGAAAGGCCAAACCGACCACGCGACTATTCCGTGCGTCTCGGCCTATTAGTTCAAACAGGCTGGTGGTTTGATGCTTGTGAAACTCGTCAATTCGTCACTGCAAACTGACAGCATTGCCATCACCTGCAAGAGAGGAGCTCTGTAGCAAGAGAGGAGCACCGCCTGAGCAATCATCTCATGTGCAGCCAACGAGGCGTCGGAGGAAGACGAGTCTGTAACATTAGGCGGACGCAAGGCTGCCGGTGCCGGAGGACGACTTGCCCGGCGTTCCGGGACATGGATTCTTGATCGGACGGTGGCGACGGCGGCACTCGGGCAGTGGAACACGGGGGCCAGCCGCTTGTGGCTGCGGCCATACCCTCGCCCGCCGGCCCGCGGTCATCGTCGGTGTCAGTAACCTGACATCATGTAACTGACATCATGTATTGAGCGCTGGATATCTGAAAGCTGGAATAAACGGGATCGGTAAGTTCAAAATATTAGATAACCAGTTTTAAAGTTCAGAGTGTTGTATAGATTTTTCCCCCTGCAAAACTAACTTAAGTTAAACAAACGGGATTAGAAAATTGGAAATGTTAGATAATCAATTTTAAAATTTAAAGTGTTGGACGGACTTTTGATCGCTTTCATATTCCAAAGGTCAGGACACACTTCCTCGAAAGGTACGTCTTTACACATTTAAGTAATGCGCTAATCCTATGTATCTTATACTGATCCCCGATAACTACAAAATATTACTAATGTATAGTCATATATATATATACTCGTACGCATACTTGAAAATCTTTGCCGAAAACTAACTGAGAACGAGTCTAAAAAAGGAACATCACATGGACTGTCGAATACTTGAATACACCTCTCTATTGATCAACATCAGCCATCGTTGCGTTGAGTTTTTTACTTTAAACTTTGCTCGAAAGTAAACATCTCAGCCCATAAATCAGATATTTAATCTTTCGAACTTTGCAATCCGATTCAAATAACACTTTGACATGATTTTGCATAGTAATATTGCCCGTGTGGCTTGATTAATAGATGACTTTGCCATGTAGAATAACATGCTAGGTAAATTTAGGTGAATGACAAGTGAAGTTCACAGTGACTTCTCTTCCAAATCGAAATAGAGATGGAGGGAGTTACAAAGGCCGACAGCCATGGAAGCATGACTAAGAACTCGGAAGGGAAGAAGACCATGTGGATCCATCTAATTTGGCCAATATGTTATCCTACGTAGCAAAATCACACACTCATTGCGCCACATAGGCAATACTACTATACGAAATTGGGTCAAGATGGATTAGAAAGTTCAATTGGTTAAATGTCTGGTTTCATAATTTAGAGTAATGTATGGACTTTTGAACAAAATTTGAGAGGTTATATGAACTACTTTCTTTTCTTATATATCTATGTTAAAAACATGTCCGCGGTTAGATCTCCCTATTAATACCCCATCGTGTGCATATCCTTGGACTTCTGTAGACACCTCTCTCTCCCCTTCTCTTTCTAGCGTTGTCTCTGCCCCCCACCCCCCCTCTCTCTCTCTCTAATTAGGCGTGGATTGATTGATATATACACGTAGACAATGAGCTTGATATGCATGATGGAGGCGAGGATGCCGCCTGGGTTCCGGTTCCACCCGAGGGACGACGAGCTCGTGCTGGACTACCTCTGCCACAAGCTCTCCAGCGGAGGCGGCGGCAGTGACGCGTACGGCGGCGTCGCCATGGTCGACGTCGACCTCAACAAGTGCGAGCCCTGGGATCTTCCGGGTACGTATTGTCATGTATGCAACTTGATGCTACATGTATATGATATAGTCATAGATTGCTTACAGAGAAACAGCTAGTGCTGCAGGGTCTAATCATGTGTTGCACCCCAACAATAATATATAAGAACCATTATATCTGACATCTTGCACCATGTGTAGGAACAAATATATAGCAAAGCGGAATTGAATGACATGAACAGAGTAGTTAATTTCATGAAGGAAAATCAGTCGAATAGAAACCTTCATCAGTTAGGACCTGATCCAGAAAACAAAAGGAGGAAGAAGAAAATGGCGTCGCCCGGACTCGAACCGGAGACCTTCAGTGTGTTAGACTGACGTGATAACCAACTACACCACGACACCATGCTGTTAGTTGATTGTTCAATTTAAATTCCATAGTTCTGAAAACAGGAAATTCTTGCCGTTCAGTGCAACCGATGCAGATTTGCTCTGCTTTTTCTTCACAGTACCATTTGCATATGATCTAGTTTATCTGAATCGGCACTACTGATCGAAGTGCGAAAGGAACTAAAGGGATCAATAGTGGAACAAGAAAACTTTCATCGAGATATACACTTCACATATACAACTCATAAATTCAACACGATATTTGAAATTTGCTAAAAAATGCAACAAAAATAGTTCTAAGATCTGAAAACTAATTCAATCAACAAATTTAGCATATTGAAAAGATGATTTTTACAGTATTTTTAAATTTTTTTGAGGTATCGTGGCATTCACAGCACCATAGACACAGCCAGTGATGGCAATGTTATCACATCCTTGTCATTAGCAATTCGCGTGCACGATCTAATTCTCTTCCCGCTCGCTGTGCGTGCGCTCAGTGGAGGCATGCGTGGGAGGCAGGGAGTGGTACTTCTTCAGCCTGCACGACCGCAAGTACGCGACGGGGCAGCGCACGAACCGCGCGACGCGTTCGGGCTACTGGAAGGCGACGGGCAAGGACCGCGCCGTCGTCAGCCGGCGCGGGCGCGGCGGTGGAGGCTGCGCGGTGGTCGGGATGCGCAAGACGCTCGTCTTCTACCAAGGCAGAGCCCCCAGAGGAGCCAAGACGGAGTGGGTCATGCACGAGTTCCGCGTGGATGGCCAGGCGGTTGCCGTTGCCGACCACCCCGGCAGCTTACCCTCTCTCAAGGTATACCACTGCTACACTGCATGCCACATGTTCTCTCGGAATGCATTTGTTTTGTGTGACTTGGGTGGAAGAAGCAGCGGCGATTGGGTTATTTAATCACCTTCCTTCACACACGTCAAAAGTAAAAAACTGGCCAAGCTAATCACTTATTCGTGCAGAGATACAGGTACTGTTTAAAATAGCTTCAGCTTCTTTTCTCTGGAAATCGAAAGCTGTTCTAAGCGACTGGCTTCTTTACAGCCGGGAGCTAAAAGCTAGCAGCTCATTTGTACTAGGAAAAACTGAAAACCGAAAGCTGGTCTGAGATAGTTTACCACACTTAGGTGGGTTGGAATTCTGACTTTACCACTAGAGTTGAAGAAAATTACCCCCTTCTACTAAATATAAAATTCCAAACCCCATCGATCTCACCCATTCCCGACCTGCACCCTTCAAACATTCGACTCTTTTAACGCTCTCACATGTCTCTCGCGTGTTACTCCCTCCGATCACAAGTAGTTGTCGTTTTTAACATTGGTGCAGTTAAATTTTCGAAACTTTGATTGTCAATATCTTTTTAGATATTTAAATTAGATACAAAAAAATCATATGCATAGAGTTATCTCAATAAGTACTTTCATTAGATTATAATTTTATTTTGTTTTTTAAATATATTATAATAGAAATTAGTGGTCAAATCTATATTTTGGAGACCGAGTCGATATTTAAAACGATAACTATTTATGATCGGAGGGAGTATTTGACAGTTAGAAAAATAGTAGCTACAAGTTTCTACCAGTAAATCTTTTTTTTTTTTCATTCAGGCTATAGATGCCGCCAGCTCTGAACATTCTGATATGATAAACTACTTGCCACTTGCCAAACGTTCTTATCCAACAATTCCAAACCTGGTACATACCAAGGTTGTTCGGTTGGCTCCATCACCATACATCAGCGGCACTAGACTACAATACCGCGTGCAAAAAAAAATTGAAAAGGATTTTACAGCCTCCGAAGTTCTTTATTTCAAGTTGCCATCTAAGCATTCAAATTTTCACAAGTACCAATTATTAGGCAACGAAGAAGTACATTTACAAAGATAACAGAAACTTCTAACGTGAGGTGAACTTGGAGATGATGGCTGTCCTCCATGCCCTTCTAATCTATATTCTATCACGGATATGTGTTCCGAAAGTGAATATGATTCTTCCAAAAAATTTAAGTATAATCACATCCTTCATGCTAATCCATTCCAAAATCCAAATTAAAGCTATCGGAATCTGTCGCTCTGCGTTATTCGCCAGCACAACCCAACTATAACAAACTGACCATCTACTTTTGTTTTTGTTCCATAATATCCAGGAGGACTGGGTGCTGTGTAAGGTGTCCTACAAAAACCGAACAACCACTCCAATAGCAGCCTCCGACGAGGCAGGCTCGCTTTCCGGTGATCTCAGCGTGCCGCCGGCGCTGCTGCCCATGGACCCTGTCGACGCCGCCTTTGGTCGCGCGCCGACGGCCATCATCGACGGCTACTACTACGAGCAGCAAGGCTCCGGCCTCCCGGGGGCGCACCACCGGCCGGCGCCGCTGCCATTTCAGAGCTTCAGGGACCTGCTGAGCAGCATGGTGGAAGGTAGCAGCGCTCCGAAGCCGGAGTTCCCTCGGGGCTGGAGCGAGGAGGGCTACACGCAGCAGAGTGGAATGCCGCCGCAGACGTGGAGCCCATTCTGAGTTCTGAGCGATGACACAAGGCTAGGTCATACGTGTAGGGCACACCATGTCGTCAACTCGTCGTGTGCGTAGCAAGCAATTAATTGTTCCTTTTTCCTTAATTTGTTTTGGTTAGTGCGATTTCTGCCATTTGTTAGTTCTAGGGTAGTGACCCACAAATTGTAGATTGGTGAAATGGCTTGGTGTAGAAGTGACTTTTGTACCGTACGTATGATTGCTAAAGAAAAACATTTCTTCTCAAAAGTGATCTGCATTATTGGAGGGAGAGAAAAAAACAAGTCAGTAAACATACGCGGCAGTTTGCTGGGCCTAGCCTACAGCGATGATAGAGCAGCCGGGCGGACTGTGAAAACCCGAATTTTTTTTTATTTAATATTTTTTTTTATTCTTTTTTTCAAAACTATGCGTCCGAAAAAAAAAATGACAAAAATGCCCCGTTGCCGTGTATGGGCGATCGCCCATACAGGCGATAGCTCTACTGTAGTTAGTGCCGCCCGCCCGTTAATGCCGCCGCTTGTGGGGCCCCCATCGCCTCAGAGGCGATCGCCTCTGAGGCGACGGCTCCTTTATCCCCGCTCCACTCGGTCGGTAGAGAGAAGAAGCGGAGCGAGCGCCATGAGAGAAAAGAGAGGAGAAGAGAGAAGAGAAGAGGAAGAGAAGAAGAAGAGAAGGAGAAGAAAAATTTAGGTAAATTTTTGAATTTTATTGTAGAGTTAGTTTATCAATTTTTGTAGAGGTAAATGTAGGAATTTTGTTAGGTTATACAATATTTAAAATTTAATGTAGCATTTAATATTTAGGAATTGTAGTATTTAGAAATTTTAGGATTATGTATTGTTTAGAAATTTAATATAGCGATTAATATTGAAATTTAATGTAGTATGTAGTATTTACAAATTTAATTTAGTATCGTAAGTATGTGCAAATTTAATGTAGTATTCAAGTATGTAGAAATTTAATATAGTAGAAATATTAGACAATATTTGAATTTAATTTAGTAGGGTTGTGTATTAGTAATTTTGTTATGCAAATAATGTATTAGGCAATATATATACAAATGTAATGTGGTATGAATTTAATTTAGTATGGTCGTGTATTACTAATTTTATTATGTTAGTAATGTATTAGGCAATATATACAAATGTAATGTAGTAGAAATTTAATATTAGACCGTATAGTAGGCTAGTCGAATCACTTATTCATAGTCGTATTTTGTAGATTGTATTTTAGAGTAATATTTTTCCGTCGAGCGTTGCGGCATGTCGGAGAAATTGTATTTCCAAATATTTTATGGAGATGGGGAGATAGCACGGGCGGATGGGGTGGATCTATCATCATTTTCAAGAGTCGAATGCAGGGCATATGCGAGGCCGAGCGATAGGACATCTGAGGGTTTGTTGGAGTGGATGTCTCGGATGTTCGGTTTGGATGCCCGGTGTTGGTTCTTGGTCGAGCAGAGTGAGCGAAGCGCAAGACCGTTTTACGGAGAGTTGATTCTGTTAACTCGGCGTCCACATGGAGGAGTTATGTTGGTTTTGCAGTAGGCGGGTTGGCGCTCATGTTGTTAACACAGTGCTACCGGTAGCTCCATCGGTGTCGCAAGTTCGTGATGTCGGGGTGGACATTACGGCGGAGGGACATCAAATGTAGAAGGATGCGAAGAGGAAGGCGGCGAGAGCCGGAGGCGAGGAGCACGAGGTAGCGGTGACGAAGGGACCGGGGCGAGGAGACAGCGGTGGAGGCGCGAGGGGTGGCCGACGAGGGGAGGAGGTGGAGGACATTGTTGACTTGATGGAAGAGGAGGACCGTGCGGATGAGGAAGTCCACGATGGTGAGCACTCCGACGAGGAGGACAACGCCTGGGTGCCTATCCACTGGTGCGTGGACCAATTACAATTCGAAGACCTAACAATGAATGAAGGAACATTGATGCATGGGAGTATCGTGAGAACGAGGTGACGCAGGGGCCGTATATAAAGACAAGGAGGCTGTGATGGATGCGGTGAAATCTTGGGCAATGTCTCTCGCGGCAATTCGGGGTTGTGAAGTCCGGCAAGAAGGACTACGACGTGAAGTGCGTAGTTGATTCGTGCCCATGGCGGTGCATGCATACCGGGAAGTGGGCGGACTCTGGAAATGCTCCATAGTGATGGAGCATAGCTGCGAGTTGGAAGAAGCGGGCGGGGACACCATAATCTGTCGTCCACTTGGGTGGCAAATGTGTTTTATGGTCGGATCGTGGACAATCCCCATCTGCACCTCGATCTATTATCACGGCCGTGGAGGAGAGGTTTGATACAAGATTAGCTACGCAAAGGCATGGAGAGCAAAAGGACAGCTCGGAAATACGGTTCGGGGCGCACGAGGCTTGACGAGAATATTCCCCACTTGCTCGGGGCAATCGCACAAAGGAACCCGGTACATCCATCGACCTTGCGGAGTTCCTGCGGGTGGTGCGTGCGGGAAGTGGGTATTGCGGCGTGCATTCTTCGCCTGGCGCATGCATAAATGCGTTAAACGCGTCGCCGGTCCTTTGCATGGATGGCACATTCCTCACGAGGAAGTACAAGGGCGATTCTAGCTGCGATCGCGGTGGATGCCAACAACCGAGTTCTACCGGTTGCGTTGGCATTCGTGGGGAAAACACGGAGAGCTGATGCTGGTTCCTTGAAAGAGTGAAGGTGGCGATTGTTCTCGGCGGGCTCGATGTTTGTGTCATCCATGGCCGACATGTAGGGTGCTAAGAGCGATCGTGGATATGCAACAAGGGTCCGCCGTCGTGGGAGCGACAAAGTGGCGGATCGAGGAGCGGTGGTGCATGAGGCACATGGGTGCCAATTTTTCCGTCGATTCGGGAATAAGGAGCTTATGAACATGTTCAGCGCTGTGCAAACAGAACCAACGGAGGAAGTTCGACGCGCTTTGGAAGGCGTTGGGCGAACTAACGAAGAAGCAATCAATGGATCCCGGAGGTACCGCTAGTTCATCAAGGAACCCGATGGTGTACCATGAGCAAGGAGAGGACCCCACGACCTTATATGCGGCTGAAGCAGACCCCAAACCTCGGCGAGGCGGTACCAAAGGCATAAAGAGTTTCACCGATTGGATACGACATGAGCCTTTGGAGAAATGGTCCTACGACGACGAGGCGGCTCGCGTTATGGGATCATGACAACGAACACAGCGGAGATTTACAAGCCCAGGTAATGAAAGGCACGGATGCCTTCCATTGGTGGGTATAGTTGAGGGTGTCTTATTAGGGACACAGAGATATTTCATTGAGCGATACAAGACCTCCGCGGCATGTATGCCGGACAATCGATTGTCTTACTCAACTGTTGTGTCTACCTATATGTCCAAGAAAACAAGAAAGGCGCAGACACATCGGGTTACAGGAGAGTGGCGTGGAGCGGAGATACCACGTGCCTCTGCGGTGGCCGAGGTCGCAGGGTGCCCACCGGAGAGGACTTCCATCTGTGCATACTCGGCGGTGATTGCGAGTGCTCTGCCGAAACCACGCTGCTTGCACTTGCCGTGCTGCTGCGTCATTGCCGCGACCGCCGAGACGCATCAATCACGTCGTCCGTTCATCTCCCGTACTACTACAAGCGGGCGTTCTCAACACGTGGCATCATGAGGTGTACGGTGCCGAGTGGATGGATCGTTCACAACAGCCCCTCTCGGACCATCGATGGGTGCGGACATCCGAATGTTGAAGATGAAGGTCGGGCGTCGAAGGACAAGGCGCATTCGAACGATATGGGCGAGTCCGTAGCGCGTCGCAACCGCGGATAATGTAACTTTGCATGTTGTTCCCATCTTGTATTATTCAATGGATCGGTAAGTCGTAATGTACGTTGTAATGTTCGATGTAATTTTCAATGTACTAGTAAGTTGTTGTTCGCATCATGTTATTCTCCGATGTCCCGATTAGTACCTACGAGGATAATGTAATTCTCGGCGTTGTGTGCCTCGTCGAACATGTCTTTGTCTTTCGTATGTTTGCAATCGAGTTTTTTTGCTCTCCACACTTCGGTTGTATTGTTTGTTGAGTATGGTACAATTCGTTATTTCGCATTTCATTTTGTGTGCACATGTAATTCTTGATAAATCTGTTGTATTTGCTTTGTAACGAGCCACGATGGCGCGACCTTGCCTCGAGTGCTGGGCGTGACCGTCGATCGACCACCGGTCTAGGTACTCCGCAGAGGAGAACCGAGTGCTAGAGCCACCGACCTCGAGTGCCTGGGAGCGCCGCATCGACTCCCTGTTGGGTTCCACGAAGTGGCTATGACGCTTGCACTCTTTTACGTACACATACTTACTGTGAATGCAATTCTAACTACATGCGAGTTGCGGCGGTGGCTTACTTCCTCTTTGTAGGATGGTGGGTGGGATCGCCCGTTAGAGGGCAAGGAGGTGCCGCGGTTCGGGTACGACCGGTCCCTGCTGGCCACACTCGTGGACCGGTGGAGACCGGAGACGCACACGTTCCACCTTCCGTGCGGAGAGATGGCTCCGACGCTGCGGGGCGTGTCGTACCTCTTAGGCCTCCCTTATGCGGGCCCAGCGATGCGTGCCGCACGACGCCTCAAATCACGTGGCACGCCGAGTTGTCGCGCGTTTCGTCGAGTGCGGCGGCACCCCGGCGACCCTACCGGCCCCTTAGGGAGGCCGGCGCCACGGACCGACGAAGGCGTGGTCGCGCCGATTCCACGGTGAGTACCTCTTTCTTTGAGAATTAAAATAGAAGCGCCAAGTTGCTGATAATGTTTGTTGCGAACGCTGCAGGCTGACCTTCTCCACCCGCACGCGGAGGAGGCGGACGTGGCCCGCCACTTGGAGGCATCCCTCCTGTTGTTGCTCGGTTGGGTGATGTTCCCGTCCTCCCACGGGAACACGGTGGACCGTCACCTGATCGAGTACGCCCAGCACATCGCCGACACCCCGGTGGATGAGGTAACACACTCAGTTCAATCTCGTCTCAGCGAGCACGTCTAACTCCCCTTGTAAGCGGTGATGCGGTGGTCGTGGGCCTCGGTGTGCTTGCGGCGACGTCTGAGGTCTGCGGCGACGCCGTCTCTCAGCGAAGCACGACGCGACGATGTCGAGTTGCGTCCTACTCCTCCGTTGTGGTCTTGGGGCGCTTCTCCGTCGGCGGGCTGTTGTTGACACGACACCGTACCACGAGGAGCTTTACGGAGGCGACCGGTGGGTGGCCCACCATGGGCCACTCTGGGTCCGACGGCGAGTCGCTCCTCGTATCTTTTCCCCACTAACGCACTTGAATAACCTTCGCCATTTCTTATTTCCTCGCGGCGGAGGTTCGCGCACCTCTGGTGAGAGGTCCTATCGGGAGTTCGTTCGGGAGTTCGACCGCCTCCACAGCGAGGGCGTGCGGTGGGCGCCATACACGCGCAGACGACGTCACGCCCGAGCACCTCACGGGTCTCCGTGCTTTGCACGCGAGATGAGGCCTTTGGCTCACCCGTAAGGTGCTCGTCTTTGACCTTTGTGTCGAGGAGTACTCCCGCGACCGAGTCTTTGCGGCGATTCGGCTGTTCGATCCTTTCCTTTGCCGCCTCGTCACGTTGTCGCACGTGGCGCTCACAGTACTTGCCACGATCCTACTACTCCGCATCTTTGCGAAATTAATGTCTTTGCGACTTACTGTTTTTGCATTGCGGGATGACCGGATGGGTGCTGCGGTGGGCTCTCGATTCGCGACCGTATGCGGCCATGGGCCTGCGGTGGGACGCCCGACTCGGCGAGAGGTCACCGAGACCCGGCCGACGACCATGACATGTACGATCGATTACATGGAGTGGTTCGCCCCAGACTTCGCCTCGGTGGGGTACACACCGACCGACGTCGCCGGCGAGCATCGATAGCGGACACGTACCCTTCACAGATGTCCCGGAGGACAACGCCTCGGTAAGTGTCTGTCGAACCTACATGGGCACGTCTTTTTCATGTAACTTACGTAATGCCAACGGCGTTACATGCGGACTCGGCTCTTGGCGGAGATTGAGGTGGAGGCGTGTCCATGTTGGCGCGCCTAGAGGGGGCATACTGGTGACCACCGCCGAGTCCGAGACGGCTTGGGGTCGGGTCCTCGCTTCTGATGGCGGTTGGCTCGCAGCCACTGCCGAGGGCGCGAGACGTCGCGGACGCAGACACCACGTCACTTCGCCCCAAAGCACCTCGCCTACCCACCCGGTGCCCGTCACGCCCCACGCGCGGTGCGGGGGGGCGGTGGTGACGAGGCTCCTTCCGCGTCTCGCCCTACCCGTCGGTTCCTCGCTACGCTCCCACGCAGCAGCGGTGGGGGCGATGGGTGGGAGGCTCCTTCGCGTCTCGCCCTACCCAGCCGGTTCCTCGCTACGTTCCCACGCGGCAGTGAGAGCGGCGAGGCTGCATGAGGCTCCTCCTCGTCCGCGCCCCAGGACCCGTGGTGGTTTCGACGAGCCTTCGGCGACGAGTTCGACACGGAGGAGTACCTTTCGGCCGACTACCTCGACCCTCTCGGCTCTCGGGTGCCGCCACAGACTTGGCCTCGCCGCCGCCGCAAGACTACTCTACGCTGCGCGCAGGCGGCCTAGGAGGGACGTCCGTCGCCGTCGCCACTCACCTACCCCACGGGCCGATTAGGAAGCGTGGCGTGATTGACTTGTTATGCGGATGTATTTTTAATGGCTTTACGTTCAAGACACATTGTATAACTCGAGTTAGTAACATGACAGCGTTATCACTATAAATTGTTCAAATCATTTATGCATTGCTTGCCTATGCCACACGACGTGACAACACACCAACGTTTGGTGCACCTATCGCCTCTAGTAGGGCGATCGCCCTAATGTGAGGCGATCGCTTACATGGGGCAATCGCCCAAATATGAGGCGATCGCCCCATACCCGGCGATATCGCCCTTTATAACATTCGTTCTCACAAGCGGTCTCGCAAAGAACAGTGGGAGAAAGAATAGAGGGTGAGCATCAATCGAAAATGCCGAGGCGTGCAAGTGCAAAGGGTAAGGGAAGGCAAAGGAAGAAGCGAGTGCATGCCGCGAATTTAGCGTACCAAGATCTCTTCCTACCTCGTGGAGTATGGCGCCCATGTGTATGTGCGGAGATCTTTGCGGGCTTGTCCGCTCTTGGGAAATTTCAACTTGGAAGAGGAGGTATTGGAAGTGCCGAACTTCGCCTTCGATCCGCGGAGAAGAGCTGAAGGATCGCCGCATGGTAACAATCGTGCGGGGTTACATAATATTTGTGAATGAAACTTTGCTAATTTACGTTTCATGCGATCACCTCCGCCATTGTGTGAATTTGAGCGATGGTTTGATACGGAGATCAACCCCGAGGACCAACGGCTTCTTGACCAAGCCAACCGGCAGGATGAGTTCACGCGGCGGTTTCAAGAACATTGCGATGCCGCACGCGAGGAGGCATGTAGGAAGGAAGCGGAGGAGAAGGAGGCGAGAGAGAGAGAGAAGCGAGAGAGGCGCGACGTGCGGAGAAGCCCACGGAGGCATGGGCGAATGGGAAGTGGCCTCGAAGCACTCAATAGACGTCTGGTGTTAACTTTGGTTTTCCTTGTTCGTGGTACTCCTTTTAGTTTTAAGTCGTAATAAGCAGTGCGGCCCAACCTTCAAGAGTATGCTCCTTTGTCAGGAGGGCTAGTATGTGTCCCTCTTGCTCAGTGTCCCAAATGATGTTATTTTCTCCATCGAGATAGGTTATAGCATTTTGATTCGTCATATCGATTTCATCGAGTTTTACCATCGTTTGCGAAAGATACGGCAATTTTCATGTTTTACTGATTGCATGTTAGGACAACAATAAAATAGTGCGACCTAAAGTGACATCTAAATATTTTTACATAATTGTGACCTATGCAAGCCCAAGAATGCAACAAAGCTGATTCTGTCAAGTTTTGAGGTCGTTCGATATTATTCTAACTGCTTGAACAATGATTGTTATAAAGGGTTTAAACTAGCCATCTTTTATTCAAAATGCAATCATATTTAGATATTTTTGCAAAAATGAAGTGCATAAGGTTGTAGTAACTTATTCTATTTATTTCATGAATTATGGATCAACACACATTATAATTCCTTCACAATCCACGATTAGAGCCTAGCATTCGAACTCAAATAAAAAAATTCTGCAAACAACACATGGATTTTTATTTTACACTCTAATTCTTCATTCCAAAATTTAAATTTAGAAACAAGTTTCATTTAATTTGGACACTCTAACAAAAGTTACGGGTTTATATTAAAAAGCATATAGTAATTACAAAACAAAACTAAAAAAAACTCCTGGTCGGTCCTGTCGCCTCAGAGGCGATCGCCTCTGAGAGGCGATGGGGGGCCTGGCATGGCGCTGCTAACTGAGGCGTTAACGGTGGCGGGGCTATCGCGCGTGTATGAAGCGATCGCCCATACACGAAGCGACGAGGGCATTTTGTCATTTTTTCATTCGGACGCATAGTTTTGAAAAAAAGAATAAAAATAAATATTAAATAAAAAAAAATTCGTGAAAACCCATGGCCCACGCAGCCCGCAGCCCGCAGCCCGGCACCACACCAAATCATCAGTAAGTACACTACTCACAGTCTGAGTGCTCCCTCCACTTGCCCAGTTTTTGTAGCACAAATCTGACTCCGGGACGGCACGCGCGCGCGACCTCCTGCTGGGCTATACGTCTCTCCGTCCAAGGCCCAGCCCGTTCATTAGTTTGATACTGATTTTTATTTATTTTTACAACCGACTTAGGGAATGTACGTGGTATAGAAGACCGTTGTCTATAATATATCTCTATGTCATTTTATAGGCAGGGTTAATGATAAGTCGTTCAATGGAGTGTCTATATAATTGTATGTAATAGCCTCATACAATTAATATATTATCTATACACAACTTAGGGCATGTACGGTGGTGTGAACGACAATTATCTGTAATATATCTCTATATCATCTATAGACATAATTAATAATAAATCGTTCAATGGAGTGTCTATATAATCATATGTAATAGCCTCATATAATTAATATATTATCTATACACAACTTAGGACATGTATGGTGGTGTGGACGACGATGGACTATAATATATCTCTATACCATGTATTGACAGAATTAATGATAAATCATTCAAAAGAGTGTCTATATAATCATATGTAATAGCCTCAAACAATTAATATATTGTCTATACACAACTCAGAGCATGTACGGTGATGTGAACGGCAATTGTCTATAATATATCTCTATATCATCTATAGACAGAATTAATGATAAATCTATAATGAATTGTCTATATAATCGTATGTAATAGCCTCATACAATTAATATATTGTATACACAACTCAGGGCATGTACGGTGGTGTGGACGGCGGTTGTCTATAATACATCTTTATATCATCGATAGACAAAATTAATGATAAATCGTATAATGAAGTATCTATATAATTATATGTAATAGCCTCGTACAATTAATATATTGTCTATACTAACAGTAGACATTATTTTTCTATTTTTTGTTATCTCTTTTTCACATCACCCTAAACCCTAAGGTAATACATTTACATAGAGATAATATGTATCATTTCTTTGTGTCCTTACTCCTTAGTCCCAAAGGGTTCTTACAATGAGGCCCTCAACGTCGCATGGTATTCTTATTCGTCACCGCCACTTCCTTCCTCTCTCCCTCCGCCACTCGTTCGGGGCGCCGGGGCCAGCGTTCTCGACATTGACTTCTAGGGCTCGCTCTCCCTCGTCATTGTCTACGGTATCTGAGGAAAGGCAAGCTCCTCCTCCACCATCTACTGGTTTCGCGTTGATTTGGAGGTCACCAGTCTCCGGCTCGAGCGCTCAGCCGGCTCGGCGCAGATTAGGGTTTAGTCGGAGCTCCATCATTTATACTTGTTGGTGTGTAGTAGTGATGCGCTGTTCCATCTGCTTTGATCGACCGGGGATCTGTAATTTTCTAGGGGGTGAAGCGGGCTGCTGCTCGGTGGTGAATTTGGATTGTTGGTGATGGGGGCGACCGACGACGCAAGGGATGCGGTGGCGGTGGATATGTAGGTGGACGGTAGTGAGAGACACCAGGGCAAGGATTGGAGGGAGAGGCGCATGAGGGAGGAGATGGATCACCATGGTAGTGGGAGGAGGGATAGGGATAGGGACTTAGGGAGAGTGGGAGAGAGAAGGATAATGACGAGAGGAGGAGGGAGAAGGATGATAGCAAGCATAGGGATAGGGATAGGGAGACGGAAAGAGACAAGGACAGGGGTAGCATGCACAAAGAGAAGGAGTTGATGCGTGATCGTGGTCGTGACCGTGATCGAGGGAAGGATCGGGAGAGGGAACCCAGGTGGGAATGGGGTAAGAAAGGGAACGGAGGGATAGGGACAAGGAGAGGAACCGCAATAGAGACAAGAACAAGGAGAAGGGGAGGGAGGATAGAGAGTGGAAGAAGTTGAGGGGGAAGATGATGCATATTTGTCTAAGGGCGATGAGGGGGATCAGAAGAAGGGAGTTGATCGCCCCGGGGAGTCCGAGCAGGCCTCCACATCTGAGCTCAGGGAACACATTGCGATGAATGCCCTTGAGTACTTGTTTTAATGTTCACTTGATAAGCCTTTTTTCAGTCCATATGTATGTTTTGCATGTTGTGTAACGAAATTCCAATGTGCCCTAATTCAGAATAATGTAGGAAATAGCAACTCCATAGCAGTTGTGTGACTCAAACATGTTTTATTGGTGCAGTCTTCCTGCTACTTCCTTTTGATGCTCCTTAAATCTCTACTAGTGCATTTTAGGTTAAACTGAGGCCTGTCTTTGTGCTAACTTTGCATATCAAGATTGTCTTTTTGTACAATTTTATTCCTGTCTGGTTTCATCATAAGTTGGGCTAAGCTCTGGCTGATGGAATTTTCGTTTCCAGCACATCTGATGTGGATATGAAAAGCATTTTGGGTTCAATCAATCTAGTTTTTATGTAAGCATCATATGACTGCACAATGTTGAAGCTGTGCGAAGACACTCAGATTAGAATAATTTGGCTAGGATGATCTACTAAGGTAGAAGTTGCCAATAGAGCAACCTTTACAGTTTACACCAAAGAACCCTTGGTCCAGCTTTATTAGATACCTCGAGAAGTTTACAAAGTTCAAGAAGTATCTTATAAAGTTTTAAGCAACATAAATACAGAGACCCATGATTTGAAAGCGATCTTTGTGGCATTAAATCCATGAACTGCTCAGTGTAATCAGCGAATGTTGTCTTTGGTATCTATTTATAGCTTTGGATATGTGACCTGCATTCTGATTAACTGCTGTTCTGTAGCATTGTTTACTATTGCTCAATAATTATTCATTTGTGCTGCCCAATAATATATGTGCTAGTTTTGTTCAATAAAAGCAGTATTGGTTGGGTTGTATTACAAATTAAAGTCAAATATACCAAAATTTGCACTTTCATATTTCTCATCTTCGTTCAGTGCTTGTTTGTGAAACTTCCTGTGCTCTGATATTTCTGTACTGTTCTCTTTTAATGTTACCTCTTCATTATTTTACTCGATCATCGATTGTTGATTAACATGCTAGAGTTTTACCATTTTTTCTCACTGTCATATGCTGTAGTTAAACAATTGAGGATGCAAAAAATCTCTAAATCAGGTTATTTCCTTTAGGGCGAAGGAAGAAAGACTGAAGGATAAAAAGGAAGGAGGAATTCTGGATAATGATGATGATGCTTCTGAGATATTATCGTGGGTGGGCAAGAGTCGTAAACTCGAGGAAAAAAGGCAAGCTGAAAAAGAGAAAGCATTATGTCTTGCACGAGGATTGGAGGAACTGGTGATATTTAGTGATTAATTGGTTTTGGATATATTGTCAAGTGTGGTACGTGTGCTTTACTAACCTTCATATGTTGGAAACTTCAGGATTATATCTTAGCAGACAACGGTGATGACGACGATGAGGAGGAAGATAAACAACAGGGAGGTAGTCATCTACAAAATCCTTTTACTCAGCAAGAATTTTTTTACGGCAACCACTATTAGCTACTACATTTCTTTCGTTGTAATACATTATTTGAGTTATAGTATTCTGTCAATAGCAATTAGAGTAACATGTTTCACTCTTTTGTTCCGTTTTCTTTTTGGAAAAAAAAACAGACCACTTATCTGGAGTAAAGGTTCTTCATGGCCTTGATGAAGTCATAGAAGGCAGAGCAGTTGTCATGATTCTCAAAGATCAGAGTATTCTGGCTGATGGGGATATCAATGAAGGTAATGTGGTTTGTTTGTTTGTTTGTTTTACTCATTTGTTCCCTCTCTGACTATTTTCTAATTTCAGCAAAAATAATTTGTAGAGGCCGATATGCTTGAGAACATCGAGATTGATGAGCAAAAGCTTAGGATGCAAAAAAAGAAAGGAACATATTGAGTTGCATGCACCAGCCAATTCAATATGATAATTTAGGCAACATTGATTAGCTTTCTTTGTTATTGTATACCTCTAAATATATATATTTTAGATACCACCTTTTCCCCCTCAATATGATAATTCTTGCTCATTCAGCGTTTTTTCCTGCATTTATTTGACCTCTGGAAGAATAGATGTCACAGAATGATGATGTTTATCCTAACCTATTGTATGTTTTTTTTTTCAGACGACTCCTAAGGAATCATCTCATGACCTATCACACAAATTCCATGGCAAGGGACCAGGTAAAATGAAGCAGGAAAAACGCCAGAAGAAGTACCAGGATGAGTTGAAAGCCAAGCTAATGAAATCCTCTGACACGCCATTAATGTCCGCAGAAAAGATGAGGGAGGCTCAAGCTCGCAGCCAAACACCATACCTAGTTTTAAGCGGCAATGCAAAATGAGGGTATGTTCACAACATACTTCTAACTTCCATAGTTAATGTGTTTTAGTTCTCTTGTTTATGCTACGTACTATGCTTTCTTAATTATTTTGACATCCTCAAATGCCTTCATGAAAACTCCACAAAACTAACTCTCTGGATCTCTAGGTATTATGGCACTGGATTGTTTCTTTCACGAAATTTTCCTTTTGTTTGTTTAAATTACGAGCACAGTTAATTAATGTATGTTTGGTCATTATTAACGCCGGCTTTTATACTAGCGTACCTAGAGCAAACCCATTTTGGGGCGCTAACACTACAGCACGTAAGCTCCCAATGCAGACCATTGGATAAGGTTTGGGTGATTGCAATTTAGATTTTGGAGGTACTTGAAGGCCACACGGATAGATTAATTTTTTTTCCATAACTCCCTCTGATTGAGAAATCATATCTGAGGGGGGATCCCAAGTCACTTGATCGAACTGAACCACCTATTGTCTCATCCAATGGCTCACATGGAAGATTACACGTTACCAATCAGAGATGTGTTAGCCGTTCCCCTTCAATGTTCTTTGAGTAATCTTTTTTTTTCCCAGTAAATTTCTTATAATTTTCCTGATGAGGTGGCTAATCTAGTCTTTGTACGTGATTTTAGTCCAACAGGTGACGCCAGTGGCTTTGCTACCGTGGAGAAAGAGCATCCTGGGAGTCTGACGCCCATGCTTAGGGACAAAAAGGTTGGCTGTGATATTCCTTGTTCTATCCTGTAATTACTTTATTGGACGATGGGTAATGCCTGATACAGATATAGCTTGCCATATCTAGTAGTAACCTGTTACTGACCAGTTGTTTGGCAGGTCGAGCTCTATCTGGGTATCAAACGAGTCGCCCAGCCTGGAAACCTGCCTCCGCCACCTCCAAAGAAGCCGAAGGACCGACCTGCAGTGGAGTTAACTGTGAGTAGCAATCAGTAGTAGCTTTTTAGGGCATCTGCTGCTCTTCAGGCTTGGAGCAGATTTCGAGTCACCGACAGGGACGACAGCGCCAGATACCAACGCCACATGCACAAGCCTTAAAAGCGCTGAAACGTTATGAGCCTATAAGTTTTCATTCCAAGCTGATTATGATAACGATCTGACACAAGTGATGGGATTTTTGTAATCTAACTGCACTTGTCCATGCACGCTCTACCAAATGCAGAGGTTTTGAACAACATAAGTGATCTAAATGTTGTTTCTCTACCACATTACTTGTGTTTAATCTGGAGTTATGATAACTGACAGTTTGATTTTGGACAGCTTTTAAGTGTCTGCATCAAGGTTGACAAACATCGGTGGTACTAGTAAGTACCCAATGACTAAAACTTAAAGTAGAAGCATATAGCAAGTAGCGTGAGATTGGTAGATCCGTGGAGTTGAGATGTGTGGAAATGTATAACCCTTACTGTTGCCCTCTAGAATCCAGCAAGGCACCTAACAGACAAAGGTATGTGCGCCTCCTGCACAAAAGTAAACCGACCGCTACATTCTTCCTGCTTGAAATCTGGGTTAGCTTTTTTTTTATGGGAATATTACTTTCACCACAAATTGAGAGACCTCCACTCTGAACCTATATGGCACTGTGCGGATATTGGTTCAATGTACATCAACAGCCAACAGCACACGGTAAAAACATGCAACAGCGGCTAGTTATGTCGGCTTAATGGTACTGACCAAACGCCGAATCTTGCTGCTAGATCAGGGGCTTCTAACGCGGATCTACAGACCTCTCTTTTTCTTTCTTCTCTACAGCGCAGGCATTATAATATCGCACGGTGGTCGTTGGGGATCTAACGCGGATCTACAGGCGAATCTGAAAGCTCAAGCCCCAATTTATAAAAGTTTATACATGTTGGTTGCGTCCAGCACAAAAGGCACCCCATTATTCCATTCTACTCGAAAGAAAAAAAGGAACGCCCTCCCTGTTAACGGTTTCAGTTGTTGGGAAGGCATCATCTGCGCTGCACGTAGATAAGGTAAGATGCCATTATCTTAGGCTCCTAGCATGTCAATTGTCAAGTAGGCGCGCCATTTATTCGAGGCGAGCCGACGCTTTTGCGCTGTGTTGGGGTTCATGTGGCAAAACGGGCGTCGCAAATTGCAGAGACAAATGGAGGGACGGAGAGAGAGGATGAAAAGGCTAGGGGGACCCTAGAGGTAGAGATGGGGCCGTGAATAATTAAACACGACCTGCCACTGCCAACGCTCACATGGGATGGATTAACATGGAACCACCGCCACCCGCGCACCTACACGAGTTAAGGCGACGCCACCACCTTCCGCTTCCCGTTTCTCGCTTGCTTTGCCGCTTTGCTTGCTTCAATTCACCTCGCTTGTCTGCTCCGATCCGACTCGTGCCAAAGCCTCTCTCTCTCTCTCTCTCTCTCTCTCTCATGCACGCTTTCACACTGTTTTACCAATTGCTAGTCAAACATGTATCATGCACGCTTTCACACTGTTTTACCACGTTGCCAGTCAAACATTTCTCATTGATGCTCAACTCATTGTTTTTTATAATACTCGGAGTCTCGTCACTTCATCCCTTCCGGTTATCGCCAACCCGTATCCATTTTCTATCGAGGGAATGCTATGAGCATGACATATTTGTTATACACAATATTATGTATAAACCTATTGAATCTCTTATGGACCAATGCGAAAGCTAGAATAAAGGAGATGCGCAGATGAGTTTTATAGAGAGAAAGATTTTGTTTGAATAATATGAAAGGCACTTTTCCTTTTTGAGAGAGAGAAGAGGGCATGCTAGTCCATTTGTTAATGGATCGTACTGGCTTCTAAAAGCCCCGGCCAAATTGTTCTCTTTGCACAATGTTATATATATATATATATCTTTTATTTAAACGTAATTATAAATCTAGCTTTTTTTTCTTAACCTCAGAAGGAGCAGAAACGACACATGTCATACGTATCGGAGCTGCTGCTCTCGAGAAATGGCTGAATTTACGATTTCTTTCGCACAGAGATCATACTTGCAAAAAAAGAGGGGGGGAAAAACAAAACAAAAGCTTCCTTTCTTCGCCCTGAAAACTGGGGGATACCTACACTGGGAAGGAAACGAGCCAAAAGACGGCCATTGCGGGTGGGGGCCCACGGTCACGGCCAACGGAAGAAAAAGGGAGGCAGCTCGGTTGGTGGATCTATCAGGAACAGGGGAGGAGGGGGCGGTGGGCCCCACCACCACCACCAGCGCTGTCACCGCCACCAACACGATCAAGACAAGCGACTAGTAGCTAATTAGCCAAGCATGCATGCATGCATGTGAGGATCACGTGATGGAACAATCCCATTCCATTTGGACGCACCCTTGCTTTTTTCCACTTGCGGCAGGTTAGTACTGCTACAGTACTACCCCATTGTAAAGCTAGCACTAATTAACACGCCTAGCGCGCTTTGTACTGCAAAGGGACGAGGGGAGGTGAGGCTCAGAGGGTTAATCCGAACCCAAGGACATGCTGTTTAAAGAGATTAGGCACCTAATATTTTTTGTTATTAGTACAGTCCGCTTGTTCTCACAGTTTTAACTGCTCTGCCTCAACTCAATGCAATGCAACTCTAGCCAAAGCTCAGGTTCCAACTAAGAGTATGGTTGTAGGACACAGTAGGTACGTACGTGTATTTCAGCAATCCTTGAAAAATAAGTATAGTAGTACAAGTTCCAACTCCGTAATTATCGGTTACTCCCTCCTCCTCTGGTCACAAATAGTTATTGTCTTGGACATCGATACAGTCTCTAAAACACATCTTTGATCATTAATTTTTATTATAATATATTATAAAACCTAATAAAATTATAATACAAAATCTACCCATATGATTTTTATGTATCCAATTTAAAATATTTAAAATATATTAATATTCAAAATTTCAAAAGTTTAACTATATCTATATCCAAAACAACAACTATTTATGACGAGAAGTATTACCCGTCAAGTACACGTGAGGAGCCTTAAATCATCATTACGACACAACACATGGCAGTACCGTGCATGGTAGTAGTAGTACTGGCAGTAGTATTTGTGTATCTGTCTTCTAGATGATTGGATTTCTCTGCATCTCGCAAGCCCTACATGGACACGTACCGATGAAGTTTCCTCCTCACAACTGAATATTAAAGCTAGGCCTGGCTTTACTGAACGTGTGTGAAGATGAGAAGAGAAGAGGAGGATGAAAAAGCTAGTGCGACTGTTGCCAGCAACAGGAGCAATGTGCCGCCCTGTTTGTTGGCTGGGGCTGGCGATGAGGAGCCAGCCGGCAGGCCGGTTTGTGCTAGCTAGCCTCCCTCCCCCATTAGTGGCAGCTAGATCTGCACGTTTCCTCGCAGCAGTTGTACGAGCGTTTCTTGGGCCATCTCGTCTTGCCTGTCCCGGTTGCGGTAGCAGATCGCCTTTGCCTACCATGGCGATGAGATGTTTCCGGGGTCGTTTGGTTCGCGTCCTCGCCACTAGATGATCATCACTAGTCTTATCTCACGAAAAAAGAAAAGAAAATGATCACGAGTCATGTACAGCACTAGTAAAATGGTTCCCAGGATAGGAATTCTGTCGAAAATAGTTTTATTTCTGTAAAAAAAAATATAAAGAACCACGTGTCTATGAATTGTTTGTTTTATGATTTTATTTATAAACTGCTGCTAACGACTGTGCCTCGTTGACGAAGTGCAGTTTAGATGGATCAGTTTATACAGCGCTGTGTGTGAATTCTCATTGACATGAATGATCTGGGTTAATATGGATGTAACGGATCAAATTCTTTTTTTTTTCTTTTCCTTCTCCCTCTTTTACTAAAGATCATCATGCCTGACAGACATCATGGAAACGCACTAGCTTACCAAAAAGTTCAGAAAAGCCGGAGGGTCAAACGCAGCAGCTGTAACTTTTCCCCGGGGGGGTCAAACACTCAAACGTGACCGCTTAATAAAAAATTGCCGGAACAGTTTGCATTGCCACTTTTAAACCCCCATCAACGACTGATTGGCCAGCGATTAGCAAGTGCGATTAGGGAGTGTGATTAGCGTGTAACTTTCCAGTTTGCTGGTGAGGTGAATTGACCCCCTCGACAAGACTGCAATCCTTATCCACATCTGACAGACTGGCACCTGATTAAACAAATGCCATGAAAATAAAATACATAGGTCAGTTGCTGAAGTACTGCTTCTCTCGCTAATAAAATACAATTTTTTTCTACAGCTCCAAGTAAAATACTCTACCGCATCTCCCTACAGTCGGTTTTATTAATTTTGATTGGATTTCATTTATAGCATACCTCTAACGAGTAGTTTATTTAGAACAAGAGGATTGATCGTTGTTGCGTGGTTGTTGTTTTTAAAACAATGTAGAGCACTACTATTGCCTTGTCCAATATTTCTCTGAAAATAACTGTGGATGATGCATTGTCTTTATCGTATCCGTCACATTTCATCCAATAGTAGTACATTATTTTCTCTCAGCACTCGACAGAAAATAAATCATAAACAATTAAGGATAATGCACTGTCCTTTCTCATCTCTGTCGCGTTTCAACGTGCGCAATTTGGTCGTGCATGGCCCTACATGGAGTAGCTTTCGGTCGTCACCTCTTTCAAAGATTCTTTTCCACCTCCTCGCCCTGAATCCGAGAGAAGAAAAGAATGTACACTGTGAAAAACACATTCCACTTAAACAAAAAGGAAAAGGCAGAAGAAAAAACACACAGAGAGAGAACAAAGTACAGCCCTGCAATATGAGAATGTACACTGTAAAAAAACATTCCATTATAACAAAAAGTAAAGGCAGAAAAAAGAGAGAACAAAGTACAGCCCTGCAATATGTTCAGCTGTGTTTGTGTGCGTTCGTGCGTGCATGTTCATGTCCTCATTCTTCATCTATTTAAAGATTTTATTTATTTTTATAGTCTCAGCCTTGTTTTTCTTAAGGAAATAGTTGCATTTTACTCTTGAGTTATGGACTAAGAAACTCAGTAAATATGACACAAAAAACATGCCTGATGGAGTGTTATACATTCTTTTTTTTGAACAATGTGTCGTGCAACTGTACAAGGCAGCAGCCCCCCAATAGGAAGGGGAAGATTTTAAATAGTGTGTAATTTCGAGATAACAGTAGGATTAAGTCATGGTAACCGAGGCAGTAAAAGTAAAAAAAGAGCGGGAGTGAAAAAAAAAGCTGGCAATTAATCCATTTGGCACTTCAACACCCCTCGCTTAAGCTGTTAAGCACATGGGCATATATATATATACACGATTCCCCCCAACCCTCCAAAACTCGCTCCCATGGCCTCCCCGTCTCACTGACGGTGGTCCCCACCGCCTGACGCTCGTCGGCGACCCCTGTCCCCCAACTCCGGCGAAGAGATCCGGCCGTCTCCGGTGAGCTCCCCTCCTCGTCGTGCTCTCGCCGCTCCTCCCTGTCGCGACGTGCTCCAAGCAATTGGTCGGGCTGGCTTGTTTGGGTGCCGCTCCGCATAACCGCTTTTCTTGTGGTCCATGCTCGCAGGTTTCTTTGAGCCGCTCGTCCCTGGCGCCGGGATGGAGGCGACCGGCGCGCGCCCGTGGCCGGGATCTCGCCGTCGGCTTGTCTCGGTGAGGTGAGGGCTTCGTTCAATTGTCTCGTGTTCATACCCTGCGTTTGCGTTGGAAAGGAGGGAGGGATCTTTTCTTTACTCCTTTTTTGGGGACTTTATGAACTGAAGTCATGACTCACCAGGTGTCATTATGTCAAAAAAAAAACTTAATTCTGTTTTGTGGAGGGAGGTAGTGATTGGTGAATTGGTTGCGGAAAGGTCTTTATCTTCTTTTCTGATATAAGGATGTGAGGTGGTTCGGAGCAAGAAAATGTGTGATTTTTAGAGCGTTTTCTGGCTTGAGCAGCCACCGGATGTGGGGTTTTTTTTTTTTTGCTTGTGCATGAATTGGTTTACGGTGAGAACAGCGAGCTATTTTAGCCAGCATTCTGTAAATCTAGGATTACTTTCTAGTTTGCTGACTATTCTTTTAGTGAAGCTAATAATTAGTTTCTGTGTTGTGTGTGAATCTGTTATAAATCGGGCAGATAACTTTGAGATGATTTTTTTTTGGTCTTGAATCCAGAACTGACAGATAATATTGATGTGCTAGTAAATGGTTTGCTCTGTCGATTTTGTTGTGTAACTTGTTTAGGATTTGAGGGTTTTTTTAACTTCTATGTACGTTAAGGGGATGTTAGCAATGTCTTGGATATTTATTTCTTGAAGCAAATGCTTTCAATAAAGGAAAAAAATAGAGTGGCTTAGTTGTAGAAACGAGTCATCATGGGCTTTTTGTTGTGGAGCTCGATTGAGGCGCTTGATCGTTTGCCTATCCAAGTTAGAGAAACAAACCATGCAGCCGTTTTCTTGTTCGCACCAACAACCAAACAAGGTTACTAAAGGAAGAGATACAATCTTTTATCTTTTTGTGCTGCAGTTTATTTGTTTACTCGATTCTGGATGCAGCCGAAAACTTGTCTTCCACTGAAATAAACTCTGGAGATATTTTTAGAGCAAGAAATACATTATAAAGATGAATGTTTCTGTATGAATCTGATGTTTAACTGTGTACTGGTTACAGTGGTAATTGGTAAAAGTATCTATTGTTTACTCTGTTTTTGACCCAGAATATTTGTCAGACATTTCAAATAACGTTGTTCTCATCTTGATCTTTATGTCAATATCTTTTCCAGAGGTGGTCTGTGAACATTCCAACTTTATGTCCACGGGTTCATGTCATAAGTCGGAGAAAACGATGGAAGATTTACAAGATTGCAACACCAAAAGCCTTGTTGCTGTTCCTGGTTCTGTGGTTCTACACCTCTTTAGGCTGTTTGGTCAGCAGGATAATTCCTGGCAGAAGTACACATTAGCTTACTTCCTTTTGGTCAGGAATGAGTACTTCTCAAGGGAGTCAAGGAATCACTTAGATGTGAATGAGCATCATGTTCACTGCTGTGATAATTCAGAGTTAGATGTGGATGTGTCATGCCCTACAAATTTGGGCAGTAAAGAACTGGAACTAAAGAAGCAGAAGCCTGTTGTTAAGACTCAGTCAAGAGGTGATTCTAGTGCCAACGGATCAAATGATTGTTTCTTTCCAGGCCTTCATGATGACCTGGCTCAAGACTGCCTAGCTTGGACAAGTAGATCAGACTACCCGTCACTCTCTTGTCTGAACAAAAAGTTCAATTTGTTAATTAACAGTGGATATCTGTATAAACTGCGAAGGAAATATGGCATTGTTGAGCATTGGGTTTATCTGGCTTGTAGCTTGATGCCCTGGGAAGCATTTGATCCTTTGCGAAAGCGATGGATGAGGCTCCCAAGAATGCCATGCGATGAGTGCTTCTCCTGTGCAGACAAGGAATCGCTTGCCGTTGGGACACAACTTCTTGTCTTTGGCCGAGAATATACAGGTCTTGCTATTTGGGTGTACAATTTAGTGGCACGTGATTGGTCCCGATGCACTCCAATGAATCTACCTCGCTGTCTCTTTGCTTCGGGAAGCTATGGTGAGATTGCCATTGTTGCTGGTGGGTGTGATAAGAACGGCGAGGTGCTGAAATGTGCTGAGCTGTACAATTCAGAGACTGGCCATTGGGAGACTTTACCAGACATGAACTTACCCAGGAGGCTCTCATCAGGTTTCTTCATGGATGGGAAGTTTTATGTCATTGGGGGTGTGTCAAGTCAGAGGGATTCTTTGACGTGTGGAGAGGAATACAATATTGAAACAAGAGCATGGAGAAGAATACATGATATGTACCCTGGAGGAACCAGTGCCTCTCAGTCACCTCCTCTTGTTGCCGTTGTGAATAACCAGCTCTATGCTGCTGACCAGTCAACCAACGTGGTTAAGAAGTACGACAAAGCAAATAACACCTGGAACATAGTGAAGCCATTGCCTGTCAGAGCTGACTCTTCCAATGGCTGGGGCCTAGCTTTCAAGGCATGTGGTGATAGATTGCTGGTCATTGGTGGCCATAGAGTAGCCCGTGGCGAAGTAATATTGCTGCATTCTTGGTGCCCTGAAGATGGGGATGGTGGTGGTGACTGGGAGGTGCTCTCGGTGAAGGAGCGCGCCGGCGTGTTCGTTTACAACTGCGCAATAATGGGGTGCTGAATTACCTTTGTTTCAGTGTATGCCGGTCGTTTAGCAAATCACCCAATTCTTGCTGTCGTTTAGCTACCCTTATAATGACTTGTAATTCAGAAATGACACCCGCTTTTCGTGGAGCTCTCGATTAAATGTTTGGTAGAGAGCATAGAGCATTCAGTTCAGTTTACCTGGAACTTCTTTTTCTTTTTTAACTCTCTTCCAAATTCGTTGTTATTGTCTAGTATGAAATTTATGCAGTATTCTTTATTCATCATCCTTGCTGAAGAGTGTGCCTATCTATTGTGCTGAGTTTAATCGCATTTCGCAATTTCCTGATTCATGCCTCTACTTTGCCTGTTCGATATGTAATACAGCACTCAATTGTGTTTACCTGGAACTACTTTTCCAAAATTTGATTTGCTTGTCTTGTATGAAATTTATGCAGCATCCTTTGTTCATCATCCGTGCTGGAGAGTATGTATATCCATTGTGCTGAGTTTAATCACATTTCACAATTTCCTGATTTCATGTCCGCACTGTGCAATGTGTCGGTGGTACACTGAAGGGACCATAATTATAGGGGAGGTGTTTTTATACATCATTATTTAAAAATTACATAAATATTAAAATATAAATTAAAGGTGGATAATGATTACTCATTCTTTACCTCAAAATTTATACAATTTGTATTGCGAGCGTGATAAATAAAAGAACTATATTCTACTGTCGTTGTTTCCACATGACCTGCTATTTTCTTGTACCGTACTGCTATCAGAAATTTCACAGTAGGCTTAGACAGTTACAGGTGGCGGCAAAAGCTGTCTGTTATATATCTTACTTTCTGAAGTAATTTCTGATATTATGTACGATTCTTCCGCTTCTTTATGTACTTGCAACTGGCCAGGCATGACCATGTTTGTCAGTGAAATAGTTTGACCCGGGACCTTGCCTGCTTGTGGCGAGGTGTTCCTTTCATTTCTGCCTTCTCTTTCTCGATAATTCAGCTTAGTTTGAAAACTTTGTTTACTTTACTAAATACTATACTAATGGTTTTGCCCTACCTGCAGATTGCAGAACATTCTCCTTTGTGGCTGGCGACAGGGCCCACTTGCCAGCCACAGCCATTGAACTGAAACCCTGCAAAAACACGATTATGTGAATGTGATCTCTTACTTCTGCATCGGCTACTCTCACTTTGACGTGTTGACGAGGCAACCATTCACAAAGCATACTTGACAGGTTCACGCCGGACAATTTGTCGATACGTCATATGCTCAACTATCGTGAGCTAACCGATGACGACGGCCACGCGTTTGGCTTCAGAAATCTCTTCAATTTCTGTACGAGATTTTCAGAGTTTCTATCCGTTCTTCACTTCTTCTTAACGGCCCGTCGCCAGCTGTCGAGTGTCGAGACTTGGGAGCTACTTGACCATCCCTGTAGTGTTGCGTGATGCGAAATACTTGGACATTTTCTTCATGCCGACGTCGTCATGAATGCATGGTGTACTGTAAACGTTAGGCATAAGCTTAGAACTAGAACCCATTTCTGAATGATATTGGTGAAAGAATTTTGGAGATGAATTGATCAAATGTTGTTTTGTCCAACTTATTCAGAACAAGACAATTAATTAAGCAGCCCCCATGTGTTACACTGAAGAGTGATGGCGGATCATGCAAAGCTTATCTTCATCATCTTCATTTCAAAGTATTTACATCATACAAAGAAGCAACAAGCTGCCTATCAAACCTTTCCTCGTAAAACAAAAACGACAAACTCTTCAAAAATTGCGTGTAACCCCATCTATCACAACAATATACAAACCAAAGAACACCTCCTACTGTCCAATTTTTCAAAGAGATGTCTGCGTGGTCTCCGACGATGAGAACGGTTCCGTTACTTCCGTGGTGGTGAACGATCTCGTCGTGGAGGACCGTGTCTCGTTTGCTCTCTGCTGGTTGTTCCCGATCTTAAGGTCCGCAAAGTCAGTGATCAAGGCGGGCCTAGTGATCTTCTCTACAGAGACATTCTTCTGCCCTTTGAGCATTCTGACGACGGTGGTCATGTTCGGACGGCGTGCCATTGCGTCTTGTGTGCATAGCAGGCCAACCTTCAAGAACCGGCATGCCTCCTCAACATCCAGGTCATCGCCTATATGAGCGTCTATGATCTCATCTAGGCGCCCTTGCTCATAGAGTGCCCATGTCTGCAAGAAAAGCAGCAGATTTTGTCGCATTCAGTAATGTCCCTTGTAATCGGTTGGTGAATTTCTGATTCAGTTGCTTCGATACGAAATTGACTTCATATTGCTATTTACAGGTTATTGGTGGCATCTGTAACAAGTAGGCTTACCTTTTCAAGGAGAAATTGGTCGTCATAAGGCAATCTTGTGTTGGTGTTGCATCTGCCACTAACGATTTCCAACAGGAGAACTCCAAAACTATAGATGTCGGACTTCTTCGTCACTTGACCTCGGATAGCGTATTCAGGAGCCAAGTATCCTCTAAGCATAAGAGGAAGTACAAGTCAGAACAAAAGGTACATTTTGTGAAGGAAGTCTCTTAGATCAGGGTTGGGCAATGCTTACAATGTGCCTGCAACTCGGGTGCTCACATGAGTTGCATCGGGTGGGAGGAGCCTCGCCAATCCGAAATCAGAAATTTTCGGGGTAAGGTCCTTGTCGAGAAGAATGTTGCTCGCCTTTATGTCCCGGTGGATAATGGGAGGGCGGATTTCCTCATGAAGAAATGCGAGTCCACGGGCAACACCCACTGCAATTTTGACACGGGCCCTCCAATTGAACTGAATGTTGCTATAGCTGGACCCTGCAATAACACATCCAGAAAGTCTGTAAGGATGATAAGCAATGAAGGAATTGATGAAGGGAAGACATATTGGGTAGAACAAAGTGTCACCTAGCAATGTCTGTGAAAGGCTGTTGTTCTCAAGATAATTGTAAACAAGGATCCTATGGGTCCCTTCAGCACAGCAACCGACAAGCGTGACGAGGTTTTCATGCTTGATGTCAGAAATTGCTGTAAGTTCAGTTAAGAACTCTCGGACGCCTTGCCTTGAAGTAGCTGATAGCACCTTCACTGCAACTAATGTGCCATCTCTGAGCATTCCCTGATCAAGCAAAATGCAATGTAAGCAAAAAAAAGGTTTTATACATAGTTACCAGAAACGCGATTCATCTAAATCGTGGTATGGGATTCGGGTTCGCGGTTCGCCACCTTTTTTCCCCTCCAATTTCCACTAAGAACACGAAACCCATACCCTAAACTGGTTCGAATTTGACGAATCCGGTCCGCGATTTGCAAGGGTTTACAAGGAATCCGGTAACTATGGTTTTATACTATGGGCATTAGACAGTGATGAAGTGACTCAAAACTCATGCATATTTACCCTGAACACAGAACCGAAACCACCCTCTCCAATCTTATTTGGCCCACTAAAATCTTGAGTTGCCTTTCTCAACTCGTTGTAAGAAAAGATCTTCACCCTATGAACACCTGGTACAAAGAAACAACAACAGCAAGCGTATAAGAATGGAGAATTGTTTGAACATGGAAGGCATGGAAGGAACCGTGCTAACATATGCAAAAGCTACTCACCATCATCGCCTTCAACAGCTTGTTTACCTTTCTTTCTAAACATAAAGCAACAAGCCATCTTAACAATAAAATTGTAGAGGTGCTCACCAACAAAGTTGGCAGTAATTTCTGCAAAAGAAAGACATGTACGTTGTCAAAAGAATTCTATAGTCTCGTTGCAATAACAGACCCAGCCCAAAAAAGCGGTGTACAAGTAGCATAGTAAGTGCTGACTCACACGTCAACTATTGTGTTAACAACAATTGGTAAATTTAAAACCACCAGCTGAACTACAAGATGAGATAGAATGGTAGCATTAGCCAACCGCATAATTATTGGAACCCACATTTTATAAGAGAAAACCGAACTACGGTTTTGTTTTTCTGCCTAACCATATCCTAACTCATCGGGTTATTATCTTATTACCATAAAGTCTACATATAGTACAGATAGGAAGATATCACAATGTGAGACCCCAAGGATAGAAGCTTTAGGCTTAGCTGAAAGAAGACTCAAACCAAGTCGCTCATCAATTTGAAGAAGTGAAACTAGGATTGTCACGAGCAATCGCCGCCCTGTCTGAAAGGAACAAGCACCTAGCGTAACCCATGGACCAACTATCCACGTTGAAGAGAGGAAATTTCCTAATAAGCCATCCCGTTCGAATTAAAGTTCTATCTAGTCAATGATAACTAGCTATCTTATGCTCATGCTGTCATGCAAGGTAAATCGCATCCCAGTTCATGATGGGCTATTTTTTTACTAATAAAGCAATCTAGTTAGCATTTTCCTTCCACACAGGCACAAGTGCACAACTACCAGTAGTTTCTATGAACCAAATTGGATTTGAGGTTAGAGAAACTGATATAGCATGATAGTCATTGCCAAAAATGAGATAAAACATCACAAAGGCAATGAAAGTTTCCCCCTTTCTTTCCCCTGAATCCGAAAAAGAACCACACCCATGAAACTCAATCTAACAGAACAGGGTGAGATCACTAAAAAAACTCCCAAAACCGGCCAATCCAATCCAAAGAGCTCAAGAACATAAAACCGAAGTAGACCAGTAGAAGCAATAACCTAACACAGGCATTTTCCTGGGCGTCTACTTGGCATGATTCAGTAGCAGTGAAAAAACCGCCTCGAAACAAGAACAGAGCAGAAGAGCATAGCATAGCAGGATTCCTAAAGAACACCGAAGAGTTAATGGCTTGTACTCTATCAGGTGCCCCCAAGAAACGAAATCAACAACGGAAGTACGGAACCAAGAAAGCGAAACCACCCAAAAAAACGAACCACCAATTCGATCAGATCTGAAAAACGCACGGCAAGAGCGCGTGAATCACCTGCAGATATCAGTAGCACCCAAGAGCCTCGCCCTCGCGACCGGCAGTGAGCAACCAGCGAGCCAACCAGTGGGTGACGAGGAAGAAGGGGCGGCGGTGGTGGGCGTAATTAAGAGAGAAGGGGAACAATAGGCGGAGCAGAAGAAGAAGGTGGCGAGAAGGAGCTCAGGATTACGGGTCTTTGACTTTTCCTCCTCCCACGCTACCTCAGCCTCCGCGCAACTCTCCTCCTCTCTCGTCTCCCTCCGATATTTTTTTTTGGTTTGGTTTGGCGGTTGCAACCGAGAGAAAAGCTAGCGTGCGGTGAGTCGATCGAGCCGGTTAAAAATGGCGGGGAGGTGGGCGTGGAGGCGACGCTTTTCCCGCGTGTGCGCCTAGTGGACACGTCCACCGCGGAAACACGGAAGCAGCCAGGACCGGGTCCCGGTCGCTCGGTCAGCAGCATCCTTGTCCACGTCTACTTCCCAGGTGGGTCCATTCGTTACAGCTCGCGTGCTATTCCTGTCCACGTGGCGGCCTCTTAATTTGTAAGAGCGATGGAAGCCAGGGCACCGTTGCTGAGACTCGAATTCTACTCCCTTGGATCACAAATAATTGTAGGTTTGAGATGCGTGCAGTCAAATGTTTGAAAATTTAGCTATCGATATCTTTCTAAATATTTAGATTGGATGTATAAAAATCGTATACGTAGATTCGTCTCGAAACGTACTTTCGTAATATTATAATTTCATTAGATTTTAAAATATATTATAATATAAATTAGTTGTCAAAATTGAGTATTTGAGACTATGTCGATGCCCAAAACAATAAATAGGGAGTATGTCTTTGCTGCGAAACTCTTGCAGCCAAGTGCTCATGGCGGCAACAGGCCATCTTCAGTTTCTTCGAAATGCTTATTAAGCAGATTCTACGACGGCGTGTAATGCATTGTAGATTGGTCTTGATATGGGGATTCCAAAAATGATATCGGAGAGCAATGCGTTATGCTTGTGTACATCTTTGAACTGTCAAGAAAAAGATAATGGCATCGATGGTGTTATTTTGAAAGAAACAAAGTGGCTTATGTAGTTATGTTAGCTGGTTTTAGTAAAGTTGATGTTTCTTTTTGTCGCAGGAATTGTAATGTTCTAGCGTATGAGGCACGGTGCGTCTTTGGAGCTTTCATGTCACTTCGTATGGTACGGAGATTATCTAGAGTTTGTAATCAAATTGGTAGCTAGCGATTTGTCAAGCTTCCCCGGAAAATAAAACTCTTTTTTTACCGTTTGAGGTCAAAAAAATAATAATAACTGACATTTCGCGCTAGCCGTGAGGTGATGCGATATGACCGATGTCGCAACTTTGTTGCATGGCTAAAGATTATTCTGTGACTTTGATTAGTTATATGTGTTGGGAATGGTCCATTGAAGGCCTATGCTGTTTTCTTTGTCGAAATCTTAGGTGAGTGCTATAAAAAGAGGAAGGATCCTCCTCTATATACAAGCAATCATTAGCAATAAAAGAATTTCGCTGTTGCTCTCCCTAAACACGTGTCTCTCTCTCTTTCTGTTCTCCAACTCAGATCTGTTCGGGAACACCGGACTATTCGATAGCGAGGTTCCTTAACACGTTATCAGCACGAAGCTCTACCGGAGTTCAGATTGAAAAGGTGAGAAACGAAATCGTGTAGCGCCCAAATGAAAGAGATATGCATTGTTGATAGTAGCACAATAAATACCATCTTAAGAGAGTCTAAATATTTCCAGTCGATCACGAAGAACGCTGGAAAGATTACTACGATCGCAGGAAGCGACTCATATGTAATCGGCTCAGGAAGAGCCACAATTATACTGCCTATGGGTACAACTTTGGTAATTGAAGAAGCCCTTTTGTACCCTGAATCAACGCGCACTCTCTTAAGCTTTAAAGACATCCGCGCCAATGGTTTTCACGTAGAAACCAATGAAGAAAATGGCAAAGAATACTTGTGCATTGTGAAGCACGCGGTATGTGGAAAAATGGTATTAGAAAAATGTCCCTCATATGAATCTGGGTTGTACTACACGAATATTCATGCATCCGAAGTGTATACTTCCTTGAAGACTGTTTTTAGAAGCTCTGAGTTATTTTCTTTATGGCATGGTAGATTAGGTCATCCTGGTCTCAGAATGATGAGAAATATAGTGAACAACTCACAAGGTCATGGCATTAATGTTAAAAATTTCCCGAATCATGAAGATTTTGTGTGCCCTGCATGTGCCACCGGGAAATTAATAAATAGACCCTCTGTTATGAAAGTGCAAAGTGAAATCCCTGCATTCCTGGAACGCATCCAGGGGATATTTGCGGCCCGATTCAGCCCTTGTCAAGGCCGTTTCGATACTTTATGGTGGTCATCGATGCTTCCTCGAAATGGTCGCATGTATGCTTGTTATCGACAAGAAACCATGCTTTTGCAAAGCTGATCTCGCAGATCATAAGAATTAAGAATGCTTTCCCTGATCATCGCGTGAAGTCCATTAGAATGGACAATGCCGGAGAATTTACTTCAAAGGCATTTGATGATTATTGCACAGCAACAGGGATAGCAGTTGAGCACTCCGTACCGCACGTCCATACGCATAATGGGCTAGCTGAAGCACTAATAAAGAGGATTAAATTCATTGCTAGACCGCTCTTGCAGAGTTGTAACTTGCCCAACACTAGTTGGGGACACACAGTCCTGCACGCAGCAGCTCTTATCAATTTCAGACCGTCGGCCTACAACATCCATTCTCCTATGCAGCTTGTGCTCGGGATCATCCCGAAGATCTACCATTTTAGAAAATTTGGGTGTATGGTATATGTACCTATACCACCCCCTCAGCGGACTGCAATGGGCCCTCTCCGTAAGTCTGGGATATACGTTGGTTATGAGAGTGCATCCATAATCAGTTATTTAGAACCCATGACTGGAGACTTGCATACATCCCGATTCGCTGATTGCATTTTTGACGAGGATCGTTTCCCATTATTAGGGGGAGGAAATCAACCTTTGGATGAAAAATATCGGGAAATCATATGGTATTCCACTGGGGTCCCCGCACATGACCCCCGCACTAATGAAGCAAATCAAGAAGTCCAGAAGATAATTGATTTGCATAATTTAGCAAATGAACTGCCTGATCATTTTTGTGATCTGAAGGGCGTGGTTAAGTCGCATGTACCCGCAAGGAATGTACCAGAGAGGGTGGAAATACCAAAGAAAATAGAAGGTATCCTCAACCTGCTCAGAGGCCTCAAAGAAAAGAGCAGAAATCTGCTCCTCAAACCCAAAGTACCGGAGACGTCTGAGAAAATCAAGAGAGGACTTACCACAACCAATCACGAAAATGCCCCAAGGAAAGAAGGGGAGCCAGTTGAGACCTGGCACTGGAAAGAAGCCAACGGAAAAGGCAATTCCAGACTTGAACCTTCCACTGCAGGAAGCCGTCGAAAATAATGTGTGCGCACACATAGGCGATGAAAAGATAAAGAAACTTGCTCCTGCGATAGGGAATAGCAGCGAAGAGCAAGTAGAAGTGTATGAAGCACCCTATGAAGAAATGGCCATAAACTTTGTAATAACAGGAGAATCCCTGAATAGAGCAACAGCCAACGTTGATGCATACTTTGCAAAGAAGATTGCCTCGATCATTGATCATGATCCCGAGCCTGCATCTCTCGCAGAGTGCAAGAAAAGGCTAGATTGGGAATAATGGAAAAGGCAATCACTGCAGAGTTAGTCTCTCCGAACAAGAGAGAGGTGTTTGGGCCCGTATGCCGCACATCTCCCCATATAAACCCCGTAGGTCATAAATGAGTCTTTGTTCGGAAGAGAAATGAAAACAACGAAGTTGTAAGGTACAAAGCAAGGCTTGTAGCTCAAGGTTTCACTTAAAGTCCTGGAGTTGATTATGAAGAAACCTATTCTCCGGTCATGGGAGGAATTACCTTTAGATATTTAATCTCAATGGCAGTCAACTTGAAGTTGAGAATGAAGCTAATTAATGGATGTTGTCACAGCATATTTGTATGGAAACTTGGATTCGGAGATATACATGAAAGTAACGGAAGGAATCCCTATCCCGAACCAAGATGGAGCAAATAGAAACCTGTACAGTGTGAAATTGGAGAAGTCACCAGATATGGGCAAGCGATCGGGAAGAATGTGGTACAATCGCTGAGTGACTTTCTCGCAAGAAAGGCTACACAAACAGTGAAGATTATCCATGTGTGTTTATACAGCGATCCCCGAATGAATTCTGTATAATCTCCGTCTATGTAGATGACTTGAACATCATTGGGACGGATGAAGAAATTGAAGAAGCATGCTCATACTTGAAGTCTGAGTTTGAAATGCAGGATTTGGGTAAAACCAAGTTTTGTTTAGGCTTGCAGCTTGAACATGTCCAAGGAGGAATCTTGGTACACCAATCAACCTACACGCAGAAAGTGTTAGAAAGATTTGGTTTTAAAAAAGCTTATCCTGCAAAGACTCCAATGGTCGGAAGGTCACTCCAAGCAGACCTAGACCCATACATACCTAGAGAAGAGGGGGAGGAAGTCTTGGGAGCGAAATTCCCATATCTGAGTGCAATTGGAGCGCTCATGTACCTTGCGAAAAGCACTAGGGTAGGACATTGCGTCATTGTGAATTTGCTAGCTTCGATGATGTGCTGAACCCACCAAAAGGTATTGGAAAGGGATCAAGGACATCTTCCGTTACCTCCAAGGAAGCAAAGACCTTGGTCTGTTTTTCAGAAGAAACAATGAATTGAATTTGGTTGGCTATGACGATGCTAGGTATTTATTAGACCCGCATACTGGCAAGTCCCAAACTGGCCATGTTTTCCTATGTGGAGGAACAGCAATTTCTTAGAAGTCGTCTAAGCAGACTCTTGTCTCGACGTCGACAAACCACTCGGAAATCATTGCTTTGTATGAAGCATCTCGTGAATATGCATGGCTCCGAAGAATGGTTCACCACATCCAGAAGTCATGTGGCTTGAACATTGAGCAAACTCCCACGATAATTTATGAAGATAATGCAGCTTGTGTTGCTCAAGCACAGATGAGTTATGTGAAGAGCAATCTCACGAAGCATATCAACCCCAAGTTCTTCTATGCTCATGAATTGCATAAGATGAACGAGATCAAGATATTGCACACTAAGTCATGTGAAAATCTTGCAGATTTGTTCACTAAATCACTCCCAGCATCTACCTTTGAAAGGTGCGTAAAAGGAATTGGGATGATGAGACTTAGAGAAGTGCAGATTTCAGGGGGAGATATTTCACATACTCCTACATAAATCTCGAAGATGAATTATGAATACCAAACATGAATCTCGAAGATTAGCAATTGAAGTTGGGAGAATTGTACTCTTTTTCCTTAGCAAGTTTTTCATGAAGTTTTCTTGCATAAGGTTTTAACGAGGCAATTCGTGCAACATAGTAAGCGTATGCTATGTACTCTTTCTCCAAGTATTTTTCCCACTTTGGGTTTTTCGGAGTTTTAATGAGGCATATGCATCTCGCATGTAAAAGGCCCAAGGGGAGTGTTGGGAAACCGATGGCCCATTGAAGGCCCATCTTTGTTCCTTTGCAAAACCCTAGGTGAACGCTATAAAGGAGGAGGGTCCCCTATGTACAAGCAATCATTAGCAATAAAAGAATTCCGCTGTTGCTCTTCCTAAATACGTGTCTCTCTCTCTTTCTGTTCTCCAATTCAGATCTGTTCGGGAACCCCGAACTATTCGATAGCGAGGTTCCTTAACAATATGGTTGGTTATTTGTTTATTTTCTGGAACCCGGCCCAATCCAAAGTCATGTAGTATTTCACACGTCGCACCCCTATTATGTTTAAACTCACTTGGACTGTAGAATGAGAATCGTGATCTGTGCACTCATCTAGTGATCGATCATTCATGTGACTTTTTAATTGTCGTACCAACTAGCAACAAGTGGCTAAGGCGTTAAGCCATGTGATTGGTCGTGGTTACGGCTAGTTTGTGATTAATTTGGTGGTGTGCTGCCAAATCATAGTTGTAGGCTTATAGCCAACAATATTCTAAACCATGTATGTGCCGTTGGGTGCCCTGTCGCAGTCACTGTAATATACTAGTCCGTACATACAAAATCCATATAGAACACGGCGTAAGCATCGACATATAGGGTCTTAGATCCTAAAAATAACCAAACAGCTTCTGCTCAATGTGCGGTCAAAGGCAGTATGCTGACAAAACATGGGTAATTATTTCCTCCGTTTTCAAATAATTGACGAAGTTGATTATACTTTTCAAACTTGAACTTCTTAATTTTTTTAGTAATAAATTTATAAACTTGTAGATATGCAATATTATTAAAGCACTTTTGTGACAAATCCAGCTATATGATTATCATCTTTCATAACTAAATATTTTTGAAATTATGATTTTTTTTCCATGAGCCCCAGTTTCTATTATTAGTGTTGAGAAACCCTAAAGCCCACCGAAGGCCCATGTGGTCCCTAATGCCGAAACCCTAGAGAGCGCTATAAAAGGAGGAGGGGGTCCCCCCCATGTACACAGAATTCATTAGCAATAAAGAATTTCCGCTTTCGCTCTCCCTAAACACGTGTCTCTCTCTTTCTGTTCTCCACTTCAGATCTGTTCGGGAACCCCGGACTATTCGATAGCGAGGTTCCTCAACACGTTATCAGCACGAAGCTCTACGGGAGATCAGAATTGAAAAGGTGAGAAAAGGTGGGATTCGACGATTTGAATCTAATCGTTTTTGTTCCTTCGCATGCATCTATCCTACGTGGCACGGTTACACGGCGATCGCACGGCTAGCCGACATGGCTACAAGACATTATTTATCGCTCATCACGAGAAAAAAAAAGCAACAAAGACGGCGCTTGAAGCGCGCCGCCTCGATAGACGCGCCGCCGACGGCCGCCGCCTCAGCAATAGCGTCTGGCGCGCAGCGCCGCGACCGCAGACGCCAGACGAAGACGGCCGCGCGGCGGCATTCCGCCGTCGCGCCGCGGCTGCCGCCGCCGCCTGCGCCCGTAGCGCGCGCCACCACCGGCCCGGCTCGGTGCAGGCGCCGCCGCCGGCCTCGCGGCGCGCCACCGTCGGTCCGGCTCGGCCGCGATCGCCGCCACGGCCCCGCCTCGTGCGCTGGCGGCCGGCTCCGGCCGAACTAACTCGCTGCAGAAGGCTTCCGCCATCGGCCATCGCCCCGCCGCCGCAGCAGCGCGCGGCGCCTCGCCCGCAGATACCACGCGCTGCCGGCCGAAGCGTGGCCTCGCCTCTCCCGGCCGTCGCGCGCGGGCTCGCCAGATTCGCGCCTGGCGCCCGTCACGCCGGCGGCCGCCGGATGCCGGCTCGCGGCCGCGTGCTCCAGGTTCAAGCGCCCGCCGCCGCGTGCTCGGCTCCGCGGCTCGCTGCAGCGTGCTCAAGACACACCGCGCCCGCCCGCGTGCTCGGCTCGCGCCGCCGCCTCTGCCTCCGCGTGGCATCGGCATATGGCGGCTAGGGCTTGGGAACCCTAGCCGCCTTGACCTTTTAGTTTCGGGCCAAGAAGGCGGTGGGGGGCGGGCTAAGAAGGCCAGTGGCGGCGGGCCAAGAACGCCAGTGGGCTAAGAAGGCCAAAGTGGGCGCGGCGGCGAAAGAAAGAAAGAAAAAAAAAAAAGGAGAAGAAAAAAAAAAAAAAAAAGAAAATTGTGAAAAATTGCAGAAAATTTTGAAAAATTGCGTAAAATCAAGAAGATTTATTTGGCTCTGTTTTCAAATTTTCTTGCTTTATTCTCTGCTTTATGAATTTTCTTTATGTTTTTGAATCTTTGCTTTATTTTATATATTGCAATGCATATGAATTTATTTTTTCGCAATTTATGCTTTTGCAACCATTTTCTATCGATTACACGCAGAATCTAAACCGTAACTTTGAAATCATGCGGATGTCCGCATTGTGAATCGTGAGTTTGAAGAAGCGGCCCCGCACGGTCAGAACTATCTCACTTGGGCATCGGACGTAAAGATTGTTCTTGGGGGCAAGAAGCTCCGTTCAGCGATTGGTCTAGGGTCCTCGCAGGACGCAAAACCTA
The DNA here is from genome assembly GCA_036346275.1 of Otatea glauca. Classification (NCBI taxonomy): domain Eukaryota; kingdom Viridiplantae; phylum Streptophyta; class Magnoliopsida; order Poales; family Poaceae; genus Otatea; species Otatea glauca. The sequence goes on along the minus strand of CM070718.1, from coordinate 6,802,974 downwards.
CCACTGAGCAGAACGATCAAGCTCTGCATTTTCTCAGGCACCACCTCTCAGCCACTCTAAAGAATGAATATATGGCTGAGGAGAGTGCACTTGAGCTTTGGACTGCACTTGAGCGGTTCGAAAAGCTCAAGTACACCATCTTGCCCCAAGCACGCAAGATTGGGTACGCCGAGGTTTGCGACTTCGAGCAATGGTCGAGTACAACCGCCTTGCACGTAATTTGTACCAATCTCTCTATGTGGCAAGAAGATCACCGATGAAGAGAAGATTGAGAAAACTCTCTCTACCTTCCACCCTAATGCTATCCAGAGTGCACGCAGACTATCGTCGGGACGCATACAAGGAGTATAGCGAATCGATTGATGTAATGCAAGTTGCGGAATCACAAGACGATGTTCTACTGAAAGAACTATGTCTCGCAGCCCACCGGACGAGGCAATCGCATCAAGTCAATGACAATAGCTACAAGGTGAGAAAGCTCACTCATAGAAAGAAGGGCAAACAGGGTGGAAAAGAGAGACCCTGTGCCAAAGGAAAGTCCAAAGCCCCGTGAAGAGGATGACAAAGAAAAGACGACGCCAAGCCGTATGGACAGCAGAACGGACGTGCTTCAAGTGTGGCACTTGGGGACATTGGTCAAGATATGTCGAGAATCCAAGGAAGCGATCAACGATATCGGACTAAGAAGAAGGCAAAGGAAAACGCCTCACAGAGGCGACCGCCAACATCGGTGAAGATGATGTCATGGATGTAGACACCCCACTTGCCTCATCCTCACAGAATAGCCTAGACATCGATGCTGCAGCCATGATTATGGCAAATGAAGAGAAAACTTCTGCAGATGATATAGAAGCAGAAATTAATGCATATTTTACAGATTCTGTTTAATGCATTTCTTTTAGATTATGGTTGTTAGCATTTTTCTTTGAATAAAGGGTTGTAAGCTCTAGAAGAGCATACTTCTTTCTTGAATAAATACGCAATTTATTCTTTATTTCAATATTCTTCAGTTTTGCAAGTAATATTTGGATTGGTTTGCCTCTATCTGATTAGAATTATATTTCTTTTATCTAGAAATCGTGTAGCGCCCAAATGGAAGAGATATGCATTGTTGATAGTGGCACAACAAATACCATCTTAAGAGAGTCTAAGTATTTCCAATGATCACGAAGAACGCTGGAAAGATTACTACGATCGCAGAAGCGACTCATATGTAATCGGCTCGGGAAGAGCCACTATTATATTGCCTATGGGTACAACTTTGGTAATTGAAGAAGCCCTTTGTACCTCGAATCAACACGCACTCTCTTAAGCTTTAAAGACATCGCGCCAATGGTTTTCACGTAGAAACCAATGAAGAAAATGGCAAAGAATACTTGTGCATTGTGAAGCACGCGCATGTGGAAAATGGTATTAGAAAAATGTCCTCATATGAATCTGGGTTGTACTACACGAATATTCATGCACCCGAAGTGTATACTTCCTTGAAGACTGTTTTTAGAAGCTCTGAATTATTTTCTTTATGGCATGGTAGATTAGGTCATCCTGGTCTTAGAATGATGAGAAATATAGTGAACAACTCACAAGGTCATGGCATTAACGTTAAGAATTTCCGAATCATGAAGATTTTGTGTGCCTGCATGTGCCACCGGGAAATTAATAACTAGACCCTCTGTCATGAAAGTGCAAAGTGAAATCCCTGCATTCCTAGAACGCATCCAGGGGGATATTTGCGGTCCGATTCAGCCCCTGTCAGGGCCGTTTCGATACTTTATGGTGCTCATCGATGCTTCCTCGAAATGGTCGCATGTATGCTTGTTGTCAACAAGAAACCATGCTTTTGCAAAGCTGATCTCGCAGATCATAAGAATTAAGAATGCTTTCCCTGACCATCGCGTGAAGTCCATTAGAATGGACAATGCCGGAGAATTTACTTCAAAGGCATTTGATGATTATTGCACAAAGAACAGGGATAGCGATTGAGCACTCAGCATCGCACGTCCATACGCAGAATGGACTAGCGTAAGCACTAATAAAGAGGATTAAGTTCATTGCCGCACCACTTTTGCAGAGTTGTAACTTGCCCAACACTTGTTGGGGACACGCAGATCCGCACGCAGCAGCTCTTATCAATTTTAGACCGTCGGCCTACAACATCCATTCTCCTATGCACTTGTGCACGGATCATCCCAAGATCTCCCATCTTAGAAAATTTGGGTGTATGGTATATGTACCTATACCACCCCTCACGGATCGCAATGGGCCCTCTCCGCAAGTCCGGGATATACGTTGGTTATGAAAGTGCATCCATAATCGTATTTGGAACCCATGATCGAGATTTGCATACTGACCGATTCATTGATTGCATCTTTGACGAGGATCGTTTCCGTCATTAGGGAGGAAATCAACCTTTGATGAAAAATGCCGGAAATCATATGGCATTCCACCGATCCCGCACATGACCCCGCACTAATGAAGCAAATCAAGAAGTCCGAAGATAATTGATTTGCGAATTTAGCAAATGAACCGCTGATCATTTTGTGATCTGAAGGGCGTGGTTAAGTCGCATGTACCCGCAAGAAATGCACCGAGAGGGTGGAAATACCAAAGAAAATAGAAGGTATCCTCAACCTGCTCAGAGGCCTCAAAGGAAAAGAGCAGCAATCTGCTCCTCAAACCCAAAGTACCGGAGACGTCTGAGAAAAGCGGGCAAGAGGACTTACCACAACCAATCACGAAAATGCCCCAAGGAAAGAAGGGAGCCAGTTGAGACTGCACCGGAAAGAAGCCAACAGAAAGGCAATTCCGGACTTGAATCTTCCACTCGCAGAAGTCACGGAAATAATGTGTGCGCACACATAGGCGATGAAAAGCTAAAGGAACTTGCTCTGCGATAGGGAAAAGCAGAGAAGAGCAAGTAGAAGTGCATGAAGCACCCCATGAAGAAATGGCCATAAACTTTGTAATAACAGAGAATCCTCGAATAGAGCAACGACCAACGTTGATGCATACTTGCAAAGAAGATTGCCTCGATCATTGATCATGATCCCGAGCTCGCATCTCTCGCAGAGTGCAAGAAAAGGCTAGATTGGGAAGAATGGAAAAGGCAATCATCTGCAGAGTTAGTCTCTCCGAACAAGAGAGAGGTGTTTGCTCAGATGCCGCACACCTCCCCATATAAACCCCGTAGGTCACAAATGGGTCTTTGTTCTAAGAGAAATGAAAACAACGGTTGTAAGGTACAAAGCAAGGCTTGTAGCTCAAGGTTTTACTCAACGTCCCGGAGTTGATTATGAAGAAACCTATTCTCCGGTCATGGGAGGAATTACCTTTAGATATTTGATCTCAATGGCGATCAACTTGAAGTTGAGAATGAAGCTAATGGATGTTGTCACAAAGATACAGATGGAAACTTGGATTCGAGATATACATGAAAGTACCTAAGGAATTCCTATCCCAACCAAGATGGAGCAAATAAAACTGCTGATGTGAAATTGGAGAAATCACCGTATGGGTCAAGCATCAGAAGAATGTGGTACAATCGCTGAGTGACTTTCTCTGCAAGAAAGGCTACACAAACAATGAAGATTGTCCATGTGTGTTTATACAATGATCCCGAATGGATTCTCAGATAATCTCCGTCTATGTAGATGACTTGAACATCATTGGGACGGATGAAGAAATTGAAGAGGCATGCTCATACTTGAAGTCCGAGTTTGAAATGAAAGATTTGGGTAAAACCAAGTTTTGTTTAGGCTTGCGGCTTGAACATGTCCAAGGAGGAATCTTGGTACATCAATCAACCTACACGCAGAAAGTGTTGGAAAGGTTTGGATTTGAAAAGGCATATCCTACAAAGACTCCAATGGCTCAAGGTCACTCCAAGCGCACCTAGACCCATACTGCACCTAGAGAAGAGGGGAGGAAGTCACGGGAGCAGAATTCCCATATCCGAGTGCAATTGAGCGCTCATGTACCTTGCAAATAGCACTAGGCCGGACATTGCGTTCATTTGTGAATTTGCTAGCTTCAGACTGAGGCGTAACCCACCAAAAGGCATTGGAAAGGGATCAAGGATATCTTCCGTTACCTCCAAGGAAGCAAAGACCTCGTCTGCTTTTTCGAAGAAACAATGAATTGAATTTGGTTGGCTACGCCGATCTTCGGGTACCTATCGGACCCACATACCGGCAAGTCCCAAACCGCTATGTTTTCCTATGTGGAGGAACAGCAATTTCTTGGAAGTCGTCTAAGCGGACTCTTGTCTCGACGTCGACAAACCACTCGGAAATCATCGCTTGTATGAAGCATCTCGTGAATGTGCATGGCTCGAAGAATGGTTCACCACATCCGTAAGTCATGTGGTTTGAACATTGAGCAAACTCCTACAATAATTTATGAAGATAATGCGACTTGTGTTGCCCAAGCACAAATGGGTTATGTGAAGAGCAATCTCACGAAGCATATCAACCCCAAGTTCTTCTATGCTCATGAATTGCATAAGATGAACGAGATCAAGATATTGCATACTAAGTCATGTGAAAATCTTGCAGATTTGTTCACTAAATCACTCCCAAAGATCTACCTTTGAAAGGTGCGTGAAAGGAATTGGGATGATGAGACTTAGAGAAGTGCAGATTTGTGGGGAGATATGTCACATACTCCCACATGAATCTCGAGCATGAATTATGAATACCCAACATGAATCTCAAGATTAGCAATTGAAGTTGGGAGAATTGTACTCTTTTTCCTTAGCAAGTTTTTCATGAAGTTTTCTTGCGTAAGGTTTTAACGAGGCAATTCGTGCAACATAGTAAGCGTATGCTATGTACTCTTTCTCCAAGTATTTTTCCCACTGGGTTTTTCCGAGTTTTAATGAGGCATATGCATCTCGCGCAAAGGGCCCAAGAGGAGTGTTGAGAAACCCTAAAGCCCACGAAGGCCCATGTGGTCCCTAATGCCAAACCCTAGAGAGCGCTATAAAGGAGGAGGGGTCCCCCATGTACACGTAATTCATTAGCAATAAAGAATTTCCGCTTTCGCTCTCCCTAAACACGTGTGTCTCTCTCTTTCTGTTCTCCACTTCAGATCTGTTCGGGAACCCCGGACTATTCGATAGCGAGGTTCCTCAACAATTAGAAGCCACAAGTGCTGATACAAGAACTAAAGACAAAATCAAAACATTAGATAACCCAGAATCCCCTGGAATCAGAAATTGACCCTGAAAACAAGAAAGAAACCTTAGAATTTATATCTAACACTCCACTCCTGAGTCATTTGTCACAGACTAGATCTAAAGAGCTACAGTTTTAGACTACAACTATTATAAACTACACTCCATCATACTAGATCCAGCAACAGACTTAAAAAGCATCTCTATCACTGATTCTTGTTTCTTCTGTCTCCAAACCTCCATCCCCTCCTTGTTTGAAAAAAATCAATTCCCATCAGCTCCAGAACTTGCTCCATACTTGATGGCTTCTTGATTTACCTCCTTTGTTTGTAACCGTGCCCAGAAATTCAACTAATGAAAAATCAAGAAGATAAAACTGATGGGATCTGAAAGCGTATTATTTTGAAAACATGTTGCATTGCGTAATTTCCATATAACCCAAATATAGCTAAAACACCAATCATGATCAGCGTTTTGAGTTTATAATGAAAGTTTTTCATCCAAACATCAAATAATTGATCAATGTGTTAGATTATTATGGGATGGCCCATAATTAATTTAATAGAAATTCCAAAAGGCCCATTAGAATACTAGGAGTCATGAAATTGGTTTAGTACCATATGGGTAATTGAGAGAAGATTTGACCAACTTAAATAGTTGAGTTGTGTGTCTCTCAATTAGCAAGGTGGAAAAGGGTAAAGGTCAGGTGCCACACACCTTGCTGCTGCCGAGCCGAGCCGAGCCGCCGCCGTGGCGTGGCGCAGTCGAGTCGAGTCGAGTCGAGTCGAGTCGAGTCGAGTCGAGGCGTGGCGTGGCGTGGCGTGGCGTGTCGAAGTCGAGACGAGGCGACGCCGTCTTGCAGCGCGCGCAGCCGCCCGGACGTGATGTCCGGGCGGAGCCGCCTGCTTTGCCGCTTAATGTGGCGGTTTATGACCAAGAATCGCCGCCGCCATTAGTAATGGCGACGTGGTTGATGGTGAGTCACTAGTAACGGCCGCTTTGATGGCCTCCTAAATGTCGCCGACGATTACCCTTCTCGCGAGCCTATATATAAGGAGGGCGTTGGTTGTGTTTTACAGACGAACCAATATCGCCTCTCTCAAGTATGTCCGCTAACGTTGTTATTGGCAATACCGAGGAGGAACATCCGGTATGTTTCAATACCTACCGCTCTATCGGTATGTCGCTCACCGATTGGTGGATTGACACGGGGCCAATATACATGTTTGTCTGCCGACAGATCCTTATTCTCTTTTACCAGTCGCAGGGCTACCTCCGTGTTGATGGGGAATGGGTCGCAGCATTTGTGCGTGGAGTCGGCACAGCTTGACTTGAAGTTTACTTCAGAAAAATCGTGCGATCGAGGAACGTGCATCACGTGTCCGCGATAAATAAAAACCTTGTCGTGGTCTCTATTGTGTAGAGATGGTTTTAAGCTAGTTTTGAATCCAATAAATGTGTTGTTTCTAAAATTGGAACTTTTATTGAAAAGGCTATGAGAGCGGAGGCTGTTCCGCTTGTCTTTGACGGACATGAATAAAATTGTGAATCATGTTTGTAATCATGAGACTGATGTTTGGCATTCACGACTTTGTCATATTAATCTTGGTTGCATGATGCGGTTAGCAAGTATGAATTTAATCCCAAAATTTACCCAAGTCAAAGGTTCTAAGTGTCAAGTATGTGTGCAATCTAAGCAACCTCGCAAGCCTCACAAGGCAGCAGAGGCGAGAAACTTGGCACCGTTAGAACTAGTTCATACCGATTTATGCGAGATGAACGGGGAGTTGACAAAGGGTGGTAAGAGGTATTTCATGACTTTGATTGATGATTCTACTAGATATTGCTATGTGTATTTATTAAAGTCAAAAGATAAGGCTTTTCACTATTTTAAGATCTATAAAGTCAAGTCGAGAACCAACTTGAGAGAAAAATCAAACGGGTTAGGTCGATCGTGGTGGAGAATTCTTTTCTAATGAGTTTAATTTATTCTGCGAGGAACATGGAATAATCCATGAAAGGACGCCTCCCTATTCGCCCCAATCAAACGGGGTTGCCGAAAGAAAGAACCGTACTCTAATCGAGATGGTTAACGCCATGTTAGAAGCAATGGACTTTCCAAGGAATGGTGGGGTGAGGCTATATTGATCGCATGTCATGTCCTAAATAGGGTTCCTACAAAGAATAAAGAAATTACACCATTCGAGGAATGGGAGAGGAAAAGATTAAATTTCTCCTATTTACGCACTTGGGGTGTTTGGCTAAAGTGAATGTGCCTATCCCAAAGAAGCGTAAACTTGGACCAAAACCGTTGATTGTGTCTTTATTGGTTATGCTTTTCACAGCGTTGGATATAGATTCTTAATAGTGAAATCTGAGTACGATATGTATGAAGGTACAATTTTTGAGTCCAATGATGCCACATTCTTTGAGAACTTATTTCCTATGAAAGAGACACTTAGCTCATCCGCCAAGAATCTATCTTCTCTCCTAAACCTTCCACTCCTATACAAATTGAGCCCATTTTGAGGAAAATCCAATAGATGAGGGCAATGAAATAACTCGTAAGAGTAAGAGACTAAGGACTACAAAGTCTTTTGGTGATGACTTCATTGTATATCTAGTGGATGATACTCCAAGAACCATTGAGGAGGCTTATTCATCTCGTGACGACTATTGGAAGGAAGCGGTCCAGAGTGAGATGAATTCCATCTTGAGCAATGGAACTTGGGAAGTTGTTGAACGTCCATATGGGTGTAAACACAGTAGGATGTAAGTGGGTGTTCAAGAAAAGCCGAGGCCCGATGGTACGATTGAAAAGTACAAGGCAAGGCTTGTGGCCAAGGGTTATACCAGTAAAGAAGGCGAGGACTTCTTTGATACTTACTCACCTGTTGCGACCGACCACTATTAGAGTACTACTGTCTTTGGCTGCCTCCTACGGTCCGATCATTCATCGATGGATGTAAAGACGGCTTTCCTTAATGGAGAGTTGGAAGAGGAAATCTATATGGATCACTGATGGATTTGTAGTAAAGGGTCATGAAGGAAAAGTGTGTAGGTTGTTGAAGTCTTTGTATGGCCTTAAGCAAGCACCTAAGCGGTGTACGAGAAGTTCGACAGAACTTTAACATCTCACGCTTTGTTGTGAATGAAGTCGACAAATGTGTGTATTACCGCTATGGTGGGGGTGAAGGAGTGATTATGTGTCCGTATGTTGATGACATATCGATCTTTGGGACAAACCTTAATGTGATTAAGGAAGTCAAGGACTTCTTGTCCAAAACTTTGAAATGAAAGATTTGGGAGTAGCGGATGTCATCTTAAACATTAAATTGTTAAGAGAAGGTGACGGTGGGATTACTCTTGAGCAGTCCCATTATGTGGAAAAGGTGTTGAGTCGCTTTGGCTATAGCGATTGCAAACCCGCTCCAACGCCAGTATGATCCAAGTGTGCTATTACGAAAGAACCAACGAATAGCAAAGGATCAATTGAGATATTCCCAAATTATTGGTTCATTGATGTATTTAGCTAGTGCAACAAGGCTCGATATCTCGTTTCTTCGTAAGCAAACTAAGCCGGTTTGTTTCAAACCCGGAGATAATCATTGGCATGCTCTTGAGAGAGTAATGCGCTATCTAAAAGGGACATCAAGTTATGGAATTCACTACACCGGGTACCCTAGGTACTTGAGGGTTATAGTGATTCAAATGGATATCCGATGTCGATGAAATAAAAGCCACAAGTGGATATGTGTTCACATTGGGTGGTGGAGCTGTTTCTGGAAGTCTTGCAAGCGCACCATCTTAACGAGGTCTACAATGGAAGCGTAACTCACAAGATTAGATACACCTCTGTGGAAGCCGATTGGCTGCGTGAACTTGTGAAGGACTTACGGTGGTTGAGAAACCGGTGCTCGCTATTCTTTTGAACTGTGACAATCGACGGTGATTGTTAAGGTAAATAGATTCTAAGGATAACATGAAGTCATCAAGGCACGTTAAGAGGCGGTTGAAGTCTGTCAGAAAATGAGAAACTCCGAGTTATAGCGTTGGACTATGTCCGACGGCTAAAAACTTGGCGATCCTTTTACAAAGGGACTATCACGGAATGTGATAGATGAAGCATCGAGGAGATGGGCTTGAGACCCACATAAAGTCATGTCTTAGTGGTAACTCATCCTATTTGATCGGAGATCCCGTGAACTAGGATGTTGAGACAAGCTAGTGATTGGTGAGAGGAGAGTACTTCAGACTTAGTCCACTCCGCTTGAGATGCAATAACTCTCCTATTTCGTATGGCAGGTTGGTTATACCTTAATGTATTCCGAGTGGCTTTGATAAGCGAGATGTTGTCCTACGTAACATCTTATGAGGAATACACCTATATGAGTTCGATTGCTAGTCACAGTCTATGAGATTGGGTGATCTCTAGAGGCTCATGAAAGGCTAAGGAGTATGATTTATAAGCTCCAAACCGAGGGGATGCATTTAGCGACCTAGTATCGATAAAGGACTTTTGGTGAAACTTGTTCGCACAAAATCACAATTCAAGGCATAGTCCATTGTTGATTGTGGATGAGTGTAACCTTTGTTCTAGATGGAAGTTCAACTTAACAGTCTCCATCGAAAAACCGGTATATCAAACTACATTGAATCGAGAGTATTTCAAATGTGCCTTTGAAATTTGGTGGGGATTGTTAGATTATTATGGGATGGCCCATAATTAATTTAATAGAAATTCCAAAAGGCCCATTAGAATACTAGGAGTCATGAAATTGGTTTAGTACCATATGGGTAATTGAGAGAAGATTTGACCAACTTAAATAGTTGAGTTGTGTGTCTCTCAATTAGCAAGGTGGAAAAGGGTAAAGGTTTGTGCCACACGCTGCTGTGAGCCGAGCCGAGCCGAGCCGAGGCGTGGCGTGGCGTGAGCGCGAGTGCGAAATCGAGTCGAGTCGAGTCGAGTCGAGTCGAGACGAGACGAGACGACGACGAGCGACGCACGCAGCGCGCGCAGCGATCCGGACGTGATGTCTTTGGCGGGGAGCGATGCATTTTGCCGCTTAATGTGGCGGTTTATGACCAAGAATCGCCGCCGCCATTAGTAATCGACGTGGTTGATGGTCGGTCATAACATCGCCGCCATTAGTAACAGACGCCTTGATGGCGTCGCCATTAGTAACGGTCGCTTTGATGGCCTCTAAATGTCGCCGACGCTACCCTTCTCGCGAGCCTATATATAAGGAGGGCGATGGTCGTGTTTTACTGAGCGAACCAATCCGCTCTCTCTCAAGACTCCAGTGTTCCATTTCAGTCTTGCATTTCTTGTCTCCCCCCTCTTGTTTTCTTGCGCACAAGTAGCAGAGGGAGCGAGCCTCCGGAACCTCGCCCTTCTTGAGATCTTGCTCGAGATAGAAGGCCGATAAGGTTTTGGGAGCGACCACGCGATCGCTCAAAAGTGCTCCGAAGCGCGCTCAGATCGCATCAAACGCTTCATCGCACTAACGCTTCATCGCGACAACTGTGATCGTCTACATCGACCGTCATGGCGAACGAGAATGTTCTGCCTGCGCCTGTGCCAACGGTGGCACCGGCTCAAGGGTATATCGTCTTATACCGTGTTTTTATCGATTTGATTTCTTGTTCATTAGCCTTTGCATATGAGATAGATAATCTGTTATCTAGAACCTTTGGCTGTGAACTAGAAATGTGCAATTGTTTAAACATGATCTACATAATTTTGTGGATTAAAATATTGAGAAAATTCCTAATTTTTCCAACACAATGTATGTAGGAATGTTGGTAAACCAAAAACATATTTTACCACATTTTAAATAAATCTAGCCATTGGACATACCAGGATCAAATGATTTATAGTTTCCTTAGTATCACAAAAACGACAATTAGTTGACCCATTCCATACTCATTTCTTTAGATTGTCCTTGGTCAAAATGTTTTTTTTTATAATCAACCAAATAAACACCTTTATTTTCAGAGGGATTTTTGTGTTCCAAAGATATTTATGAAGGAAATCAACTTCCTCACTCTCAAAACTAAATAAAAGGATTTCACATAGAACTGACCATTGGAAGTTAGCATTCAAGTACTATCTTCCTCATCCTTTAGAATTCCTTCATACTCTTTTCGCATATGTTCCCACATTGTTTTGATTTCTCCTCAAAGTGCTTTCCTAAATGTAATTCTGCTCTACCTATGGTTATAAATCTCAGCTACAGTAACATGTTGATTGGAGGTATATTATACCACCTAGAATATTTTAAAATTATGATTGAGCAAAAGTTTAACGGTAAAACCAACTCTTACAATTATTTGAAAACAGAGGCAGTAACCTGTTAGCCTCGACATGGAGCACCATGCTTGGCAAAACGAACATGCATTCATGTGCTATAGCTCCTTATTTTGTTCGTTCAAAAATGTCGGCTCGTCGAACGGGACAAGTACAGTCAGTAATACATGTGTACACACACGACACGCTCGCATGTTCGATTGCACCGAAAAGAGGAAGAGCACCTAGGCTACTAGTAGTAGTAAGTGTAGTAATATTAAATAGGGTGAGTGACGTACATCGCGTTGGACCAGAAGAATAGACCAGTCTCTAGTCGCTGATCGCTCACCATGAGTGCGCGTTCCCATGCAGAGAGGATAGTAGTACGTTGTTTAAGGATTCCTGTACGGCCATCGATGGGACGACGCGAGCCGCGCCGCGTCCCGTGCGTGCTACGCTGCGTAGGTGGGAGCCGCCGCGCAGACCAGCTGCACGTGCAGGTGCAGGCAGGCGCTCATACGGCGCGGTAAAAGCAACCGCGGCTGCCTGCCCGCATGTCCCGGTGGTGGTGGGACACCCGCGGCAGGGTGGTGAAGTGGCCGCCGCGGCCTTTCACACCCAATCCACCGGGCGCGCGCTAAGTCTTGGACGTGTCGTGCCGCGGCCGCGCACGTCCGGCGAGTTTGCGTGGCGTTGCGTTTCGTGGCTTTTGTCCAACTGCGCAGCGTGTGCCAGTTACGCTTCCAGCCGAAGCGCGCGCGCGGCATTGGGAGCCGTCGGTTCGATCGGTCCTCCTACGTACGTACCGTAACACGTACGTGCAGTGACGCGCCGGCGCGCCCGGCCCCAACGCACGGATTCCCCAGGCGGACGGGTGGGCACGCAAGGACTGTGTTCCACGGCGCGTACGCCTTCGGCACTCGTGCACTCCACGTCCTGGCTATACGTGCTACACATACCAGTTGGTGGCAATACGTAGTTATGAGGAGACGGATTTTTATCTCTTAGAGGATGTTTGCTTATAGATTTTACCGTTCATTTCATGTTGGGATATATGCCTGTATTACTTACTTTGTTTTCTAGTTATTAAATGGAGGGCATGTGCAGATATAAGGGAGGAATGGAGCCAGATCAGGGTTAACAATACCGATTTAGGTGGGGAGATCGAAGACCCACCGATACTTATTTTCGTCGATAATCGGTCAAAAGTCGTTAAAAATCGAACGGTTTGTGAACTCAAACAAATTTGAAATCGACGTCAAACCGGGGTAAAAAATATCGATTTTTGAGCAATTTTTACGAAAAATCGGCAACAGAATGAAAAATAGAAGAAAAAAATCAAGGAAAATAGGAAAAATTTAAAAAAAATGGTGGAAAATTGTAGAAAATAAGAATAAATCCCAATTAATCTTCAAAACACCTTAGAGAAATTTTAACAATTTTTGAATTCATTTAGTACTTCTGAAAAATAAAAAATAGTAATTAATGAAAACAAATAGAGACACTATCAGATTTTTATAAAATTTTACAAGCTTGATCATGCTCTTAATTTTAATGATACCATAAAGAATTTCCAAGGATCATGTATTAAAATATTTAGAAATATTAGGCTTCATTTAGTGCCCCTAAAAATAAAAAACAGAAGACCATATATAAAGACAGTAGCACTGTCAGAATTTTTTAAAAAATACACAAGTCTAATAGTCATCTAAAATTTTACAACATCATTAACATTTCCTTTGGACCTCACACAAAAAATTTCAGAAATATTAGACTTCATTTAATGCCATTTGAAAATCATAAACATAATAGTATATATAAAGACAACAACACTGTCATAATTTTAAAAAATAAACAGATCTTATAATCATCTGAAAATTTTATACAATCGTTACCATTACTTAAAATCTGATAATCGTTAGCAGAGATCATGACGCCTTACGATGATATTTAGCACTAGAATCGTCAAACTAGAGCGGCCATAGGATTATCGAAATGAAACATGACTTCTCACGAGACAACGGTCAATGGTAAGCTAGCACACGAGTGACACGACGACACAATAGGTCAAGCCAACTTTTATCCTTCAGTAGTGATTGTTGTGCTTAGAATATTGTCGAGGCACCGATATATATTTTTATTATTGGTACTCCTATATTTCTATACATGTGCATGTTTTAGTATGGATCAATTCAACAATTGGGAAGCTGGTAGGCATTAAACTGACTCGGATGATTATTCAATCCACAATCTGTGACCATCCACACATTCCATTTCTTTTAAGTAAAATATTGGTCTACGGTCTATTCTTAATAAAGTATAATTTTCGTCCAAAAGAGTACGGTTTTGAAGCCCATGACCTCGTGTTGCTGAGGTGGGCGTCGTGCCGGCCCGGCACGGGTCCATCGTGCTTCGTGTCTGAACCGTGCCGGGCCGCGACGGTCCGTCGTGCTCGCCGTGCCGTACCGTGCCGGCCCAGCTCCCTTTTGGTGAGCCCAGGCACGGCCCATTTGCGCTTCGTGCCGTGCCGATCCAAGCCCGACCCATTTGCACTATTGCAATGAGAGAAAAGGAGCTGGAGATACATATAATTAAGGCAGTGAATGCAAATATTATGAGAAAAAGAACTAAAATTTATTTATGATCGAACAGTTACATAGAGCGAGAAGGATATGCTCAATACGGACGAGAGAGAGGGGACAATGGGCGAGAAAGAGAGTGAGCGAGACAGACGAGAGAGATTGTGAGGGAGATTGAGAGAGACTGGTGAGAGAGAGAGATTGTGAGGGAGATTGAGAGAGACTGGTGAGAGAGAGAGCTGAGAGAGATTGAGAGGGACGAGCGAGAGAGAGCAGCTTCTTGCACCGTCTCTCAATCTCTCTTAGCTCTCTCTCTCCTGTTTTGTCCGTCTCTCTCAGGTGTCGGCGATAGGGGTGACATTCATGCTACTGGGTGCATCCATGATGATCATGCTCTGTGAGTCAGTGACCTTCATGTTAGGCTTCTTCCTTATGCCCTGGATCATCAGGCCCAGTATAGCCCATTCTATAGTGTCGTGCCGTGCCGGGCCGCCCATCGTGCTTGATTCTCGAGCCCGGCACGGTCCGTGCTACAGTGTCGTGCCAGCCCGTCACGACCCACTTCGTGCCGGGTCGAACTTCGTGTCGGGTATTGACGTCGTGCCTCGGACCGGCTCAAAAGAGCCTGGCCTAAGTGCCCACCTCTACTTGCTGCTGTCTGCTCCTCCCTCGACTCCTCCGTGATGGGTTCAAGGCGCTGCCCTGCCGCAATTGAGGACGTTGACGCCTCAATGGCCCCTACGCTTCAGTGCAGCCACCATGGCACCGACGCCGGTGGCTTCGCCATGGATACCCAGAGGCCCCTACTTCCCTTGCCTTACTTTTCGTTCTCTACATTGGTGGATTTGTGGATATGAATTTGGAGAACATCTACATTCAACCCTCAACGTCGCTACTCAACTAGCTGGTGATCGTCACCGGCTGTGAGATGGCGTGGTGCTTGGTGTTGATATTCACAAGTGCACGAATTATCTATAACTTTTCACAGAGGAGTATTCCAAGGTATCGAAATCCTCAAGCGACGGATAGACTCACTATTTAGAATAAATTACTACTAACTAATGCGACGATTATGAGATGACGAAAGTAACTAAAACAAATCTATCGAAATTAAAACAAAAGAATCTAGGTTAAGTGAAGATGTGAAAATTCCTCCCCTGGGTTAGGTTCTTATTGTAACTAAAGACTAGATCAATCTAAACACAAATGGGTATAGCGCCAAATAATACATGTTGGATCTCACCTTACATTTCAATACCGGCTCCTTCATTGTTCTCCCCTATCACGGGTTCATCGAGCTAATAAACACTAGCAAAACCTGCACAACTTGATATAGTTCTGTTTGCTATATCTAAACCTAGGGCTAAACAATCGATAATTATTGTAGACTAATTACTGACCAAGGAAGATGCCGATTTTGAGTATCCTAACATGAGGTTCAACCCACACTTCTTCCAATTTTTGAACATATTTTTTTTCTTGACTAATTTGAGTGAAAACCATGGTTTTAGTGAGAACACTATGTCCTAAGGGAAGTTGGCTCGGGAGGCTAGTATATATGCCCCAAAAGCGTATCGTTTTTTCCGGTGTTTGTTGCATATACTATCACTAATTTATCCTTTATTCTGCTCGGCTAACCCATAATTAATTGTCAACTGCACAAGATTTATGTTTTATTGTCTATATCTACAGGAATGGGGGAATCTTGCATATCCAAGAGCTTAAACAGAAAGATATTATCAAGGGGAAGGAAACCAGACTTTGGATTGACATGAACCAATGCTCTAAATTTGAGTACGACCTAGCTTACGGTCTGACTTCTTGTGTCATCAGGTCAATTGGAGCAGGTTTTGTGAAGGAGCGAGGATGAAATTCAGCCTCCCGACGACACAGACCCTTTCATAGTAGAGAACCATAGGGTGGTCAAGAAGAAGGGAAAATAGAGGAGAAGGGGGGAGAATAGAAGAAGGAACAGCTAGTGAAGAAGGGGAAGGAAGGAGAAGAAGAAAGGGGCAGCAAGGTCATTTCGCATTTGATTTCAAGGATAAAAAATAAAAAAAATCCAAATACAGTGGGAGTGGCAAATCTTGGCTATTTCTAGCTTAGGAGTGGCAAATAATTAATAAAAGCTATTATTGGCTAATCATAAAACAGGACCTTAGTAGCAATAAATTATTAATTTTTCCTTAATCTATCGTGTGTGAATTTACGTTATGTCCTCATTAAAGATGGCCAAACGGGCCGGCCCGATGCACAACACAGCCCAGCCATAAACGGGCCATGTCGTGCTTGGGTCGGCACGGCACGGGCACGAGCCGTTTAACCCATTAAAAAAAAGCCGTTGGAGGTTTAAAAAATTCAAAAAACCCCAATTTTTTTTTTCTATAAATAGGTGGCTGCCCCCCATTTCCACACTAGCAATCTTGCATTCTCTTATGGAAATTCTTTTGCTCTTGGTGGTAATTTGGCAAAATTCAAAATAGTTTTGTCAAAAATCCAAAAAACAGAAATTCGGCTTTCAGCTTCGGTAAAGAAATCAAGGTGATAATTGTGATTTAGTTTTTCAATTTGTTAGTATTTTAAATCATATTTTAATATTAATAGCGTAATTCTTTCTTGTAGTTTGCTTTATGGAGCACGTGGATTTTTCGTCGTTCCCAGCTTTTGATTTCGGTATTTCACCCGAGGAGCTTCTTGCATCATTTCAAGCCCAAGAAGCTGCAGGAGTTGTGCCATCCTTAGGCTCTACAAAGTGTTACTGTGTCGGCAAGCACCGGGCCGAAAAGAACAAGACGTAGTACATCGGGAGTCTAGGAAGATTTCGAGCAGATTTTTAAGACATCAAACGACGTCCAGAGCAGGTATGCTATTTGTAAATATTGTAAGCATAAATTAACTGCGAAATCATCAGGTGGAACGGGGCACTTGAAGAGGCATGCTGAGTGCTGTAGAAAAAAGCGGGGATGGCTTAGAGACAGACGCAGATGCAGTACAACCCCGACGGTATGGTACGTAACTGGGACTACAATCCTGAGGTAGCTCGTAAATCTCTTTGTCGTTTAATCGCTTCTCAAGATCTTCCTTTAAAATTTGGTGAGTCAGCTGCGTTTGAAAGCTATATTAGGACCGCTCATAATCCTAGGTTTTCTGCAGTTTCTAGACAGACAACAACTAGAGATTTGATTAAATATTATAATAATTGTTGCAATAACCTAAAAGAAAATTTTAGTACTTGTACTTTTTTGGTGTCTTTGATATGTGATATATGGAGTGGTAGAGCTAAAGAGGATTAACTTAGCATAGTTGCTCATTATGTAAACGATGATTGGCAACTAGAAAAGAGAATCATAGGATTTAAATTAATTGATGTAGTAGACACTGGTGAAAATATTGCTGATTGTATTGTAAAAGTTGTGGAAGATTTTGGCCTTAGTGATAAGATTTTTGCAATAACATTAGATAATGCTTCTGCAAATACTTCTGCCATGAACATTCTTACTCCGCATTTCAATTCCTATGTTAAATCTTTCTTATTACATCAGCGCTGTGCTTGCCATATTATTAATCTTATAGTTAAATCTGGTTTGAAGAGGTTAGATTAGTATCTTGAACTTTTTCGCACTGCAATATCTTTCTTAAGTAATTCTAATCAACAAGTAGCATCATATAAAACTTATTTTATTGCAATGGGTGTGCGTCCACGTAAGTTTGGTTTGGATATGCCTGTTAGATGGAACTGTACTTACTTAATGCTTAAGAATCTCATACCATATGAGAGCACATTTTCTGTTTTTATTAACACGCACTGTCGTACAAGGGATGGTCAACCGCTACTCACAGAGCAACATTGGTATATTGCGAAATATTTGCTGTCATTTTTAGAACTTTTTTTGAATCTATTGTTGCTTTATCTGAAGTTTATTACGCAACCTCTACTTTAATTGTGCATCATATTTTAAAAATTGCTACCCACTTAAAGAGCCACGAAAATGATAATATCTTGCGTGAAGTTATTTATGCTATGTGTTGGAGGAAAACTCACCAACTCAGAGGGGGAAGTCTCCTACCTCCTAGGCATACCACGGGAGGCTTCTATCTGTCCCACGGGCGTCCACGGGAGACTCCCTTATACTCCGCAAGTGTCTAAGGGAGACACCCTCCCACTCCGCGGGAGTCTACGGGAGGCACTCTCCTACTCCACGGACGTCTACGGGAGGCTCCCTCCTACTCCATAGGCATCTACGGAAGACTCCGTCCTACTCCACTGGCGTGCTCCAGGAGGCTTCCTCATGCCCCCAGGGGTGTGCTGCGGGAGGCTCCCTCATACCCTTGGGGCTTTCTAGAGGTGTCTGGGGGTCTCACGAAGCACCCTGGATACAGGGCGCTTGGCAAGGCAAGAGCTCCTGGCCTCAGAGCACCTGTCTACGGGGCACTTGGCAAGCCCCCTCGCCATAGGGTACTTGGCACTGCTCCTGATTCAAGAGGGCACCCTTCAGATGCCCATGAAGACGGGTGGGTACCCTTGAGCCTCTCGGGACCAACCGCCAAGTGGGGTCCTAAAGTCCCCTGTGGGGCCTCAAAGTCAGAGGCCTACCTCTACAAGATGTTAACGGGGGATCGACTACCTCCACGCGGGAAAGACCAGGATGCCCCCGATTGAGTTACTGTAGTAGGGGTAGGATGGTACTTTGTGTAACAGGCTGGGTGCTTATAAAACCCCATTGTAACCCACGCTTGTAACCAGAACTCTCATTGAATACAAAACCTAGCAACTGGTGTGTCCCTCGGGAGCCTGGACCAGGAGACCCTTTCCTACTCCCCCCGGGGAACACACTGACAGGAGTAGGGCGAAGCAAGCGCCCGAACTTGTATAAACCCTTGTATTCACTCTCTTTCTCTCTCGGACGTAGGCCCGTAAGACGGCTAGCGTCCGCACTCATTCTCGTGTTATGTTTTCGAACATACGACTTTATGAAAACTAAAATTTTGAAATATTGACAAGAAATTCCTATGTTATATGCATTTGCATTTATTTTAGATTCTAGAGCTAAAGTTCGAGGATTCTCTAATGTTCTCTCACTTCTAAGTAATGCGGTAGGTACTGATTATTCTAGTTATTTTTTAACTGTCCGTGCTAACTTATCTCAAGTTTATGATAAGTACGATCGGAAGTTTGCTGGAGTTCGCATGCAGTGACCTCCACCAGCACCCACAATAGGTAAGAAGAAAACTGCGTGGGGAAAGATATGGGGTGCAGGTGGCTCTTCCTCACGGGGTTCGACTACATCAACGACAAGTGCGGACACATCAAGTGGTGGGGAGCTAGCTGCCTATCTCAACAGCGACACTGTCAACTACCAAGAGCAGCAAGAGGAGAACTTCAGTATTTTGCAGTGGTGGCACGAGCACAAGATAACATATTCGGTGCTTTCCATATTAGCACAGGATGTATTAACAGTTCTTGTCTCCACGGTTTCTTCGGAGTCTGCTTTCAGTATATCGGAAGAATAATCGAGGAGAGAAGAACAAATATGACAAGTGAGATGGTGAAAATACTTCTCACTGTGAAAGATTGGGAACAAGCTGATCAACGAGCTCAATATACTGCAGAAAATGTTGAGCTAGCGGAGACGTTCGAAAATCTTTATCTAGATAATGAGGAAGAATAATTGTAATCTTCACTTTTTTTCTTGTATCACTGAGCTATAGGTTGTACTCTTTTTTCTTTGCCAAGGTTTCTCGTGTTGAGGTTTTACTTGGCAAAGTTTTTAACGAGGCAACCAAACATCAATAAAGCTTATTATTTAATTCAAATTATTTGTCTCATTTTAGAATTTATCTCATATTTTAGCTTTTTCTTAATTTATATATATATTTAAAAAGCTTTTCTACATCCTTCGAGTTTTTCTAATTATTCTAAATTTCTCCCATTTTTTTGAATTTTTTCTGTATTTTTTTGCCATACTTAATCTATTTTTTTTAATTTTTTTTATTTTTTTTTTCAATTTTTCTGACACTAACGTAAGCCCACGAAGAACCGGACCGACATAGCACGGCCCGAGAGGCCAACGAGCCGTGTCTGGGCCGCTACCCCGGCACGAGGGCTGGCACGGTACGACCCGTTTACAAGCCGGACCGAAACGGAACGTGCCGTGCCGGACGACCCATTTGCCCCTCTCTAATCCTCGTGTTGAAGCGACTGTGGTAATTACTATATTAGTATGGTGCAAGCAATATTTACTTGTTTATCTATACCCCTTTATAATGCACCTAAGCAATTTTTTCTACGTCCACCCTAAATAATGCACCTCACTAGAGATAGCCCAATGTTCGTGCACCCAGCAAAACGTCCCCAGAAACTTGCATTCATCAAAATGAACATCTCAGATCTTTCCTCAGTTTTACTCACCCACATCCGATGGTCATTATTTAGTGTGTCTAATCATCCTCAAGGAAAAGGAAACAGAATCAAGGAAAAGGAAACAAACGTCCTGGAATCAAGAGAAAGGAAATAAACGTCCTGAAAAAGGAAAGTACCATACATTACATGCTGAAAAAAGAAAACCGAGAGACGAGGCAGTGCGGTATTATTTTTTCCGAATCAGGCTCTCGCGGTGATGAATTTGCTATTGTAGCCTCGAGCCGAAAAAATTCAACGGAGAGGTTGAATTTTTTCCCACGCTCAAATTATCCAATGGAAAAAATAAAAACCAAGCTCTCGCCGATCATTTGGATAATTTCGGGCGTGAGAAAAAATTACAGTGCTTTTAGACCGCGGAAAAAAAATCTAGCATCTCTCCGCTGATTTTTTCTTTCTCGAGGCTCAATCGCAAATTCATCGCCCGAGAACCTGATTCAGAAAAGATTATAACGACGATACTAATATAGTAAAAATTGAGCACAGGCGCTGTAAATATCTGCGCCATCGCTCATTGAATTTTTCTACGAGGCTACAATCGTAAATTCATCGCCGCGAAAGTCTGATTCGGAAAAAATTATAACGATGATACCAATACAGTAAAAAATTCTCAAAAAATAATAAAAAACAATCAAGCGGTGTCGGTCCGCTTGCTAATTTTGGCAAAAAAAATCCTCGGTGGCCGCTGAAAATTTCAAGCATAGGAGAAAAAAAATTCAAGTGGTGCCCGTCCACTGAATAATTTCGGGAAAATATAGAAAAATAAACTGCGCTCGCCGACCACTGGATCCGCGAGAAAAAATTGAAAAAAATTAAGCAGCACACATACCGCTGGTTCCGTGGATAAAAAACGAAAAAAAATCAACGCTCTCCGTACGCTGAAATTAAGCTATATGGGGTTAGATCCGTAAAAAACCTCGAGAAATGTCATATTCGGAAAAAAATACGATCACGAGGTCAGGACAGTAAAAAATTCAAGTCTGATTTCCTTGCATGCGGATCCTCCCTGTTTATTTCCTTGTTTGATTCGCTCTCCTTCCAAATATGTAGTACATACAGTTTTGGTCAGAATAGTATAAAACTCAAGTCTGGTTTCCTTGCATGTAGATCCTCCCTGTTTATTTCCTTATTTGATTCGCTCTCCTTCCAAATATGTAGTACGTACAATATGATCACAAGATTATGTATTATTAAGTATTATATTCATACTTATCTTCTCATTTAATTGATAAGCAGATGTACTGTCGTCGTAGCGTTAGCATTGGCACTATACTAATACTTAATATCTATATATTTATTCGTTACTAATTCATATCTGATCCGTATGCGTGCTGTGTCCATTATCATGTATAATCCAAATCGTATGATCTATCCAGATATTCGTTTCCTACTTTAAATCTGGGGAAAAATATAGGTCAGGAGTCAGGACTCGGGCCCTGAGTCCGATCCGTTTTCACATCTAACCCCTCAGCCGCCTCAAGCCCTCAAGCACTGCGCCGCCGTCTCGTCTCCTCTGCTTACCTTCCCGTCCTTCTCCGTCCCCTTTCCTCCCCGCCCACTTTCCTCCCACCGTCCCTCACTGCCGCGACCGTCCCTGGCCTGCTCCCCCGGCCTCACCCCAAACCCTACCTTGCCCTACAACGCGTCGCCACCGCCCATCCACCGTGCTGCGCGGGCGGTTTGGCCGCCGGTCGCCGGTTGGGCGTCAACCGAAGCGGTGCTGCGGCACTCAGTGGCGCGGTGGAGGCGCAGCAGTAGATCAGTTTGGGAGTTCAGTCCGCCCCTGGTCCCTCGCCGATGGAGGAAACCCTAGCCGTCCAAGCCGCCGCAGGCGAGACAGCCGCGGCACTTGAGCGGAAGGAAGAGACGCTCGAGGAGGTTCTCTCGAGGCATAGGTTAGCCTTTTGTGTCCGATTGAATTTTCCACGGAGGTAGACATGACATGTCTTCCTTCACCTAGATGGTCATAATTCCTATCGGGCTACTGAATAGACATTCGCATTAACACAGGCAAAATGTCTCACCATACAGCAGTGCATCTAGGTTGCACAAAAAATTTGCAAGCAGTCTTTTGTGGTACTATTGTTCATGTTATCGCGCATAATGCATTGCCGACTTTGCCTTGATGAGCAATTTTTTTTTCACTGGAAACATACACCAGGTGCATGTTTTAAAGCACTAGGAGATTATCTACAGTGATTATTGATGATGCTTCATATGGTGAGGGTTTAATTAGATACCGTCCAAGTTCTCTCATCTTTGGGTATATATGCTACATGTGATTTGTCATGACCAAGGTGCCTTGCTGCTAGCGAAATTAATTTATGTGAGACTAACGCTTGGTTGAGTTCACTCCACAATCCACATTGCTTGGATTGTGGAACCTTTCATATGTTCAAATACAATAGTTAGCGTGTACGTTCCATGCACATTCTAATTTTGAGCTAATATCAGTATAAAGTTATGTGCCATGCACGTTCTATTTTTTGAGCTTATCAGTTTCAAAACTTTAAAGGAAAAAATGTTATTGTGGTGAAGTACTTGTAAGAATTATTTGGTTTTGCTTTAACTATCCATATGAAACCATACCAATTTTATATGTAAAAAAATTCAAATGATGCATTAGTTACTTTGTTCAGTTAAGGCAATGAGAAGTACACAAATCCAAAATGTAAGCATTGTACTAGGTCCTACAATCTTTGGTGTGAAGTTGGGGCAACAGTTGGGGATGACTGATCGGAAGTTGGGCCTGGGGAGGCAAGTGCAACTGCACATAGCTGGAAGCGTGGGGAGTTGGTGTTTTAGATCGTGTGATGAACCTTTGGTAGAAAATACCGAGATTTCATTCTTAATAGATATGGAAAGAGTCAACTACAATAAGGAAGCTGTTATCACAGAATAGGAGATTGTTAGAGATGAGAGAGGCGTGAGAGGTTTGCCGCTCCACCTGTCAGTGTGTCATAGAAAGAGTTTATGTGGAATTGAGTCTCAGAGTCACACACATGGCTGAATATAATGCAATATACTATTTGAGGCATTCTGTATAGTTTGTACAGCTGTAAACTTGCAGGTTCTAGACAATTGCTTAAAAAAGCACTCTTCTGCATGTTGGCTGGTTAGGCTTAATATATTGCATTATGCATCATATGTATACTCTTCATTGAAGGTGTAGATGTTAAACCCAACAAGATTGAGAGCTACACAATTCCTCATCCTTCAATTATTTTCCTGTTTACTTGATGACTTCAGAAATGGTGAGCTGCACCCTTTTCAGTTGATGTCATATGGTTTCTAAAAGATGGGCTACTTTTTGTATAAAACAGGAAAGAGAAATCCAAACTCCAGGATAAGGAAACAAGCCTCAAGAAAGCAGCTGCCAAAGGCAGCAAAGCTGAGCAGAAGGCCAAGAAAAAGCAGGTAGAGGAGGAGATATCACGCCTCTCAACTGAGTTAGAGGCGGAGCATGCTGCAGAGCTTGCTTCTTTTGGGTACAAATCCACAGGCAGCTCGGAAAAGGGGAGCCTCGACACCTTAGTGAAGGCCATAGCTGGTGTTTCTGTCTCCAGCAATGCGGATTCCGCAAAGCCTAGCAAGGGTGCACGACGGCGAGAGAAGAAGGCTAAGGAAGAAGCTGCTCGAGAGCAGCGAATTCAAGAAGAACAAAGCAATCTTGTTAGTGATCGCATGGTAGAAAATGAGAAACTTGAAAGGAAGCTTGAGCCCTTGGGGCTGACCATTCATGAGATAAAGCCAGATGGCCACTGCCTGTACCGTGCTGTTGAGAACCAGTTGTCAATTTATTCCAATAGCACTATACAATACAATTACCAGGAGCTACGGCAAATGACTGCCAATTATTTGAGAGAGCATGCTGCAGTGTTCCTCCCATTTTTCCTATCTGAGGGCAAGGTCGAGTCTGGACCAGATCCCTTGGAGAGCTTCGAGAAGTACTGTGAAGAGATTGAGTCTACTGCTGCTTGGGGTGGGCAACTCGAGCTTGGTGCTCTGACCCACTGCCTAAAGAAACACATCTTGGTCTACTCGGGCTCCTTTCCAGATGTGGAGATGGGCAAAGAATACAAATTGGAATCGGGAGGTGGTACATATGATCCTAGCATCAGGCTGTCCTATCACAGACATGAATATGGTCTTGGCGAGCACTACAACTCAGTGATTCCCACAGAGTTATCTTGACAAGAGAAATTTAATGGCCTTGGTCTCTATATGACATGTTTACCCATGATAACTGTCTCTAAACACGATAGATAACTTATCTACGTTGCTGTTATGTTTCCATCTTCTGATCAATCGGTGTTGGTTGAGTGTACCAATCAAAGTTTTACAAGGGAGTTTACTTCCAAAACAATTTTGCCTATAAAATCATATTTTCTCTCAATGCTCTGTTTCCAGTCGAGGTTGTGTACCGTTATCATACATATATTATGTCGCCTGGGATTGCCAAGTGCCGGGCGACGCCACGTCATCGGCACGCCAGCCTTCAACGCCGTTCCGTCCGCACCGGCCGTTCCGTTCCTCGTCGTTGCAGCTTCGTTCTCGCCGTGCCGTTTCCCTACCCGTCCACCGTTGCGATGGCTGGTAACGCCGCCTGGATTTGCGCCACGCGTGCTGTTAGCGGCGCCGGAATGTTCCGTCTCCTTTTTGCCTTCCTCTTTCGCAGGCCTCGATTGGAGCTCCCGCAGTCCGTCCGGTCCTCGTCTCGCTCGCTCCGCCCGCTCTCTTTCGGGAGCTCTGACGTCTCCCCGCTGCTTTCCTCCGGGTGGTTTGGTTGCTACGCTGCCCCGCCCAACTCACCTTTTGTCAGGTGATTGCCACTGTCCCGCTTCGCCCGACTCCCCTCTCCTCGGCTTCTCTCTCATCGTGTGCTCCGCCACCTCGATGTTGTGCTTGCTCGGAGATGATGTGTTTTTCGATGCGCTGACCTTTGCCTTGCACGTTCCGCCGGCTCGATTGCTCACAGATCGTTGTTTTACTGTGCCTTCTCGGTTCATCCTGGATGATCTTCGTTTTTTCCTGGTTCGTCCCTCCCCGGTTGGTTGCTTACGATTTCTCGATTGATCTCGATTGCTCTTGCGTCGCGGCTCCCTGGCCATAACTTTGTTGTGTTTGCTCGGTCCATCCTGGTTGATCCTCATTTCTTTTTCGATCCCTCGTTCCCCAGTCGATTACTTATGATTTTTTGGTCATCTTGGTTGCTCTTGTGTCATGGTTGTTCGATTCGTTTGCATCTTGGTTCGTCTTCTTGGCTTTTTTCGTTGTTTTCGTCCTCCTGCGGGTTTCTTATGTACATCAATGCTTCTTCTTATGTGTATTGATAGGCGCCTTTCTTATTTTGATGCAGCTCGGTGTTCGTCTCCAGTGTAACCTTGGACATCTGCCAGGAGTCTACCTTTTATCCTCGCGCGTTCAAGGTGATGTAATTTCGTGCTTGCCTTACTGTATCAGATGCCCACTTAGTGTACCATCTTCTATATATATATAAGTAACCTTTTTAGCTTATATACTGCTTAAGATAATGCTAAATTAAGTAGAATAGTTCCAGTTATTAGTGACGACAACAACTGAACTGAGTTTTAAAGAGAGCCTGCAAACTAAGCTTTCGAAGTTGTTTGTGCCAAATGGGAGGTGGCTGTGGCACTGTGACATGTTCAAAAGCTTCCCCCATTCAAACCCACTACTGGGTCTCTGATTGCAAAGGCAAAGCAGTCTACTGCCCTAATCCAATCCAGTTATTAGTTTAGTCCCTGCTGGGGCCGATGCATGCAGTGGAAGAAGGTACGACTATCGACTTCAGGTCAGCTCTCTCCGTCTTAAATTGATTATCTTCAGTTCACTACATGATTTCTCACATTAAATTCTTGCATTCCTTTTTACTAAATTCTTGCATTCCTTTTTACCACCATAAATGTTTTGTTATTTTGGTTGAACAATGCATGTGGTTTATAGAAGCAAGTTTCACCTCTTGCTTCCTGTTCTCTTGTGTAGTGAGATATTTTGTTGTTGCAGAGACAACCAAAACATGCTTGAGACCTTAACAAAAAAGGATTTTGTTCCACTGTGCTTGTGCTAAAATTCGTTCTGATCATTTCAGTTGGTGTGTAGTGGAGAGCCAGTTTCTCAGAGAGAGATGTATTCAAAGCCAACAAAGGCAGAACAGGTACATCTTGCTTGCCTCCTCACAGTAGCTATTGTATTTTCAGATCTTTCATTTCCTTTTTTTCTGGTGCAAAACTGCAAATGTCAACTACCAGTCAAGATCGTGTCCAATGTGCAATTGAATCAACTGTGTGTTTCCTTAGAGAAGATGCCTAGGAAGAATGTGGATCGACAATCTTGAGTAGGAAATGGATTTGACCATGCTTATATCACAAACACACAGGACTATAGGTAAACATTGTGCTTTTCTAGACCTTGATGAATTCACTAATCATTGTTAAAGAGAATTCCTTGCTATGATGATTTCTTTCTAAGGTGGCATTGTTCTGTTCTTATTTTAGAATGCTGTATAGTTGTACATCCATTTTTGAAACTGCCGCTGTCTTTTGCTTGTTTTAGTTCTTCGTTTTCACTTCAGTGAGGTGGCCTATGAGTTGGCAGGAGTGCTCCTGTAGACTCATGCAGCAAGAGGATTTATGTCGTTGTAGCCAATGCTGCTGGAAGACTGCAGGTTAATCTTCTGTCTTTTGCCTTTGTTATTTCAACTGTCATCAGCTAGATTGGAATAGAATTAGTTCCTGAGCTCGCTTTTATTTGAAATTTCGTCCATTAGTCTATTATCCCTGGTTGGTATAGCTAGGATGGTATTCGTGTGTTTTATCTATTGCTTCTCCTGGAAAAACAGAGAGTACAATAATTTTCTTCAGATTCTTACTGCCATACCATTTACATTTAATCAACCGTTCCAGATTTATTCATATTGTGCTGCCTGACAAGCAAAAACTCTTGTGCCATCTATACAGATTGTGCTGGTTTTAATGCATTAGTCTCATGCTGACAAAACAAGTTAATAATATGTACATAGAATGCTATTTGCCGTTTTTTAGACATGTTCCAACATTGTTTTTAAAAATAACTATATTCATAGCTTTTCAACTCAGGATACATTTGTAGATAGATAGGCTAGTTTCATAGGTATCCTACACGCTACAAGATTTCCAGGATTCATTATTGATTTTGGATTACCAATTCTCTTTCTCGGCCCCAGTCTATCTTTTCTCGCTTTAAGTCAGTCAGTTATTTTACCTGGTTTGGTATATGTGAGCTCCAAAACTAGACTAGAATCCCTTCTCTGCCTTGCCTCTGCCTGTGGGATGTGGTGGGCTAGATGGCACATTGGAAGCCAGCAAAGCAATATCAGTCGTGCATTTTCAGATAAATAGAATGTATGTAGGTACTAGGAAATATACGCCTATGGAATGTCACCCTTTTTTCTGGGTGCAAGATAATTTGCTTATCCAATGGAAGTTAGCTTTGTGGTCACTTTGAAGCTTAGTGTGCCTATTCTTGCGTAATCAATAGCACACGGTGCTACGTGTGTCGATTTTCGACGTGCTACAATGGATTACTAAAAAATGCTCTTTATAGATAAAGAAAAGATTAAAGTTTAGTTGGTTGGCCTCATTAGTTCAGATAAGCACTACATGCCTGCATTGATGCCTATCATTTTGCATCTTGATGCGTAAAGGCTAATCTAGCTGGTTTTCTTGGTCATTGCTTTCCATTTGATGTGTCTAGGCCATTTCGTGCATGAATTTCATGTATTGGTATGGCTTTTCTCCTTTGGTCCCTGCAGAGTGAGGAGTCACAGGTACGATAAACTCTTTTACCATGCCTTATACCTAAGCTAACAATAATTTACTGGTCTTGCTTCTTATGTGCTATTGCCATATACTGTATCTAGAAGTATATCTATTTTTACATTCATAGCTTATATGGTGTTTTGTGTAACTTGCATAGACCCTTATATGGTTTGCCAGAGTATGCTTGCCGTTTTGTAAAGAATGTTTTTATGCCTGCTGAACTGCGGTCTTTTCCTGTTCTATCTTACCATGTTATAAACCCGTTCAACTCTTATGTGTAAACTCCTCTCTTGGCATGGCCAGGAACACCGAGCTTAACCCGTTCTTGCATATATGTTGTTTAACTGGTGCATGCATACCCTCAATCATATGGAGGTTTGTTACCATGGTCTTGACATTTCTTAATTTTTTTTGTCACTTTCTATCTATTTAATATGAAGTTCATTCAGATATGTTAGAATACTTTTCTCATCATTAAATGTACGTTGCCTTTCGAATAATTTGTCAAATTCCCCCGGCGCAGCGTAGCGCGCTACCCTATCTAGTTGAGATGATAGTTGCAAGTTCAAATTTGAAACTACACCACACCATTCTTCATGTAACGTAACTTAATGACAAAATAATACAAGGTGTTTCTGTTGATATTCATTTTTTGGGGTGCTTGGAATCTATCTATATAATATATTGTCCTGACTAGATTTGCGGAATGCCAAACGTGGGTTTGGCATGCCCTAAGATAAGATTCATGGTGTTCTATGTATTTACGACTAAAAATGTGGTTTTCCTGATCTACTGTTTCTCTTTCCATGCACTTATCCGTTTGTTTTTCTAGTCGTGGCAATATGCTACTGTAGTGATGAAAAGTGAAAACTGTTGCTCCCAGACTTGTGGTATGTGCTTGAGATTAGGCTTCTAAACGAGCCGAGCTCAAGCAAGCCATAGGCTCAAGCTCGGTACAGGTTTGAACCGAGCGTGAACGAGTCTAAGATTGCTTCCAAGCTTGAACATGGGCTTGAGCTCAGCTTATCTAGGCTTAGTTGACAAAAGAACAACCAAAAGAACATCATTGTATAAAGATATATCCCAATTTTTAGTTCTAACTCTAGAAGTAAGCACAAGAATTGACAATACAATATGGGGATCTAGGCAAGGAGGGATCAGTGGCGGTTGGCGATCTTGCCTAGGCGGTAGAAGAGATCAGACAGTGGTGGGGAGATCCAAGCAGGGTAGGAGCAACAGTGGCCATTGGCCTCGCCTAGGCTAAGGAGTAGATCTAGGCAGCCGTGGGAGCAAGGGCAGTCGGTGGCCTCGCCTAGGCGGAGGAGGAGATCCAGGCGGCTGCAGGAGCAGGGACGTTCGGCGGCCTCACCTAGGCTAGGGAGGATGAAATCCAGGTGGTTGCGAGATCAGGAGTGGCCGGTAGCCTCGCCTCAGCTGCTGAGGAGACCATGTGGCCATGGGAGTAGGGGCGCAGCTAGTGGTCGGTAGGATGGGAGACGATGGGGTTGGAGGGGGGCGGCAGGATGGGAGACGATGGGGCGGGAGGAATTGAGAAGGACTCGAGAGGCTGAGGATTGGGAAGATTGGGGAAAACATGAAGAGGTTGGTGGCTAGGATTGGCTTGGCTCGGGCGTCAAGGTGACGGGGTATTGGGATGAATTTTGAAATTGGACCGAAGGGAAGGACTAGGGGTAACATACTGAGAATTTTGTCGGGCTTTGACAAGCTATTCGAGCTCGGCTTGTTGAAGCACGCGAGCTCGAGATCAAGCTCAAGCTCGGCTTGTTTGGAGTTCGAGCTAAGCTCGAATCGAGCCTAGAGCAAGTCAAACTTGATTACATGGTGCTGCACTTGCAGGCAGTCGTACATAATTTCTTGGTTATTGTAAATTTAGCAAAAACAACTTTAATGACAAAAGTATTAAATAACTACAATTTGAGTTTGAATTTTATAGAGCTGCAGATTTAAGAGTGAAAATTCTCACAAAAACGACAACTTTGCTACGTTGGACCCCAACCCGTGAGTTAAGAGGCACAATCGTCATGCGATTAATTAACAGTTTGTTTGGGTTCACCGTAAGCCAATCCACTTGCCAGTTCATTGTTTTCGGTCTTGCTTGAGAAGCCTAAAATCTCGGTACTCACATGGATAGACCGAGAATTTGAGCTTTCCAAACAAGTCCATATGCGGCCTAAATTTCACAGAACTACAACTTCAATGGCAAATCATCAAATAACTACGCATTTGAGTTCGAATTTTTGGTTAACTCAAGATTTGGAAGTGAAAATTCCCCTGAAATAACAATCTGTCACGTTTCTCCCTTGGCAGACTACAGACCGTCTAGCTTTTCTTTCACGTCACTAGTGATGTCATCGCTTAGAAAGACCACGGTAACCTGTTAACTTGGGAGTGTGACAGACCGTCGTGGTTACTCGGTATGTCACCTCATATGTCATCATCTGACTACCTACTTTCCCAAGCTTATATAATCCATTCCATGGCCTTGCAGTTGCAGCACAGCAAAACTCGTGCACAAACAAGACAAGAACACGCACGGAAGTGGGAACGTAACAAGGCAACAGTTCACGATAAGCAGCTACCTAGCCATGGCAGCGGCAGCAAACGCGGGGAACTGGGCTCCGTCTCAGGCGGCGCCACTCCCACTCGACGGCCGCGTCGCGCTCGTCACCGGCGGCTCCGGCGGCATCGGCCGCGAGGTGTCCGCCCACCTCGCCGCCCTTGGCGCGCGCGTCGTGATCAACTACGCTTCCAACTCCGCCAAGGCCGACGCGCTCGCCGCGGAGCTCAGCTCGCGCGGCCTCCGCGCCGTGGCGGCCCGGGCCGACGTGTCCGACCCGGCCGCCGTGCGCGCGCTCTTCGACCGCGCCGAGGAGGAGTTCGGCTCCCCGCCGCACATCGTGGTCGCCTGCGCGGGGATCCTGGACGCCAAGTACCCCTCGCTCGCCGACACCACTGTGGAGGACTTCGACGCCATGTTCGCCTTGAACGTGCGCGGGACGTTCCTGGTGTGCCGCGAGGCGGCGAACCGCGTCCCTCCCAACAGCGGCGGCCGCATTGTCACGTTCTCGTCGTCCATCATGGGCACGCTCCTGCCGGGGTACGCGGCGTACACGGCGACCAACGGCGCGGTGGAGGCGATGACGAGGATCCTGGCCAAGGAGGTGGCGGCCAAGGGGGTTACGGCGAACGTGGTGGCGCCGGGGCCCGTGCGCACGGAGCTGTTCATGGCCGGGAAGGACGAGGCGTTCCTGCGGAGGGTGGAGGAGCAGTCGATGGGGCGCATCGCCGAGCCGACGGACGTCGCGCCGGTGGTGGCGTTCCTGGCCAGCGACGCGGCGGCATGGGTGAACGGGCAGGTCATCAGGGTCAATGGCGGGTTCGCGTGAGCGCGCGAGCTGTTAGAATTTGAGTGGAGCGATCTGCCATGTATCTCATGATATGTTAGTATAACGGCCGTAAAAAAAATAAGTTTGTGTGTCAGTCTTGGTGTAAAAAATAATAAATAAGCTTAGGATATTTTTCTATTTGGTCGAGTCCGGTCTGACGCTATCTTAAAGCTTCTGTAACATGTTTACTTTGTGAAGAAATTTTATCTAGTGAGTAACAAAGTTTTTCCATCTCTTGTTGCTCTTAAAGCTCATTAAAAGAGAATACAATCGCACCTCCAGAAAGTAACATCTTCTTACAACTTTTATCTAGTGAGTAACAAAGTGATTGCACATCCAGCCTGGTACGTAACATCTTCTCACAACTCGTGCTCGATTGTACAATCATTCTGGGGCAACATCAGCAGATCGAACACGCCGGATGATCCCACCCGGAAGTCCAGCTGCTTCTGATGTTTCTGCCGCCGGCGTTCGTCGAACTCCTCCCATCCCTCTACCTGTCTGGAAAAAAAGTAGAATGACATTAGCACTGGAAAATGTCTCCATCAGAGCCAAGACCAACCAGGCAATAAGTTCATCAGCTACATGAAAGTACTGCATATGACTGGATGAAGAGCAAATGGATTATTTATCGACATGGTGGGGTTAAAAGCATAACGATAACCATATCATGAAAAGTTGGGCAACACTTGTTATAGTTCCAACATTTTATGGTTATCGTTGTATGCTTATAACAACATGCACAACTCTTGTTGTGGCGTTGCCGTTACACAAGAATAATTATGAAGTATTCATAGGTTATGCACCAGCATTTTGAACATTAAAATTGGAAATTGAGTATGTTGTGGTATCATCTTCAGACTTCAACCACAAGACACTTGTAATAACATCAACTCAAGGTTGCTGAGCCCCTTAACCACTTTATTTAATTTAGGGATGAGATATCATTTTAGTAGTAAACATGCATATCTAGTTATTCTCATAAGCTATTTCTATAAATTACTACATGCCTTTGCTTCTATGTAAGTTCCTATTTGATTCAGTTGCAGTGTTGAGGAATAAGAACGGCAGATGGGCAGTTCTTGTTATGCATCATTACTGGTGTCTGTATATTCTGTTGACTGTAGTGTTGTTGTACGAGTTCATGGAGCACTGTTAAAGTGAATTCAGTGATGCTGCCAAATGCTAATTTTGGGTGTTGCTCTACTATTTATGGTTCAGTTTGAACTTTTTTGAGACGAACTGCTTGCTTTCCAGGTTATATTTCAAGGTGATTTGCTGTCAAAATATCTTGTTTCTAGTTAGTGGGGTAACTGTTAACTCTAACCATTACGAAGATCTTGGAAGTTGAAATATTATACTGGTGTAATACTACCAAGAATTGAAGTGCCTTACTGATACTACAGTCTGCAAGTGATTTCTTGTTTGTCCAAAGGCACATCTGAATTTTGAAAAGCAAACTCTGGTATACGAAAGGTGAATCAGATACCATTAAGCTGGCTAAAATGCCTATCAGCCCACCAGCGGCACCAACGCAGCCACAAGCTCGCGTCGCAGCTTGCAACGCAAAAGCTCGGAGACAGGTCACGGCGTACGGCCGCGCGGTGGCCGCCTACGTACGCCGTCGCCGGCGGTGGTGGGGGCCGGAGGTGCGGAAAGTCTGAGAAGGGCCCTCCTCCGTTGAATGAACAGCGACCCAGGTTGGACCGTTCGACCGTAACTAGGTGGTCTAGATTCTTGGGCATTATGTCCCTCATGACTCATGAGCATTACGCACCTGGGCCGGACGTCAGAGGGTATTACGCCCCTCGGCTGGAAGCTTATGGGCATTATGCCCTTGGACTGCAATGGCGTAGCTTCCAGGGAGGCTTCAGTGGGCTCGAGTTCACCTTTGGTCAACGTTGGTAGATTTTTTTTAAAAAATAATATTTTTTTATTTAAATTACCAAAATATAATTCAATCTCAAAAAATTGCAAAAACATACCTATGTGGCTTGTTCATAGGGCGATCGCCCTTTGAACGGGCGACATTTCCTGCAGCCGGTTTCTAAAGAAAATCATAACTTTTTCATATGATGTCGGATGAAGATGAACTTTATATGAAAATTGTAGCTTTCGACATGATATACAACTTTGATATACAAACATTTTCAATTTGAATCCATTTAGATGGTAAAAAACGGGATAGAATGTCCAGATCTAAAAATCAGATATGTTTTTAGATCTGAACCTTTTATCCCCTTTTTTATCATCTAAATGGATTCAAATAAAAAAAGTTTGTATACCAAAGTTGTAGATCCCGTCGAGAGATACAGTTTTTATATAAAGTTCATCTCCATCCGATATCATATGAAAAAGTTATAATTTTTTTTAGAAACTAACTGCAGGACAGAGGAAATATCGCCCGTTCAAAGGGCGATAAGAGGCTTCTGTCGCCCTTTGAATGAACGACATGCCTCTGTCGCCAGAGGTATATATTTGCAATTTTTTGAGATCTATGTATATTTTAGCAATTTCCTATATAAGGTATTTTTATTGTATTTTTTTTTTGTCTCTCTTCGATTCGTGTAAGAATTTAGATTGCACAAGACTATATTTGCTATATTTGTATATAAATTTAGATTGCAAAAGACTATATTTACTATGTTTGTCACAATTTAGCATAGTTTGTTTTGGTTTTTGTAAAAAAAAATTAGCTTAGTCCTTTAACCCCTCCTCTATTTTGTGTTGCCTTCGACACTGTTGGGCACACGACAGGATGAATGAAACATGCTATCAGTGTTAGAAATTAGCCCATATGAGGCTTATTTCCTTTAAAATTCCAAAACACATATGGTTTAGTACCATATTGCTTAGCTAAGTGGAAGGAAGTAAATTTATAAGGTGTAATCTTTTGTCACTTCTGAATAATGTGACACATGGCATGAGGATGACATAGGGTGGACATTAGCTAAACACATATGTGTGTATTCGTGTATTTTCACGTGACTTGTGAATTACGACAAGTTATCGCGCTGTGTCGTAGAGTGTCTCCTGGCACATTGATCCCACCTTTTGTTTTGCATGACTCATATAATTATCTCTCTATTAATTTTGTTTAAATACAATTTAAACATCTATTTCAATTTGGTTTAATCGTCATAATGCCGTCAATGGCGTGCACCGTGAAGGAGGATAAGTAGTATCTTCGAGCCATTGCAGTAGAGATCACCTGCATGGGGCGGCAATAAGGTTTCTAAGCAGCGTATCCACGTGACCGCTCTACTTCTTCCACGACATCAACTAATTACACAATCGCATATGTGCTTTGCTGCTTCATGTCTTTCGTCAAGTCTAGTTGTAAGTCATTCACCTGTAGGGGTGGGTATTTTTTAACCGAAACCGAAAAATCAAGCCGAACCGAACCAAAATAACAAAAAAATTGTTTTTTTCGTTTTATAAATCGGTTTTTATTTTGATACTATACAATGTTCGGTTTTTGATTCGATTTTTTTTCATTCCGAGGAACCGAACGAACCGAATAGCCGAATCGCTCTTTCCACAAAATTCCCCATTCTTTGCTTCTTTGAAGGTCGAAGCGCTGCACCATTGCTTTGCCACGTCGCCCGCCCTGCCGCGCTGCCTCTTTCTGCGCTCCCTCCTCCGCCTCGTTGCTGTCAAGCTGCGGCTCCTCACCTTGGGCCACCTTGAACCCACCCCCCCCCCCGTCGCTCTCCTCCAACCTGCCCCAAATGGCTGTGCTCCACCTGCTCCTCGCCCACCTCGCTGTGCGGTTGCCCTCCCGCCTTGCGCCTCTCCCGACCATCGACTTCGCTTGCGCCTTTCGGTCCCGCCCCACGTGGGCACTCCTCTCCATGCGCAACCCCTCCAGGTTGGCCTGGGCCCCTCGCTAGGGGTGGGCATTGGAATAATACGGTTTTTTTGGTTTAAAAAAATCAATTTTTGATGACTGCAAACCGAACCGAGCTGAACAAATTCAAAAACCGAATCGAATTAACCAAAAATATTCAATTTGATTAATTCAATTTTTCGGTTAACCAAGATATCGACAGCTGAAAGAAAAGATCAATTTGTGGCACAAAATAACTAGGTCAGCATTGTGTAAGAAATCATTCCAGAGTATGAACTTAAGCACTTCTAGAAATAGTTTGGAATCCTTGCACAAGAAAACCGTATGCAAAATTACATTAAAAAAGTCTTTCTTCAACAGAATACAGAGTTTATATAGTATTATGAACAGAATACGTCTAGATCTTCAAATCACCTTCACTTCCCCAAACGAGAAGCTTTGTGCCAATGGTCATGACATCCTCGCCAGTGCCAATGGCGTGACCTCGGCGAGTGGCGTCGGCATGGGGCTTGGCATCAACGATGTCGGGTGTTGCCGGAGCCACGGGTCGACGTACTCTCAGTGGAACAGATGACCGCACTTCGGCAGGCGGCAGCATCCGGAGCACATCGTCTTGAGCGTGGTTTCATCGATGCCGAACTCGACATCGTGCCAGTTGCCGATGTGGACAGATACACCAACACTAACGCCGTAGCCGAAGCCACCGATGCGGTCGGAGCTGAACATGCCGATGTAGTTGCCATTGGCTGGGGCGAGCGTGAGCCTCCAGAGCTCATCCGGATGTGGTTCTTTGTTTCTTGGTAACTACTAAACTCAACGTCAAGACATGGGGCTCATTCGGGCGTGGAGCTCATCCTGGATGGAGCGGACAGCCACGGTTCACTGGAGTGAACGGTCGGGATGGGATGGATGTGTGCTTGTCTCAGCCGATCGAACGGCCAAGGCCGCGCTGTGTGAGAGCGGCATGGATCGAGGCAGGCGCATGCTGTGCTACGATTGGTTGACGGATGGAGGACGCGAATCATCGACTCAGTCATGTGACTCACGTAGAGCGGTGGAGACCTACCACTTCTCTGGTTCTCGGTTTTTGGACCGAAGGGCGAAGGCTAAGGCAGCACACGCAGCACGATGCAACTGCTTTGGGAGTCTCGACCGAAGGTTGTTCGGTGCTCGGTAATTTCGGTTTCTCGAAGCAAATAACCGAACCGTTCACCGAACAATATCAAAATAAAAACCAAATTATAAACCGAAAAAAAACCAATTTTTTGGTTTATACAGTTCGGTTTTTCGGTTTCGGTTTAAAAATGTCCACCCCTACCCCTCGCCATGGCGACCAGAGCCTCTGCACCCGCGTTGCGGCGGTGCTAGATGTGGCGCACAGGGCAACACCCGCTACCCGAGATGCTGCTTGTCGTCTTCACTCGTGGTGTCGGCACAGATCTCGCGCGGGGGCTCACAGAGGAGTTCGGGGCCGTGGAGATCGACTAGCTAGTGGAGCTCCTTGGTGATTCAAAGGAGGAGGACGGGTGGTTTAGTACCAGCTTCAACCCAAGCAAGGAGATGAGGAGCTTCAACCCAAGCAAGGAGATGAGGAGCTTCAACCCAACGCCGGAGTGGGTAGGCTGATGGGTGCGCCAGAGGCAGAGACTAGGCAAGGTTCAAGTACAATTACAATTTACAAGTTCTTCATGGATCAGGTTATCAAAAAATGTTTGCCTTTTGATTTATCAGTGTGTGTTGATAAGTAGTTCTAGACTTCTTACCTATATTTTAATGCTTTCGATAGGAGATTTGTGGTTCTGAAGCTTTTCATCTTGCTTGATCAACCTGAACTGTAAGTTATCAACAAAATGTGAAGTGAATAGAACTAAATTGTTGATCCGGATTTCCTAGGAAAGGTTTCCTCCAGTAAAGGCTTTACATTAATCTACAACATATGTTTTTACAATACAATTTTATGGTCAAAAGAATAGAAATGTCCAGTAAAATGCTTACAAGAAAATCCAGTGATGTAAATTAATAGGAGGATATGGTCATGCTCACTTGTAGGGGTTTACCAGAGAATTCGGTTTACCGAAAAACCGAGTTGATTTTTTTCGGTTAATTCGTTTCGGTTTTTGCATTTGAACCGAAAATTTCGGTTGTCGGATTTCGAAAACCAAAATATTTTTACACCGAATAAACCGAACTGAAAAACCCGAATAAACCGAATGCCCACCCCTATTCGTGTGATCGATTTAGTCTGTTAGTTTTCAACACTTAGGCCCCCTTTGGGATATATTATGGAAAAACTGATTCTAGATTCTAAGAGAATCGGGTGGGTAATAGTTTCTGATTCTGTGTACAAATTCTGCTTCTGATTATGGGAAGCTTCTCCCAGAATCCACTCCCACAACTAAAGCAGAATTTGTACACGAAATCGGAAACTAGAATCAGCTTTTTCATAATCTGTCCCAAAAGGGCTCTTAAACATATTTCGCAATACAATGCTTATGTATCTTTAGTCTTTTTGTTATATTTGCTTTAAAATAAAATCTAGAATAAAAATATTAGCATATTTCTAGCAACATGGGCTGTGCTACCAAACACACCGGTCGCGGCCGTGGCTAGAGAGCCTTTGCATCCAACAGGGCAGGACAACAAGGAACGAGAACATTGAGCGGTGGATCGCGGTACGGAGCTAGTAAAAAGACAATGACGCTAACGATTATCACATGCATCCGGGCAATCAGTCCATCGATGAACCTGGTGTAAGATCCCGCGGCAGCCAGCGTAAACTAGGGCGTGAGATCCAAAAGTATTCATAGGTGACAGAAAAAAGGGAAAACGAAGAACTGGGAAGAATGAGAGAGAGGAACGAAAAGATAGCGTGCGAAACAAGTTCATCACTCAATATGAATTCTTCTTTTTTTTCAGATACAAGGGTTTTATACCCTCCCCAACCACCAACGATTTCACCATTTCACTCTAAGATTAAACGATTTTTTTTCCAGATACAAGGGTTTTATACCCTCATCAACCACCAATGATTTCACCATTTCACTGTAGGATCAAACGACTCTATAACTAAAGTTTCAAACTCACAATCGACAACCAATGATAGCTACAGAGTTTGTCGGAAATTACTATTGCCTTCAGTTCACCGACCGTTGAATCAATTTGACTTCAACTGCGCACCGATCTGAATCGTTGATCTTAACTGAACTCGTCGAACCGGTACCCAAGCCGCCGACTTTTACTGTTCAATTTCGTTCTTTCTTTCAGTTGGCATCGCCGTCTGTGACACCTGGGAAGATGCCGATCGAGTTTTTGCTGCTCCCGCCGCCTCGCCGTCTTAGCTTCCAGGGCGTCGACTTGAGCCGGTCCTCCTGGATCTGGCAGCTCATGGGGCGATCCTCCAGCTCCGGATCGTCGCTCCGCCTACCAGCCGTCCCCAGGCCGGCGCGCGGTGCCAAACAATCTCCGGCCTCCGGGTACTCTGGCACATGTCATGCGTGTACGTCCGGCCGGCGCACGGGAGGTTGCGTTGCGGACGAGATCAGTAACCGACAGACACCACATCCCAATGGTCCCGGTTCAGCTGAGCGCACCCCAATTCCCAGAGGCCGTGCGTGCGATCTGAAATACCGTCCCTCACAAACTTGCAACCTGGATCTATTCTCATACTGGCATGCACTGGACCACACTCCCACTTCATTCGCCTGTAAGCTGGATTGGAGCAGAATCACCAGTATCAAGCACCGGGAGGGAACACGACAACCGACACTTGCCGTGAAATGCTCAGCGCCAGGTGCTGATGGTGTGGTTCCCGTCGTGGCGACGCGACGCACTGGCGGCGTGGACCACTGTGGTTGCCTCAGGCGAGCCTCGGCGGCAAGAGCTCTTTCCTTCCAGCTTCCAGGATTACCAGCAATGCCATACATGTATCGTACAGTGTAGTAATCAAAATTGTTAAATTGTCAAGCTCTACTTTTTGTCTTTTCAGAAGTAGAGAAACATTGACCTGGAACTGTTCTAACACCTTCTCAATACATCTATTTTTGGGTACATCAAAATATCAAATTACAACATTGCACAAAATTAAAGTATAAATAAAGAGTAGATAACGATTACTTACCCATTCGCTTGCTTCAAGATTTATGCAGCTTATATTAGGAGGGAAAGCATAGAAGCAGTGGGCAGCAAGTCATAGTATCCAAATAAATAAATTGCATGTAGCATTATTTCCAGTATCCATTTTACTGCATTGGGTGAAGTTTGCATGGAAAGGCAAAAATGACAACAAAAGAAACGTTGCACCAGAATTTTCTACACATCATTTGATGTAAAGATACCAGGTCCATAATATATACTATAAGTTGAAGGACAGAGTTATATTATTAGTGCGATTTATACATGTCACAGGGGCAGAACTACATGGAACCCCGTGGTTAAACAAATAGCATCATACAGCAGGATGTCAAGAAAAAACTTGACACTTCCGTGTTTTTTTTTTCTGTTTGGTAATCGACAAAAATCCTATTATTCTACACTTTTCAAGCAGGAGAACGCCCAAAAGAATAAGAAGTAAATGACACATCTAAAGAACCTACATAAACAATATAACACAATTTTACATCAAGACCAAGGCTAAAATGCAATCAAGACTTTTTCACTTGGTTACCAGATGTCAGAAATCCTTAAATGTCTGGATCTTCTCTGATACTAGATGGCTTTGACTGGTGTTCCTCTTCTCCCTCTCTGATGTGAGGCAGGCTAAAAGACATATCAGCGAATCCCAATTCACTGCTTCCAAATGATTCACAGTCCACATTGCGTTTGTATGCTTCATGGAGCTGAAGCACATACTCCAGGTGCCATAAGACCTCACCCATTGTTGGCCTGCTTCTCCCATCATCAGCAAGACACTTCTCCGCGATCTCACCAAACTTCTTCAAGGATTCTGATGAGTAGTCACCATCCAACCGTGGATCCACTATTGCTTCCAGCGAACGCTGGCGCTGCCATCTCATCGCCCATTCTGCCAAGTTGATTTGATCCTTCGGTAATGTGGGGTCTATAACTGGCCTCGCACAGGCGACTTCAAAGAGCACCACTCCAAAAGAATACACATCGGATTTTTGTGTCAGTTGCTGCCTCCGGAAGTACTCAGGATCAAGGTACCCAAAGCTTCCCTTGACTGCTGTACTAACATGGGTCTGGTCAAGTGTTGGTCCAGTTTTTGACAACCCAAAGTCTGCTATTTTTGCAACCAAGTTCTCATCCAACAGGATGTTATTAGTCTTTACATCCCTATGGATTATACCTCGGTCTGCTCCAGTGTGGAGGTAGTGAAGCCCACGGGCCGCGCCAGTGCACGCACCAACCCGTTGCTTCCATGTCAGAGGTGGGAGGCCACTTCCATAGAGATGGCTTCGCAAAGTCCCCTTGGCCATGTATTCATAGACCAGAATCATCTCCTTCTGCTCTTCACAATAGCCAATCATTGCAACAAGGTGCCGGTGCCTAAGCTTGGAGAGCATCTCAATCTCAGTTTCAAATTCCTTCAGGCCCTGGCAACATAATGGATTTGCACGCTTGATTGCCACTGTAGTGCCCTCATCGACCTCACCCTTGTAAACCTTGCCAAAACCTCCAGTACCAATAACCAAGGACTCGTCAAAGTTCTTTGTGGCAGCCCTGATCTCTGCAATGCTGAATCTTCTGCCCATCCTATGACCGATGGAAGATGAATTGCGTTTCAAGGGTGATTTACTGGCTGCACAGGCATCTGTAGTGCTTTTCATAGCCTCGTGGAGGACCAGCGGGTGCCAACCGGGAGGGGCCTCCTTGTCAACAGCTTTTCGTTTCCTTCTTATATAGCACCATGAGAATAGAACAACACTTGTAAGCGTCACAAAAGAAGCTGAGCCAATACCAACTTCTTCCCATAAATTTATCTTCCTCCTATCCTTGGAAACCCTTTGGTTGCCCATGTCAATACGAAGTACATAAGCGAGATTGCCATTCCTGCTGAGCTTGAATATCTCCAGACCATTGAGAAGTGCATCGGTACCTGAAGCACTGGTCATGGAGTCAGGGCCTAGCTGAATCCAAAGTGAGTCTACCTCCTGCGGCAAGTTGTCGAAGTAGTCCTCGTGATATGCTTTGTTAATACCCCCGGCTCTGACATTCACATCATAGTTCTCAGCAGCTGTCTTGTTGTTGATGTAGATCTTGAAGATCCTCTGGCTGGGCTTGTCATATACAAGCTCACAGAAATGAAGGCGAACCAAGTAATCAAAGTTGGGGTGGACATAGAATCGCCATGAAACATTGAACCGCTTGTCCACAACCATGTTGTTGCTCGTGATTCTTGCAGTCTCATAAACATCAATGGGAGCAATCGAGGAGTCGTTGCTGGAGATATACCTTATGCTTGAAGTGTTGGACACAGTCAGAGCAGCATTGGCAGAAAACATGAAAGCTGCATCAGTGTACCATGGTCTATGGAGATACTCATCTCTGGAAGATTCAAGTGCAGGCCCTCCAACATTCAGCCGGTACATTGTCTCGACCCCTCGGTGGCTTAAGCCAAGAGGAAGCTGTGCATCTACAGCACCGACTTTGTTCACTGTGTCGTTGAACAAATTATCTGGAGTGAGCATCACCTCAATCGCATTCACAAAGGCAAATGACCCAGGGCTTGGATCAAACTCGATCTGCAGGCCATGAGCGTCAACTACAAGAAAGTACTCCTTCACAACTGCACTGACGGCTGAATTGCTCACGGAGCTTCTCCAAACAATCTCCTCTGACACATTAAACTTTGAAACCAGCTTGAAATCATTTGCAGTGACATCAAACACTGAACTGTTCGCACTGAAATTACCGAACGTGGAAGGGAAGAAATGCAGCCTGACGCAGTAATTTCCTGGCAGCACCCTGAAGTCATACCAAGATGCCGTGCTAAAGAAACGTGCAGAACGGTACACCGGTCCGAAGATTTCATTGGTATTATTATTCCCAGCCAACGACGCAGCAATCCCAGGTCCGCTTAAAGTAAAATTCTCCCCAGGGGCCATGTCGCCGACCCATTTCCGGCCATCAGCATCGACAGTCGCATTTGAGCCACAGCTCAGAAGCAATTCCTTTCCGTGAGCTTTCAAGAATTGCAAGTTGGCAAACACAATGCTTACAACAGCCAACACAAGTAGCCTCATCGGTAACATCACTCAATGCCAACTTTTATCTCTTCAGGTCATTTAGTCTACAGCACAAGCACCCGGAACCTAAAATTAAACAAACAAAACTTCACATTCAAGAGGTAGAGCTACTAAGCTAGAATGAGAAAAATTGATAAAAATTATCTCTTTTCTTACAGATCCAAATCTGCAAAGAAATAAGTAAGATACTTACCAAAGAGAAGAGGCATTTCACTATCTCCCAATACTCCACCTCTGCTGAAACCAAGATCCGAACCAAGAACAAGCACACTAAATTAGCCCAAATCCCGCAAGATCTAAAGAAAACGACAGGGTAAAGGATAAATCAAGCTGCAACCTTCTTACCTGTTTTGGACCAAACTAGGCCAAGGGCAACCACAAGCAGTCAAATCCTGCCTTTGTCGGATCCAGGAAGAGCGAGAAAGGTAGGATCTTTGCTTCAAAGACTGCTGCTTTCTTGCATCCTTCTCTGTAGAATTTCGCGACGAATTTTGCTCGCAAGAACCGATCGGATGACGCAGCACTGCAGCAGCAAGGATAAGGTCTATCGAGTGGATTGCGTTGTGTTTTTTGGCAGGTATGATTGATTTCTTGGATGGGTGGATGATGGATTGTTTTCTTGGAGAGCACAAGAGAGACAAAAGTGCAGCCAAAAAGAAGAGGGAAAAAATAGGGAGCAACTAATGTGGAGCAAGCGCTACTGGACTACTGGAGTCTGACTCTGGAGCACAGCGCTCTCCGCTCTGCTGTCCTCACCGTGTTTGCTGATGTGTACACAGTACACTAGCAGTCCAGCAGTAGCGGTTGTGTGTGGAACTGTGGATGTAGATTTCGGTAAACTTGGCGTACTGTTGCAGCATAGACTGCATAGTTGATGTGCGATGTGTTAAAGATATTGTTTAAAACAAGTGAACTTTTTAATTGTGGTGAGGCAACTACATCAGTTGGTGCATTCAGTGTTTCAGATGTGTAAAAATAGTAAAAAGGCAACCACCTACTAGCAATCACAGGATGATGTAAAAGTGAAAACATTCAATGAGAGATTTACTTTGGTTATTGCAGTGCTTGTACTATGTAGGATTGGGTAGGGGAAACTTAGGAAAAAAACTTCAACCAAGCTATGTACTTGCAGTTGCAGTTAGTACTAACTTGTTCAG
Source organism: Otatea glauca (assembly GCA_036346275.1). NCBI lineage: Eukaryota > Viridiplantae > Streptophyta > Magnoliopsida > Poales > Poaceae > Otatea > Otatea glauca. The sequence continues at coordinate 6,759,079 of CM070718.1, read as the reverse complement.
TAAGGATTGAATGACCAGGACTAGTTTACCGTAGCGCGTAGCAACATGCAAAGCAAAGCTAGGTTTTAAAAGTCAACAATTCTGCACCGAGGGGGAAAAAAGCAAGCATGATGGTTCTTCTTGCCGCTCTACGGCGCAGCTAAATTGGAGCTTTCCCTCCTGAGAACTGGGGACTGGATAGAGTGGCGTTGGTAGGGTCAGGGTTTACATTACCGAACCAATCTCAAAAATCGCCTCTCCCCTTCCCCCGACAGTATTGATTTTTGTCGAAAATCGGTAGAAATAAAACAAATTGTAAAGTCTGACTTTTTGAACTCGGTGGTCAAATAGTGACGAAATAAATCGAAAACCGACTGGTTTTACCATTTTTGACCAATCGGTTTATATCGAAAATCGGCACACTCACTAAAAATTGAAAAAATCAAGAAAAATTAGGGGGGAATGCTCAACCGTATTTTTCTAAATATATTCTAAGATAAAGTCAAATTCATGAATAGGTGACCAAAACTCCAAACATGCGAGAAAACAAATCAAACATGATGTGCAAAAAAAATGACATCTCATTTAGGGCATCAATGATACAAAAGGAGGAAACTTAATTTCTAAATTATATTAGTATTTGCAGCATGCAATTCATAAAGGAGTGGTTGGGGTTAGCTCATACACTAGTATAAACTATTTGTACAAGTTAGCGAAAATAGTTCGGGAAAGACAATACATAGCTTGTTTAACTGTTTTTCGAAAATAGTAACTATATTGAACGCCACAGTTTTGGTCGCTCCTCGCTACGTCCACGTCACCATCGGCGCGACGTGGCCGTGCCGCGTCCCGCGCGAGCAGAGCGTCGTGCGTACGGCTCGCACGCGTGTGAGCCACGTCACCCGCGTGGCTAATCTAATCATGCGGCTTAACTAATTAATCGCGGTGTTAAAACTCAAACGCCCACGTAGCGCAGCGGGACACGCTTCGCGCGTGGCGCTCGCAGCGCGCGTTCGAGTCCCCGCTCGCCCGCGAGCACTTCGCCCCGCCAGGTTTTTCCCCACACGATGCGTGGCGCGGTCAAATGGCGCACGTGCTTGGCCACCGGGTGGCATTGTTTTTTTGTGGAAAGATCCCCGAAAATCTGCAATATTACGTACAGGTCCTTTCCACGGAAAAAACCTACAAAAATTATGTTTTTTTGTACCAAATATTTTTAAGAATTACATCTAGGTCCTTGACGAGTACTCGTACCATGGGTACCCCAACGGCCCGGAGTAACGAACGGGCTGCCCCAAGACCGACTCCGACCAAAGGCCCCGTGGGGCCACGAGGGATGCTCGTCCCTGACCTAATGGGCTGCCTCAAGCTAGCCCCCACACGCTCGTCCCGACCGACGAGCCGCCTCTCGCTTCGTCCCGACCTAACGAGCTTCCCCAAGCTCGTCTCCGACTCGATGGGGCGGTCGACCCCCACCACGGGTCGGGCTCCCCACGAGCTCCAACCAAGCTGAAGCGATATCCGCCGTGGGCCACGTGTCGGGCCTCCGCCAGCCATTAGCCACGTGCCCCGCGGACACAACCGCTCAGAGTGACTGTGCGGGGGCAGGTGGCTCCTTCCCGAGGTAGCGAGGTGGTCGCCAAAGTCAAGCCCCGGTCTCATCGACCGGACACGCGCGGTGCGAAGACGCGCTCCCTCCCGAGGCAAACGCCAGCGCCTGACAGACTTGCAGAGGGCAGGTGCGCTATTTCCCAAGGAAACAGCAAACTGCTCTGCTCAGCAAGTTCACCAACCCGGCATGGGGTAAGGCAGAGCTAAATCATCAAGACGAAGGACCAGAGCTCCCAGCACAGCATAGATCACCTCATCTCTTTCTCTCCTAATTTCCCATGTAACCTGCCCCCTACAGCTATATAAAGGGAGGCAGGGCCCTCTAAGGAGGGGGGCGAAGAGGTTCAGGCGCACAGACACACACGCGGGGAGAGGAAAAAAGAAAAGAGCGCCCTCCTCTCGGTCTTCTCAAATAGGCTGTTCTTGCTCTCACAGTCTCGAGCTCTCAGCTCCCATTTGTAAAAACCGTGCAGCCATCTGCACCTAAGGCAATACACCACCACCACGCGAATTGGAGTAGGGACTTTTGGCCCGAACCAGTATACATCTTGGGCTCCCGAGTCTAACCATTCAAGGAGAAGGAACGCGCGGCCCCTTAGACTTAAAAATTCACTCGCCGGTGCCCGAAACGCCGACAGTCCCTTTCTTCGCGGTAAGTGCCATATTTCGCGTTGCATCTCGATTTTTTTTAAAATTAACCAAAAATAAAATTTATCCCAGAAAATTATGCAGTTTGTCCAGGTCCTTTCCGCTGAAAAGACCTACAAATTATGTTTTTTTGTCCCAGAGATTTTTAAGAATTACATCTAGATATCCCTTTCTTCGCGGCAAGTCCCAGTTTTTGAGTTGTGTCCCGAAATTTTTTTAAAATTATCCAAAAAATAAAATTTATCCCAGGAAATTTTGTGGTTTGTCCCCAATATTTTTTAGAATTACATCTATGTCTCTTTCTTTGTGGGAAAGTATGGATTTCGTGTTGCGGCTGGCGTGGTGCGCGCGCCCACACATCCAGTATTATGCAGTGTGAGCATCATTTGTCAATTGCGCCACTTGATCATCACCTCAGATGCTTATTGTTTTCCCTAGTGATCTCTGGCTAAGTATTCGAACACTATTACTTCTTATCTTTCAAATTTGATACCCATTTGCAGGAGATTGACTGTCATCCATTGTCCTCTCAAGCTCTTCTGAAAGGCTTTGACAAGATCATCAAAACGGCGCTTGGCTCTAGGGTGCCTTGATGTCAACTTTGTGATTCCTTGCAATCTTGCATAGGATCAAAAGAATCAGAAAAGTAGCAACCGACGAATGGGAAGAGGGATGAACAGAAGCACTTTGCTTCATTGATCAACAGTACTCGCTTTTTAAGGTATGTTTCCTCCTCTTCTGTAAAGTTCTCAGCTTTTATTTGCTTTTTGATGACCATCAGAGGATCAAAGACCCAATGAAAGATTGTAGCCCTATTGTCAGATGTTATTTCAGAGTCATCACCTGCATATACATAGGTAAGTTAAGCTAAGCCATCACCTACATCTCAGAGCAGCATATGATCCTTTTATGTTATCTATATTCTTATTTGCTCAAAAACGTCTCACAAATTCGGTTTTTCAAAAAAAAATCATGGAAGATGTTAAAAAAACTATTAATACTAATTTTAGGAAACTTTTGGATAATTATTTTTAAATTTCCTGAATTTTTTGAATTTGAATTGGACCGATTTACCGACCGGTTTTGTTTATCGAGCCGGACTGATACAATCAACAAATGCGATTTTCAAGCAATTTTCATCGATATTTCATACCCTTGGTAGGGCTGTAAGGAAAACTCAGGCTCGGCATTCCTCAAAGAAATTCCATATTGACTTGGTATGGAATTTCTTTGAGGAATGTCAGGTTCCACCAAAGAAAAAAAAAGGAGGAGAAATGGAAAACAAGGTGAAGTGCAAGGCATGTGGTGGTCTTCTAATGAAGAATAGCAGTGGTACCATCACATTGTAAGAGACATTTGGAATAATGTGATTATTTCAAGCTTAAGCAAAAATCCAAGCTTCAGCAGTAGACCATCAGTTTCCGTAATGTTGAGGAAGGTGATGTTGATACTCCTCTTGCTCCCCCTGGTTTTTATGATCCTGTCACGATTTGTGAGCTTATTTGCAAGCTTATCATTGTTCACGAGTTACCATTTAGCTACTACTCCTGGCCTGCTGGACTGTCAACAGTTGACGCTTTTTGTTGATTGCCAACAGTTGAAGCTATTTGTCAACATGTTTAAGGCATGCTTGTTCCCATTAAGAACTTTAAACGTGCTAGCTGTTATCTACTTATATCTGTTATCTGTGTCAGTGTACTCCTATTGAGATACTTCATGTCATTTTGATCCTATTAATTAAGACGCTCTCGCTTTCATGTGAAACCCGCTACCATACTGTTCTCTTGTTCAAAATTGTTGCATGGGAACGCTGCTACAGTATTGCTCTGCTAAGCAAATCTGCTGAAATATTTGTGAGAATGCTGATTTCTTGTAATTCTGTGTTAACGAGCCTTAGCGAGCCTTGTCTGAGCCGAGCTCGAGCCCAACTCAAAACTCAACTGCCAACTCAAGCTCGCTCGAGCTCAGTTTGAACCTGTATCGAGCTTGAGCCTACCAAGCTGGGGGGCGCTTGAGCCTGGCTCGTTCACACGACTACCTGAGGGTGGTGGATGGGAGGGCCTTGTTTCCATTGTGTGCAGAATGCTGGTGACAATGACCTTGCGACCTTGATCATCATGTTCACATGAATGGCTCATCACTGTCACCACAGATCACCATTAAGTGATGGCCTGCACTGACCTCCTCACTTCCCTTTCATGCCAAATGTGTTAGGTTTGAGAAAGAGATGACTGGTTTCAAAAAGACGTGGTTTTCAATGGTGAACTTTTCCTATCTTTGACATGTAGCTAGCAAAAGAAAATAGTGCGCAAATGTTTCTTCGGAAGGCACACACCGTCTCATAGCGTTTCTGTTTCCGTCGACGGACCTTTTCCATGCATAGCAGAAGTAGGAACGAATAAGAAAGCGTCAACCATTCTGTCATATGCTTGCTTATGAACATTATGTAGTGCTGGGTGTTGGAATGTCATCAGTTGATTCCGACGATTCAGAAACAGGCAGATTTCGTTTGACATGCATAGATGCCGACGCACAGATTTCAGAAGGAAAAAACAAATGCGCCGACGCATAGAGACAGTAATACTTCGAGAACAAGATTTGCCAACCTCTCCCATCAAGACACACTTTTATCCTATAAGAAAGACAAAATAATAGTTTTTTTTCAAGAGAGATGCTTCTATGCTCTTCTTTTTTTACAGTTACATAACTATTAAAATATAAATGAAGGGTAATTTTAAATGAGGGTTAGATGATGATTACTTATCCCTTCGCATTCTTTAAGATTTGTGCAACTTATATTTGGAGAAAAAGCATGGAAGCACTGCTCTTTTTTCAAAGTCCAACTAAACCGCAATTTGACCCCGAGATCACATCACATCCAAGCAGCTTCTGGAGCAGACCATGATCCCATTGTTCTAATGATCAGTAGAAAGCAGCAAACGAAAAGAAAAACTGGATCGATTTGGGCAGGAATACAGGCAAGGAAGCAGGGAGGAAGCTGCCAGGGCAAGAACAAAACCTGAACACTGTAATTTCAATTCCTGATGATAAGCCTGAAGCATGTGGCGTCTGCGTCGCTTGTCAGATATACCAATAGTTTAACCCATAAAAAAAAGTAGAAATCTAGGGTGCAGATTTTTTTTTTGTCTATGTTGCTGCTAAAATAATAGGCATAGAAAGTGCGCAAGTTGACATTGTACAATTATTTCCTCCGACAAATCTGTAAAAATCTTCACCACCTTAACTAAGCATGTATGATGTACCAAATCCACTATTTTAAAACATGAATCCCTGAAATGCGAAGATTGCACGTTCAAATTTTGACAGATTCCTAGCTACCCTTTTGAAAAGGTGCACGCATTTCGGAAACGGTGCTAATCGACACAAAACATCGTGAAGCCAAAGGTAAAATTGTGATTCCTCAGCAAAATCTGGAAAGTACTAATTTAAATTATTAAAGCATACGCTAGAATATCTGAGAAATCAGAAAACAGATGTGTGTAGTTCAATTTTCTCTGAAACGAGTGTATCAACACTTGTTTCAGCTTGACATGAAGATGATGCAATCTGACTTCTTAAGAGCTCATACTGAATATTACAAACCTATATTTTTTTTATAAAAAAATATGTGGTAAAATGCAGGATTTTTTTTATCAAAGGCCACAGACTACAAAAGACATCCAGTTAAGTGTCTAGAACATCGAAAATGTTTAAAATATTCCGCAACAGTGACATAAATACATAAATTAATTATTCCTGCATAGTGCCATGTGGTTTTCCCATTCACCACAACTGCAAGCAGAAAGATACAAAACCAAATGTAATTAGAGACCAAAACAGAAAGATGTGTGTGAACTTTTCTTCCATTAGATCAATTTACACCAGGTCGAATAAGAACTGCATACTGATTAAATGGATGGCCATAGTGCATTGGATTGAATATCTGAAAATGCCAATGTTGACCTACATATAGAAAACCTAGATTGGATGGAACTAGAAAGGTAACTTCCAATGAAAGAACTAGCAATGCATAGCCACTTGCATAGCCATCATAACGTGTTCTATTGCGAAGGGTACAAATCCTACTCTAAGACTGGCCCTTATCATTAATGGCACGCTTGTGCCAAGTGACACTCTTATCACCCTTCAGTTGGTTTCTTTTCATGGCTATTGAGCATTGGTCGGCCCTTCTACCATTTGTATTCATCTCTACTTGTGCCTTCCTCCGCCTCATGCGGTTCTCCTGCCTCAAACTCCTTAGAGCCCACGCCCTCTTCTCAATCTCCAATGCTTCTGAGAAGTTCCAGACCCTGGCACTGCCATCCTCACCCCCACATACAATCCTATCTGCACCGATGTCAACGGAGAAAAGACTACATCCAAAGCCATGAAGCATCCTCTGTGGAGGCTCTATGGCACTTGGATCAAAGCTCTTAACCCTGAATGGATGTTTTGATGAGCTTTTGGGCATCAGAAGCTTCCTCAAATCAATTAGTGCAACCCTGCCATCACTAGAGGCTGAGACAAGCCATGGATACTCAAAAGCGAGAGAGTGAACAGGACCAGTATGTGGAACCCAAGTTGCAATTGGCTTAATATCCTCGTCATCAGAGACCTCAGAAACACTGAACAAGCGAATTGCCCCGTCTTCTCCTCCAGTAAACAGCACATCTGGCAGGTGTGTTCGAGCTAAAGAATATGCATTACCAACATGGGCATTGGAAATTATACTTGTCAACTCACCTCTCCCGATATCCCATACATATGCGTCTCTACCAGCTGTACTGGCAATGGTATTTCCATGAGGTGCAAGAGCCCAAACCCAGTCAGCATGCATGAACTTTTGTACACACTTCATCTGGGCTCTGTCCCAAACACGAACAGTCATATCCCAAGAACCACTGTAAATCCTCAATGAATCCAAGGCAAGACAAGTCACAGGTCCTTCATGGCCCCAGAGGCGATACTCGGTATTCTGGTTAGTACCGTTTCCGGATATGTGGAAAAGGTAAGAATTCCCCTCAACAGCCCTCCAACACTGAATAAAGGCATTGGTTCCTCCAGTCACCAAAAGCCCATGGTCAGCTGCAATTGCCCGGATGGTGCAACCAAGTGGGCGGGACTTATCAATTAAGAGCCCTTCCTCCATGTCCCAAATCCGAATCACAGAATCTTGACCACTGGTGAATATCAGATTTGCTGATGCTAGAAGGAACACGGTGCGTACATCCTCACTATGGCCACGGAGAACATCCACACTGAATCTTCCCATGAATGATTTGCTTCGAATCTCCCGCTCCACAAACAATGTTTTCCAGGACTTCCCATCTGGTGCTCCATCTAGAACCAAGGGCCCATTCAGGGCAATGGTAGGATTCGGAAGCCCCCACCTTTCGCAGTAGAACTTCTTCCACCCCTGATGATCTGTGGCTAGGGTATGCAAAAGGGTGGAGACACAAGATACAATTCCAAGCCCCTTTGGATCGAGGCATGCAAGGACTTCACAGACCAATGCAGCTGGCAAATCAGTGAAGCACCCAGTGCCACACATTGAGGAGGATGCCTCGTCTCTTGTTCCGTCATTTTGCTTTGGCTCAGTAAACCTTGTAAGCGATCCATAACTGGACTTCTGGTTGTTCAATCTGTTGAGGCTATTCCAAATTTTAGCCTTTCCACAGTGAGTTGAGAAGTTTGCCTGGATGAGAGTGCCCTCAGTGCAAATGCTGGAACGATTCTGAGGTGAAGAGTCTCCTCCTGTCTTGTTGCAATCAAAGGCCATAAAATTATGAAACCCTACCTTGGGATGAATTTCCCTATTGCAATTCACCAATTCCCTCAATCCAGGCAACAAAACAGAAATACCTGCAATGCAATAATCGAACTTTTCAGCTCAAATTCCATAAAAATCCCATGTTTCCATATAAGTATACTCGGGAAGATGAAATAAATGGCCATTCAGAGGGCCAAGTCTTCTTCACAAATGGAATACATTGTTCCAGTTGTTCACCACATCTAGACTGAATCTGAAGAGCAGATCCAATGCACTTATTTGTAAATACAAAATCAGAAAACTTTATTTGCAAAGGAGCAACTTTGGATTAGCACAGACAGAGTAAGCTCAGCTACAAACTTGCAATCTGATTTTCTATAGAAGGTGGTAAATCTTCTAATAATATCATGGACAAGATAGCCTAAGTTGATGGAAAAGGGTGAATCACTAAACTCTACTTTTTCACCAAATTGAAAATTAGAGCCTTAACCTGCACAGGAAAAAGGAACCTCTTGAATCAAGCATCCCAATAAGCTAAAGATTGGCTTCAGTTGGATCAAAGCGACCTCCAAACTACGGCAAGCAAGAGCCTTCAAACCGGATAATTCATTCACCAAATCTGAGTTTGGGCGACCAGACGTACTAACAATTCAACCTATTAAGCGGACTAAATCAGGAAATCAAGCAACCTACTACCAAATCGAAACATAAGGAAATATCCAACGATTCTAGGCCAATACAGGCTCGAAATCCACTACGCGAGCCCCTGATTCGCAACCAAATCGAAAACCATCCTGGGAAGTCGCCGCAAAGCGCAGTACAACTCTCGATACCATCGAAGAAACCGATTTTTTTTTTGCGCAAAAAAATTCGCCATCTACGCATCTTTGACGCCCAAAAAGTACAACACAAAGTTCCGATTCAGCACCAAAAAAATCGCTAGATCCGTCGCAAAAAATTTACCAGTTTTATCGAAGCATGCTTAAGCAGCGTATTACCAGATCCAGTAAATCTAGGTAACCAAATTAACACGGAGCAAAAGATTGTGCGAAAGTTACCTTGAGTTGTGCCTCCGATCTCGATTTCGCTCGGAGACTTTCTCTCCTTTTTTTTTTCCTTCGGCAAAAATCGCGATTGGGAACGTACGCGCTGCGGCCGCTGGCAGCCAAGAGACGAGGGGCTTCGTTTGCACCGCCCGGGCTCGGACGTCGGATAGGAAAGGACGGTCGAGATCCCATCATTGCCCGCGATCTGGACCGTCCATGCGCCCAACGTACTCGTGTTGTATTCTGGTTTGTGGCCTATAGAAAAAAGAAAAAAAGTTCGGTAGATATATTTGGGCTCGGCCCTGGAGTCCATATGTATTTATGTGGGCCGAGCTCTTAGCTATTGTGGATAAAGATTAAAAAAAAGCACGATCCCATGAAGGCCCACGCGCAGAGAGCAGCAGCCTTCTCCTTCAAGACGACAAGTCCCAAAAAAAATAAGAAGTCAACACGCCCTGAGCGAGCTGTCTCCCTCCACGACGCCGCTGTACCCAACCGACGCTCCCTCTCCTCCCCGCCGACGGACAGCGGCGCTTCGTAGAGAGGGCGCACCTGGTATGGCCGTGCGGCGGGTGGCCGGACGATCATGATCTGGTGGTCAGCAGCTGGCCTGTACGCCATGGCCGTGCGTTATTCCGCCTTGCTTTCGCCGATGGCGGAGTGCGCTTGGTTTATGCCTGGTTTTGATCGTCCTAATGCTGCTTGTTCAAGAGCTGCGTGTAGTTGTGTACACGCCTTTCTTCACATCTGGATGTTGACCGTACGGTCGTGTATGTTCGTTTTGCCATTGCAACCAACCATCAAGCTCGGTCTTTAGTTTCGTCGAAACTCGGATATCGATGTGTCTTGTAGACTGCACTAGTTGTATTCTTCCTTCCGTTATGGTTGCAGCGTGTCGTGGTCTATTGGCCATTATGGTTACCGTTGTTGAAATATAAGTGAATTAATTATTATTTTTTTATTAATTTAAGTTTTTAGGTAAACTGGTTGATACATGCAACTCAATAACTGTGTGTCTACGTGGGGCGAGGGAAAATTAGAGTGCAGAAGTGAAAAAGGCTCAGAAGGGAACTGCACTGAGTTACAACTTACAACCAGAAAAGGCTGAACACGAAGTACAAAGCATACAGGCTGCTCTACAGCATGTGTATGTTCATTCAGCCTGCAGACATTACACGAACACGACTGAAGACCTGACATTAACATGCATAAAAAACCATAACGCTGTCGGGAAAACGCCGGGACAAAACTGTCCTAGCTACCAACCCAATTAACGTTCCTTACCCTCCAACTAGATTCCCGTACAGACAGGTCTTGTCTCGTCATCTAATGAACATGCACGGCCCAAACGTTGGGCAGTCAGTCAGGGTAGGTTATTGCAGTGGTGAAGATAGTGTTACCATTTACCAGTACAGTAACGACCATCCAATCACCCTAACCAGTAGTGCTAACAGTTACCACAACCTCTGTCCTGATTCGTATACGTATCATATGATGACTACCTTTTATGGTTTTATTGGATTAGGTAGGAGTGCACAAAAGTTGCCAACTAATCGTCAGTCCCATGCCAGGGTGCCCGGCCAATGGTCTCGCTGCCATCTGGACAAGGCCACCATTTTGTGCTATTGCCAGTGCTGGACCAGACGTACTCATTAGATTCCCTACCTCACGATGCCGATCCAATGTTACCACTCACCTAAAAGCTAAGTTGGCAGTAGTAGTAATGCGTAGTATGAAATATCTATCCCTGTGCATCATCAGCTCCAAGATCTTGACTAGTTAAAACAATCGTTACACGAGCACTGCATGGTGATCATGCATGTGCATTCCATATGTAGTAGTACATTAGTACTCGCAAATAAAATTAGCACAATTTTGTTTCTTTCTTGTTGATTCAACAAGGCAACAGGCAGTGTCGCTCCATAAGTGTGTAGATCTCAACAATGAATTTGAGTTTCGCGATTGGACGGGCAAACGCCAAGAAAGCGTGATGGCCTGCCAAGAAGAAGCAGACGACACATGAGCTAATAATTAACCAAAGGCGCTCTCTCTCTCTCATCTCACGCAGAGATTGAGATCTAGAGAGAGAGAGAGAGAGAGCAATGGCTTCCCTTCACATGCACGCCGTCGTCGTCTGATCACTTACTTGTCCGTGAATTACGCCTTGTGAAGAGTGATAAACTGAGGAGGAGACAGCTCGGACTGAGACCAAGACGAAGAGTACAGTACATCATCTCGACAAGGGTGAATTAGTAGCGTAAGTACTAGCACATCCGTGGGCAGATCTAGGGGGTGTCGTACCCTCAAAATTTTGAAAAAAAGCTACAAGATCTTCTTTCAATGATCAAATTTGTCGATTGAATTGATTCCGATTTTGATTGTTTGATATTTTTAAAACCTTAGAACTATTTGTATTATACTTTTAGTATATTTCAAATATATGCATTGAATTTATGATAGTACAAAATCATTATACAAAACTATAAATTTGTATGTGTGAAACGTGTACCTCCGTTGTATGTTTTCTAGTTCCGCCACTGAACACATTGAAGCAAGCTGGCAAAGGTTTAGTAAAGGCTCACATGCCCACCTAATGTGGTGGGGAGGCTCTCTTCTTCACGCTGTGTTTTCTTTGCCCCGATCGAGCATGGCATGGTCATTCTAGCTTCACCATCACTCCACCACGCAAAAACAATGAGCCCTACATGGTACAGCAGATAGATTGATATATCCTCACGAGTCTCTCACACATTGCACTCTCTCCATATATGCTCGTGCCAAGGTGGGGAGAGGTATACAAGGAATCTTAGATATATATAAGGGCGTTCTCATCTGAACCTTCAGTGCTCTGAACTCATTAGTCTTTTGCTTTGCTCTCTCCATCGCACGCATTAAGCTGCAAAGGTATGTGTCACGCAAAGGAAGGAAATCTTGGCTTTGAACTTGTGCTTTGTGGAATTGGGAATTGGGATGGCACTTGTTTGTTTATGTTTTCTTGCAAAAAGGAAATAAGTTTTAGTGATACTTAGATCTGATTGGTGGAGGCATCCTTTTGCTTTTGAGTTCCTTTTTGTCCTATCGTTTTAGCGAATCAATCGGTATGATCTTTCGAGTATACATTTTCAAGAATGTGGTTGCAACATTAATCAAAATGCACGCAATCTGAGGCTCTAGATCTCGATGGAAGGGGAAAGAAATGCAGTAGTATAATTGCACGTTAGCTTCAATTGGGGGGACTGTGACCAGCTTAAGTTTGTCGTAACAGTTTGCTAATTAAGCTGTTTCTAACCATTGATAGCTCGGGGACTGAAGCAATGGCGTCCCGACGGCGAGATCTTGAACGTCCCCTGCTCGTCGCTCTCTGCGTCGCGGCGCTATTCGCCGTCGGATCGGAGTCCCACGGCCTGGAGGACTTCGGCAACGGGAATACCGACACGGCGCCGGAGATGGCCACCTTCTTCGGCGCAAAGCCCGACGCCGCCCAGCTTCCGGAGGCCCTCGACACCTCCATGCCCGCCAAGCCGGAGGCCACCTCGGCGATCCCCGCCACCACCACAGCAAGCACCACCACGGCGTCGTCAGCACCGCCTCGCAGATCCGTTTCCATCGGCGCCGGCGTGGCCTGCGGCGTCGCGGCCGTGGCGGTCGTGGGCGTCGCGGTCGCCGTGGCCTACGTGGTGCGCGCGAGGCGCGGGGCGCACCGCGAGTCGGAGGTCCGGCTAGGATCGCCATGAGCCGGCTTAGTGGGGTCCGCTTAATTATAAAGGGCCATTAATTAATTAAGAGGATCATTAGTGTGGTTTGCGTCTAATTGCTTCGGTTACTTAGTTTGATTCTTTCCTCCAGGTGTCGGTTTTGTGTGTGTTGTGTGTTTGGAGAAGAGAACTACGGATCAGCACGCTGTAACATAAATAATACTGTGCCATGTAGTGTGATGTTTATTAGACCTTGGTATCGCATCAGGAATCCACGATTTTGTGGCTCTTATGTAACGTGCACGTTTGGCAGCGGTAAGTGATCAGGGTCTGTTTGATTTGATGACAAATTTATCTCACTAAATCTTACCAAACTTTGGTAATAGAGCCAATTTGGTTTGTTTTTAATGGTTAACAATGCTTGCCTTACTAAAATTTGGTAGTGTTGACCAAATTTGGAAATCATTTGGTTTGTAAGATTCCCTTCTCTATTGGCTGCTAAAATTAGTTATCTATTAGCAGCTTTTAGTAGGGTACAACCTGCTAATGAACTAATTGTTAGCAGAGTAGGTTACTAATAATTAGCAGGTCTATTAGCAGGCCTGTTTGGATCCATAGCTGCTAATTTTAGCAGCTAACTATTAGTGCTAATGGATCCAAACAGGCCCTTAGTTCGTTTTCTTATCAATCTTTAGTCAAAACATGGTAACTAATTCGGTGACCAATTTTTGGTAATGCTAAATTTTGGTAAGGTTTATTAATGCAAATTTGTTATCAAACTAAACAGGCCCGATCACCAAATTGGTTACCAATGTTTTGACTAAAGTTGGAAAAAAATGAACTAAAGAACTACGGGAGAAGTGAATTTTGCCAAAATTTGGTAATAAACCAAATGCTTACCAAATTTAATCAACACTACTAAAATTTGGTAAGACGAGTATTGATAACTATTGGAAGCAAAACAAACAAGCCGCAGATCCCTCTCGAAATACAACAAACCGGGGTTTGGCCCAAGTGATTTGGTGTTAAGTGGGAGCCCCTAAAAGTTGTGATGTGGTCTATGGCACTGACCATTGAGGAACATGACAATGCGATGCCATTTGCCCATTTCTAGCCCTGGAACACGGCAGACCGGCAGCAAGTGTGCAGGGTCGCAAGTTGTACCGTGGCTCCGCTCGTGGGAGTGAAACCGACAAAAACAGAGTACACGCAGAGCTGTAGACTTGTGAAGTTTCTGCGGTCCTGCGGCAATGGGAACGAGTACGCAAAGCATGTGATTACGGCATTTTGCAGCGCAGGCTTTAAAATGATCTGTTAGAAGGAATTATAGAACAATTGATGACTGAAGAGACCCGTGGCCAATCCGATTTTCACTCGACAACACACTAATGGTCGATCACCGACAACACATGACCAGGAGAAGGTAACAACTCACAGAGCAATGCGTCAACGCCGACAACCCAGAGCGACGAGGAAGATGATAATGGTAATATAATCTGAAAGAATATGTAGAACAAAAACGTTTTGCGGAACACGACCACCGAGCAAACGCAACTAACGCATGCATATTTACCGTTTTACGTGGATCATCGGAGAACCGAGACGCTGAAGTCTTGGCTATACGTGCGCGGGCGCACAAGTAGACGTAGGATGCGCGCGGCGGAGGAGGTGGACCGGCAGCTCGCTGATCCGGCCGGTCGACGCCTCCGCGGCCAGCCAAGCCTCGTACAACTCACAGATTCCGTCCCGAGTCCGATCTAGAGGAATCGTTGAAGCCGCAGGTTGCCTGCAAGAATCGTGGCCAAAACGAAGTTTCAGGCCACATAGAATCCCGCATGGCATCGTTTCCGGCGAAATAGTTTGTCAGGGTTCAAATTAAAATCGGTTCGATTATGGTAGTTAATAAATTCTTAACTAAAATGAGTCTATTTTGATTGAAAAAAATGTTAATGAGGCTTAGCTCGATAGTTCTTGCTTAAATTTGAAATAACCTTATAAATATTAAATGAAATGATTTATGTTGAATTATATTAGTTCCGAAAGAAGCGGTTCCTCCGACTCCAGCCTATCGCAATTCGCAAGTACAGTGTCCAGTCCAGCCAAGTAGGAGCTGAGCCAAGCGGGCTGGCCCAACATATAGGATGGGCCGTCAGATGAGCAGATTCGCCTTTATTTTCGCGTGCACCAGTCGATCGATCTATGGCGGCTTGGATAGCAGACAGCGGATCTAAAAGTACACGCGCTCCGGGCGCCGGAGACGTCACATGACACATGAAGCCGGCCTAAGCCTGTGCCCAACACATACACGACCATCCTTGTGGAAAAGAACGGGGTAGCTACACATATCCTGCCTGGGTGGGCGAATCTACCTCGTTTCCTGCGCTCTCGCTGGTACCTATACGTGCGAGGGTGGGTCTCCTGGCTCTGCGAAAACAACGACACGTTGCTTTCTGTCACGAGCTACAAGCAAACAATGTTTTGCTCTGCTCGGTTTGGCTTTCCTGCAAAATTTTCACGCAGATGTGCGTGTTTTCAGGTTGACAAGAGCTATCTATCATTACCTCTAGCATTACATACCGATCATGCATCTACGTATGAACTTATCCCTCCCGTGAAGGGGATTAGCCGCACTCATGTCGCATTCGAGAACTTGGATTTGGCACCATCTCGCCGCATGCCAAATCTCGCGGAGCTGTAACGGCGTCCCACGTAAATTATGAACTCGCCTACAAAGCAACAGCTCAATCAAGCATACCACCATTTCATCAAGAGAGAGAGAGAGGTGTTTCTCTGTTTTTCTTTTTTAAAATTGTACAAGTATTAAAGTATGAACGAATGGTAGATAGTGATTACTTACTGTTTTACTTGCTTCAAGATTTATACATATTGTATAGGGAGAATAAACATAGAAGCACCACTCTTACAAAGTATCACCCTTTTGATCTCAAAGGCATCAAGCCACACAACACTCCTCTCGAATTCTTTCATTAATTTCTTTTCTTTTGAAACAGGCCATGGAAGTTCTTCTGCTAGAGTGCAAGTACTAGTCTGTCTTGACCTCACGTTGCTGACTAGCTGTTGTCTGACGATAAGAGAGGCGTGGTGGAAGCACCGCATGCAAAATTGATGGCCGGGCGTGGCGATCATGCTTCTTTGAGAAGGCTTCCAAAAGGCCGTTCAGACTTGGCTGTAGGGAATGAAAGCGCAGAGATGAGGGAGACAGTGTGCGGGAGACCCACATGCAACAGAATCCGATCGATATCATGCCCTTTTTATGTACCCTTTTATGTATTATGTATGCGCTTTCGTTTTCCACTAATCGATCGATCATAATTACTAAAAATATAGTTTGTACGAATCGCAGTATAAGATTTGGTTTCACGACTCGCTACTTTCTTTTTCAATTTTCATTGCGAACATAAACCCCGTAATTTAAATCGGTTCCATTCAATGAATCCGATAACTATAATACTGATTGATCCATCGACTGTCCCTAGTGCATATGTGTGTCTCTTCTCCAAACACTTCAAGCAAGTTTTCTCGAGAAACCGATAAGATCGATGAATCATCTGCTGGCCGACCAGAGGGCGGTTTTCCATTTCATATAGTCACAATATGACAGGTACAGCAACCGAAAACAACTGAGCCCCAATTCGGTGCTGTTCAAGGTGGAGTAATGGATATGCCTTATATGCCTCCTTTTAAGGACATATTTGTGTCTGTGCGCTAGCTACAGCGTGCGCTGAGCTACGATGTACATATGGAGCTGAGAATCTGTTGGTAAGAGTACAAAATACTGCTTAAGCTTAAAATTTCAGTACTAGTTCTTATCCTTCAGCTTCACAACCGATTCGAGCACGACAAGATATTGCCGTGTCGGTGGCTTCAATTGGACTGAATGTCGTTAAGCGTCACATGACCAGCCAATCTCACATCGATTACATAGTTTTTTCCGAGCGACTTGGGAGCTACAAAACCTTCTGGACCACGCGCGGAATCTAGCACCCCGGCCGGTGATTGATCTACACTCCCAGCTACCTAGGCTATCCTCTCATTGCAATCTGCACTTACAAATGCCATAGTGATATAATAGCAGACGCTCTAAATCAGACGGTGTAATCGAATGCATACAAGCATGGTTCCTCAGGTTGCAAGCTTACTGGCATCATTAAACAGCGGTTAGTGGTTAGAGCGGTGATCATCCCGGTAGCTAAAACAATTTGAAGTGCGGATCACCAGTAGACCTGTCTTTTCCCATCTTTTGCGAGGGCCCATTTAGTCACTCCCAACTGAAAAAAAGAGAGGTCAAAACACCCATGGATATATGCATGATGTCAGTTCGGTCTCATATACCCATGCACATTTTTGCGATTAATTTACCTTATTACATGGCTTTAAAAAAATTACCTTATTACATCATGGTTGAGCTGACGTCGAGTAGATGGTAAAATGAAATGGAACGTGTCCTGTGAAAAGCGCATTTCCTCGTACGTGACGCTATTCCTTCCACGGGCGCATGTATTTCTGTCACACTTTTCCCGTTGTTCCAGGATAGCTGCGCTTTCGGCTACAGGTTACGCTGTCGGCATGGGTAACACCGTAACACGGCAAGTACTACCTCTCACGAAACAAAGCATCTTTTCGGTTTAGAGACACTCATCGAACTAATCTCTAAAGCGAAATAAACAGCGTATACACTCCAGACGGTAGTATTACTTTATTCACTAAATCCCTGTTTAGACAAGTGATAATTTTTTTTAAAAAAATTAGGATTTAGTTTAAATTTCAATTATATCTCAAAATATTCTAATAAAATACTCTTAATTTAAACACACCTAATTACGATATTTTGCCCTTTAATGATGCTGTGAGCAACATAGCACGATAAAGCCTCTTTAGAGTTGGGCATCATGAGCAGCATTCGGAGAGATTCTTGCCTGGATATGGACGTGTGGGAGGGGCTGCGTCCCTGCCACTTACGCATCAGGCAGCTTTTCGTGCCTTTTTTTCCGTACTCGTGCGTGCCCGGGCCTCTCTCATTGCGAGGAACCTTGAGCGGAGAAAAGCTGGAAAAAGTCATGTCTACGATACAATCGGCTCGAATTCCATTAGATATTATTTTTTTAATATTCTTAACTATTTTTTTCATACGAAATCGAATATAGATTGTGAAAGATATGAATATGACATAGATAATATCGGTCACAAATTCGAAACAAATACAGAGCGAAATCGATACGATATCGAATTTTTTTTTTCGGATATGGCATGAAAACTATACTACATATAGCACACATATTACAATGATTAATCAATTATATGAGTTCAATATATGCAATAAGATTATCGTAAGTTGACAAATCATTTTATATCAAATACTTCTATTGTTTCTGTTACTCTATCTCTCTTGAATGAAAAAGCAGCGCTCTTTCCATTCTTTCAGAACATTTTATCAGGTAGTCTAACAAAGTTACAGAAGTATCAAATATTTCTTTTTATGATTTGCAAAAGAATACTAGATATTTACGTAGGAAAATGGAAGCATATTTTTGCATGTCAAGCTTTGTTGGCGGCAGCATCGGACGGCGGGATTGCGAATGGGACGACGACAGGAGGGTGGAGCAATGGAGGGAGGGCCTAGCTTGGTCTATTTAGTTGTGCTCAATTGAAGCTGCTAGAATTTAGGCTGTAAGTATCCAAATCCAAATATCTGAATAGAGTTATTTGGAATTATCCAAAAATATAATCGAAATATTTCGATCCGACGTATCTCCCGAATCTAATGCCGAATCCGACACGACTATCTCAATTCGATTCGAACATTTCCGTTCGAGCGGTATCTCTCCGATCCAATTGCACCCTAGCTTGCTTGAGATTTTTTAAAATAATATAATTTTTAAATAAAATTATAAAAAAGTTCGTTTAAAAATAATTACATAAATATACCTCTGTCATTAATTCATTTGCCGATAGAAGATCTATTGCCAATTCAACGGTTGACATTAGCCTGTCAATAAATTGACGGCATAATTTTATCTAACTAATATTTTTGTTGCTGATTTATTTGGCGGATAGGTCTATTTGTTATGTAGGCTGTTTTTGTGAAAACTTTTGTCATCAAATGAATTAACGACAGATCGATTGGATGTTTCAATCGCCAAATAGATCAGCGATAGTGGTATATTTATGTAATTGTTTTTTAACTTATTTTTCTATAATTTTTTACCTTTAAAATGTACTATTATTTTATATCCCTTACTTCGCTTGCCCCCGGCCACTCGCCGCCGTACGTGCATGCAGCGCGCGGTGAACAGCAAGCGGACGCGCGCGGCACGGTGTTTCTGTCGGTTTTGGCCTTGCCGAGCTCCATTTTCCCGGTGTCTCAGTTTTCTGACCCCGTGCCCGTGGACCGTGGTGCTCTGATCAGCTGCTGCTTGCTGGGGTCGCGGAGGAGGAGAGCAGACCGCAGAGCATGCCATGTGCATGTACATTTGCCCAGGACATTTTGCATGCTGGGTGATAGAGCCCAGCACGGAGAGCAAGGTTTTCGTAGTTCTCTTAACTCTTACTGGAATTAGTAAGTGCTAACGAAATGCTTACTTTAAAAAATATAGATTTGTCAGACACCCAAACCATATCGAAACTTTGTAGTTTGTATACGTGTGGCTTGACATGACCATAAGAGGAACATTTCATTTGAAGCAATCACGTCGTACAAAAAGAGACACAAATTGGATCCTCAATGTTGAGCTGAAGAAGAGTAGTAGTCGAGTAGGTTCTATACACACACAGCTTACTAGTCTACGAAGTTAAATTGTAAATGTTTTTTTTACACTTCGGTAACGTGGATGTCTTCTACACCTAACACCATGCGGCCACCAGATGGCCCACCAAGTTCCACGCCACATGGAAAGAGACTAGTCACGTCACAACACCGATGCAATGCAGCCCCGCAATAACCATCAAGGCGCCAATCGGCACGTTCCACAGACAGGTGGGCCAGAAAAGCCGCTTCAGATCAGCGGGCCCGTGCAGCCTAGCGCGGGCCCACTTTGAGCTGTCTCCCAAGACTTGCCCATGGACGCTACATGGCGATCTGCCATTTGTTGCTTCATCAGTCTCGACTCTTGAGGTCGGCACCTGATTTTTCTTCGTACTCCCACCGGTGACCGTGTAGTTTTCGTTTTGGTTGTCGACGTGGCGACGTGCTATGTCTCAAAAACTCAACTTTTATTATAAAATATTTAAAAAATAATGTAAAGTTATAATATTATAAAAACATGTTTCGAGACAAATCTGTATATATGATTTTCATACATCCAATCTAAATATTTTAGAAGATATCGATTGATAAAGTTTCAAAAGTTTGACTGCAATATTCTAAACCGATAAGTTTTTATGAACCGGAGGGAGTATAAAACATGGGTTCTGTCGTTGATGATCAACAAGGGCACACACAAAAGTGCGATATTCGGCGTCTATAATTTTTTCACGTAATATTTTGATGATGTTAATATGTTTTAAGAGAGTAGTAAAAATAAGGGAGATTTGATCATATGCTCCATTTTACTGGGTGCACTCGATAAAATGCCCCGTTTGTCTCATTGACTTGCGGCCTTAGGACTCACATGTTAGTGAGACATCACGGGATATTTTATCAATGGCATATGTAAGTGAGGGTATTTTATGAATTAATCTTAAAAATAATGGACAAATGCAAAATAAAGTAAAAATAGATCAGGGTGATCCTGATGATATTGGGCTTCAAATTTTGCTATCTGAAGAAGATTATGAAAATTCTGACCTAGAGGAGTCTAACCTGGCTCTGTTCCAGTTGACATCTATAGGCAGGAAGAAAAAGAAGGGAGGATCCTCAGAACTTTGTTATGTTAAACCTGAAATAAAAGAAGATGGGGGTAGAAATAAAACAAAAATTGAAAAAAATGGAAGGCTTGATTTGGAATTGTAGAGGTTTAGGATATTTGGAGAAGAGGAGGTTTCTAAAAGAAACAATCTGGAGTCTCATTTAGATTTTGAAAGAATTCAAGAAACCACAAAACAAGATTTTACTCAAATGGAATTGGGTAGTTTGAGTGGCGGTCTTAACTTCTCCTAGAACTGGTCTCCAGCAAGGAGACCAGGGGGCATCCTGGTGGGAGTTAAGATTGACACTTTTGAAATCCTTGATTCACAGAATGGGGATTATTTTTTTAGATTGCTTCTTATGAATAAAAATTAATTACAAGTTCAAGTGGAACTTGATCATTGTATATGAGGCAGCTCAAGTGGAAGGCAAAGAGGCTTTTCTGGTAGAACTTGTTCAAGTTCTTTGCAAAGTTGTTGTTTTCTTCCTATTTTGATAGCTGGAGATTTTAATATCATTAGAAAGTAAAGTGATAAAAATAAAATGGGTGGTTGCAACAAATAGAGCTTTTTGTTTAATGCTATTATTGAGAATGAAGGTTTGAGAGAGATTACTCTTAGTGAAAGAAGATTGATCACTGGTGTAATGAACACATGGATCCTACTTATGAATTACTTGATAGGGTTTTGGTTAGGGTATGTACAATAAGACCACCTCAGTTTATTCTTAGCATGTCCACGTCAGCTTTGTTCTATATGAAAGAGTGAGAAAAGATGAGAGAGAAGAGAGCTGACTCTTATTTAGTACTCCCTCCGTCCTGGAAAGTAAGGGACAGAAGAAATTTTAGGACAGATTATGGTTTCTACCAAAAGACTCTAATGCCCCTATTTAATACTGTGTCTTTATTAATTGGCAACATGCATACATTAATTAATCACGATTATAGAGAATGACCTGCTGCGTTTTTGTTTTGGAATATGTGTGGTCGTATGTATATGCGTGCATCTGCATGCATGAGCACAATTTGAGGACACAATTTAAGAGGGGAGAACTCTTAATCCCTAATATTGGAGGACACAATTTGAACGCTTCTCTCCCTTACTTTCAAGGACGGAGGGAGTAGTAAGCATTGCACGAGAGTATAGGTAGATTAGTTATGTACAAGAGAGAAGAGATAGTTAATGCATGGCATCTAAAGTCAACTTTAAGAGATAGCTATTGTACAAGCTTGTTTTAGTGCTTACTCTAGATGACATGGATGAGAGATAGAGTAAGCAGCTAGCTTTGTTATTGTATTTGCCCTTAGTACTGCTTGGGAGCAGCACTTTCCTTATGTTTGTTCTGCTGCCTTGCCGAGAGTTTGTCTAGCCATGTATCCATCATAGTAGATACTGGCCGTAATGTTATATGGGATCATGTATTTAGGTTTGAGCTTGGTTGGTTTCTCAGAGAGGACCTAGTCCAAGTTGTCCAAGGTGTGTGGGGCAATACATGGATGGATAATGAATTGTCTCACATTGAAGCTAGCCTGGCAGCAAAGGATAAGACTTCTCAGAAGAGTTTTGGAGGGCTGGAATATCAATATATATTGAGTGAATATAAGAAGTTAAAGAGATTCTTTTGAGTCAAATTGATGCCTTAGACAAGGAATGTGAGATCACTGGGTTATATATATGCACTAAAGAGAACTCAAAAATTAAGTTTAGAAATTCAACTAAAAAAACTTTGCATAAAGAATATATTAAATGGTTTCAGCGATCTAAAGAGAGAGAATTGTTAGAAGGGAATAACAATACTAAGTACTACCATGCCAAAGCTAACGGGTGAAAGATAAATAACACTTTTTAATTTTCGACAAGACGAAGATTTGTTTGAAGGGGAAGACAATCTGATGCATTATATTACAGGCTTTTATAAGAACTTATTTGGTCACCCTGATGTTAGTGACATACAGCTAGACTTGACTGATGCTCCATAGCTGGTTGGGCAGGATAAATTTTTGCTGACTCAAAGATTCAACATGAACTGAAAAACTTACAGCTCCTGGATGAGGACTGAGCTTAGCTCAGTGGCGTGGGAGGCAGTTGGGCACCCAGCCGACCCTAGTTCGAGTCTCGAACCTGGCGTTTCTCACAGAGACAAGTGCAGACGCGAGTGTGCGTGCGTATGGAGGGGTGTGTGTGCGTGTTTGTAGCTCGTCTGTTGTTCTTTCTTCTATAATGAATGCGAGTACTCTTGACCAATTTTTTAAAAAACAATAAAGCTCCTAGCCTGATGGGTTCCAGTGGAAATTTATCTGAAATTTTGGGATCTAAATGCTAATGATCTTAAAGCTCTATTAGATGATTTCTAGGAAGAAAAAAAATATAGAAAGACTTAATTTTGGAGTCATTTCACTGTTGCCAAAAAGATTTACCATGATGTGGATGGGAAAGAATGAGGAGAGAAAGAAGTTGTTTGGCACATAACAGACAGTCTATAAAGCCTTTATAGATGACATTTTTTGTTGTTGTATACATGCCATGGTAGAAATTGTGGTGTCAACTTAGAATCAACCTTTTGCATGAGTAATCTTTGGTTTTATCTATATATGACATAGAGAGTATTACAGACAAAAACCGTCTCTATTATTGTATATACCTAGGAGACACAATTGTACAGTGCTTGAACAACACTTTATTAATAAACATAGGGGTAAGAAATGTCCGAAGATGGAGACATGTTATACACAGGAAAATGCTCTTACCGGTAGTTTCCACTTTGTACGGAAAGTGACGAGCAAACGTGGTATCATAGAGATTTCATAGGTTCCCTCCAATGGTTGAGCAGTTTTATCAATAATTATAAAGTTGTATATAATTTCTTTCGTGAACATCATTTAGAGATGTAATCTAGATGGTTGACATTGAGTGTTGAGTTACACTTTAATTCCTATGAGTTTTTAGGTGAGGGTGTGACGTGGGGAGGGTAAGGGAGGTGCGACAGATACTTGGAGGGAGATGACGCCTACAAAGAAAAATGTTTTTGGCACGTTTCCTTTATCGCATCCAAACGAGAAATGATATGGTCAGCACTAGATCGATCATGCATTGCAAGAGGGCAGAGGTGTGTGACGGTGAAAAGGTCACCAGCCGAAAAGTTCTAAGCTTTTTTCAAGAGAAAGGAACTACGTGGCAATACGAGAACGATAGTACGTACGTCAGTCGTGTCCTACGTTGATCAAGTAGTGTTATCACGTGTTGTCTTATGTGCTTGATATACTAGATATTTAACCGCGGCGTGCTACGCTGTGATCATCGCTTCTCACACAAGAAAATCGAGAAAACATACGATTGCCGCTCCCCACGCGAGAAAATCGAAGAAACACGCGAAACTGCTGAAAGGACACAAACGTAATCGCGTTTTTTAGTATTTATTCGGCGGAAAAGAACCTAAACGTTTTCCCCCCGAAAAAGGACCTAAACGAAACACTTAAAAAAACTGAAAAAAATCTAAACGTAGTATATATATTTTTCTCATAATAAGGACCTAACCGTGTTTTTTTTTTCAAAAAAGATCTAAACGTAATTTTGATTTTCGGAAGAAAGACCCGAGCGCAACGCTCAAAAAACAAAATGGGCATAAGCGTAAAATATTTTTCTTACACAAAAGAAGGACCCGACCGTAATTTCCCCCCGAAAAAGGACTTACCATAATTTTTTTTACGAAAAAGGACTCGAACGCAAATTTTTTTCCCGGTTCGGCTCGAGCCGCGAGCCGAGCCGGCTCCCTCCCAGCTCAAATGAACGTGGGGCCGGGAATCCTCCGGTCTTTAGTATAGGTAGTATTAGCTGAACCAAATAGCAATTTCAACTCGAAATAAGAGAGATACAAAATTACCAAAGATATCTGCTCACATAGTCACGAATGCATCGAAACCTAACGTGGTCTACACCGTTAGGTTCTTAACTTCTCAAACTGAACCAAGACCGGTCTGCAGGCAGTATTCCTTAACGGAAGAAGGAAATAGTCAAGAATGGCAACGCTGATAGCCTAGGAGGATTCTTCTCGATACGGCCGTGACAAAACCAGAAGGTTTTACAGAAACCAGCACGCAGATCCGGGAGCAAATACGGAAATGCCAGCCATGTTCTCGCGCCGCGGGGGCATATCCGCGGTGAACCAAAGACCCCTGCTTTTATACTCTTATGGTCATAAATAATTATAGTTTTGGATAACAACCAAAGGCCCGTACTTTTATACTCTTATGGTCATAAATAATTATGGTTTTGGATATCAACAGTATTTAGAATATAGCTTTTAGCGTTAATTGTAATTATAATATATTTATATAATATAATAAATTATAATATTAAAAAATGCTTTTTGAAATAAATCTATTTTCATGTATCAAATTTAAATATTTAAAAGATATTAATAATTAAAGTTTTAAAAAGATTAACTGTATTTATATCTAAAACGACAACTACATACATACATACATACATACATACATACATACATACATACATACATACATATATATGTATGTATGTATGTATGTATAGGAAGCTGAAATGGGGCACTATGGTGCTTGGGCACAATGATTTCAAATGCGCCAATTCAGGTTATATTCGAGTTTGTTTTTTTCAAAAATTTTAGTTTTAGGTATAAACCCATCTATAACAATTTAAATGAAACGCATACCTTTGGAAAAAAAATACTCGAATTCAAAGATTTTGAACGAGTTTGGATCACATGCTTTGCTGATTTATATATAAAATCAGCACGTACCTACAACCAAATTATCATAAAAAAAAGGAAACTCTAGTTAAACTCAGCATTCTAAAAATTTCAAAAAAATCGCATAAAAATATATAAATAAAATATCTTTTTTAGATCATGGTGTTCAGAACTATGGTGTCCTGAGTAATTATAATATATATATATATGGACTTATTGAGTATATAAAACCGGGAAAACAATGTAAGAAAGGAATAAGAAGCGCGTCTCACTCGTCTAGTGCCGTGACCCCCTCCCCAGCCCGCAACCGTAGTCTCCCCTCCCATGCGCATCCCTCTCCCACGCCGCCACCACCCACACCACGGCACTACACCAAACCCACACTAATTATCCCTTCCTCCCCGCGGAAGCTTCTCCCCTTGCTAGCTCGTGTGTGTCCTCATAGAGAAGCTCCATGGCGTCGGTGATGCACCGGTCGAGCTCGGACGGCGGGTCGAGCAGCGGGTGGTCGGAGGCTGCGGCGGTCTCGGCGACGGGGGAGGAGAGGACCGGGTGGGAGGTCCGGCCAAGCGGGATGGTCGTGCAGGCCAGGGAGGAGGGCGCCGCCGCCTTCGGAGGAGGCGGACGTGTGCCGCCGAGGCCGCCGCCGCCGGAGATCAGGGTGCGGGTCAAGTACGGCAGCGCGAGGCACGAGGTCACCGTCCCCTCCATTGCCACGTTCGGTGAGTGCTTCTTGTTGTAGCCTTTGTTAAAGTGTTTCTTGTTCTTGGGTTAGCTTTTCTTAAGTAACCGTGCTTAATTGCGGTCTAACCGTTTTTTTTGGCGTTGTTACTGTTTCTTCTAGATTGTTCCATAGAGGAGACGAAACTGAAATTTTGGTTAGATTTTCGTGTACTCTATTTTTCCCCGTAATGGCGGGTAAATGTAAAATTTGAAACTTAAGCTGTTAAGGACACAAAAAATAGCAACTTCGTTTTTGGGTTAATTGTGCCAAACAAAATTTTAACATAATCAAATCACATCGCCGAGAGAAGTTTTTTTTGTAAAAAAAATCCACTATATATTTTGGGGGGAGTTTTGACCTTTTGTGCGACTTTAAAAATCCGGTCTGGCAATCGTGACTTGTACTGCAGGATAAATTAAGATAAAAATTTGCACTTATGGAATTTAAACCATCTTTAAAAAAATGGCCAGGAGCTCCGGCCGTGCCGGGTGGAGGAATCAATGCGGCCGCGATATAGGGCAGTGAGACATCCCCCTTTCCTCATTTCTTTTCTGTATGGTTTCTTATTTAAAACGAAAGAAACAAAATTCGGGGAATAATTCGTACGAGCTCGTGAGGTGCTGAGATTTTGCTTCGTGAAGCACAAAAATTCTCCGGCTCCGAATCCTTTTGTCCTCCACTGCCGGCTTTTAACACCCGCGCAGCTGGTAATTTAAATTCGCCACTTCTCCGGAAATATGACCGAAAAGCCGAACATTTCAAGAATTCAACTTTCAAATCCGTGCATACGAGTCAAACCGTGCTACGATTCCATCCGCGAAATCCAGGCATTGGTCGGTTCAATGCAATGCAAGTGCGGATGATTGAAGATTACGATGCTAATTAATTGATTAATTAACCGGTAAATCAGTGAAGCCTGCAGGCTTCCTTGGTTCTCACTTTGCCGAGAACGCCGCTGCCTTTCCCCGACAAGGCAGTGGCGAGTGCTAGATACGGGGAATCCTCGCGCAGGATGTGTCCACGTGTATGGCGGCCATATCGGACGGTCAGGAGGAGCCCAGAGCCATGACACGGGGCCACGTTTGACTTGTTTGCCCCGTAATCCCGTTGCACCGACACCTTCGGCTACAAGTTGCCGACTGCTTCGTTTCCAGCACTGTATACTATTGTGTATTGTCTCCTGTCCAGCTGTCCTGCAGAGAGAAAGGAAATCGCTCTGGGGAGTCGTACGCTCACCACGTTCTAGCGTCGTCTCATCTTCTCGTTGAGCCCATTACCCATGTGTATTGTCCTTTTAGATCATGGAGAGGTTTGGAAAAATGGATGTGGCTTAAGTCGGCATGTTCTATAGGCCCTGTAAAATTTCAACTCCTTTGCGATGAGCAAAGGAGACTAGAAATTAGATCGGACAATATAGCCGAAGAAAATGCTGCGGACAGAAATCGCAGTATTCTTATGTGGTTCAGAATTCAGATGAGTCTACTGTAACTATTACTCTAGGAGCATGGAATAGATGTTTTGTAGCACTACTACATTTTGCAAAATCCTAAAATGGTAGACCTGATCACTGAGTCCTTGTCAGTGTCAAACATCACCAGCAAAGCAAAAGTACAGAGCAGTGTCATAATATTAATCGCACGCGTTAATAAGAAGCTAAATATTGGTGGGTGGCCAATGGCATGATCCATCACTCACCACAAGTGACTCCATCTTTCAAGAATCTGAAAGAATCGCTGGAGAATAATCAGCTGTCCTTTGCTTGGCTAATTGTACAGCAATCGGTGTGGTTGCAGGTGAGCTGAAGAAGCTGCTTGCGGTGAGGACCGGGCTGCAACCGGCGGACCAGAAGCTGACGTACAAAGGCAGGGACCGGAGCAACTCGGACTACCTCGACGTCTGCGGCGTCAAGAACAAGTCCAAGCTCATCCTGGCCGAGGACCCCACCAGTCTGGAGAGGAGATACATCGAGCGGAAGATGAACGCCAAGATCGAGAGCGTCAATCGCGCCATCGGCGCCATTGCGTTGGAGGTTGACAAGCTCGACGATCAGGTATGCACATTGTTTCTCTCACCAATGATTAATGCATTGTGTTAGTCTGCTAGAACTGTCCTTGATTAGCCAAAAATTAGTTCTCGACATGGGTCGTCAGATAGTCAGACATGCCGCGAAACGCTAGAAAGAACATAATTATCAGTTTATTTAGAATTTAGCTAGTGCATAAAAAGAGAAGGCTCGATAGTTTTAGGGGGTTGTTATGCCCTTAATCTGTGCTGCTTCAGACAGGCGAGCATGGGAAGGGCCGAAGGGGAATGGTGCATTGAATGGTGAATTGAATAATCTGACCAAGGAATTATGTGAACAGATTGATGTTGCGTGGCTGTCGATGCGATCATGTAGTAGCGGTGAAATTTCCACATGGTCCCCGAGTTCATTCATTTAGTATAACCATCCATTCCAACAGGGACAGAAATTCAATCCCTGACAAGGATGTGCTCCTTCAGGGCAGGGTACTTCCATCGTTGCTGCCCAAAGCAGAGAGATGTTTCCTTGTTTTCCTTTTCTTGTCCAGGTAACAAGCATCGAGAAATCCATCTCCGGTGGGAATAAAGTGGCCGAGGTGCAGATCACGACGCTGATCGAGCTGCTGATGCGGATGGCGGTGAAGCTGGAGAGCATACCTGCTGAAGGGGACTCGTCTTCGCAGAAGAGCATTCAGGTACACTACATTCATTGCAGAGGCTAGCATGAGCGTTGGGATCAGTTTTAGGGGCATTGCTCTATTGGTTCTGGTACAGTACGTAGTATGATATCAATCTGAAATATCTTGCCTTTGAATGGTCTCGGGCTGTCGGTTTACGCGATTAGCAAGCAGTGCCATGACAAGCAGTACAAGTGTTATGAGAAGGAACTGTAGATGTCTGTCGCTTATCATCGGTGGGTGAGTGTCCTACATGCCCCCTCCCCCAAAACGGTCACAGGCTCATTAGCTTCTTTCTGGAAAACACATGGTCCAGGCAAAAGAATTCTTGCTGCAGCCTTTTCCCTGCTGAAAATGTTAGGAGATGCCCTTTCATGCCCGCTAACTGATCCTAGATTGTTGTTTGCATTCAGCCTCGCAGTTTCAGCTGACCCTTTAAGCAACTCTACTCTAGTGACTTTGCTTTCTGACGATGTTGTTGTGCAAAGAGTAGATGACAAGAAAAGTAGATCGGTATGAAGAGGCAACGATTGCTGGTTAGGTCACAGGGCAAAACAGACCAAAAGCCCCGGCGTCCTGGGTATTTTTTATTAGAGGAAAAAGTGCGAAGACTTTTATCATTATCTGTGACGATTTCTTCACGCCACCTCAAGATTATGTCAGGGTAAGATGCATGTCAAAATAACTAGAAATACAATTTAACGTGAAAAACCTTTGCGAAAAAAAACCACGAAAAATAAATCACTATAATAGTTCAAGGATTACATGTACATGGTGTGACTTATATAGCTAAAAGAGTTCGAGTTATAGCAGACTTGAACTAACAACCTATTTGATAAAACCAAAAGATATGAAAATAGAGATTGAGTTATCTCTAACAAACTTCCCCTTCACTCAAAATCCATAATAAAAATGTCTCCGAAAACCTCGAAGGGTAATAAAACACCATGAATACCAAGTACGTTAAAAGTCCAAAAAGCTAATGAACAAGGTAGATTGAAACAATTAATCCAAACACTTGTAGTGCGAAAAACCACAAATAGTATAAAAGGCTGAAACAGTCTTAAATAGACGTTTCTCATAAAGCAAGATTGAGCAAACCATCAGTAGGTCGAGAGAAAGTCGAGAGAAAGACTGGAACAGTCAATCCAAATACGCAGTTATCAACAAAGTAGACAAAAAAAATCTGGGTATTACATGATTCATAACCCTAATAAAGTCTGAGTATGTGCACTAACCTCCTAAAACAAACACTAAATCATCAAATGGCATAGTCAAGACATCACCTGTAGTGCTAAGTAGATAGCGAAGAACACATAGCATGAATTTTTGACATGCTCCATCTGGAAAATAAAATTCGGCAAACTGACTATTGAAAATTCATAACATGGTTGAAACTGCTCCTCCAAAAATGTCAATATGAAGAAAAAAAATTCTCGTGCAGCCAATGGATTATAAATTGCAAAGACCCCTCATATCGAGGAAAAGACAACAAAACAATGTTGTAGTATCCACGCAGAAACAAACTCCTTACACTTCAAACCTTCATCTCAAACTGACATTGAAGTAAAACCTTTATTAGAAAAAAACTCCGAAGAGTATAATGCTACCATCAAGGTGTCGTCAAATTCCAAATTAACGTTGCCAAAACCTCCATAATGGTTGCGTAAGTGATCCAAATTGCAACATATTCAAACGGTGAATAAAACACCAAAATAACGGTGATGAAACACCAAATTCAAAATAACGGTGATGAAATACCAAATTGTCAACTAATATTATTTTCTCACTCCAAAATAGACGATGAAACGTCGAAGTAATCGACGATGATTAACAGACGATAAAACATCGAAGAAAATTGCACAGAAATAGCCAATGATAAATCATAATGAATACTACTAATAATAGGTATAAAAGCCTGAATTGTAAAATAAATTAGTAAACAATAGACATGACAGCCTAAATTTACAATGAAATCCGCCAATAATATGAGCACAAAATAATAGGCATAATGGTCTGACTGTGAATGAATACCACTAATAATCAGAATTACAATAAAATCCCATTTTTATTGGCACTGGAACAGTCGTAGGAGTAAAAAGAAATTCTTTCTCACGCCCATATGGGTAAGAAAAGGCTCTCATTTGAACTTGCCATAGAGGAACTCCTGGTACGCTTTGGGTGGGCGTAACAATTTCTGGTCGAAATTCAGGAGCTGAAGCCAAACCGGAGCCGGAGCTGTAAGTCAAAAACCAGAAGAGAAGCAGTAGAAGCCGGATTTTAAGAAGCTGGAGCGAATGACTTCTGGAGCCAGACGGGACCCAACTGGAGTTCAATCCAGCTTTGGATCTGATTAAAGTCCAAATACACGGGAGTGCAGCCAACCGGTTTAGCTTGATGGGCACAACAGAAAAATCTCCAAACACGGGCGCTGGCGTGGCCAGTCGTGGGCCGGCCGGAGGATTAGGTGGCCAGTGGAAGCCGTCTCGAGGCGGGCGGCCGCGAAGGTGTGTTGGCGGCGTGCGACGGCTCGGAGTGGCGCGACGGAGGCGGGGCCGGCCGCGTCGGGCCAAGCGGGAATCGAAGACGGGGTGGGCGGCCAGTCGGGCGAGCCGGTCAAGAGGGCCGCAGAGGCGTGCGGCCAAGGGAGTCGCCGAGAGGAGCCGGCCGATGCAGAGAATGACGGGGCGGATGTGCGCCGAGGCAGGCGCCGGCGCGGGCTGAGGTGACGAAAGACCGAGGCGGGGCCAGAATTGGGGGCGCGGTCCGACTGGAGGAGGCCGGCGCTGTGGGGCGCGAAGGCGCAGAGCGGAGGGTTTGCGCACGGAGGCGACGGGCAAAGGTACCCCGGCGTCGCCGGCCCAGGAGACGCTGGCGGCACGTCGACGTCGGCTGGAGGTCGGAGCCGAGGTGTCCGACGCGGGAAGGCCGGGAGTGCGCTGGCGACGGGTGGCCGAAGAGGAACCGAGGGCCGCCCTCGGGAGTGAAGAGGAATTTGGCCAGAGTGTCATGCTACGGTAGCAAAACCACCTATTTATTATATCACATGGACAATACTATCCACCACTTTTCGAAATCGGGTCATACATCTGATTACATAGTTTAGGATGATTGATACACTTTCAACCAAAGTTCGTACGTTTGATGGACTTCTACCACGAATCTATGTGATGTAAGGGATTGTGACTTTTGCAGGCAAAGAGGGTGCAGAAATGCGTGGAAGCTCTAGACGTGCTCAAGATCTCGAACGCGCGGTTGCAAGTGGTCATCGTGACGACGAAATGGGAGACGTTCGACACACCAGCCACAACCCAATGGGAACTGTTCGACTGAAGCAGATACACATACACAGTGTTCTTTTGTTTGTGTTGGGTCTCTTGTCAGTTTTGGTGCCCCCGCTCCTTGCCCATTCATTGTAATCGTGGTGAGCTGGTAGATTAGGTTGTAGAGAACCGAATCCAATTATTGTTTCGTTTGTAACCATCATCGTCATCATACCTCCCGCTCGATTGATGGATCAGTCCAATAAAGAAAGCAGCACTGTTCTTTTGTGTATCTCTGGAGCCTAATGATAAGATAGTTCAGGCTTCAGAGTGCAGAACGAGCTATCAAGGTTTCCGCCGGAAGCAACAGTTGGTGGCTTTCAAGCACCAAACCCCTCTCTTTGCAGGAAGGAAAAGGAAGCCATATTAGCACTAGCATGTAGCGCAGTAGCAGTAGTCAGGTTCCGTGTTGGAAAAAATTACATGGCATCCAATGTTTTGTAGCATCTATAACATCTCTCTTGGAATAGAGACACGTGGTGTAGTGATGACCAAACAGGCTGGCCGAAGGTACGATACTGTTAGCCCGGCCCGAGCACGGCATGGCCCAACCGTAAATGGACCGTGCTAGTACGGCCCATGAGCCCGTGCTGGTACGGCCCACGAGCCCGTGTCGTGCTTGGGCCGGCACTCTGGTACGGCACAGCCCGTTTACGAGTGGGTCGGCATGTTTAAGGGAGGCATGGCCTCTTTAGCCCGTTTAGTTTGAAAAATATTTGTTTTATAGCCGTTGGAGAATTAAAAAATTCAAAAAAAAAATCCAAAAACTTCTGCATACTTCGAGTTTTTCTAATTATTCTAAACTTTTCCTATTTTTTCTTATTTTTCTGTATTTTTTCATACTTTTTCTATTTTTCTGTTTTTTTTTAAATTTTTTGACGTTAACGGGTTACCGGGCAAACTCGACCCGTTAAGCTTGCAAAGGCCCAAGAGGCCAACGGGCCGCCACCCCGGCACGTGGGCCGGCATGGCACGTCCCGTTTAATAGCCGAGCCTAAACAGGCTGTACCGCTGGCTAAACGGGTCGTGCCGTGTCGTGCCGCCCATTTGGCCCTCTCTCACATGGTATCGGATGTCTTGTAGCATCTATAGCATCTCTTTTGGAATAAAGACACATGATATATATGAAAGAGAGAACAAGATTTAGCTATTTCGATATGTGTATTTGCCGGGTGTCTAGTTTTTGAAAAATATGCTATGAGACATTTGGTGCCTTGTTGACTTAAAAATTAATGGGTTGATTCAAGAAAAAAAAGTTGTCTCGGAATATAGAAAGGGATATGATATGTTGGTAATTTTGATAATGTGGCAGATATGAAAGTAGAGGAACGACACGGTTTTTAATAATAAATCATGTACCTTGCAAGGCTTGGTGGACATGATCAAACAGGAAGGCATGTTATGGATTCAGGCAGAAGCGGCATGTTTGAATTTATGGTTGTTCTAGTGTTAATTTTAAGCTTTTGTCTTTTTTTTTCTTCAGGTTTTTATGTGGGCGGGTGCACTAACACAAGTATCGCGTCATTGATATTCTGATCTTATGGTGTTTTAATACACCACACCACTTTGTTGTTGTAAGACCTTTCTTTCTTGTTATCGAATGACCGCAAAACTTTTGCATGCTCTTAAAATAAAAAAAAATACATCCGGTGCCACCAATATTTTGACCTTCGGCGCATGCCTGAATGCCGATGTTTAGCGCCAACGTCAATGGGTTGCGCGGCACCACACCAACCAACGCCTGCCTCGTCGTCGAAACGTACGTGGCAACGTTTGTTACAGCGCCAGGAAAGGCATTGCGATACCGCGGTGCCTGCGCCTGGCATGGCAGCCGGGCAGAGCGGCGCGCACCCTCTCGTCTCGGCTGTGGCTCCACGCGGCCTTCCGCCGTGTCAGCCTGCCCAAATCCGGGAGGAGGCCACGGCGTGCCCCGTCAAGGCACAACTGCACGAGCCTCTACGCGACAAGACGGGCGCAACCGTGCGACGCGCGCGTATCCCACGTTCCACTCTAAGCAAAAGGAAACTTGCACCGGCGCTTACAATGAGCAAGTAGAATGCATCAGGCAATTTTGGAACCTTGGTAGAGTGCTCCCGAGGTACAGTGCAGGAGGAAAGCAACGTACAGAGCACAACTCCGCATGATCACTAGATATTAGAGATCCACATTAAAGGAAATACTTGGATTTGCACGAATTACCAAAATTTCATATACACTGCTATTCAGACTGTGCACAAGAAATATAACCCTTGCAGACGACAATCGCTATGTTGCAAAATCCCCTTGTTATTAACCTTTAAAGGCGTCAGACGGAGAAACTACTGATGGATGCACGTCGATATAGTGGTGGCAAAATGTATATGACCGTAGAAAATGTATATGACCGTAGAAATTAAAACCTACCGGAAATAACTCTACCTCCAATCTACTCCATAACTGGACTTCAGGGATCAGTAATGCTGCACTCCAGAATTTTACATCTACATTTGGTCCCAGTCAATAGAGCTGTTGTTTTCAAAATTATAAGCAGGTTGCTGTAAACGGTTGCGACCCAATCTGCTCATCATGGCGAGGCCTGAAAGAAGCATATACAAATTTGATCAAAAATTCAGATCAGTAGAGATACAGCTGAATACTGAAATGAACCTGGCCTGGCAATGGCAGTTAAAGTATATTTTAGTAAAACTACGGATTTGGATATCATTTAAGGGGTCATATACTTATCTTCCACCCAAAATTATCTTGGATGAACTTTTTAGCATTAGCAAAGGATTATAGGTACTAGGATCAGTGTAGCAAACTTTTATTGCACACATCATATACTACTTCAAATTGTTACGGAAAGAGAGGTCAGAGGGTTGTCAGAAAAGTGAAATTACAGCATTAACTCTACCTTCGATGACTTTGTAAAGTGATGACCACCACCTATCAGGTGGAACCTGATACTGAGTGAGTGATTCGTCGATTTCAGTGTTGTGCTTCCCTTCAAGGACGTTCTGCAGAGTGATTACTGCATCTTTTGTTTTCCTGAGGATGTTGTTTCCCTCAGCAGCCTCCAATGCAAGAAGGTCACTGTGTGATGACGCAAGGCTAGCAGCAAGTGCAAACTGGGCAGCAGCAGCCCATCGGTTAGATGCAACCCACTTCCTCTGAATATCATGCATCTTGCTTTCTTCCTTTCGCAACCTCTCCTCACCATCCCCAAATACAAGACTCTGTCAATTTTTCAGTCACAAACAAAATTGAATCAGAATACATATCAATGTTTTTACTGAAAGGAAGCCAAATATGTAGACTCGAGAAAAAGTGTATCATGGATTATGTGTAGCCATATAGTAGTCCCAAGCTAATGATAACAGTTGTTATTAACGCTGTTCTATGCAGAAGTACACTTGGCAAGATAATCAAAATAAATATGGCATTAAATGCAAATTACCTTGAGATATTCTGCGTTGCTAGGTCCTGTACTCTGAACCATCTTTGAGAAAGCACTCTGTTCGTTGCTCAGAAGATTCTCAGGGGTGTCAAATTCCAAAACCTGAAACGAAACAATATTATATAATTGAGGTGCCAATGATTGTGCAGTTCGGACAGGTAGCATAAACCATGTATGATCGAATATGAAAAGAGTGAAGCGTAAGCTTATTTAATTGTATATTATCGCAATGAAAGAACCTATCTCCAGACATCTATCTCACTGGTTAAAAAATACCACTTAGTATTTGGCGGTATGTGTTCAATGTTCGTACAGCAAATATATAAGACTAGTAAAATAAGAGAGAAATATAACAGAACCATATAACCAACTACAAAACAGTTGCCATATACAGATTGCAAATAATAATATAATAATTTAGCCACGAGTTTAGAATTATGAAAACACGAGACTAGCTCACCATGGTCAAATTTTATTTTCAATGCAGAAGATTTTGCATGTTTCCAGGAAATAAGGAAAGTGAAATCAAAATGACTTAATAATTTATCCACCCAAAATCCAAAAGAGACAAGTAACAAGACTTCCATCCTTGCTTTGAAAATTACACTAATCGGCACATGATGTGAAAATACTAACGTACCAATATTAGCAGGAGATTATTAATGTACTAGTCAAATGAGAAACAAGCACAAGAATGAAAGAACAAAAAAGCTCTATTCAAGATCATACCTGCCCAGCACTTAGAATAAGCAACCTGTCACAGTCAATGACGGTGTTCAAACGGTGAGCAATTATCAACATTGTACAACTCTTGAATTCTTCTCTGATTGTCTTCTGTATAAGAGCATCAGTTCGAACATCAACGGCTGCTGTCGCCTCATCAAGAACAAGTATCTTCGCCCTTCGCAGCAACGCACGGGCTAAACTCAGCAGCTGCCGCTGTCCAACACTAAAATTTTCACCAGCCTCTGAAACCTGTGTGTTTTAAAAAAATGAGGCTCAGTGAAATTTTTTCATATTGCTCATTTTTAAAAGAACAACAAGGTAACTACTATAAGAAGTAAAAAGGACCGAAAATATCTAGTTTAAATGTTTATTCAGCATTACATTCCACAGGACCAAAACGGCAGTAGCCTATTGTGATAACCAGGGGGGTTATCAGTTTAATTAAAGAATTAATTAAACATTAAAAGCAATTAGGCAAGATAATAAATTGTAAGGATCAGAGAAGTGCCGTCAGTCCCGCAGTGAAAGGTATCGCTCATCGAGGTACCCGACCTGTCCGGGACCCAGGTGACCCCTCTCGCTAGTTTTCGGGTTCATCATTCGACGCTTTAAAAATTACCTGGTTCGATATGCGGGTATCGTCAGCAAAATACGTAGAAAATGACTGTAGTACCCTTAGGAGCAATAGAGGGCAGCAAGCAGCCAAGGGCACAAAGGTCATTAGCCAGCATTGCCAAGGCCATAAAGCCAGCTCTTGCCAGCCAATAGCCAGCCATTCGACCAGAAGCTTCCAGCACACAAACCGAGAGCCACAACCCAGCAACCAGAGCTGCCATCTCTCCGGCACAATAGCACTAGCATCACAATCCCAACCGAAGGCAACCGAAGGAGGCGAGTGAGGACCAGAAGCAAGGAGGCGAGGAAGGACCAGAAGAGGGAGGTGACCACATCCAGAAGAAGCAAGGCACCATCCCGAAGCAACCAGAAGAAGGTGGAGGCGTCCCGAAGCCAGGAGCCAACATCACCCTCTTCTACCCATCATCAGCCTCAACCTCATCCAGCTAGCTTCATCCTCGACCAATCCCAGGTGCATATTACCCTAGTGTAGCAGTAGCAACAGTGTAGGGTAGAATGTGCAGGAGATAGATCGGGGCTCTAGCCAAGCAATGGGATGGGGGAGATGATAGATCGAGTATTGCTTCTATGGTCTCAGCAGTTGGGGAGAACATTAGTGTAGCATCTGTTCTTATATAGAGACAACCCCAACGTTCATCATAGACCCGAAATCAAAAGCAAAATCAGCAAGTCAGTGAAGCAAAAGCATGGAAATAAAATGGGTTATAGAACCCTAGATGGCAGAAGAGGTAGAGGTAGAGAGGAGGGGAGTCAGCTCGGCCAGCCGAGAGGAGGTCGGCGCCGGGCGCAATTGGCGTGGCCGGCTGGCGGCGAGGTAGCTTCGCCGTGCAGGAAGCCGAGCTGCAGCGCGGGCTGAAGCCTGGTTGGCGTCGAGTCGCAGGGGAGGCGGCGGCGCCGTGTGCAGTCGGCTAGAGGAGAGGGGAGAGGCCGGCGTAGGAGCAGCAGGAGCAGCTCGAGTCGGCAGGAAAGGGGAGGGGGAGTGAAGCGCTCGACCAGGAAATGGAGAGGACGGAGGCGACAGAATCAAGAAGCCAGAGGGCTTCGGCCAGAAGCAAGAAAGTGCAGAGAAAATAGAGGAAAGAAAAGAAGAAAGGAAAAAGAAAAAGAAAATGAGAAGAGAAGAAATGAAAAGAGAAAAATGTAGAGAGAATAGAAAAATAATTCGCGCCGCGAACTGCGTTAATTCTGTTGATCAATCATAGGATCGTGTAAAAATCGTCAACTCATTTTATTTATAACTGCTATGCCAACTAAAATTGAACGACAGAGCATAATGGGTTGGACGCCAAATTGAATAAATGAAACTAAAAGCCTTAGTGTATTCTGTTGTTTCAGGTCTCAACCTGAACCGTCCCGCCAATCAGAACCCACCTTCGAGCGAGATCGTACCGATCAATATTATTCCAGGCAAGATTCTTTGATCATCTCTTCTGAAAAGATTTTAATGTTTTCGTATAATTCATATATCATCCCTGCATCAAAATTTACTTTCAGAATTGAAAATGTTGAATTGATTGTGAATGGAGGAGTGTGGTGAATGAATGATGAAAATGGAATGTGGTTTTTGGAAATAATGGATATGAATAATGGGAATGATGTTATGGTGTTGGAAATGGTAGATGGAACCGAGCTGCGATTCTGGAAATGGTTGTGTTGAAGTTTAGGGTCCACGAATGGAGTCGTGGATCGGTTATTAGAAATAATTATGGTGGGTAGAGGGTGTCAAGAAAAGCAAGAGGTGCCTGTGCCGATGGGGCCCTCTACATAGGTTATAACATAAGGTCAAACACCTACACTCGGATAATGAGCCGTATTTCAGTGCCAACCATAGCGAGATAAATCGCTGTCAGAAAAGGTTGTCCTATGAAAGTATTATGATCTCCACAATGGGTAAGTTAATTATGGTCGAGCCGGGAAATGCCGGTATGACCCAAAGGGACCGTTAGTGGAATGTATAAGTAATGAAGATGGAATGTGTTAAGGGCGGTATATTTGAAGCCTGGTGGTGTACTGTCGGAGGTGCCGGAGTACAACTGTATCTGCGGGTGTGGGATGACCTAGTTGAGGCTCCCCACTCGAGTACAGGGTTGGAGATCAAATACTGGATTAGTGATAAACGTTCTAGAGTCTCTCATGTGGAGACCGTTATGAGTAAAGTGATACGAACCTGCGAAAGGTCTAAAATCTTGAATTCAAGCCCGTCTCTTGGATTGAAGGCTACGGAAGCTAGTCTGTCTCATATACGGGTGCTAGTAGTTGATTTTCAATAATTAAAACTCCCAAACTTTAGAGAAAATCAAAAACTTAAATTTTGACAAAAACCTACTTGGAGGAAAGGATTGGATGGATGGAGAGAAAATCATCATGATGCATTTGTTATATAATGCTTGCTGAGTATTTCCCCCTTTTCTAGAAAGAGATCCTGATGGATCCGAATATGTGGATGAAGATGAAGCCTACTCTCAGGATCAGTTCCAGGGTTGGAGGATGGCTCGGAGGGCTATTACTATCCAGACTACTATCAGGAGTGCTAGGAGTCTCTATAGGCCTTATTATGCTTCTAGGAGGTATTTAGTTTGTGCAGGCAGTAGCCGCACCCTTTTGCTGTATAAGGAAGTGATGTAATATTATGTAAAGGACATATAGCCCTGCGTGGCTGGTAATGAATATATTGTCATTCAGTCTCTAATTATTGTTCTGCTGCAACATTCTGAACATGGTATAGTAGCCGATAAAGCATTGGATTCTCCAATATTTTGCCGGTGGCTGTGCCGAGATTCGTGTAATTATCTTAGGATGATGGCAGTATTACTGTCGCTACCCTGGTCTAATTATGCGGGTCGCCGCACCTATTGTTTAGCAATTCCTTTCTAATATTATAAACAAATTCCATGGACTAAATAGAGTGCGAGATGCTAACCGGTTCCATGTGAAACAATTAGACCGACATTAAAAACTAGCAAATTTGTATAAGCATACATTGTCAAAAGAAACAGACAACCAAGAATAAATTGAAGGTATAAGATAAAAGGCGAACATCGTCAAATTTATATAAGCATACATCGTAAAAAGAAATGGACAACAAATAAAACAATAACGGTATAAGATAGAAGGCGAACATGCTGCATACCTCAGCATCTAGCCCTAGAGCATTCCTCCTTATGACATCTTTCAGATGAGCCCTTTCCAGAGCCTCCCAGAGATCCGCATCATTGTGCTCATTAAAAGGATCTAGATTAAATCGAACAGAACCTGGACAATCATACATAAAACATTTATTACATTAAATAATTGAAGTCATCTGAAGAATAAGCTCAAAGCACATATTTGGATTTCTTTACAAAACTATTATACTAATTTACATAAAACAAATATGAAGATTTCATGTGTTTTCATTAACAAACCTGAAAATAGGACTGGTGCCTGTGGTATTATTCCTAAAACTTTCCGCAGGTCCCAAATTCCAAACTTAGAAGTTTCACAATCATCAATCAATATTCTCCCCCGTTCCAGTTCCACAATACGGAACAAAGCATTAAGCATGCTAGATTTACCAGCACCTGTTCTGCCAACTATTCCTACCTTCTCACTTCCATTAATAATGAAAGATATGCCATGAAGAACAGGAGGAAGTTCTGGTCGGTAACGAAGTACAACATCTTCAAACTTGATGACACCAGATGATGGCCAACCAGGAGGGGGCCTGTTATCCTCAATGACAGGAGGAGCCTCAGAAGGTAGCTCAATGTATGTTCCCACACGCTCAACAGCATTTAAACTATTTTCAGCAAGACTAGCAAGACGAAGTACAGCCGTGAGCAAATTGGTGATATTGAGAGTATAAGTAAGAAGAAGACCCATTGTCGAGGCAAAGGCCTTCTGATTTTCTGCTCGTTGGTTTTGCATGACAGCAAATGTTGCCGTGAACCATATCATGATGCCACCCAATGTTTCCAGACGGATGGCTAGCCATCTATTTGAACTCATGTTCACGAGTGTGAACCTGATGTTGTTGTCCATTGATTTCCCATTGATGTTTGCCATTCTATCATAGGCTTTGTAGGCACGGATTGAGGACAGACCATTCAATGCCTCTGCAAATTGAGCATATACAGGAGACCTAGTAATGGAATCCAGGCGCTTTACTTCACGTGATGTTGTCTGATAAAACGGAGTATAAAATGTCAAGAAGGTAAAAATAACAATACATTAATAGTTTAAAAGTCGGCTGGTATTAAATTACCTGGTAATAAAGGTAGGCTGCATAAAATAAAATCAGAAGTGGCATGATAGCCCAAAGGGACATAGTGCTGACAATGCCGATGAGAATAAATGTTGAGATCAACTGAGCTATTTGTGCCATAAACATATTGACAAAGACGGCAACATTCCGGTCAATGTCACCCAAATCCTTTGAAAATCTGTTGATGATCCGTCCAAGTGGATTGGTGTGAAAAAATACCATGGGAACTCTTAATATAGACCGGAGCATGGCGTCATGCAACCTCCTGGCTGCTCGAAGACTTGATATGATCAGCCAGTAAGAATTTGTGAGAGTGACTAGAACCTAAACCAAAAAATTGTAATTTTATCAGCTCGCACGTGATCAATCAGACGAGAGAGAGAGAGAGAGAGAGAGAGAGAGAGAGAGAGAGAGAGAGAGAGAGAGAGAGAGAGAGAGAGCAAGACATAAAACAAGAAAACAATGGGTATAAGTACCTGCCCAAAAGATAGAATGCCATAGATTAAATTGTAATAACCAGGGCCATGGATTTTCAGAGAACCCTGATCAGTCCAAATGCTCAGCCATGTGCTACTTGAAATGCGAAGAACTTCAGATAGTGCATAGCAAAAGAAGAGAATGGTCACCACCCACATCCCTCCCAATGCATTTTTGTAGCTGCAAAGATAAAGGTAGTAAGCATATATTCTAGGGCATCATGATCTATAAGCATGTCTTACAGAATGTTTAACATCTCAACTCTCAACAGATCAAATTTGAAAACCATATATGGATGAAGAAA
The DNA here is from genome assembly GCA_036346275.1 of Otatea glauca. NCBI lineage: Eukaryota > Viridiplantae > Streptophyta > Magnoliopsida > Poales > Poaceae > Otatea > Otatea glauca. The sequence goes on along the minus strand of CM070718.1, from coordinate 6,717,176 downwards.
CATTAAGCAGCAAAGCAGACTGGAGCTTCAGGTAACATAGAGAACGCGTAAATGTATCAAACAATCAGTCCATTTTGTTCTCTTTTATTTGGTTACTTTCTTCTATTATGTATTATACATTAATATGATATCACACAGTATTATCTTTTACCGTGAAAGGACCTTCGCACTGACAACTCCGGTTTCCCGTTCCTCTTGCTTAATAAGAACAGATTTTCCCTGTTTTGTTTTACTGGAACTATCCTGACTCCTCTGCGGACCACCATCAGCTATTATTACACTGTCCCCATTTTCAGTGTGTTTTATGTCATCCTGTGATTTGCTTTCGTCTTGTTTCTCTTCCATCTGTTCCTCCATCTTTCCAGCATTTTCCATGAGCTTCTTGAAGAGTTCCCCGGTGTTGCTAAGTTCATCAAAGGTACCCTCCTCTTTTATTATGCCATCATGGATTAGCAGTATTTTATCCACATATGGCAGAAAATGCAGCTGATTGGTAACGAGGACCCGAGTTTTGTGTCTTAGTTCTTCTTTGATACATTTGTCAAATACCTGCACATGTACTCAGGGCATCAGTAATAAGATTCTGTAGTAGTATTAGTACAATAAGCAACCAAGGAAAGGAACACACAGTACAGGAGTATAAAACAATCTTGAACTGAAACATCTTCGGAAAGAAGAAAACTAAACTGCAGTCAGTTGCCACGGACCACAATATATATGAAGACTTGCCCTTATGATTACTATATGGTGTGCCAAATGGAACATCCACAGCATTAGTTTGGTCACAAGTTCACAACAAATAGATGTAACAGTGATAAGTGGTGCAACACTATCAAATCCACATAACAACTGTACCATATGCAGCAGGCTGTGCTTATCTGCACTTCTGCAGTAAACAGGCACAGGAAAAACCTATATAACAATAAGATGTTGATAACAGAAAATTTCATAGTGCTCTCTTCAACCAAAAAAAAAAAAAACTGGTTTCTATATGCTGTATATGGTACAGTTGTTATGTCTTAGAGCCTCGGAGGAATATTATGGCGCTGACACATGTCGAAACAATGCCATAGCACCTCATGTCTTAGAAGTAAATGATGCTCCAGAATCTGAAATACATTTGGGCACGTTGTGCAACATTTTACTTATTTGGGACTTGAGAAGTCTAAGTGAATTTAATTGTATAAAGCATGAGTTCAAGTGACTACATGAATAGTGTATCTAGTATATATTATCTATTGCCAGCTTGTTATATCTTGGATATTTGTCAAAATCAAGTTATATTTTGCACAAATATCGCTATGTCAATGTACATGTATTGCAGGATTTCAGAAAAAGGAATGTCAACGTTTATCCCAGTACACTACCCAGACTAATCTAATTGCCTCCTAGGTATTAAGGAATCAGGAAAAAAGGATGACTGATATCTACCAAAGTGGCACCATTACCAACTGCCAATGGCTCTGTTTGTGAGTAGGTGGGGAATGATAAAATAGAAAGCAAGATGTGCAATGGTAGCAAGATGAATGCACCTGTCGACCAACATGGGCATCTAATGCACTCAGTGGATCATCAAATATGTACACATCTGAATCAGAATAAACAGCTCTTGCCATTGAAACTCTTTGCTTTTGCCCCCCACTAATATTAACTCCTCTTTCTCCAATCTCTGTGAGATCACCACCCTGAAAACAAGCATAACAAGAGTTTGTAGGTAAAAGGAATACCCCAGAGTGTACCAAGATTAAAAATATGTATACACACACAACTGGAATGCAACAGGACAAACGAAGAAACATATTCTCCAGCAGGATCACTTCATCAAATGAAAGCTATGATTTTCCAAAATTTGAACACAGTGGTTTTGAAAACTGGACATAGTTTGAACTTACTGGGAGTAGGTCAAGGTCATGCCGTAATGAAGTGACATCTATTGCTTTCTCGTAGCATGGAGGTTGGAATGGAGACCCAAACAATATGTTGTCCCGGACCTGTAGAGGCCACAATTATACCTCTGAAGAAGTCATAAAGGGTTCAATTTAGCACAACAATAGCAATAAAGATATTTTATCTCACGGTAGCATTGAAGATCCATGAAACTTGAGGAACATAAGCCACCGATCCACGAATGACCACCGAGGTATCTGATCCTGACACTGGTGGTATTTCACTAAGCATTGCAGAAATAAGAGAAGTCTTCCCCTCCCCGGTGCTTCCTACTATGGCAACTAAACTGCCGACAGGTACATCCAGATTGACATTTGACAAAGTTGGTCTCTCAGCCTGCCAATATTCAAAAATTTAGTTTTTAAGCAACATCTTAAAATAAGAGGGGCAATGGTGGTGCCAACAGAAGTATAAAATTATATGGGCAAAATAAAAACATCTTGATATGGGAGCTGAAGGGAATAGCACCCTGAAACTTGCCACCAATTCATCACAAACTAGGAAGACATCTAAAATTCACTCTCAATCGATTGACTAATAATTAGTTACACCCTTTTGCACTTGCCATTCCATTCATGACACATGCTAGCCTATGAGTACTCTATTCCAGTGTCAAGTTGTGCTAACATTTATTTTTCCCAATATCTGGGGCTCTGGACCACAGAATCAGAAGATAAGTGTTAAAATACCAATGGGTGTTAAGAATTGAAGATGCACGAGTGAAAATAGAATAAATGCCACTTGCCAAGTTAATAATAATATTGAAAACATGAATTTACCTGTGATTCCCATGAAAAATATCCGTTCTTGATAGAAATGGCTGGAAGCTCAGGATCAATAGGTGGATTTGGCACAAGTGTTCTCTCTTCAGCCAAGAGGAGATCTTCCAAACGCTTCAAGGACACCTTACAATTAACAACCTGTTGAATGTTAATGAAAAACAACAGTAGTAAGGCAACCATCAATACCAAATGAAAGAATTGCTGAAGAAAAAACAGCAAACCATGTCAGGCCATCATTGATTTGTAATCAAAATCCTAACCTAACCATTTGGCTAATTTTGTCTGCCAAAGACAAACGAAATTTAAGGGACAGAAGAATGATCAATCTAATAATATATATGTTTACCGAATTGAGATGTTTCTTAACTTGCTGTATGTTTACAAAATAACATCTGAAAGACATGATTTACAGCTTTTTGCACACCTGAGTTATCAGATTTGGCAGCATAAAAAGTGGGAACCTTAGCACTGCAAATAGGGAAAGAGAGGTAAACGCCTTTGCTGGTGTCAAGTCACCTCCCAGTAGAGAGTATACACCAAATGAAACCACAGTGACAATGACCGGGATACTGTTGAGGATAAAGCTATTCAGCTGCAACAAGCAAGGAAAAGTAAGAAAATGATCCGGCCAAAAGAAAAATGAATGTAAAAATTCCCAGTTCTGTTTTGATTTTAAGTAACTGCACTGATGTAAAGGAACCCCATAGGAACAGGAAGCACCAATACAGTTGCTTGTATAGCATGCAACTTGAATTCTCTCATGGCAAGACAAATAAGCCACTGGCACATGATTACCATTTACCAACGTCCAACAAAAAAACCAGACATGCATTGAACAATGGAACTTGGCACAAATGAAAGACAACGGTCAACATATCTACAAAACCATATGCAACTACAGAAAGGAACATACCGCGGCAAGCAACTGAGCCCTGCGGAACCAAGAAAGCTCATCATCACGGATGTCCTGCACCTTTGACTGGAAACTTTGCTCCCAAGCATAACATCTAACCAAGAGAACATTTGGGATTTTTAATACCAAAATACAAGTATTACTACTAACGAAAATGCAAGTAAATGTAAGCATACTTGACTGTATCCATAGCAGCTAATATTTCATTCATGAGACTGATTCGCTTGTCAGTCCTTTGCAACCCTTCCTTGGTAAGTTTTTGCATTTTGCTTATTATAACTGTCTGATAAAATAAATACACAAAAGGTCAGCCAAACAAAACAATGTTGAAACATCAATATGTTTTTTTTTAAATTTTAAAGAAAAAGGAGTCGAACAAGTGCTATTTAATAGAGATATATCATCCTTGTTGAAGTATAAGTGAATTGTCCACCTTTCCTCATCATCTTAAGCTTTTGGGTGAACTGGCTGGTGCATGCAACTCAATATGGTATCAGAGCCAAGAGGTCTCGAGTTCAAGACCCCGGTTAGCGCAATTAAAAAATAATAATTACAGCCTACTTCTATTCCACGTCCTAGGCCTGAGAGAGCCCTATACGTGAGGGGGAGTGTTGAAGTATAAGTGAATTGTCCACCTTTCCTCATCAGCTTAAGCTTTTAGGTGAACTGGTTGGTGCATGCAACTCAATAATCCTTACAAATAGAATATGCTAAAGATCTCCAACTGCAAACTGTACTGACAATATGCATTGTTGGCTTTAAATGGGAAATGTAAGCAGTGAAATGGATTGAACAATCATTAAGGATTTTAGTTAAGACCCAAGTGAAAGAACCATAACTGCAATCTGCAGATTGGGCAAAATACATACAAAAACCATAACCAAGAGTTCCAGCATAGAAATTTAGAAAGCTCACAGCTACATGATTACATGAAGGATCTAATATGAACTCTAGACCCCACACAAAAATTTATATATGAAAAAACATCTTTTCTCTAGTGTTGGGACTAATACAAAAGGCATAGACACACTTAACAATGCAACATAAGAATTTTCATTTTTACATATGCCTGAAGAGAAATGTACCTGAATTGGGAACAAAAGAACCAACATGAGTGCGCCAACTAATGCTGCAGGACCTAGCTGCGCATATAGAAGGACCATGGAAATAACAATTCGGAAAGGAGCAGACCATAGACTGTGAAGTTGCTGGCATACTTGCTGCAAATGTAAAAAATATAAATTAAAAGTGTGCAAAAATAAGACATAAATAACCAGCATGTATGGTATGCACAGGCAGCATTCTCCCTCCTTCCTAACAAAGTAACAATGATCGAGTCTTTAACACAAAAAACACCTGAAGAGACTCCGCGTCAGTTGAAATCAAATTTGTTATCCTCCCAGAAGCAAACTTCCTACGACTGTCATTAGTCAGTCGCAAGGACTTACGGAAAACAGCTGCGATCTGTGGAACAACAGAAAGTCAGACACAAACTTTATTAAAAACTGATGATTTGATACCTAAAACATTTGACAATACCTACAACTAGTAGTATAACAAACTTTCAAGGTAGAAATTTGGACTAGGTTTCTTTTACTATGTACTAAATATATGGGCTCTTGCTTAAAAGTACCAAGTAGCATAAGTGCATAACCAACAAACCAAGTTTTTTCATATTAATGGCAACCCAGACAGCTAAGCTAGTACTATTTGTGGGGGAGTAAACTACTAGAATATATATAGAACAGTAAGCAAAAGCAAGGTCTAAACAAGTATCTGCACTATCATGAAGACATGTCCATGTTACACAAAATCAGGAAGTGCAATCCCCATGTCAACCATAAGAGTAGGAATGAGTGGCCTCGAAAAAAAAGTGGGACAAGTGGTTCTGTGGTTGCCAGTTGTCTACATAGCCTCTTAACTTAAAGGCAATAAAGCTTGTTATGTACTTTTCAGGCTTTGATATGTAACACCTAGTCACCTACCAATGTAGATCTCAACCTGAAACCAGTACGCATGACATTCTGAAAGTACTGTGCTTCAGCAAGAACTCCCAATGACTGAAGAATGGAAAGAAAGAGTTAGCAAGCAAAAAAGGTTATCTGGATTTGACTCACAAGCAGCATAGTGCCTGCTTGGGAGCTCAAATACACTGAATCAACAAACAAATGCAGTGTGCAACATGCAAGAGAAGAAAATAATCCGTACCACTCCAGCGAAGATTGAGAAAGCGTAAATGTACCCATTCCAAGAAGGATCACCTTTTTGCATAGACTGCCAAAAAATAAACACCAGCCTTCAGTGGCACAGAACTAACAATATCATCTCCACTAGGTGACAGCACGGGGAATCTAATCTTTAAGGAGTGCATTTTAAGATTTGCACGATTAATCAGTGTTTTCTAAATCACCTCAGTATTTTGTGGATAGTGGAAATAAATTATTGATAAAAAATAGCTTGTAAAGATAAAACAGGAACATCTTGACATTATTGACTTTGAGATGTCATGAAATCAGAAGCATACCTCTAATAAGAGGCTCAATATGAGTGGGCCAACAAATTGAGAAGCATCATTGCCAATCTACAAATTTGGGGGGAACAAATATGAAAACCAAACATAGGGGCAAATCTTCTTTTAAAAAAATCTGGATATATTTGCCTACCTTAAAAAATCCTCCAAGCCAGAACCTGAAAGCGAATGAAAATAATCACAGTAAGCACAAACCAGATAACAAGTAACTGACACCCTAGAGGTTTTGAGAAATATAGTTATCATCTGTACAATGTACCTTCCACCGAGGCTACTATGAAGAGCTCGTAACAGCCAAGGTTTTGGTTTTTGAAGCTCATTGTTCCAGCATTTCTGAAATCTGAGACAAGATCGCAATGTTAGATTTATATGAACAAGTATTCCTCATTTCAGTTAAAACAGTGGAAGAACATACCGGCTATACAATGTTTCAGTCTCATCCCAACTATCTAATTTCCAAATATCCTTGTCGGTAATGGGCCTTCTATATCCTTGTTGCATTAGAGGAGTAATCCATGAAAAGAATATCCCTAGCAAAGTAACAAGAAAACAAAATTTATATCAATATGCTTATAGAGAAGTGTGGGGACAGAGAAAAGAATAATGAGAACTCTATAACTTTTGTTTTCCATCTCTGCAATGGAAAATTGGGTTTTCCCCGGGTTAAAAACAAAAGGAAAAAAAAATGTGCGTATCAAATAGTGCACAACAAATTATATTTACTCACTGGAGAATATAGTGGCATGCCTCTCAGGGCAGATCTGCTCTCCGCCAGGTAGAGGTTCATAATCAGTATTATCAACAAGCACCTCATTCCTAATCGGAGTATAACCTGGGTAGGGATCCAAGCTAGGCAGATAAACCACCATGAGAATTCCAAACAAGAACTGCAGAAAAGATACGTTCAGTATACAAAAGAGACCACTGTATGATTTACAAACACCAAAAAGCTGCAAACCTGGCATATTATCTCACTGCAGTATAAGTAAAATATTGAACTGCAAAAGAAAAAAATACAGAAGTTAGTCTACATAAAAAAAACTAAAGAGGATAAATCTTTGGGTCACCACCCAACAAGTTTCATTAAGAAAAAAGATTTTACAAATGTACTATACCTTGAACTGTAGTACTGCCTCACAGAAAGCACAAGATTGAGCATAGCAGCTTCCCCAACCATCACGTATATTACCACAAACCGGATGTACCATCTAAACTCATAGATGTAAATTCTTGTCTCCAGTACAATCATTATAAGCATACAGCACCAAGCAGCAGCCTCAATAATCAATGAAGTACTCTGCAGAGAGGCAGAATTTTCAAATGACTGAAAAGCCCAAAGGGGACAAGAATTTGGCAGAAGTAAAGATTCTAAAGTAGTGCACATAACTCCAGTGAAAAACTGTTGTCGCACTTTAACTTTAGGCTATATACTCATCAGTATTTTCTGTATATTGCAGGTGCGACATAACTAAACTCCATATCATTTTTGCAGCAACAAAAATAGAATCATATTCCAAGTCATTTGTGAGATGCATAGCAAACACAACATTTTTCACTGCTTACCTATAGGTAGTCCTACAATCTCGGTAAATATACTTGTCAAGCAGGAACAACAAATTAGCATACAAATTAAGCAGAGATTGACAGCGATGATATTATATGTAAGCATTCTCACCTCAAATGGAGCAAGGCCAGGCTGCCCATCCAAGTTCATGATGGAGGTGCCGGTGGCGATCCGATACAGCGGCTCTGCCATGCAGTACGCCACAAGCAGCGCGAGCAGATAGTTGTAGTACGGCGAGCGTAACTTGTACCGCTGCACCGTGTAGTCCCTCGTCGTCCTCCATATCCGATAGAAGCAAACGCCAAAGAGTGCGAGGTAAGAGATGCACACCACCAAGGTGTCGATGCCGCAGGGTGTGTAAGCGCCAAAGGCGTTCTCAACCACATGAGACCACGCCCCATGCTTCACCGGCTGGCAGTACCATTCCAGAGGATTAAAGCCCATCTCGACCCCTCCCCTTAACAACCACGCCCCACTCCTCACTCAGTTCTGATCTTCTCCTGAATTCAAGAAGCAAATCAACGTAAAAAGAGAGAATTCAGCCATTGAGCACTGTACTTGCAACATCAACTAACCCACGAACATCTGTACTAACTCAATAGTAAAGAAGGAACAAAGACTATAATAGGTAACCAGCCTAACGCATACAATTCGCTGCACACAGAGGTAGAAATCCTCAGGTCACCTATAAACCTCAGTACTTAACCATGGACCAGAGCATGAAGCACAAGACTTATCAGTCGTTTCCACAGACAAAATTAAACACAAAAGGCAAAAAAAAACACTTCACAGAAACCTCGAGATTTTTTTATCTCTTTAATCGATCGGGATCAAGGAAGCAGATACGAGTTTTACACGGAACATGTGTCCACTGCAGGGGTAAAAAAAGGCGATACTAGCAAGGATTTACCATCCCAAGAGAATCGGCACCCAAATGGTCCAAACTCCCACGATTCTCTGCAAAGCTTTGCAGCTTTACGCAATAAAAGGCCTGAAAAAGGAAGTTTTCTGCGATTTTCCGGGTAAATTTGCACCGAGTTATCCTCTTCCCGCAAGAGGAGACCAACGAGAGCCACCCAAACCACAAGAGCTACACGACAAGGCACCCAAATCACAAGAGCGCCATCGAAGATGGCAGAAAAATCCAAAAAATTACCCGCGAGTGTATAGTTCCGAGATCGGAAACCAGCGGAGGACACGGGAACGGGACGGAGATGGAGCTCACCTCACCCGCGGATCAAATGGAGACGCGGCGGCGACGAAGCATCAGCATCTCTCGCGGTCGTGGGCACCTCTCTCTCGCCTCGTGGGGGGCACGAGGAGGAGAGGAGAGAATTATTTATGGGTTTGGATTTGAAGACACTGCCGCTTGGGGGAATAAATGGGTGTTGCACACTTGCACTGGACTTCTCTGAACCGGTGATTTTTTGGAGACTCTCCGATTTTTCTCCCGGCTTTTTTTTAGAAGAGTATTTTGTGGATTCGAGCCCCGGGCCCACTGCCCAGTGCCGCTTGTTCTCTTGCAACTTTCTGCATTTATACAGTGCTGTGTGGAGTGCAGACCATTGCTTTGAGGAGAGTGGTATATGGTGAGAATCTCATCTTTAGCATTTTTAACATCCTAATTAAGTGGTCTCTAATTGACTCAATATGATACTCCTATTTGAGGTCCACGCGTATGCTTTGTATTGAAATTACTTCGAGCTTCAAGCAGTTTGATGTAATTCTTCATTTGATTGTACCAACAACAAATGTACAACCTCAAAAGGCAAAACAGTTTTTATTTTTTACTCCCTCCGTTCAAAAATACAAGACGTATTTTGACTTTGTATAAGGATTAAAGTTGCGTTAAAATTGAGAAAGTTTAAGAGAGAAAATGACTTAGATGACCTCACTTAAATATATTGGAAGATGAGAGATATACTTTGTGTGGGTTGTAATGAATAAATGCACATGGTTGAGAGAGAATAAATAGAGGTATAAAAGAAAATACCTCACTAAATCTACATGCAAACTTTATATTTATAGATAAAACCAATCAGAAAAATAAGTCTTATAAAAATCGCCAGTGGGAGTAACAAAGGGTGAGATGGCTACCCTAAGTCCCTAACTCAATTAATATGAAGTCAGTGACCTCGCAAAAAAAAGAATGAAGTTAAGTGAGTCTCGAATTGTGGCCATTGCGGTTAGCTATAAGACACGAGCATCACACCAGAATAGCACTACTAGGTACAATAAACACAAATTCAACTAGTATTGGGTGTGTGTGTGCACAAACTTCTCGTTGCCTTTGACCTTTTGTTTTGTTCTTTGCGTTGTTCGCCTTAAATCCTGTGATGGGGCCTTCCTAGCTTCCCTTTCCCTTCCCCATGATTTTTTTCTCTCGAAAAGGACCTCCACCATGATTTAAATATAGAGTAGCTGTGATCTTATTTGGTGCCTGCTTTGATATTTGGTGAGGGATGGAGAGGACGACGTCAGCGCTCACATCAGTCAAAGTCAGGTAGGACAAGTCGAAGAAAGAGCTCTCTCAATGGAGGCCCATTGCTTGGCACACTCCCTCGCTTGTTGGAACTGAAGTTACTGAACTGTTCTGATGTGAATACTAGACAAAATGGAGTACACTCCAAGCAGATTATTACTATCAGGTAATAGACGTGAAGAGTTACTGAAGATAAAAGTTAAATAATACTAGAATGTCATGTTAGTCACTAGAGAGAATGGGAAAGTGATGTGGATGGGGCAGAATGTGTCCAACTACAGCGTTGATGTTTGTGTGCAATGGTTGAACTCAGAAAGGAAAGGAGGATTGCGATAGATATCAAGTGTCGAAGAAATATGTACTGCAATTCTACTTGTACTCCGGTTTCAGCACTCCCCATCATGTCTGAAGCCTAGATCAGCCGATGAAGGCTGTAATGTGGAGTCAAAACGGGATAGAGATTAGAGCGTACTGAACGATCGAAACTTCAGCAGCTTTGTCTATTGGAGTACGTATTAAAGAAAGAAAATGATGGTCGACTCCAAGACTTCTACAGTTTTGACTCCGCAAAACTACGTATCGCCCAATGATCATCTGAGGAAATCTCCTACTATTCTCTTTAAGCCAGATCTCTTGGCTTCGCTCTTGACGAGCAAAATAGGGCAGTTTTCTTAACGACTGAATAGAATGGTACTCCAGTAAGATAAAGTATGATATGGACATCGACACAAATATTTCTCTTGTGGAAAATTCCCCTCAAAACAAACAGCACGGCGTTGTAATGACTACGACTTTTCGTGCCGCTACACAAGTCGCTGCGTACGTACCAGTGATGAAGCGCACCTGAATTTTAAACGTTATTATGTTTCCTGGGCCAGCAAGAACTAATAATGCAGGTGGCCGAAGAACACAAGCCAAAGTCAGTACCATCGAGAGAAAAATAAACATCTAATTTGACCAGGTCAATGGACAAAGATCGTCAGCATGGATGTGTCCGACGGAGCAAATTCCTCAGCGTGATCGACGTTTACGATTGATTTTGCAGCCAAGAACTCAACACGACAATGCATTTTTTTGTTTAAGTCACTGTAGTGGAGACTGTAGGTGTTGTTTAATCTAAGGTCAATGCTTATTGTCCAGTTTGGCTTAAGATAAATCGCATTGTACGCAGCTATAAGCTTTAAGTCGGGGCAAAACATGTAGCTACTCGTGAAATTGTTCAGAGAAGAAACCTTTTGTAGGATAGGAATATAGGATTTCGAAGCCTATTATGAGTTGGAAAAAAAATCAAAAGCAATGGGCTATTGTGCTACTCACAGACTGGGGACGGGCGTGTACTACGCAGGATCCAAATTTCGGCGAAATTTCACTAAAATTTCGGATTTCGAGCACCTCTAGACATAAACTACTGGCCAGGGAATTTTTTTTTTGAAATGCTACAGTAAATTAATTGTTTTTCGGCGAGATTTCCGTCAAACCGGACGAAATTTCATTAAAAGATTCCGGATTTTGGTTTTTTATGGCCGGATTTGACTTCAATTACATCAATAACTCATATGAAAGTGATCTTTGATGATAATTTGTCCAAAAACTTATTTTTTTGAGATATTTTAAAATTTTGGCAGAAACACTGTTAGAATTTTATAAAATTTAATATGTTTTTAATGCTATGAAAAAAATTATGGTACTATATTAATAAGTATAGGATCAAACATAAAATTTTATAAAATATTTTAACTTCATTTGTTATCTTTTAAAAATAAAAAAACAGAATTAGCATAAACGAGATAGTAACAGTGTCAGATTTTATAACTTTTTTCATGTTTGATCATCATTTGAATATTTTATGGTAATATTAGTGATGCATGAAGACTATCTATAAAAATTTTCAAAATTTTCTAGAATGGTTTGAACTATTTTTCATTCGGTTAAAATTTGTCGGTCAGCCTTCAGTTGCACTTTCTGAATTTTTAAAAATTTATGAAGCTTGATCATCATCTGAAAATTTTATGAAAATATTAATTATGTATCATAACCATGCACAAAAAATTTCAAAAGTTTCTAACGTGGTTTGTACCATTTTTCATTCGGATCAAACTTATCGGTTAGTGTTTTATCAGGACAGTAGCAATGTTTTAATTTTTAAAAATTTCTCAGATGTGATAATCTTCTGAAATTTTTATGAGAACATCATTGATGTGTCAGGAACCTCCAAAAAAATTCAAAATTTGTCGACGTCATTGGACCATTTTTCGTTCAGTTGAAATTCGGTGAAATTTCGGGATATTTCGGCGAAATTTCTTTTTTTCGGTAGAAAACAAACCGGATTTGAATTTTTGTTTTTGAATTTCGAACGAGATTTGTCCGAAATACCCGAATTTTTCCGAAATTTCGGATTCCGATCCCGGGCTATATTTTATCCGAAAACGAAATTTGAATCCTTGTACTACATACAAGCCTTGATATTCAGATCGATTCCCCAACAAATAAACAAAGCAGAACCAGCAAAGAACTGACATCAACATGTTCCAATCACCTAGCCGCCTGGTGCAGCATCACATGGTCCTTTATTTAATGGCCTCCTTAATCTATGAACTCCACAACCTATGATTATAGATGCGTTTTTGTGCATGCGTGCGAGCAGGTGAATTGCAAATCAAAAGTATTGTAGGTAACGTAGGTTAGGTGCGGATCGGACGATTTCTCAGCAGTGTGCCTGTCCATCCTGTAACTAAAGCGACGGCGACAACAAATAATAAGGTACTAATGTACTAGTTCTATTCCATAGCGATAACCCAAATGTAATTATGCGCATCTCACAATGCATGTTCATGATGTCGACCATGATGGTTAATTAGCACATTCGAAAGGCACCCTTGGTATTCCTAGTGACCAGTATGATACATTAAATATGAATTGCTAAGAGCTAGACGTTCGATTTTTCCAGACGTTGCAATATTTTTTTCCTACTCATGAAACATTTTTTTCCTACGCGTGAAACATTTTTCTTCGATAGCAGTAGAAATGCGTTGCAATATTTTTTTCCTACGCGTGAAACATTTTCCTTCAATAACAGTAGAAATATGCGCGCGAAAAAAAATTATACACGTTCAAAAAAATTGTTGCAAACGTTAAAAAAAATATTACACCGAACGTCCAACGTAACGTATTCAGATCGGACGTCTGGATACAAGTTCTTCCCTTGAATATATCAAGTGTGCCTCCAAGAATCAATTCAGCTCACCGAATCACGAAGCCATAAGAATATTAAGTGGGCCTTAAAGAGTCAACCAGAAGGCTCTCAAAGGATTCTATCAAGTACAGGCATGGTGAGAATATATCCTAAACGGACCTCTAAAAATAGGTTGCGCTATACTAGATGATAACATGGGCTGAAATTCTATGGTCCAATAGGCCCATCTAGCTTTCCTTATTTCCTTTTGCCTTAGTTTGCACAACACAAGGGATTTTAATTTCTCAAAACACACACACACACAAACACAAGGGGTTTTAATTTCTCGAAAACACATATACACACCAGGGATTTTAAATGCAGCACAAAGAGATGGATTAGTGGATCACTATTTTGTCATTTGAGGATCAATCAGGAGGGTCAATTATTAATCGGAGGGTCAGAGGCACCTTCACAGCTCAAGTCCTTTTTGCTCCAATTGTACATATCAGTTTTCTTAACAACTTACTAAACTTAGCCAACGTATCATTCTACATGACAAAAACACTCACTTATTATGCCACACAGGCAATACCACTATGCACAATCAGATCAGCGTATTATTTGAACCGGATTTTAAAGTTCAAAAGAGTGGAAGTCAAATATCTGATTTCATAGTTTGAGGTATTTGATGGACTTTCAACTAAAGTATAGGGTATTTATGGACTTCTACCGTGAATATGTCTCTTTGCAGGCGAAGAGGGTGCAGAAACGCGTGGAAACGCCAGACGTTCTCAAGACCTCGAATCGCGCGGTTGCAAGTGATCATCGTGACGACGAAATGGGAGACGTTCGACTGAAGCAGATACATACACAGTGTTATTTTGTTTGTGTTGGGTCTCTTGTCAGTTTCGGCGCTCCCGTTCCTTGCCCATTCATTGTAATCGTGGTGAGCTGGTAGATCAGGTTGCAGAAGAATCGAATCCAACTACTGTTTCGTTTGTAACCATCATCGTCATCATACCTCCCGCTCGATTGATGGGTCAGTCCAATAACGAAAGCAGCACCGTTCTTTTGGTATATCTCATAAGCCTAATCATAGATAGTTCAGACTTGCGAGTGCAGAACGAGCTATGAAGGTTTGTGTCGGAAGCAACAGTTGATGGCTTTCAAGCACCGAACCCCTCTCCTTGCAAGAAGGAAAAGGGAGCCATATTAGCAGTTTAGCACTAGCACGTACCACTGCACAGCTCCACATGATCACTGGATACTAGCGATCGGCATTAAAGGAAATACTTGGATTGGCACGAATTACCAAACTTTCAGATGCACTGCTATTCAGACTGTGCACAAGAAATATAACCCTTGCAGACGACAATCGCTATGTTGCAAAATCCCCTTGTTATTCACCTTTAAAGGCGTCAGGCGGAGAAACTACTTATGGATTCACGTCGATATACCGGTGGCAAAATGTACATGACCGTAGAAATTAAAACCTGCCGGAAATAAATGTACCTCCAATATATCTACTCCACAACGAGACTTCAGGGATCAGTAATGCTGCACTCCAGAATTCTTCATCTACATTTGGTCCCAGTCGATGGAGCCGTTGTTTTCAAAATTATAAGCAGGTTGCTGTAGACGGTTGCGACCCAATCTGCTCATCATGGCGAGGCCTGAAAGCAACATTTACAAATTTGATCAAAAGATCAGATCAGTAGAGATGCAGCTGAATACCAAAAAGAGCCTGGTCTGGCAATGGCATTTAAAGGGTATATTAACTACAGATTTGGATATAGATTTAAGGGATTATCTTCCACCCAAAATTATCTTGAATGAACTTTTTAGCATTAGCAAAGGATTATAGGTACTAGGATCAGTGTAGAAAACTTTTATTGCAGACATCATATACTACTTCAAAGCTAGGACACAACAATCCCTATTTTGTGTTTACGAATGGTACTGTAATAGTTTTAGTTCATTTACCTTCTACTTTTGGACCGTGCGTTTGTTTGGACATGAACCTTGCTCTAACTGACCAATTTTATAAGACAGGGTGCAGTAGAGAGCTATGTTTTGTTTTGTTTTTCGCTTTTGCTTTCCTGTAGTGGACTTTTGTGATTTCTGATAATAGATATCTGGAGGATTTGTTGCCCTTCTATTATTCTAATAGAAAAATATACTACTTCAAAGCGTTACTAAAAGAGAAAGGTCAGAAAGTTGCCAGAAAAGTGAAACTGCAGCAATAACTCTACCTTCGATGACTTTGTAAAGTGATGACCACCACCTATCAGGTGTAACATGATAATGGGTGAGTGATTCGTCGATTTCAGCGTTGCGCTTCCCTTCAAGGACGTTCTGCAGAGTGACTACTGCATCCTTTGTTTTCCTGAGGATGTTGTTTCCCTCAGCAGCCTCCAATGCAAGAAGGTCACTGTGTGATGACGCAAGGCTAGCAGCAAGTGCAAACTGGGCAGCAGCAGCCCATCGGTTAGATGCAACCCACTTCCTCTGAATATCTTGCATCTTGCTTTCTTCCTTTCGCAAGCTCTCCTCACCATCCCCAAATACAAGACCCTGTCAATTTTTCAGTCACAAACAAAATTGAATCAGAATACATATCAATGTTTTTACTGAAAGGAAGCCAAATATGTAGACTCGAGAGAAAGATTGTATCATGGATTATGTGTAGCCATATAGTAGTCCCAAGCTAATGACAACAGTGGTCATTAACGCTGTTCTATGCAGAAGTACACAATGCAAGATAATCAAAATAAATATGGTATTAAATGCAAATTACCTTGAGATATTCTGCGTTGCTAGGTCCTGTACTCTGAACCATCTTTGAGAAAGCACTCTGTTCGTTGCTCAGAAGATTCTCAGGGGTGTCAAATTCCAAAACCTGAAACAAAACAATACTATATAATTGAGGTGCCAACGATTGTGCAGTTCGGACAGGTAGCATAAACCATGTATGATTGAATATGAAAAGAGCGAAGCATAAGTTTATTTAATTGTGTATTATCGCAATGAAAGAACCTATCTCCAGACATCTATCTCACTGGTTAAAAAATACCACTTAGTATTTGGCGGTATGTGTTCAATGCTCGTACAGCAAATATATAAGACTAGTAAAATAAGAAAGAAATATAACAGAATCATACAACCAACTACAAAACAGTTGTCATATACAGATTGCAAATAATAATATAATAATTTAGACATGAGTTTAGAATTATGAAAGCATGAGACTAGTTCACCATGGTCAAATTTTATTTTCAACGTCGAAGATTTTGCAAATAATAATATGCTAATTTAGCCATGAGTTTAGAATTATGAAAACATGGGACTAGCTCACCATGGTCAAATTTTATTTTCAATTTGGAAGATTTTGCATGTTTCCAGGAGGTAAGGAAAGCAACACTAAAATGACTTAATAATTTATCCACCCAAAATCCAAAAGAGACAAGCAACAAGCCTTCCATCCTTACTTTGAAGATTACACTAATCAGCACATGATGTGAAAATACTAACGTACCAATATTAGCAGGAGGTTATTAATGTACTAGTCAAATGGGAAGCAAGCACAAGAATGAAAGAACAAAGCTATATTCAAGATCATACCTGCCCAGCACTTAGAATAAGCAACCTGTCACAGTCAATGACGGTGTTCAAACGATGAGCGATTATGAGCATTGTACAACTCTTGAATTCTTCTCTGATTGTCTTCTGTATAAGAGCATCAGTTCGAACATCAACAGCTGCTGTCGCCTCATCAAGAACAAGTATCTTCGCCCTTCGCAGCAATGCACGAGCTAAACTCAGCAGCTGCCGCTGTCCAACACTAAAATTTTCACCAGCCTCAGAAACCTGTGTGTTTTAAAAAAATGAGGTTCAGTGAAAATTTTTCATATTGCTCATTTTTAAAAGAACAACAAGGTAACTACTATGAGAAGTAAAAAGGACCGAAAATATCTAGTTTGAATGTTTATTCAGCATTACATTCTTCAGGACCAAAACGGCAGTAGCCTATTGTTTAGCAATCCCTTTCTAGTATTACAAACAAATTCCATGGACTAAATAGAGTGCGAGATGCTAACCAGTTCCATGTGAAACAATTAGACTGACATTAAAAACTAGCAAATTTGTATACGCATACATTGTCAAAAGAAACAGACAACCAAGAATAAATTAACGGTATGAGATAAAAGGCCAACATGCTGCATACCTCAGCATCTAGCCCTAGAGCATTCCTCCTTATGACATCTTTTAGATGAGCCCTTTCCAGAGCCTCCCAGAGATCCGCATCGTTGTGCTCATTAAAAGGATCTAGATTAAATCGAACAGAACCTGGACAATCATACATAAAACATTTATTACATTGAATAATTGAAGTCATCTGAAGAATAAGCTCGAAGCACATATTTGGATTTCTTTACAAAACTATTATACTAATTTACATAAAACAAATATGAAGATCTCATGTGTTTTCAGTAACAAACCTGAAAATAGGACTGGTGCCTGTGGTATTATTCCTAAAACTTTCCGCAGATCCCAAATTCCAAACTTAGAAGTTTCACAATCATCAATCAATACTCTCCCTCGTTCCAGTTCCACAATACGGAACAAAGCATTAAGCATGCTAGATTTACCAGCACCTGTTCTGCCAACTATTCCTATCTTCTCACTTCCATTAATAATGAAAGATATGCCATGAAGAACAGGAGGAAGTTCTGGTCGGTAACGAAGCACAACATCTTCAAACTTGATGACACCATATGATGGCCAACCAGGAGGGGGCCTGTTATCCTCAATGACAGGAGGAGCCTCAGAAGGTAGCTCAATGTATGTTCCCACACGCTCAACAGCATTTAAACTATTTTCAGCAAGACTAGCAAGACGAAGTACAGCCGTGAGCAAATTGGTGATATCGAGAGTATAAGTAAGAAGAAGACCCATTGTGGAGGCAAATGCCTTCTGATTTTGTGCTCGTTGGTTTTGCATGACAGCAAATGTTGCCGTGAACCATATCATGATGCCACCCAATGTTTCCAGACGGATGGCTAGCCATCTATTTGAACTCATGTTCACAAGTGTGAACCTGACGTTGTTGTCCATTGATTTTCCATTGATGTTTGCCATTCTATCATAGGCTTTGTAGGCACGGATTGTGGACAGACCATTCAATGCCTCTGCAAATTGAGCATATACAGGAGACCTAGTAATGGAATCCAGGCGCTTTACCTCACGTGATGTTGTCTGATAAAATACAGTATAAAGTGTCAAGAAGGTAAAAATAACAATAAATTGATAGTTGTTTAAAAGTCAACTGGTATTAATTACCTGGTAATAAAGGTAGGCTGCATAAAATAAAATCAGAAGTGGCATGATAGCCCAAAGGGACATAGTGCTGACAATGCCGATGAGAATAAATGTTGAGAGCAACTGAGCTATTTGTTCCATAAACAAATTGACAAAGACGGCAACATTCCGGTCAATGTCACCCAAATCCTTTGAAAATCTGTTGATGATCCGTCCAAGTGGATTGGTGTGAAAAAATACCATGGGAGCTCTTAATATACACCGGAGCATGGCGTCATGCAACCTCTTGGCCGCTCGAAGGCTTGATATGATCAGCCAGTAAGAATTCGTGAGAGTGACTAGAACCTAAACCAAAAAATTGTCATTTTATCAACTCTCACGTGAGCAATCAGACGAGAGAGAGAGCAAAACATAAAACAAGAAAACAATGGGTATAAGTACCTGCCCAAAAGATAGAATGCCGTAGATTAAATTGTAGTAACCAGGGCCATGGATTTTCAGAGAACCCTGATCAGTCCAAATGCTCAGCCATATGCTACTTGAAATGCGAAGAACTTCAGTTAGTGCATAGCAAAAAAAGAGAATGGTCACCACCCACATCCCTCCCAATGCATTTTTGTAGCTGCAAAGATAAAGGTAGTAAGTAAGCACATATTCTAGGGCATCATGATCTATAAGCATGTCTTACAGAATGTTTAACGTCTCAACAGATCAAATTGAAATCCGTATATGGATGAAGAAACGTTAAGCAGCACAGCAGACTGGAGCTTCAGGTAACATAGGGAACACCAATATAGTATATGTATCAAACAATCAGTCCATTTTGTTCTCCTTTTTTATTTGTTGTCTTTCTTCTATTATGTATTATACATTAATATGATATCACAAAGTATTATCGTTTACCGTGAAAGGACCTTCGCACTGACAACTCCGGTTTCCCGTTCCTCTTGCTTAATAAGAACAGATTTTCCTTGTTTTTTTTCACTGGAACTATCCTGGCTTCTCTGCGGACCACCATCAGCAATTACACTGTCCCCATTTACAGTGTGTTTTGTGTCATCCTGTGATTTGCTTTCGTCCTGTTTCTCTTCCATCTGTTCCTCCATCTTTCCAGCATTTTCCATGAGCTTCTTGAAGAGTTCCCCAGTGTTGCTAAGTTCATCAAAGGTACCCTCCTCTTTTATTATACCATCATGGATTAGCAGTATTTTATCCACATATGGTAGAAAATGCAGCTGATTGGTAACGAGGACCCGAGTTTTGTGTTGTAGTTCTTCTTTGATACATTTGTCAAATACCTGCACGTGTACTCAGGGCATCAGTAATAAGATTTTGCGGTAGTACTAGTACAATAAGCAATTAAGGAAAGGAACACAACATAAGTATAAAACAATCTTGAACTGAAACATCTAAGGAAAGAAGAAAACTAAACTGCAATCACTTGCCACGGACCACAGTATATATGAAGACTTGCCCATATGATTTCTATATGGTGTGCCACAAGGAACATCACAGCATTAGTTTGATCACAAGTTCACAACAAATAGATGCAACAGTGATAAGTCTGCAACACTATCGAATCCACATAACAACTGTACCATATGTAGCAGGCTGTGCATATCTGCACTTCTGCAGTAAACAGGCACAGGAAAAACCTATATAACAATAAGATGTTGATAACAGAAAATTTCATAGTGCTCTCTTCAACAAAAAAAAAAAGGTTTCCATGTGCTGTATATATAGTAGAATTAATACTAAGCAGGAAGAGCCTTGGAGGAATATCTACACAACCGCCAGAAAGATGGCTCTGACACATGCCAAAACAATGCCATAGCACCTCAGGTCTTAGAAATAAATGATGCTCCAGAATCTGGAATACATTTGGGCACATTGTGCAACATTTTCCTTATTTGGGACTTGAGAAGTCTAAGTGAATTTAATTGTATAAAGCATGAGCTCAAGTAACTAAATGAATAGTGTATCTAGTATATATTATCTATTGACAGCTTGTTATTTCTTGGATATTTGTTGAAATCAAGTTATATTTTGCACAAATATCCCTGTGTCAATGTACATGTCTTGCAGCATTTCAGGAAAAGGAATGTCAACGTTTATCCCAGTACACTACCCAAACCAGTCTAACTGCCTCCTAGGTATTAACGAATCAGGGCAAAAGGATGACTGATATCTACCAATCAGGCACCATTACCAACTGCCAATGGCTCAGTTTGTGCGTATGTGGGGAAATGATAAAATAGAAAGCAAGATGTGCAATGGTAGCAAGATGAATGCACCTGTCGACCAACATGGGCATCTAATGCACTCAGTGGATCATCAAATATGTACACATCTGAATCAGAATAAACAGCTCTTGCCATTGAAACTCTTTGCTTTTGTCCGCCACTAATATTAACCCCTCTTTCTCCAATCTCTGTGAGATCACCACCCTGAACAACAAGGATAAAAAGATCAATTCTTAATTTGTAGGTAAAAGGAACACACCAGAGTGTACCAAGACAAAATATATATATATATATACAAACACAACTGGAATGCAACAGGCCAAACGGAGAAACACATTCTCCAGCAGGATCACTACATCAAATGAAAGCTATGGTTTCCCAAAATTTGCACACACAGTGATTTCGAAAACTGGACATAGTTTGAACTTACTGGGAGTAGGTCAAGGTCATGCCGTAATGAAGTGACATCTATTGCTTTCTCATAGCGTGGAGTTTGGAATGGAGACCCAAACAATATGTTGTCCCGAACCTGTAGTGGTCACAATTATATCTTTGAAGAAGTCATATAGGGTTCAATTTAGCACAACAATAGAAATAAAGATATTGAATCTCACGGTAGCATTGAAGATCCATGAAACTTGAGGAACATAAGCCACCGATCCACGAATGACCACCGAGGTATCTGATCCTGACACTGGTGGTATTTCACCAAGCATTGCAGAAATAAGAGAAGTCTTCCCCTCCCCGGTGCTTCCTACTATTGCAACTAAACTGCCGACAGGTACATCCAGATTGACATTTGACAAAGTTGGTCTCTCAGCCTGCCAATATTCAAAAAAATAGTTTTTAAGATGTTGCAACATCTTAAAATAAGAGGGACAATGGTGGTGCCAACAGAATTGCAAAATTATGTGAGCAAAATCAAAACATCTTGATATGGGAGCTGACGGGAATAGCACCCTGAAACTTGCCACCAATTCATCACAAACTAGGAAGACATCTAAAGATGGCATTCACTCTCCATCAATTGACTAATAATTAGTTGCTCCCTTTTGCACTTTCCATTCCATTCATGACGCATGCTAGCCTAAGACTACTTTATTCCAGTGTCAAGTTGTGCTAACGTTTATTTTTCTCAATATCTGGGCCACAGAACCAGAAGATAAGTGTTAAAATACCAATGGATGTTAAGAATTGCAGGTGCACGAGTGAAAACATTATAAATGGCACTGCCACGTTAATAAAAATATTCAAAACATGAATTTACCTGTGATTCCCATGAAAAATATCCGTTCTTGATAGAAATGGCTGGAAGCTCAGGATCAATAGGTGGATTTGGCAGAAGTATTCTCTCATCAGCCAAGAGGAGATCTTCCAAACGTTTCAATGACACCATACAATTAACAACCTGTTGAGAGTTGAATGTTAATGAAAAAAAAACAGTAGTAAGGCAACCATGAGTACCAAATGAAAGAATTGCTGAAGAAAAAACAGCAAACCATGTCAAGCCATCATTGATTTGCAATCAAAATTCTAACCAAACTGTTCAACTAATTTTGTCTGCCAAAGACAAATGAAATTTAATTGACAGAAGAATGATCAATCCAATAATCTAATTATGAGAGGTGCTTCCATGCTTCTCTTTTTTACAATTGCACAAATATTAAAGCATGAATAAAGGGTAGATGGTGATTACTTACTCCTCGCTTGCTTCAAGATTTGTGCAACTTGTATTAGGAGGGAAAGCATTGAAGCACTGCTCTCTAATTATATATATGTTTACGGAATTGAGATGTTTCTGAACATGCCGTATATTTACAAAATAACTTCTGAAAGATATGATTTACAGTTTTTTGCACACCTGAGTTATCAGATTTGGCAGCGTATAAAGTGGGAACCTCAGCACTGCAAATAGGGAAAGAGAGGTAAACGCCTTTGCTGGTGTCAAGTCACCTCCCAGTAGAGAGTATACACCAAATGAAACCACAGAGACAATGACCGGGGTACTGTTGAGGATAAAGCTATTCAGCTGCAACAAGGAAAAGTAAGAAAATAATGAAGGCCCTAAGAAAAATGAATGTAAAAATTCCCAGTTCTGTTTTGCCTTTAAGTAACTGCACTGATGTAAAGGAACCACATATGAACAGGAAGCACCAATACAGTTGCTTGTATAGCATGCAACTTCAATTCTCATATCGCAAGACAAATAAGCCACTGGCACATGATTACCATTTACCAACGTCCAACAAATAAACCAGACATACATTGAACAATGGAACTTTGCACAAGTGAAAGACAACGGTCAACAACTCAACATGTCTACAAAACCTTATGCAACTACAGAAAGGAACATACCGCGTCAAGCAACTGAGCCCTGCAGAACCAGGAAAGCTCATCATCACGGATGCCCTGCACCTTTGACTGGAAACTTTGCTCCCAAGCATAACATCTAACCAAGAAAACGTTTGGGATTTTTAATACCAAAATACAAGTATTACTACTAACGAAAACGCAAGTAAATGTAACTATGTAAGCATACTTGACTGTATCCATAGCAGCTAATATTTCATTCATGAGACTGATTCGCTTGTCAGTCCTTTGCAACCCTTCATTGGTAAGTTTTTGCATTTTGCTTATGATAACTGTCTGATAAAATAAATACACAAGAAGTCAGCCAAACAAAACAATGTTGAAACATTAAAATGTTTATTTAAAGTTTTAAAGAAAAACAAGTGCTATTTAACAGAGATATATGATCCTTACAAAATAGAATATGCTAAAGATCTCCAACTGCAAACTGTACTAACAATATGCATTATTGGCTTTAAATGGAAAATGTAAGCAGTGAAATGGATTGAACCATCATTAAGGATTTTGGTTATGACCCAAGTGAAAGAACCATAACTGCAAACTGCAGATTGGGCAAAATACATACAAAAACCATAACCAAGAGTTCCAGAAATTTAGAAAGCTCACAGCTACCTGATTACATGAAGGCTCTAATATGAACTCTAGGCTCCACACAAGAATTTATATATGAAAAAACATCTTTTCTTTAGCAAATGTAGCAGCCAATGCCATCATCACTTAGGTATTGGTAACGTTAGGACTAAAACAAAAGGCATAGACACACTTAACAATGCAACAAAAGAATTTTCATATTTACATATGCCTACAGAGAAATGTACCTGAATTGGGAGCAAAAGAACCAACATGAGTGCACCAACTAACGCTGCAGGACCTAGTTGCGCATATAGAAGGACCATGGAAATAACAATTCGGAAAGGAGCAGACCATAGACTGTGAAGTTGCTGGCATACTTGCTGCAAATTTAAAAAATATAAATTAAAAGTGTGCAAAAATAAGACATAAATAACCAGCATGTATGGTATGCACAGGCAGCATTCTCCCTCCTTCCTAACAAAGTAACAATGATCGAGTCTTTAACACAAAAAACACCTGAAGAGACTCCGCGTCAGTTGAAATCAAATTTGTTATCCTCCCAGAAGCAAACTTCCTACGACTGTCATTAGTCAGTCGCAAGGACTTGCGGAAAACAGCTGCGATCTGTGGAACAACAGAAAGTCAGACACAAACTTTCTTTAAAACAAATGATTTGACACCTAAAACATTTGACAATACCTACAAGTAGTAGTATAACAAACTTTCAAGAAATTTGAACTCAGTTTCTTTTACTGTATACTAAATTTATAGGCTCTTGCGTAAAAGTACCATGTAGCAGAAGTGCATAACCCACAAACCAGGTTTTTTTCACATTAATGGCAGCAGCTAAGCTAGCACTATTTGTGGGGGAGTAAACTACATGCACATATCTGGTGTAAACCAATCTTATCGTGTAAACTCCGTGAAAACCATATGTACAAGTTTTCAAAAATTCTCAAAAAATTACCATATGTAGAGGAGATGAGCTTCTACTGCTCTGTAAAATTTGAAGACCAAAATCAATTGCGTTTGAAAGATATGAAATTGGCAAGCTGCGAGATGAATACTTCTGAACAGTGAAAATTGTTAGCGTAATGTACTCCCCCCCTCTGGTGGTTAGTTGGTTATGTTTGGCAAGGATCTCCTAAATTAGATCTTTCCTATTCTTAGGGATATCCTTGCCATGGTTAGTTGGTTATGTTTGGCAAGGATCTCCTAGATTAGATCTTTCCTATTCTTAGGGATATCCTTGCCATGGTTAGTTGGTTATGTTTGGTAAGGATCTCCTAGATTAGATCTTTCCTATTCTTAGGGATATCCTTGCCTATATGTACTTGAGCCTTGGGCTCCTCCCTTAATCAATCTACTATTTTCCCACCATACTCTTTCATGGTATCACGAGATCGATCTTCCTCTCGCCTTCACGCTCTGCGCGCTAGCCGCTGCTGCAGAGATGGTCAGACCCTCGCCGCCTCCGTCGTGCCGATCCGCTGAGCGAGCTCGCCGCGACGCCGACGCCGCAAAGAAGCTCGCCGAGACTCGCCGCGCCGCCTCGCTGAAGCCCAGCGGCCGAAAGCAGAGGCAGGCTGCCAGATCCGCATGACGCGACGCAGCCGCCGAGCGCGTCCGCGCCAGATCGCCAAGGCGGCCAAAGCTCGCCGACGCCACGCCGCTGCTGCGGCCGATCTCGCCGACTGGCGGCGACGACCACGAGGATGACACGGACATCTCCCGCGCCATGATCCTCCACGAGGCCGCCGCCGTTCTCAACCTCCACGCCAGTCGTCTCGCGCGTAACGCCCGCACCTGGTCCCTCGTCCTCGACACCTCGGCAACTACCCACGTTGGCGCGAGCAATTCCTACCGCCGTCACGAAGTATTCGCCGCAGACCACGTCCGCAGCCCGCCACCTCGGCACTTCCGATTGGGCTCGGATGAACGCCGTCGTCAAATCATGGCAAAGACGGTCACCGCCGACCTTGCCGACGCCGTGATCGACCACCGCGCCACCGCCACGGGCTCGGATCGCCATCGAGGATCACTTTGGCAATCGGAGACCCGTGTTTCCACCTTGACGCCAAGTTTCGCGCTTGCCCAAGGTGACCTCTCCGTCACCGACTATTGCAAACACTTCAAGAAGATGGCCGACGACCATCGACCTCGGCGAACACGCGGATCGACCGCACTGGTCCTCAACGTGATTCGCGGGCTCAACGAAGATGACAGGACATCGGGTCCACCTCCGCCGCGGCCGCCTTCCTTCCTTCGCCGCCGTCGCAATGAACTCCTCCTCGAGGAGATCAACATGGTGCAGACTCCTCTGCTCCTCCGACGCCTCGCCGCCATCGGCTCTACCTCGCCGCGCCGCCAAGACCGACCAAAGAACGGTCCTCCTCGTCCGGCCGCCCCTAAGAAGAAGAAGAAGAAGAAGCCGAAGGACCACCGCACCTTCTCGGCAGCATCGCTGCACTGGCGTGGCGCTTCCTCCTCCGGCTACTCCTTCTACGCCCGACGACGCTGCTGCTGGCGGTGGTGGCGCAATGGCAAGCCATCGTTCTTCAACCCGTGGAACGGTCCATCCAAATGTGGCCCGGTCCTCGTGGCGCCTCCTCCGCCCAGCTTCCCGGTAGCGTCGGCCCCAACAACAAGAATCCCAACAAAGAAGGCTGCTGCCCAAAGAATGACTCCGCCCAACAAAGAGCCTTCGCCGGCGCCAGACTAACAAAGAAGAAGAAATGGCGCGAAGACCGACCCATGGTGGGTCTCCGCTCGGGACTGAATTCTCTGCCTCCACGCTCAAAGACCGCCACCCTCACTCCACGGCGAACAACGACCGGTACCTTGATACAGTGCCTCTTCCCACATGACCTCCCATGATGGTACCTCTCTCACTCCTCAACCCCCAGATCCTCTCCCACCTCCATTGTTGTCGGTAATGGTTCGCTCCTCCTGTCACCGCCACCGGCTCGACGCACCTTGGCTCTCTTGTTCTAAATAATGTTCTTGTTTCGCCTCAGCTTATCAAGAATCTTATTTCGTCACAATTCACTACCGATAACAATTGTTCGTGGAGTTTGACCCGTATGGTTGTTCCGTGAAGGATCTTCTCTCGCGAACGTGATCATCAGTGCAATAGCTCCGCCCGCTCTACCTGCCGCAACGCCGTGGCTCACTCCTTGTTGCCAACTCCACGCCATCCTCCCTGTGGCACCGCCGCCTCGGCCACCCCGGTCGCGAGGCCCTCTCCAAACTCACTTCGCTATCCCCGGTCGTAATAAAAGTTTGGAATCCTTGTGCCATGCGTGTCGGCCTAGGACGACATGTTCGCCTTCCTTTTCATCCTTCAAGATCTCGAAGGCCAAACAACTTTGATCTTATTCATTGTGACTTATGGACATCTCCCATTGTTAGTGTCTCCGGTTACAAATATTACTTAGTTGTTCTTGATGATCGCCACATCACTGTGGACGTATCCTTTACGGCTTAAATCGACACGTTTTCCACCTGTCTAACTTTTTCGCCTATGTGTCTACCCATTCGGCGATGCGTCAAGGCCGCCCAGAGTGACAACGGCCGGAGTTCGACAACTCGGTAGCGCGCACCTTCTTCCTCACACATGGCGCTGGGCCGCATGTCGTGTCCCTACACGCCCTCGCAGAATCTGGCCGTGAGCGGATTATTCGTACCACTAACGATGTCATTCGCTCTCTTCGCTTTCAGCGAGCATGCCACCTTCAGATTAATGAGGCGCTGCACACCGCAACTCTCCTCCTCAACATCTTGCCGACCAAGACATCGGATTTTTCAACCCCGCACTTTGCTCTCTTGGCAGTGCACCGTTGTACGATAATCTGCGTGTTTTGGTCGTAAATGTTACCCCAATCTTTCTCGCCATCGCTCCCACAAACTTGCCCCGCGCTCGCCTCTGCATCTTCCTTGGTTATTCGCCACCACAAGGGATACCGATGTCTTGATCCTACCACAAATAGAATCATCATCTCCGCCATGTTCTCTTTGACGAGACCGCTTTCCTTTGCCGAGCATACCTCCTCCCACCGCTACGGACTTCACCTTCCTCGATGAATTCCCTAACCCGCGCCTTCCCATAGGGTCGCCAATCGTGTCTCTCGCAGTCCTCCGCGCCACCATGTTGCTATACGGCCCCATGCCGACGCAGGCCGCTTCTGCGCCGCCAGACCACCAGATTTCCGCGCTCCTCAGACGGGCGGTGCACCGTCCTCGCCAACCGGCGCCGTCCGTCAAGCCGCCCTCCGCGCACGCGCTGCCACGATCCCCGCGGCACCGACGGCTTCTCCCGCGACTCCCACGTGCGGGTCCCGCGCCACGCGCTGCACCGCTTCTCCACCCAACTTCCCGCGCGCCACGCGCGCTCCCGCCTTGCGCGTCTACTCAAGCGCCAAACCAGTCGCGGTCCTCCGACAAGACGATCGCCTCTGCGCACCGCCCGGTGCTCGGTGCCATTGCCGTTCGACAAAGGTGAACCAAAGACAAGATGACGACTCGGGCCAAGGACGGTTTCGCGCACCATCCTTGTACCATGTTTGCGCCATCGCCCCTGCCCAAGACCTTCCGTGGCGCCTTGCCGATCCCAATTGGCGGGTGCTATGGAGGAAGAACATGCGCCTTCTCCGTAACTGCACTTGGGAGTTGGTTCCTCGCCGCGACATACCAACATTGTCACGGGCAAGTGGATCTTCAAACACAAGTTCCACGCCGACGGTTCTCCGAGCGCTACAAGGCACGTTGGGTCCTTCGCGCTTCACCTGGCGTCCGGCATCGACTTTGCCGAGACATTCATCCGGTCGTCAAGCCCACCACGGTTCGCACAAAGGTTTCTCTCGCTCTCTCGCCAAAGGGCTGGATTCACCACTCGATGTCAAGAACGCCTTCCTCCATGGCACCTTGACAGAGACCGTGTTTGTAGCTCAGCCCTCCGGATTCGAGGATCCTGCCAGGCCCAACTTTGTCTGTCGTCTGAACAAGTCGCTCTACGGTCTCAAGCAGGCTCCCCGTGCTTGGTACAGCCGCTTCGCCACGCATCTGGTCTCTCTTGGTTTTGTGGAAGCCAAGTCGGACACTTCGCTGTTTGTCTACCGCCGTGGCACTGACACGGCCTACCTGCTCCTCTACGTTGATGACATCGTCCTCACCGCCTCCTCGACACACCTCCTGCGGCAGGTCATCTCAGCCCTCTAGCAGGAGTTTGCCATGAAGGATTTGGGCAAACTCCATCACTTCCTCGGGATGCAGGTTCAGCGCAGTGCCGACAGTATGGTTCTCTCTCAGCGCCAGTACATGATTGACATCTTGGATCGTGCTGGGATGGCTGAATTTGTCTTTTCCATATCTTTCAAATGCGATTGACTTTGGTCTTCAAATTTTACAAGGTTGTAGAAGCTCATCTTCCCTATGTATGGTAATTTTTTGAGAATTTTTTAAAACTTGCACATGTTGGTTTCACGGAGTTCACATGATAAGGGTAGTTTATACTGGATATGTGCCCGTAAACTACTAGACTATATATAGCACAGTAAGCAAAAGCAATGTCTAAACAAGGGTATGCACAATCATGAAGTTAGACATGTCCATGTTACACGAAATCAGGAAGTGCAATCCCCATGTCAACCATAAGAGTAGAAATGATTGGCCTCGAAAAAAAGTGGGACAAGTGGTTCTGTGGTTGCCTATTGTCTACATAGCCTCTTAACATAAAGGTAATAAATCTTGTAATGTACTTTTCAGGCTTTGATATGTAACACCTACCATTGTAGACCTCAACCTGAAACCAGTACGCATGGCATTCTGAAAGTACTGTGCTTCAGCAAGAACTCCCAGCGACTGAAGAATGGTAAAGAAGAGTTAGCAGGCAAAAAGGTTGTCTGAATTTGACTCACAAGCAGCACAGTGGTTGCTTGGGAGTTCAAATACACTGAATCAACAAAGAAATATGCAGTGTGCAACACGCAAGAGAAGAAAATAATCCGTACCACTCCAGCAAAGATTGAGAAAGCATAAATGTACCCATTCCAAGAAGGATCACCTTTTTGCATAGACTGCCAAAAAAAACACCAACCTTCAGTCGCACAGAACTAACAATAGCATCTCCGCTAGGTGACAGCACAGGGAATCTAATCTTTAAGGAGTGTATTTTAATATTTGCACGACTAATCAGTGTGTTCTAAATCACTTCAGTAGTTTGTGGATGGTGGAAATAAATGATTGATAAAAAAATAGCTTATAAAGAAAAAACAGGACCATTTTTGACGTTATTGACCTTGAGATTTTATGAAATCAGAAGCATACCTCTAACAAGAGGTTCAATATGAGTGGGCCAACAAATTGAGAAGCATCATTGCCAATCTACAAATTTGGGGGGGAAGATCAGTTGCCAACAATAACACAAAATGCTGTAATGGAACAAATATGAAAACCAAACTGAAGGCCGGATCTTCTTTAAAAAAAATCTGGATATAGTTGCCTACCTTAAAAAATCCTCCTAGCCAGAACCTGAAAGTGAAGGAAAATAATCACTGTAAGCACAAACTAGATAGCAAGTAACTGACACCCTGGAGGTTTTGAGAAATATAGTTTTCATCTGTACAATGTACCTTCCACCGAGGCTACTATGAAGAGCTCGTAACAGCCAAGGTTTTGGTTTCTGAAGCTCATTGTTCCAGCATTTCTGGAATCTGAGACAAGATCGCAATGTTAGATTTATATGTACAAGTATTCCTCATTTCAGTTAAAACAGTGGCAGAACATACCGGCTATACAATGTTTCAGTCTCATCCCAACTATCTAATTTCCAAATATCCTTATCAGTAATGGGCCTTCTATATCCTTGTTGTATTAGAGGAGTCATCCATGAAAATAATATCCCTAGCAAAATAACAAGAAAAAAATTTATATCAATATGCTTCTAGAGAAGTTCGAGGATAGAAAAAAGAATAATGATAAATCTGTAACTTTTGTTTTCCATCTCTGCAATGGAAAAATGGGTATTCTCCGGGTTAAAAACAAAAGGAAAAAATTTGTGTGTTTCAAAATAGTGCACAACAAATTATATTTACTCACCGGAGAATATATTGGCATGCCTCTCAGGGCAGATCTGCTCTCCGCCAGGTAGAGGTTCATAATCAGTATTATCAACAAGCAGCTCATTCCTGATCGGAGTATAACCTGGGTAGGGATCCAAGCTAGGCAGATAAACCACCATGAGAATTCCATACAAGAACTGCAGAAAAGACACGTTCAGTAGTTAAGTATACAAAAGAGACCACTGTATGATTATAGACACCAAAAAGCTGCAAACCTGGCATATTATCTCACTGCAGTATAAGTAAAATATTGAACTGCAAAAGAAAAAAAATACAAAAGTTAGTCTACATTAAAAAAAACTAAAGAGGATAAATCTTCGGGTCACCACCCAATAAGTTTCATTAAGAAAAAAGATTTTACAAATGTGCTATACCTTGGACTGTAGTACTGCCTCACAGAAAGCACAAGATTGAGCATAGCAGCTTCCCCAACCATCACGTATATCACCACAAACCGGATGTACCATCTAAACTCGTAGATGTAAATTCTTGTCTCCAGTACAA
Source organism: Otatea glauca (assembly GCA_036346275.1). Classification (NCBI taxonomy): domain Eukaryota; kingdom Viridiplantae; phylum Streptophyta; class Magnoliopsida; order Poales; family Poaceae; genus Otatea; species Otatea glauca. Next base: position 6,685,656 of record CM070718.1, on the reverse strand, counting down.
TCATTATAAGCATACAGCACCAAGCAGCAGCCTCGATAATCAATGAAGTAATCTGCGGAGAGGCAGAATTTCAAAGACTGAAAAGCCCAAAGGGGACAAGAATTTGGAAGTAGTAAAGGTTCTAAAGTAGTGCACATAAATCCACTGAAAAACTGTTGTCGCACTTTAACTTTAGGCTATATAGTCATCGGTATTTTCTGTATATTGCAGGTGCCACATAACTAAGCTCCATATCATTTTGCAGCAACAAAAATAGAATCATATTCCAAGTCATTTGTGAGATGCATAGCAAACACAACATTTTTCACTGCTTCCGTATAGTTAGTCCTACAATCTAGTACTACACGGTACTCGGTAAATATCCTTGTCAAGCACGAACAACAAATCAGCACACGAATTAAACAAAGATTTGACAGCGATGATATTATATGTAAGCATTTGCACCTCAAATGGAGCAAGGCCAGGCTGCCCATCCAAGTTCATGATGGAGGTGCCGGTGGCGATCCGATACAGCGGCTCTGCCATGCAGTACGCCACAAGCAGCGCGAGCAGATAGTTGTAGTACGGCGAGCGTAACTTGTACCGCTGCACCGTGTAGTCCCTCGTCGTCCTCCATATCCGGTAGAAGCAAACGCCAAAGAGTGCGAGGTACGAGATGCACACCACCAAGGTGTCGATGCCGCAGGGTGTGTATGCGCCAAAGACGTTCTCGGCCACATGAGACCACGCCCCATTCTTCACCGGCTGGCAGTACCATTCCAGGGGATTGAAGCCCATATCGACCCCTCCCCTTACTTAGCAACCTCCCGCCACTCGTCACTCAGTTCTGATCTTCTCCTGAATTCAAGAAGCAAACCAATCTAAAAAGAGAGAATTCAGCCATTGAGTACTGTACTGGCAACATCAATTAACCCAAAAACATCTGTACTAACTCAATGTTCAACAAGGAACAAAGACTTTGATAGCTAACCAGCCTAACGCATACAATTCGCTGCACACAGAGTAGTAGAAATCCTCACGTCAACTATAAACCTTAGTACTTACTCATGGACCAGAGCATGAAGCACAGGACTTATCAGTCGTCTCCGCAGACAAAATTGAACACACAAAAACAAACAAAAAAACTTCACAGAAACCTCGAGATTTTTTCACCTCTTTAGTCAATCGGGATCAAGGAAGCAAATACGAGTATTACACGGAACATGTGTCTCCTGCAGAGTAAAAAAAAGGAAATTGCTACTGTACAGACGTTCAACGGCGCTTCGTATGCTCCAGTCAACCCGTTCAACTTCACCGCTCCTATCTTATCCATTCACTCTACTACTGCCTTTTCCCCTCTCCATCTACCTCCAGAGCTCATCTTCCATGTCCTCCTCTCCCACCTCCCGTCGGTTCGCGATCTCTCGGCGACTGGCCGAGGCCGTCCGCGCTGTGGAGATCAACGCCGAGCTCGGCATCGGCCGGCGATGGCGCTCCTTCTCCGTCGACTTCTCCTGCAACTGGCCCAAGGTTCCGATGCTCTTCACCCCCATCGCATTTCCGACTACGCAGTTACCTATCAGCACGCATTTGTTGGCTCAATTTGTGGCTAATTTGCCTTTTGCTTCGCTGTATCGGAGGGAGCTGAATGACTTCATGGCGACTCCTATCAGGAGAACTTTAGCTGTGAGTTCACTAGAAGCTTCAATTCACTCAGGTTTAGTTGCTAAATTAGTTGTAGCTCATATTTCATTTTGTTGCAAACGTTTTCTCCGATTATGCAACTATTCTTTTAAGAGAGGTGCTTCTATGCTTTTCTTTTAAATATTGAAGTGTTGTGTTCTTGAAACTTTCTTTTGTGATAATGTCTGAACCATTTTAAAATCCAGTTACGTTTTATACTCATGGTTTCATACAATTTAAATTTTTTTTCTCGACATTACCACCGTTATCGTGCATTTTGTTGCAAATGATGATTACAAATGTTACACGCATTGTTAAAAAATGTTACGACGATACGTCCCACGGAAAACTTCCCTTAAAAAATGGCGATATTAACAAGGATTTATCATCCCAAGAGAATCGGCACCCAAATGGTCCAAACTCCCACGATTCTCTGCAAAGTTTTGCAGCTTTACGCAATAAAAGGCCTGAAAAAGAAAGTTTTCTGCGATTTTCCGGATAAATTTGCGGCGAGTTGTCCTCTTCCCGCAAGAGGAGACCAACGAGAACCACCCAAACCACGAGAGCTACACGAGAAGGCATCCAAATCACAAGAGCGCCATCGAAGATCACAGAAAAAAAAAACCAAAAATTTACCCGCAAGACTATAGCTGCGAGATCGGAAACCAGCGGAGGACACGGGAACGGGACGGAAATGGAGCTCACCTCACCCGCGGATCAAATGGAGGCGCGGAGGCGACGAAGCATCAGCATCTCTCGCGGTCGCGGGCACCTCTCTCTCTCGCCCCGTGTGGGAGAGGAGAGAACGATTTATGGGTTTGGATTTAAAGACTCTGCCGCTTGGGGGAACAAAAGGGAGTTGGACTCTCTTGATCTTTTTTCTCCCGCCTTTCTTTGAAAAGTCTCTGTGGTTTCGTTAGGGGTGGTGCTGCCCCAGGGCCCACTGCCCAGTGCCGCTTGTTCTTTTGCAATTTTCTGCATATACACAGTGCTGTGTAGAGTGCAGACACCGATGCTAGGAGGGATACAACGAAAATTTGAATTTTGGGTCAACATGAAATCCAGATTACCGGCTGCATGGATACAATTTTTGACAAAATTTGGCGAATTTTCGCTGAAATTTTGGATTTTGGGCCACCACGAAATCCAAATTACCGGCCGGATAAAAAATTGAATTGCTACAGTAATTTCATCTTTTCACCGAAATTTTGCCCAAATCGGACAAAATTTCATGATTTTTTACCAGTTTTTTTAACTTTATGGCCGGATTTAGTCCAATAACTTTTAAGAAAGTCATCTTCTATGAAAATTTATTTAAAAACCGAATTTTTCAGACATTTTAAAATTTTGGCAAAAATACTATTAGATTTTTATAAAATTGTACAGGCTTGATAATGATCTGAAAAATTTATGGTACTGTCTTTAGTACTGTAGGATCATACAGAAAAAAAATTCAAAATAATTTAATTTCATTGGTTATCTTTAAAAAATTAAAAACAGAATGAATATAGTTGGAACAGTAACCTTGTCAGAATTTTATAAATTTTCTCGTGTGTTATCATGATCTAAAATTTTTATGAGAGCTTAAGAATTTTCTAAGTACCATTATATAAAATTTTCAAAAAAATTAACCTTTTTTGTTTGGTCAATCAAATCTATGTAAACATTGAACTTCATTTGTTATATTTCAAAAATCAAAAAGAGAAAAAACATAAATGGTACGGTGCCTTGTAAGAATTTTATAAATTCACTGGAGTGTGATCATGATTCAAAAAATTTATGACATCTTAAGCATTTCCTTATCACCCTTCTGTAAAATTTTGAAAAATTTAAAATCTTTTTTCATTGCTAAAGCAAATCTATATATTGATCATCAGTCTTTTATCATGACATAGCACTGTCAGAATTGTTAAAAATTCTTTAAGAATGATAATCATCTAAATATTTTATAGAAATATTAATGTTACATCAGTACCATCCACAAAAAATTTAAAAATTTTATAACGTGGTTTGGACCATTTTTCATTTTGTTCAATTTTGCTAGTAAGGCTTTTAATAGGTAGCACTGTTCGAATTTTTAAAAATTCAAGAAGCTTGATCGTCATCTGAAAACTTTATGAGAATATTAGTGATGCATCACAAAAAAAGTGCAAAAAAATTCAAGATTTTCTAACATGATTTGAACCATTTTTCATTCGGTTCAAACTTGTCGGTTAGTGTTTTATTAGGACAGTAGAAATTTTCGAATTTTAAAAATTCCTCAGACTTGATAATTATATGAAATTTTTATGGGAACATCACTAATGTGTCAGGAACCTCTAGAAAAAAAATAAAATTTTTTGGCATTGTTTGAACTATTTTTCATCTAGTTGAAATTTGCCAAAATTTCGGCAATTTCGCTCGAAATTTTGGTCCAAAAAATCCGGATTTGAATTTCATCCGAAATAACGAGATTTTGTCAAAATTTTGAATTTCAGTGGAGAGCGAGATGTAAACCGAAAACGAAATTTGGAACCCGAGGAGGAGAGAGAGAAGTATATGGTGAGAATCTCATCTTTGGCATTTTTAACATCCAAGTGCTCTCAAATTGACTCAATACTATGATATTTGAGGTCCACATGTATGGTTTGTATTGAAATTACTTCGGGTTTCAAGCAGTTTGATATAATTCGTCATTTGATTGTACCAACAACAAAATGTACAGCCTCAAAAGGCAAAATAGTTTTTTATTTTTTCGCAAAGGGTGTAGTTGGCTACCATAACTCAGTTAACATGAAGCTAGCGACCTCGCAAATAAACACGAAATTAGTGTCTCGAATCCCTCCGTTACAGTTATAGCTATAAGACACGAGTATCAGAATAGCACTACAAGTCTCTTCGGAGACATCCGAGAATAGCACTACTAGATACAACAAACACAAACTCAACTAGTATTTGGTGTCTGCTTTGAGATTTGGTGAGGGATGGAGAGGACGACGTCAGCGCTCACATCAGACAGGAAGGACAAGTCCAAGACAGAGCTATCCCAAGGGAAGGGAGGCCATTGCTTGGCGTCCTCCCTCGCTCGTTGGAACTGAAGTTACTGAACTGCTCTGATGTGAATACTAGGCAAAATGGAGTACACTCCAAGCAGATTATAACTAGCAGATAATAGACGTGAAGAGTTACTGAAGATAAAAGGTAAATAATACTAGCATGTTATATGGGTCTCTAAAAAGAATGGGAAAGTGATGTGGATGGGGCAGAGATGTGTCCAACAACGTTGATGTTTGTGTGCAATGCTTGAATTCACAGCCGTGAGAAAGGAAAGGAGGGTTGCGATAGATATCAAGCGTCGAAGAAATATGTACTGCAATTCTACTTGTACTCTGGTTTCAACACTCCGCATCATGTCTGAGGCCTAGATCAACCAATGAAGACTGTAATGTGGAGTTAAAACGGGATGGAGCGTACTGCACGATCGAAACTTCAGCAGTTTTGTCTATTCGAGTACGTCTGTACGTATTAAAGGAAATGATGGTCAACTCCGAGACTTAATACAGTTTTGGACTGTGCAAAACCACGTATCGCCCTGATCATTTGAGGAAATCTCCTATTATCTCCGAGGTAATGTACAATTAGATCATCTCAATTTATTTTTAATACGTACACATCAATTTTGTCATATGTGGAATAGTGAGAAAAAATAATAAAGAAGGAGAGCCGACTCTTATTTAGTAGTAAGCATAGCACGGGAACATATGTATTATCATCAGCTAAAAATCGGTGTTAGAGCTGACGCGAACGGCTATTAGTGTTAAAGTCAGTGTTTCGTCAATAGCTACAAAGATGAAGTTAGTGCTAAAGATCCAAATTAAATGCTTTAGTGTTTATAATAACAAGAACAATAACAAAAGTCCAGTACTTACTCAATTTCTCATTCATATCATCTACAGCAAACAATAAAATCAGCTTATACAATAACTATCTCTAAAGGTTGCCTTTAGATACTGTGCAATAACTATCTCTTCTCTTTTATACATAACTAATCTATCTTGTTTCTCATGCCACGCTGGTTTTTGCATAAGAGCCAACTCTCTTCTACTTTTTTCCCACTCTTTCGTATATGATAAAACTGATGTGTACAGACTAAAAGTAAGCTAAAGTGATTTTATTGTACATGCTTTTAGAGACGGTTATTATACAATGTAATTTTATTGTTTACTCTAAATAACATGGATGAGCGGCTTTCTTAAGAACAGAATAAAATGGCACTCCGGTATGATACTCCATTTATTATGGATATCGACACAGATATTTTTCTTGTGGAAAATTCTCCTCAAACAAACGACACGGCGTTCGGTAATGAATACGAACTTTCGTGCTTTGCAGGCTCTCTTTTCAGATTCTGTGGCTGCTACAAAAGTCGCTGCATACGTACCCGTTATGCAGCGCACCTGAATTTAATCATTATGAGTGTGTTTGTTGGTAGGATCAGGTTGAATAAGATAAGATATTTTTGTACTATTTGATTATATTATTTTATTTTAGTTTAATATAATTATTCAATATCTATAGAAAATATTTTTAAAATTTATATCTTACTATCTAGAATAGGATAGCTTCATTCAAACAATCAAATATATAGAATTTTTTTAAAAAAAATCATCTTATACATATACCAGTTAAACACTCCCCGCTAGTTTTCTGAGCCAGCGAGAATTAATAACGCAGGAGGCCAAAGAAGTCAAGCCAAAGTCAGTACAATCCAGAGAAAAATAAACATCAAATTTGACCAGGTCAATGGACAAAGATCGTCCGTCCGCATGGATGTGTACGACGGAGCAAATTCCTCAGCGTGAATGCGTGATCGGCGTTTACGATTGATTTTGCAGCCAAGGACTCAACATGAGAATCATTTTTTTTTGTCTAAGTCACTGTAGTGGAGAACTGTGGATATTATTTTGTTCGGGGTAGAGACAAAAAGGGTTATGAATTTTAACGTGAAAAACCTTACGAAGGGTAAAAAATACTTAGAAAGACAATCTACTATTTCATTCAGTTTACATGCATATAGGGGTGACTATATATAACCAGTTGAGTACAAGTCGTATAACATTTAGACTCTTATTTAGATATTTGAGCAAATTTTATCTCTAACATGTTTGATCTAAGGTCTATGCTTATTGTCCAGTTTGGCTTAAAACAAATCGCATTGTACAGAGCTGTAAGCTTTAAGTCACGGCAAAACATGTCGATAGTCATGAAATTGTTCAGAGAGAAGAGAATTTTTGTAGGATAGGTATAGAGAATTTCGAAGCCTATTATGAGTTAGGAAAAATAAATCAAAAGCAAGATTATGGAAGAGACTCGTACTGATCTGAATGGGCTATTGCGCTAAACTCTGGGGACGGGCATGTACTACAATGTCAGGAAGGGGCTAACCATGCCAGGGCTCAAGGGAAGCAGAGCAGCGGTGCAAAGCAGAGCAGGGCTCAAGGGAAGATGGTGGCTGTGTTGGCTTGAGAGTTAGGAGTGATTGATTTGTATGTGAGTTGGCCTGTATTTGGGTTCTCGGGACCCACTTGTAAGAGACTTAGGGGCGGATATATAACCTGGCTGCCTAACGGTTTTGGGGTGAAGAATGATTTCATCGTCTCCAAGTCTATCTGCCTCCTTCCCCAATTCTTTCTCTTCTCTTCTGCCCTAAACTCCATTCCAAATCACATGCACATGACAATTGGTATCAGAGCCAGAGAACTTCTACGCTGGCGCCCAAGAAAAGGCAAGCGCAACTAGAGGAGAAGATTACCACTGCCATGGCAACAGTGGAAACCCAACTGGAAGGGGTGAGTTCGCTGTTGAAGTAGATCCTAGACGATATGCACGGCATGAAGTCCGAGATCAGCGAGGTGCGCTCGACGGTGGATGGAGTCATGGGTAGGGTGATAACCCTCGAGGCACGACCAGAGATGCCCAATTTACTAGTTGTGCACTTCGCGCCAACTCCGCCGATATTGCCGTCGCATTCCGCACCAGTGAGCGGCAAGAATCCCTAGGCCAGCGGTTGCAGCTCTCTAGAACAAAATCGGGGGCAAGCAAGGGGTATCCTTGGATCCCCAGTGCTACCTCCGGTCACAAGTACGTATGATACCTCTACTACTCTTCAAGTGTTTGATGTTATGCCCAATGAGGGGAGAGTTCCACATCATAATCTGGCTTCTCTTCCTCGTCAATCCTTACCCAAATTGGAGTTTCCTAAGTTTGATGGAGAGAATCCTAGGTTGTGGAGGGAGCGTTGCGAAAATTATTTCGAGGTTTTCGCAATCCATCCTGGGTTACGCACTAGATTTGCAGCGTTGTATTTCACAGGCAACGCAGCTCTCTGGTTGCAAAACACTGAGTCCAAAGGTCGGTTCGAAAATTGGGAAGATATGTGTGCCGCTGTATATAAGCGTTTTGGGCACAACTTGTATAAGCGTCAAATAAGTCAGATCATAAACCTTAAACAAACTACATCTGTTAGTGATTATATGGAGAGATTTGAGGAGTTACAGCATCACATTCTTTTAGACAATCCTAACCAGGATAATGTTTTCTTTGTTACACACTTTCTGGGAGGATTGCGGGAGGAGATTCGTGCTGCAATAGTTTTGCACAATCTCGAGGATATGGATACTGTTGTTTCCCTTGCATTGTTACAAGAAGAGGAACTAGAGTTCTCTCGCAGAAAGCATGTGGGCTGAGGGGACAGCAAGGAATTTCATAAAGGAGGCAACAAGTTTATGGAGAAGTCAAAATTTGCAGCTAAACATGAAGACAACAAGAAAATGGAGGACACCAAGAAGTCCGGTAACATGCAGTGGAATGAGAAGCTGGAAGCCTTGAGAGCCTATCGCAGAGCTAATGGGTTGTGTTTCATATGTGGTGAGAAATGGGGCAAAAAATCATAAATGCCTTGAGAAGATTCCTGTGCACATTATTGAGGAGCTGCTTGAAGTGCTACAGATTCAGACGACAACAACACTGGTGGATCACATGAGGAAGAACTGATGATGGTTTCTCAGCGTTTCAGCATACAAAAGCACAGTCGTAAGACACTTCGATTGCAAGGTCTCATTGGCAAACAAGAGATCCTTATATTGGTCAACTCCGGCAGTACCTATTCCTTCCACAGTGAACAAATGGCTCAGAAACTTCAATTTGCTACTTCTGAAATAGAAGCTTCCCGCATGGTGATTGCAGATGGTGATTCTCTAATCTGTAGCAAAATTGTGCCAGGATTGGAGTGGTGGATTCAAGGTCACTCATTCCAATATGATGTAAGGGTGCTATCACTCGGTTCCTACGATATGATTTTGGGAGCAGATTGGCTGGAAGATCATTCACCTATGTGGGTGCATTGGAGGAAGAAATGGATGAAATTCACACATAGAGGTCGACGGGTTTCATTACAAGGAGTGCAGGATGTCAGGATGGGGTGTCAACAGGTCAGTGCAAAGGGGCTCAAGGGTTTGCTAAAACGTGGTGCTCTTACTCACATAGTGCAGCTACAACAGGTGCATCAAGCTGTTCCAAAACCACAAACAAGGGCTGACATCTTGACAATCAGAGAAGAAATTTTGCCACCTCCAATTCAGGAAGTGGTCATCAAGTTTGCAGATCTATTCCAGGAGCCCAACAAATTGCCTCCTCGACGCAGTTTTGATCATTCTATTCATCTCATTGCGGGAGCTCAACCGGTGAATGTGTGGCCTTATCGGTATTCCCTTCAGTACAAGGATGAAATTGAGAGGCAGGTGACTGATATGTTGCTTTCAGGAGTGATCCAACGAAGCACCAGCCCTTTTGCATCTCCAGTGTTGTTGGTGAAGAAAAATGATGGGCCATGGCGGTTCTGTGCCGATTACCGCCAACTCAATTCCATCATTGTGAAGAACAAACACCCGCTGCCAATTATTGATGAGCTCTTGGATGAATTATCAGGTGCGCAGTGGTTTACAAAACTTGAACTACGTTCTGGATATCATTAAATCGGGGTGGCAGTGGGAGATGAACACAAATCAACCGTCCGCACTCACCAAGGGTTGTATGAGTTTTTGGTGATGCCATTTGGTCTGACAAACGCACCAACAACCTTTCAAAATGTCATGAATCAGATATTTGCTCAGAAACTATGAAAGAATGTCTTGGTGTTTGTGGACAACATTCTAGTTTACAGTCAAACTTTGGAAGATCATGTGGCGCATCTTTCTGAAGTATTTGGTATTCTGCGGCAACATGAGCTGCTACTCAAGAAATCTAAATGCTCATTTGCTCAACAAACACTGGAATACTTAGGCCATGTTATCACCACAACTATGGTGGCCACTGATCAAACTAAAGTACAAGCGGTTCTGGAGTGGCTGGTGCCTAAAACTCTGAAAGAAGTGCGGGGATTTCTAGGCCTCACAGGATATTATCGCAAGTTCATAAAACATTATGGCATTATTTGCAAACCTTTGACAATGCTACTTAAAAAGGGGGTACAATTTCAGTGGACACCAACAACAGAGGAGGCTTTTCGAACACTACAACATGCACTGGTACAAAGCCCCTATTCTTGCTATGCCTAACTTCTCAAAACAATTTGTCTTGGAGACAGATGCAAGTAACATAGGAATTTGAGCGGTGCTAATGCAAGACGGTCATCCAATAACCTTTCTCAGTAAATCTTTGAGCCCTCGCAACCAGTCTTTATCGACTTATGAAAAAGAATGCCTTGCCATTCTCATGGCGGTGGGCAAATGGCGCTCTTATCTTCAGCATCGAGAATTCATAATTCGCATTGATCAGCGATAATAATTCAGCACAAGGTGTTTCTGAAGCTACTGGGTTTACAATTTCAAATACAGTACAAGAAAGGTATTCATAACACCGCAGCAGATGCCTTATCTCGATGCCAAACCAATAGCGATGCATATGCTATTTCTGTGAGCACACCTCTATGGATTGAGAATCTGGTGGCAGGATATCAAGATGATGAAGAAACAAAGCAATTGCTTGCTGAACTATCTGTCAATAACTTAAATACAAAAGAATTCACTCTGGCTGATGGTGTCATTCGCTTTCAAGGCCGTATTTGGGTTGGTAGAAATGCCTTGGCTCAAAATCACATCCTACAAGCCTTACATAATAGCGGCATTGGGGGTCATTCGGGTATTCAAGCCACCTATCAAAAAGTGCGGGCCTTGTTTGCTTGGCCAAAAATGAGACTTTCGGTACAACAATATGTGCAAGCATGTGAAGTCTGTCAAAGAGCCAAGATAGAGCATGTTCGATTGCCCCGGGCTTTACAACCACTACTTGTACCTACACAAGCTTGGAGTGTAATTAGTATGGACTTCATTGAAGGTCTCCCTCAATCTAACAAATACACAACTGTCTTAGTTGTCATTGATAAGTTCTCCAAGTACGCACATTTTTTGCCTTTAGCTCATCCTTACACAGCGTTACAAGTAGCACAGGTATTTTTTTATCATGTCTACAAGCTCCATGGTTTACCTCAAACCATCATCTCGGACTGAGATAAGATTTTTACTAGTGCTGTGTGGCAAGAGCTCTTCCGCTTATCTGACACCGAGTTGAACATGAGTTCATCCTACCACCCTCAAACAGATGGCTAGACCGAACGTCTAAATTAATGCTTGGAAACTTATCTATGGTGCTTTGTTCATGCTAAACCAAAGAAGTGGTCTGATTGGTTCGCGCTTGCAAATTACTGGTATAATACATCCTATCACTCAACATTGGGTAAAACACCGTTTGAAGTGCTCTATGGGTTTCCTCCTTGCCACTTTGGTATTTCTAACATCAATGCATGTTCGGTAACCAATGTACAAGAGTGGTTTACTCAGAGAGCAAATATGTCACAGCTACTCCAGCAACATTTGGAAATGGCACAGCTGCGTATGAAACTGCAAGCTAATGAGCATTGTTATGAACGAGAATTTCAAGTAGGTGATTCGGTGTATCTAAAATTGCAGCCTTATGTGCAAACATCAGTGGCAAACAGGAGTAATCAAAAGCTCAGTTTTCGGTTTTATGGACCATACCGCGTGCTAGAAAGAGTGGGAGCTGTGGCTTACAAGCTAGATCTTCCAGCAGAGAGTCACATCCATCCTGTGGTTCATGTTTCCCAATTGAAGAAGAGTGTACAACCCACAACTATGGTAAGTGCTGATTTATCTGTTATCTCTGATGATTCTGATGCAGTGTCTCTACCAGTGGCAATCTTGGACCGACGCTTAATCAAGCAAGGAGACGCTGCCACGCTGTATGTGCTGGTTCAGTGGGCGGGGATCTCACCGTCTTTTACTACATGGGAGAAGCTCTCTGCCTTACGAAGACGTTTTCCTGGGACGCCAGCTTGAGGGCAAGCCTTGCCTCGAGGGGGGGCGGGGAATGTCAGGAAGGGGCTAACCATGCCAGTGAAGCAGAGCAACGGTGCAAAGCCCAAGGGAAGACTGTGGCTGTGTTGGCTTGAGAGTTAGGAGTGATTGATTTGTATGTGAGTTGACCTGTATTTGGGTTCTCGGGACCCACTTGTAAGAGACTTAGGGACGGATATATAACCTGGCTGCCTAACGGTTTTGGGGTGAAGAATGATTTCGTCGCCTCCAAGTCTATCTGCCTCCTTCCCCAATTCTTTCTCTTCTCTTCTGCCCTAAACTCCATTCCAAATCAAATGTGCACATGACATACAAGCCTTGATATTCAGATCGATTCCCCAACAAATAAACAAAGCGGAACCAGCTGTCCGCACTGACATCAACATGTTCCAAACTTCCAATCACCTAGCCCCCTGGTGCAGCATTACATGGTCCTTTATTTAATGGCCTCCTTAATCTATGAACTCCACAACCTATCATTATAGATGCGTTTGTGTGCATGCGTGCGAGCAGGTGAATTACAAATTAAAAGTATGGTAGGTAACGTAGGTTAGGTGTGGATCGGACAATTTCTCAGCAGCCTGCCCGTCCATCCTGTAACTAAAGCGAAGGCGACAACAAATATTAAGGCAATGTACTATTTCTATTCCATAGCGATAACCCAAATGTAATTATGCGCATCTCATAACGCATGTTCATGATGTCGACCATGATGATTAATTAGAACATTCAAAAGGTATCCTAGGTATTACTAGTGACCCATATGATACATGAATATATTAAAGTTGTCATACTTTGCTATATTTTTCGCCAAATTTACTTAAATTTAGATCATCAAAATTGAAGCCACACTTTTTTGAGTCAATTACACGTAGGATCTAGATGACAAAAATTTTTTTTGCCACAAGTATGCCTATAAACTAATCGGACATCTAACTCAATCAAATTTGCCTAACTTTGTATGACAAAGTTTGGCTTGGAATCAAACAGCCTCCAAATATATAAAGTGGGTCTCAAGAATCAATTCAGCGCACTGAATCAGGAAGCCATTAGCATATTAAGTGGGCCTTAAAGAGTCAACCAAAAGGCTCTCAAAGGATTCTATCAGGTGCTGGCATGGTGAGAATATATCCTAAACGAGCTTCTAAAACTAGGTTGAGATATTCTAGATGATAACATGGTCTAAAATTCTTTGGTCCAATAGGCCCATCTAGCTTTCCTTATTTCCTTTTGCCTCAGTCTGCAAAACTCAAGGGATTTTAATTTCTCAAAACACACACACAAACACAAGGGATTTTAATTTCTCAAAAACACATACACACACTAGGGATTTTAAATGCAGCACAAAGAGATGGATTAGTGGATCACCATTTTGTCATTTGAGAATCAATCAGGAGGATCAATTATTAATCGGAGGGACAGAGGCAAGTCGCTTCACAGCTCAAGCCCCTTTCGCTCCAATTGTACATAGCTCAAGATTTTCGATTGACGTTGGTTCAAAGGACCAGTGTTCTGCTCCACCAAATGTATGGGTCGATTACTAACCAGCTGCAGTTCCATAGTTCATTCAGATGTTACCGAACTCGAAACTTCGTGCTGGATTGCTGGGCATCCAATGCAACGTAAGTCAAACAGAGTCGTGCATGGGAACAGAAACCTGACGAAGCCATCCAATGCAACGTACGCAGCTCATCATCACCGATTCACCCTACGTCAAAAAAGCCACCCTACCTTCGCCAATTGGCGTAGCTCCTCTGAAAAAGCCCTGCGCTCGCCATCCTCCGTTACTGTAACTTTTCAGCTTTCACCAGCCTCCTCCGCCCAATTCCCAGCCTCCTCCTTATCCTCCTACAGGATGCTCTCTGCTTTTCAGTCTTTTAACCTTGCCTGTTACCCTTGTGTGCGCGCACATGCTGTCAGAGACAGAGAGAGAGAGAGAGAGAGAGAGCAATGTGGGTAACAAAAACGGCCAGAAGCCTTTTATCGATAAAGCACCATGGGATCGGAAATAATACACAGCTAGCGCAGCAGTTGATTGATCCAAAGGAAAGGTTCCAATCTCCGGCCTATCATGGCGCCTGGGCTTCCTATCTATCGTTGAAGTCTACGTGTATACGGTGTATTTGGCCTCCCTCAACGCTTTTTTATTTATTATTCTTTTCCGAATAAAATCATAAATCTAGTCTCTTCTTGATCGTTAAAGCATCACACTGTTACTTACCCCGCTCTCCTACTACGACAAGTTATCAGCATCACAGTGTCTATGTCCACCACTGCAGCCCCCTAACAAGCACGACAGACGGTGAACCTTACCTTCCTGCCAAGCTCGAGCACCGCGGTACCCTGTTCTATTGAGCTCGGGTACCACGGTAGCTCGTGTGTATCATGGTAGGTATGGTGCCAACAACTTGCTATAATAGGTAACACGTGTCATCTATCAGTTTTTGAACGGTTGAGAAGAGAGTTTAGATTTACAATTTTATTGGAAAGAAGGATCAAAGAAGAAATAAAGGTAAAGAAGACGGAATAGACCAAAGCTTTTGTCTTCTTCGTTCACTCTTTAAAGTTAGGGTAGTAATAATTAGAGGTGAGCATCGTGCCAGCCCAGCTCGCCTTTGGCGAGTCCAGGTATGACCCATTTGCACTTCATGCCCGCCTAGGCCCGGCCCATATACACTATTGCGATGAGAGGAAAATAGCCAGAGATGTACAAAGCTAAGGCAATGGACACAAATATTGAGGAAAAATAACTAAATTATATTTATTCTTGAATATGTGCAGAGTTACTAACTTATTAAAAATCTTATACCTAGATTGAGGTACCCAATGCAGAGCGGCTCAGTACACATGCTCGGTGTAAGTGAGCATGTACTCTCTAGTCTCCATTCTTCACCTTTTAGCATCTTCGTTATCTCCCATTTCTCCGCTTACAAGGACCGCAAAAAACATCGGACGTAAGGCAAGCCACAACATGATGCAATATCGCAGCAGAGCGTCCTGTTGCTTGGCCTGCTTCATGCCGTGTCGCCCTAAGCACGGTCCATACAGGCATATCGTTCCATCCATCGTACCCGACCGCAAGACCCAACACGACCCTATCATTTGTGCCGTGCCGATCTAATCCATACGCATGCGTATCGTGTCGTGTCTATCGTGCTAAAGGTCGATCAAAAAAGCCCAGCCTAATATGGTCTAGTAATAACAGTCGGTCTATCTGCTACAACTTCACGTGCGAAGTTTGCGAGAATCGCAGCACACCAGAGACACATGGAGCCCCTTCCCTGATAAGGATAGCCGGTATGTTTCTGTCCTCTTCGACAACATGGCTCACACACTGTGTTGATACAAGAGCTAGCATAATAGCACATCATGCATTATTATTTAGTTTTGTGTTTTTTACTAATTGTTAGTCATTCTGTCTGAAAGCGTAGATTGTCTCACGCAATGAATATTAGCATTGGCCATCCAGGCGTATAAGTAGCGTACAACCGGAAAGAAAAAACAGAAACAGATTACATGTGATTGAGCTAATCCTGGTCATACCAAAAATACGCTAACAGGCCAAATATGTTGCTGTGTTGTGCGGGCGGCTGTTGCCCGTCCGGTACGCGCAATGTGCGCGGGTCCATGGCTGGACCGTGGGTAGTCATGCATACGTGCATGTCTAACACTCCTCCGCAGTCGAAACGGTAGGCGGACGGACGTTGAGACTGGATCGAAATTCATTGAAGACGTTCGTCGGGAGGCCTTTGGTGAAGATGTCCGCAAACTGTGACGACGTAGGCACATGAAGGACGCGAACCTGGCCGAGGGCAACACGCTCGCGAACAAAGTGTAGATCGATCTCCACATGCTTGGTCCGCTGATGTTAGACCGGATTGGTAGAGAGATACATTGCGCTGATGTTGTCACAGTAAACCAGAGTAGCGCGCTCGATGGGAGAGTGGAGCTCCATCAGAAGTTGCCGGAGCCAAGTGGCCTTAGCAACGCCATTAGCCACTGCACGGTATTCGACCTCAGCATTAGAACGAGACACGGTATGTTGGCGCTTGGAGGACCAAGAGATGAGGTTATCACCAAGGAAAACGCCGTAGCCTGACGTAGACTTTCGAGTCTCGGGGCAGCCAGCCCAGTCAGCATCAATATAGACAACCAGAGTGGCCGGGGACGTCTTGTGCAGGAGGAGGCCATGGTCGAGCGTGGCCCGAAGATACCGAAGAATGCGTTTGATCAGGGCGAGGTGAGGGGTCCGAGGGTCATGCATGAACAGACAGACCTGCTGGACGGCATACGTGATGTCGGGGCGAGTGAATGTTAGATACTGCAAGGCACCAGCGAGGCTCCGATAGTCGGTGGCATCAGCAACAGGATCTCCGGCGGCAGAGAGCTTCGAGTGCGTATCGACTGGAGTGCTGCACGGTTTGCACTCAGACATGCCGGTGCGCTCGAGAATCTCCATAATGTAATGCCGCTGGGAGAGGTGCATGGTGTCGTTCCGTCGAGTCATTGATAAACCCAGGAAGTGATGCAGCGGGCCGAGGTCCTTCATTGAGAATTCCTGCTGAAGGGCCATGATGGTGCGTCGGAGAAGGACATCCGAGGAGGCGGTCAGGACGATGTCATCAACATAAAGAAGTAAATAGACCGTCTCAGTGCCACGACAAAAAATAAACAGAGATGGATCTGACTTGGTCTCAATAAACCCCAGGGAGAGGAGATGTGTAGCAAACTGACTGAACCAGGCACGAGGCGCTTGCTTGAGACCATATAGTGACTTGTTGAGGCGACAGACATAGTCAGGATGAGCAGGATCAACAAAGCCAGAAGGTTGCATGCAGTATACCGTCTCGGAAAGGGTGCCATGGAGGAATGCATTTTTGACATCAAGCTGGTGAACTGGCTAGTCACGAGAGAGAGCCAAAGTCAGAACTGTTCGAATGGTCGTCGGCTTCACAACCGGACTGAAAGTCTCATCGAAGTCAATGTCGGGGCGCTGTGTGAAGCCTCGAAGCACCCACCGAGCTTTGTAGCGATCAAGAGACCCATCGGGATGAAGTTTGTGGCGATAAATCCATTTGCCAGTGACGAGGTTGACACCGGGTGGCCGAGGAACGAGATCCCAAGTGGTGTTCGTTTGGAGAGCAGCAAACTCCTCAGACATGGCGGCACGCCAATTGGGATCAGCCAAAGCCCCGCGGTACGTCTTGGGAATCGGCGACAGTGTGGCGGCATGAAGGTTCATGCGGTCGACCGGAAGATGGAACCCGACCTTGCCCCTGGTGGTCATACGATGTGCATTGGAGACCGGCGGGATGGGAACAACGACAGGAGGCCCCCTGGTGCGGCTACGCGCATGCGAAACCATACCAGGGGGAACGTGTGCGTCACCGGCTGGGACGGCTCCTGACGCAGGCGGTGCGTTGGCCAGTGAAGGCCCCGATCCAAGACCATCAGTAGCGCCCGTGGCCGAGGAGGCCGGAGGCAGCAGGGCGGCCGGCCGGCGAGGAAGCGGCCGGCCGCTCCACCGCCCATGGCGCGTCGTCGTCGAGCAGGCCACCCGAGCTTACCGACTCACGTGGCGATGGCCCGTGGCATTGTGTCGACGGGGGCCGCGGAGCTGGGCCAAGGCGCGGTGGGTGGCTGCTGGGCCACGTCCGAGGGTGGGATGAGGCTGCTGGCACCAACACCGGCAATGGGCGGCCGGGCAACGCCTCGCGAGGACAAGACTGCAGAGAAGTGTGGCCCGATGGGCAGCGGAGACGAGTCCATGTCGAGCAAAAAATCATGGTTAGTAGCACCAGGTGACGTGGGCTCCAAATCGGTGAATAGAAAGGAGTTCTCATCAAAAGTAACATGACGAGAAATAACGATCCGATTGGAGCTCATGTCAAGACAGCGATAGCCCTTGTGTTCCGAAGAGTATCCAAGAAAGGTGCACAGTGTGGATCGCGGTGAAAGTTTGTTGGCAACGGTGGCGGAGAGGTTTGGATAGCAGCGGCAACCAAAAACTCGAAGATGGTCGTATGATGGTGGAGAGCCGTACAAGGCTTGGTGAGGAGTAGAGAACTGGAGGGTTTTGGTCGGATGCCGGTTTATGAGATAGGTGGCGGTATGGAGGGCTTCAACCCAGTACTGGGGAGGCATGTGAGCTTCAATGAGGAGGGTTCGGACGACATTGTTAATGGTCCGAATGGAGCGCTCAGCTTTGCCATTTTGTTGTGACGTGTATGGGCACGACATGTGGAGGGAAACACCATTGGTGAGGAAGAACGATCGAGCCGAGAGATTATCGAACTCACGACCGTTGTCGCACTGGACCGTTTTAATGGTGGTGCGAAAGTGGGTGCGGACATACGCAAAAAAGTGGGACAAGGTGGTGAAAGTGTCTGCCTTAACGCGCAAGGAAAAGGTTCAGAGAAAATAGGAGCAATCATCAAGAATAACTAAATAATACTTATAACCAGAGACACTAGCAATCGGGGAGGTCCATAGGTCACAATGTATTAAATCGAAATTCTGAGAGGCACGAGAGCTAGACGGTGCAAAAGGTAAACGAATGTGGCAGCCTAACTGACAAGCATGACAAAGAGTATTAATAGGGCCATGAGTACAAGGAATGGTTGTGGAGCGAGCGAGGTGGTGGAGGGCGTCGGCGCCGAGGTGACCGAGGCGATGGTGCCAGAGGGAGGTGCTGGTGGAGACCATGGCATGCGGAGAGGACGGCGATGGCGACAGCAACAGTGGGTAGAGATCGCCAGAACTATTGCACCTGGCTATCACGTTCCGGGTTCGAAGGTCCTTCACAGAGAGGCCATAGGGGTCAAACTCAACTGAACAATGGTTGTCAATTGTAAATCGACGAACGGAAATTAAATTTTTTATGATTTGAGGAGTGACCAACACGTGGCGAAGAGTGAGTGAACCATAGGGAGCTGGGAGGTGAGTAGAGCCTACCGAGGTGATAGGGAGCAAGGAGCCATTGCCAACGACAATGCTAGAGGGAGAAGAATTAGAGGGGGGCTAGGAGGTGGAAAGATTACCAGGGTCGGACGTCAGGTGATTTGTGGTGCCTGAGTCCATGTACCATGTAGTTAACGATGGCGGGGTCAGCTGCATGGTGTTGAATGCGCTGGCGAGTGTGGCCTGATCCCATCCGTCGGTGCCGTGTATGGCAGGAACAGGTTGCTGAGGCAAGCCTGGAGACCCCATAAGGTAAGCAGGCAATCCCTGCATGGGTTGCATGGAGCCGTATCCTTGCATGGGGCTGTACGTGATGCTACTGTAGGGGGGCCCGGCACCACCAACAGGGGCGCTGTACCCGGCGTCAAAGGCAGTGAGCGCCTAAGATGCAGGCGTACCCTATTGGAACTGCGCCCCCTGCTGTAGCTGCGGATGAGGGGCAGGACCGTCGGATCCCTAGCGCGGCATGCGCGACATGCTGGCAGGCCAGACCTGTACAGTGCCCGTCCAGGGATTGAAGAAGGAGGGGGGCCAGCCACCTTGCTGGGCGTCGCCGTTGCGATTATTGCGCCGCCGGCGATTGTTGGGGCAGTTGCCGCCGGTCGTGATCTGGCTGCCACCGTTTCCAGGAGCGGCGCCGCGGTTGGCGCCCTGGGAATTGGGCGCGCGTGCTGCATGGCCAGGGATGCCACTGACGGGAGGGCGAGCGCCTGCAGAGAGGAGAGCCGTGGAGGGGCCCTTTGCCTTGTCGTTGAGGGTGAGCTCTTCAAGAAGAAGATTGTTGCGGACTTTGTCGAACGATGGAAATGGCGTTTGACGCTTGGTGAAGGACGCCACGGTCTCGAACCGTTCATTGACGCCGCGAAGAGTGGCCAAGACAAGGGTCCGATCAGGGACGGGCTCGCCAAGGCTGCCAAGTTGATCTGCCATGGATTTAAGGCGACGACAATAATCTGAGATGGACAGATTACCCTGGGTAAATGTGCGAAACTCCGTGTCAAGTAGCAAGGCGCGGGTTTCCTTGTTGCCAAGGAACATGTCCTCGAGAGCGAGCCAGGCGGCTCGGCTTGTAGGTTGATAATCCGGGTTGCTGAGGTCATGACGATCTCAAGGAGATTGGCGGAGATGGTGCCAAGGATCCAGGAGATCACGACGCAGTCCATGCGATGCCAGGGCGCGAGGTCGGGGTGGACGTCGTCGGAGAGGACGTGGTCGGTGAGGGCGTACTTGCCGAGGGTGATGAGATGAAGGCCGCGCCACTTGGGGTAGGAGGTGGAGCCGACGTCAAGGACCAAGGGAACAAGAGCCTTGATGTTCGTGAGGGCGACCGCCTGGGCGTGGAGGCTAGCGACGAGGATGACGTCGGCTTCGGCGTCGCGGCGAGCGCGCTCGGCAGCCTCGCACTCGGCATCAAGTCGACGACGCTCGACGGTGGCCTCCTCCTTGGCGCAGAGCTGGGCTGCATCAGCGAGGCGCTGATCTTCTAGGGCCCGTTGGGCGGCAGCAGCACGTAGGTCCTCGACCTCCTTGCGGAGTTGCTCGAGCTCAGGTACGGCGCCGGCCATCAGGACGATGACGCGCGGCGTCGGTGGTAGATGGAAAGAGCGGAAGCGTTAGGTTACAGGCGGAACCGAACGCTCTGATGCCATGAAAGTGTAGATTGTCTCACGCAATGAATATTAGCATTGGCCATCCAGGCGTATAAGTAGCGTACAACCGGAAAGGAAAAACAGAAACAGATTACACGTGATTGAGCTAATCCTGGTCATACCAAAAATACGCTAACAGGCCAAATATGTTGCCGTCTTTCGCGCGGCGGTCGTTGTTCGTCCAGACGCTGCGCAATGTGCGCGGGTCCATGGCTGGACCGTGGGTAGCCATGCATACGTGCATGTCTAACACTGTCTAAAGGAAAATTTCACGATTGGTGCATATCTGCGCCCATATTGCCAATGGCTGTCAAAGAAATGTGCTTGAATCAAAACACTGTTGTTCCGAGTAGAGCTGGCTATTAAGCTTAACGAGTTTCTTTCAAAATTCACATAATTCAATATAAAATCATTTTATTTATTATTGAAATGGTTATTTCAAATTCGAGCTAACGAGTCACTATCGGGTGAGCCTTATTAATATTTTTTTACTAGAAATAAATCTATTTTAATTTGAAACTCATTATCTTCTATAATCGAAATAATTTTGATTTGAGGGCTTTTTTTTGTCCGCCCTAGTTCTGACAAAGTTCTGTCTAGACAAATACAGCCTTATAACAACTGGTCATCGAGGAATTCCTCAAACTAAGAGCCCCCTTTGTCTAATTGTTCTAACGGTCTCTGGCCATTGGCAATGCAGTTGTTACTAGTCTAGGCACTATTTGTGTCATTAAAAAACAGTGTAGGCACTATTTGCAGTTGCAGAGAAAATGTGCCGCTCACTTTTACATCGAGGCCCGTGCGCTCTAGACAATCTTTCTCTTTAACCATGATTTGTGCATCAACAAACCATTTGTGGTCCATTCCAAGGTATACTACTACTACTACTACAACCTCCTGTACAATACTGTTGATTTATGGAGTACTTCAAGTCTGCAAGTCTACAACAATGTTGAGATGTCATTGTAAGGGTGCATTCGAGGACTCTTCCTTCTCTGTGACCGAAACAAACGGGACAAGGACTGACAAGAAATCTTGACAATTACACCAAGTTTGTAGACTCCTCTGGTACGAGGTAGCTGCAGGTTTTTATTTCCATGGTCATTGCAGTTAACATACCCCATAGACCCATACTCCTATATAACCAGTCATGAGAAATGTCGATACATATTTGTCCACATGAGAAATGTTGATAGGAAAAATTACTGTCTTCACCGTATTTGTCCACATGAGAAATGTCGATACATATCTCTATTAAATGATATAAAATAACTATTTAACATCTTTCAAAACATACATTTAAGTATCTAGATTCTCTCAATAAACAAATATAATAAAATAGATACTCCGAAACTTTGAAGAGATACAACGGAACGGAGAGAATATATGCTTAATCATCAGTATGTTTGACCAATCAAACCTATCAAAGATGGACCACATACAGATATACTTGATCTGTGATTCATCAAACTGTTTGTAAGTACTCATGCTGATGCTGGCCAGCCCCTTGGCCACTAAAATGGACCACAGTTTTTAAGGCTACCACCACCCATGAATCATGATGAACCCAATAAATAGGTCATAAGGCCACAGTGAACCAAATCGAAAGCAATTCAACGAGCTAGAAGAGAGCAGGGACTAATTTGTAGTGTGACTCGCTCACGCGTTCAAATTTTGCTAACAGTGCATAGTGAGTCCAGACACATGAACCTTGGCCGGTCACAAAAGCTGAGTGAGAGCAGTGGCAGCAGTAGGCAGTAAACAACTAGGTAGTACGGACGTACCCAGAAAAATAACTTGGTCAAATTTTGCAAACGGTGAAGTGGATAGAAGACAAAAGTATGGATGGGTTTGATTTACTTACAATGGTTATCAACGTTTGCCTTATTAAATTTTAATAGTATTGACTAAATTTGATAAGTATTTGATTTGCTATTAAATTTTTGATAAGATTATCTTTTCTCTTGGTTCTCTAATTCATTTTCTTGCTAATATTTACCCAAAATATTGAGAGCCAATTTGATTATCAAATTTTAGTAAGATTTTAGTAAGATAAATTTGTTGTATGTCCGTACCACTGCCGGCATCCAACCCAGTCTTGTGAGTTGTGACACAGTGAGATTTGGGGATAAGGCGACGTAAGCGAGGGCATGATGACATGAGATGGGATCATGGGAGGGCCAGTAGATCGGAGTAATAAAATTTCTGCAGAAGCGCTGACAGAAAGACGTCTCTCCCATCCCTCTGTGCTGAGTAGTTGAACTGAACGAGTGAGTAGGGGGCTGCCTGGAGCCCTGGATAGGGTTCCAGTCCAGCCTTGGGACCTCTGTTTGACCACACCAGTTTATTCAACCAAAAGGAATAATAATAGTTTGGAGCTTTGGAGTTTGGACTTTGGAGTGTTTAGAGTGCACACATCTCGAGAAGAGCTAATTTTTCCTTAACCTTTTTCTACTGTTATTATATCTATTGAACAGAAAGATAACTTTGTGTAACAGGAAAAGGTTTACGAGATTTAAGAAAAGCTGAGCCTTTGTAGAGGATGAAGATTTTCATTCTATCTTTACTCTACTCTTTTAAAAGAAACTAGTGGAGAAGCCTTCTTTCTTTATCTCTTTCCACCTCCTCTTACTTGTCTATGTAAAAAATCTTTAATAAAATCAGAAAAAAGAATATATCAATGAACAAACTTCTTTTCCCTAAAAGTTATCTATCAGAAAAAATAATAAAAAATTCTATCTTGCTAAATAATTTAACAAAAAATATAAAAAATAGTGAAGTAATTCCGGACACGATCGAGCATGGAGATAGAGCCAGGGACATGAGCTGCAAAAATCGATCTTAACGATGTCGACTCGACGTACCAGAAATAATAATTTTTAACCATAGCAAAAAAAAACATTCAGCTTGGAGAATTAAAGATCGGCTAAGCTAGGTTCGTTGGTACCAGTCTTATTTGTGCCTCTATGAATGTCCTATGGTAATACATGTAGATAGCTTTGTGTTTATTCATTTGATGAGACATTTCTGTGGTGGAAAAAACATAAAACTTTCCAGTAGTTTGGAAAGAAAATTCCCATGGCCAGAGAAACTGACATGTGAACTCCTGTCTAGCTCTAAAGAACTAAAAATAGACAAGACATGACAGTGGTCTGTTAGATCTCTTCTTAGCTACCCCAGTCATGCCGATCTAGCAGTCTTAGTGTTATCCCCTCCCTCTCTTTTACCAACACCTCCCTACCCCTGCCTCTCCCTCTCTCTCTCTCTCTCTCTCTCCTCACCAGCCACCCAAACACACGCACAAGAAAGAAAGAATGGAGTATGAGAGGATTCACAAAGTCCAGGTATGAGCTCTATCGAAGCCAGTGCAGTAGCTCGTCTGATCCGAGCTCCTTGCTGGGTACTCGATTCTTAGCCATTGTTGTCGTATTTCTTCAGGTGGCGCGTTTTTATAGTATCCCTTCATTTACATTACCCTTTGATTTCCTCAAAGATTTAATTTTCTTGGTATAG
The DNA here is from genome assembly GCA_036346275.1 of Otatea glauca. Taxonomy (NCBI): domain Eukaryota; kingdom Viridiplantae; phylum Streptophyta; class Magnoliopsida; order Poales; family Poaceae; genus Otatea; species Otatea glauca. Next base: position 6,661,463 of record CM070718.1, on the reverse strand, counting down.
ACGTCTTTCTTGCCTTGTTTCCAATTTTACCCTTTTTTCTTCGTTTCTCTAGAAATATGTTTGTGTGCACTGTGTAGGAACTTTCTGTTTCATTTCAGGCTTCTCTTGAAGCTGTAAGGATGTAAGGTCGAAATAAGACGACTAGAGAACAAAGTGAGAAAATTGGGAAAGGATAATAGGGTGTTGCTCACCGGCTTATTTATACACTGTTGGTTTAGAGAGTTATCAGCAAATGCATTGCTAAATATGCAGTTTTATAGAAGAAAAAAATACTAGATGATTCATTCCGAAGAATTTGACGATGATACAGCACATACTAGTATTTTACAAGGTAAATGAGATGGTTTCACTATCCCATTTGAAGCACATTTTTTTTTCTGACGTCTTGTTCCTGACCAGAGAAATACTAATACCCAATAACCCTTCTACTAAACCCAAAATGGTTAAAACTTAAAATCTTAGCATGACACCAGTACTTCTTAGTTCTTAGCGGTTCATAAGAGTTCTAAGATGTCTACAAGTATTTTGTGCCAAAAAAAACAACTACTTGAATTGAGATACTTTAAGTTACAGTGCTTCCATGGAGAAAGACTTACAGCTTTGATGTTCCTACAGGCCGGTGCACTTTCTCCGACAAAGCTAAGGATGAAGCTTCTGGGAGCCCACAAATCGTGTGAGGGTCATCAGTAACAGCTCATCGCGAACGTCACCTTCAAAGAACACTGAGCTGTCGCAAGCACAGAACAAACTATTAGTTTGTGATGTTCTTGAAGAAGGTACAGGCATATTTGTAGTTGATTTAAAGTTACCTTTTTCCTTGTCAAGTCAATCACATAACTATCTTGCTCTGCTAACAGTTTCAGACAGCTCTAACGGCTCCAAATGCCTTTCAGCAATGAACAAAACTGAAGCCTTAGAAAAGGATTCGCCATTGGATATCAACAAGACTCAGAACATGTGCAAGAGTTCAGCTCACCAACCTGCACCCAGCAACTCAAGCATGATACACCCAGTGCGAAGTGCAGAAGAAGATAGTAATGACTGTGATAGTGGTCTTGATAATGCTAGTACTAGTAGCTTTGAGTTCCATGGAGCTGAAAAAACGGCAGCGCAGAATCCAGCGATAGGATATTTCTCTAGACAGACTTCCTCCAAGTGGAATGATGCAGAGAAATGGATTATGAATAGGCAAACTGTTCAGCAGAATATCTCCAAGGGCGCATCACAGAACCAGAGTGCACAGCAGATGAATTCTGCTGCAGCAAGGGGTGTCAATGTGCCCAAAATTTCAAATTACAACACATTTGCTCGCCCCGTGCAGAACATGAAAAGACTGAACCCATCTTCCTCAGCTTCTCGAGGCATATTAGAGAGGTTCTCTTTTGCTTCACATCAGCCGAAGTTGGGTAGGCATGCAGATGTCTGTCCAGTTAATAGTGCTGGTGCCACCTTAGACTATCCGGAGGAGGCAACTTATACTGGTTCATCAATTGCAATGGAGCCCTGTAATGATCCCAAAGGTATCTTTCTCAATCTTACATCATTACTCAAAAGCATGGAATTAAACTCCTGAAGTCTGAACTGATATAAACTATTGCATGTAACTATTCGTACAGTTCAACCGGTGTCTGTAAGAGATGTGGGCACAGAAATGACTCCAATACCAAGTCAGGAACCTTCGAGGACCGGAACTCCACTTGGGTCAATGACACCAACTCGGAGCCCTAACTGCTCAATACCATCGACTCCTGTAGGAGGACGGTCAACAGCGTCACCAGGTGAAGACAACACAGATGATGGTCCATATTTCAACAGAAAAGGTGGCACAAATGAATTGTCAGACAATGAAATGAGGCTTAAGACAAGGAAAGAAATTGCTGCCCTGGGTATACAGCTAGGAAAGATGAACATTGCTACATGGGCTAGCAAAGAGGAGCAAGAGCTAGTCTCTGCATTACCGAGCATTGCTGATTTGGAGCGGATGAAGAAGGAATATGCAGCTCGTGCAGCATCATACGAGGAGGCAGAAAATTCTAAACATACAGCGAGGTATTACTCGATCAGAATGCTCCATCTGATATGTGTTGTCGGTTTCTTCTACTAATGAATTGCAAGGGGAAATAGGTATAATTAAATTTCTTGTAAGTACCCTTTTTGTTCATATTATCTGGAATGGGGATTCTATTGCTCAGATTCAAGAAGGAAGAGGTGAAGATTGAAGCATGGGAAAGAAGTCAAAGAGCGAAAATTGAATCCAAAATGAGGAGAGTGGAGGTGCATTTCCACTTTGTTTTTTCATCCTCGGTGCACCTGTATTTCTTTGCATTGACACAATTACGCTTGCCCATATTTTGAATACATTGTGCAGTTGTGCTCTTACATAACTAGTAGTATGTTGCTAAAACACAAGTCACACTATGGCAGGAACATGCGGAGAAAATGAGAACTGAGGCTATGGCGAAGATGGCTGAAAAGCTAGAGATGACACACCATCTGGCCGAAGAGAAGCGAACCTCAGCCAATGCCAGGATGAACCAGCAAGCAGCAAGGGCAGTTCAGAAGGCCGAGCAGATTCGCCAGACAGGACGACTTCCAGGGTCACATATCCTATGCTGCAGTGGTTGCTTCTGCGAACCGTAGTGTATGTTTGACAAGTAGGCTGTTAAATATGGCCGTGAGAAATCCAAACTACGCTTCTATAATCTGCATTTCTTGGTTTTATATGGAAAAGGAATGTCTGATTTAGGTATTCAGATGTACACATTATTGCTTGTCATATAAATCATTCCGATGCTTACATTTGCTTGGTCAGTGTAAAAAGAATTTAGCTGTTGGTCGATGAACTTCTCAATCGTTAGAAACGACGAGCAGTTCTTGACCACCTTTGCTGGGTAAAACAACTTCCAAGACTAAATGGACTGAGTCACTTTTCTTTTCCTTTTTGTACTTTCCATTGACTATATGCCAGCGAATATGTAATGGACCAAGTTACAGCCTTACTGGTCATGCCATGCTTCTGATCTAGTCATCTGGATGGTCTCCAATTTTGAAAAACCTTATGCTATGCACAGAAAATACTACTGCCTGAACCCCAGATCCTATGGAGCTCAGCAGCTCAAGCCGTTGGTTGGTCGACCAAGGGCATGTATCACAGCAGAGAGTGCCTTATGGATTACAAAAAAATTGGAGACTCCGATCCGTGTTTCTCTCCTATATTAGTTCCGCACTGTTCACGGGTTTCCGAAGGCATAGGTGTAGTGAACAGTGCACTGAATAGCAAGTCTCGCTGGTGAAATCAGAGATATTCATTGCAAAGACCAACAAGCAGCAAGTGACTAGGAAAAGAGCAAAAAAAGTTCTTTCAATTTGAAAAGACCGGTATATGGACTCACTTTGGTGTCAGCTAAGGCTTCCCAGTGAGAAATAGCACGTTGCCGTACTTTCACGATCCAAACCAAGTAGTCAGTAGTCACTAGTCGGTGGGTGCATGTGGATGTTTAAGACTTAGGTCTCTTTATTGAGTTTATGAAAATATAATTATGAGCTTCTAGTAAACAAGATGATATAAATGATATACGGAGTGTTTATTTATTAGTAAAGCGGCTCAACAGAGTACACAAATTTACAAAATTTGAGAATTACGATTACAATTAACTATCTCAATTGCTTATTCTGGTTGCGATCTGCTTAACAACCACTTCCAGATAGTTGTGCGTACCTGTCGGACAATTATTCTCACGGAGACATGTGCAGACATGTGCAAGGATAACCGTTTGTCCCTGACTAGTTCTCTGGTCAGGATAGCTATTTCACTGGTCGGGAACAACCAGTGTGAAGCAATGCTATGGACTTTTTTATTGGATAAGCATAGACTTTATTCTAAACTATGGGTTTTTTTTAACCCAATAATAAAGTATGGTTTTTGTCCATCGAGGACCCAAATGAAAGATAGGCTTTTTAATCCGTCAGTGTACAGTTGACGTTTCATCTTGTGCTTCACTCAGACCCAGTACTGCAAAAGCAGCTGAAAAATCTCGGTATTGGATCTTTCAAGATTCCAATAGTAGAACCATATGTTTCATAATAATTACACGTTGACAAAGTATGTGGCAAGGACACTGAATACAGATATTGTCAGTGTGAATTTTTACATCCTCTCAGCTGCGAAGTTGCATAATCTTTAAGTCAGCGTCAGGGGGTATGCCATGATTCTTGACAACGTAGCAACGGTACCGGTCGAATGCATTCTTTTTAGATCAAACTATGGTGTTTTACACCGACGGTGGGCAAAATCTCTTGCAATGGTACAAGTGGAACAGGGGAAAGGGACTATGCAAAAGAGAGCAAACTCTTGTTATTCAAAGTCTACATTAATTTGGAAAAGTGAAATGCTAATCATAGCCTAACCTCCAGGAGCAGGATAAGTTGGCTATACGCCTATATGACAGCTTTATCATCAGGCAACTATTTTACTGATTCACAACAAAACCTGCTAAAGAAACATGGAGAAATGGGAGACTGAAAAGCAACCAATTGAGGAGGGATACCCACCACCATCTGGTGACACCTAATGCTTCTGTGCCTAACAGAATAGTGATCTCTGCATACAGAATATACAATTGAGAAAACACAATCTAAGTTCATGGCAAATGCATGCATCACTAGTAATAACATATCAATAACTATCTCTGGCTGTTCTAATACGCTAGATTGCATAAACAACAATTGAAATTAAACGAGTACTCTCATCCCTCTCATGCAAATCAGGCAAACTAGCAAACATGTAAATGTTAACCAAAAAAAAAATAGCGCATCAGCCATAGCAATACATACTGATCGCCGTCTCTAACAGAGTAGGGCACATGCTGCAAATCATTTTGTCTCCTAATCAGCAGTTCACGAAATTCCGACTGCTCGTATCCAGATCAACGGCCAACGAGATGCGTGTTGATCTCGCGATTATGAAATTGGGACTACTACTCCAGTAAGAATCACCCACCCCATTTTGTCGTCGAAACCACGCCAAATTTTCCACTAAGTTTGTTCCTAACAGTTCCGATCACTTGCGTATATTCTAAAAAACACGAACCATCTAACTCTACAATGAAGACGCTTGCAAAAAACATGGTAAACAGTGTAAATCGCAAATCAAATCGCACCCGAAGGACGCAATTGATCTAATTTCGGCACAAAAGCACCCCGAAAGCATCAATCAACTCAACGCACGCACCAATTGACGAAGCGGCTCGAGGGGTCGCGACCGTTACCTTGATTTTTGAGCGGCCACGAATAATCAGCTGCATTAATTTGTTAGAATTGGTCCGAAATTTAGGGATACCTTTGCGCGGGTTTGGTAGGGATGCGCGAGTCTGCGAGGAACAGAAACTGGAAGAGGCGTTCATCCAGAATCTTAGGGACTGTTTGGTAGGGTTCACCTTCAGGATTTTCGTGTCAGAGCCAAACTAAACATCATAACTCCACAAAAATGATTCATGTATCTAGAGAAGGTGTGGAGCTGGAAATACACACAACTCGTGGAGCAGCCTTTTAGCAAATCCTGGACCAAGCCAACGCACAGAAATAAAAATACCCATCGAAGTTTAATGGAATTACCCACTTTTGTCACTCACTTGCCCTCTCTATTCTCCCGAAGCATCGCCCACCCCGTGCGCATCTGTTTCGCCGTGCCCATTCGCAATCCGCTTGGATCCAACTCGGGTGACTCGTGTGGTGATTTTGGGCGGCCTCCTCCAGGCGACGACAACGGCCTCCCACGGGCTCAAGGCGGTGTCCGCAGCGTTCCGCGCTCTCCTGGCGGCAGCAACTCGTGGGCTCCAGGCAGCGGCGGCTGCTGCTACCCAAGGTCTCTAGCGGCGACTCGCAACTGACGACCCTCCAATGCGGCTACCCATAGTCTCCATTTGAAGGTAAATCCTAATCCATAATCCCTAATCGCAAAAAGATCGAGCAATTATTCGTGAGGTATCGGTGTGATCTGGCTCCAATCCACCCAATACCTGTAGTTAAGACCCGATTAACCAAATCTCTCACATCACATGTTATCATGCAAGATACATATTAGTTCTTCAAATATGAGCAATGCAGCCAAATTATTTTGAAGAAGGCCCGTGATCTGTTTTCTTATACACATTGCACACGATGCTTGCAAGCAAACAAATCAGATAAACTGTTGTACATGCATAAAGAAAACATCATCTGCAGTACGCTGGTTATGTAATTATTTATAATATGGAGTGCTATAGGTAATGCCATTTGAATCTTTTCAAGTAGCTTCTCCTTTTGTCTTTCTTCTTCCTTCCTTTATGGCATGAACAGTTTGTGCAAGAATTATAGTAAGATTCATGGCGCTGTCGAATGGTGAAGATGGTGTCACGATGTAGTTTGCATTGGCAGTTTTGTTTTGGAAGCAGGTTGTTGTGGAAACTTGGTTTGTTGAGTATATTATGAAGATATTTTAAGGACTCTTGATTGCTGCATATAAAATTTGCTAGTACCTCGAACTTAGGAGTTAGATATTAAAGGATCTGAGTGGTTTCTAAACTTTGGGCATGCAAAAATTGTGAGTGCACAAAACGGCAACTATTTGTGACTGGTGGGAGTAGAGCTTTATAGTGTAATTAGTTTAATTTTAGGCTAATGAGCTCAGTATGTTGTCCCTGATGGGTACGTTTCAGAATGCAGTTTTCAGTGTTGTAATGGTAAAATGGTTATCTTCTACAGTGCTGCACACAAGCGCTTCACTGACTATTAATGAGAACTATGACTCAGATGTCCAGGTTGACACTGAAACATTCCTCAGTCGAATTGTTGCTAGAGTTGATTTGCTTTCTTGCACTGGCACTTGTTGTTTGCCTGGAATAGAAAAACTCTACTTGTAGTTCAAAAGCATTCTTTTTTGCAACTTATACGCATTGGAATATTGATCAAACCGAAAGCTTTACTTTGCAAGAGCCTGGAAATCGAAGAGAACATCGGTCACCACATTGCACTCTGTTCTTATCATAATGCTATCTTCTTCTCCTGAAGCCTCAGTAAACAAGGAAATAACTGGACTAATAGTGATTTTATCTTGTAAGGCCCAGCATGAGCTTTTGGCATGACTACATCAAGAAATCATCAAAGAAGAGTTATTTATCCTAATATGCTCTCCAGTTAACTCTTAAGGCTTCTATGCATGGTATATACTGGGAGGTCACATGGGTAAAGAGATCTCTAGACCAAATAGAATGTCACATTGGCTGTAAGCGGAGAACTTCACACTATGCTAAGTAACTGTAACTGTGATATACCTCTGTTATCTTGTCAGTATGATTTCGACCAAACGCATCCTTGCCCATAATAAAAAAGGCTTTCTTTATTTTTACGTTCCATGTCACAGCCATGCGCAAAAGAACAATGTCTTGACCTCCCAGATCAAAACCAACATCAGCTGCTTTGAAATTGACTAGTTACTACTTCACTACGCATTGGTTGATTATTTCTACTTCACTATACATCTAAATTGCATGTTTCAGGTAAATATTATCTTGTGGATACCGCTTATCCTAACCGTCTAGGGTACTTAGCGTCATACAAGGGACAAAGGTACCATGTGCCTGAGTTTCGAAGAGGGTCTGCACCAAGTGGTAATAAAGCAAATTCAACCAATTGCACTCAAGTTTACGCAATATTATTGAGAGATGTTTTGGTGTATGAAGATGAAATGGAGAATTATTCTAAAGATGCCAAGCTATCCAATGTCAAAGCGAGAGATGATTGTAGCCGCAACTATAGGACTGCACAACTTCACACGTGACCATGATGCGCCAGATAGGGATTTTCGAAGGTTTGATCGGGATCTAAACTACGTGCCTACAATACCATCAAGATATACAAGATATGTCATTTCTCAAGATGCATCGGATGCGTCAACATCGGATAGGAGTGATACATCCATAAACGCATTTCGTGATGAGCTTGTACAGGCAATTGCAGGATGATTGAGATATTACCTGTGGCATTTTCTTGTCTTTTGTTAGCGCTCATGGTTAGTCCATACCAGAATTACCAACATATGTTTTCTTTTTTGTCTGTAATCTTTTCTCACTTGTGGTATATGCTCTAGTAATTCCTTGACTTTAACGAAATTCTCCTATCATCTAAGTCATGCATTTTTCTGCTCGATGACATGAACTGCGCCATCTAACAGGAAGTCTAGGTGGTTGTATTTCAATGACTAGCAAAACTCTGTGGGTATAACAATCATTTTTTTTGTGTGGCCATCTCACGAATCTCAATGACAAGGACTGAACTTGAGCCTAAGCCATCTCACAAATCTCCTGTACCATTCTCAATCTCACAGTATATGTCCTCCATGTGTTATTGCAAATTTGCTATGTTATTGCAAAATTTAAAAATACAATAGACATAAATTAGTACACAAATAGAAAGAAACATTAAATAAAGAAAAATGAAGAGTTACAACTAAGGGTAGTATGGTCTATTTGTTTTTATTCCTCCCTTCAAGATCTCTGGAGCTAACCTCCTAGCTAAACGCTTTTGTCAGACGGATCCAGCTCCTCAGTGAAGTAGATCATTCAGAAAGCTAGATCTGGATCTAGAAAAGCAGGATCTGGAGCCCTACCAAATAGGCCCTTAGATCCCTCTGTGGGTTCGAATTTTGACGGCCTTTTGCGGAACTTCGCGCCGAGTGAAATTTTAAGATTGCCCCTTGAGCATTCGGTGATTAGAAAATGGGAATCAAAACAATACATACTTCCACCAGCACACATCATTCTATCGGGTCTCCTCTCATATTTTCTTCTTTCCCCAAATATCCAAACCTTTGCACCTACATCCCAACTTACTCCTCTTCCTCACACCCCTCCGGTGGCTCACTAGCCAGAGTCCCGCCCTCTCCCATGGGACTTCCTCCTCCTCTCTTTCTCTTAAAGCATCGCTACAAGTGAGCTCCGACCAAGCTATTGTATGAGTGTTCAATTCATGCTCGAGGGAGGTTTTCGCCATAGCCGGAGCACAATGGAGTTCTCCTCTTTCTTAGGAGTGATCGAAGTTCACTAGATTTGTTGTTACTGCAACAGGGGCTTGTCAGATTTGGAGAAGACGGAGGTGCAGACGATGCATGGAAGATGCGTCGGTTGAGGATGCTATGGACCGCATATGCTCATTGGTGATGGACCTAAGCACGTGGGGGATGGGATGGTGGTATGGGCCTACCTCGTCCCTTTCCTCCTCTACGCTCATATCGAAATGATGATACTCATAAGTCGAATTGTTAAGTAGTTGTTTTTGAACATTACAGTATGAAACATTAAATGTTGTAGATATTTAATGGTTTTTTTATTATTGCAACAAATTTTAATTTTTGTTCCAATAGGTCCTTATATTTGTTTCACAAGTAGTTCAAATTTATTGTATAATTTTGTTTATTGATTTTATGTTTGTAGCATCCAGAGTAAAGATTTTGTTGCAATCATATGAATTGATTGTTGCACCGAATCGAATTAGTTGTCTCATCCTCATCCATTCAATCACCAAGCTTACACCTTTCATACCCCGTTCTCACGGTCCCATCTCCTCCCAATCCTGTGGCTCGGCAGTCTTCAATGACTGGAATCAACCGCTATCGCAGTGATGCTCCTCCTTCTTTTCTCTCTCTAGACCGGCAAGGGTGTGGTGTTGCGACCACGCGGTGTTCGGCGGCCAGAGGATCAAGGTCGCACGGCTGCTTCGGTACCCTCCCCTTGCTAGTGTCGCCTTCATCAAACTACAGATTAGAGGGGCAGGGAGAAACATTCGACGAAAACGTTAGGAGAGGTGCTTCAATGCTTTTCTTTTTTACAGTTGCACAAATATTAAAGCATTAATGAAGGGTAGATAGAGATTACTTATCCCTTCGCTTGCTTCAAGATTTGTGCAACTTGTATTAGGAGGGAAAGCATTGAAGCACTGCTCAAACGTTAGCGTTGTTGTTTTCTTTTTGTGACATTGCGGATGAGATCGGACGAATGATACTTGATAGACTCTGGTTTGTGAAGATCCGACAGTTATGAGGAACGTACAATAGAAAAACTCTCCTATCATATGTCCAAACACTAGCACATCCTGTATTTTTTTTTCATATTAAACATGCAAAATGGTTTCTGTCGACAACGAACACTAGCATATCTTTGTTTTTTTTCCCTGTTAGATAATTTTTAGGGAGGTGAAATTTGTTTGTTGGTAGGTTGCTTTTCCTGTTTTTATTAGAGATTCTTTAGGAAGATGGAAAATAGAATTGAGAGTGAAGAATATACCACTGCCACCGCCACTATTGCTATGTTCTTTTAATACTCTCTCTGATTACAAATAGTTATTGTTTTGGACATTGACATGGTCCCCAAAACTTAAATTTGACCACTAATTTTCTATTGTAATATATTTAAAAAATCCAATAAAATTACAATATTATGAAAGTACATTTTGAGACGAATCTACACATATGATTTTCATGCATCCAATCTAAATATTTAAAAAGATATCAATAAGTATAATTTTAAAAGTTTAGCTGTACTTATCCCAAATCGACAAGTTTTTGTGAACCGAAGGGAGTAGTAAAGAAAAGATGAAAGATGATGGTTCGAAAGGAATTAATCCCTGCTTGTATTGCCGAGATGTCGAAACAAAATAAGTTTTAGCGAGGGATATAACGAGTATCTAGACTTGTTAGATCTTTTTCTTATTAAAATGTATACATCTAGATGTAGATGTTTTGACATATTCGTAATACATCCATTAAATAGCCAAGAAGAGTAGACTAGTCTAACATACCGCGCATAGCTGGATACTCTCATTCTACTATTTTGTGTCCACAATGTGAACCAGAGTTATCTTTTCAAATACGACTATATTTAATGAATACTAAAATATACGAAAAGTTGCAACACGCAATCTCGTTTATATTAGTGTTAGATTTTGAAATATCTTTTCGAAGCCGAAGTTTTTTTTAAAAAAAAATGAGTTCACAATTTGAGGCCTCAACGCACCACCTGAGCCTACGTGCAAGAACAGTACACAGTGCACCTAGCAAAAATCACCTTCGTCAAATCTCTAAGACCACCCCGGTACCTAGCTCTTGTCCGAATGATCGGTGGTCCCGGAAACGCTACGTGCCTACGTTCCACGTACACGACCACCTGAACATACACTCGATGCCCAGCTCCCTCCTCCCTTGCACAATCGCTCGTACGACTGCGCGTTGGGCCCCAAGGATTACACGGCCCCAGTGCGGCAGCGTCTGGAGAATATCGTTGAAAACAAGACGGCCTTGGATGCGCGTACGCCAGACGAGTGGCTGTAGCAGGAAGGAATCCTACTAGATCGAATCTCCCAGTGCCAGTTCGACACCCTCTAATATTTCCACGGACATCTGGGCCCCGCGTCCACATGGGCCCACCGCCAGTGAGTGACGCGGATACAGTTTATGCCCGGACGAGCGCCGGTCGGAACTCGAAACTCTCCGCCTGGCCAGCTCCTTTGCCACGTCATGAATCTCCAAATAGTACCGCACGCACCTCTGTTTCGTTCCACTGTGAGGTGGTCCCACTAGGCAGTGAGTGCGTAGCGTTTTAAACGACCAAGGTGCGTACACCAAGGGTAACTGTAGCGAAGCTGCTCGAGCAAAATCTCCGGCGCCACCAAGAAATTCAAAGGGCTTCGGCTGGCGTGTGGGACCCACATTTAGTGGCCCCACTGGGTAGAGAGATGACCGTATATACCCGTAGCTCCCCATGCCGCATCGAGACGAGGCAATAGATTATTCTCCCCAAAGTCTCTCTCTCTCTCCGTCTCGCGATCGAACCCTCGCCCGCTTCCTCCCTCTCGCCTCCTCTCCTCTATACCACATCATCTCCTCCTACCAATCCTCATCTCGCGATTGGTGAATTCTAGGGTTTTGCGGATTTGCTCCCCGGCCACCCGGATCCAGCTCGGCGAGGCGGGCTCTTCAAAAGCTTCGGATCGCGCGAGCGCGCACTGCTCACTCGCCGTTCCCCCGCCGCCGCCGCCGCCGCCACGACGACGAGCTGCTCTGCCTCGGACTAGACTTTCCGCTGCTTCTCCGTTGGCACCACCGGTGAGGAACTGCTCCTCCTTCCTAGAGCTCTCATCTGTTGCCGCAGCAGCTGGTAGCTCGCTGCTCATCCAGTTTCCGTCGTGCTCTGTTTAGTTGCGCGCTCGATTCGATGTGTGGGAAACGAAGGTCGGTTGCGGAGCTGGTGTGGGCAACTGGAAGCTAGTTGGGAGATGACACTGTTTAATTTGTTTTTGTGCGCTTGCTTTTCTGCGTGTTTGGGTGGGTGGGGGCAGCTGTGGTGTTGTTGTGTCGGTCACCGCTTTAGCTGTTTCGCTTTGAGGGATTGGTGCTTGCGGAGCTGGAAGCTCGTAGGATTGCTTTCGCTTATGTAAGCGTTTGGACTTTGGAGGTGGGGACTGGGGGAGCTGGAGGTACATATCTATATGCTTGAGTTGATGTGCTTTTGTGCTTGTTTTCCGATGTTAATGCGATCGGTTCAGGATTATTTAGTTTGTCGCCTTCGCTTTTCCGCTTTGACGAGTAGCTGTGTGTTCCTGGAAGACCATGGTGAGTTGTGCGATTCATTGGTGGCTCTCGTTGGCTCGTTGCAGTTGTTTGAGGATTTGGAACCGGGGTATTTGGGGAATGCTTTTTTTTTTAATGCATCTGTTGAGGTGGTGTTTGTGAAGGATACAGTTGTACTGGATTGTAGATGGTGGTAGATACAACGTATTTACTGTTTTCTTCGGAGGAGTATATGATGTTTAGAGGTTTGGTTTTGGTGGGAGTTTTTGCGCGTCATTCCATTAAGATAGAAAGCAAGATACAAACGACGATACAACCGACGACTACTCTGGCCTTCTGCAACTGAGTTGCTCTGGCTAGCTGCCATTTCCGGCCATCTTCTTGGGTGGCCCAGACGAGTTGATATATTGCAATCTAATCATCATCAAAGATCCTTCTGTTCCTTTCCTTCCATGCCATCCATGCGACCAGGATGACGCAAGAATCAAATCCTCTCTTGCTCGCGCCTCCCAGCATCCAACGAGCTTGCAGCTACCAGTCATCAACTTTGTCTCGCTCTCGTGGTTAACATTGAGGCTGCCTGATCCAAGTGCAATTGTGCGACCAGATTTGTGCTACCACACCACAGCCTACGAGAAGATGATCAATTGTCCCCTGGGCTGAATGAATGAACACACAAGTCTCCTGGTTCTGAAGGCCACGACGCTCCAAATGGTCAGCTGTCCAGAAACGCCGGATGATAGCCAACCAAACAAAAAACTTGCACCTGGCGGGAGCCCAAGCTTTCCAGATTGGTTTGGTGGGATTTGAGGGTGTGCTTACATAAAATGTTTGATCACTCTGGTTCATGTTTTAATTTTAGGCTTTTGCCGTCTTGTTTAGTTCTTGCAGTAGAAGTGTGTTCTTAGTTTCTTACAAGTGGACAATTTCTATAGCAATACTATATTTTTTATACTGGAAGACAGTGTGTAGTTCGTAGTGGGTAAAGGCTATGTTTGATTAATACGAAAGATTTCTTTTCCTCATCAATTGAAATTTTGTTCTGTCTCATCTCACAATCAGCTACTGTAGGGTCTGGTCTGAAGTCTGAACATGAATTAGCGCCTCTAAGTCCGCTTGTTTTCTGAGACTGTGCTTGACACTGACGGAATTGTCATTGTGCAAGATGTTTTGGCACGTACCTGGACTCTCTGCATCACCGGTGAGTGCTTGCACTTGTGGTGATTATATCCTGTGTAGGGTACATTTTTTATTGATTAAATGGACATCTTGCTATTTCTTTCAGGTGGATACTATTTTAGACAAGGAAAATTTTAAGTTGGAGGACCTTCTTGATGAGGATGAAATAATCCAGGAGTGCAAAGCACTGAACACCCGCCTAATCAATTTGTACTGTTTCTCTTCTAGAGCACTGTTTCTTTGTGGTTGTTTTTCCCTGGTTTGTGATTAATATGGGTAGATCTGAGAACATCTGCTGATATTGTTTGAACTTTTTGGTTAAGGATGACTGTCTATATGCACTTACTTTCAAATACATGCACTGTGCATGCTTTCTGTGCCTAAGATAGTAAGATATCGTAGGTGTGAATCTGGGGAAAAACCTCACTTCAGCTTGGGTTAAGGTGGACTACTATGTAATCAGTCTCGAATCTTGTTTTAATCAACCACATGGATGCTCCCCCTTCAAACTTACAGTTCACTATTGTGCTACTGGACCTGGTCAATGTTCATTCCTGTTAGGTTATCTTTTTACACACTATGCTTTGCCAAGATATAGGCTGTCAAGCTTGTTACCTCTTTTGATTTCCATTTTCCACAGTGCAATATCTGTTTTAGTTTGGTGTATGATTTGCGAACAAAGAAAGTATTATGGACATGTGGCCAGGTGTGTGCGCAAGAGAAAGGGTGCACGCTGTAACAGAAACTTTGCTAGTGAACAACATTTATAATTTAAGATATTTGAATTATGGGATTACTGGTAGATTATTTGATAACAAACTTTCTGTTTATTCTAATTATTGCAGTTTGCGAGACAAAGTTCAAGTGGAGCAGTTGCTCCGCTACATTGTAGAAGAGGCACCTGAGGATGCTGAAAAGAAAAGGATATTCAGGTATAGCAAAGCCAGCAGTGTAAAAAAATTTCTTGCGATCTACTAATGTGGACTTTATTCATCACCATGAGTTTCTGGTGTGCAGATTTCCTTTTATAGCTTGTGAAATATTTATATGTGAAGTGGATGTCATCATGAAGACATTAGTGGAGGATGAAGATGTATGCTTTATTTTTAGCTTTTTTTTATTGCCTGATGCAATACTGTTCTCCCAATACACTGTAAACTTTTCTTTTATAACTGATGAAGTCGTGCTATTGGTGCAGCTTATGGATTTACTTTTCTCCTTCCTGAAACCTGACCGCCCCCATGGGACATTGTTGGCTGGTTACTTTAGCAAGGTACTTTTAAGTGGACATTAACTTCTAGAAATTTTTGGTCTCAGTCTGGCGGATTAAATGGTAATGTGCCGATTCTTATCCTGACATTTTAAGTGGCCATGATCTTACTGCCTTTTGCAGGTGGTGATTTGCTTGATGCTGAGGAAGACTCTCCCACTTATTAATTATGTGCAGGTTTGTCTTCATCTTCTGTTTAGTTCACTGTTCTCCCATGTTAGCCATTTATGTATCTTGGTTGTGCATTGTTAGATAGGATCTTGTGTTGTCTTGCATAGAGATTGCTAGTATCCCATATTGCCTTATATAGAGATTAATAGTATCTCATATTGCCTTGTATAGAGATTGCTAGTATCCCATATTATCTTGTATGGATATTGCCTCATAAAGGCTTTCCTTTTGTACCCGCATGTACGTGTATATATACTGGTCTATTGGCCTTATGATGAATACAAGTGCTATTAATAGCATCATAGTATTAGAGCAAATTTAGGGTTAGGGTTTCACTGGCGTTGCACTTGCGCCATCCACCACCATCTCCTTGTTGGCAGGCCACCGCCGCTCTACCTGTGGCTCTTCCCGTTGCTGCGTTAGCTTTCCTTCGCCCTCAGATCCACTCCGACTGTCGTTCCAGTGCTCTTCGCCGCCATTGCTGCGTAGGCTCCTAGTGCCTTCCCGAAGCCTACCCCTAGGAGAGCAGCCTCCGACGACTCCGTTGTGTCACCAATGTCCTCTCGCCGTGGCGCTAGTGCCCCCTCGGGTAGTCTTCGGCGACTCCTCCCTGCCCCGGGGTCCGTTGCCCCGATTGCCGCCTTTCCGCCGGCGCTGGCGCTGGGCTTGATCTCCTAGTCTTTGGCCGAGCCCCCGGCGACCTCCCCTTCGTCGTTGAATGCTGCGGTTGGCGTCGCGCCCGCTGCCATGTGGGAAATCGTTGCCATCTTTTATGCTAGCCTTTGCGCGTGCGTGCGTGAGACAGAGCTACTAGTAGTATCTTGTCAAAAAAATGTCTTTTGGTCCTTCTTCAAGCATCGTTTATGTTCCTTGTTGCATGATTATCTTTGATGGTCTCAACTATTGAGATTGGGTTCTACATATGCGCATTCACATGCGTGGTCAGTGTCTTTGGAAGTCTCATCGGCGAGCTACCTTGTCCGCCTTATACTGCTCCCTCGTTACGGCTATTATTCTCAAGGAGGCTGATGATACTGCTCGACAAAAGGCGTTTGATGATCGTGCTAATGCTGTGGAGCAAGGTTCAAAATTTCGGCGAAATTTCGGATTTCGGACCACCCCGAAATCTCAAGTACCGGCCGGGAAAAAAATGTAATTTTTTTTTGAAATTGTTACAGTAAAAATCCAAAATTTCGGGTTTTCGGCGAAATTTCGTGTTTTTTTGGCCGGTTTTGAAAGTTTTAGGGCCGGATTTGACCGGATTTGGTCCAATAACCCTTAGGAAAGTCATCTCCTATGAAAATTTGTTGAAAAACCTAATTTTTTAAACATTTTAAAATTTTGCGTAAACATCATCGATTTTTATAAAATTGTACAAGCTTGATAATATTCTGAAAATTTTATGGTACTATCCTTAGTAGTTTAGGATCATACATAAAAAATTTAAAAATAATTTAACTTCAGTTGTTATCTTTAAAAAATCAAAAACAGAATGAACATAATTGGGACAGTTATATTGTCAGAATTTTATAAATTTTCTTCAGTGTGATTATGATCTAATTTTTTTGAGAGATTAATAATTGACTCAGTACCATTATATAAATTTTTCAAAAAATTTCAACTTTGTTTGTTTGGTCAATAAAATCTATGTAAGTATAGAATTTCGTTTGTTATATTATATTTCAAAAATAAAAAACAAAAGAACATAAATGGTACTGTGCCTTGTAAGAATTTTATAAATTCACTGGAGTGTGATCATGAATCACAATTTTTATGGGATATTAAGAACTTCCTTATCACCATTCTTTAAAACTTTCAATTTTTTTTATGGTTTACATAATTTTTCATTTTGTTCAAGTTTGCCGGTAAGCCTTTTAACATGGCAGTAGTATTGTTCGAATTTTTAAAAATTCATACAGTTTGATCATCATCTGAAAATTTTATGAGAGAATTATAGATACATCATAACCATGTACAAAAAATTTCAACAATTTATAACTTGACTTGTTCCATTTTCCATTTGGATCAAACTTGTCGGTCAGTATTCTATCAGGATAGTGCCACTCTCTGAATTTTTAAAAATTCCTCACATGTGATAATCATCTGAAATTTTTGTGAGAACATTAGTTATGGATCATAACCATGTACAAAAAATTTCAACAGTTTATAACTTGATTTGCACCATTTTCCATTCGGATCAAACTTGTCGGTCAGTGTTTTATCAGGACAGTACCACTCTCCGAATTTTTAAAAATTCCTCAGATGTGATAATCAGCTGAATTTTTGTGAGAACATCAGCATTGTGTCAGGAACCTCCAAAAAAAAAATTCAAAATTTTTCGATAACATTTAGATCACTTTTCAGCCAGTGCAAAAAACCCGAAATTTCGGGTTTTTCGGCCGAATTTCGGTTTTTTTTTTCCGGATTGGTCCGGATTTGAATTTTCAAATTCAGATTTCGGCCGAAATATTTCCGAAATGCCGAAATTTCGAAATTTCGCCTAAATTTCGCTATCCGGCCCTGGGCGAAATTCATTCCGAAACCGAAATTTTAAACCTTGCTGTGGAGTCTTTTCAAACTCAGTTTGATGCCTACAAGATGTGAATTGATGAGGATGCTCATGCCTCTACTATTTTAGTTGCTAGCATGGAGGTGCATCTCACTAGAGACGTGTTTGCTTTGTCTTTGACACAATTGATGCGGGTGCATTTTCGTGATTGCTACGAGCCTGTTGGCAATTCTTTGTACCTAGCTATTGTGTGACACGAGCATTCACTGTAGCAGGGTGATTCTACTGTGGATGAGTTCTACACGCATCTATCCTCAGTGTGGCGTCAACTTGATTCTCTTGGACCGGAGGTTTGCCGCACCTGCCAGTGCTGTCAGCGTCGGCACTCTCATCTGAAGCTTCGCTGTCTATGACTTCTTGACACGTCTCTGGGCTGAGTTTGAGCAGATTCGTGCCTAGTTGCTTGCTCGCCGCCCTTGTGTGACCTTGTTGGAAGCATTGCAGCTATTCATACCGAGGATACTCGCCTTCATGATGCGGGTCTGCCGGTGTCTTCGTCAGTATTGGCTGTGTGCACTAGTTTCCACATCTGTTGTGCCTCGTGCTGCTCCTCCATTAGTGGCGCCTACTCTAGTGGCGGCCACTAGGGGGTGGAAGGCTTCACTGCACCTACTGCGACAAGAATGAACACGTGGAGCAGTTCTGTTACCGAAAGAAGGATATTGCTCGTTGAGGTGACCACCCTCCCATGGGCGCTGGAGGGTCGGGCGCCTCCCCTGAGAGGATCTTTGCTGGTTCTGACACCACTCAGGAGATTCTCACACTGCTGCATCGCATGCCTACCTCTGCACCGACAGGTTCTGTTGGTTTTGCTACTTAGTTTTTAGTGAGAGACCACCTTCCACATCTCCTTTAGGTATCTCTTTTCATATGACATCTGTCTTAATTCCATTAGTCCTCTCGTTGCTCCTATCACAGTTCAGACCGCAGATGGTATCTCTTTTTATTGCCGGACGAGGCACTCTTTTGTCTCTCTTTTCATGTTCCTGCTGTTTATCATGTTCTCAAACTAACCATGCAGCTTATGTCTGCTGGCCAGCTCACTGATCATGGCTGTCGTGTTATTCTCGATTCAGACTCTTGTTGTGTTCAGGATCACCACACGGGGTCCCTGGTTGGTACTGGCCCTCGTCGCCGTGATTCATAGTGTCTTTGGGAGCTTGATTGGCTTCGTCTTCCTCTCGCTACCCCTACCAGTCTCTCCATCTCTTCCAACGCTTTTGCCTCCATTGCATCCTCCACCATATTGTTTGCTCCTTGGCATCACCGTTTAGACATCTTTGTGGTTCGCATATGTCTTCTTTAGTTCGTTGCGTGTCTTCTTTAGTTCGTCGCAGTCTTTTAGTGTCTGTGTCTGGTGATGCCTCTTTAGATTGTGTGGAATGTAAGTTAGGCAAGCAGCTACAACTCCTCTATCATTCCAGTGAGTCCGTGTCACAATGTCCTTTTGATTTTGTTCATTCTGATGTTTGGGGTTCGGCTCTCTTTGTTTCAAAAGGAGTCATAGATGTTATATTTTTTTATAGATGATTTTTCTCGCCACACATGGATATATTTTATGCCTTCTCGTAGTGAGGTTTTATCCATCTATAAGAATTTTGCCATCATGATTCATACTCAGTTTGATTCTCCTATTCATGTTCTTCGTGCTGACTCGTCAGGGGAGTATTTGTCAGGAACACTTCATGTTTTTCTTGCTGAGCAAGGCATTCTTTCTCAGTTTTCCTGTCCTAGTGCTCATGCTTAGAATAGTGTGGCTGAATGCAAGTATCGTCATTTTCTTGAGACAGCTCGTGCTGTTTTGCTTGCTTTTGATGTTCCACCTCACTTCTGGGCTGAGTTTGTTTGCACTGCACTTACTTGATTAATATTCAACCTTCAATTGCTTTTCAGGGCGGGATTCTAGTAGCACATCTTTGTGGCATGACTTTAGATTATCCCGTCTTCGCCTCTTTGGGTGTACGTGCTATGTTCTTCTTGCACCTCATGAACGCAATAAGCTGACCGCTCAATCTAAATTGTGTTTTTCTGGGATATAGTGTTAAGCGTAAAAGATATCATTGTTGGGATCATGTTGGCTGACGGATGCGGATTTCTCGGGATGTTACTTTTGATGAGTCTCGCCCTTCTACCCTCGTCCTCCTTCCACTTTAGCATCTCTTGTCGAGCCGTTTTATTTCCTGACTTTTCTTGAAAATCCAATTGCCACTTTTCCTGTTCCATGGTTGGCGTCTCTTTTGTCGCCGGCCCCTCCTCTGGTGTCTTCTTCACCACTGGTGCCTCCAGAGGATTCTCCTGACATTGTTCTTTCTTATCCTCTATACTACACTCGTTTGTGAGTTGAGGATTCCTCTAATGTACCATCTTCTCCTGCCTAGCCATCTTCTTCAGTGCCTCCTCGCTATTCTCTTCACGATCGCTAGTCTATTCGGCCTCCTGAGCGCCTTGGCTTTGCTGGCGTAGCCCTTGCCAGGCCGACTTTTTACTGTGATGTTGTTATTCATTAGAAATGGTAGCATGAGATGGCGGATGAACTTGCTGCCCTTGAGCGTACTTGCACGTGAGATCTTGTGCCCCTTCCTCCACGTGTCTACCATGTTACCTACAAGTGAGTCTATAAGGCCAAGACTCACTCTAATGGTTCTCTTGAGCGCTATAAGGCTCATCTCGTGGTACGTGGTTTTCAACAGGATTATGATCACGATTATGATGAGACTTTTGCTCTTGTGGCTCACATGACCACTGTTCGCACTTTTTTTGGCTGTGGGCTCTGTTCGTGAGTGGTCCATCTCTCAGCTTGATGTCAAGAATGCTTTTCTAATGGTGAGCTACATCTCATTGCTTGTAAGACTAAGAAGCAGACAACAGTTTCTCGTTCGAGTGCTTAGGCTGAGTGTCGGGCTATGACTCTTTTGACAGCAAGGTTACTTGGTTACGGCGGTTACTTAAGGATTTTGGTGTTTCTGTTTCTACACCGACTCCTCTTTTGTCTGACAGTACAGGGGCTATTAGCATTGCTCGACACGGTGAAGCATGAGCTCACCAAGCATATTGGTATTGATGCTTCCTACATGTGGTCACAAGTGCAGGATCAGGTCGTGGCTCTTCACTATGTGCCTTTAGAGTTCCAGTTGACAGACTTCTTCGTGATGACGTAGACTAGAGTTTAGTACATCTTTTATCTTTCCAAACTTAGTGTTGTTGATCCACCATGAATTTGATTGGTGGTGTTAGACAATATCTTATATTGCCTTGTATAGACTTTTAGCATCATGTATTGCTTTGTATAGAGATTGTTAGTATCTTATATTACTTTGTATAGAGATTGCCTTAGATAGGCTTTCCTTTTGTATCCTCATGTACATGTATTTATTCTAACCTATTGGCCTCATGATTAATACAAGTGCTATTTATAACAGTTTAAACATCTTTCCTACGTCTCTTTTTTGCCGTGTGTATTGTATTTAAAAGTTGTACGCGGAGATGGGTATTGACGTCATCAGTGTTCTGTTCATGAGTATTTTATTCGAATATGTAATTTTTATTTGCTGTTGTATTCCTCCTGCAGGGCCATCCTGAAATAGTTAGCCAACTTGTTGATCTTATTGGGATTACTTCTATCATGGAGGTTAGTTTTCTCTAAAGACAAATTTAAATGGAAAATTTTCATTTATAGCATTACAAAGTTGTGGTATCAAAAAATATCACTGGCTGTGACACTGACAAATGGGGCCCAAACCAACATGCCTGTGAGACACCCAGTGGTGCTATTTGAGAATTTAAAAGTGTGACTTCCCTGCAGGTTGAATTAAAATTTCCCAGTTTATATAGTTTGTTATTTTGTAATGCAGGTGTTGATCCGCTTAATCGGTGCTGATGAAACTATGTATTCAAGTTATGCGGATTCAATGCAATGGTTAGATGACATAAAAGTCCTTGAGATGATTGTTGACAAGTTCAGCTCATCAGTAAGAACTAAAGATTACTTTTAGAATCTAGCCTTTTCAGTCATCCACTTGTCCTGTTTATTGTTGTTTCAAACTATTTTAAATTTGTCTTAGCTAATGTTTGTGATGAGATGGTGTTGAGAAATTACTAGTCAACTATATATATAGTCTCTCACCATTCTACTCAGGAAGCAAAGGTGTGCCCTGAGCACAATAAGATCTCTCCTTATAACTTTAGTTTTGTCTCTGGTAAACTTGCACTTCTGCCAGGTTGGAAACTGTTTAGCCAAAGTACATTAAGTATTCTCCAAAAGCACCAACAGTGAGTTAGCTGAAATTTGAATTGGTCTTTTCTAGCACAAACTAGCTCAAACTTTTTACATGACAGTACCATTCTTTGATGTATCGGATGCCCCAGGATAATGATTGGCTGCTGACTTATATTTATTTAATAAAATAATTCATTACGGTAGTTTGATCACATCTCTCCAATCATAACCTATATAACATTGAAGTCGTCATTGAATCTCCTTCAGATATTAGATTCCGTGGTCCATTTTCTGGTTCGCATTCACATGGTTGTTGAGTAATTGCACTTGTGCACCCATACTGATGTAAGATGTTGAACCACTGGGCTTTGATCATGTTGCAGTGGTTTTCAGTTGCATAGTTCTATAGCTACATCCTAACTAATTGTATGGTGGTGCAATTTTTTCTTTATGTTCTTGTGTAGGAAGAATTGGCTATTTCTTTGCTGTTGAAGATTCCCTTATTATTCACTGAAATTTATGTTAATACTTCTGTTGCCAACCTGACTGTTTTTAACCTCTATTGCAGGATTCTGCTGAGGTTCATGCAAATGCTGCTGAAATCCTTTGTGCAATAACTAGATATGCCCCTCCAGCACTTGCTACAAAGATTTCCAGTCCTAGGTGCTTTCTATTGTGCACTCTTACATTATACTATTGAATTTCTCAAGATTTGTATAGTCTCAGGCTTTGTGTTTAAATTTTGATACTCAACATAGTTCTGTGCGTTCTTTTTTACTTCTTATTTGCAGTTTTGTGGGGAGATTATTTCATCATGCTTTTGAAGATTCAAGACCTAAATCGGTGCTGGTCCACTCACTGTCAGTGTGCATATCTTTGTTAGATCCTAAGAGACTTGTATCGGCTTCCTACCAAGCTTTCCGTAGTCAATTAAGTCATGGAACGTTGGTCACTGCAAGTCCTGAAACAGTTAATGGCATGCTGGATAGCCTAGGTTAGTGGTTGTTTAAGCTGTTAAGTCCGTATATCTTCCACATGGAGTCACCATAGCTACATTTCTTTTAATATGCCCATGAATTACTGTCAGTTTTATATTATGTGCCATCCATACTCCATTCAAGTCTGAAATTATCACTTTTCTAGCCCCGTGACAAACCTTTTTTTTTTTTTTCAAATCTGGCTCCCTTCCGAACACAATTGAAAAAATAGCTCATCCCCGACCGCGGAAGCGATGTCAGGCGACACATATCACCTGCCGCGCTCCCACACTGCTGAAGGAGCTACTGAGCCCCCATAGCTTAGTAGCTAAGGTTGCTTGCTGAGCTATGGGAGCTAGGTAGCTCCTTCCGTGGTGTTGAAGCGCAGCAGGTGACACGTGTCGCCCACCGGCGCTTCCGTGGTCGGGGATGGGGCTATTTTTGAAATTATGTTTGGAAGAGGCCCAGATTTGCAAAAAAAAGTTTGTCTAAAGGCTAGAAAAGTGATGACATCCACAAGTCCAGGTCTTGTTGGGGGACTGCCATTATTCTCTCAGAATTTTTACTGAGTATTCTTTAAGAAAGCTTTTTATCTTCATTCTAAAACAATTGGTGGCAAACGATAAAACATATCGAATACTTTTTTATACTTCTTTGAAATAACATGGATACGTTTCTTTGTTATGATTTAAATACCCTATATTCAACCATTTCTGTTTCTTGCTACACTTAGTTCTTTTGATTATAAAGTGTGAAGACTACCTATGTTTATAAGCTGTTAAAAGATCAATGCTCCAAGGATAATGTCCTTAAAAATTCTAATTTTCTACCAATAATATTTCAGGTGATTTGTTGAATCTTCTGGATATTTCATCTGCTGAAAATGTTCTGCTAACGACATATGGAAGCTTACAACCTCCACTTGGAAAGCATCGCTTGAAGGTATATAATGCTTAACTCTGTATAGATTTGCTGATTTGAATTAGTATTGAAGTGCACAGGAGTACACCACAGGATATCAATTAGTGTCTCTTTGACTTATTGTATTTGTAGACATTTGACATCATTGTTGGTTTATGCACCTCTTTTTTTGTCTGGGTAAATCTTGAGTATTGATATATTTATCCAAAGCAGTGGTGCCATTTGTTCTTTGATCTATGATTTCTGTTGGTGAGGTAATTGCTTTAATTCTACTTTGTTAGTGCTGATGTGGTTTTTTTTTTCAGATTGTAGAGTTCATCTCTGTTCTACTGTCAATTGGTAGTGAAGCTGCTGAAATGCGGTTGATCTATCTAGGAGCAATCAATCGTGTTATAGATCTACTTTTTGAGTAAGTTAGACATTGCAATCTGCTTCTCATAAACTTGTCAAAGAGCTGACACAGAATTCGTCATCAGGTACCCTTTTAACAACTTTTTGCACCACCATGTGGAGAACATCATTGGTTCCTGTTTAGAGAGTAAGCAGGATCAGCTGATTGGGCATGTTCTTAACGAGTGTAAACTTGTTACAAGAATTCTGGAAGCTGAGAAGAATTCTGTTCTGTCAATAGATTTAACTAAGGTACAAAACAGTATCTCAATACTTTCTTTTATGAACTCTCTACTAGTTTACTGGTTTGTTTCCTTTTCTTCCCTTAGATATTCACTTATTATTTTCCTTACAGCATACAGTATCTTCAGAGGGAAGATCTCCTCCAAGGATTGGATTTGTTGGTCATACGACACGCATAGCTAACAGACTCATTCAGCTGGCCAACACCAACAGCATAATCCAATCACACTTGCAGGTTCAAATTTCATTATGTAGATGAAAACTTTGCTACCATTTCCATTTGCGACATGTTACTAGGTTTATTACTGGTCCCTTGCTAGTTATCTGATGGATTCCTAGTGCAATGGTACACATGAAGAATAATATCCTGCCAAAAAATCTTTGCTTACTGGTTTTGTCTCAATTTATGGTCTTCACTGAACTTTGGGTCAACCTATTATGGTTCTATGTGATTGTCCTTGAAAGTTTAAACTTGAGAGATCCAAGTTAAACTCCACTGCAGATAAGCCACGGCGATGGGTCTTAGAGCCAATGTGGCTCAACCGAACAATCTATTATAAGTTGTTACTAAATGTTATAAAAGCTCAAAAGAATGAACATGTTGAGGATTTGGCATATTCAAATATCTGATGTGCCAAACTGCCAGTTATTGTGTTTAATCCTTATCGGTTTGTCGTCTCTGTACAAGCTCATTCTTGCAAAACCCGCTCATGTGATCTGCTTTTGATGATTCTACCGACAACCATCTTTATTTGACGCGCTTAATTTGGTTGCAGCAAAATTCGGGTTGGGCTGAGTGGCATGCCAGTATCCTAACAAAGCGTAATGCAGTAGAAAATGTTTACCAGTGGGCTTGTGGGTAAGTGTCAATCAACCTGTTGTATGTTAATCATCTTCAGTTTGTGTCTGCTTTGTCGTTGAATGGTAAATTCCTCTTTGAATTCTCCTTTTATTCCTATTGCTTCTTTGTGAATCAAATTGATTGCCCGCTACTGAAGGAAAACTGTAAAAGTCAGTATGATTACTTTGAGAACATAATTACACATGTGTTTAACTTCATCAGTGATGCTTTGATCTCTAAAAGTGTGTTATGCATATTCATGGGCTTCTTGTCTGTCATTCCCTCCCTTTTGTCATGCATGTTCATATAAATTATTTGGAGTTACTCCAGACTTCAGCTGCTGTGCATAACTTATCTTGCTTTGCTATTTGTCCTTTATTTCATGGGGAAAAATCATCTGCTGAATTGGTGTTGTTTCTCTTGTCATAGCCGACCAACATCACTGCAGGATCGAGGTAGGGACAGCGATGATGAAGACTTTCGAGATAGGGACTATGATGTGGCTGCCCTTGCTAGCAATTTGAGCCAGGCTTTTAAATATGGTATTTACAGTAATGAGGATATTGATGAGGTCAGTATTTTTCTTGTGAGCAGCATGTGCCCCAGAGCAAATGCCAACATTCTATGATATTGTGTAGCCAAATTCGCCTATTTAATAACTTAGTATTACAGTCATGTTCTTGTATTAGTCCTTTATTATTTTATTTGGATTTTACAAACTCGTGTGCTCTATGTACTTATTTCTACAATAAAGATCGAATGGGTGTTTCTCCTAAATGCTAATATTTCACATTGTAAAATGCTGAATTTATAAACTCTACAGAGTCTGCTAATCGGAACATCTGATTTTATGGTCCTAGGCAGTGTATTTAATTATAGATACAAGACATTTACAGTGTTAGGATTCGATGAATAACTCTTTGGTGGGTGATATATGCAGGCTCAAGTATCACTCGAGCGAGATGATGAGGTATTTCAGCTTCGTTTGTTTAGGTTCATGCATCATTATGAACTATCGATCAAACTGATAAAATTATATTTCCTGATACGTGTAATGTGGTTGTGTTTTGACTTTTGATTATTACTATCTGCCACAGGATGTATATTTTGACGATGAATCTGCTGAAGTAGTTATTTCCTCTCTTCGTCTTGGTGACGAACATGACAGGTATGTTCTTGTCTATTCACTTTGGCTCTTTGCAAGTACATTTGATGTTTGCAACAAGAACTGGCTGATGAAGAATATGCTTTGCAGTAGCTCCCTATTTACAAATTCCAATTGGTTTGCATTTGATGAGGACAAAGCACTGAATGATAGCTCAATCAGCACAGAAGCTTCCCCCTCCCCAAATTCAGAGATATCATCACCAAATGTGGATGATGAGACTGATCAAGTCATTCTTGGTGAAGTCATAGATGATACAAAAGGTTCTGAATCGCTTTTTGCAGTCTCCAACAAGGACTTAAATGAAGAGTCTGGTCACAGAGTCTTGACAAATGGCCCCGTTGACAAGTTGGAAGATGACATCAGACTGCCAACTCCAGATGTAAAAGAGAGTCCACCTGAGTGTGTTGAATGGAGGGAGGATGAAGTTGAATCGGGTGACGTACCTGAGAAAGATACAGCAGCTCCAAATTGTGAGGTTGGAAGTGAGAAGGAAATGGATGCTACCAATGATGTTATGTCTGGTACCACCCAATTAGGAGAAGAAAAAGAAAGTGAGAGTTTGTTTGGATCCTCAGTGCCTGCGACCACAGTAGAAGAAATATTACCAGATTTGCCAGATGTCAATTCAATTGGGCATCCTGAACCAGTTTATGGCAGCACTGCTTCAGAGTCTCCTATGGATGAGCAAAAGTACGATGAAAATCAGGGGAAATAAAATGGATTTGAGGGCAGCACAGTTTTGTTCACATGGTAGTGGATGGCATATGATGATAGACGTGCAGGTTGCTTGGGGAACTGGTCAAACCATTTTTGTACAAACAGTTCGAGGGCCGATGTATCGATATTGCGCTGTACGATTTGCATGAGGTGGCCCTGGTATGCACCTGATAGATCCTGTCGAAGACTCAACCAAGTCTCATGGAGCTGCTAAAGTTTGGTTTCAGAATTTGTTGGCGGTTTGTTGTTACCGTGTCAACTGCTATCTCGGGCTACATTGTCGTGCAGAATGCCGAAAACTAGTCAGCTCTTTCTTTCTCCAACCACGTAGTGGGGTTCTGCTCATGTCACCTTGGTAAATAACTGATTATCGGTGATATCTGTTTCTGACGCTTGTTTATCTTTTTAGATGGTGCTATTAGTATGAAATTTTTCATCATAAAATAAAGTACAAATTTTTTTACCCGAATTCAGACATCTTATTTTTGTCATATCCATAATTTGTTCCTATAAACTGGAGTACTAAGAACATCAATGTTTTTAAAGACTTAAAGCATTTGTTCGAGTTGCTGAATTTGTAATTAGCCGGAATCCAAATTTGCAGCTGAATAACACCAAAGAAACTTGTGGCCGTGCAGCGAACAATTTTGGTAATTGATGACTGACCACAGCGATATCAACATGAACATTTGCAGACGGAGAAAAAGGCTTATACACAGTTTTCAAACTGTTTTCTTCTTTGGTTCCCGCCCCCTTTTTCTCGATACAAATATGGAATACATATGAATGGGATTCCTTCATGATATTCTGCATGTCAAATATGCCAATCGAATGGGAGCGAGCACCATGATCGCAAAAGTTTTTACCATCTCCCCTAGTGCTCCCATCAAGTATTTACTTGTTGTGTGGCGCATTTTGGGATGGCTTTCACCACCAGCAACACGAATTTGAGAATCAACAGCCGCAGAAGAACCACTTCTTCTGCAAACAAAAGCTCCGTTCGTCAGCACACGCAAGAAATTACGCGCACCCACTTCTATCGTGGGCGTGGCCCGTGGGTGTGTTGTATACCTTGACCCGTTTGGGTGGTGTGTATTGGTAGCTGTTGCTGGATTTGAATTCGGGCCTGTAAACGCCACCGCCCTCCTTCCTGAAGGCCGGCGGTATACCCGCTTGGGCGTGCCCGGGGCCGGTCGTCTTCTTGTCGTCGCGAGCTTTCTGGAAGATGACGGTGAAGCCCTCGGCCGACGACGGATTCTTCACGTCCCACTCCCCGAATTTGGGCAGCGCCCGGCCCTTGTCCTGCATGCATCAGGGGAGAATGTCAAGCAATCGTAGTTCGTCCACAATCGTAATGCGTCAGTTCTTGCCATATCGCTCTACGATTGTTTAAGAGAATCTGGATCCGCCTCCGATAATTTGGACGTACGTAGATCCGGTAGGCCAAGTGGATCATACCCGGCTCGGAATGGCTGAATTTACGACGGTTTAGAAACATCAAGAAACTGTTGGTTTATTTCAGCGAATTCGACATGAGATGCAACACACGTGTAACGTAAGGCTTTCATTCACTCCATGTCTAAGCAATCCTTGTTATTGTCCTTCACTGTGTCTCGTAGATGGATTGTATGAACCAAGGAAAGCCTTTCAGGCTTTTACAATGCAACAAAATATGCGTTTACAGGTAAGCAATTTGAGAACGAAATGGGAAGCTAGGCACAATGCAATTGATCGATCCATCATACGTGACCGAAAGAAAAAAAGAGGGGGAAGCAGAAATAACTAGCATATATACCGTCGTCATGGCCGAAAGTTAGCCCGCGGACGACGAATTCGACGACGCCCGGCCGGCCGCCGGGAAGACAAAAGAGAGACGGGGGAAAACCTAACCAACAAGAGAAGTGGAGATAAAAATAGACGGGAGGGGTGGCGAAGGAAGCGAGCCCTCTTCTTTTATATTGTACAAGGAGCCTTAGTTTTTCCTAAGCAACAAATAAAATAAAAAAGAAGGAAAGCTTAACGAACAACGTGTCCGTGCTCGAACGATCGAAGGACGCGCCGTCCGTCCGTCTCTGTGGCCTGTACAAACAACCACCGTGATCGACCGACCGGTACGTCCCGGGAACGCCTCACCGGCCATCTAACCGAGCGCTAACGGAAGAACAGCAATCTCCACACCACACCGGGAGAGCGCGAGCTTGCCGGCTCCCGCCACGGCGCGCTTGCCGTTTCGGCGTCTCCTCCAACGCCCGCGCCGCGCGTTCGTGACGCGCCAACTGCCAAGGCGGCCAGTACGACAGCGCACGCCGCGCGGAGTCGTTAGCCCGCCTCCGCCGCCCACGTTGGGAAGTCACGTGGGCCGTCGCGCGCCTGGTTGAGACGAGTCATCTCGTCGGCCGCCGTTTCTTGTTTCGCTGGGCCGTGAGA
Organism: Otatea glauca; assembly: GCA_036346275.1. NCBI lineage: Eukaryota > Viridiplantae > Streptophyta > Magnoliopsida > Poales > Poaceae > Otatea > Otatea glauca. The sequence goes on along the minus strand of CM070718.1, from coordinate 6,631,776 downwards.
GGTTTTTGCACGTGTCAGCCAGGTCGCGCACGGTTTGGCCGCTGCATCGCCACAGTAAGGCCCACGGACGAAAATAACTCAGCTAATTTACATTCCACCCCCCATAAACTCATGTATTTGAATATATTCGCGCGAACGAGCCCATGTAAACGGCTAACGGGCCAAGGATCTCAACAAGGACCAACGCGTGCTAAAACAGGATGTCATGGGGGTGAAATGCGAAAATGTCATCTCACGGCCGGAACCCTCCTTCCTATAAAGGCGAGCCGCCGTCCACCGAGCCCAAACCCTCCCAAAAACCCTGACTGAGGAACTAGGGTTCCTCTCTACCCCGCGCCTCCACCGCCACCTCTTGCTCCAGCCGGTGAGTCATCTCTCTCCCTATCTCTCCCCGTCGATTCGTTTGGTTCGCCGTTTCGTACTCTGTTATGTTGATCGGTGAATTTTGATCCGGCGCCCCTAATTCGAAGTAGTGGTTGCTCTGTGTCAGCTTTGTGCGGTAACTGATTTTTCCGATTCTTAGTTTTAGTCTCGACATAGACAAATCATTTGCGAAGTGTTTAGTGGGTGTAATTCCGAATGGGACTGTGCGCTGATTTTGTTCAGCTATTGAATTCATACGCTTGGTTGCTCTGTTTTGTTGTTTATGATGGTTTGATGTGTGGTTATTAGTGTCTATTGGTTATCCTCGATGCGATGATAGATTACCATGAGAACATTTTGCAGCTTTCACCAGACAGGATGTTAGCACGTGCTGTCTTTTTTTATTGTTGTGATTAGTGATGTGTTATATTGACGCTGGTATGAATTCCCTTAAGTTACTGGCCATCTCATTCTGTAGAGATCAACTCAATACATAATATGGGCAAGTCGAGCAAGAAGTCCGGTGTTGAGGTTGCACCTGCCGCTGTCTTTGTCCCAGAGGGGAAATCTGGAAAGAAGGGTAATGTTTTTGTAAAAAAAAAAATGTCTCGTGCCTTTGTATGCAGTACATTTGTTGTTGTGCTGTGTCACAAAAATTTTTTGATCTGAAGGAACAGTTAAGAGAAATGCTGAAGATGAGATTGAGAAGGCTGTCAGTGCCAAGAAGCAAAAAACTGCACCTGAGAAGGTTGTGCCTATGAAGAATGATGCCAATAAAGTGAAGAAGCAGCCCCCTCCAAAGAAGGTCGAGAGCAGCAGTTCTGACGAGGATTCTTCAGATTCTGAAGAGGAGGTATTTTCCTGTTCTTCTCTTTGGCTTTCTGACACTCTCAAGATCAGTGTGTGCCCTTTTAGTTAAAATTTATAACTTGTATGTTTGAAGTCACTTATTTTCATTCATTGAGGGCCTCTATTTGTTCCGTTTCTTGTGTGCTTAATGTCAGACAGGTGTATACAGTGTATATGGAGGGGGTCTCTCTTTTTCTCACATCTCTCAGTAGTTATCTTACTTCAAAAATATCTGCAGGTGAAGGCCCAACCAAAGAAGGCTGCACAACCTGCTAAGCAGGAGTCCAGTGATGATAGCAGTGACGATAGCTCCTCAGATGATGTAAGCATTGATTTTCACCCTCTTTTTTTTGGGGGGGGGGGGGGGATTCTTTTTAATCAAGGAACCTATGAAAAAACTGTTGCTCATTCAAATAAACCGGTGGCTGCACTTGCCACCAATAATAGCAGCAGCGATGGAGTATGTGCAAGAGTTGATCTTTGTAAACAATAATTTTTTAGTCCTGACTATGAACAATATCTGCAGGATATGCCCACTAAAGTGCCAGTAACAGCCACGAAGAAGGAAGAATCTAGTGAAAGCTCTGATTCTGAAAGTGACTCTAAGGATGAGGTAACTACCTAACTACAAATGTTGAAATAAACGCTTTATTCTACGTAATTATTCTTATGCAATTACATTTTCTGTTTATTTACAGGATAACACTTCTAAAACAGTTCAACCTGCCAAGCCTTCTGCTGCTAAAAAGAAAGAAGAACCTAGTGATAGCTCAGACGCTGACTCAGAGTCGGATTCTGATGAAGTAAGTGTTCAGTTGTTTACTCTTGGTGAATTCTTGTTAAGCAATATTTTAAATTCTTGTCCAATGTCTTGCAGCCAGCCAAATCTACTATCCCTGCAAAAAGACCTCTAACAGCAGATAAAAATAATGGACAAGTATGATTTCTTTTCTCAAGTTTGTTTCCTTGAAATTCTTATGTGCTATTGTACATGATAATCTTGTTGTAATTCGGTGGAAAACTTCTTTGCAGTCTAAAGATGATTCTGATGATAGTTCGGATGACAGTTCTGATGCAAGTGATGACGAGCCTCCACAAAAGAAGATTAAGGTGTTTATTTTTCATTCGAGAGATGCTTCCATGCTTTCCTTTTTGACAGTTGCACAAATATTAAAGCATGAATTAAGGGTAGATGGTGATTACTTATCCCTTCGTTTGCTTTAAGATTTGTACAACTTGTATTGAGAAGGAAAGCATTGAAGCATTCCTCTTTTCATTTTTGCTCTTCCTTTTGAAGATTTTGTTTCATTATTACATTTCCTTTTACTTCTATCTGCAGGATTCCGCACCTGCTGGTGCCGCCAAGCCAGCCCCTAAGGTTGCCAAGAAAGAAATCAGCAGTGATGAAGAAGATGACCATGATGACAGTTCTGAGGAAAGCTCTGATGATGATAATGATAAGCGCAAACAAGCTCAACCAAAGAAAATGGTCTGGAGACTCTCAGATGCCTTTTTTTCCTCTCTTACTAATACATGAAGTTACTTTTAAAATTTTCTTAACTTTTTTTCTGTCTGAAACTTTATATAGCAAGTAGAGGAAGAGGGTAGCAGCTCTGATGAATCTTCTGAAGAAGATAGTGATGAGGAAAGTGACGAATCAACTAAAACTCCCAAGAAAAAGGTCATAATATTTCCTTCATTTCTTGCTTTACGCATGTTTTTTGGCTTTCTAAATTGTTGCGCCTCTTTATGAGTTGTATTGTAACAGTTTCTTTAATTCACAGGAAACCTCTGTTGCTCCAAAGCAATCTGCAGCAAAACCAGTTCAAAATGAAGTGAGTATGATTCTTTCTATCTACACTGTTATCCTTAAAATTTGTTCGTTCATCTTCAATGGATGTTGGACAATCAGTCTTTACCTTTTTGTTGCAGCCAAAAACTCCTGCCACCAACCAAAGTCAAGCTACCGGGTCAAAGACCCTTTTTGTTGGGAATTTGTCCTACAATGTAGAGCATGAACAAGTGTAAGTTTGAAGTTTATTAATTCCATTCTTTTTTGGAAGGTGTGGTCATTAACTTCATTTGTCCACATGGTGTAGGAAGCAATTTTTTGAGGAGGCAGGTGAGGTTGTTGATATTCGTTTTGCTACCTTTGAGGATGGAAGCTTCAAGGGCTTTGCGCATGTTGAATTTGCTACAGCTGAAGCTGCTAAGAAGGTAAAATTTTCTACTTGATTATTTTTGTGTGTGTTCCATGCAGTTTAGAGCATCTGTTCCATGAAGCAAGCATTTAACTGCCATCAAGTTCTATTTGATGCTCTACGTTCTGACACACTCAATGATGTGATGTAGCTAACAGAATTATTGGTAATGAAATGTTCCATTGTAGGCACTTGAATTTTCTGGTTATGACCTGATGGGACGGCCTGTCAGGCTTGATCTGGCTCGTGAGAGAGGCGCGTATACTCCTGGCAGTGGGTGATTCTCTACCTCATTGTCTGTAATGTGTTTCCTTCTAGAAAAAGCTTTAGATTTTATCTGAAAATGCTACTCTCTTTATTACTTGTTCTCTGTCAATGTGTCCTTAATTTTGTGCGTTGATCAGGAGGGACAATAGTTCTTTCAAGAAGCCCGCTCAAAGCTCAGGCAACACTGTATTTATTAAAGGCTTTGATTCATCTCTTGGGGAGGACCAGGTAATTCAAAGAGTTCAACCCTTTGTCATCCACATGTTTCTGTTTTGCGAAATCTGACTGATTTTACAGGGTACTACTAGCTTCCAATTCATGTCTCTTTTATTACATCTGACTGATTTTATTCATCAGATCCGAAGCTCACTTGAAGAACATTTTGGCTCATGTGGAGAGATTACAAGGGTTTCAATTCCAAAGGATTATGAATCCGGTGGAAGCAAAGGGTCAGTTAGCTCTGTGACATAATGAAATACATTGCACTTAGGTTCAGGCCTTGTTTGGAACATAATATTTCAGTAGAGGATTTTTTTTTTGAGAAATCGTTTCTTTTGAAATTCATGCATTCCGAAAGGCCCTAATCTTGTTCTTGTCAGTGACAAGTGGCTTGCTTGGTTCTGCAGGATAGCATACATGGATTTCAAGGATCAGGATTCCTTGTCGAAAGCATTTGAGCTGAATGGATCTGACCTTGCTGGCTTCAGCTTGTATGTTGATGAAGCGAAGCCTAGACCAGACAACAGAGATGGTGGCTTTAGTAGTGAGAGACGTGGTAGAGACAGCGAAAGAGGCAGAGGCCGTGGACGTGATGGTGGCCGTGGACGGGACGGTGGCCGTGGACGTGATGGTGGCCGCCGTGGACGGGACGGTGGCCGTGGACGTGGAAGAGGCGGTTGGGGTGACAGGGGCCGCGGTGGCCGGGGTACACCTTTCAAGCAGAGTGCTGGTACACCTAGTGCAGGTAAACTCACTGTTATGTCAGTAGCAAATTATCCACAGTTACATTTGTTGCTTCCATTTGATTCAGGCAAGGTAGAACTATCGTTCTTATACACGTGGTTATCTGCAGGAAAGAAGACAACTTTCGGTGACGATGATTGAGTGAACATTTTGGGCCGATTTTGTTCTGGAGCGCAGCAATCTCTTCCCCCTGCGATTCTAATGAAATGCGAGCAATTCCTTGTACCCAGAGACTGTTTTCTTCTGTTCTCTCTTTTTATTGGAGACGTTGATGGTATCTTTGCATGACAATTTTGGTTTTGGAATCTTCTTGTTGACCGTAATCACTTTTTGAGTTGTGCTTCGATACTTTCCCTTCTAATACAAGTTGTACAAATCTTAAAGCAACGAAAGGATAAGTAATCATCATCTACCTTTTATTTATGCTTTAATATTTGTGCAACTATAAAAAAAAAAAAGCACGGAATTGCCTCGTTTTGTCATAAACTCGGTGATTTGCAGATCTTTTTGTTATCGGTTCGGTACTTCGGAAAGTTTGTGCGTGCAGGATGCTGTAATGCCTGGCTCCTTCCCGGCAGTACAGCGCAGAGAAACCGTTGTCCCGATCGCGCCAGGATCGGAACTCACAAAGTCACCAGTTAGCATAAGCACACAGGGTAAAAATTCATACACTATATAAATAATAACTGGTGACATCTCCTTCGTTTTGAGAAATCTCATAATAATTTAAAAAATTCCTAGAAATTCTCATATTAGTTAGCTGAGAAGAAGAGAAGCTAAAGGACCGAGATGACGAACAGAGAGGGGTGAATGGTCGTAAATAAATTTTCCCCCAACATACTCCAACAAAAACCTCGACAAGATCGCTCAAAAGAAATCGTGAAAAACCCAAAAAACTAGATAACTATGTGTACCCCAAGTTTGCATGGATAAGTACCATAAAATATGTAGGAATTTTTTGAGTCACAATCCTGGTTGTCTAGTGTCCAAGATAAAGAGGAATCAATTCAACTCTTCCTTTTACAAAGAACATCAATTCAAATCACAAAAGTCACTTTCTGAAAAGCAAAAGCAGAATTTTCAGAACTTGTCCTCAATTTGAACAGGAGGTTGGTGGGTTTCTGCAGCTCACAAAATTTTGAGAATTTTTCTCCCTATGAGCATCAGAGTCGTGAAGAACTCCACCTAATTCCCTATGAGCATCAGAGTCGTGAAGAACTCTACCAAATTTCTCCTCAAAAAGCCTTACAGGAAAAATCGAAAAACACAGTCAGTTAAGAACTTTGAGCAGAAAGTTTGGGGCTCGGTTTTCACCTCATGGCGCCCAAATGGTGCAACAAGTGAACTCCAACATTTTTCTGCAAGTGGATATCAGAGTCCCGCACCTCCTCCAACAAGAATCACTTAAAAAAGATTTTTCTATATTTTTATAAAAATCAAATACTAAATACTGCGCAAAGAACAAGTTCTGAACAAAGTTGAAACTTGAAAGAAAAGATATTCTCTACTCAATCCAAGAGTGCAAAAGAGATGTAAAACCATATGAACACACTCAAAACATCCAAGATCAACAGCATTTAGAAGGAGGGGAGGCAAATCCAAATTGCGTAAAAGTAAATTGCAAGAATGTAATTGCGGGAAAGTAAATGCTAAATTTAAATTGCGTAAAGTAAAGACATAATGTAAATGCACAAAATAAATTCAGAGATAGATGGATAAAACTTTCATTTCTGGAAGGAGAGGTTACAAAGCCTCACTTTCATGTGGGCAAAGCTCAAAAGAGCATTCACAAACCTCAAAACCTTCAAGGGAAGAGGCTACCCCTCCACCCCTATTTATACTACTCTTGGACCACCTACCACCCTTGGATGAGTCCCTCAACCCTAGAGCACTCATCTAAGGGCTAGGATTAACCCACACACACAGCCATGCAAGGGCTAATCCAAAATCCACACATATACCGGGTTTTCTTGCCCGGTTTTCAAAGCATACTACCTAGACCTGCTAACCTATCAACTAGACCTCAATCCGACGGCCCTCATTGATCCACGCGACATCTAGCTAGCATCATCTCCTTTCCTTGTCTTCTTGACTTGCTCGGACTCCGTCTCCGATCATCTTCCGACGATCTCCCAACCGTCTAGACCTCCGACGCTCCTCGCCTAGTCCCGATCATCCTCCGCCCCACCATGACCTAGCACCGTCGCCCTGCAACCATCAAAGACAAGGAAACACATCACATAGCAATACCCACAATGATATGCAATAAACCATCCAACTCATCACTACCGCGCCCATACGGCCGGTACTGCCACTCCTGGCAGAGACAACTCAAATTACTTCATTTTGAAATCAATCCAAATCAAACTCAAACTTGAGCACACCTTGCTCAAATAAAGTCAAATACTCATCACAAACATGAATGGACCTCCACATGGTCCTTCAGAGGCACCTCTTATCACTTATTTGGATGGGCCAGGTCTCTCAGGTCTCATCCGGATATCCGAATGGGTCTTTAGCCGATATTCAGGTTCTAGCTCATATTTTCTGGATACTGTATGCTCCGAATCCGATCCGGTATCTGGATTCAATTATCTATATCCGATTCCGAATTTGACCGGATATTTAAATTCAATCCTAAATCCGATCCCGATCAGATATAGATCGAATTCAAATCGGATGATAAAATCCTCTTCGTTTTCACCCTACACGCTGCTGAGCAAGACAGCTCTCCACTTGTCCAATATGATAGCGATTTTTTTTTAAAATAATACATTTTTTCATTTAAATTGCAAAAATATACCACGATCTCAAAAAATTGCAAAAATACACCTCTGAATGGGCGACATGTCCCCTGTCCTGTAGCCAGTTTCTAAAGAAAATCATAACTTTTTTATATGATCTCGGACGGAGATGAACTTTATATGAAAATTGTAGCTCTTGACGAGATCTACAACTTTCATATACAATTTTTTTTTATTTGAATCAACTTAGATGGCCAAAAATGGGATGGAAAGTTCAGATCTACACTAGATCTGAAACTTCTATCTCGTTTTTGGTAGTCCAAATGGATTCAAATGAAAAAAATTTATATACTAAAGTTGTAGATCTCGTCGAGAGCTATAATTTTCATATAAAGTCCATCTCCATCCGAGATCATATGAAAAAGTTATGATTTTTTTTTAGAAACTGGCTACAGGAAAGGAGACATGTTGGTATATTTTTGCAATTTGAATAAAAAAATATATTATTTAAAAAAAAGTTCATACGATAGCGTCATATGATAGTGCTCGTGCCTTAGCTAGTGCATCCAGAGTTCCCAGGCTGCTATAGTGAAGACCCAATGATTTTTATTGGTTCCCTAAACTCAATAAGTATACTTCCACGAAACTACTTTGCAGAATCGCAGCTGCCAGCACTACAGGTTTCCAAAAATCGACAAAAATTGCGATTTTCGATCGATCGTATTGAGCCGGCTTGATAAAATATACCGGTCAATAAACTGGTCCAATTCAAAAAATTCAGGAATTTTTATGTGATATAAACCGGTCGAAAATCGAGTTCTGAATTGTTACGTTTAGTTTACCGATTTTAAGAAGAAAACTAGTAAAAAATCGGTCGATTTTTTTTTATTTTTTTCAAATTTCTTTGATTGCCGAGTTCAAAGAGTTTTACTTCGAAACGGTTTGGTTTCTATTGATTTTCGACGAAAATTGATGTTCGGAGCTCGAAATGGTATTGTAATCCTTGCTATCATCTCAAGCTGACAATTCATGCAATAATATCCTGTAGCTGGTATGTGTGTGTGTAACATCATGAGCTAGAATTTTCTGCGAGTTTGACGGCTACATTGCGTTTCATTAGTAAAGCGGAGTGTGCTGCATGCACGGTCACGCAACCAAATAAAACAATAATTTGCTAGTGCAATCGTGTACCCAGGACTTGTCTTACCCTTGTCCTATGTACTGCAAGTTGTCGTGTGGATAATACTAATCTCTGATGTGTGTTTGGTTGCTTGTACCAAGTGATATATATAAGATAGTTTAAGAAAAAATTATTTATATGTTTTGTTATTTGAATGAAATTATCCTATACTGGATGGTGAGATATAAATTTAAGAAATATTCCCAAAGATGCTGGACAATTCCATTTATCTAAAACAATGAAACTAAATGGTGCAAAATCATCTCATCCTATTCAACCTTATCCTACCAAGTGTGTACTCAATACTTGGTCCTACACTTATCTTATATACTGTGAGTTGTGCGTGTGGATGATACCAGGGTTCATAAAACCGATTTAAAAAAAATCATTCGAAAATCGAAAATATCGAGTCGAAAATCGCTCGAAAACTGTCAGAAACTAAAGGGTTAATAATTCAAATTTTTTTAAAAAGAATTAAAAAAAAAATCAAAAAATGACCAATTTCGATTTTCTGACCGAAAATAAAAAAAGTCGGTTTTGACCGAAAATCGACTAGCCAATTGGGGGTGCTAACCATTGTGACGTTGCCACACGATTTTGACTGTAAATTAACTGGTTTTATGTCGCATAATTTTTTTCTTCAAAATTTTCAAATTCTTTATTCTTTTAAATTTGACCGAAATATCAAACGATTTTATATATATCAAACCGATGATGATACCAATCAGTAGGAGCAGCTTCCGTAGCACTTCATGCTGATATGAGTGGTCTGTCTGTCAGTTGAAGGGCTTGTCGTGTTGCTTGGAAAAGTCAGCTGGTTTTGGTGCACACTTGCTTTCTGCCTTCCCAGTAGCTTCCTTAATGCATGCTCTCCTTTCCTCTGCATCCATCCGCTTGGTTTCTCCCTTGTGCAAGGCCTGCTGTTGCTGCCTTAGGTGCACCGGGAGACGATGGGGTTGGTCGACAAGGTAGTTGATGCTGCAATAGGATGGATGGTGCAAAGCATCCTTGGGAGACTCTTCACTGGACAGATGCAGGAGTGGACTCGTGAAGTTGGGCTTGCCGAAGATGTGGAGAATCTCAAGCTTGAGATGAGGAACGTGAAGATGGTGCTTGCTGCCGCGGACGGAAGGAGTATTGACAACAAGCCACTGGCCGAGTCGCTGGATGATCTAAAAGAGGAGCTTTATGACGCGGAAGACGTGATGGACGAGCTTGACTACTACCGGCTCCAGCAGCAGATCGAAGAAGGTGCCTCACTCATCACCCTCTTGTTCTGAGTTTCTTGCTTTCTGTCTCTTTTATATTGGTGTAAATGTGTAATTGTGAGCGCTACTTTGCATATCATTTACTGTGCGACTAAGAGCAGCTGAATACCATAGGCACCAGTCACCACCCCTCAGTTTATCTCACATGGATTTAACTTTTGTTAAATCTATTTTTCTTTTGTTACTTATTAGCAGTTGTAAGATAATTTCTGCTTTTGCGCAAGTGGCTTTCTTATGCTTGTCCCAATAACAACTGGCAGTTTTCTTATGCAGGGAAAGGTTGTAGTGCTGCTGCTTGTACTAATCCTGAGGGAAGCTGTGCGTCTTCATCCACTTCATCTTATTTTCAACTAGTAAGCAGTGCTATGAATCGAGCTGTTAGTTGGGCTACGCGCGGCAGAAAAAGGAAAAGAGAGGAGGAGGAGCCAACTCAGAACAACATGCTGCCTCCTGAGATTAAACATGACATTTCTGAGAGGATCAATAAAATAGTGATTCGTTTACGCGACATTGGCAAATCTGTGCAGGGGGTTCTTCAGCTAGAGACCTCACGCCCCATTGCGACGTCAAACAAGAGTCAGAGTGTTGCGTGGAACACACGCCTGACAACTTCTGTCCCAGTTGAATCCAAGGTATACGGGAGGGATGCAGAGAGGGACAAGATAATAGAGATTTTAATAAATGGGAAATCTAGTGATCTACAGGTGTTGTCAGTAGTTGGCATTGGTGGTGTTGGGAAGACGACGCTCGCTAAATTCGTATACGGTGATCAAAGAGTTAAAGATCATTTTGAGTTGCGTATGTGGGTTTGTGTATCCACTAACTTCGATAAAGTGCGGCTAACAATTGAGATCTTAGAGCATGTATGTAACACGGGAATAAGCTGTTTCAATGTACTGCAGGAGACCCTATCGAAGTGTATTAGAAACAAAAGATTTCTGCTCGTATTAGATGATATGTGGGAAGACAAGGACAGGAGTGGATGGGATGAACTGTTAGCTCCATTGAAACGTAATCAAGCATCTGGCTGCATAATTTTAGTAACAACTCGAAGAAAATCTGTCGCCGAAATGATAGGAAAAAGGGGTGACATCAAACGCATCGAAGTGAATGGTCTGCATGAAAATGATTTTTGGCCGCTGTTCAAGGCATGTGCATTTGGTAATGAGAACTATGACGGTCATCCTAGTTTGCAATCCATCGGGCAACAGATTGCTAAATCACTAAAGGGCTCTCCACTAGCTGCACGAAGTGTTGGTGCACTTTTGTACAGAAATGTTAGCTATGAGCACTGGAAGACAGTTCAGAACAAATGGAAATCTCTGCAAGAAGAAGATGATATTTTACCTGCCCTGAAACTTAGTTATGACTATCTACCTGTCCACCTGCAGCGTTGTTTCTCCTACTGCTCTTTATTTCCTGAGGATCACCAGTTTAATGGAGAAGTTTTGGTCCGGGCTTGGATATCACAAAATTTTGTGCAATGTGAAGATACTAGCAAGGGATTGGAGGAAACAGCGAGGCAATATTTGAATAGTTTAGTGGACTTTGGATTTTTCCAAAGGGTTGACTCACGCTACGCTATGCATGACCTAATGCATGAATTAGCAGAGCAGGTTTCATCAAATGAATGTGTTACAATTAACGGATTGCAATCTAAGACAAGTAAACCATTCATTCGTCATTTGTCCATCATAACCACTGGTCATGACAGAGATGGAAATGCCAATTTTCCCAGTGAGAAATTTAAGAAAATACTGCAGATGATTAGGCCTCTGCAAAAGTTGAGGACCTTGATGTTCTTTGGCCGAAGCAGCGTACATTTATTGAGATCCTTCCTAACCTTGTGTGAGGAGGCAAAAACTTTACGATTCCTAAGAGCATATGTGACAAATGATGATGTTGGCTCTATACTCAGTATTTTAAAGCCATATCATCTTCGTTATGTCGAATTTGATTGTGTCTCCACCAGAAATATACGGGCAGATGAGGTCTACAACAACACTGATATTCCTCAAGCTTTGACAATATTTTATCACCTTCAAGTGTTGGATGTGGGCACTTCAGGCAATCTTGCTACACCTACCGGTATGAATAATCTTGTTAATTTGCGGTATCTTATTGCTCATGAGAAAGTGCACAGTGCAATAGCTTGTGTCAGCAACATGACTTCTCTTCAGGAACTAAAATTCAAGGTTCAAAATTCTAGCAATTTTCAGATAAGACAACTTCAATCCATGAATCAGCTTGTAACACTAGGAATTTCTCAACTTGAAAATGTGAAGACTAAAGAAGAAGCTTGTGGCGCAAGCTTGATAGACAAAGATCATCTAGAAAAGTTGTTGTTGTCATGGGATGATAGCACCATGAGCCCCGAACCTACTACCGAGAGGACAAGAGATGTGCTTGAGGGTCTTGAGCCACATCAGAACCTCAAACATCTACGAATAACTGGGTACAGTGGTGCTACCTCCCCAACCTGGCTTGCCAGTAATGTCTCGGTTACCTCACTGCAGACACTTCATCTAGAGAACTGCAGGGAATGGCGAATTCTTGGATCTCTTGAAATGCTTCCACTCCTTAGGAAGATGACATTGGTAAGGATGTGGAACTTGATGGAAGTTTCAATTCCTTATTTGGAAGAGTTAGTCTTATTTAAGATGCCAAAATTGGAAAAATGTTCTGGTATTAACGGACCGGAATTGACTTCCTATCTAAGGGTATTGATGGTCAAGGATTGCCCTCAACTGAATGAGTTCACGCTTTTCCAGAGTTATTCTTCTTTCCAAGCCGAGCAGAAGTCATGGTTTCCGTCTCTCAACAAACTCACCATCGGCCATTGTCCTCGTATAATGTAATTATTTCTTCTCATTAATTTTGCTTGTTCAATATTACATTCGCAAATTCTTAGGCACTTACCTTGATAAACGATGTTGCAGTAATTGGGAAATCCTTCCATTGGAAGAGATGCGGGCACTCAAGGAGTTGGAATTGATGGACGTGCATGTTGTCAAAAAATTGACGGTTCCTTCTCTGGAGAAGTTGGTCTTGATTAAAATGCAGAGCCTGGAAAGTTGCAGCGGGCTAACTGCTTCTCCACATTTGCAAGTTTCGCCTTCACAAGGAGAGCAAAAGGAATGGGTATCTAGTCTCCGTGAACTCACCATCCATGATTGCCCCAGTTTGATAATGTCGCATCCTCTTCCGCCTTCTGCTCCGATTTCTGAGTTATCCGTCCAGGGAGTTCCCACATTTCCAACAATGAACGTGAGTTGGGGGCATCTCACAATTAGATCTAATGAGTTGAGTGTGCTGGATGACAAGATCTTGGCATTTCATAATCTTAGGGGCATAAGATGGTTGGACATAAGAAATTCTCCGAATTTGATTTCTCTTTCAAGTGAAGGTTTCAGCCAGCTCACCGCTTTAGAGAGTCTGTGCCTGTCCAACTGCCCTAAATTGCTCGAGTCTGTCCAGGAAGACAGTACATCTGCAAACAGCCTTGTCCTTCCATCTCTCAGATATCTCTTCATTCGGTCATGCGGCATAACAGGGAGGTGGCTAACGCAAATGCTTTCGCATTTGATGTCTCTGGAGGGATTGACATTAAATGACTGCCCACAAATAAAATTGTTATCAATCAGTCAACCAACAAAAGCGGAAGAAGACGGCAGACTGGCTTCTGCAGCTACAGTAGTTGCGTCCTCAGACCAAGACGAACTAGTATTGAAAATGCCATCTAGTCTCCTCTGTTCTCTAAAGCGGTTATCTATGTATGACTTCCGAGATCCGGAGTTCTGTGGAGGCAAGGGAAGCTTTGGAGGATTCACATCACTCGAGAAGCTGCACATTAGAAGTGATTGTCCCAAGCTGTTGCTGGGTAAAACGAAAGATGATGGTACAGTGGATGAGACATTACTACCGCCATCACTTCAAGATCTTCGTATCGGTTGCCTCCTGGCCAATACGCACCCCTACTTTCCTAAAGGCCTCAAGAAATTGTGTCTACTCAACAGCCCATATTTGAAGCGTGTACAGCTGCATTCCTGCACGGCCTTGGAGGAGTTGCAAATCTATTCTTGTGAAAAGCTGGCTGTGTTGGAGGGCTTGCAGTTCCTCAGCTCCCTTCGAAGCTTGGAGATTAAGATGAATCCGGAGCTGTCTGCCGCATGGGATCTCAAACTGCAGGAGCAAGAGCGGGGCGGAAATCAGATTGGACTGCTTCCTGCGTCACTTGACAGACTGAAGATCCGGAATCTCACAGACGAGGTCCAGTCCCGTCTGCTGCCCTGCCTCCCTCGTATCACCAAACTAGAGATAAGCGAAAGTCCAATTTTGACGTCTCTACAGCTGGGAAACTGCACGGCACTGCAACAGTTGGAAATAAGAGATTGTGAGTCGCTTGCTTCGATCGAGGGCCTCCAGTCCATTAGAAACATTAGAATAATAATCCTTAGCTTACCTCCGTGTTTGGAACTTCTGTCGCAACAGCAAGGGGCCTCTGAGGTCTGGTCTCGACTGGAAACTCTTGAGATTGCTGACGCCTCTGTCATTTCCATGTCCTTCTGCAAACATCTCACGTCACTGCGATGCCTGCGATTCCGTTCTCGGGGAAGCAAGCATGGCGTGAGCATGGTGAGCCTAACAGAGGAACAAGAGAAAGCGCTCCAGCTTCTCACCTCCCTCCGAGTCCTCGAATTTATTGAATACCCAAATCTTCTGTCACTTCCTGCAAATCTACGAAGCCTTGCCTCCCTCGAGTGGTTACAAATCGGCAATTGTCCGAGCATTGCAAGGCTGCCAGAGATGGGCCTCCCACCTTCGCTCAAGCAGCTTTATTTGTCCGGTTGCAGCGAGGAGCTATGTATGCAAGGCAGAATGGCAGCGACGGAGAAGCTAAGTGTCGAGATTGTTAAACAGATTTAGGTATATCTATAGATAGAAGGATATCTTCTTGATAGGGAGCTGCGCCTCCCTGATTTGTTGCCGTATATCACGGCCTTCTGGTTGGAGCTGCGCCTCCGCATGCATGTAACTTGGCCTGTATGTTTTTTCCTTTGCTATATATGAAGAGGCCATGACCCAAGGAGGTCATTGCGCCATTCCTATTAACATGGTATCAGAGCCAAGGATTTTTTAGATATCCACCACAACTTCTTCTTCCTCCTCCTTCTCCTCCCCCATGATTTCATCTTCTCAAACCTCTTTTGCCCCGATCCCCATCCACCACGCGGTTACCATCCGCCTGACCAAAGCCAACTATCCGATACGGCGCTCACAGCTTCTTCCTTACCTACGGAGCGTCAAGTTGATGGGGTAACTCGATGGAACCATCTCTGCGCCCACCAGGATGATCGCCTCCTCCACGGCGGCCGGCGCCGAGCAAGTCTCTAATCCGGCGTATGAGCGCTGGTATGATCAAGATCAACAGCTACTCAGCGGGCTTCTCTCCTCCATGTCCGAGGAAATTCTTCGCGATGTGATCGATGCTACCTCATCCAAGGAGGCCTGGGACTCTCTCCAGAAGAAGTTCGCTTCCTCCACTCGAGCCCGCACAGTTCAGATCCGTGTGGAACTTGCCACGAGCAAGAAACGTGACTTGTCGGCTGCGGATTACTTCCGCAAGATCAAAGGATTGGCCACCGAGATGGCTGCCGCCGATGCCCCTCTACGTGATGACGAGGTGATCGCTTATCTTCTTGCCGGCCTTCCTGCTGAATATGATTCTTTTGTCACTTCGATGACTACCAAGAGTGAACCTCTTGTGCTCGACGATGTGTTCGCACATCTGATGGCGTTCGAGGCTCGCCAACAACAACATCAAACCGAACTTCAGCTCAACAACCATGGGTTCTCGGCAAACTACACTGGTAGGGGAGGCCGTGGTGATCGTGGCCGTGGTCGCAATGACCGCGGTCGTGGTCGTTCTCAGGGTGGGGCGGCACCTCCCCGGTCGCTCGACTCCCGTGGTGATCGTCGCCCTTCTACACGCCCTCAATGCCAGATATGTGGCAAGATGGGGCATACTGCCGTTCGGTGTTGGTACCGGATGGACGAGAGTTACCACGATGATCCGCCATCTGCAGCCATGGCGGCTACTTCCTCCTATAAGGTTGATCCAAACTGGTATAGTGACACAGGTGCCACTGATCACATAACCAGCGACCTCGATCGTCTTGCGGTCCGTGAGCGATATCATGGCGGTGAACAGGTTCAAGTCGGCAATGGTGCAGGTTTGCAGATTTTACATATTGGTCATTCTTCAATTAATACTGCTAGTCGTCCACTTGCATTACGTAATATTCTGCATGTCCCTGCCATTGCTAAGCATCTTCTTTCCGTCCATAAATTTTCACGTGATAATGATATGTTCTTTGAATACCATCCATGGCATTTTTCTGTAAAGGATCGCCAGACGAGGACAAGCCTTCTGGACGGGCGATGTGAGGCTGGTCTGTATCCCCTCAAGTCTTCTGATGTCGATACTCTCAAGCATGCCCTTGTGAGCTGGTCTACCAGTCGTGCCCAGTGGCATGCACGGCTGGGTCATCCTTCTACCCAAATTGTTCAGTCCATTCTGAGTCTTAATAAAATTTTATGTTCCAAAGAGCCGGTCTTGTCAGTTTGTAACGCTTGTCAGCTCGCGAAAAGCCATCAGTTGCCCTATGCATCTTCTATTCATCGCTCAGTGTCTCCTTTGAAACTTATTTTTTCGGATGTGTGGGGTCCTGCTCCTACATCTGTTGGAGGCTATAAATATTATATTAGCTTCATCGATGATTTTAGTAAATTTTCTTGGATTTATCTCATGCATGATCGTTCTGAAGCTCATCATATATTTTTTGCAGTTCCAAACACATGTTGAGCGTATGTTGGGCACTAAAATTAAATGCGTACAATCTGATTGGGGTGGTGAATATCAGAAAATTCACAACACCTTTTTTCGCTCTCTTGGTATAGCCCATCGTGTTTCCTGTCCTCATACCCATCAACAAAACGGGTCTGCCGAACGTAAAGCTTTTGGGTGAACTGGCTGGTGCATGCAACTCAATATGGTATTAGAGCCAAGAGGTCTCGAGTTCAAGACCCGATTGACGCGATTAAAAAAAATTGCAGTCCACTTCTATTCCACGTCCTAGGCCTGGGGGAGCCTACACGTGAGGGGGAGTGTTGAAGTATAAGTGAATTGTCCACCTTTCCTCATCAGCTTAAGCTTTTGGGTGAACTGGCTGGTGCATGCAACTCAATAGAGATTGCTGTGGAGCACATTATATACATCCCTCCATTCTTCTAGGTACGCTTTTGTCGTCAGAATTAGTGGATACACTCACCCTCCATTCTTCTTGCTTAAAAGTAATCGATCTTTCTGTAGATGTACTGCAACAGCACCGAACAAGGAGAAGTTGTACTTGTACATATTATGCCACTGCCTTGCTGCACTCATTTTCTTCAGCAAGTGTGAGAGATGTTTTGATCATACTCCCATTCTCGTGCATCCTCTCCTTTGGTTATCGGCCGACCCTAAACCTTGCCCCCCCGGCCTGTTTGCCTTATGCTTCTATTTTTGCAACAGGTCATGTTCAGTGGCTTACTTGTTGGTGGCATTTGCATTCTTAGGGAAGTACCAATTAAGTAATGAATAGGAACAAGCACGAAAATGAATCTGTCGCCCCCGGCTGTGCAGTCCACACCCACCCGCGTCTTCTCCGTCGCGGACTACGGCGTGGCCGGCGACGGTGTGCGCTACGACACGGCGGCCATCCAGACCGCTGTCGACTACCTAACGGCGATACGATCGGGAGTGGTGCTCGAGGTCACCCCTGGCGCGCGGCTGCTGGGTGGGATCAGGCAGGAGGACTACCCGCCTGAGTCGCGCCGGTGGTACGTTGTGCTGGCCGAGAACACCACCGGTGCGGGCGTCATCGGCGGCGAGATCAACAGACTTAAGGAAAAAAAATGACACTACTACTTTGTGTGCTAATAATGCGTAGTAGTTTCTACTTAGTAATTGATTAGGCTAGTAATGCAGCCTGTGCTCATGGGCAAACGTATGCTCGTTGGACCTACTATGTGTGCTCGCAAAAAGCTACGGACAAACAAGTAAACTCACTGAGAAGCAACTCGAGCAGCAAAGTATAACAAGGCAAGGTAAAGAAGACGACGAAAGCGCTGTCTTGCATGGGATAAAGGGCAGCACACGGAGCGGGATGCATCGGAGAAGCTTCCGCTCTCGGCTGGAAGGAGAGGACACGACGCTGTACAGTTCAAAAGCTAGGGACGATATATCGTTTCTTAGCATTTCTGTATTTTAAAATAGTAACGATTTAATAACGGAGGGTCGGAGAAGATTGCTTGTTGGGTGCAGCTTGCGAGGTCATCACTTTTTTTTAAACCTCTTTTGTTTTTTGTTTTTTTTAATGTGATCCATTTCAAACGGAATTGTAAATATTTGGAACGTACACGCTTTCTTACCACAGGAGGAGACCTTCCGTGTTCGTCTGCCGCAGCAGGTCTCCTCCCACGCAAGCCTGCTACGGCAGGAGAAAACAACAGGAAACTATTCACTTGTTTCAAAATTTATACAATTTGTATCGAAGGGAGACGTAGAGAAGCACCTCTCCTTTTGTTTTTCTGTTGGGCTTGCTTAATTCTTAGTTCCCTCACGTCACGTTAACATACTGACTCTTCTCAGTCTCATCGTACCATCGCCGGTTCTAAAGTCCTTCGCTACAATGTCATTGTGCGAGAGAAGAAGGATGTGGAGCATTTTTTTAACTTCCGTCACTTGTGAATGTCAACGTCGAGGAATGCACCGTTTCCATCAATTGTGAGGATGTTGCTAGGCTTAGGGAGGTGGAGGAAGCAGAAGCGGCTCTGAGGTTCGCAACCGACGTCCATCCCACACTCGAAATGATGAGATGCAACGAAGATAAAATGATGAGCAGTGCTTTAATACTTTCCCTCCCAATACAGGTTGCACAAATCTTAAAGCAAATGAAGGGGTAAGTAATCATCATCTACTATTCATACATGCTTTAATATTTGTGCAACTGTTAAAAGAAAAGCATGAAAGCACTTCTCTAAAATGATGTTATCTGACCAATACTAATTGGTCCCCCTTTATTTTCTTCTAATCCATGTACTACTATCACTACTACTACTCATGCTTGTTACCTGGTTCTAATTACTACTTTCTTTTCCCAATTTCAGCCGGGCAACTAGAGACTATCTAATGTAGCCGCAGAAGAAAAGGGAAAAAGACGAGCCAGTGCTAGCTAGCTCGCTCCTGAATCAATTCAATTCATCCAATCCAATTCAATCTGGCCCTCATGCAGGCATGCCACTTAATTTGTCAATCTTTAGCACCAATCGTCGCATTCGTTTATACTCCCTCCATTTTTTAAGGCCTATTTATTTTACAATTTTGTTGCAAATTATAATATGTGAATGCTATTTTGTATCTTTTGCTCTTCTATCTTTCTTCTTTTCTCTTTAACTTTTACGCATGATTGAACACGGAAACTAAAGCTGGACATTCAATTCTGTTTCTGCGTGATCTCAAAATAGGAAAAAGGACCTTTGTTCCTGGTTGTCTGGAATAACCCCACTATAGTATCAACTAGATAATTGACCACGGCGTGCCACGTCGCGGCCGTCGCTCCACACGTGAGAAAATAGAGAAAACGTGCGATTATCGCTTCACACGCGAGAAAATCAAGGAAACACGCAAAACGTCTGAAAGGATACAAATTTAATCGCGTTTTTTCGCATTTATTCGGCGGAAAAGGACCTGAACGGTTTTTTTTCTCCGAAAAAGGACCTAAACGGAACGCTAAAAAAACGAAAAAAAGGACCTAAACGTAGTATATATATTTTTTCCATAAAAAGGACTTAACCGTGTTTTTTCTTCGAAAAAGGACCTAAATATAATTTTAATTTTTCAAAGAAAAACC
This sequence comes from Otatea glauca, assembly GCA_036346275.1. Taxonomy (NCBI): domain Eukaryota; kingdom Viridiplantae; phylum Streptophyta; class Magnoliopsida; order Poales; family Poaceae; genus Otatea; species Otatea glauca. The sequence goes on along the minus strand of CM070718.1, from coordinate 6,611,988 downwards.
CAAGCACGAGGCTAAAAACGCAAAAAGGTCATAAGCGTAATATATTTTTCTTTTACAAAAGAAGGATCTAACCGTAACGCTCTTCCAAAAAAGACCTAAATGTAATTTTTTTTTACAAAAAAGGACCCAAATGCAAATTATTTTCCCGGCTCGGCTCAAGCCGCGAGCCGAGCCGGCTCACTCCCGGCTCAAATGAATGTCGTGCCCAGGATTCCACCAAGTTTAGTATATGTAGTACTAGTTAAGTGCTCGTGCGTTGCTACGAAAATTCTTAAACAACCTTATTAAGAAAAGTTTTTCAAAGCAACAGTCAAGTTGGTTGATGAGAAAGACATGTATGAAGCGAACTTGTTAGCTACTTAAGAGTGCTTCAAATTATCAGTTAATCATTCATGCTAGTATAATTTTAAAAAGCCTCAACATGATAGCACAACGGCGACTTTAAAGAATTTGATCTTTTTTCTTTTTTTTCTCCTCCCTTTTTGTCTCGAGTGCAGTCTTCTGCACCTTGTAAATTTAAACTTTGTTTTTTATCCTCATAATTTAATCACACTTTAGCTATCTTAAAAAATAGAGAGAAGGAGCCATGACCATGGCCTCCTTCCATATCGGTTCTTACGCCCCCCTTAAATCTTTTGTACTGCTTATTTCTCTCTTTCTCTTGTGTGTTTATGAGCCTTCCTCTCCTCTATCTTTTCCTGTGTCTCTTCGTATGTCCTCTACGATGGAGATGAAGGTGGCCTTTTATAGGTGGAGGAGAGGAAGCTAGGCGTGTGAGTGCTCAGCCTCTATTATACGGTGCCTTGTGATCTCCGGGATTGGCACGTGATTTGATTGTGCAATTCTTGTCTTTTAATCTCTGCATTTCCATCCGAGTGAGATACAATGAAATAGGATTTTCATGTTATGAGATATGGTGAGTATGTCATTCCATCCAAGCGGGATATGACGAGGAAACTCTTTCATTTATAAGAGATATAAATAAAATCCTTCCATTTTAAGGAGATGTGATCAGTACTATTTCCATAAAATAGAGGGAATCTGGATCGGGTGGGGGGGCTGACTGAGCGAACAGAAGGAAAGGCTGAGCGAACAGAAGAAAAGACTGAAGGAAAGGCTGAGCGAATAGAAGGAAAAGGGGGTGAGGGCGGGCTGAGCAAATAGAAGGAAAGAGAGGGTATGGAGAACGGACCGCTGCCACCAAGTTGTAATTAGAAGTAGTAGAGATTACAGTAACTCTAGGTTTTGGTAATTTTGGAGAATTCTAATTTTCAACATTTCCAATTTTCCATTTCTGTCGAATGAAAATTAGCAAATTGAATAAAAATTGATAACCTCATAACTTATTATTCTAATCTATTATCTTAATACGAAAGTTAAAAGAAGCCACTGCGTTTAGATCTGAAAGATTAGAAAATTTTATACGTTATATTATAGAATACCACGCTACACGTTCAATTACACGGACCAATCGGCTGGTTCGTATTAATTATACTTGATTTGTTGCTGCCCGTCACCTAGTATGTTGTGATTCAGATTTGCAAACGACGTGACACTAATATCTTTATCTATACCCTTTTATAATGCATCTAAGCATTCTTTTCTACGTTCACCTCAAATAATGCACCCCACTAGAGATGGCCTAACCTTAATGCACCCAGCGAAACGTCCCCAGAAACTTGCCTCCATCAAAATTAACCTCTCAGATCTTTTCTCAGCTTTACTCACCCACATCCGATGGCCATTGTTTAATGTGTCTAACTCATCCCTGTGGTCCACAACAGATCTTCCCCACCTCCAAAGATCATCTCAAGGAAAAGAAACAAATATTCTGGAATTAAGGAAAAGGAAACAAACGTTCCAGAAAAGGAAAAAACCATATATTACGTGCTGGGAAAAGAAATCCGGAAGACAGGACACTATACTAGTATACTTACTAGTTGGATGAACTTTGTTTCTAGGTACCATTTAAAAGCTAGAGAAATTTTATAGTGTATTATACTACTAGTATATGAGTTCTTTTACGGTACACTAAATTCAATATGAATCGTATATTTTTTTCAATCCAATAGATCAGATTAACTATAATTTAATTATACTTCCTAGCTCTTAAACTAAGCAGGCCATTTATATGTGTCCTTCCTTCCGCATGCCATTGCAGCTACACAAGCAGAGCAGGAGGTGATTTCGCCGGCATCCATGGACTCAATCGTGCAAGCCTACATGCGTCTCCCCTGTTGCCTCCAAGCAATTACAGTCAAGATCGGCGCTACACTTGCCATGCCGTTTAATAAATTTCCTTCCCCGTAGAGAGGAAGCTCATTCTCTCTACATATGATATCTTGGCGCCTCTTAATTAGTTATTTGCAGTTTTAGCTTCCGTGTCAATTCGAGAACCATCAATAAATTTCCAGGGTGCCTCCTGCATGTTGCCAGCTTAGCTTGATGCATGCCATGCTAAGCTTCCAGTTGCTCTGCTTCAACGCAATCTATAGCTCATGATCAACTCTTTGTTCTCTCTTTTGAAAGGAGCATCAGCTCATATATGATGAACTGCCGGCTGGTTTGGCTGCCTTAATTCTTCATTGCGCTGTAATTAATGGGAGTCAAATTTTCCCTGTCCTGCCCTGTCTGTTCTGTTAATGGAGACTAATCCTATGATAGTACTCCTGTTTTCTTAACCATCCAATCCGAAAAAAGAGTGGGTGTTGGGGGGTGGAACTCCGTCTATGCCGCAAGTAAGACGTAGATTAAGTCAGAACAAAGGAGGACGAGGGACCAATCCATATATTTAAAGGGGAGAACGTGCCGAGATAATCGTACCATTTTCTATGTATTTTTTTGGTGTTTACTCTTGATTGCCATTCTTCGGGTGTTGTTCTAATGGCCCTTTCTGAACTTACTAGTATATTCGTAGGTTCTCTCCGGAGCTTTTTAGTGTTCTTCTCTAGCTATTCATTCGTTTTCGATCGATGTCAGTTATGTTTGTACTTGTGTTAAACGGTTAATGTTAGCCAACACCAGGGCACATGTTTTTCCGGTTGTCCTAAATGCTGATGTGATTCTTGTATGAGAGAAAGCTGAACAACTGAAGGCAAATTTCCAGGTAAGGCTGGTTATAGGTTGTAACTAAGAGGATCTCGCGGCTGCGGAGGGAAAAGCATCTGGACGAACGTATGCACAATGGTGAGGAATAGTGTGTAGCCGCTGCGGCACACGGTGGCAGCACATTTTTAGGATGATAGTTTTATCCATGGGTTTGGATACTCGTGGGTACTTGATCCGATAAGAGCGGGTATGGATAGCACTTTAGGTCCATGGGTTTACAGGTTTGAGTACCCGATAAGTCCATAAGATAGGTGTGGGTGTCAATTTATATCCATGGATACCCAATGGGTATCCTATGACATGTGGGCCTAATTTTTAGAGATATATTAAAAAAACAAACTCACTGACTGCACGGCTGAGTCAGCTCCTCCCTAATTCCCCTCACCCCCATCGCCTCCCTCCCCTTGCCCCCATCGCCTGATTGCCTCGGCCTCCCTCCCCTCACCTCTGCCTCCCTCGACGACCGACACCCGCTCCTCCTCTCGCTTCGCCTCCCTTCGCCCCGACGCGCACAGTGCCCAAAAGAAGAGAGAGAAAGGAGAGGCGAGAAAGAGATAGAGAGAGGCGACCTCTACTCACCCGGAACGCACTGCCCCCGGCGTGTTCCCGCGAGGTCTAGTGTTCCGGCGGACCGAGCCATGGTGAACCCATGGCCGACCGGAAGCGGCGGCGTCACCAAGACAAGCGATCTGGAGGAAGCTCTGCGAGGTCCGCTTTGACGAGGAGTCCGTCAGGCGCCGTGGCGCTCATCACCTATATCACCCTACTCGAGTCTGATGTACCTCTCTCTCCCTCCCCTCGCTCCTGTGGTGCGGTTGATGCACGGGGTTTTGGTTTCTTGGTTCAATGATTTGCCATTCTTGGTATGTCGGAGTAGTTTTTGGTGGGTTTCTTTCAGGAATGAGAGAAGGAACAATAGGCGAAAAGAATTGGCCGGTCGTCATTGGAGAATAACCCCCCTGCCTCGCTGGTGTCGTCGCCTTCTCCACCATGGCCACCTCCCTCGGCCTCCGATGTCCGCGAGGGAGAGGGGAGCATGCGGCGGCGGTGGCGCCCCCCACCTCTCCGCCTTTGCCCTTCGGTTCTCGCGCACAGATCCGTGCTCATGGGTACCCATTGGGTTTGGGCATAGACACATATATGTGCCTATAAAATTTAGTGGGTTTGGATAGACATGACTTTATTCGGGTTTGAGTTTGAGTTTAAGGCAGTGGTACTCGGAGGTACCCACCAGATTACCATCCCTACACACTTTTACGACGAAATGGCAGAGTATGAGCATGAATGGAAGAACAGGATGTAGTACATGCTTCCTTCTATTCTGTTTCATTTTCCTGTTTTTTTTTTTTAAACCACAGAAGAACAGAAGGAGGAGCCGGTGCTAACCGCTAACTTCCTAGTTCCCTCTTCAATCAATTCATTCAAAAGAGATGTTACTATACTTTACTTTTTAAAAATTACACTATACTCCAATGCAATCCGGCCTGTATGCAGTGCAGTACCAACTCCCTCCACAGCCTTGTTCCGTTTCGATCCATTTGATGAATTTCTTTCGATCTCTCTTAACTTTTTATGCATGATTGAACACGGAAACTCTCTTTCTTGGTGACTAAAGAATGACCTCCGTTTCTGGATGTCTAAAATAGCCACTATAGTATCGGTTGCAGCAGTTGGAGTTTTGGATAGTTCTGAATTTTAACATTTCCGTTTTTTCATTCCTATAGAACGAAAATTAGCAATTTGAATAAAAATGGATAACTTCAAAATTTATTATTCTTGTGTATCATCTTAGAGAGAGTTAAAAGAAGTTACCATGTTCGATATCACTGGCTAGAAAATTTTATACTTGTGCTAATTGCACGGACCAGGGTTAACAATTTCGTTTTCGAACTGAATTTCGAGAATTGCTCGGCACCGGTTTTTCGCGAAAACCGGTCGAAATTCGGTAAAAACCGATCGGTTTGCGAAAGTCAAACAGATGGTCAAACCAATTCAAAAAAAACGAAAACCGATCGAAAAGCTCGAAAACCGGTCGGCAACAGAAGGAAAAATGGTGGAAATGAAAGGAAAAATTGAAAAAAATGCAAAAAAATTTGAAAACATTACACAAAATCCCAATTAATCTATAAAACACCTCAGAGAAATTTAAATAATTTTTGAAATCATTTGTTACTTCTAAAAAAATCCAAAACAGCAATTAAGGAAAAGGAACAAAGATATTGTCAGATTTTTATAAATATTTAAAGATTTTTTATATTCTAAAAATTTAATATAACCATAAATAGTTCCAAAGTATTATGCAATAAAATTTTAAAAAATATTAGACTTCATTTAGTACCTATATAAAATCAAAATAGAAGAGCATATACAATGATAATATCACTTTCGAATTTTTAAAAATACACATATCTGATCATCTTCTGAAAATTTTACATAATCATTTTAAATAAGTTATAACATCACAAAAAAGTTTAAGAAATATTAGACTTCATTTTGTGCCCTAGAAAATAAAAACTAAAGAGCATATATTGTGACAGATCACCGTCGAATTTTAAAAAATGTACGTATCGATAATAATCTAAAATTTTATACAATCATTAGGATGGCCTCAGGACCGCACAAAAAAAATTTCAAATTTTTTTGACACTTTTTGCGAAATTTCTTCAAATTTTTTAAATTTACTATTCATCTGAACGGTTTTCCGAACGGTTTTACTTGCCGAACCGGCTCGGCACGGCCGGTTTTCGCGAAAACCGCCGGTTTTCGTCGGCATTTTAAACCCTGACACGGACCAATCGGCTAGCTGATATGGATTATACGTGATTTGCATAAGCAAATCAAACCTCGAGATGATATTAAATCCTATAAGTTGCCGGATCTTTCGTGATGGAACACGAAGGATAAGTATAATGGCATTGAATCATTGTGAGAAAGATACAAACGCCGATCCGCAAGCCCAAAAACAAGGATTCTTCCAAGGAAACACAAACCCCACCCCACATAGGGAAGGGAACTCTGTAAACAATGAAGTACCTCGTCTGTTACGCCCGCATGTTTTGCTTCCTCCGTTAGTCACTTAGGACAACTATAATAACAAAATCAACTCTATCTTTTAAAATCATCTAAAGTAAATACTAATAGCTATCTCTAAAAGTTGGCTCTAGATGCTATGTATTAACTATCTCTACTCTCTTATACATAACTAATCTACCTATACTCCCGTGCAATGCTTACTAAATAAGAGTCAGTTCTCTTCTTTCTCCTCTTTTTTCTCACTCTTCCACATAGGACAAAATTGACTTAGACATACTAAAAGTAAACTAAGGTGGCTTTATTGTACATGCCCTTACAAGCAGAGATGGTAATCTTATTCAATTATTTGTGTATCCATAGATAAAAACTCTAATAGAGATGGATATGTTCCTCTTTTGTTACCCGCGGGTATGTTTATAGGGGGCTAAATTTTATCTGACAGGCAAATGGGTACGGGTATAAGGAAGCTTCACTCATACCTATTCCGCCTGATTACCCGTCACATTCTATTGATATATAAACTAAAATAGGCGTAAAAAAAACAAGATTCTTCCAAGGAAACACGAACCCCACCCCCACGTAGGGAAGGGAACTCTGTAAACAATGAAGTACCTCGTCTGTTCCGCCCGCATGTTTTGCTTCCTCCGTTCGTCACTTGCAAGTTACTCTCCTCTCTTCTCTCGGTCCTCGGTTCGCTACTTCGCTCGCCTCCCGCAGCACAGTGGGTGTCACGCCCAATGGGGATGGAGGGCAGCGTGGTGGACGCGGCGATAGGGTGGCTGGTGCACAGCATCCTCGGGACCCTCCTCACGAGCAAGCTGGAGGCCTGGACGCGCGAGGTCGGGCTCGCCGGCGACGTGCGGACGCTCGAGCGCGAGATGCGGACCGTCGATACGGTGCTCGCCGCGGCCCGGGGGAGGAAGCTCGCCGGGAACGAGCCGCTGGCACGGTCACTGGACGACCTGAGGCAACTGCTGTACGACGCCGAGGACGTCGTCGACGAACTGGACTACTACCGCCTCCAGAGAGAGATCGAACAAGGTGTCTCGGATTCCCAATCCCCAAAATATCTGCACAAAAAATTAACAATGTGATTGTTCAAGTAATCAGGCGTCTTTGCTCTCTGTTTGTACGGGCGCAAAAATCTAGTACTAATGTGTTTGTTTATGCGGGCGATGCTGCTGCTGCTGGTACTTGCCTTGAGGGAACCGGTGCGTCTGCATCCAATTCCAATTCCGCCTCGTCTTCAACTGCTCATCTCGTGCGGAGTGCTACAGGCGTACTCACAGCCTGGGCGTCAATGGCTATAGATTTTGTTACGAGTTATCCCACAAGAAAGAGGAAAAGAGGAGAGGATGAGCCGGCGCAAGAGCCGCTCGAGAGCAAGCGTGACATTTCTCGCAGGATAAACGAGATAGCAAGCCAGTTGCCCATCGTTGGTGATTCTGTGCTGAAAATTCTCCATCTTGAGAGCTCACGCTGCATTGCGACACCAAGGCAGAGCCAGGGTACTATGGCAGCGAATGCGCGCTTGACAACTTCTTTGCCAGTTGAACCCAAAGTGTATGGGAGGGATGAAGCGAGGGACGAGATAGTAGAGATGCTGATTGATGGAAAATCCAGTGACCTGAATGTCCTGCCGATAATTGGCAACGGAGGTGTTGGGAAGACGACTCTTGCCAGATTCGTCTATCGTGATAAAAGAATCAGAGATCATTTCAGTTTGCGAATCTGGGTTTGTGTATCGTCCAATTTTGATGAAGTGAGGCTAACTCGCGAGATTCTAGAGCACGTTTGCACGAATAGGCATGATTTTGATAAAATAAGAAGCCTTAATGTGCTTCAGGAGATCCTCGTTGACAACATCAGAAACAAAAGATTTCTTCTTGTTGTAGATGATGTGTGGGAAGACAAGGATAAGAACCGCTGGAGTAGACTATTAGCTCCATTGAAGTGTAGTCAAGTAATCGGATGCATGATTTTAGCAACAACTCGAAGTCCATCCGTTGCCAAAATGATTAGGACACTGAACACAGTCAAATTGAAAGGGTTGAACAATGACGTATTTTGGTTGTTCTTCAAGGCATGCGCATTTGGTGACGAGAACCATGAGGGCCATCCTAGTTTACAAGCCATTGGAGAACAGATTGCTAAAAAACTGAAGGGTTACCCACTAGCCGCCCAAAGTGTCGGTGCACTTTTGGGGCAAAATCTTACATATGAGCATTGGTGCAGAATTCAGGACCAATGGGCAGGTCTACAAAAAGGGGACAACGATATTTTACCTATTCTGAAACTTAGTTACGATCATCTGCCATTCTACTTGCAGCGCTGTTTCTCCTACTGCTCTTTGTTTCCAGAGGATCACAATTTTGATGGAGAAAAGTTGGTCCGTGCATGGATTTCACAAAGCTTTGTGTACTGCAAAGATGCAGGCAATACAGTGGAGGAAGCTGGGAGACAATATCTGGACAGATTAGTGGATTTGGGTTTCTTCCAGAAAGATGAATCGCACTATCTTATGCATGACTTAATGCATGAATTAGCAAAGATGGTCTCATCAAATGAGTGTGCTACTATAGATGGTTTGAAGTCCATCACAATACCACCAACTGTTATTCATTTATCAATCATAACTTATGCTTATGATGAAGTTGAACACCATCGTTTTCCTATAGATAAGTTTGAGAAAGAACTGCAGAAAATTAGATCATTGGGAAAATTGAGGACTTTGATGTTCTTTTGTGAAAGACCATATGCACAAAGAATCTTGATCTATTTCAAAAAATTATGGAAAATTGCAAAAGGTCTGCGTTATCTAAGAATACATTTGGCAGGTGTGGAAATTGATTCTATCTGGAATGCTATAAAGCCATTCTATCTCCGCTATGTCGAACTTTTTGTTGGCAGCTCCCATGTTGAATATTTCCGTAGGTATGCGGTAGAACAGGCATTTTTTTGGCAGCAGTGCTTATGCTCAAGCTTTGCCTAGATTTTATCACCTTCGATCACTGGATGCAGGCAGTTCCTTCAATCTTGTTGTACCTGGCGATATAAATAATCTTGTCAACTTACGGCATCTTATTGCTGGTGAGAAAATGCATTCGAAAATTGTTAATGTTGGGAAGATGACTTCCCTTCAGGAACTAAACAAATTCAGCGTTCAGCATGCTAGTGGTTTTGAGATAGGACAGCTTCGATCCATGAACGAGCTTGTAACACTGGGAATTTTTCAACTCGAAAATGTCTTGACTAAAGAAGAAGCCGGTGGAGCAAGACTGCAAGACAAGGGCCACCTTAAAGAGTTGCGCTTGTCATGGGATGGTAGTGCAATGAGTCCTAAACCCACTACAACAACAGGTGCAGAAGGGGTCCTAGAAGGTCTTCATCCAAATAGGAATGTGAAGGATATTCAAATCAATGGCTACAATGGTGCTATTTGCCCTATGTGGCTTGGGAACAACCTGTCCATTACCTCACTGCAATCCCTTCATTTGGAGAACTGTAGTGAAATGAGAAATATTCAACTCAAAAGAATTTATTCCCTTGGGAGGCTGAAATTGATCAAGATGCCCAGTTTAGTGGATGTTTCAATTCCTTCTTTGGAAGAGTTACTATTAAGTCAGTTGCCAAACTTGGAAAGATGTGTTGGTGCTTACAAGAAGGAACTGACTTCTCACATAAGGATACTGAGGATGGAGAGATGTGCCAAACTGAAGGACTCCACTCTTTTCCAGAGCTATGATTGTTTCAAAGTCGAGCAGAAAACATGGTTTCCATTTCTCAACAAGCTCAGCATCAAGCATTGTCCTCAGATAATGTTGTTATTTGCTCCCTTTTAATTATATTCCTATAATATTGTCCTACTTTCATTTTGAAAATAATAGTCACTTATTTAGTTCTTCAAATAAAAAGGCCAGCCTCCTCTCTCTCTCTAAAAATCATTGAGATCGTTTAAATTGCAGGCAATGGACAATCATTCCATTCGAAGAGATGCAGTCCCTTGAGGAGCTGGAGTTGATAGAGATGCCTGGTGTTAGACAATTGTCCGTTCCTTACCTGAAGAAGTTGGTCCTGATCCAGATGCCAAATCTAGAATGTTGCACTAGTCTAAATGAAGACCGACTCTCTTCCTGCCTAATAGAACTCAAAATTGAAAAATGTGGCAAGTTAGCCCGTTTTCCTGTCTTGCAAGTTCCTCTATATCAAGGTATGCAGAATGAATGGTTACCTAACACCTATGAACTCACCGTGCATGACTGTCCTCATTTGACCGTGTCGTGTCCTCTTCCACCTTCTACCGAATGGTCCAAGGTATCTGTATCTATCCGTGGAGTATCAGCACCTCCAGCAATGGAAATGCATAAGGATTGGCAATCCTTTACAATTATATCAGACGAGTTGAGTGTCTTGGATGAGAAGATAGTAGCATTCAACAACTTGACTGGAATAATTAACTTCTACATCATAAACTGTCCCAATCTAGTCTCTGTTTCATTTCAAGCATTCAGTACACTTCTCTCTTTAGAGAGAATAGAAATAAATGATTGCCCCAGATTGTTCTCACCAAGAATGATGCTGGATGAGGCCTACAATGATAACACAAAGTGCCTGCCTGTACCATTTGCCAGACACTTAGCAATCGTGTCATCCGGTATGATGGGAGAACAACTTTTGCTTCCATGTGTCCGGTCTCTTGATCTGACTATAAAAGATTGCTCGAAGACAGCTTCTGTGCCATTTATTTGCCCCATAGAAGAACAAAGCAGACCTATGTCTTTGTTGTATATATCCTCTAATAATACAACAGCAACGGCGCCAACAAGAGACGAACAGGTGTTCTTGAAAATCCCTCGCACTCTCTACACGTTTGTCAAGAAGTTACACATATCCAACTGCCCCGAATTGGTGTTTTTCAACAGCAAGGAAGGCTTTGCAGGATTTACCTCCCTTGAGGTTCTAACAATTACAGGATGTCCCAAACTACTGTTGTCAATGGTGCATGAAAATGAAGATGATGGACGCATTGATCAGAGTTGCCTCCTCCCATCATCACTCAACCAATTTGAGGTCAATCATCTCCCGGAAAAGATGCAGCCCTATTTTCCACGGAATCATAGCTCTCTCAGAAGATTGTCGGTGTGGGACAGCCCAAGGTTGAAATCTCTACATCTGTGTTCTTGTAAAAATTTGGAGGAGATGGAGATCGTGAACTGTAAGCACTTGTCTGCATTGGGGGGATTGCCATTCCTCAGCTCCCTTCGTATCTTGAAACTTGCAAGGAATCCCAAGCTGTCCACTGCATGGGAATTCAACTACCAGGATCAAGAAGGCTGGGATAATCGGTATGGATGTCTAAATCTTCACTCCAGACTGGAATGGCTTGAGACTGATGACTTCTCTGTCCTTACCATGTCCTTCTGCAAAAATCTCACCTCTCTCCGACACCTAACACTTTCCAGCTCGAGAAGCTATAAGAAAATGGTTAGCCTGTCAGAGGAGCAAGAGAGAGCACTCCAGCAACTCATCTCCCTCCAGGAGCTCCGGTTTCTGTGCTGTGACAATCTCCTCTCTCTGCCTGCAGAGCTGCATTGCCTTTCCTCCCTCAAGAAGTTGGAGATTGGCTACTGTCCGTCCATCTCAAGGCTGCCAGAAAAGGGACTCCCATTTTCGTCACTGGAAAAATTGGAGATCAGAGGGTGCAGTGATGAGCTAAACGAGCAATGCAGACTGGCAGCGACAGATAATCTAAAGATCCTAATTGATGGGGAAGTTGTGGATGACCTGATGGTTTGATATTGGTAACATCACATTTCTGCCTGTTGTACAATGGGCCATTCCTCAGCAGCTTTTGAGGTATAATTTAGATATTATAATCTTCACATTTAATTGATACCCTCAGCTTGCTCTTGCTAAAGTACACAATCTCTCTGCAGACTACAGGCATGCAAGCTATCATTGTCATCACCTGTGCAGCCACCATATTCAGTACATTCTGGGGGGTTGGTGTATGTTGCAAACTCATCCACACGAAGTAGGTCTCCTTTCATGTAAATTATATTGGTGTCATTCTCGACATTTTTCTAACCTTGTTACCCTGATGATAACATTAGTGCAGTTTAAGCATATGCTGATACTGAAGACTTTTCATGTCCAATTCTGCAGTTACTTCATGTCATGTTGATGCCAATCTCTCCTTGGGGGGCTACTGGTGCAGTTGAGGATCATCATTGCCAAATTATGGTTCAATATTCTTGTGACGGTAGCTGGTTGAATCTATGGAGCTTGATCCACCACTGCATCTCGTACTGTGACATCGATCCAACTGATCATTGACTGTGGAGGCTGTCATTGCTAATACTGGAGTGGCTCTGTTGTCATCAGTCCTTCAAGCCTAATCTGTGATCGCAGCGTGAATTTGCAGACCTTGGAGCCGAAGTTTTGGCTGAAAAGATTGATGTGCCACCTGCTATTGTATTGCTCGTTGATCGATTTTCTACTAATGATTTCAAGAAAATTACAGTGTTTACAATTTACTATGATTGGCTGCAGTCTTGACAGAATTGACTGATGGAATGGAAGTGCAACTTGTGCATGTTTTGTCACTCTAACTAACAGCCATTTAGGAGATGCTAATCGTCAAAATATTTCGTCCATAACAGTACCAGTAAATTTCCATAGCATATTGATTAAGCGTCGAACTTCAAAAGTTGAGATATTAAAGTGCATGCAGTTCTGGAAGACGCACTCACTCTCAGTAAGAAGTAAGAAGTAAGAACCATGTTCAGATTTCACTTTATAGTTTAAGCAATCCAGAAAAACGGGTAACTTTCACAAAAACCATGTACATGGCCATTTGGCATCGTTTGTAACACTTTACCCAGGTTTTCCCAGACCTCTCCACGTCATGCTCTCTTGCTCCTAATGGGCGGACACGTGAAGGCTGACCTGGCAGGCTCGGTTGGTCCACTGTTTGGTGGTTACCTTGCTCTCTGATTTATTTTCTTGTTAATCTTTGACTAAAATTGGTCATGTGCACATGCGTTGCAACGAAAACTTAATTTACGATAAAAAAATTATTTGCAAAGAACATTAATCCTATCTGAATGATACTGTTCACTCTGAATATGCAATGGTTGAATGTTTAAATCAATTCATCGAAGCATACAAATTTCAAACACATATTTACAAACTCGAGTTTAAAATTATCTTTAATTTCATAATCTGAAGGCCCTCACGTTACAAAATACTTTGCAAATTTTAGATGCACGTAAGTACGGCTTATGTACAAACACAATGAATAGTAGATAAGGTTATAAAAAATCTCATTTGAAATGCATGATTTTTTCATATGAAACAATGTAATTTCCAAACCGTACAATGAACATATCATCAAACATAACTCCAAACCGTATCATGAACATTAATTTTTTTCGACAGAAAAGCGTGTGGAATCTAAGATTAAAAAAACATTTATGTCTCAATGTCGTTTTGTGTTGATAGCTTAACTACTGGTTCACAACATCAGTGTTGTTCTCTACAGTATCACCCTGTGTAGACTTGACACCAAGAATTAACTCACCATTCTCCATGAATATAGCACCTAGATATGTGTTCACAAGGATACTAACAAACAATATAACCAGTGGAGATCTTCGATCCATAGGGACTTGATCTCCTCGCCTACGGGCGTGGGCCCGCCCACCACCTGCGCCCCATGCTACGGCGGAGGTGCGGACTGGTGCGGGGATGGAGGCGCGTACTACTGCAGCGGCGGGGGTGCGTATTGCGAAGGAAGCTGCTGCTGTGGCTAGCCCCACATCGCCAGCGGAGGAGCGTGCGGGGGACCGGTTGGTAGTACTGCGGCGGCGCCCGGTAATACTGCGTCGGGGGACCTGCTGCTGCTAAGGCGGTGCCCTAGGGACCTACAACGTTAGGGCGTGCTGCCCGTTCATCAGCAGCTGCGTTACGTCTTGTCCCCGGTGAGGCAGTTGCGACCACGAAACCCTAAAACCTAGGAGAGAGGAGATGAGAGAGGGTTTAGGGTTTCAACAACTTGATGCGTGGAGACTAGATAGAGAGGGGACGACGGAAAGAGTGGAACAAGTTAAATCCCTTTTTATCTTAGTCATGCATGTCAGATTCAACGGATTAGATACTCTAGATGAGAATAGACGACTGTCCCCAACTCTTAATTAGAAGTAGTAGAGATATTGATAATTAATTTAGTGATTAAATTTTAAATTGCTAAAATTTGGATAAGTTAGGTGAGGCAAGTTTATCATCAAAACAAACAGCCCCACGCGCGTAACTCTCAGTTGCCGCGCTTGTCCTCACTGCTCGTGCCGAGACCCAGAGGAGGAGGAGGCGGCGGCAACGCAACCTTTCTCGGAGGTCGGAGCTATGGCGCCCAAGACGAGGGCTAAAGCTGCCAAGGCAGAGGCTAGCGCCTGCGGCACGCCGAGAAAGAAGGTATGGCCTCCCATTTACAGGATTAGGGGAAAATGAGGGATTAGGGTTTGAAAACTATTTGCTAGATCTGTGGTTTGTGGCAGTTATTTAGTGAAATTAGGCTTCTTCAGGAACATAATTAGGTTGATTTCTACTCCAGATTCGGGGATTTGTGGTATTTTGTTGGAAATTTGCGGTTATATCGTCACAATTGGGGAATTTGATATGAGCTGTTGATTGAGGGAGAGCATACCCAACATTCTCCATCAGATCAGTCATGCTGCAGTAGCAAAGTACAAACTCCTACTCACCTAATGGCATCGATTTTATCTGCTTTCGCACCTACAGACGACATCAATTCCTTGAAGGCACCGTACAAGTTAGGCAACAACCATAATCACTATTCACTAACCCCGAAAATCATGCAAAGGCCGCCAAGATGCGCACAAAACTCGATCTTTATACATGCCAGGCCACAAGATGACAAGAACAGAACACACATCTACCCATGCCTAGGGTTTGACGCATCAGACCCAAATTCGACCCAGGGCTTCAAACAAGGGCTCGGGCCTTACCTTCGATTGCCGCTGGACCCCGTCATGTCTGCAATCACCGCCACTAAACACTTCGCGCACCGCCTCTCTTCCTCTCTCTTCGTCTCTCCCTATCTTGGCGCGGAACTGAGAACCACGCGCGCTACATCCAGCCCGAACCCCACTACAGGGGCCCTTCCTGACGTGTGGGGCCAACCAGGCCGGCCAGGTCAGCGCTTGCGTGTCCGCCCATTAGGAGTGAGAGAGCATGCCGTGGAGAGATGTGGAAATTTGGTCACTAAATTTGCTACCAATCTTTTGGTCAAAGATTAAAAGAAATAAACTAAAGAATTAAGGGAGAAAAGAATCTTATTAAAATTTAGTAGCAAATCAAATACTTACCAAATTTAGTAAACTCTATTAAAATTTAGTAAAATAAGTATTGATAACCATCGGAAGCAAACTAAACAACCCGTGATATTTTTACAAAGTTTTGTAAAACTTGGAGTTATCTTGCCAACGGTCCTAGGTGTAGCGTTTTATGAAATTTACTTTAAATAAAAAGAGTTTACATACATATAAGCAACATATTTAAGGTAAAACATTCGTAAAGCACACTCTACTTTAAACTGTTTTCCACGGGAGCCTCCTCACCCACAAAGGCCACAAGCTCGAGAGGCCTGGGTGCGTGAAGTCGGATTTGCCGCGGAGGCTGAGATGAGGACCGTCAAGATGGTGCTCGCCGCGGGCCCGAGGGAGGGAGCTCGTCGTGGACGAGCCGCCAGCCCGGTCCCTCGACAATCTGAGGTAGCTGCTGTACGACGCCGAGGACGTCGTCGACGAACTCGACTACCACCGTGCGTGCGCACCTCCGGACTCCCTCGGAGACTCCAACCAATTGAGTGGCCCCGAGGCAAGCGGCCGATCAAGCTCCCGTGGCCAAGATTGACGGCGTGGCAACGTTTTTACAAAATCCCCTACATGCGATTTTTTGTATGTTATTTTCACCTCCAATTTGGATCGCAAAGAAAAAGGGCAATCCAGCCGTGGGTTAGATCAATCTCGTGCGGTGATGGATTTTTACGAAAGGGATCCTTTAATTAGTCAGTTCTTTCCACTTCTGCTGCCTTAGTTGAAGATGCAGCGGAGAGAACCCCCGCGACCGGAGATGGAGCCTGGAGGCCGCCGCGAAAGTCGAGAAGGTTTATTCTGCTGCCGTGGGCGGTGGGTCCGGCCGTATTTACTCGGCGGCGGCCCGTGGCGGACTCACTGAAAGATTTGCTTTCGAGGTAGAGATTGTAATTAATCTTCAGAGTTGGTCGATACATTCAGCTTCCTATTGATAAAGTAAAAATCTCTCCGCGGGCATACGAGATCTTATTATCATCACCTAAGAAGCCACCACATTGAGCACATTCTGAGAGTCTCGTGTATGTTGCAAACTCATCCACACAACGTAGGTTTCCCCGCTTGTAAATTCGACCGGTTTCATTCTTCTTGACATTTTGGAACCTTGTTACCTTGATGATAAACCTCAGTGCAGTTTAAGCATATGCTGACGACACACAGACTTGTCATGTTCGTTTCTGCAGTTATTTGCTTATGCGATGTTGATGCCAATCTCTTCTTGGGCGCAGTTGACGCAGTTGAAGACCATCATTCGCCGAAATTATGGTTCAATATTCCTGTGACGGTAGCTGGTTGAATCTATTGAGCTTGATCCGCCACCGCATCTCATTTTGTGGCATCGGTCCAACTGATGGTTGACTGCCGAGGCTGTCATTGCTTCTACTGGTGTGGCTCTTTTGTCATCCATCTCTCGTCCCTAATTTCAGTAACTTGTGACCGCCGTGTGAATTTGCAGACCTTGGAGCCTTCCGTTCCGAAGTTTTTGGCTGAAAAGATTGAAGTGCCACCTGCTATTGTATAGCTGGTTGATCGATTTTGCACTAGTGACTTCAAGAAGTCTACAACGTATGCAATTCAATACGAGTGGCTGCAGTTGTGTAATTTCCAGGTTTAGCATGCATGGCACTGCTCGCGTCCGAGTTGGCAGAGGATGACCCACTCGGGCCCAAGCCTGTTTCAGTTTCGTTACTACTAAGGTAAGTCGTCAGCGATCTCGAGCGACCCCGTGCTAGGATCGCCGTGCTTTTTTCGTGATTTCTCCATCAGTGTACGCTCAATTGGATTGGAATATGGTGCTTGGATCAAGTAGATAAAGAAGTTCTGTTAAACTTCCACAGAGTTGCTGTGCAGTAAAAGGCAAGTAGGGCTGCAAGCTCACACGATCGGGAGTTACTGGTGGTGGGGTTGGCGTGAGTGATGGAGGAGCGAAGGACTTAATCCTCGCGGACTGCATTTACTTTTTGGGAATGACTATTTGAGGTTAATCTCAAACTAATAAATTTAAAGTCATCTCTTTAGAATGCTATGTGTATCTTTTTCATCCATCCCCCTTCTACTCACTCCCCCCTCCCCTCTAAAACAAAAATTTAAAATTAGAACATTTTGACTTTGAAAATTTTAAAAAGGAAGTTTCAACTCAAAATTTAAAATTCAAAAAATTTAAATAGAAAATTTTCAAATTAGGAAGTTTCAAATTGGAAATTTTCAACTCGGAAAATTTCAACTAAAAAAGATTCAACTTGGGAGGTTTCAACATGAAAAATTTTAAATAGAAAATATCAAATTAGAAAGTTTTAACTCGAAATGTTTCGACTCATAAAACTTTCGATTCGAAAAGTTTTGATTCAGAAAATTTTCGGTTTAAAAAGTTCCAAATTAAAATTCAAGTCAAAAAATTTCACTAAAAAAATTCAAATCGAAAAATTTCCAATTGAAAAAATTTAAATCAAAAAATTTCATATCAGAAAAGGTTCAACTAGAAAACTTCTAAATCAAAAGGTTAAAAGCTCCAAACTGCAGCTTCATGTCCTCGTGTAATGTATGACAATCGTCCCACTAAATCCGTGCAGCCACATGTCATTGGACCACAGGTAGAAGCCAGCGAAAACAGTGTTAGAATACGATGATCTCATCCGTATGAACGCGTCTCATCCCGTATGGACGCGAAGGTCCATACGTATCGATTTATTCACACCCATTCAAGTTGTATATATATGCATACACATTGATCAATAAAGTGTTTGAGTTCTTATCATTTTTACATCTTTCATTCTTAAACAAAACACGTTATCAGTACGTAGGCTCTTCCAATCACAGAAAAATCAAGAACAGCAAGCAAGAACAAGATAATCAAGGGTAAGATGCCTCGGTTTGGTACCTTACCCCCATCTTCATTCTTCTCCCTCGTCTCGTTCTCGCCGTGGAACATGCGATTCATTGCGTTCATTCTGGACGCATCCGCCGCGCTGACCTTGAAGCTGTCATCTGTCGCGCCCTTCACAGGGCTGAGCGTCGCGGTGGCCATCGTCGTCGTTGTCGTCAACATGGCCGGCGCGCCCCTCAGCCGGTTGGCGCTGAGGCTGCCGGCCCGAGCCGCACCGCCACCACGCCGCGCAGGTTTTGCCGGCGCATGGGTGGACTCACTTCGAAGTGGGCTCCTCCTCGGCCTCGGCCCGCTCCGCGACGCCGACGCTTCTTGCCGACCTCCGCCTGCCGCATCACCGCCGTTTCTCCCCATTTCTCTACAAACCGTCGCCCTTGAGGCACGGAGGGGAGGGGAAGGCGGCGGCCATGAAGGATGGCGGAAGGGGGTGGTGATGGCGGGAGGCGGTGGCGCTCGCATGGATCTGGCGACAGGAGGCGGCGGCCAAAGTGGGAGGTGGCGGCGGCCTGAATGGGGGCGGTTAGGGTTGCAAACCCTAACCGCCGCCCCTTATATCTGTTGGCCATGGGCCATTTTTTCCGCCGGATGATGATGACGGCTGCCTCCCCGCGCTGAGTCCGCCTGGGCCGTCGGGCTCATTGTGCGTGCGGGCTGATTTCGAGGTTGTTTCGGACCGCATGTACAGTAATCCCTTTTTTTCATATTTATGAATTTTACTTTTTAGTCCATAAATTCCAGCATATTTACATTTCAGTCCTTTTTCAAATAACATGATCTTTTTACATCCTTGTAATTTACTGTTTTTGTAAATATATCTATTTTATTATACTCCATGAAATTCAAGGGCTTCATTACATATATGTGTTTTTTAAATCACATATATTTATTGTTTTGCATTTGTTTGCATTACAATAATTGCATAAACATAATGAAATAAATTTTATCTCAATTATTATTATTTTTTTGGTTTGTGACATAGAGGTAATGGAGACTTAGGCATTGGCTGCGATATATTCATATTTCGAATATATCAGCCCTGAGACCATGCCTATAGCAATGATGAAATTCACCCATTATTTTGGTCTACATCATGTTTTCACAAAACTTGATGATTACCTCCACTATGTCCATCCAAATTGTATATTTTGGAATAATCCAATGGTCTACACCCTTTGTAGTGATTACCAAATTTTCTTTTATTTTATTAATTTTGGTTATACACTTGGTGGTAGAGTCTTAGGCATTGGCTGCTGTATGTTCTTTTTTTGAACATATCAGCCCAGAGACCATGCCTATAGCAGCAAGTTTCTTGCCTACTGCTCGGAGATCTACTCTATGTGAGACATAGAGACTATCTTCACTATGTATACCACTATTAATAAAATATAAAAGATTGGAGGTCTACACTATTTGTGATTACCTCTTTATTCCAAACCACATCCAATGTGTTATAAGATCAAATTTTGTCTCACTCATTACAACAAATACCATGGAGATTTTTTAATTTACCACAGGTAAATTAATTAAATCAATGGTTATCCTTTGTAGGAGTAATGGCTGTCAAGGAGTTTGATGAACTTGCCTTGGACGAACACAACTCAACAAAGATATAGCCTACATGGGCATCAGATATCAGGATTAGTTTTGCATCCAAAGGGTTTCTGCATACAATCGAGGAACCTGTTGAAGGGAATCCTCAGATCACAAATCAACAAAGATATAGCGCCTTATTATATTTAAGGTTCTATATCCATAAAGATCTCAAATATGAGTATCTTATGGAAGAAAACCCCCGTGCATTATGGCTCGCTCTTCAAGAGCGCTATGAACAACAAAAGGAATTAATTTTGCCTGAGGCAAGTCATGAATGGAATCATTTGCGACTTCAAGATTTTAAATCTATCGCTGATTTCAACCATGTTGTTCATAATATTTGCTCCAAGTTAAAGTTTTGTGGAAAAGAACCTCACCAAGGCATAAGATAGAAAAGACTCTATCTACTATGCTTCCGCAGATCGTGTATTGCAAAGACAATACCGTGCTCAAAACTACCAGGTTTATTCTCGATTGATTCATACATTGACTCAGGCTGAAAAACATGATGAATTTCTTTTGAAGAATCATCATAAGCGTCCTATTGGTGCTAAACCTTTACCTGAGGTCCACAATGTATAGCATCAATCTAAGAATAAAAAGAATTTCAAAGGATTTACCTCTGGTAATCTAAAGAAACCTGGTGGTAAGCGCAACCACAACTGGAAGCGAAAACATAATTGTCGGGGATCGGACAACCTGGCGCGCGTCCCCCTGACACGTGGTCGTTCCTCCGCACAGGGACTGTTCCTAAGCCAGTGCAGACGTCTCCGGTCTCACCGCCCGAGGCGCCGAAAGCATCGTTACCACGGATCCGACCAAAGGTCTCAAGAGGCCACCAGGGAACCCTCCGAGCTCTTCCCGACAGCGGGCGGGCTCCCGACCTCCAGCGGGGACGGGTCCCCGACCCGACCGAGCTGGGCTCCCGACTCCATGGCGGACGGGTCCCCGACCGACCGAGCTGGGCTCCCGACCATTCCAAGACAACCCCTGCCAAGGGCCGCGTGTCGAAGCCTCCACCAGCCAACAGTCACGTACCCCACGAACGGGGTCAATCGAAGTGACTATACAAGGGCAGGTGGCTCCTTCCCTAGAAGGTTTAATGACTGACCGAAGTCATGCTCCCAGTCCCATCAGCCGATCACATACAGTACGAAGACACGCTCTCTCCCGAGGCAACTCCCACGTCATGCGCAGCAACGTCAACACTCGTAAGGTTCACAGAGGGCAGGTACGCCGTTTCCCGGGGAAATACCTAACCGCCCTGACCAACTAAAGCTACCGACCCAGCATGGGCAAGACGGGCGATGATCAGTCAGCAGAACGAAGGACCGAAGCTCCTAGTGTAGGTCATCTCGTCCTCTCCCAATTCTCAATGTAACCTGCCCCTTCCTTTCGTATAAAAGGAGGCAGGAGCCCCCGTAGAAGAGACGATCGCAATCGAACCCATCTCACTAAGCCTTTATCACTCTCGCTTGTAAACTTTGTGCACCACTGCATCAAGAGAATACAACGCCACCACATGAATCGAGTAGGGTTCGCCCGAACCAAGATAAACCTTGCGTCTCTCGTTTGGTTGCACAGTTCCCCGCTTAGTCGCGCCGCCGAGGGTGCCACCGGATGAACGGCTCGGGCCTTGCCTCCGCACGATCCTTCCCTCTTTCTTTGCGGTCGACGGTCCCGATCGTCGACAACCGGCGCCACCGTGGGGCCGAAGTTTCTTTCGTCCAAAGTTCATCATCTTGGCCACTCAACACCTCCGGCTCCACTACCAAAGATGTCGCGAACGCGAGCGGGCTTGGGCTCTGCGCCCCGAGTGCCAAGGCTCCACATCCATGCTCGCCATCCTTGTCGCCCGCGAACGCCATGCCTTCGCGCCGACGGACGTGAGGCAACACTGGGCGACGACGGTGGCTCGAAACCCTCGGAGGCGATCGGCTCGCCTGTGTCGCCATCGACAAGCCATCGCCGCCATTCGGCGAGAGGGCGTGGTACGACCGCTCCGGTCCCGCCGGTTCGGCCCTCCCGTCCGCACGAACCGCCTAAGAGCGCTGGTCGCCGCCGGTCATGGCCGACCCGCTCGGGCCGGCTCGGCCCTCTTCCGACGGTCCCTGGCCGAAGAGCTCAACAAGGCGACCGACGGCGTCACACCCCGACGGCAAGCAAGCTCTCTGGGCTCCGAGTCTCGCCCCGTGACGGCCAGCGGCCCCCTGTCACGTGATCACCGGTCGCTTCACCTGCAGGATCCCCGCCGGCTCGCACTAACGCCATCTTCACGCCGCCCCGACAGAGGGGCGGCGGCTCGCTCGCCCGCCGCCGCGGCGTATTAACGATGTTTCGCCGACGGCGGTACTTCCGAAGTCCTCTCCGGACGTCCATCTCGGCGACGAAGACCAGAACCACTTGCGACGCCACCGCAACGGCGCCCCATCGACCATCACGGCCGACGCGGCGCGCCACGGCTCGAGTTCTCCTCGTTTCGGTGGTGACGACTCCGACGCTAGCAGCGGCGGCAGTGACCTTCCGGCACACGGCTGCCCGGAGTACTCGTGCGATCTCCGTCGGGTACGCTGGCCGGCCCGGTTTAGGTCGGCGATGATGGAGCGGTTCGACGGGACCAAGAATCCCGCGGAATTCCTCTCCATCTACTCCACCGCCATCTTGGCGGCCGGAGGGGACGAGGCCGTAATAGCCAACTACCTCCCCACCGTTCTGGACGGCGGCGCCCGCACCTGGCTCTTCAACCAGGCGTCCGGCACCTTCCGGTCGTGGCGCCAGCTGAGGAGCGCTCTCCACTCCAACTTCCGAGTTGCTACGAACGGCACTGGCGGGAGGGACTGGACCGTGTTATCCGAGGAAAGGGAACATCTGCGGGACTTCGTCGCGCGGTTCACTGCGCTGAACTCGATCCCCAATGTTTCTGACGAAACCATCATCAAGGCCTTCAAGTTTGGCGTCCGAGACAGACGCCTTACGGAGGATCTCGAGATTGCCACAAGACTCACCGTCGACAAACTATTCCGCATGACTGAGCGGTACGCGGACGCGGACGATCCGTCACCGGAAGCATGACTATGACCGGGGCAAGCTCGGCCTCGCCTTCAGAGAAACGAGGTCATCCGGCGCTAAGGAAGGAGACCCGGGCCCATGCGACAAAAGGCGGGGAAAAGACGCGGCGCCGAGGGCGGCGGCCCGCCTAGTCGCCACTTGGCCGACGATAAACATGAAGGCGGGACAGCGCCACCGCCGCCGCCCCGACCTCAAGCAGAACCATCCGCGATCGCAGCAGTAGCCGCGCGCCGACCCCAACCAGGCAAGGTCGGGGACCCTCCACGCGAACGCCCGAGCTTGGGGCAACGAGGAACAACCCGGCCGACGCTAACAAGTTTTGCCTGCTCCACAAGATCCACGGCCATGACCTGCAGGTGCGCAGGACATGGTCGCTCGTTGGACGCCTTTATAAAGGGATCGGGAAATGCCCTCGCTACAAAAAGGCGATGAGCGGCCAGGAGGAATCAACGCTGGCCAGGCCCAAGCGGGCCCTGACCTGGAATTCCAACAGGGCGACCGCCGTGTGGACATGATCTTTGGTGGTTCCTCTGCATACCGATCTCGGCGCGAGCTGAAGGACGCCGCGCGCGCCGTCTATCAAGCCACCGCCGGGAAGCCCGCCGACCAACCCTGCAGATGGGGCGTCGTCCCCATCACCTTTTCCCAGGACGACGCCCCCCCGGGGATGTCCCGTGATTTCAAAACTGCTTTGGTCGTCGCCCCGACCATAAGTAACGCCGTCGTTGGCCGGGTCATGGTCGACGGGGGCAGTTCCCTCAACTTACTCCTAGCCAGCGCCTTGGACCGGATGCAAATACCGGTCGAAAATCAAGAACATAGCGATCCCTTCTTGGCATCGCGTCGGGAGCTCGACCACCCCCAGGGCAAGTGGTCCTCCCGTCACCTTCGGCGACTCAGAACTTCAAGACCGAGCCGATCACCTTCGAGGTCGTGGACGGCGATCTCCCTAACGCCATCCTCGGGCGCCCTACCGTCAAGTTCATGGTCTGCAATCACTACGGGCATCGGTATGAAGCTCCCGGGGCCCGGGTGTCATAACGGTCCGCGGCGACCTTAAGGCAAAGACACGGTTGCGAAGAAAAGGCCACGACGCCTGGCCGGCATATCGCCCACCGCCCCGAGATCACCCCAAAGGACGCCCGTCGAAGGCGGCTATCCGATAAACGGCCCGACCAAGGCCGTGCGGCTTGAGGAGGGGGCACGGGCAAATGCGTCTCAGATTTCGCCACCGATCCCAAATAGGAAGACGAGCTCGTCACCTTCCTCCGAGATAACAAAACCATTTTCGCATGGGAACGGCGGACATGCCCGGTCCCACGGAGGTGATCGAGCACAAGCGCAAACAAAGCCCGGCTGCAGACCCTTGCGCCAGAAGCTCCGGCGCTTCTCTTCTGAGAAGGCGGCAATAATCAGGGAGCACCTCGACAAGCTCCTTAAGGCCGGCTTCATTCGCGAGGTCAACTACTCCGAATGGCTGGCCAACCCTGTGATCGTACAGAAGAAGGGCGGGAAGTGGCGAATGTGTGTCGACCACACGGGCTTGAACGCTGCATGCCCCAAAGATAACTTCCCGCTCCCCCGCATAGACCAGATTGTGGACTCCACCGCCAACGCCGAGATGTTGAGTTTTCGACGCTTACTCCGGTACCACCAGATCAAGCTCGCGCGGAAGACGAAGACAAGACCGCCTTCATCACGCCGCTTGGAACATTCTCGCTACACGACCATGTCATTCGGCCTCCGCAATGCGGTGCCACGCTCAGCGGTTAATGGCCAAAGCCTTCGACCGCAGATCGGCGGAACCTCGAGGTGTACGTCGACGACATCATCGCCAAGAGCCCTCTAAGGCTAACCACGCCAACGACCGCCGAGACCTTCGCCAACCCGAACAGGTTCGCATCAAGCTCAACCCAAAAATGCGTCTTCTGCACGACCTCGGAAAAGTACTCGGCTACATGATCGGGGTCGGCGTGGACCCAAACCGAGAAGATCGAGGCGATCGGCGCGATGACCGCCAAACCTCGGTAAAACAAGTGCGAGCCTCACCGGTCGATCGTCGCCTCACCGCTTCATTTCCGGCTCGGCGGCGCGGTGCCTTTCTTTAAGATCTGCTCGCATCATAAGGGTTTCGAGTGGACCCCGGCCCAACGGTCTTCGACGATCTCAAGACGTACTCTCGCGTCCTCCCTGCGACAACTCCACAACAGGAGAGGTGTCGCTACTTTACCTCGCCGCGACCCGTGCCGTCGGCCAGCGGTCCCGTAGCCAAACGGGTAGGGCGGCAAAGACCGATCTACTACGTTAGCGAAGTGCTCCACGGCCGAAGGAGCGCTATCCCTGTGTCCGTAAACTCCTCTTCGCACTCTTCATGGCCTCATGAAGCTCCGACACTACTTCCAAGCACATGCGGTGGTCATCCCGGCGGCTCCCGCCGGAAAATCCTCGAAACCCCGGCCGAGGTCGCGTCGCCAACAGGCCATGGAGGCGCCGAGTTCGACCTCCGCTTCACGGCCCGCACCGCCATCAAGTCACAGGCGCTGGCAGACTTCGTCGCCGAGCAGACGGCGGAGCCTACCCCCGAGCCCGAGGTCGAAGCCGAGGACCCGTGGACCATGTTCTTCGACGGATCAAGATCCTTTGAGCGCTCAGGGGCTGGCGTTCTCCTCATCACCCCTCAAGGTGACCACTTACGATATGTGGTCCGCTTCGGCTTCCCCGCTACCAATAACGCGGCGGAATACGAGGCCCTCTTGGCCGGCCTTCGAGCCTGCAAGTCCCTGGGCATCCGCCGCCTAATCGTGAAGGGAGACTCCCAGCTCGTCGTCAATCAGTATAACAAAGTCTACCAGTGTTCGGAGCCTCTGATGGCCAAATACCTCGCCGAGGTACGCAAGATGGAGAGATGGTTCCGGAACCTGAGGATCCAGCACGTACCAAGGAAAGACAATTCCACCGCCGATCTCCTGTCCAGGCTTGGATCATCCGGCGACGAGCTCCCGCCGGACGTCATCCTTGAAACCTTGGCCACACCGTCCCTCGCCGACCAGGAAGACCCGGTGGCCTTCCTCGAAAACGTTCCAACGTGGATGGATCCATTCATCAAGTTCCTCGACTGGGGAGCTCCCGCCACTCTCGCCGAAAGGAGCAGCTCGGCGACGCGCGGCTCGACAGCTCATCGGCGGGCGGCTCCACCGTCGGGGCTTTGGGCGTTCTCTCAAAATGCATCACCTGAAGAAGGTAAATACCGCCAACGACATACACTCCGGCACGTGCGGCGCTCACTCCTCTTCGGGACTATGGTCGGAAGGCCTTCAGATGGGTTTTTATCGCCAACGGCGCCGAAGATGCCTGTGGCATCGCTCGTTCTTGCCGATCCGTCGGGCCACGCCCGAAAGGTGAGGCAACCGGCCACGCCTGCAGACCATTCCTCGCTCGCCATTCTCGACGTGGGGCCTCGACATTCTCGGCCCTTCTCGAGGCCTGGTCGGGGAAGAAGTTCCTATTCATGGCGATCGACACCTTTTCAAAATGGATCGAAGCAGAACCGGTCTCCGCTATCACCGCCAAGGCCGCGGTAAAGTTCTTCCGTTCCTTCGTGGTCACGAGGTACGGAGTCCCTTGCAGGATCATCACCGACAACGAAACGCAGTTCACCAGCGAGCTGTTCCAAGAGTTCAGCGCGGATATGGGGACCAAGGTCCGCTATGCCTCTAAGCCACCCCGAGCAACGGGCGCCGAGCGTGCCAATGGGCAGCTCATCCAAGGGATCAAGCGAGTCTTCGACGAGCTCGATCGCCATGGCCGGGCATGGGCGGATGAGCTCCCGATCCTTTGGTCCGTCGCGCCACGATCGATCACCGCAACGGGCAAGCCCTTTCCAGCTCGTCTTCGGGGCCGAGGCTGTCCTGCCGCCCGAGGTCGCGCTCCATTCCACTAGGACGAGCTCGATCAACCATGTCGACCTCGGCGAGGCGGTCCTCGACCTTGCCTTGGCGGAAGAAGTGAGGTGTCACAAGGCAAGCCTGCGCTCGCGCGCACCGCAAGATCTCCGCAGACATGTTGCCCAA
This sequence comes from Otatea glauca, assembly GCA_036346275.1. Taxonomy (NCBI): domain Eukaryota; kingdom Viridiplantae; phylum Streptophyta; class Magnoliopsida; order Poales; family Poaceae; genus Otatea; species Otatea glauca. Next base: position 6,584,839 of record CM070718.1, on the reverse strand, counting down.
GCCGTCCGACCCAGAGGCTTCCGCGTCGGGGACCTGGTCCTACGACGGATCCAATACCGTTCCCACACCAACAAGCTGTCCCCGCTATGGGAGGGCCCCTTCAGAGTCGTCTCAACAAGCCGTGCGGGGGCTTATCGCCTGGCGGTCCCCAATGGCAGGGAGCTCACGAGCTCGTGGAACGTAGGCCAGCTCCGGAAGTTCTACGTCTAGCGCTCCTCTTTCACCCTTCATTGTGTTAAGGTGCCTCCTTCTTTGTTGTTGTGTTCATTCCTGTATTCTGAATTCTGGCGCCTCGGGGCTTGCCCGAGGCCCTCGTGCTGCCATCCCCTGGTCCGGCCCAGGTTCATGGCCATAATAAAATTTCCTTCCGATTTCCGTGCTAATCTCTTTTGATTTGTAGAAGGGTTGGTGTTCCGTCACGACCCTAAGTTGCAGATCCCTTCGGTCGAAGGTCGCGCCATCTTAAAGGCCCTGACGCGCGCCTCGCCCATCCCTTTAACCGAGTAAATTCTTCTTAGGGCGCCTCGGGCGTCTCGACCCCGCGGCGTGGCTATAAGGGCAACCATAAGGCCACGCGGCGGGCTCGGCCTCGGGGCGTCCATGCGTGTTCTTTCTTGCGGCACGGAGGTCACGCTTCTAGGTTCGCCTCGAGGATGAACAACCCGGCCAGGCATTCCTGGATCGGGGCCGCGTAAGGCGATCGTTATCGGGTAAGCCGCCATCCCGTCGCCAACCATTGAACGCTCTCGAGGGCGCCCAGCCCGATGACTTTTCCGGGCTCGGAGGTTGCGCTTGGGATTCACCACCGGGATGACTGTCGTTCTAAGCCGACCTTTCCCGGCCGGATGGCGTGTTCGAATCTTTAAACCGCCTCCGAGGGGTCTTGCCGAGCTTGATGCGTCCCGAGCTCGCCGAGTCGCACCAAGGCCAAAACTGGTCCACCGAGCCATCCCAGCCGACCATCCGAAGTTGTGCCCAAACTCTGTATCGCCAAAGCGAGGCCTCGGTGTGGACCACGTTCTCCGAGTTCGTCTCAGGGATGCCAGTGTCCCGAGCCCGACGCGTTCCCGGGCTCGGAGGCCGCAGTAAAACGATCCTTATCGGAGTAAGTCGACTATTCCCCTGTGTTACCGACCGGTGGACGTCCTCAAAGAAGCGCCCCGGGCCCGATGACATTCCCGGACCCGGAAGCCGCGACCCCTAAGATTACCACCAGGGATGATCTCGGTCGCAATAAGTCGCTTTGCCGCAACAAGCCGACTAATTCCCCGCAGCCAAATTATCGAGACATGTCAACCTGAGTCGTGCCCGGGCCCGAGTGATTTCGGGCGAGGCCTCGGTTGAATCAACATCAGGCATCAGACAGCTCCGTCAGCCTAAAATTGGGTGATTCGGGCAAAAGGCGGTAGGCCTCGTTGCGAAGGTCCGCAGGAACGTGCTCGCCACCCTCCGCGTATCCAGTACTGTTCGACCCTTCCAAGAAATGGCCCACACAAAGTACACAGTGGCGGCACAGACCGGCAAATAAGCTAAGTTCTCCGAAAAAAACACACAACTCTATAAACTTAGCATAAAGTTGTTTTATCTTTACAAGGGGGAATCTTTCGCCCCCAGACCCATCTGCTAACTCTAAAGTTTACAGAGACATGTCTCGGGCGAGTTTTTCCCGTTCAAGGTCGGAAACCCTCCGCCGCAGTGCGAGGACCTCGGAATTGGCCTTGTCAATCCGATCGCGGTCGCCTTGGAGCTGGGCCAAGGCGTCTTTTCCAGCCCGAGCCACCTGCGCCAGCTTGTCTCCAAGACTAGCATTCCTGGCCTCGGCCTCAGCCACCTTGGTTTCTGCTCCGGTGGCCCTCGTCTCCAACCCCGCGACCGTCTTCTCGAGCTCGGCCATGGCCTCGAGCTCGGAGGAGGCCCCCTCGCCGGCGACTACGCCTCGAAGCGAAGGCCGAGATCTCGAGCTTGAGGCGCTGATCTCCGCTGACGCCGCGGCCTCTCAAAGACGATCGCGCCTCGACGGACCCGCAAGGGTCTCTCCGCCTCCTCCGCCCCTTGATAGCCCGGAGCGCTATGGTGAATATCTCTTGGGCCACACGCCCCGCTCGGCCTCGACACCCGCCACCGAGGGCCTGGGCCTCCTCAGCGCGAGATTTCCTCTTGACCTGGCACACGGCGGCTTTAGCTCAGCGATGTCCCTCCGATTGGCCTCGAGGGCACCACATAAGGGCCGGAAGGCAAGCACGTGTTCGCGCGCGATGTTATACCCCCGGGAAACCAGTCGCAGACCCTGCGAAGGCAAAGAGAAAACCCGCCACGACCACTAAGAAAAGGGAGGCAAGAAGGAGCTGACGCCACGACCGATCTTACCTCCACTAGCCGGTCTTCCAGCAAAGACAAGGCGACGACACCATCAGAATCTCGGCAAGACGCCGCAGATTGCGCCCCGGCGGCCTCCTCCGCCGCTATGGCAACTACAGCGCACCCGGCGACCAGGGGATCCGCCCGGCCACGGCAATGGCAGCCGGACCTTCTGGGCCGTCAAGTGGCTCGACGACCTGGCCGCCCTCGATTGTGGGAAAGGTCCTCAGCTCGCCAGAGGTGGACGGCCCCACCCAGGGCACGGCGACAACGCCGCCCTCGATCACGGGCTCAACAACCGAAAGCGCCCCGGACGGAGGCATCGGGGTCGGGCGGTGGACCGGAGCCACGACCGCCCCGGCATATGAGCTGCACGCGGCAAATTATTAAAAGATGCTCGATCGGCCCCACCACCATGAAGTTAAGAAACGGGGGGAACTTACCGCGCCGAACGGACGCGCGGCAACCTCGCCTTCTTTACGGCCCCGTGGGCGATTCGCTCTCCGCTTCCCGAGGACTCACCGGGACGCCACCGGGGTGCGACGACGACGCCACCGACCGCGGCCCCTTCGGCCACGGTTCTCGGCAAGAAGACCCCGATCACGACGCCCTTGGTCGAGGCGCTATCAACCAACCCTCCTCGGCCGCCGTCCTCCCTGAGGACGCAGCAAAGATCCGCCGCGCCCCGGTCACGCCACGAGGCAAGAATCATCCTCATAATCCTCCTCCGGCCTCGCCTCGACCACAGAAAGGTCGGTACACTTCTGACGCTCGAACGCCGCGATGGGGTGGGATGACAAAAGTGTACGGAGGTCAGACTGGCGTGACCGCTCCTAGCGTGGCGGAGGGCTTCCCCTCGAGCTCGTTGTCGAAACACATTGCTTCTTGTGTACCGGGGCTCGCGGCCGGCCGCCTCTTGTTCTTGGCAAAGCGAGGTTAGTGGGTGAACCAAAAAGAAGAAAAAGAAAGAAATGGCCCGCGGCGTCAAGCTCGGTTCGGCACCCCGAGCTCGGGGTCTAAACTCACCACGACACGGTCGTCCCACTCGACGTGGGGCTTCTCGGCGATTTGCTTTGGGGCGTTGAAGGCCAGCTTCTTGCCCCCCCTCTTGCCTTTGGTCAGGCCAGGAAACGGTAGCGAATGCTTGGCCGTACCCCAGAGCTCTTTGGTTGTCTACACGAGCTCGCCACAATAAGCATCCGAGTCCAAGCGCCCGAAGTAAGGACCAAGGTGAAAGTCTTTTACCTCGCTGCTGCGCCCCAAGATGTTCTTGGGGACGTTGCCGCCGAGGTCGAAGGAGTTGGCGGCCTTCCCGAAGATCTCCTGCATCCTCGAAGCGACCCACGCCGACCTCGGTGCTGCGAGATCATGAATAAAACGTCAGGAGATAAGAAAGCCCCGACCAAGGTCCGAAAGGATCCGAGATCGGACGACACTTACCCTCGTGACTTTCCCGGGTGGCGTCGTACCTCCCGGTGATTTCAAAGAAAGGGTGCAACCTCCTCCGTAGAGGGAGCACCCGATTCCGCAGGTAGTCGTAAACGACCGTCTGCCCCTTCAGGCCCCGCGTGGCGCATGTGTGGATGAAGGCGGCCGCTTCTTGGTCGTCCAACGAGTCCTCAGGCTCAGGGGTCTCCCGCTTCCCTTCGACCGCGACGCCATTATAAGCAAGCCCGCCTCCCTCGCCCTTCTTTAAATAAAACCACTTCTCCGCCCACGGCCCGAGCGAGTCCCGGGTCGGGATTTGGAGAAAGGTGCAAGGGAGTCCTGCCCGCAGCCGGAAATAGAGGCACCCGACGACGGGGTCTTTCGCGGTGCGGGACAAGGAGTAAAAACGGAAGAAAAGCGAGGGGGTAGGGAGCCTGCCCAAGAACCCCTCGCAAAGATGTGCGAAAACAGAAAGGAGAAGGAGGGAGTTCGGCACCAAGTTCACGAGCTCGATCTCGCACTGCGCAAGGACCGCAGCCAAGAAGTCACTTTCCGGGGTCCGCAGCCCAAAGAGCATGTACTGCTCCGTGCTCACGATCTCATCGTCCCGAGGTCGCGGCACTTTCTCCCCGGAAGGAAGCCGCCAGGAGAACGGGTCCAGAAGCCCCAAAGACTCCATCTCCCTCATCCGTTCTGCGGTGAGCGTGCTCCTCCCAAACTTCGCCATAGAATCAAGGTCAAGAAGGAGGGAGAGAGCGGGGTCTCAAACAAGGGCTAGAAGGCGTTGACGCAGAGGGACGAGGAGGAAGAAGGCAAGAGCACGAGAAACGGGAAGTGAAATCCTAAAGGATGAGACCCCCCTGATTTTAAAAGACGCCTCATCTACTGACATCACCATCACCTCAAAAGGCGCTCAGAGCAGAGCCGGCGGCCAAACGTCGAGGGCCTTTCAAAACCCCCGTACGGGCGCGTCCCTCCACGCATCCTACAGACCCCATTTCTTCAACTTCTCCATCCGCGAGGCCCCTGGGCTTCCTGGGCCCGTCCGGGAAAATAAAAAGGCGAAGTCCAAGTATGTGTCCCGATGGGGGAATCCCTCTTCAAACAAGACTTCAGACTCAAGAGCGCCTAGAGCCTCAGACCGCTTCTTGAGCCTCGGGGGCTGGTTGTCGGGGATCGGACAGCCTGACGCGTGTCCCCCTGACACGTGGGCGCTCCTCCGCACAGGGGGATCTGTTCCTAAGCCCGTGCAGACGTCTCGGCCTACCGCCCGAGGCGCCGAGCGATCGTTACGGTACGGATCCGACCAAAGGTCTCAAGAGGCCACCGGGGACCCCTCCGAGCTCTCCCGACCAGCGGGCGGGCTCGATCTCCGCAATGGGACGGGTCCCCGACCCGACCGAAGTGGGCTCCGACCTCGCGCAGGGACGGGTCCCCGACCGACCATTCCAAGACAACCCCGCCAAGGGCGCGTGTCGAAGCCTCCACCAGCCAACAGCCACGTACCCCACGAACAAGGTCAATCGAAGTGACTATACAAGGGCCGGTGGCTCCTTCCCTAGAAGGTTTAATGACTGACCAAGTCATGCTCCCAGCCCCATCAGCCGGTCACATACAGTACGAAGACACGCTCTCTCCCGAGGCAACTCCCACGTCATGCGCAGCAACGTCAACACTCGTAAGGTTCGCAGAGGCGTACGCGCTTTCGGGAAATACCTAACCGCCCTGACCAACTAAAGCTACCGACCCAGCATGGGCAAGACAGGCGATGATCAGTCAGCAGAACGAAGGACCGAAGCTCCTAGTGTAGGTCATCTCGTCCTCTCCCAATTCTCGATGTAACCTGCCCCTTCCTTTCGTATAAAAGGAGGCAGGAGCCCCCGTAGAAGAGGTGATCGCAATCGAACCCATCTCACTAAGCCTTTAGCACTCTCGCTTGTAAACTTTGTGCACCAATTGCATCAAGAGAATACAACGCCACCACACGAATCGGAGTAGGGTTCACCAACCAAGATAAACCTTGCGTCTCTGCTTGGTTGCACAGTTCCTCGCTTAGTGCGCCCGACGAGGGTGCCACCCGGACGAACGAAGCTCTGGGCCTTGCCCTCCGTACGATCCTTCCCCCTCTTTCTTTGCGGTCGACGGTCCCGATCGTCGACAATATTGCAAGAGGAAAAGGTAATGTGAAGCCATCAAATGACAACAAGCGTTGTCACAAGTGTGGTGGTGCTTCACATTTTGCCAATAAGTGCCGTACCCCCAAGCACTTGGTTGATCTGTACCAGAAATACCTTAAGGAAACAAAACAAGCACCAGTAAAGAACTATGAAGCACATTTCAATCTTTCTGAGGCTGCTCCAGAGGTTGGTTGCTCACAAGCAGATCCGATGGATATTAATCACAATATCCCCTCTCTTCCTCAACAAAAGAATCTCCCATCCACGGATGACATGATCATAGAATATGTTTCTAATGACATGTTTGGAGATCTAAGTTGAAGCTCCCCTGATGGTGATGGTTTTTATTTTGTATTGTTGTAATTTTATGCAAGCCCTATAAACTTATTTGAGTTGTATTAACTTCCTTGTAATTCGGAGTTATACAAACTCTTCTATATTGTAATATCTTATTTTTATGTTTATATAGAAAATAATGAATGTACTTCTATTTGTTGAATAAAGAATTTTATTTTTTCTTTCACTATAGTGTCTCATGAAGTCAATCTCCTGGAGGAGGAATTATGCCTTGTGGACAATTGTACCACAAACTCTATACTTAGAGAAATCAAATATTTCCAAACTCTTAAGAAAAGAGAAGGAAATATTTTGACCATCGCCGGACGCGATGCATTGATAGTTGATTCTGGTCAAGCCACTATCTCTCTTCCAATGGGTACGAAGATTATAATCGAGGATGCTTTATTTTATCCTGATTCAACTCGCACCCTACTAAGTTATAGAGATATCCGTAAGAATGGGATTCATGTTGAAACCCATATAGAGAATAAAGAGGAATTTCTTCTCTTTACTAAACTTACTGGATCCGGCAAACACATTTGTGAGAAAATTCCATCACTCGAACTGGATTGTACTTCACATACATTAAGCCCATTGCAATCGTTGCATATAAAGTAATCTTTCAAAATGTCGATGTATTTCAAACTTGGCATGATCGACTTGGGCACCCTGGTATAGGGATGATGAGAAAGATTATTACCAATTCTATTGGTCATACTTTGAGTACTGCAAAATTCCCACAATCTTCTGATTTTATGTGCACATCTTGTGCTACTGGGAAGTTGATTTTAAGGCCATCTCCTCTTAAAATTATTGCAGAACCACTTAAGTTCCTTGAACGTATTCAAGGTGACATTTGTGAACCAATTTCACCACCTTCTGGACCATTCATGTATTTCATGGTTTTGATTGACGCATCTACTCGATGGTCTCACGTGTATCTTCTATCGACACGTAACCATGCATTTGCAAAGATAATGTCCCAACTTATCAAGTTGAAAGCTCATTATCCTGAACATCGAATTCAATCAATTCGCATGGATAATGCTGCAGAATTTACTTCTCAAGCCTTCGATGATTATTGTATGGCTTTGGGAATTCAAGTTCAACACTCTGTACCATATGTCCATACTCAGAATGGTTTGGCTGAATCCTTGATTAAAAGAATCAAACTCATTGCTAGACCAATCTTGTTAAATAGTAATTTACCTACGTCATGTTGGGGTCATGCAGTCCTACATGCTGCTGACCTAATACAACTACGACCAACTGCATATCATGAATATTCTCCCATGCAGTTAGTACGTGGAAATCCTCCAAATATTTCCCATTTGCGTAAATTTGGGTGTGCGGTGTACGTACCCATCTCACCACCTCAGCGTACCACTATGGGTGCACACAGGAAACTGGGGATCTACGTGGGATCTATTTACTGCTCGATACGCTGATTCTATATTTAATGAAGATCATATTCCGGCATTAGGGGGAGACTTCAAGTACCAGAAAGAATGCCGGGAAATTGATTGGAATGCACGAAGCATTTCAATTCAGATCCACGTATCACGAATCAACAACAAGTTCAGAAATTATTGATTTGCAAAACATTGCAAATAATATGCCAGATGCATTCACCAATTACAAAGGTGTTACAAAATCTTTGAATCCTGCCATTAATGTACCAGAAAGAGTGGAGGTACCAATCAAAATCATTCATCCCCTGACTAGCAATAAGAGGGGAGAAGCTCGCCAAGAACAGATTCTACTTCTTCCAAATGTAAGAAGAAAGCGAAGAATCGCATCCCAACCAATGGTTAGAAAACAACAGTTGGAACATTATGTTCCACAATCTAGCTCTCAAGCGCAAGTGCATTTATGCACTGAGGCTGGAATATTTGAATACCCTAGATCCATCATATTGGGAAATAATGATGAATCTTTAAAGATAAATGAAATTGCCATCAATTTTATTGATACTGGAGAGTCTTTTGATCGACAAGCTACATTTGTCGACACTTATTTTTCTGAACAAATTGCTAAAACCTTTGATCCAGATCCTAAATCCATGGTAGAGTGCAGACGACACTCAGATTGGATCAAATGGAAAGAAGCAATCGAAACAGAAATAGCCTCACTTTATAAAAGAGAAGTTTTCTCTGCAGTAATGCCTACACCTCCTCATATCTTCCCTGTGGGATACAAGTGGGTTTTCGTCCGGAAACGAAATGAAAACAATGAGGTTGTGAGATATAAAGCAAGGCTAGTAGCACAAGGTTTTTCGCAAAGGCCTGGCATTGATTTCAATGAAACATATTCTCCCGTAATGAGCGGCATAACTTTTCGATATCTTATATCTTTGGCAGTACAAAATCATCTATCTATGCAGTTAATGGACGTAGTGACGCATATTTATATGGGTCATTGGATTCGGATATATACATGAAGGTTCCAGAAGGAATTGGTATACCAAATCCTCAGGCAAATCGCAACATGTATTGTATAAAATTGCAAAAGTCATTATATGGATTAAAGCAATCAGGCCGAATGTGGTACAATCGGTTAAGTGAATTCCTTAAACTTAAAGGATACACTAATAATGATGATTGCCCATGTGTTTTCATTAAAAAATCCTCCAAAGGATTCTGTATCATTTCAGTGTATGTTGATGATTTCAACATCATTGGTAATGAAGCGGATATTAATGAAGCACGTCATCATTTAAAAACGGAGTTTGAAATGAAGGATTTGGGCCAAACCAAATATTGCTTAGGTTTACAACTTGAGCATATACCTTCAGGAATTTTTATACATCAAGCCGCTTATATCCAGAAAGTATTGGAGAAATTCAATATGGATAAATCTTATCCATCAAAAACTCCTATGGTGGTTCGTTCTCTAGACATAGAGAAAGATCCATTCAGACCTAAGGACGACGGAGAAGATATTTTGGGTCCTACTATTCCATATCTCAGTGCCATAGGAGCACTTATGTATCTTGCAAACTGCACCCGGCCAGATATTGCGTTTGCAGTCAATTTGCTGGCAAGATATAGTGCCGCTCCTACTAAACGTCATTGGACGGGAGTTAGGAATATCTTTCGATATCTTAATGGCACAAGAGATCTTGGTCTTTATTTCATGAGGAGCCCTGATCCAATATTATTGGGTTACACTGATGCTGGTTATCTATCTGATCCCTATAATGCCAGATCACAAACAGGCTTTGTATTTTTACAAAATGGTACAACAATTTTCTGGAAGTCTTCAAAGCATACCCTAGTGGCTACATCCACTAATCATTCTAAAATAATTGCATTATATGAGGCATCACGTGAATGCGTGTGGCTTCGCAGAATGATTAACCACATCTTAAAATCATGTGGTCTTGGTTCTCTGGAATCACCTACTATTATCTATGAAGATAATGCTGCTTGTGTTATTCAGATGGAAACAGGTTACATTAAGAGCAACATCACTAAACATATTGCTCCTAAATTGTTCTATCCTCACGAATTGCAAAAGAATGGGGAGATAAACATCCTGCAAACTAAATCTTGTGATAATCTTGCAGATTTATTCACCAAGTCTCTACATTATTCCCTTTTCCACAAATATGTTGAAAGAATAGGTATGAAAAGATTCAGACATTTGCAGGGATCAGGGGGAGATTCTCTCTGATCAGAAATCTTGTTCCACATTATATTGTACTCTTTTCTTTTATGAGGTTTTTCCTTCAAAAGGATTTTTTCCTCATTTAAAGTTTTTAATGAGGCAATATTACCACAAGTTTAAATATCATATCAAGATGATAAACTGGATATATATCATGATTTCTCCTTATTTTTTCCTATATGGTTTTTGAGGAGTTTTTCTCATGGTGGACTCGATCAAGGGGGAGTGTTACAATACGATGATCTCATCCGTATGAACGCGTCTCATCCCGTATGGGCGCGAAGGTCGATACGCATCGATTTATTCACTCATTCAAGTTGTATATATATGCATACACATTGATCAATAAAGTGTTGAGTTCTTATCATTTTTACATCTTTCATTCTTAAACAAAACAAACAGGTCGAAGCGAGGCAAACATGCCCTGACATGCCACGTGGAGCGTGAGTACACTCTAAGCTCCGTGAGAGCAACCATAAATTTGGATTTTCGTACTTTTTTTTACTCCTTCAATTTTTTTATTTGGGTTTTTTACTTTTTATGTTTTTTAAAATACATCTTTAACATTTTTATATGTTTACATTAAAACATATTAATAAAATTATAATATTGCAAAAATTCTAATGATATAATTTTTATATAGTTATTCCGATAGTTTTAAATGTATTAACAGTAAAACTTTAATTTATACATTTGTAGTAAAATATACTAATACAATTATAATATTAAAAAAGTAATTTTTAACAAAAAATCTAATTATATAATTTTATATAATTAATCTAGATAGTTTTAAACATATTAAGAGTTAAACTTTAAAAGTTTTGACAGTGCAAATTATAAGATGTCGAATAAAGCAGAAAGAAAACAGAGTACGGAACTGTATTTGCTGATTTTTGTTAAGGCTCGGTAACTAAATATTCACTATGATGATTTTTGACATAAAAGACTTTTAATTATCTAAGAATTTAAATTAATGTATGCCCATGTAACCATGTTAGGTTAGACTATAATTGTTAGGATTGTTAATCGGCTCCTCATTAATTACCTATGTTTTACTTGTAATCTTGTATGCTAGATAATTAACTTTGATTTTATTTATGTAGTCCTGTTGTTGCATGTATATGTTAATGTATGGTATGAGCTCACGACGTAGTTTAGCTTAGCTCTGACTAATTACCTAGCTCACATAGCTTAGCTTAGCTCAGTTTAACTTAACTAACTTGGCTCGTGAGCTTCTCACAAACAGCTCGAGCTTTTAATCGAACCGAACCGAGCTGATTTTTCATCTCGTTAGATTAAAGAGCCAAGTTAATTTTGTAATGAGCTTCCGCGAACAGAGCCAGCGACTCACGATCAGTTCAGCTCCAAGCTTGTCGACACATTGGTAAGCCTCTGGTGATTTTGTATTTTGGACGTTGCCTGTGCTATATCAAAACTGCCTCAGCCTATGCCTGTTCATATGGATGCCTAATCATGTTCATTGTCCAAACCGAAGGTCTTACGTTGGCCATAGGTAGTAGGTGTTTCCACGAAATGTGCATGCTGGGAGTCGAAGCCAAAGGCAAATGAGAACTGAGCTCAGCTCAGTTGACTAAGGCGCCAGGTGCGACGCCTTCCCCGTCGGTAATTGAGCTCCGCTCGACGCGCTCGCTCACGAGGTCTAGGTGTAAGCGTGTAGGTGTGTACAGACGTGTGGGTGCACGCAACGTCTAGAGTTGAAAGTAAGTGACTGTTATTGTTATAAAAAACTACAGATATTTGAGTATAACAAAAGTATAGCACAAATACATAATTAAACATAAATTTGAATTACATACTTAACATTTCAATAAAATAGATAAAATATGTCAAAACAATATAGCGTATTAGAGTGGTAGAAAAGGTAATACCTAATTAACAAAGATTTGATGCATCTGAGACTATCATATTTTCATCAACAATAGAACTGGGGAGCAAGAGTTTCAATGGTTTTCACTACTATATACCTGTATAGAGTATGGGTTTCACTTTTGTCCAAGAGAGCTGGATGATCATATAAAGAGTAAAAACGGACCTGAAAAAAAGCACCATTAGCATGTAAGCAAAAGCAAATAAGCAACCATGGAACAAACATTCATTACATAACTATAAAACCAATGTTGAACTATAGTTTGATTCTTAGCAATCATGAATAACAGCATCAACATCACAGCATGGCATGATCAAAATATTTAAGACATGAATCAGTAAATCATAATCATTAATCACCATTTGGTCCATTCAGAATCAGAATCAGTAAACACCTAACACCAATCACTCAATCAGAATCAGTAATCACCATTCGATGATTCGGTCCATTACTCCGTTCAGATTCACTAGACTACCAGAGCAGAGCTACGGTTGTGGCTTGCGGCCGATGGGCGTCACGGGTCGGCCGACTAGCGACTGCCGATGCTGAGGAGGCGAGCCAGGCGAGGACCAAACGGCGGAGCCACGGGGGGCTAGGGGCTGCAGTCGGCGGTCGGTGACGGGGGCGGGCTAAGCGACGGCCGATCAGGTTGCCGACGCTCGCCGCCCATCGGTGGATCTGCGGAATGCGGGCGAAGTCGCGAGCAAGCAAATGAAAGAGCAGAGAGGGCGAGCAATGAGCAATGGCGGGCTGTGGTCGGGCAACGACCACCGGCGGGGGCGGGCGCGAGCTCGAATCACCGGATCGAGCAAGACCGCAGGAGGACCGAGCAGGTGGAGGTGTGCACGAAGCAGCCAAGCAACAGGCGGGGCTGGGGTCAGGAGCGGCGGCCGTCGGCGGCGCAAGCTCGGATCGCCGGATCTGGCGAGTACGGAGAGTGGCGGCGTGAGTGCGTGCGCGTGACCTCGTCTCCTGACCTCGCCCTGTGTGGCGTGCGGCTATGTCCTAGGCGCAAAGCTGGGCCGGTTGGCGCCACGGGCCCAAATGCTAATTGAACAGCGTTGTACACTGTTATTTGGGCTAGGCCTGCCCGGGCCCCGGTGGCCCGAGGCCTAGCTCCGCCCCTGGGTGTACGAGTTTGTAGTTAATAAAAATAAAAAAAGCCAAAGGCAAATTGCCTTAGCCTTTTCTTATATTTAGGGAATTTTGTTTTTTGTGCAGAATAGTGGGAGGTTTTATATAATTTGATAATTTCCTCTGTGCAAATACGTAGTGGGATCTACTTTAGAGAAATTCTGCGGTGCATTATACTAATAGCATATAATAGGTAGTAAAAATTAAATTTAGCCATTGATTTGTTAAATGTATTTCTAATACTATATTATTGAAGGAAGTATAAATAAATACTAGTTAATTTGATTTATTGGATAGAAAAGAATGAAAGATTCGTATCAAATTTAGTATACGGACTCTGTTTTAAGCCTTGTGGGATACTATGTACTTTTGTAATGTTTAGTCCTGTACTGCTGCTTGATACCACTTTTTCAATATGATACCGGCATCATATGATAGTGTCTATGCTTTAGCTGGTGCATCCAGAGTTTACAGGCTGCTACACTGAAGACCCAATGATTTTTTTTTTGTTCTCTAGGAGCATCTCTAAAAGGACTCTTCAAAAATTATATTTGGAGAACTCTTCAAAAAAAATACCTCTCAATATCTTCTTTCTCTCCAACAACACTCTCCATATTACACTCTTTATTTTCTCTCTCCTACATTCTAATCATATTCTATATAACTATCATAACAGCAACCGTTTTTTTACCGGGAAATTCAAACGGCTATATTTGAATATGGGAATTTAAAAATTAAAATTAATTGTGACAACCACGCTGTAATGGTTATCTTTGAACGGTAAATTCGAACGGCTATATTTGAATGCGGGAAATTTAAATTCAAAATTTACTACAACGATCGTATTGTAATGGTCATTATTAAAAATATTGTACTAATCGAGTCATGTTCTAACGGTCATCGTGACAGATATATTCCAACGGACATCGTAACGACTATATTCTAGCGGTCATCTTAACGGCTATATTATTCTCATCTATATATACATACACATTTGCAGTTGAAGTCTTGCATGTTTCTAGTTGTTCACTACCTACAATATCTCAATGAGTCGTTGAAATTTAATCTCACAATATACTAGTTTATGCACTACATTAGAACAGTAGCACTTAATGAAGTTAATGTATTTGATTTGAACCAACCAAGCAACTAGTACCACGTGTTCTTTAGCCTGTGGTTTTTAACACTCCTACAAAACTATGGAGTTTTTTTCTTTAACATTTATTTTTATTCTTTTTTTCAAAACTATACGTCCGGATGAAAAATTTGTAAAAATACCCTCCGGTCGCCCGTGTATAGGGCGATCGCCCCATACACGGGCGATAGCTGCTCCTCCCAACGGCCGTTGCCAACGGCTAGTAACGGCACACATGGTGGGCCCCTGCGCCCCTCAGATGGGCGATCGCCCCATCTGGGCGACATGCTTGTATTTAAGACAGGCAACGCCGCTCGGTCATTGTCAGGCAAGAGAAAGGAAAGAAAGAGAGGGGCAAATGAGCCAGGAGAAAAAGAGGGGAGAAGAAAGGAGAAGAGGAAGAGAAGAAAAAGAGAAGGGAAGCCGAGAAATTTAGGTAAATTTTTGAATTTTATTGTAGAGTTAGTTTTAGCAATTTTTGTAGAGGTAAATGTAGGAATTTTTATAGGTTATGTAGTATTTAAAATTTAATGTAGCATTTAATATTTAGGAATTTGTTGTAGTATTTAGAAATTTTAGGATTATGTATTGTTTAGAAATTTAATATAGCGATTAATATATTGAAATTTAATGTAGTATGTAGTATTTACAAATTTAATTTAGTATTTCAAGATGTGCAAATTTAATGTAGCATTCAAGATGTAGAAATTTAATACAGTAGAAATATTAGACAATATTTCGGAATTTAATTTAGTAGGGTTGTGTATTAGTATTTTTGTTATGCAAATAATGTATTAGGCAATATATATACAAATGTAATGTGGTATGAATTTAATTTAGTAGGGTCATGTATTACTAATTTTATTATGTAAATAATGTATTAGGCAATATATACAAATGTAATGTAGTAGAAATTTAATATTAGGCCGTATAGTAGGCTAGTCGAATCACTTATTTATAGTCGTATTTTGTAGTACGATCAATGTACGTTTTGTAGATTGTATTTTAGAGTGATATTTTTCCGTCAGACGTTGCAGCATGTCGGAGAAATTGTATTTCCAAATATTTTATGGAGATGGGGAGATAGCACAGGGGGCGGATGGGGTGGATCTATCATCATTTTCAAGAGTCGTACGGGGCATATGTAGACCGAGCGATAGGACATACAGGGGTTTGTTGGAGTGGATGTCTCGGATGTTCAGTTAGGATGCTCAAACTGTTGATTCTTGGTCGAGCGAGAGTGAGCGTGCGCAAGACCGTTTTACGAGAGTTGATTCCTATTAACTCGACGTCAACATGGAGGAGTTATGTTGGTTTTGCCGTAGAGCGGGGTTGGCCGCTCATGTTGTTGGTGATGCTACCGGTAGCTCCATCGGTGTCGCAAGTTCGTGATATCGGGGTGGACATTATGGGGGAGGGGACGTCAAATGTAGAAGGATGCGAAGGGGAAAGCGACGAGGAGCCCGGAGACGAGGAGCACGAGACTGGCGGTGGCGAAGGGACCGGGGGGCAGAGGAGACAGCGGTGGAGGCGCGAGGGGTGGCCGACGAGGGGGAGGAGGTGGAGGACATTGTTGACCTGATGGAAGAGGAGGACCGTGCGGATGAGGAAGTCCCTGATGGTGAGCACTCCGACGAGGAAGACAACGCTCCTGAGGTGCCTATCCCTGGTGCGTGGACCAATTACAGTTTCGAACACCTAACAATGAATGAAGGGAACATTGATGCATGGGAGTATCGTGAGAACGAGGTGACGAAGGGGGCCATATATAAAGACAAGGAGGCCGTGATGGATGCGGTGAAGCATCTTGGGCAATGTCTCTCCGGCAATTCAGGGTAGTGAAGTCCAGCAAGAAGGAGTACGACGTGAAGTGCGTAGTTGATTCGTGCCCATGGCGGGTGCATGCATACCAGGGGAAGTGGAAAGACTATTGAAAATGCTCCATAGTGATTGAGCATAACTGCGAGCTGGAAGAAGCGGAGCAGGGACACTGCAATCTGTCGTCCACTTGGGTGGCAAATATGTTTTATGGTTAGATCGTGGACAATCCCCATCCGCGACCTCGATCTATTATCACAAATGGAGGAGAGGTTTCAAGACAAGATTAGCTACGCAAGGCATGGAGATCAAAAGGACAGCTCTGAAATACGGTTGGGACGACGAGACTTCGTACGAGAATATTCCCCACTTGCTCAGGGCAATCGCACGTAGGAACCCCGGTACATCCGTCGACTTTGCGGAGTTTCCTGCGGGTGGTGTATACGCCGGTAAGTGGGTATTGCAGCGTGCATTCTTCGTCCTGGGCGCATGCATAAATGCGTTCCGGCACTGTCGCCCGGTCCTTTGCATGGACGGCACATTCCTCACGGGGAAGTACAAGGGCCAGATTCTAACTGCGATCGCGGTGGATGCCAACAACCAAGTTCTATCGGTTGCATTGGCATTCGTGGAGGGGGAAAACACGAAGAGTTGGTACTGGTTCCTTGAAAGAGTGAAGCTGGCAGTTGTTCTTGACAGGCCTGATGTTTGTGTCATCCATGACCGACATGCATGCGGTCGCTAAGGGCGATCGTGGATATGCAACAAGGGTCCGCCGTCGTGGGAGCACAAAGTGGCTGACACGAGGAGCAGGTGGTGCATGAGGCACATGGGTGCCAATTTTTTCCGTCAGTTCAGGAACAAGGAGCTTATGAATATGTTCAAGCGCCTGTGCAAACAGAACCAACGGAGGAAGTTCGACGCGCTTTGGAGGACGTTGGACGAACTAACGAAGAAGCAATCAATGAGTCCCAAAGGTACCGCTAGTTCATCAAGGAACCCGATGGTGTACCATGAGCAAGGAGAGGACCCCACAGCCTTGTGTGCGTTGCCGACAGACCCCCCAAACATCCGGCGTAGGCCGGGTACCAGCATAAAGTGTTTCACCGATTGGATACGACATGAGCCTTTGGAGAAATGGTCCCTTTTGCATAACAAGGGCGGCTCGCGTTATGGAATCATGACAACGAACCTGGCGGAGATTTACAACTGGGTAATGAAAGGCACCAGATGCCTTCCACTGGTGGGTATAGTTGAAGGTGTCTTATTAGGGACACAGAGATATTTCATTGAGCGATACAAGACCTCCACAGCATGTATGTCGGACAATCGACTGTCGTACTCAACTGTTGTGTCTACTTACATGTCCAAGAAAATAAGAAAGGCGCAGACACATCAGGTTACACCGGAGAGTGGCGTGGAACGGAGATACCACGTGCACTGCGGTGACCGAGGTCGCAGGGGTGCCCACCGGGAAAGGACTTCCCATCTGTGCATACTCCGAGCAGCTGAGTGCGAGTGCTCCTGCTATAAACCACGCCTGCTGCACTTGCTGTGCTCGCACATCATTGCCGCAGCCGCCGAGACGCATCAATCCTGCCGTCCGTTCATCTCCCCGTACTACTACAAGCAGAGTGTTCTCAACACGTGGCATCACGAGGTGTATGGATACCGAGTGGATGGATCGTTCACAACAGCCCCCCTCCGGACCATCGATGGGTACCGGACATCCGAATGTTGAAGCTGAAGGTCGGGCGTCGAAGGACAAGGCGCATTCGGAACGATATGGACGAGTCCGAGGCGCGTCGCAACAACGGATAATGTAATTTTTCATGTTGTTCCCATCTTGTATTTTTCAATGGACCGATAAGTTGTAATTTTCGATGTAATTTTCGATGTTGTTCGAATCATGTAATTTTCAATGTACCAGTAAGTTGTTGTTCGCATCATGTAATTCTCTGATGTACCAGTTAATAGCTACGAGGATAATGTAATTCTCGGCGTTGTGTGCCTCGTCGAACATGTCTTTCTGTGTTGTATGTTTGCAACATGAGATTTTTTTAGCTCTCTGCACTTCGGTTGTATTGTTTGTTGAGTATGGTACAATTCGTTATTTCGCATTTTATTTTGTGTGCACATGTAATTACTGACAAATTTGTTGTATTTGCTTTGTAACAGGCAACGATGGCGCGACCTTGCCCTGAGCTGTTGGACGTGACCGTCGATGCGACCCACCGGTCTAGGTACTCTGCAGAGGAGAACCGAGAGCTAGGGACACTCCGACCTCGGGTGCCCAACGAGCTGCTTCGCATTGACCCATGCTGGGTTCCACGGTAAGCTGCCAACGCTTGTACTCTTTTACGTACATGTACTTACCTGTGAATGCAATTCTAACTACGCAATGCACTACATGCAGGTTGCGAGCGGCTGGCTTACTTCCTCTTTGTAGGATGGTGGAGCAGGTGACTGCCCCGTTAGCGGGCAAGGAGGTCCCGCGGTTCGAGTATGACCGGTCTCTGTTGGCCGCACTCGTGGACCGGTGGCGACCGAAGACGCACACGTTCCACCTTCCGTGCGGAGAGATGGCTCCGACGCCGCAGACGTGTCGTACCTCCTAGGCCTCCCCATGCGGGTCCAAGATCGTGCCGCACGACGCCTCCGTCACGTGGCACGCCGAGTTGTCCGCGCGTTTCGCCGGGGTGCAGCGGCACCCCCGGGCAGCCCCCTACCGGCCCCTCAGGCTGGGTGAGCGGCACGGACCGACGAAGACGTGGCTGCTTCAGTTCACGGTGAGTACCTCTTTCTTTGATAATTAAAAGAGAAGCGCTAAGTTGCTGATAATGTTTGTTCGGTTGGGTGGCCCGTCATCTGGAGGCATACCTCTTATTGTTGTTCGGCTGGGTGATGTTCCCGTCCTCCCACGGAAACACGGTGGACCGTCACCTGATCGAGTACGCCCAGCACATCGCCGACACCCCGGTGGATGAGGTAACACACTAAGTTCAAATCTCGTCTCAGCGGAGCACGTCTAACTCCCCCCTTGTAAATAGATAATGAAGTGGTCGTGGGCCTCAGCTTTGCTTGCGGCGACGTACAGAGGTCTGTGCGACGCCGTCTCTCGGGCGGAGCACGATGCGACGATGTCGGGTTGCGTCCTACTCCTTCAGTTGTGGTCTTGGGAGCGCTTCTCCGTCGGCAGGCCTGTTGTTGACATGACACCGTACCCCCAGGACCTTTACAGAGACGACCCGATGGACTGGCCCACCATGGGCCACTACTGGGTCCGACGACAGGTATGCTCCCTCGTATCTTTTTTCCCACTAACGCACTTGAATAGCCTCCGCCATTTCTTATTTCCTCGCAGCGGAGGTACACGCACCGACAGGTGAGGAGGTCCTACCTCGAGTTCGTTCGGGAGTTCGACCGCCTCCACGACGAGGACGTGCGGTGGACGCCATACACCGCGTACGACGCCCACGCCCGAGTACCTGATGGGGTCTCCGTGCTTTGCACGCGAGATGAGGCCTTCTGGCTCACCCGTAAGGTTCTCGTCTTTGACCTGTGTGTCGAGGAGTACTCTCCGCACCGAGTGCTACGACAGTTCGGCCTGTTCCAGTCCTTTCCCTTGCCGCCTCGTCACGTTGTCGCACGTGGCGCTCACAGGTACTTACCCTGATCCTACTACTCCGCATCTTTGCGGAATTAATGTGGTGTGTACTTACTGTTTTTGCATTGCAGGATGACCCGGATGGGTGCTGCAGTGGGCACTCAGTTCGCGCACCGTATGCAGCCATGGGCCGTGCAGTGGAACACCGCACTCGACGAGAGGGTCACCGAGACCCGGCCGTACGACCCTGACATGTACGATGAGTACATGGAGTGGTTCGCGCCACAAGACTCGCCTCGGTGGGGTACACACCGGCACCGTATGTCGACGGCAGTATCGGTAGCGGACACGCGTTCTTCACAGATGTCCCAGAGGGACAACGCCTCGGTAAGTGTCACAATAGAAGCTACATGGGCACGTCTTTTTATGTAAATTACGTAATAACAATCTGACATTACATGCAGGCTCAGCTCATCGAGGAGGTTGAGGTGGAGGCTATGTCCATGTTGGCGCGTCTACGGGGGGCATACAGGTGACCACCGCCGAGTCCGAGCCAGCTTGGGCTCGGGTCCTCGATAAGATGAGGCGGTTGGCTCGCTGGCCACCTGCCGAGGGCGCGGAGACGTCGACGGACGCAGCACACCACGTCCCCGTGCCCCAGCACCTCGCCCTACCCCGCTGGTGCCTCGTCACGCTCCCACGCAGCTGCAGGGGGACAGTGGGCTGAGGAGGCTCCTTCCTCGTCTCGCCCTACCCCGCCGGTTCCTCGCTACGCTCCCACGCAGCAGCAGTGGGGACAGTGGGCTGCGGAGGCTCCCTCGTCGTCTCGCGCCCCAGCAGGACCCCAGGGTGGTTTCGACGACCCTGTGGACGACGAGTTCGACCTGGAGGAGTACCTTTCGACCGACTACCTCGACCCCTCTCAGCTCTCGGGAGGGCCGCCACAGGACATGCCCTCGTCGCCGCCACACTACTCTACGGCTGCGCCGTAGGGTCGGCCTAGGAGGGACGTTCGTCCGCCGTCGCCACTCACCTACCCCACGGGCCAGATCAGGAAGCGTGGCCGTGATTGACTTGTTGTACGGACGTATTTTTGTAATGCCTTTACGTTCAGCAGCATATTGTATAACTGTCCGAGTTAGTAACATGACAGCCTTATCACTTTAAATTGTGCAAATCCATGTATGCATTGCTTGCCTATGCCACACGACGTGACATCACACCAACGCCTCGGTGCACCTATCGCCTCTAGTTGGGGCGATCGCCCTAATATGAGGCGATCGCTCCATACCTTGGTGATATCTTCCTTTTATAACATTCGTTCTCACAAGCGGTCTCGCAAAGAATAGAGAAGGGAGAAAAAAATTCAGGATCAATCGAAAATGCCGAGGCATGTAAGTGCAAAGGGAAAGGGGAAGGCAAAGGAAGAAGCAAGTGCATGCCCGCGCAATTTAGCGTACCAAGATCTCTTCCTACCTCGTGGAGCTGTAGCACCCATGTGTATGTGCGGAGATCTTTGCAGGCTAGTCCGCTCTTGGGAAATTTCAACTTGGAAGAGGAGGTATTGGAAGTGCCGCAACTACGCCTTCGATCCGCCGGAGAAGAGCCTGAAGGATCGCCGCATGGTAACAATCGTACGGGTTACATAATATTTGTGAATGAAACTTTGCTAATTTACGTTTCATGCAGTCACCTCCGCCACTGTGTGAATTTGAGCAGTGGTTTGATACGGAGATCAACCCCGAGGACCAACGTCTTCTTGACCAAGCCAACCGGCAGGACGAGTTCACGCGGCGGCTTCAAGAACAACGCGATGTCGCACGCGAGGAGGCATGTAGGAAGGAAGCGGAGGAGAAGGAGGCCGAGAGAGAGAGGAAACGAGAGAGGGCGCGGCGTGCCAGAGAAGCCCAGCCGGAGGCATGGGCGAATGGGAAGTGGCCTCGAAGCACTCAGTAGACATCTGGTGTTAACTTTGGTTTTCCTTATTCGTAGTACTCCTTTTAGTTTTAAGCCGTAATAAAGAGTGCGGCCTACCCTTCAAGTGTGTGCTCACTGTCCTCAACTAGCCTTACAGAGGGAACCGATTCCATTTCCGGAGGGCTCGGATATGTCCTACTGCTCCAGTTGTCTCAAATGATGTTATTTTTGTCCATCAAGATAGGTTATAGAATTTTAAGTTCATCAGATTTGATTTCATCGAGTTTGACCCTCGTTTGCGAAAGATACGACCATTTTGATGTTTTACCGATTGCATGTTCGGACAACAATAAAATAGTGCAGCCTAAAGTGACATCTAAATATTTTTACATAATTGTAACCTATGCAAGCCCAAGAATGCAATAAAAATCGTTCGGTCAAATTTTGAGGTCATTTAGACATTATTCTAACTACTTGAACAATGAATGCTATAAAAGGTTTAAACTAGCCATCTTTGATTCAAAATGCAATCATATTTAGATATTTTTGCAAAAATGAAGTGCATAAGGTTGTAGTAACTTATTCTATTTATTTCATGATTTATGGATCAACACACAATGTAATTCCTTCACAATCCATAGTTAGAGCCTAGCATTCCAACTCAAATAAAATTATTTTTCTGCAAACAACACATAGATTTTTATTTTACAATCTAATTCCTTATTCCAAAATTTAAATTTGTTATGGGGTTCATATTAAAAAGGCATATAGTAATTACAAAAATACTAAAAAAAAAATTTTGCTTCGCCTGCAACCCCTGTCGCCTCTGTCTCGGGCGACAGAGGGGCCCACACCGAACGGCACTAACGGGCTATGACGGCGGAGGGACTAATCGCCCGTGTATAAGACGATCGCCCCATACACAGGCGACCGGAGGGCATTCCTGCTAATTTTTCATCCGAACGCATAGTTTTGAAAAAAAAAATAAAAAAAATATTAAAGAAAAAAATTCCAAAACTATGTAGGGTGTAGAGCTTGCCTACTTACTCCAGTCCTTGCAAAATCCTGTAAATCTTTGATTCATAGAGCATCTGAGGATGTTTTGTCGTCACGTCGAATAAACTTTACCTCTCTTTCTCCGCTGCTTCCTGCTGCATTATTGCTCCCCTGCGTTCCACCTTCCTCGAAAGGAACAAAAGTATAGAAAAAAAAATCCTCTCCTTTCTTCGTCCGCGCATCGTGCAAGAGGTTTGCAGCTGTCGCCGCCTACTCGGCGTCGGCGATCGGAGATGATGGGTATCCTGGGCACTGTCAAGGATGCTACGATCGGGTGGGTGGTGCAAGGCATCCTCGGGAGTCTCTTCACCGAGAAGATGGAAGCGTGGAGTCGGGAGGTCGATCTTGCCGGTGAGGTGGACAACCTCAAGTCCGAGATGTTGTTCGTTGAAGGGGTGGTTGATGCTGCCAGAGGGAGGAAGCTCCAGAACAAGGGGCTCTCCCGGTCCCTGCACAATCTGAAGGAGCTGCTGTATGACGCCGAGGACGTCATGGACGAGCTCGACTACTACCGACTCAAGCGAGAGATTGAAGGAGGTATGCGGCCCAAAAGTCTCCATATCATCTGCTTCTTGCTGTCGGCTTTCCTCGCGCAAGATCTAATGCGCAGAGAATTACACTCGCATTTATCCTGTGGTTGACAGACTAAGAACAGCCAAATAGCATAGATAAGACACCACCCGCTCAGTTTTACGTACTTCAGGGTGTATTCATTCCTGAGAATCTTTCTTCCTCTCCCTAAGGATTGATTTCTCAATATCTAGTTTGGTTTTGTTTAACTGGTGCCTTTTTTTTTTAACAAACTGAGTGGTACCTGTTAAGTTTAGCGATTCTCATTCGATCGTCCGATTAAAAAAATTAAAAATCGTCCGATTAAAAAAATTAAAAAGATTTTTCTGGGCTCTGTAGAAAAATACTGCTCACTATTTTACTGTAGCATACGCTGTAGTGATTTGCTGTAGCTCACTTTTTTGGACGATCTGAACTGTCGAATCGCTGCATCGGATGGCTCAGTCGTATGGGGCTGCTAAACTTACGGTCCGGTTCTAACTGCACTGGATCCTGTCCTTCCATTTATGCTTTTAAGTGAACTTTTACTGTTTACTTATTCAGGGAATGGTGATGGTTCTGCTGCTGGTACTCATCCTCTGGGAGATCCTGCGTCATCGTCCGCTTGGTTTTCTGCTCTTCCAAAACAAATTACAGATTGGGCCTTTTCCAAAGGCAAAAAAAGAAAGAGAGAAGATGACACCCCGCTGGCGCTTGAGAGCAAGCATGATATTTCTCAGAGGATCATTAAAATAGCGAATCAGTTACGCACTGCTGGTGATGATGTGCGTCACGTTCTTCAGCTAGAGATCTCACGCCCCATTGCAATGCCAAACCGGAGTCAGGGTGAACCCAGGAGCACACGCCTGACAACCTCTTTGCCAGTTGAACGGAAGGTGTATGGGAGGGATGCAGAGAGGAACAAGGTAGTCGAGCTGTTGATTAATGAAAAATACAGCAATCTACATGTTCTGCCAATAGTTGGTGGCGGAGGTGTTGGGAAAACGACCCTTGCTAGATTTGTATGCGAGGACCAAAGAATTAGAAGCCATTTTGATTTGCAAATGTGGGTATGTGTATCCACTATATTTGATGAGGTGAGGCTAACATGCGAGATGGTAGAGCATGTATGCAAACAAGACAATGGGAAAATAAGCAGTTTCAATGTTCTTCAAAATACCCTTTTGGAGAATATTAGAAACAAAAAAATTTTGCTCGTATTAGATGATATCTGGGAACACGAAAATTGTGGATGGGTTAACCTGTTAGCTCCGTTGGAACGCAATCAAGCATCTGGTTGCGCGATTTTGGCAACAACTCGAAGTAAATCTGTCGCAAAAATGATAGGGACAATGGATGCTGTTGAAATGAATGGTCTGGAAAGAGAAGAGTTTTGGCAGCTCTTCAAGGCATGTGCATTTGGTAACGAGAACTGTACAGATCATCCTAGTTTGCACCCCATTGGGCAACAGATTGCTAAAACATTAAAGGGCTATCCACTAGCAGCACAAAGTGTCGGTGCACTATTGAAAGAAAATCTTAGCTATGAGCACTGGAGGGAAGTCCTGGAGACATGGAAATCTCGGCAAGAAAAAGATGATGACATATTACCTATCTTAGAGATTAGTTATGATTATCTACCTTCCCACCTGCAGCATTGTTTCTCGTACTGCTCTTTGTTTCCCGAGGATCACCAATTTTATGGAGAAACTTTGGTCCATGTTTGGATATCACAAAATTATGTGCAGTGCAAAGATACTAACAAGAGATTGGAGGAAACAGGGATGCACTATTTGGACAGGTTAGTGGAGTTGGGATTCTTCCAAAAGGTTGACTCGCACTATGTTATGCATGATCTAATGCATGAATTAGCTGAGAAGGTTTCATCAAAGGAATGTGCAAATATAAATGGATTGATGTCCAAGACAATTCAACCAAGTATGAGCAGTGCTTCAATGCTTTTCCTTTCATTACAAGTTGCACAAATCTTGAAGCAAGCGAAAGGGTAAGTAATCATCATCTACCATTAATTCATGCTTTAATATTTGTGCAACTGTTAAGAGGAAAAGTATGGAAGCACCTCTCACCAAGTATTCGTCATTTGTCTATCATTACTACTGCTTATGATAAAGATGAACATTACGGCTTTCCTAGTGATAGTTTTGAGAAAATAATACAGAATATTAGGCATTTGCAAAAATTGAGGACTTTGATGTTATTTGGACGAAGCAGCGTGAATTTACTAAGGACAAGGTCCTTCCAAAGTTTCTGCAAAGAGACAAAAAGTTTACGACTCCTAAGAATTTATGTGACAAGTGCTGACATTGACTCTATACCCAATTTTATAAAGCCATATCATCTCCGTTACCTAGAATTCAGGTTCCCCAATGAAGAATTTGCATTTGGATGTCATGAGGACATTGCTTTTCCTCAAGCTTTGACAAGATTTTATCACCTTCAAGTATGGGATGTCAGCATGCGGGGCAAACCTGCAGTACGTACTGGTATAAATAATCTCTTTAGTTTGCAACATCTTATTGCTCATAAGGAAGTGCTATCGACAATTCCTAGCATCGGCAAAATGACCTCTCTTCAGGAACTAGAGTTCAGGGTTCAAAATGGTTGTGATTTTCAGATAAAACAGCTTCAGTCCATGAACAAACTTGTACGACTTGGAATTTCTCAACTTGGAAATGTCAAGAGTAAAGAAGAGGCCAGCCAATCAAAATTAATAGACAAAAAGTATCTAGGAAAGTTGTGGTTGTCATGGGACGACAGTGGCATGAGCCCTGAACTTACTACAGAGGGAACAAGTGATGTGCAGGTGCTTGAGGGTCTTCGGCCAAGTGAGAATCTCAAATATCTACATATAACCAGGTACAGTGGTGCTACCTCCCCCACCTGGCTTGACAGTAATGTCTCGGTGACCTCTCTGAAGACGCTTCATCTAGAGAAGTGCAGGTAATTTCAAGTTCTTCCTTCTCTCGAGATGCTTCCACTCCTTAGAGAGCTGACATTGATTAGCATGTGAAACTTAAAGTAAGTTTCTATTCCTTCTTTGGTGTAGTAGTCCTAATTGGAATGCCAAAACTGAAAAAAAAAATGCATATGTAGGGAATTGACATCTCATCTAAGGTACTAATGATCAATAACTGCCCTGAACTAAAAGAGCTCACTCTTTTCCAGCACTGTTGTTCTTTTGAAGATGAGCATTAGTCATTGTTTCCATATCTCAACATACTCCACATCAAGCTATGTCCTCATATAATGTTGGTATTCTTATATTTAATTATGCATCTTTAATACATTTGTGATGTAATAAAACTGCAGCCAATTGAAAATCCTTTCACTCGAAGGGATGCTGTCTCTCAAGGAGTTGAAGTTAGTTAATATGAATTCTTTGAAAGAGTTGTCAATTCCTTCTCTGGAGAAGATGGTGCTAAGACAGATGTCGAGCCTTGAAAGTTGCATTAGTACAAATATGGGTGAGCATTCAGTTTATTTGATCTTTTGGTGCTACTATTTTGATTTTTCTTAAACTGTGGTCTGAAAAAAAAATCGGTTGGTCTATTCATTTTGTTATGTTTATAAAGGATTGCAACTTGCATTATTGATTTATTTTGGTGGAGATTAAAAACTAAATCTATCTGAAGTAATGGAATTTGGTTCACACATTCAGTTATTTGATCGTTTCGGTTCTGTCTTTTTTTGCCACCCTTGGGTATTGATGGGAAATAAGTAGCTCCTTATTAAAGATCTGTTCATGGAATATTGCGTTAAACTAACTGCTTTCTCATTTGTGCAATCTTTATCATATGAAGTTTTTCAAAAGGAGTGGCCATCTAGTCTTTGTGAGCTAACAATAATTGGTTGTCCTCGTCTGGTGTTACATCCCCTGCCGCCTTCTGCATCTACTCGAGTATCCATAAAAGGGTTTTCAACAGTTCCAATAATGGGGACAAGCAACACTCGAGGCTTCTTCGTGCAGTCCTCTGATACGTTGAGGGTGCTGGATGAGTGTATCTTGGCGTTCCAAAATCTAAGGGACGTGACAGAATTGCACATAGTGGACTGTCCAAATCTTATGTCTATTTCATTTAAAGGCTTTAGGCAACTCGTCAATTTAAGGAAATTGGCAATCATCAGATGTGCTAATCTGCTCTCATCTTATACTATGCTAGAGGACATCCGTGAAGACAGTAGAGCAGAAGCAAACTGCCCTCTTCCTCCATCCCTCATACGTCTCAAAATTGAGTCATGTGGTATAGCAGGCAAGTGGCTAACTAAAATGCTGCCAGATGTACAGTCCCTTGAGGAGTTGGATCTAGAGGATTGCCTCCAGATAAAATCTATATCAATCTATCATCCCAGACAAGAGGAAGAAAGTAGCAGTTTGGCTTCATCCTCAGAATGTCCAGTTGTCGCACCGACATGTGATGAGTTCCTCTTGTACATTCCGTCAAATGTCCTCTTAACCCTCAATAAATTTTCTATTCGTAGTTGCCCGGAACTGCAGTTTTGTGGCAGCAAGGAAGGGTTTGGAGGATTCGTCTCCCTTGTGGAGTTGAGTATTTGGGGTTGCCCCAAGCTGCTCTCGTCCGCCGATGGAAGATTTTCCCTCCCGTCGTCTCTCATAGAGTTCTCGATCAAGCATCTCCCGACAAAGCTGCAGCCTTACTTTCCGGAGAATGAGACCTCTCTGACAAAATTGGTAGTACGGGACAACCCAAATTTGAAATCTCTACGGCTGCAATCCTGCACGGCCTTGGAGGAGCTGCGAATTTATGAATGTGAGGACCTGGCTGTATTGGAGGGCTTGCAGTTCCTCTGCTGTCTCCGAATCTTGGAGATCATAAATGTAAGTCTGAAATCTCTGCGGCTGCAGTCCTACAAGGCCTTGGAGGAGCTGACAATCTTGCGGTGTGAACAGCTGCATGAATTAGAGGGCTTGCAGTCCTGCACGGCCTTGAAGGAGCTGCTAGTATGGGATTGTGAGCACCTGGCTGTATTGGAGGGCTTGCGGTACCTCAACTCCCTTCGAAGCTTGGAATTGGAGATGAATCCTGAGCTGTCTGCTGCATGGGATCGCGGATCTCAAGTGCGGAAAGAGGGAAGCGATCACACCCGCCTGCTTCCTCCATCACTTGTGCGACTTCGGATCAGCGGTCTCCATGAGGAAATTATGCCCTGTTTGCTTGCCCATCTCCCTTCCCTCTCCAGATTAGTGGTATCGAAGAGTCCAAATTTGACATCTTTACAGCTCGGCTCCTGCACAGCATTGGAAGAGTTGAAAATTATTGATTGCGAGTCACTCAATTCACTGAACAGTTTGCAATCCCTCGGGAACCTTACTCATCTGACAGTGATAGGGGCGGAATCCCTCGGGAACCTTACTCATCTGACAGTATAGGGGCTCCCTCCAACTCCTAGAGCTTCGCGATTGGAGGAGCGAAGTGATGAGACTAACAGATGATGAAGAGAGCGCTTCAGCTCACGTACATCTTCCTGCGGGGCTGCACAGCCTTACCTCAAGGGCCTCCCGCACATTTGTGGACTGATTACTATCAGCACTTCTTGGCACAACAAGCTATCGGCTCCCTTTTTTTTTTCCACTTTTCAGGTATGCAGTACACTATACATCATGGTATCTGCAAAATCTATTGACAACATATACCCTCGTTGCCCTCTTGCTAAACTAAGCGGTCTTTCTGCAGGCACTCAAGGCGGCTGTACATAACTACATATCACTACTGCGATTTACTGTCTCCAAGACCATCGTATAATATGTGTTCTTTATTTCTGATGTTGGTGCTGATTAAATATCACTCAGGTGACAGTTCTTCATGTTGGTGCATATTGTTTTGCTTCCTTTTGACGGGACCTGTATAATATGTATTATTTTCACGTTTTCTTGATTTAAAGTTGAGCTTGGCTTCTCAGATAATAGTGTTCCTTGTGAAGATCGAGCTCTTCAGTCCGAACTCATTAGTAGTCTACTGTATGAAATGTGAACTCGTAACCAGTTAACACATGCATAATGCTGACGTGTGGTGTAATTAATCTACTGCTGTAGTCAAGAATGTCACCACTGCTTTCTTATAGCTTTATTAGTACAAATCAATATGGGGTAGTTCGATGGCACAGCTGCACCATTGGCTTTGGCATTGGAGGCCCTGGCACCTGGCATCGTTGTTGGGTTGGCAGATTGCTCCTGCTGATGGAACCTGTGTACGCACATGAACATATTTTTCAGATCTGAGTGCATCATGTTAACACCGGTCCTGAAAGAAAGAAAGAAGAGTGGTGCTTCAATGCTTTCTCTTTTAATACAAATTGCACAAATCTTAAAGCAAGTGAAGGGGTAAGTAATCTCCATCTACCTTTCATTCATGCTTTAATATGTGTGCAACTGTAAAAAAGAAAAGCATTGAAGCACCTCTCAAGAAAGAAATGCAGTACTATCGGTGAGAAGTAGCAGTTGCTTGTAAAACGGCCATGTCACACAGCACGGTAACGTAAGAGGGAGACAGACACATCATCCTCCAGCGTGCACTTATCTATACTAGTATAGTGCCTGTGCTAACGCTACGACGGCAGTACCTCACTTATCAATTAAATGAGAAGGTAAGTATGAATACAACACTTAATAAGAAAAGAGAAATTTAGAATTTTAAATGAATTTAGAAAGAAAAACGAAACTAAATGGAGGTCGAATAGGCGAAAACGGGCTCCCAAAAGATTTTAAAACAAGAAAGAGAAAGAAAAAAGAATTTTCTGATTTTAGATTTTTTTTGGCTTCCACAGAGAGCACACAGTGCTCTCTGGCTTGGCAACAGCGCAAGGGAGGGAAGGTCGGGGTGGCCACCGATCGCGATGTGGTCGGCAAGATCAGTGCGGCGAGATCGCCAAGACCGGCGCTCATGAGGAGAGGAGTCACGATGCGGTGAATTTCGCCGGGAAAGATGACGGTGATGGCTTAGGTTACCTCCAAAATCCAGCAATTTTTACAAGAGGGAGCACTTGGAGATTTACGCAATGCGATGGGGTGGAGAAGAGCTCGTCGGCTTTTATAGCCCCGAAACAAGCATATTTATAGAAACCATAATTTGGGATCAAATCAGATTATGAGAAAATTTTGGCAATAGAGCATGAAATTTAGGGAATTAACACCATAGATGAAAAGAGGATATTTTGTGCGGGATTGATGGAGCTTTGGAGCTTCTTTCTTGCTTTAATGGAGGGAGGGAAGAGAAGAAGCTTCTGCAGTGCAATTTATGACTAGAAGAAGCTACAAGTGAGTTGCCTTCATTTTTTTTAAATATAGAAGGATTTTTGAAAAGATAACACATTAGGTTAAAAAATTCTAGAAAAATTCTCAAAAAAACTTTCGATTATTTTGTACTTAATAAAATTATTTTCAAAAAAATTTAAATTATAAATTTGCCGATGCACGACGGCCGCGAGGTCGCTCACCAGCAACCTCTCCACGTTGGCAAAGCCACCGATGACGACCGTGGAGCCATTGCAGACCTGCGTTCTCCCGGCCGTGCTGCCCCATCTCCCGGTTTCCTTTTCTCAAGACGTAATGTATGGTCCTTTCCTTTTCCGGGCGTCCTTTTCCTTGATTCCAAGACGTTTGTTTCCTTTTCCTTGTTGATCTTTGGAGGTGAGGGAAGGTGCATTGTGGGCCACGAGGATGATTTCGGAAAAATATGGAAAAATAAAGCTGCGCTCGTGGCCATTGGATCCGCATGGAAAAAAGATAAAATTAAGCGATTGCTTTCGCATTACCGTTCCGCGAGAAAAAATTGAAAAAATTAAGCAAACACTCACAGACGGTTGGTTCCTTAGGTAAAAATAAAACAAAAATTCAACGCTCTCCGTCTTGTTGAAATTAGGCTCTATGGGGCTAGATCCGTAAAAAAGTCTCGAGAAGGGTCATATTCGAAAAAAAAATACGATCAAAATGTCAGGACAATAAAAAATTCAAGTCTTGTTTCCTTGTATGTGGATCCTCCCTGTTTATTTCCTTGTTTGATTCACCCTCCTTCCAAATATGTAGTACGTACAATTTTGGCCAGTAAAAAATTCAAATATGGTTTCCTTGCATGCGGATCCTCCTTATTTATTTCCTTGTTTGATTCGCTCTCCTTCCAAATATGTAGGTGGAAGAGGTCTGTTGTGGGCCACAGGGATGATTAGACACACTAAATAATGGCCATCGGATGTGGGTGAGTAAAACTGAGGAAAGATCTGAGACGTTCATTTTGATGAATGCAAGTTTCTGGGGACGTTTTTTTGGGTGCACGAACATTGGGTCATCTCTAATGAGATGCATTATTTAAGGTGGACGTAGGAAAAATTGCTTAGATGCATTATAAAGGGGTATAGAAAATAACAATGAAATTTCTTCATTTTCCCCCAAATATTTATGTATCCACAATTTTACACAATTACTTAAATTTCTATATTTCCCATTTCCCCCTTTTCCCCCTTCCCCACCCTTTTTATCCCCTCCTCTCTTTTCTTTTTCCCACTTCTTCATCTCTATCTTTTGCGGTCTGGCCTCTCTTGCTCAAGAACTGCTGCTGCGGGTGATGATGGAGGCGGAGGCGGCCGTACTTTGGCTGGTGCAAACCCTCCTTGCAAGCCTTGTAATCGACAAACTGGAGGCGTGGATTCGCGGAGTTGGGCTTGCCGATGAAGTCGAGAATCTCAAGGCTGAGATCGAGAGAATCGAGGTGGTGGTGGCTGCTGTGAAGGGGAGGGCGATTGGGAATAAGGCGCTGGCCCGATCTCTCGCTCGTCTCAAGGAGCTGCTCTATGACGCCGATGACTTGATCGACGAGCTCGACTACTACAGGCTCCAACAGCAGGTCCATGGAGGTAAGCGTGCACGCATCCATCTTGTGTTCGTGATGTTCTTCATACACACCACGGCGTTGATCCCCATTTTCTGCTGCACATTTTCTTTTGATCAAGTTGCATGCCACGATCCCGACGGCACGGATGGACATGGAGCAGAGCAAGGAGAGAGATCGAGGGGCAATGCTGACATACCGAGAAGCAGCGGTGGCAAAAAACGGTCGAAGGCATGGGGACACTTCGATATCACTGAAGAAGTTCACGGAAAACCTGTGAAAGCAAAATGTATTCACTGTCGCAGAGTGGTCAACTGCGGATCCGACAAAGAGACATCAGTTTTGCACAATCATCTCAACAGCGACAGTTGTAGGAAGAAACGTGAAGCAAGTGACCAGCAACCAAACCCTTCAAGGTACGATTTGTGATTCAGAACGTGCATTTTCTCGTCGTCGCTCAATAATTTCTACCCTCGCAATCGGCAGTCTTTTTAGTACAGTAATATGACGACTTGTCGAAAATGTTGCGACAAAGTCTAGAAAACAGCATACCGTCAGATCGTTCTTCACCCTTTGATGCTTTGTATCAAAATAGGATTGGCACAAACCTAGCTGTTGTAGTGCTAAGACATCACATCATTTTTTCTAGTGCCAAAAACTACCCCCGCCGCTACCCCCACCCCCCCTCATGGCCATCCTCTAATACCCTCCATAAAACTTTTACCTTTACTGAAGCATACCTCCGATGGCATGACCTACAGTCCTACACTGCCTCCGAGACCATCACCCTTGCTGTACAATCACCAATGTTGTCTCCTGCAACGACACTAAGATCTAGTTCACCCAAAAGTTGAAGCTGTTGTGGAAAGAATAGGAAATATACTTATACTTCGACACTCCTCCTCACATTAAAACCCCCTAGACTTATGACGTAGGCTCAAAGTGGATTGCAATTATTTTTTCTTAAACTTACGATAGCTAGGTCTTGAACTCAATACCTTATGGCCCTAAAAATATATTAAGGTTCATGCATCAACCACTTCACCTCAAAACTTAAGTTTTCGCGGAAAGATGAGCAATATACTCTTACTTCAACAGCTCTCAATTTCGAAAATGTATATATAGTGGTAAATGTTAATATCGCTCAGTATCACATCTGTACTATTGGGATAAGAATTCAAAATCTAATCCGATTCAATTAGAGATATATTAGGAAGTTAGAGATAGAGTCCTATTGCATTACAATTGTAATCCTCGCTATAAATAAAGGGTGTAAGATCTGGTAAGAGACACACAACTTCTTCCAGTTCTACATGTATGCACCTGTTTAAGAGGTCGTTGTGGTTCTAAATTTCTAATTGCAAACCCACGATCCTTTTCTTCTTGCAGTACTGCTGGGGGCACATCAAATGGTAATTCAGTCAGCAGAAAAAGTATGAGAATGGATGAGGAGGCAACACATAACACTGCAGCTAACACACCAAGTTGGAACAAGGCCGAATGTTCCAGTAGAGCGCAGCAAATAACTCGCCAGTTACAAGACATCCGAGTCGCAGTGGGTGAGGTTCTCAATCTACATAGATCAGACTTTGTTGCTAGTGCATGTAAGCATCAGACTACAACCCCAGATTCATGCCTGAGAACATCAAGCGTTGTTCAAAGGAAAGTATATGGGAGATCTGCAGAGAAGGACACCATCATAAACCTGATGAAAGCTGATAAATCTTACAGCATAACAGTATTTCCTATTGTAGGCATAGGAGGAATTGGGAAGACTGCTCTGGTCCAATTTGCATACAATTATAATGATCCAGGAGTAGAAAATTTGTTTGATCACAGGATATGGGTTTCAGTGTCTAAGGACTTCGACAAAGTGAGACTGGTAAGGGGGATGTTAGACTTTGTTTCTCAAGAAATGCATGCAGGAATAAGCAGCTTTGCGAAGCTTCATGAAATGTTGAAGCGATGCATGGAATTGAAGAGGACTCTACTCATTTTAGATGATGTCTGGGACGACATGGATGATTACAGATGGAACAATCTGTTGGCTCCTTTGAAGTCTGACAATGCAAAGGGCAATGTTATTCTTGTGACAACTAGGAACTTGTCTGTGGCAAAAAAGATAGGAACTGTTGAACCGATTAAGTTAGCTGCTTTGGAAAATAAGGATTTCTGGTTACTGTTCAAAGCATGTGCATTTGGTGATGAGAACTACGAAGGGCATCTGAGTCTAAACATCATCGGTCAGCACATAGCAGAGAAGTTACAGGGCAACCCATTAGCAGCGGAAACTGCAGGTGTGCTGTTAAGAGAGAATCTTACCATTGACCACTGGAGTAACATTATGAAGAATGAAGATTGGAAGTCCCTGCAACTTAGTGGTGGCATCATGCCTGCTTTGAAGCTTAGTTTCG
The DNA here is from genome assembly GCA_036346275.1 of Otatea glauca. Lineage (NCBI taxonomy): Eukaryota > Viridiplantae > Streptophyta > Magnoliopsida > Poales > Poaceae > Otatea > Otatea glauca. Next base: position 6,550,489 of record CM070718.1, on the reverse strand, counting down.
ATGAGCTGCCCCTCCATTTACAGCAATGTTTCTCATATTGTTCTATATTCCCCGACAACTATCAGTTTAAGAGTGAGGAGTTGATTCGTATTTGGATTGCACAAGGATTTGTGAATGGTGACCATTCAAGCAAGAGGTTGGAGGAGATAGGATGGGACTATCTAATTGATTTGGTGAACTCAGGCTTCTTCCGGCAAGTTGAAAGAAAAGTGACTTCGCCAGGCAATCAAACATGCTATGTTATGTGTGGTCTTATGCATGATTTTGCCATGATGGTTTCAAGAACTGAGTGTGCTACTATAGATGGTCTACAGTGCAATGAAATATTGCCAACTGTACACCATTTGTCAATAGTAAGTGATTCGGCATACAGAAAAGATCAGCATGGGAACATACTTCGCAATGAGAAGTTTGAGGAAAAATTGCTCGATGTAGTTGCATCAGTAAGGAAATTAAGGACGTTGGTGTTAATTGGCCAGTATGATCCCTTTTTTCTCCAATCCTTCCAAAATTTGTTCAAGGAAGCACAGAATTTACGTGTGCTGCAAACTTCTGGAAACTGTGCTGGTTTTATTTCTTTCCTGTGCAATGTGGTAAATCCTACATATCTTCGCTATCTAAAACTCGAGGCTGGTGTGGAGAACAGGGCTTTGCCTGAAGTTTTGAGCAATTTTTTCCATCTTCAAGTATTAGATGTTGGCTCAAACACTGATCTTGCTATATCTAATGGTGCTAATAATATGGTTAGCCTACAGCATCTTGTTGCAGAAAAGGGTGTGTACTCTTCCAATGCTAGCATTGGTAAATTGACCTCTCTTCAGGAACTACACAATTTTAGGGTTCAAAATTCTAGCGGCTTTGAGATAACACAACTTCAATCCTTGAATGAGCTTGTACAACTTGGGGTGTACCAACTTGATAATGTTACAAGTCGGGAGGAGGCTTATGGGGCAGGACTGACAAACAAACAACATATAGAAATGCTTCGCTTTTTCTGGAACCATTCATTGCCGCAGGAGCTTGACAGTGAAAGAGAGGTGCTTGAGGGTCTTAAACCACATCCGAACCTGAAGCATCTACAAATATCTGGGTACAATGGTGCTACCTCTCCAACATGGCTTGCCAGTTCACTCACCTCTTTGCAGACTCTTCACCTGGAGTATTGTGGAGAATTGCAAATACTTCCATCTCTGGAGCGGCTTCCATTTCTTAGAAAGATTGAGCTGAGGAACATTCTAAATGTAACAGAATTATCAATTCCTTTGTTGGAGGAGCTGGTGTTAGATGAAATCCCAAAGTTGGAGAGATGTTCATGCACTTTTGTGAAGGAATTGAACTCTAGTTTAAGGGTTCTGAAGATTACGGAGTGCCCTTTACTGAAGGTCTTTCCACTGTTTGAGAACTGCCAAAAATTCAAAATCGAGCAGAAGTCATGGCTGGGTACTTACCGTCCATGATTGTCCTCATTTAACGGTATCGCATCCTCTACCGCCTTCAACTACCACTTCTGAGGTATCCATCCGTGGAATTTCAACACTTCCGAAAATGAGGGGATCATCCAGCGGAGAATTGACAATCGATTATGATGAGCCGAGGATGCTAGATGACAAAACTTTGTCGTTCTATAGTCTGAGGTTCCTTAATCACTTGACAATTACGGGCTGCCAAAATATTTCATTCGAAGGTTTCTGGCAACTCATCTCTTTAAAGAGTTTGGAAATTTTCGGCTACAAAGAACTTTTCTATTCGAGCAGTGATTCAATGCTTTCCTTCCTAATACAAATTGCACAAATCTTAAAGCAAGCGAAGGGGTAAGTAATCATCATCTACCATTTATTCATGCTTTAATATTTGTGCAACTGTCAAAAAGAAAAGCATGGAAGCACCTCTCTTTCTATTCACATGTTCCGCCAGAGGATACCCAAGCCCTCCCATCTCTGGAACGTCTTCTCATTGTGTCATGTGGAATAGAGTGGAAGTGGCTATCTCTAATGCTGCGACATATGCAGGCCCTAGAGGAATTGAGTTTAGAGAACTGCCTTCCGATGGTAGAAGAGGCTTCGTCATCAGCATATCCAAATGACGAATTGATAGGCTCAGCTCCTGAGAGTCGCTTGCGCATTCCACTAAATGCCATCTCCTCTCTGAAGAAGATATCTATTGAGGAATGCCCTGGTCTAACATTTTACGGAAGCAAAGAAGGCTTCGCTGAATTTACCTCCCTTGTGGAGCTAAACATTTCGGGATGCCCCGAGCTACTCTCGTCTTCGGTGCATAAAGACGAAAATGATGACCAGGCGAACGGAAGATGGCTCCTCCCGCAATCACTTGGAGAACTGGGGATCCATGGTGATTATCCCCTAGAAACGCTGCAGCCCTGCTTCCCAGAGAATCTCACCTGCCTCAAAAAATTAGATGTATGGGATTCGGAAAGCCAAAGTTTGAAATCTCTGCAGCTGCATTCCTGCACAGCACTGGAAGAGCTGACAATTCGAGATTGTGGATCGCTCACCGCACTAGAGGGCTTTCAATCCCTTGGCGGTCTCATGCATTTGCAAGTATCGGGATGCCCCGGCTTGCCTTCATGTTTTGAGAATTTTTCAAGTCAGGGCAGTGAGTTATGCCCTCGACTAGAGACGCTTATGATCGACAACCCCTCTGCCCTTACCTCATCCTTCTGCAAGCACCTCACCTCCCTCCAACGCCTAGAGCTTTTCAATTGGGAGATCGAAGTGACGAGGCTAACGGATGAGCAAGAGAGAGCGCTTCAGCTCCTCGTGTCGCTGCAAGAGCTCAAATTTTTGGATTGCTGGTATCTCGTAGATCTTCCTGCGGGGCTTCACAGACTTCCCTCCCTCAAGAGGTTGCTGATCAATTACTGTCGGGACATCTCAAGGCTGCCGGAAAAGGGCCTCCCGCCTTCGCTGGAAGAACTGGAGGTCAACTGTTGCAGCAAAGAGCTAACTGAGCAATGCAGAATGCTAGCAACAAGCAAGCTAAAGTTCAAAATTAATGAGGAATCTGAAAACTGATTACCGGGTGGCTTGTTAAGCACACTTCTCTACATGCACAATATATATCTCTGCTTTGCTTTCTAAGGTATACTTCTACCATTGATCATGTTATCTTCCGAGTTGACATACTGTCAGTGTGTTCATGCTAAAATAGCCACTCTCTTTGCAGGACCATTACTAGTACCATGCAATTACAAGTGTTCAGTGTTAGAATAGTTAGCTGATAGATACATTTAGCAAGTAGTTAGAGAATCCTAACTACAATCTGATAATCTCATTCTGTTGTAACAACCAATATTCAGTCTGTTGTATCGCAACGCTGTAGCAAAACTGAAAACATAAAGTCTATATAAGATATGCTCTGTGCAGCGTTTAGTCTGCGCACAAATCTAAAACCAATCTCTCCATTTATTTTCTCATTCAGGGCATCCCTGTTTATCCTAGATAACCTGTTTCTTTTACTCAGAAGTATCAGAAACTGACTTTCTTATGCCAGACCTGCACATGTTTTATTTCACTTCTGAAAACCTCATCCGCATGTGGTCATGTTGTTGATAATGGTGTCTCATATTTGTTCTGAACTTACTGGGATTTTAGAAGACAAACACATAGTTTGTGCCATCATGTCCGATAAGGCTTCTGATTTTGCTGCCATATCAACTGAAAGCAACAAACAGGTAAACCGGTCTGTTTCGTCGTTCCTTATACATCTCATCTTGTGAACTCAAAATGATAATTATTTTCCATTTATTTGACTATAGAAGGAACTGCATAAGATAAATCCGAAGATGCGTTGGGCTTTTCATTACAAGTTGTCGTAAAGAAGCTTACCCAGAGTTTCCTTGCTACACCATGCAAAAATAATGCTCTGCGGTTGATCGAATTCTTATGTTGCTCCGTCAGAAATCAGGATGAGCAGACGGCTAATTTGTGCGTAAATCTGAATATGCGAGCCTGCAGACTATTGTGTCTTCGCTGATTACTACTTTTCTCCGTTGCGATGCGAATGATGCGAGCTGTGTGTTTATTATGCTATCTCGGCACGTTCTAACTTCTAAGGAGGTCAAATCTTTCTTTTCGGCCTGTCTCTAATGCTGGAAGGCCAACATTTTGTGCTTCCAATTGTGCTTGGATCTTGAGACAATTTTGCTCCTAGATTTGGAGGCCTTCTGTCAGTAGTAGTTTGCTTTGCTGTATGCATTCACAAGCGATTACCACATGCGTATGGTAGCTGATGGGATAACTAACCATCTGCTGTGTTCAGGTTGTCGTTGACTTGTGGTCATCGTTTTCTTGAAGCTCACTTGCTAAGCAGCTTGCTGAAGACACGTTAGCTATGTGCTAAGCAAACAGAATTCTCGTCAATTGTATGAAGTAAAGGCCAGGATAAGTTGCCTGAGTGACAATACAGAATCATTAGAGAACACAAGAAACAAGCTCGTTTCAATTTATGGGGAAGAGACTCACCTTATCTCACGTAATCACTGGAGCTGCATTGGTCATTTCGACCATGAATGCATTTGACGAGAACATTAGCAAGGGCCAAATTTGTTGCACCGGCAATCATGAGCAAACTAATTTAGCGGATATTGCAACGGCACACCTGCACCTTTTACTGACATTTACGACAGTTATGCATCATTAAATGATTCCGGCAATACGAAATTCTCAAGTTAACCAACAATCACAGACCAATTTAAGGTCAGACAATAAAATAGCACAGGCACTTGTTGATATCAAAGGGTATAATACTATAATTTGCGCACAGCAAGCAACATTACTGGGAAAAATAGTCAGGATCAACTCAGATTTGCATGCCCACATAATACTATAATTTGCGCACAGCAAGCAACATTACTGGGAAAAATAGTCAGGATCAACTCAGATTTGCATGCCCACTTGAAATTATTGTTATGTGCTTTTGAACAACTTTCTGGTCTCAAAATCAATTTTCATAAAAGTGAAATATTTTGTTTTGGTGCTGCTAAGGAATTTAAGACTCAATATACACAGCTTTTTGGTTGTGGGTTGGGTAATTTGCCTTTTCAATACCTTGGCATATCAATTCATTACAGAAGACTGAGAATCAACGAGTGGAAGGGGGTAGAAGAAAGATTTGAGAAACGACTGAGTAGTTGGAAGGGCAAGCATTTATCCGTTGGATATCGTTTAGTCTTTTTAAATTCTGTGCTTAGCAACTTATCCATGTTTATGTTATCATTTTTTGAGATACCACGTGGATTCTTAAACAATTGGATTATTACAAACCCAAATTCTTCTGGCAAAGTGATAACCTTAAAAAAATATAGGCTAGCTAAGTGGAATATATTATGTCGACCCAAGGATCAAGAAGGTATAGGAATTCAAGATCTTGATATAAAAAAATCTGCTTCATCAGTAAATGGCTCTTCAATCTGCTAAATGAAGATGGTGTCTGGCAAAATCTCCTCAGAAGAAAATATGTTGGGACTAGGACTCTTTCTTATGTAAAAAGAAAACCAGGGGCTCTCAGTTTTGGTCTGATCTAATGGATCAAACAACACTTCTTTAAATTTGGGTCCTTCCATCTTCATAACAGATCTCAAATTCGTTTTTGGTAGGATACATGGCTTAGAAATAACCCCCTTAGTGTACAATACCCTCAACTCTTTCAAATTGTCCAGAAAAAACTTGCCACGGTGTAGGATTAAGGATAACCGACTAGGGGGGTGAATAGGAGGTTTCTAAAATTTTCAAATTTACAACTATAATCTCCAAGGAGCACTAAATACTTGAGCAATTCAAATAGAGCAATAAATGATTTTTAGCACAAATATTTTACTCAATTTGCTAGTTATGAAAATTAAGCACAAAAATGATAAAAGCAAATCACAAGAGAATGAAAGACAAGAATTTTGATACCGTGGTCTCGGAGACTTACCGGTCTCCCCTACTCCATGTTGAGGTGACTTGAACCACTTCAAGCCGGCTCCTCTTGCTTGAGCCTTCCTCGATCACTAGAGGTAGCTCTTCACTACTCCGGTTAGGCGAGCTCCTTGCCTTCACAAATGATCGGGTCTTCTCACAATCTTCTTTGAGAAGATCACCGATGCCACACTCCTCCAAGCCGTCTAGGAGGTGGCAACCTCCAAGAGTAATGAACTTTGATGTTTTCTTGAGGTGAATCAAGTTGTTTAAATGGCTTAACCAAAATTCCTCTCTTGAATGTAACTCAACTACTCCTCAAGAATGAATTTAATTCAATTGAGTAGAAAAGGCACACTAGAGCTTAAGGATATGCAATAGGAGTTCAAGGAAAGTAAGAATGCTGCATATGGAGGTGTATTTATAGCTCTCATCAATTGTGCTAGCCGTTGCTACCAAACCCTTGAAAAATTCAGGGTGGCCGGCACTACCGCCCATCTGGGACCGGTACTACCGGCCTTAGGTTCAACGGTCGACAGAAGACATTAAATGCACTGACAAACTAGCCGTTACCTTGAGGTCGGCACTACCGCCCATGCTAGGCCGGTAGTGACGGCCGAGCGGCAATACCGCTCGTAAGAGGCCGGTAGTGCCGATCAACCTTGGCTCAAAAACCACCCTCTCTGGAATAAAGCTGCGCCCTAGGGTGTGATCGCTGCCGAGCGGCAGATCGCTCACACATAGTCGATCTTGTCGGTACCGAGCGGCGACCATCCTCGATGGTCGAACGCGCCGGTTGAGCGCGGATCAGAAAAAAGAACCCTCTCTGGAATACAAGTACGGGCCTCGGGCAGATCGCTGACCGACTGGCGAGATCGCACTACCATGGCCAGTAGTGCCGGTCTAGGCTGGCCAAAAGGGTTTTTACTCATTTCTTTTTGTCTCAATCTAAAATAACCATTTTTGAATATTTGATTGAGCCATTTTCTTTTGAGCACACATCAAACTACTGATAAAAAATCTCTCTTCATAGTACAGCATTTATCCTAATAATCCGATCTTTTCTTCCAAGCTCCAAGATCGGTAAAAAGACTATGAAAAGTCCTTAAATTCATACCTCATCTCTTTAGCTTGATAATCTGATCTTCTTTAGCCTTATTTTCATGCTACATAGTTTTTCTTATCCAGGTCCAACCTGTCTTCAATCATACTAAAATAAAACTGTTAGTTCCATAAACGCGGTTGTTATTAATTATCAAAACCACAATAATTTAGGGGCCTAGATGCTTTCACACAGTAGCTGAAGTAATGAGTTCGGGCCCTCTTAATGTATCTTTTCATCGAGCCATTATGGGACTTAATTTATTGGCCTTGAATGAACTTATTACAATGGTTACTGGTGTGCAGTTAACACCAGAACGGGATACTTTTCGATAGAATTTCCATCAGAATGGACAGTTTTCAGTCCAGTCGATGTATAAAGCCTTAATGCATCAAAATATCCCAGTTATAAACCGTTAATTATGGAAGCTTAAGGTGCCATTAAAAATAAAAAAATTTCTATGGTACCTACGTCGTGGGGTCATATTGACAAAAGATAACCTCACTAAAAGAAATTAGAATAGTAACAAAAAATATGGTTTTTTAATAATGATGAAACTATTCAACATCTCTTTTTTGAATGCCACTTTGCTCGTTTCGCATGGCATGTCATTCAAACGGCTTTTAATTTGTCACCTCCTAGTAGTATGACCATTATGTTTGGAAGCTAGTTACTGAGGTTGGGAAAGGATTTAAGGGCTCACACTTTGGTTGGAGCTGCATCTCTATGTTAGTCAATTTGGCTATTTCGAAATGAGGTGGTTTTTTATAAGAAAAAAATTTCTAACCCGTTACAGGTTATCTTTACTTGCACCAATTGTATGCGTTCGTGGTCCGTGCTACAGATTCAAGAGGCTCGAGATTTGGTGTCAGCAGCATGTAGATTAATGGAGATCGTGGTTAAGGATATCTTCTTTAGATATGGGTAGAGATTTAATAACAGGCTGTGTGCTGATTGAGATTTTATGTTTCATGTTGCTTATGGCTTGTTGCAATTTTCTTTCAGTACATGCTTGATTTTTTTTGACAGCATTTTGACTGTAACTATGTAATATTTGGTTGGGTATGTGCATCTCACAATGTAGAGGCCCAGGAGATATAATCTTCCATTATCTTAAAAAAAAGACCACTGAAATTTATATCACTCATATTCCTCAGAAAAGATTATACCATTCTCATATCAACAGACATCACAAGCCCAAGATAATGACACGGATTTCAATGTCTTGTTACTTTGAATGCCGTAGTTACTGTCATGCATAACGACATATCAAATTACATAAGGCAGTTGAAACAGAATAGCTGTACTGTGGGAAACGCACACATACAAGAGCCACCTTCAGATTGGAAGGCCAGATAAACTACTAAATGCTTCGGTACAATCCACTTTTCACTTATATACACATGGTCCAGCCGAGCTATCAGATTACCCACAAAGCCAGCCCATCCACTACAAACTACGTTAACTAAATCCAAGCGGACACGGACATCTCAGAAACAACTTACAAAATACCTAAAACTCCCTATATTTCTACTCAAATCACCCAAGAACACACATCATCCACCCAATCAAATCCTACTGTTAGAATGATCTCCCTTACACCAGCAAATGAGCATTGCCAGCTTCTGAGGCACTGTCCCCTGAGCTCCTTGACTCTGAACCTGTAAACAAAGTTAAATGGGAAACAATGCAAAAGCTTTGGTTCATGAAGAATAAACTGACCATACCACTGGACGATGAGGAGCCACTGCCAGAACCACCGGAGCCACTCGCGACCTCAGCATCCTTCTCAATCTCCACTGATTGGTAAGTCGCGGTTGGCATCTCATCCCCAATATCTATATATTCATCCACCTGCTCGGCCACTATAGTCCTCTTGTCAGGATTCTCGTTCTCCTGTAAATAACAAAACAAAACAACTCACATGAGAGTCCAATTCGCATGTCCGCTAACTGCAACCAAGAACAAGACATGCTGTTCCCTACTGCCTTTACCGCATCACCATTGTCAACCAATGTAGGCACACCACCATTCACAGCTTCAGCCACATCAGCATTGCTGACCTCAGCAGCATTCATCATTGCAGCTCGTCGGCTCTTGTTCAGAGCCTTCTTGAAGTTGTAGACAAATCGATCAAGCTCCCACTGTGTCTCGACATCCATCTCGTCAATATCCAGCTCGATCTCATCCCCGAGCAGCTCTGGATTGCCATTCCTCTTCCGCACAATCTGCAGCACGTTATGCATCTTCTCTTCGGGCAAGCTCTCCAGCCCCACCCTCAGCATGTTCTTCTCCTCCAGGCTCATCTCCCTCTTGTTCGGGTCCCTCGCCTTCGGTTTCCGCATTTTCAAGTTCCCAACCCTCGGCTTCACCTGTGCCGGAAGGGTCGGTGGTGGCAATTCCGCTGGCACTGGCATCGGTGGCTCAAGGCGCTTGCATTCCTGTTCGAACCAAGAGACCGCCGCCTTGTACATCTTCTCAAACGACGCGAGGAGGCCGCCGGCGAAGGTGTGGACCTCGTGCCCGGCAGGGTTGTACCGCAGAGCATTGGAGAACGTGAGCCGGACGTCGGCGCCGAAGGCGTCGTGCGTGGGGTACCTCCCGGCGGCGAGGTTCACCTTGACCGTGCCGAGATCCATCGGGCTCTTGATGACGTTGTGGTAGTCATGGAGGCCAAGGCGCTCGACCTCCACTGGGGCGTTGAACCAAATACTTCGCTTGTCCTTCTGCAGCTTTGTCAGGATCTGGTTGCACCGCTTGCGCATCGACGCCCAGAGCTTCCCCGGAGGCGGGGGGTGCCCCTTCGGCTGGCCCTGATGCTGCTGCTGCCACGAGTCGATGCGGGAGAGCAGGGCGCGGACCTGGCCAAGCTCGCCCGCGAGGCGGTCCCGGAGTGCGCGGGCCTCACGGTGGGCCAGCGCCGCCGGCCGGAACATGACGTAGCCGGACGGCGGCGTGGTCACCATCGGCGGCCGCGGCGTCGAGCTGTCGGCGCGCGGAAGGGGGTGGTTGGGGTTAGAATCGGGGGGTATGGGCCTGAGCGGGGCGCTGGTTTCCCCCCAGTGGTGTTGGGCGCCGCTCCGGCCGGCGAGGAGGGCGGAGGCCATCGCCGGCGCCGGCGAGGGTTTCGCGTGCTGGGTTGGTGGGCTTGTGAGTTGGATCCGAAACCCGAGAGCACAGGAGCGGAGAAGGGCGAAGAGATTTTTAGTGGCGGGTGGATCTGGCCGGCGGTGGAAAAGGATGAGATCCATACCGTTGGTGTCTATACGCGGAGATTTGGACGGCGGTGATTCGCGCAGGCCTGCCCACGGGCAAGGGAGAGTGGACGGTCGGGATAGCGGTGCGGTGGCACGTGGCATGATCCGGGGAGGTTGGAGATGCTTTTGGCCGCGGTAATGGTTGCGGGATCGCGGACGCTCGGGGTTTGAGGGGTTGTTGTTGGAGTCTGGTCTCTTGGAGACTTGCAATGTTAGTCTCTGACATCTGGGGTACATGTGGTGAGGGTGCCATGGGGTCGTTATGGCAGTGAGGACATGTATGGAACGGCTGGGGTGGATACGCGATGTGTGTGAGGTTTCAGAGTTGTTGCTTCCGCGGGAATTTTCGGCTGCATTCCAACTGCATAGCCGGTACACGATACTACGAATAGTAGGCTAGGAAGAACACTTCAGTGATTAGTCTTGAAAAAAAAAAAAGAAACTTCGGTGATTAGCTAGACACTCTTGCAAGTCAAACATCTATAAGTCTTGAACTCCTGATGCAGCATTCATGTGAGTGCCCTATCTGCTGCTGCTGCCGCCCATATTTCTTGCTTTCGAATCTCTGCCAAGTCTGCGTATACCAAAAGATAGCAACATGCATTATATGTGGAGGGAGCCACCATGTGCCCCTTCTGTTCAACAAGCATGATTTGGTCTGCATTGCAAAGTGCAAACATTTAATGTCTAGTTACATCCATTTCCTTCGAGTGCAAAAAGCCGAAGCAACGCAAATTGTGCGTGCTTGCTGTCTAGCTTATGCTGATTTGTTTTAACTTACTGATAGCCAACGACGGCTATCGATTTAGATTAGGATAATTGATGAACTCGCGCGATCAAGGTCATTCATTTGCTTATGATTTTGGATCACAAAACAGGCAACAAAATTAGATACTCCATGTTACAGGAGTGCAATGACACATGAATATCCGTCTCTCTTAGGACATGTACAATATTTCATATCAGCTGTCTGTAAGATTATGTTATATAGATTTTTCGGGCCTCACCCCTCATCTGCGACGAGTGCGTGGGCAGAGCCGCCAGCGCAAGCGCCGCGTCCTGAGCGTGGGCGGGCCGTGCGCCCGTGCCCCTTGCGACCGCACGATTCAACCGCTAAACGCCCTTCGAAAAAGGAAAAGAAAAACGCCAACCGGTGCGCGCGCGTGTGTGTGACTGATTGGCCGCTCAGCGTGCGCGCGCTGCCTGCCTGTGCTGCGATCCACGTGAGGTCGCGCCGTGCGCGGCTGTGCCACTGATTGGCCGTGCCGGTGGAACAAACGCGCCGCGCGAGGAGGTGCGGAGCCTCCGCGCGCGCGTTCGTTGGTTGGACCGGCGGATCGAAACCGCATCACACGGGCCACGCCGGGCAGACATGCCGTTGCGGACACAGTTGTCCTCAACCTCGTCGCACTGCTGGTTTTCACGGTAGCGCTAGTGTATCTTTAACTGAGAAGCATTTTATTAGCTACCTGCCATGAACGGGGTGGCATTACATGGTGTTTCAAGCTTGTAGTACTTAATTACGTATACCACTCGACGCCAGATGATTAAAACCTCACACTTACTTCACACACGTCACGTAAGTAACTCGTCCATTCGTTCGTCTAAAACCACGACGAGAACATTACCATACTGTCCGTACATACTAGCTAGTTCGACGGTGAGTTAAAATTCCTCCAACCGGTCGAGTCACGCGGCGATCTTGGAACACCCCGCTTTGGCCGGCGCCGAGGCGAGCAAGAGCCGCTTCTCAGCGGAGGAGTTGCGGACGCACCGCTTCCCCTTCTCAGCGCGCACCGAGGAGCCGCCGATCTCCCTGGTGTGGGCGCCGATCACGTCGCGATGAGGTGCCTTGGCGTGCATCGCGTAGGATGATGATAGCTCCATGGCCGCCTCCTTCTCTTCCTCCGCTATCGTGTCCAGCATCCTCGGGAGACCACGGCGGCGCCTGATGATGGACGACAGCTGCGACGGCGCGACCTCAACGGCGAACCGGGTAATGAGCTGAGCCTTAGCCATGATCAGCGTGAGCATGCTATGTACAATAACCTACAAAATGGATGTGTGTAGTTTACACAGCAGGCTAAAAATATATGGACATGGAAGCTTAATTTGTGCTAGCTTATGGTCATGGGAAGTCATTTGGGAGCTTATTTTTATAGAGCCTTAGTGTTGCTTTGGAATTGGGAGTGCCCTGCACATGGATGGTTTTATGCGGTGACAACTGACCACTAGAAATTGAAAACAATTTTCAGGGGGGAACAGAGGTTTAATTTGTAGGCAAGAATAAATAGGTTGAAAGTGAGAGTAATTAGACATAAATGACGTCCGTGTGATAATGGTAGTGCCAGGAGAAGTGTTGTTGTTAGTCTCCCTCTCGACTACTGTTTCTGCACGGAGAAAAATATCACAACATGATACGTTAAAAATGTTGGAGGCAACGGAGTTGGGAACTTTGTATTGGCTTCAGAGAGGTTGTCTGAGAATTCAGTTTGTACCTGTGCCAGGACAATCAAATTGGTGGTGAGCCTTCTGCATGGATTCATAGCATTTTTAATTCATTTGTGCGAAAAAAATGACTTGATGAATAGAGAGAACTATCAATTCTATCACTTTACTTTAATAGACAAGTGTGGCGAGGTATCCCCACGGAGGAGGGCAATCACGTAAGGCCGAGCAGCCTCCAGCACAGCGCGCGCTGGACTCACCGTACTGTAGTTTACGCAGACATAAGATTTTTTTTATGCTAAGTAAGATGCGGACTGTTCTTTCGTTACTCAATTTTGATGATACTCTTTTGAGGATTAACAAGATACCCACTGCATAGTCTCTAGAGGAGAAACAATGTAAAGATCGTAAGACTTTATCTCATATTCATTTTCATCCATCAAATAATTCTGATTTGCATGACCAAAGATCTGACCAGTAAAATGCATTCGAAGCAAAAGCTTTATTCGCACAAGATGGCGGAAGTGGGTCATTATTGAATCATTCAAAGAAGTAGTCTCGAATCTCGAGTCTACAGAGGTAAAATATGATGATGAAGATTTGAGTCTTATTCTTTTATGCTTGTTGCCTAATTCATACTCTACGTTCAGATATACAATTCTATATAGTCGAGATACTCTTACACTTAATAAAGTGTATAAAGCACTGCATGTGAAGGAAATTAAGAAACTCATGGTCCCAAAGGAAAGTTTAAGATCACATACAGAAGATCTGATTGTCCATAGTAGACAATAGGAGAGGAGTTCAAAAGGTAAATTAAGAGGCAAAAGCAAGAGCACAAATTACAAAGACAGATCAAAAACCAAAGGAAAATACAAGTCATGCAAATATTACAAGAAAGATGGGCACGACATATCTGAATATTGGTGGGTAAAGAAACAAAGAAAAGAAATAACAAGTTCAAAAAAGATCAACAAGAGGATAAAGCCAAAGCCACCGTTGTTATTAAGTAAGATTCTGATGGTGATGTTCTTGTTACTTTTGCCGGTGATTCCAAAAGTGGCAACAAGTAGATTCTTTATTCAGCCTGCACATTTTACATGAGCTAAAACCGTGAGTGGCTCGTTGACTATGAAGCTACGCTAAGCGGATCCGTGTTGATGGGTATAATACACCATGCAAGATTGCAGGCATTGGTTCTGTCCAGATCAAGATGTTTGATGGAACTATTAGAACTTTGTCGGATGTTCACATAGCCCAAATTTAAAGAGAAGTCTTATCTTGCTAAGTACTCTTGATGCTAAAGGGTACAAATATTCAGGTGGAGGTGGAATTCTGAAGGTCTCCAAAAGTTCTCTTGTTGTGATGAAAGGTGATATGAACGTTGTCAACTTATATTATCTACGAGGCACTAGAATTACAGGTAATACTGCTATTATCTCAAACAAATCATCCAATTCTGATGCTACTAATCTTTGGCATATGCTTCTGGGGCACATAAGTGAAATTGGCATGATAGAGTTATGCAAAAGATGACTTCTTGATGGTCAAAGCATCGACAAGTTGAAGTTTTGTGAACAATGTGTCTTCGGCAAGCAAAAGAGGATGAAATTCAGCATTGCAACTCACTCTACAAAAAGCATATTAGATTATGTTCACTCTCCTGCGTTCTATCGCTTGCAGGTGCTAGCTACATGTTGACCATTATTGTTGATTACTCAAGAAGAGTTTAGGCATATTTTATAAAGAACAAATCGGATGTATTAAAGACATTCAAGGAGTGAAAGATCATGATTGAAATACAAACTGGCAAGCATGTAAAGAAACTACGTACCGACAATGGTTTGGAGTTCTATTCTGGAGAATTTGAAGCTTTATGCAAATCAGAGGGTATTATGAGACCTTACACTGTTCCAAGTACCCCTCAACAAAATGGTGTGGCCGAATGCATGAACAAAACCATCATAGAGAAGGTACGTTGCATATTATCAAACTCCGGCTTATCTAGAAGCTATTGAGCTGAAGCCACTCCACTCTTGGTATTTGATAAATTGGTCACCAACATAGCAATTGATAAGAAGACTCCAATTGAGGTATGGTCTAGTCCTCCAACAAGTTATTCTAATTTGAGAATATTTGGTTGTTCTGCTTATGCTCGTGTTAATAATGGTAAATTGAAGCCTAGAGCTATGAAGTGCATTTGCCTTAGTTATAAGTTTGGTGCTATAAATTGTGAAATCCTAAAACTAGAAAGGTGGTTATTAGCAGAAATATTACCTTTGATGAATCTGCTATGTTACATGATAAACCATCTATTAATGTTCCCATTGAGGAGCAGTAGAAATCAAGCGTGCAAATGGAGCATGTTATTGATTCAAGATCTACATCAAAAACTAAAAAGGAAAACATACAGGATGTTCCTGTTATTGTACAACCAACGCAACGTTCTATTGCAGCCGACAAGACTAAGAGGAATATTCAAGCTCATAATGTGGGTAGAAGAAATTGAAGGCACTGCAGAACCTTCAACTTATTCAAAGGCTATCTCTTCTGGTGATTCAGAAAGGTAAATGACTGCCATGCATGATAAGATACAATCTCTTGAGAAAAATGGCACTTGGGAGCTAGTCAAGTTGCCAATTGAGAAAAAGGATATTAGTCGCAAATATATCTTTAAAAAGAAGGAAGGCGTATCACCAACCGAAGAGATTAAGTACAAAGCAAGGCTCATTGCTAAAGGATACAGATAAATTCCAGGTATTGATTTCACAAATGTCTTTTCTCCAGTTGTGAAGCATAGTTCTATTTGCATTTTACTCAGCATCATGACTATACATAATTATGAGCTTGAGCAATTGGACGTGAAAACTGCATTCTTATATAGAGAACTAGAAGAAGACATTTATATAAAGCAACCGGAAGGTTTCATCATATTGAGGAAGGAAATTTTTGCTTGCAATTTTTTTTAAAAAAAATCTCTTTATGGTTTGAAGCAATCACCTAGACAGCGGTATAAGAAATTTGATTCCTTTATGATCTCTCAGAATTTCAAAAGATCTGATTATGATAGATATATCTATTTAAACACTGTTAATGGTTCAACTATTTATTTGCTCCACTATGTTGATGATATGTTGATTGTTGCAAAAGACAAGGCAGAAAATATCAAAATTGAAGACACAATTGAGCAGTGAATTTGAGATAAAGAATCTCGGTGCAGCAAAGAAGATTCTTGGTATGAAAATTACCAGAGACAGACTGTTAGAAAATTATATCTAAGTCAGAAAGGGTATATAGATAAATTCCTTCATCGTTTCACCATGCATAAAGCCAAACTAGTGAGTACTCCATTAGTTGCACATTTCAGACTATCTTCAGCGTCATGTCCACAATCAGATGATGAAGTAGATTATATGTCTAAAGTTCCATATACTAGTGCAATTGGTTCATTGATATATGCCAGCCATGGTTTGTTCTCGTCCTGACTTATCTCAATCATTGGGTGCTACTAGTAGATACATGGCTAATCCTGGCAAAGAGCATTGGAAAGCAGTACATTGAATTTTCATATATTTGCAGGGCAATTATAATGCTTGTTTACAGTTTGGGAAAACTAGATATGGACTTGTGGGTATGTAGATTCAGATTTTGCTGGAGATTTAGATAAGAGAAGATCTCTTAATAGTTATATATTCACTGTTGGAGGATGTGCCGTTAGCTGGAAAGCAAGTCTACAAGCAACTGTTGCTTTGCCTACTATAGAAGCTGAATATATGGTTATTTCTGAAGCTTACAAAGAAGTCATTTGGCTGACATGTTTGTTTACTGAGCTTTGTGGAAGTATATCTTGCACTATAATATTATGTGACAATCAGAGTGCTATTTACTTTACAAAGGATTAGATATTATATAAGAGAACAAAGCACATTAATATCATATATCATTACATTCGAGGTGTCATCGCTCAAGGTAACATTAAAGTCAATAAGATAAGTATCCATAATAATCCAACTGATATGTTGATAAAGCCAATTCCAACAGCTAAGTTTGACTTTTAGCGTACAAGGTGTTCATGATGATTTATTTTGAGGAGAGAGTTGCGTTTTATTTTGGCTACAAGAGGAATTCGTCTTAAGGTGGAGATTGTTGAAGTTGAGGGTGATACGAAATCGTTTCCTACTCCGTCTCAAATCTACTCTTACACGTAGTTTGCTATGTATTACTATAAATATGTCCATATAGCCTAGAGCAAGGGCAAGAGCTTCATTGTAAACATCTCCTCATACAGTTATTGCCTTCGTACGTCTGTGGGTTTTTTCATAAAAGTTTTTTACATAAAAATTCATTTATCATGTCGATTTTTCTAGACGTTATTTGCAACACCTCTCTTGAGGAGTTGGGCGGTTGGGCCATCATTGTACAAATCGTCCTTAGGTTTGGCACTGCTTGTCTGTAACCTGCAACTTGGTACCCTTCCATACAGTACCGTCCCAACCAACCAATGTGCTAGCTTGGGCTAGGACAATGAAATCAAAGGACAGCAGGACAGGGTGATGCCAGGGATACAAATCCCGCCAAATTTCGGTGAATTTTTGCCAAAATTTTGGATTTCGGGCCACCACGAAATCCAAACTACCGGCCGGATAACAAAAATTGAAATTGCTACAGTAAACCAGAATTTCATTTTTCGATGAAATTTCTTGATTTTTGGCCGGTTTTCAAACTTTTAGGGCTGGATTTGGGCAGATTTGGTCCAATAACCCTTAAGAAAGTCATCTTCTATGAAAATTTGTTGAAAAACTGAATTTTTGAGATATTTTAAAATTTTGGCAGAAACACTGTCAGATTTATATAAAATTTTACATGCTTGATAATGATTTGAAAATTTTATAGTACTATATTTAGTAGTGTATGATTATACAAAAAAAATTCAAAATAATTTAACTTCATTTTTTATCTTTAAAAAAACAAAAACTGAATGAACATAATTTGGACAATAACCTTGTCAGAATTTTATAAATTTTCTCGAGTGTGATCATGATCTAAAATTTTTATGAGAGATTAATAATTGCCTTAGAACCATTATATAAAATTTTCAATGTTTGGTCAATCAAATCTATGTAAGCATTGAACTTCATTTGTTATATTATATTTCAAAACATCATTTGTTATGGTACTGTACCTTGTAAGAATTTTATAAATTCATTGGAGTGTGATAATAATTCAAAAATTTTATGAGATCTTAATAATTTCCTTATCACCCTTCTGTAAAATTTTTAAAAAAATTTAAACCTTTTTTGATTGCTAAAGCAAATCTATTTATTGATTATCAGGCTTTTATGAGGACGCACCACTGTCAGAATTTTTAAAACTTATTTAAGCATGATCATCATCTAAAATTTTATATAAACATTAATATTATATCAGGACCATTTAAAAAAAATTCAAAATTTTCTAACGTGGTTTGATCCATTTTTATTTTTATTTTAAATTTGCCAGTAAGCCTTTTAACAGGACAGTAGCACTGTTCGAATTTTTAAAAATTCATGAAGCTTTATCATCATCTGAAAATTTTATGAGAACATTAGTGATGCATCATAACCATTAAAAAAAATTGAAAATTTTCTAACGTGGTTTGAACCATTTTTCATTTAGTTCAAACTTCCCGATCAGCGTTTTATCAGGACAGTAGCAATATTTGAATTTTTAAAAATGCTTCAAATGTGATAATCATCTGAAATTTTTATGGTAACATTAATGTGTCAGGAATATCCAAAAAAAATTCAAAATTTTTCATCGTTGTTTGCCCCTTTTTTCGGCCGGTGCAAATATACCGAAATTTCGGGATTTTTCGGCGAAATTTTGTTTTTCTATGTAGAAAACGAACCGGATTTGAATTTCAAACAAGATTTGTCCGAAATACCCGAATTTCGGTGAAATTTCGGATTCCGGTCCCAGGCGATATTTTATCCGAAAACGAAATTTGAATCCTTGGGTGATGCTTCACTCAAATCGACGGGCTGATTGTCACGTGTTAGAAAATAGAAGCAATTGGAACACCATCGATCATCACATGTTTTTTTTTTTTGAGAAATTAAATACTTTGCATGAACAGATCTTATATGTGATCACAGGATTTTTTGGATTTCATCTCTCTTTTCATCCACATGAAACCAGTGGCAACTGTTAAAGCTGAATCGGCAAACAGTAAATGTCAATGCTAACAACAGTATATCAAGATTCAGAAAACAATAGGTCGGTGGTATTTTGGTTTGTTGCCAATTGGCATTCAGAACAATGAGCAGGAAACCCGGCCATGACCTTTCGTTCAAGAACAGTGGATGAAAATTCAGAAACCACAGAATGATGACATGAAACGCCATTTGGCGAGCAGTATGACTAAAATCAGACAAAAACCGGTTCCTGTGCGAAGAGAAAAGCTTAGGCTATCATGTAACACTGTATCAATCAGTCGAAATCAGTAACTGTTATTGGAAGCCCTTCACCCTCAGAAACACGCTGTGAGCAGACGCTAACTTCAGGCTCTGGCACTTGGAAGTCATATCTTTGAAACTTACAGATTCAGAACACCGTTCAAAAACAAGAACGTTCTTGGGTGGACGGCTCCTGTTACTGTCACTGACGCATCGAAATCGGAAGCAGCCAGGCAGCAGCAACACGTCGCTCTCTCTACGTCCATTTCGAGAAGATAATGCCCTCTGCAAGCAGAAATAGTTTGCTGGTTCAGTGCTTCCTTCTAGCACGTTCCTCTGAAACTAACAATCTTTGAAGTCACACTCGTATGCATTACTTGACCTCTCTCTCTTAAATGTAATTTCAAAACTGAAAGGGAAAAAAGGATATTCTCCTTGTAAAGAAGCCTAAGTACAATCGCAATGGGCTTTGAAATACAAAGGTAATGTTATTGTTTTGGATTTTAAGTTGTAGCTTCAACTTCATGCAGATGTATCTGCCATTATAACCACAGCCAAGGAATCTCACTAAATTCAACTTCATACCGGAACAAGATAACAAGGAGGTTGCTGCAGTCCTGGAGTAACAAGGATGGCAGCAATATAGTATGCTTCTGAACAAACATAGGGCGACAATACAGTAATCACTCCAACTTCAGAACTACTCGTAAGCGTCCGTACTTTACGACGGAAACATATTTTTTAATTAAATAGTCAAATAGTACCATATATTTATAAAAAAATTACACTCTTGAATTTCCATAAAAGAGGAAGCATTGGGTAATAACCTGAATAGAGAGAGCGGGTGTGGATGAAACTAAAGATACAGTTGATTTTCTTTTTATTCAATATATCGATGGACTACTTTTTTTTTAGAGA
Source organism: Otatea glauca (assembly GCA_036346275.1). Taxonomy (NCBI): domain Eukaryota; kingdom Viridiplantae; phylum Streptophyta; class Magnoliopsida; order Poales; family Poaceae; genus Otatea; species Otatea glauca. The sequence continues at coordinate 6,530,412 of CM070718.1, read as the reverse complement.
GGAGTAGGAGACAGATAACAACCACCAACTCATATTTATACGGTAGTAAAGATTATGCATAAGCAACGTAAATTACAGTGTTCATCACACATGCACCATAAGCAACGTAAATTAGAGTGTTTATCACACATACACCATCTTGTCCTATTAAGATGGTCGTAGCTCGTACTGCTTAACCACACATATAACCCCATCTAATGCTTAACAATATACATACCGACGCTTAATGTTTAACCATAAATTTATTCAGGGCACACCACGAGTCACACCAGCACACGCCTCATGCTAAGGAAAAGCAAGGATAGTTTTTCTCCTACGCTACCTTCCTCGAGCAATCAGTGGAATGGCCAGCAAACCCGCAGCGCACAAACGCAGGACTATAATTTGCAACTGCTGATCTGTTTACAGCCGGGAGATGAGCAGTGGGACAGAGACGGTGGCATTTTGCTCCCCCATTGCAGGGTGGCACATCTCAAGCATGTCCAGCTCTCTGTACCTCTCCAGAACCCGCATCCGGCACTCGTCGGCTGCCATCAGACCAGTGGAGAAGGCGCCATGCACAGTGCCAGTGTATTTGACACTTGTGGCCTCCCCTGCGAAGAATAGGTTGTCGACGGGGATCCGCAGCTTCTCATACAGGTGGCGAGGCTTGCCCACGCCATCAAAGGTGTAGGAACCAAGCGTGTTCTCGTCCGTGCCCCAGTGTGATACCAGGTAATGAATCTACGATAAGATTTGGGCAACATGATTGTAAGAATTGGCATAGCAGGATTCTTGATAATTATATTTAGATGTGTGTCGAAATACTAACAGGCACAGCTGCATTGGGAAGGATCTTCTTCAACTGGGAGAAGGCAAATAGGGCTGCGGCCTCATCTGACATCTTTTCAATGTCACAAGCAAGCCGGCCTGCAGGCATGTAAACAAGCACGGGGTGGCCTGTTGCCTTGTGAAGGTTGAGGAAATAGCTGCAGCCATAAGTAGTGGATGAAACAACTCCAAGGAACTCCACATTAGGCCAGAAAACCTCGCTGAAGTGGAGAACAATTTTGTTCTCCACTCCAACTGATAGTTCTCTTATTGCTTCCTCCTTCCACTCTGGCAGCCTCGGCTCAAATTTAATGGTGTTTGCTTTCAGCACACCCAAGGGAACGGCAACGACTGCAGCATCCGCAACAAATGTTTTACCACTGCTTACAGTAACCTCCACCCTATTCCTATGGCGAACAATTTCAACAACCCTAAAGAAAAGAACTTGGATCAGTGCCAAGGAATGGCAGATGGAAACATGCTTGATTGCTTGTTGCTTGACAAATGAAGATAAAAAAAAACCCGCTATGCATACCTGTGACCAAGGCGTATATCTAGGCCTTTTGCCAGAGTATTTATAACCGGACGATATCCACGAACCATGAGACCATGGCCACCAGGAAGCAGTACCTCCTGCACCCCATAACACAGAACATGGTCCACATAAGTACATAAGGCATAGAAATAAAACAATTGCCTGTGTACATCACGAGCAAAGACATTGGCAACTGTAGTTAGTAATTTTGGGGTGGGGGCGGATCCTACCTGGTCCCAGCCCTGAAGTGAGATTGCATCTGCATCAGTAGCAAACCAACCCTCCATGCGGCACAAATACCACTGAAGAACATCATGAGCAATCCCTTCTTGCCTGTTGTGAACATGAGGACAGATCAGATAAGATGACCAATATGTTTAGGATAACTCATGCACAAAGGCAGAAATTGGATGGTACAAACCTCAAGTGTGGATTTCTCTCCATAACAATCGCAATGGCCTTCGCAATAGAAATATCTTCATTGGTTTCTTCCCTCAATTTGTCAGTCTGTGCACACATAAATGTTAGGGCAAATCAAACACCAAATATATTATTGCCTAAAATCAATAAGCACCGAAAATTGAGGAAGGGAATACCTCTTTCAGTATAGTCTCAAACACCTTTCCTGTCTTTTCTACCAACTCTTGTGGAACTTGACGTCCCTTAGTGTCATAGAGTGCATAACTGAAAGCCAGTAGAACATGTTAGATGAAGCATTATTGGGTTCATCATCTCTCAACATACAGAACAACCTAGTTGTGAAGTTTTACCTCTCCAGATCATGATCAAACAGCACAGAATCATCTCCACTTGTGCGGTACAGTGGAAGTCCAAGCCTTCCAATGATTGGTGCCAGGGGATTTTCTTCACAAACACCATGAAGCCTGGTGCACACAAAAATTGGAAATAAGGTTCAAAATAGTGCTTTCAGATAAACTTTTGGTCATATACAGTTTAAACACAACTGAAACGGTAGTCCAAAGAAAAGAATGGTCATATACAGTTTAAACACAACTGAAACGGTAGTCCAAAGAAAAGAATGGAACTCACCAAGATGCTCCCAGATCGACAGGAAACCCAAAAGAGTAATCAGTGTGAACTCTACCACCAATCCTATCACGGGATTCCAGAAGAATAACCTGTAAAGTAATCGCATTAGCATAACCAATGAGATCACAAGTTCACAACATTTCTGAGATCATAGAACACCTATACAATACCCGGAATGACGCATTTCTGAGCGCATTGGCTGCAGCAATGCCTGCAAACCCACCACCGATAACAATAGCAGAAGGTGTGTGGGACTTTCTATTAACATTTTCACCATATGAACCTGAAATAAAGAAAAAAGAATTACCTCAAAATGAGAGCGACAAAGGGAAATAAAAAGTTAAAAATAAAAAATGAGTTCAATAGTTTGTGTTTCTTTGTAGTTATTATCTTGACATGTAGAAGTGAATCCAAATTAAATTTGTAGTCAAATCCCATATTCAAATACTAACTCATAAAATACCAACTTTTGGACACATCTACCAGAAGAAAAGGAAGGTACATAACATCTGTTTCTTATGACTATATACATATCCATATAGGGAGCTTACTGAAACTTCCACGTCTTATGACCATTGGATGAGATAACCAAAAGCCCAGCTCAAGTTTAATCTTCTGAAAATTTTGATGTAGTTGGATGGACGCTTGTGATAAGTTACTGAGTTCATTTATATGGAGGTTTAGGGTCTTAAGATGGATAGTTTGCTTTAATGTGGAAAGAAAGGCTTTTCTACCTCCAAATGATAAAATACCAGTTCATACAGAAATAACATAGAGAAGCCTACCAAGTAGTGAAATTGCCGATATCGCCTGTTCTTCTCACATCAACCCTCCTCTACCCCCTCCACCATGGAGGGTTAGTAGTGAGAGCATGTTCCCCTGTCTAAGAACAATGATGGTGAGGTAAGACAGGACAATTTAAGCTTTTTGCCGATTCCCCCCAACAACTATATCCAGCGTGGACCGAAACTCTCAACATGTTCTTGTCTGTAGCTACACATTGGACACACTGAGATGTAAAACAGACTAAACTTCATTGGACAGGCACACTGCATATTCTCCACTAAAGCACGACAACTATGATCTCAAAGGCTGGGCAAGGACACAAGATCATTCGTATACTTTTCTAGCTGTGTTTGGACTTTGGACACAATGCGCATTCCGACTAAAAGGCAATAGGCAAGACGTGTCCTGTGGCTATTGTTTATTTTTGGTATTTGTTGGTAAGATGGTAGATATAGCTTTAACAAGGCAACCCTAGGCAGGATATGCTTCAGCACGCTAAACAAGCATATCCAGAACATATCTGTCACCAAGCATCTCTCATATAATGACAATAAACGCACAAAGACCCAAAAGTAAAGATCCCCATTTACCCATTTAAGTGACAATGACAAGAGCAAAAAAAAAAATTACGCATAGTAATCAAATAAATATTTGCACATTGTAGCATTGGAAGATAGTGAACACAGACAACTAGATCCACTAGCGAATATTCTCATACAATAATCTGCCCCCTACGTACATTACAATAATATGGTCAATACATGATATAATTTCAAATTTCAAGCACGGTTGTAGTGTTGCACACTGTTAGTCACAGTTCTATCAGGTATATCTCTGTAATAACGGTAGGAACCCTGTATAAAGTTCACACTTTACTCTTCCAAGCTCCAGTAGCACAGGAATCCGCAAATCCACATGGACTTGTTCTTGCCATGAACCAATAGATCAAAAATCCTAGAAGCTTCCAAGTGGTGGGTTCCCTTTGCGTGAGGTGTTGGTACAATAATAAGTGTAAACAGCTAATATTTCAGGGTTTTTTTTCTTCCTACAACCGACAAAGGAGCAATGATGGTTGATGCATCTTTCATCTGGCTCACGCGGCACCTCCCAACCACCAAAAGCTAATCGAGTGTTTGGCTAAACAAAAGCAAGTTCGCTTCTAGATGCTGGAAAAATTCGATCTTTGCACTAAGATTGCATTAAGAATCTTTTGCATTAGTATAATTTACAGTACTATCAGGAACCTTTTGCTTTACAGAAAAAAGGTTTCTTCAAAATTCGATCTTCCCAACTAAATTCTACATAAACACTATGCAAAAGCCTGAAAGCTCGTACCAAAAACGAAACTTTACTGGAAATATCAAAATCCCATCGAAACACTAGGTGGGAAAAATCTGCCGAGAAGAACCAAGGAACTTACTGTTGTTCGCCATTTGTTCAGCTCTGTTCTCCTCCTTGATGGTTACTACTGGAATTAGAATTAGACTGATTTAACAGCAACTGGGGGGAGAAATGCAGCAAGAAGATGAGGAGGCAGGCGACGTAGTGGTTCGAGTTCGAGTTTAGTCCCAGGTTCACGAAACAGTTCATACAGCCGTGCAGCCGAATCGCCGCAACCCTCCTACGAATTCACGGTCCCCGCTCTCGCTATCTCACACCAGCGCCCAGAGTTCGCGCGATCCCATGAGCGTTTCAGGCGATCAGATTGAAGTTTGGACCAACCCCCACAAGGTAGCACTGCAAAATCAGCGAAATCCAACTATTTATTATAGAAAAAAAAAATTCGGTTTCTATTAGACAAGCGGCACGCGAAAACCGGCCTCGAAATTGAAAGGTCTCGGCGATTTGGGAGGGGAAAGATTAAAAGCTTGCTCCTTCGCAGCAATCTGGCAAAATATAGACCAAAGATCGTCAAGGAATCCTGGAAACCAGCACCGAATCTCGCACCGGAAGTCACCAAATCGAGCGAGGTGATCGAGCAATTTTGGCACAGCTAGGGCCAGACGAACAAAAAAACTCGCCCTTTTACCCACCCAAACCAGGTCAAAACCGCGAAACAAACCTCAAAATATCGCTTCAGGGCGGCCGATCGGAGAAACAAAGCTCAAGGGATCTGTGGGGATCGAAGCCGACGAGATTTTACTGGATTTTTGGGATTCGGACTTTCGGAGAGGGGACTTTAGGAGGAGACAGCGTAGTCCTTTGCTTCCTGGCGTTCGGAGAGCTTTTCAGATTTGGGATGGTGTGCTGTTGTTGTTGAGATGGGGGTGGCATTTATAGCCTCCTTTTCGAAGAGGGGATACGTGTAGGTATACATTTTCGTTTTGACTTCGAAAATCGTCACTTGGTATCGATTTTTCGCGAAAATTGATGAAATTCGGTAAAAATCGATCGGTTTGCGAAAGTCAAACATGTGGCCAAACTGATTCAAAAAAAATCAAAAACCAGTCAAAAAGGTCGAAAATCGCAAGAAAATTGAATTTTTTTAAAAAAAATTACAAAAAAATCCCAATTAATCTATAAAACACCTAAGATAAATTTAAACAATTTTTGAAATCATTTGTTACTTCTAAAAAATCCAAAACAGAAATTAATGAAAAGGAACAAAGACATTGTCAGATTTTTATAAATATTTAAAATAATTTTTATATTCTGAAATTTTAATTTAAACATAACAAGTTCCAAAGGATCATGTACTAAAATTTAAGAAATATTAGACTTCATTTAGTACTTATATAAAATCAAAAACGTAATAGCATATACAATGGTAATAGCACTTTTATAATTTTTAAAAAATACACATATCTGATCATCATCTGAAAATTTTACATAATCATTTTAATTACGTTATAACATCACAAAAAAGTTTAAGAAATATTAGACTTCATTTTTTGCCCCTAGAAAATAAAAAACTGAAGAGCATGTAATGTGACCGTATCACTGTCGGAAATTCTAAAAAATGTACGTATCTGATAATAATCTGAAAATTTTACATAATCATTAGGATTGCCTCAGGACTGTACAAAAAAAATCAATTTTTTTTTGACACTATTTGCTAAATTTCTTCAAATTTACTATTCATCTGATCGGTTTTCCGAACGGTTTTAATTGCCGAACCGGCCTACCGGTTTTCGTCGGCATTTTAAACCCTGGATACGTGCACCATTCGGTGACCGTACCTGCTTGGGAGGGGGACCCACCAAACCGGACATGTTGTGTACGTTTGATCGGATCTGGACAGCCCAGATCCATGCGGAGCAGCCTAAACGTGGATGAGGCGATATTTTCTGAAATCCACCCTGAAACACCAAGAAATCAAGAATTGAAGAACACAGCACATCGAATTTTTTTATTAATTAATCTTTTCTATTTCCAAATCTGACCACGCCACACCATAACCTGTAGTGTGGCATTTAAACAGTCACACCAGCTATATTGACGCGGCAAGGAGGTGCCACATAGGATCGCCACAGTTAGTGCATCCGTGGTGCAGAAATAAGTGGCGTTTTGGCCCCGCCACTCCTATTAGCGGAAACTAGAAGCGACTCCCAGCACAAACAAATGCCCACTCATCCATCTCCTTTCTTCTTCTCAAGTGTGTTCGCCTTCTCCCTTCTGGTCCTCCTCCGCGTACTTCCTCCCTCTTGGTCCTCTGTCTGACCGTCTCCTCCCTCTCGTTTTTCCTCCCTAATAGATCTAGATTAGGTCCACCTCGTGCCTCCGCCTCCTAGCCAAGCCACTTCCCCAGATGTTCGCGCCAAATCTGTATATGGATGCTTGCAAGGCAAGGAGAAGCAGAGGGTAAGAGAGGAGAGTGTGGTGATGGATTGGTGTAGGAAGTCCGAACTCGACGAAGATTGCATGGAGATGTTGGCCACCGGCAATGCTTCGACTGCGGAGGCAGCACTGGACGAGGACGGTGTCCTAGCTTGGCGAGGAGTGGTGTGTCTGGGTATGGGCTTGTGCTACAGTGAGACGGGTCCATGGCTACGGTGACGATTCAGGTCTCCTAACCCGGTATGCGACGCAACCATGCTACCAAGTACTACACCAATTTCTCGTCCCAATCCAAATCCCATCGAACTACATCTTTTTTTTAGACATGTTCATCAGTTCGTCATTTTAATTGTGTACGGTGCGCAATGACAAAATTTATGAAGAACATGCTCATCTTGTCCCTTGTTGTAAATGGGTACAACAGAATAACATATTTTGTTACTTCATTAAGGTGATAAATGTGCCCGATCGAGTGTTTGGTAATAGAGCAAGCCGTTCTTCAATCCTCTCGGCCAAAGAATGAAGAGGAAACAAGTCAGTTTTTCTAAAGGTTGTACAACTATGAAAAGTACCTGAATGAAAATTCTGCAAGGTCTTGTGACGCCAGTAGTTGTCTGTCGTGGCAAAAGCTATTAGCCACGCCAATATAACTGGCGTGGCAGGGGCGGACCAGTGCCACGGCACGATACACGCCAGCTAAGTGGCCTCACATGGCATCTTTGGCCACGCCGTGGTAGAGTTGTTTGATATAGAGTCATGCCGTGAACAAAAAGCTCATATCTATACCTTTTTATAATGCACGTAAACATTCTTTTTTACGTCCACCTCAAATAACGCATCCCACTAGAGATGGCTTAACATTCGTGCACCCAGCGAAACGTACTCGAAAACTTGCCTCCATCAAAATTAACCTCTCAGATCTTTCCTTAGCTTTACTCACCCACATCCGATGACCATTGTTTACTGTGTCTAATCATCCTCAAGGAAAAGGAAACAAACGTCTTGGAATCAAGGAAAAGGAAACAAATGTCCTGGAAAAGGAAATGACCATACATTACATGCTGGGAAAAGAAAACCGGGAGACGGGGCAGCGTGGTATTATTTTTTTCGAATCAGGCTCTCGCGGCGATGAATTTGTGATTGTAGCCTCGAGCCGAAAAAACTCAACGGAAAGGTGCTGGAATTTTTTTTCCCACGTCCGAAATTATCCAACGAACGGTGGGTAATTTCAGGCACGAGAAAAAAATAAAAACCAAGCTCTGCCCAGACACTGGATAATTTTGGGCATGAGAAAAAAATTACAGTGCTTCTCAACAGCGAAAAAAAAATTCTAGCACCTCTCCGCTGATTTTTTCTGTCTCGAGACTACAATCGCAAATTCATCGGCCGAGAACCTGATTCAGAAAAAAATTATAACGACGATACTAATATAGTAAAAAATTCGAGCATGGACGCTGATAAATAATATCGCGCCACCACTCTGCTGAATTTTTTCGGCTCGAGGCTACAATCGTAAATTCATCGCCGCGAAAGTTTGATTTGGAAAAAATTATAACGATGATGCCAATATAGTAAAAAATTCTCGAAAAATAAAAAACAATCAAGCGGTGCCCGTCCGCTTGACAATTTTGGAGAAAAAAAAGAAATACTCGGTGGCCGCTGAAAAATTCAAGCTTGAGAGAAAAAATAAAAAAAAATTCAAGCGGTGCCCGTCCACTGAATAATTCCGAAAAAATAAATAGCACTCGCCGACCGCTGGATCCGCAGGAAAAAAAAAGATAAAAATTAAACAGCGCTCGCTGGCCGCTGGTTCCGCGAGAAAAAATTGTAAAAAATGAAGCAGCACTCACAGACCGCTGGTTTCGTAGATAAAAAATGAAAAAAAAATTATCGCTCTCCGTGCGCTGAAATTAGGCTCTATGGGGCTAGATCCGTAAAAAAGTCTCGAGAATGATCATATTCGGAAAAAGTCTGATTTCCTTACATGCGGATCCTCCCTGTTTATTTCCTTGTTTGATTTGCTCTCCTTCCAAATATGTAGTACGTACAGTTTTGGTCAGGACAGTAAAAAATTCAAGTCTGATTTCCTTCCATGCGGATCCTCCCTGTTTATTTCCTTGTTTGATTCGCTCTCCTTCCAAATATGTAGTACGTACAATATGATCACAAGATTAAGTTGCTACAGACGTTTAAAAAGGCGCTCGTATCCTCATATCCTTTCTTTCTTGTGTGATCTTATATGCAACATAATTCTCTAGAAAAACACAAACCGAATCCATGCCTTTCTCTCCTGTGTTCCTTGCGCAGGTCCTGAGAATTCCTAACTAAAGAACGCCCAAACGCCGAGACGGAGGTGCCATACCTCTAGCCATTCGGCGAGGCCGCGAGGTTTTTACGTGCGGCGACGACAGCTATCGACGTTGGCGTACATACATACGCAGGCGTGCGGCGACGGCAACCGGCGACACCGGCGTACATACATACGCACGCGTGCGGCAACGGCGACCGACGACGTCGGCTCTTTCATGCCTAGACAAAGGTACATACAGAATTGTCTAAGTCCAACTTGGCTTAAGTGCTTGCTAGCTCATGAACTGATTGCTTTAATGCAGGGGTGCGCATGCTCGTAAGCGATGAAACCATGTATTTTAGGGATCCCATGTGCCACTACCTAGATTTACAGTTCTGCGTATGCTTTGATATTTTTGCGTTATATATATACACATTATGCAATAATCAACTAGCTACTTTTTAATGTTTTAATTTATCGCAGCCACTTTGTAATTACCGACGGTACCATAAGTTTTTTGTCAAAGTTGAAGATAAGAAGCTTGCAAAATTATTTGACGCTTGACCTGAGACTGAAATTGCATTGTCTGAATGCCGAATGGTAAGGTTTGCTTAATAAATTGTTTAACGCTTTATTATGTTACTATATATGTGCAAAAGATATAATGTCTATATTTGTAGATTATGCTGTCTTTTCATCACGGAGGACGATTCAGCGTATTATCGTTCGACATGAAGTAAAGGATTATCTCCATTATTGATCCACCACCTCTACCCGGATGGGTTCCAACGGATAAACCATCCAGATACTATCTTGATAGAATACAAAAAATTGGTATAATATTTGATCATGCTATGAGGATAGTAAATCCCTCATGGAACGACGATATCTATGATTGGCGTATTGTAGTTCCAAAGTATGTTCCAAAAACAATAGACCGGCAAGTTATTTACACATGATTAGTAAATAGTTAAATTTTTGTGTACTTACATGTAGCAATTAAGTGTTGTGCAAGAACTTGACAGGTTATTTGGTCATGAACTTCATGCCCATCTGGAATGGTCAACAGTTTAATGCACGGATCTGCATGGTTGGTACTCTCCATTTTATTAATCACTTTTTATAAGGTTGTAAAGTAGGTTTTATACTGATGATGCTCTACAATATACTTATAGGATTCACTTATCCTAAGGAAGTGTTTCTTAATTGAAATACTAAAATACAAATGGAATGAGTGCGCAGAAAACATCCCTCAAGACATAAGAACAAGTCTTAAGAGCATACGGGAAACGTTTAGCGAAAAATATTATTGAGTGTTATATCTTTATTTTTGTATTCACATACAGGCACTATGTTTATTTATTATTAAGTATTATATTCATACTTATCTTCTCATTAATTGATAAGCGGTGTACTGTCGTCGTAGTGTTAGCATGGATACTATACTAGTTTTTAAAAATAAAATGCGGATTGCAAGTTTGCAGCTATCCAAACTTGTAATAATTAGCCATTTTCAGAAGGTACATTTCCTAAATGTGACCTTACTCTTCCATTTTTACCTTGTAACCCCTTAATTTGCAAGTTGGATTTTCACACATGACTACACACTCACGCAGTCACGCTACATACACATAAGCGAGTGTGTCTCTAAACAAACGCCTAACTAATGTAGCACGGATAAAAATCCGCGTATCTCACAAAACTTGTACTGAAGCGAACTAGTGTAGGTGTTAAGATGAAAACCATGATTTGAATTTTGATAACTTTGAGTTTATACGGAGAGTTTGCCAAAAATGAGCAGCACTTCTATACTCTTCGGAAAAGAGTATTATTGCGTAAATTTCAAAACACGTTTAAGGTTTAATTCTAACCACATACTACATCACTAATAACAATTAATACTGCTTTAGGATGCGTACAATTCGGTTTTTTGAAGAACATGGAAACATTGCTCAAAATATCCAAAATGGGCTGCGTGTTCAAGTCATCTCAAATAAATCGAGGTAAATATGATCCAACGGCTTACATAGAGGGTGTGCACTTTGACCACCAAAATGAGGAACCCAACTAACACGCACATCGTTGGCACATGGCTATTATTGGCGTTGCATTTTCTCTTTCTATTCCCATGTTTATTTTAGAAACCTTTATTTGCCGTGAGGATTTCATTGATAGAACCACGCACTAAAAAAATAAATGCTATCTTTTGTTGAGCTGGTATAGGACCATACATGTAAGTAACCTAGTTAATCCCTAATTACACCCGTTTTGCATATGAGAGAGAGCTAGCGCATTATCTAGATAACAAGGCTGTCGACGATCGGGACCGTCGACCGCAAAGAAAGAGGGGGAAAGATCGTACGGAGGGCAAGGCCCAGAGCTTCGTTCGTCCGGGTGGCACCCTCGGCGGGCGCACTAAGCGAGGGAACTGTGCAACCAAGCGAGAGCGCAAGGTTTATCTTGGTTGGGCGAACCCTACTCGATTCATGTGGTGGCGTTGTATTCTCTTGATCTGAGATAGTGCACAAAGTTTACAAGCGAGAGTGCTAATGGCTTAGCGAGATGAGTTCGATCCCCTCTTACGGGGTTCCGCCTCCTTTATACGGAAGGAAGGGCGAGTTACATCGAGTTGGGAGAGGACGAGGTGACCTACACTAGGAGCTTGGTCCTTCGTTCACTGCCCGATCACCGCCCGTTTTGCCTATGCTAGGTCGGTAGTCTAGTTGGCGAGCGGTTAGGTATTTCCGGAAGCGGCGTACACGCCTCTGAACCTTACGAGTGTTGGCGTTGCTGCGCATGGCGTGGGTGTTGCCTCGGGAGAGGTGTGTCTTCGTCTTGTTATGTGGCCGGTGATGGGGCGAGAAGCGCGACTTGGCGATCATTAAACCATCTTGGGAGACGGCCACCTGCTCTCGTATAGTCACTTCGATTGTCTCCATCCGTGGGGCACGTGGCTGTTGGCAGGTAGAGGCCTTGACACGCGGTCCTTGGCGGGGGTTGCCTTGGTTTGGTCAAAGTCGGAGACCCGTCTGCTGCGGAGGTCGGAGCCCAGCTCGGTCGGTCGGGGACCCGTCCCGCTGCTGGAGTCGGGAGCCCAGCTCGGTCGGTCGGGGACCCGTCGTGCGAGTCGGGAGCCGCCCGCCGGTCGGGAAAAGCTCGGAGAGGTCCCGGTGGCCTCTTGAGACCTTTGGTCGGATCCGGCCGTAACGATCGCTCGGCGCCCGGGTCGGTAGATCGGAGACGTCTGCAGGCTTAGGGCAGTTCCCGAGTACGGAGAGGAGCGGCCACGTGTCGAGGGGCGCGCGCCCGGTGTGCGATCCCGACAACCGGCCCCGAGGCTCAAGAAGCGATGCGAGACTCTAGGCGCTCTTGAGTCGAAGTCTTGTTTGAAGAGGATTCCCCATCGGGACACATACTTGGACTTCGCCTTTTGTTTTCCCGGACGGGCCGGAAGCCTGGGGCCTCGCGGATGGGAAGTTGAAGGAATGGGGTGCAGTAGGATGCGTGGAGGGACGCGCCCGTCTGAGGGTTTGGAAGGCCCGACGTTTGGCCACCGGCCGGGCTACTAAGCGCCTTTTGAGGTGATGGTGATGTCGGTAGATGAGGCGTCTTTTAAAACCAGGGGGTCTCATCCTTTAGGATTTCACTTCCCGTTTCTCGTGCTCTTGCCTTCCTCCTCCTCGTCCCTCTGCGTCAACGCCTTCTAGCCCTTGATTGCGACCCCGCTCTCTCCCCTCCCTCTTGACCTTGATTCTATGGCGAAGTTTGGGAGGAGCACGCTCACCGCAGAACGGATGAGGGAGATGGAGTCTTTGGGCTTCTGGACCCGTTCTCCTAGCGGCTTCCTTCCGGGGAGAAAGTGCCGCGACCTCGGGACGATGAGATCGTGAGCACGGAGCAGTACATGCTCTTTGGGCTGCGGACCCCGGAAAGTGACTTCTTGGCTGCGGTCCTTGTGCGGTCACGAGATCGAGCTCGTGAACTTGGTGCGAACTCCTCCTTCTCCTTTCTGTTTCGCACATCTTTGCGAGGGTTCTTGGCGAGCTCCCTACCCTCGCTTTTCTTTCGTTTTACTCCTTGTCCCACCGCGAAGACCCGTCGTCGGGTGCCTCTATTCCATTGCAGGCGGAGACTCCTTGCACCTTTTTCCAAATCCAGGCCGGGATTCGCTCGGCCGTGGGCGGAGAAGTGGTTTTATTTAAGAAGGCGGCGAGGCGGGCTTGCTTATAATGGCGTCGCGGTCGAAGGAAGCGGGAGACCCACGAGCACGAGGACTCGGTGGGCGACCGAAGTGGCGCCTTCATCCACACATGCGCCATCACGCGGGCTTTGAAGGCGAGCGGTCGTTCGACTACTGCGAATCGGTGCTCCTCTACGGAGGAGGTTGCCGTTTCTTTGAAATCACCGGAGAGTGCGGCGCCACCGGGAAGTCACGAGGGTAAGTGTCGTCGATCTCGGATCCTTCGGACCTTGGTCGGGCTCTCTTATCTCTGACGTTTTATTCACGATCTCGCGCAGACCGAGGTCGGCATGGGTTGCCGAGGATGCGGGAGATCTTGGGAAGGCGCCAACTCCTTCGACCTCGCGGCGCGTCCCCAAGAACATCTTGGGCGCGGCGGCGAGTAAAGCCTTTCACCTTGGTCCTTACTTTGGCGCTCGGACTCGGATGCTTATTGTGGCGAGCTCGTGTAGGCAACCAAAGAGCTGCGAAGTGCGGCCAGCGGTTGCTACCGTTTCTGGCGACCAAAGGCAAGAGGGGGTAGAAGGCGGCCTTGGCGCCCCAAAGCAAATCGCCGAGAAGCCCCACGTCGAGTGGGGCGACCGTGTCGTGGTGAGCTTAGACCCCCCGAGCTCGGGGTTACTCGGGCTCGAGCTTGATGCTGCCGGGCCATTTTCTTTCTTTTTCTTCTTTTTGGTTCACCCACTAACCCTCGCTTTTGCCAGCAACAAGAGGCGGCCGGCGCGAGCCCGAGCACGCAAATGAGACAGCGAGGTTCGACACGAGCTCAGGGAAGCCCTCCCGCCGCTGAGAGGCGGTCACGCCGATTCTGACCTCCGTACGCACCGTCATCCCACCTATCGCGGCGTTCGGCGTCAGAAGTGCCGACCTTTCTGTGGTCGAGGCGGCGGGAGGAGGATTATGAGGCGATTACCGCCTCGTGGCGCGACCGGGCGCGGCAGATCTTGCTGCGCGTCCTCCGAGGAGGACAAAGCGGCGAGGAGGTTGGTTGAAGCGCCTTGACCAAGGGCGTCGTGATTGGGAGTCTTCTTGCCAGAGCACCGTGGCGAAGAAGGGCGCGATCGAGGTGGCATCGTCGTTGCGCCCCGGTGGCGTCCCGGCGAGTCCTCGGGAAGCGGAGCCGAATCGCCCCGCGTAGGGTGGTAAAGAAAGCGATGTTGCGCGCGTCCGTTCGGCGCGATAAGTTCCCCGTTCTTAACCGTGGTGGTGGGGCCGACCGAGCATCTTTTGATAATTTGCTGCGTGCGGCTCATATCTGCGGGCGGTCGTGGCTCGGTCCATCGTCGACCCGATGCCTCCGTCGGCGCTTCGGTTGTTGAGCCCGTGATCGGCGGCGTTGTCGTCGTGCCGGGTGGGCCGTCCACCTCTGGCGGCGAGGACCCTTCCGCTGTCGAGGCGGCGGTCGTTAAGCCACAGCGGCCGAAGGTCCGGCGCCATTGCCGTGGCGAGCGGATCCACTGGTCGCCGAGTGCGCCGTTGCCATAGCGGCGCGAGGCCACCGGGGGAATAGCTGCGAGCGTCTTGCCCGAGATTACGATGGTGTCGTCGCCTTGTCTTTCTTTGGAAGACCGGCTAGTGGAGGTAAGATCGATCGTGGCGTCGGCTCCTTCTTGCCTCCCTTTTCTTAGTGGTCATGGCGGGTTTTCTCTTTGCCTTCGCGAGGTCTCTTTGGTTTCCGGGGTACAACATCGCCGTGAACACGTGCTCGCCAAGCCCTTATGCGGTGCTCGAGGCCAATCGAGAGGGACATCGCCGAGCTAAAAATCGCCGTGTGCAGCGGTTAAGAAATCTCGCGCTGAGGAGGCCCAGCCCTCGAGCTCGCAGGCGATCGGCCGGCGGGAGCGTGTGGCCCAGAGATATACACCATAGCGCTCTCCGAAGCCATCAAGGGAGCGGAGGAGGCGGAGAGACCCTTATGCGGGTCCGTCGAGAGAGCGCGATCGTCTTTGACAAGGGCGCGGCGCGTCGGCGGAGATCCAGCGCCTCAGCTCGAGATCTCGGCCGCTTCAGGCGAGTTGCGCGGCGAGGGGCCCTCCTCGAGCTCGAGGCCAGCGGTCGAGCTCGAGAAGACGGTCGCGGGGTTGGAGCGAGGCCACCGAGCGAAACCAAGGTGGGAGGCCGAGGCGGGAATGCTAGTCTTGGAGAGAAGGCGGCGCAGTGGCTCGAAGTGGAAAAACGCCTTGGCCCAACTCTAAAGCGGCCGCGGCCGGATTGACAAGGCCGGTCGAGGTCCTCTCATTCATGCGGAGGGTTTCAGGCCTTGAGCAGGAAAAACTCGCCGAGACATGTCTCTGTAAACTTTAGAGTTAGCGAGATGGGTCGGAAATGAAAGATTCCCCTTGTAAAGATAAAACAACTTTATGCTAAATTTTATAGAGTTGTGTTTTTGGAGAACTTAGCTTATTTGCGGTGCGTGCATGCTGCGTACTTTGTGCGGGCCATTTCTTGGAAGGGTCGAGCGATCTTGGATCGTGGCGCGTGGCGAACACGTTCTGCAGACCGCATAGCGAGGCCTACCGCCTTTTGCGAATTACCCGATTTAGGGTGTGGTATCGATGCGATGTTGATTCAGCGAGGCCTCGCCGAAATCACTCGGGCGAGCGCGACTCGGGTTGACATGTCTCGATAATTTGGCTGCGGGAATTAGTCGACTTGTTGCGGCAAGCGACTTATTGCGGCCGAGATCATCCACGGTGGTAATCTTAGGTCGCGACCTCGGTCGGGAATGTCATCGGGGCGGCGCTTCTTTGAGGCGTCGCGGTCGGTAACGCGGGGAATAGCCGACTTACTCGATAAGGATCGTTTCTGCGACCTCGAGCAGAGAGCGCGTCGGGCTCGGGACACCGCATCCCCGAGGCGAACCGAAGAACGTGGTCCACCGAGGCCTCGCTGGCGATTACGAGTTTGGGCACAACTTCGATTTGGTCGGCTGGGATGGCTCGAGTGGACAGTTTTGGCCTTGGGTCGACTCGGCGAGCTCGGGAGCGATCGAGCTCGGCAAGACCTCTCGAGGCGGTTTAAAGATTGAACACGGCCATCCGCCCGTGGGAAAGGTCGGCAGAACGGCGAGTCATCCGGTGGTGAATCCCAAGCGCAACCTCCGAGCACGGAAAAGTCATCGGGCTCGGCGCCCTCGAGAACGTTCAATGTTTGGCGGACGGGGATGGCGGCTTACCCCGATAACGATCGCCTTACGCGGCCCCGATCACAGGAATGCCGGGCGGGTTGTTCATCCGGCGAACCTAGAAGCGTGACCCCGACGGCGCAGAAAGAACACGCATGGGCGCCCGAGGCCGAGCCCGCTGCGTGGCCTTATGGTTGCCCTTATAGCCACGCCACGGGGTCGGGCCGCCCGAGGCGTCCTAAGAAGAATTTACTCTGGTTAAAGGGATGGACGAGACGCCACATCCGGGGGCATTTAAGATGGCGCGACCTTCAACCGAAGGGATCTGCAACTTAGGGTCGTGACGGAACACCAACCCTTCTACAAATCGAAAGAGATTAGCACGGAAATCGAAAGAAAACTTTATTATGGCCATGAACCTGGGCCGGACCAGGGGATGGCAGCACGAGAGCCTCGGGCATGTCGGCGCGCGAGTCGAAATCTGAGGAATGAACACAGCAACAAAGAAGGAGGCACCTTAACATAATGAAGGGTGAAAGAGGAGCGCTAGACGTAGAACTTCCGGAGCTGGCCTACGTTCCACGAGCTCGTGAGCTCCCTACCATTGGGGGGCGCCGGCGGTAAGCCCGCGCGACTTGTTGAGGCGACTCGAAGGGCCTCCACAGCGGGGGCGGCTTGTTGGTGTGGGGCGGTCTTGGATCCGTCGTAGGACCGAGGTCCCGGCGGAAGCCTCTGGGTCGGATGGCTTGGGCGGCATGTCTGCGGAGATCTTGCGGTGGCGGCGAAGCCTTGAAGCCTGTGACACCTCACTTCTTCCGCCAAGGCAAGGTCGAGGGACGCTCTGCTCGAGGTCGACATGGTCGGCCGAGCTCGTCCTAGTGGAATGGAGCGCGACCTCGGGCGGCGGGGCGACCTCGGCCCGAAGACGAGTGAAAGGGCTTGCCCGTTGCGGTGGTCGAGTGCGATGGACCAAAGGGCTGCGGGAGCCCATCCGCCCATGCCGGCCGGCGGCAGAGCTCGTCGAAGACTCTTCTTGATCCCTTGGATGAGCTGCCCATTGGCACGCTCGGCGCCGTTGCTCTGGGGTGGCTTATCGAGGCATAGCGGACCTTGGTCCCCATATCATGGCGAACTCTTGGAGCGGCTCATTTGGTGAAGCGTGTTCGTTGTCGGTGATGATCTGCAGGGACTCGTACCTCGTGACCACGAAGAGCGGAAGAACTTTACCGCAGACCTTGGCGGTGATAGCGAGAGCCGGTTCTGCTGAGGCGGGGCGGCGGTCGGTGCGCGGTCCGCCCTTCATGTTTGTCGTCGGCCGTGGCGACTAAGCGGTAGCCGCCGCCTCGACGCCGCGGTCTTTTCCCGCTTTTTGTCGCGTGGGCGGGTCTCCTTCCTTAGCGTCGGATGGCCTCGTTTGGCGAAGCGGCCGAAGCTGCCGGTCATAGTCATGCTTCCGGTGAACGACATCGTTAGCGTCTGCGTCTGCTTCGATCATGCGGAATAGTTTGTCGACGGTGAGTCTTGTGGCAATCTCAAGATCCTCCGTAAGGCGTCTGTCTCGGACGCCAAACTTGAAGGCCTTGATGACGGTTTCGTCAGAAATATTGGGGATCGAGTTTGTGGGTGAACCGGCGCACGAAGTCCCGAGATGTTCCCCCTTTCCTGGATAACACGGTCAAGGTCCTCTCCCGCCTAGGCGTTCGTAGCAACTCGGAAGTTGGAGTGGAGAAGCGCTCCTCGGTGGCGCCACGGCCAGGAAGGTGCGAACGCTGGTTGAAGAGCAGTGCGGCGGCGCCGTCGAGCGGTGGGAGGTAGTTGGCCATTACGGCCTCGTCCTCCGCCGCGAGGATGGCGGTGGAGTAAATGGAGAGGAATTCGCGGGATTCTTGGTCCGTCGAACCGCTCCATCATCGCCGGCCTAAGCCGGTGGCGGCGTACCGACGGAGATCGCCGCAATCTGGCCGAGGCGGCCGTGGGCGAAAGGTCCCGCCGCCATTGCTAAGCGTCGGGTCGTCACCGGTAAACGACGGGAGAACTTCGGCCGCGGCGCACCGCGTCGGCCGTGATGGTCGGCGAGCGCCGCTGCGGTGCCATCGCAAGTGGTTCTGGGTCTTCTGTCGCCGAGTTGGACGTCCGGAGAGGACTTCGGAAATACCGCTGTCCGGCGAGCATCGTTAATACGCCCGGCGGCGAGGCGACGCCAGCGCGCCGCCTTCTGTCGGGGAGGCGGTGAAGATGGCGTTAGTGCGAGCCCGGCGGGATCCTGCCGGTGAAGCGGCCGTGATTACGTGGCGAGTGCTGGCGATCCACGGTGAGACTTCGAGCCCGAGGGCTTGCTTGCCGCCGAGTGTGGCGCCGTCGGTCGCCTTGTTGAGCTCTTCGGCGAGGACCGTCGGAAGAAGCGGCCGGCCCGGCGGGTCGACCATGACCCGGCGATGGCCCGCAGCGCTCTTTGCGAGTTCGTGCGGACGGGAGGCCGAACCGGCCGGGTCGAGGCGGGTCGTACCACGCCTCTCGCCGAATAAGCGGCGATAAGCTTGGTCGATGGCGACACAGGCGGCCGTCGCCTCCGAGGGTTTCAGAGCCACCGTCGTCGCCCGAGGTTGCCTCACGTCCGTCGGCGCGAAGGCATGGCGTTCGCGGGCGGCAAGGATGGCGAGCATGGATGTGGAGCCTTGGCACTCGGGGACGCGTCAGAGCCAAGCTTCGCCGTTCGCGACATCTTTGGTAGTGGGTGGAGGTGTTGAGTGGCCAAGATGGCGAACTTTGACGAAAGAAACTTGGGCCCCACGGTGGCGCCGGTGTCGACGATCGGGACCGTCGACCGCAAAGAAAGAGGGAAGGATCGTGCGGAGGCAAGGCCCGAGCCGTTCGTCGGGTAGCACCCTCGTGGGCGCACTAGCGGGGAACTGTGCAACCAAGCGAGAGCGCAAGGTTTATCTTGGTTGGGCGAACCCTACTCGATTCGTGTGGTGGCGTTGTATTCTCTTGATCTGATGGCGCACAAAGTTTACAAGCGAGAGTGCTAGTGGCTTAGCGAGATGAGTTCGATCCCCCTCCTCACGGGGTTCCCGCCTCCTTTATCACGGAAGGAAGGGCGGTTACATCGAGTTGGGAGAGGGCGAGGTGACCTACACTAGGAGCTTCGGTCGCCGTTCTGCCGACCGATCACCGCCGTTTGCCCATCTTGGTCGATAGTCTAGTTGGCGAGGCGGTTAGGTATTTCCCGGAAGCGGCGTAAGCGCCTCTGCGAACCTTACAGTGTTGGCGTTCTGCGCATGACGTGGGTGTTGCCTCGGGAGAGGTGTGTCTTCGTCTTGTTATGTGGCCGGTGATGGGGTGAAAGCACGACTTGGCGATCATTAAACCATCTTGGGAGGCGGCCGCGCTGCTCGTATAGTCACCGATTGTCTCCATCAGTAGGGCGCGTGGTACATTGGCGGTGGAGGCCTTGACACGCGACCCTTGGCGGGGGTTGCCTTGGTTTGGTCGGAGTCGGGGGACTCCGTCCTGCTGCGGAGGTCGGGAGCCTAGCTCGGTCGGGGTCGGGGGACCCCGTCCCGCTGCGGAGGTCGGGAGCCCAGCCCGCCAGGTCGGGGAAGAGCTCGAAGAGGTCCCCGGTGGCATCTTGAGACCTTTGGTCGGATCCCGACCGGTAACAGTCTGCTCGGCGCCCCGGGTCGGTAGATCGGAGACATCTCTGCCTGGGCTTAGGAACAGTCCCCCGGGTACGAAGGGGGAACGACCACGTGTCAGGGGGACGCGCGCCAAGCTGTCCGATCCCCGACAAAGGAACACATTTTTTTAAGGGAAAAAATTGATTGTGAGAACTGCAAGAAATGGAGTAGTGTGATTTATGTAAGAAACATTTTTTTTGACATACAAACAAACAGGTAATGATGCTCCTACTTTGCATGTTTAAGAGAGAGAAATTAGTACTAATACAACTCATGCATCATAGCATTTCGGTATTTTTTTTGCTGCAGTAAGAAGGTCCTTCCTGTACTTTTTGCCGAATGCGATAGCATTCCGTGTACGTTTGCATACGAGATCAATGCCGCGAGCGTATGCATACGATATATATCGTATTGTTCGTAGAGAAAATCTGGCTACATTAGGAAACGTACCGTATATATAGGGCGGACGAGCACACAATTATTTTAATATTTTGTTTTTTTTTCTTCCATTGTACTTTTTTTTTTGTTTTACATATCTGATCATATATAAACGAATTTGTAAAACTAGTACTGTCCCTGACCACAAAAGCAGCGGTGCTGCGCTCCCATACCGCGGCACAACAATCCATTGTAGCAGACGTGACGGGCAGAGCTCCTGCATAGTAGTAGTTAGTGGCACGAAGTTGCCAACCATCCTTACCTCGGTAGTAAGGTAATTAAGTGATTAGTTAAGAGATTAATTAAATGATGGATTAGTTAAAGTGGTTAATTAAGTGATCGATACATGCCTGCTAAGGAAAAAAAAGCGCGAGAGGTGAAAAAAAAGAGAGTTATTTTTATAAGTTTATTTAAAAATAGGTTAAATTTATATAAAAAAGAAGTTACATCGGAAGGCTACAAAAGCGAAGGCTTCGGGTCATTTGGTTGTTGTCCTGTCTTTTTCTAGAGTCAATTGAGCAAATTTGTCTTAAAAAAACGAGGACAAGCTACACGCGTTACGTGTCGGCACTTTCCACGCCAACAGTTAAACGATGCAATCAGTGAGATACAGAAAGAACAACGAACTGCTACTGGCGGTCTGGCACGCCACCTTAATTTCTCTCTAGACGACCTATGGTGGCTCGACGAGAATAATATGTAACAGAGGAGGCCATCATAATTTAATGATACCATAGCCATGCATGTGGTCTTTTTAACCTTAGGGAACTAATCCTAGCTAGAGAATGAGCTAATGCTAGATAAAGTTTTCTGCAGGATTCGTCACGTGTGAGATGAGAAGGCGCCAAGTTAAGCCTGAAAAAAAAGAGAGACACGTTTTCAGCATGCACGTGGTGAGATAGATGAAACATACCCGTGTATGCATGTGATTGTTGCAAATTAGCACTGTGAGTGGCAGATTTTTTTCGCGAAGGAGCCTTGCACTGACGAACTCCTTGTTTATGCATGGCTTGGCGGTGAGCTTCTAGGAATCTCGTTTTGCGTTGCGTTGCACATGTGAAAACTGGGAACTGGTAGCTAGCACGCAGTGTGTTGCTGGACGAGCTGAGGCTGCAGGCGCGTTGCTAAGGCCGGCCGGTGTTAGGTACGTGATGTTGGACCGACCCCACCCGACCACGTAGCTCGGCGGAGTTGGTGTCCTGCCTATGTACGTATGAACGCTAATAGAAAATTTTCCAGCGGAGGTCCATATAATTTTATATAATAATTTTGTAATATTACATATTCAACATATATATTCAAAATTACTAAAAAAAATAAATAGTTCTAAGCTTTTATAAATTTTAACCCATTAAAATTAGAATTAATAATTCAATCAACAAATTTAATTCATAAAAATATAATCTTCTAAAGTTTTTCAAATTTTTGGAGCCAGGTTGACAGCGTCGAGCGTATGCATGTGCGTCCGCGCCCGGCTGTCACAAGCACGCACGCACCTAAGCGGTTGTGATGCTCCAAAATCCAGTGAAACTGCATGCGCGGCAACCAACAAAGACTTCGAAGAGTCCACGGCGCACGTCACACGCACGGACGCAGGACGCACCAGCACCATGCAGATGCAGATGAGGCTCGGAAACAGTGCGTCGCGTCGCGTGCGATTCGTGGCCGATGCTGCCACCACACGAATACACGATCATGGTGGATTTGTTGTTCGTGTCTTCTCGTGCGCTGTCCAGCAGAACGGGAAGCCCACTCGGTCGCAGGTCGTACATCACATGCGCTACTGTACTGGCTACTGCTGCAGCCTCCTCGTGTAACTCGTGCCAGCTGCAGTACTACGCCTCTATTCATATTTCATGCGTGCAGGCGCGTCGCGCCAGAGCCCAGATGGTAAAGATACCGAGCAAAACTGTTACCGTACGTGTTTGTCTCGTATGGAGTACCAACATATTGTGGGCAACACCTCTGTACATGAATATATTCAGTTCACTCAAGAACTTACTGTGTATGGACCGCGTGCTGCATTTCATTTTCACCTTATAACCATGTACCATGAAGAACGTTACAATGGCATAGTTTCTTTAGGGCCGAAAGGGCAATCAGCCCTCTGGCTCTGTATTTCCCTCTAAGCTTCACGAAGTGATTAATTTTCTAGTATTTGATATCTTTTTTATATAAATCTAATCTTCTCCTAAGCGAAATTGCAAATCTAGCAGTCTCCTCCACCGTAGAAGACGCAGCAGGCGACACTTATCGCCTTCCGCACCCGAGAAGCGCGGGAGGCCGCACGTGGGCAGCGTGGCAACCGACGAGCACAACGGCCACCGAGCAGTGTGGGAGCGGCGTCCTTCTGTTGACGGCAAGCGTGGGAACGGCGACTTGCTACGGCTAGCGAGCGCGGAGGTGGCCTCTCACGGTACAGGAGCGGGGGAGTGGCTTTCCGTGGTGGGGAGGGAGCTAGATTTACAATCCCGTTCGAGAGTGAGCTAGATTTGCAAAAAAAAAAAAAGAGGAATCAAGGGCTAGAAAAGCGATCACTTCAAACTCCGCTGCTAGCACGTTATGTCATATTTGGTAGAACATTGTTGTCATGAGACAGTTGGGTACATGAGTCATAACCAACAGACCAAACGCGTGTTAGAATCCTAGGGTGGGCATTTTTAAACCGAAACCGAAAAATCAAACCGAACCGAACCGAACATAACTAACCGAATTTTTCGGTTTTTTCGGTTTGCAGTTCGGTTTTTATTCTGGTACTATTCGGTTTACGGTTCGATTTTTAAAGTTTGGAAACCGAAAAATCGTTTAACCGAATAACTAGCAACCTCGCACCGCACGTCTTCAAACTTCAATTTCCCAAATTCCCAATCGGCGGCTCGGCATTTTGGCAATCGGCCAAGGCAACCTAGCAACCATACCTGGCTTCGGCGAACCAGCAGTGCAAGACCACCTATAGGCGCGGCCCCAGGCTTCGCCACCATCCCCATCTCGCCATCCCGCCATCCCTACCTGAGCCGACGCGGCCCCGCCACCATCGCCGCCCTCCCGGCTCTCGTCCCCAGGCGTCGCCACCGTCACCGCCCCTCCAGCTCCCATCCAGCCATCCCCTGAGCCGACGCGGACCCAGGCACTGCCACCGTCGTCATCCTCCCGGCTCCCATCCCCCAAGCGTCGTGACCACTGAGAAGAGCTGGATCTGCTTCAAGAACAAGAAGCAGCGCGGTATAACTTCTATTCCCCTCATCTCCAGATCTTGGTTGTGATTGCGCTGTCTTGTGATAGAGCTGACCATTTGCATCCTCCACAAGCATCTCTTTTGTTATCTACAGAGTTACTTTTGGTTTATGTTCGATCCCGATAATTGTAATATCTTAAAACAATAACAGTGCATAAATTACACTCTACCAAGTAAATATCTCATATAGATAGAATCATACAGATCTTTTTTTTAATAAGTGGAACCATACATCTCTTAACTGACTTTGTAAGGTGACTCTCTTATGTTCAATTTGGTTTACCTTTATTCGACAACTCCTTCTCTACATCTCTGTATACAAAACAGTAAAACTATTCAAGCATTTCGATCAAGCATCACTTAAAATGACTTTATGAAACTAACATGGAAGATGTAAGACATCCAACTGACATAGAAGATTACTCCGTTGTCACCAATTAAACCATCCTTTCAAAAACAAATATGGCATAAGCTAGTCTAGGGCCATGCATATGCTCATGCCAGAAGCCCGGAATGTTTCAGGGAAATTCGATTAACCCGAAAAACGAATTAACCGAACCGATTCGGTTTGGTTAATTCGGTTTGATTTTTAGAGCGGTTTGTTTTCAATTTGATTGGCAAAATCTAAAAACCTAAATATTTAAAAACCGAAAAAATCGAATTAATTGAATGCTCACACCCGTAGAATCCTACTCGTAGCCAAATAGAGCCAAAGATTGAAACATACGGATGGCAGTCTTGGGACTTTCTGAAGGCATAGCTGCTTTCTTATCCACAAGATACGGTATCTTATTATCCAGTGCAACCGTGCAAATATGATCACTGTGTAAAGTTATCGACCAAAGATTCAGAAAAACGCGCTTGTACTTGCAATCAACGAGGGCCTTACGGGACACATGGTTAAAGCACAAAGGTTGCTTTCTCGGACCCGGAAAAAAGGGCTCTGGAATCATCTATGATCTGGATTAAGTAACACGCTAAAAGGGCATGGTCTCTTTTTTTCTTATCTATACCTCTTTATAATGCATCTAAGCATTATTTTCTACGTCCACTCTAAATAATGCATCCCACTAAAGATAGCCTAACCTTCATGCACCCAGCGAAACGTCTCCAGAAACTTGCCTCTATCAAAATTAACCTCTCAGATCTTTCCTCAGCTTTACTCACCCACATCCGATGACCATTGTTTAATATGTCTAAATCATCCCTGTGGCCCACAACAGATCTCTCCCCACCTCCAGCATCATCTCAAAGAAAAGGAAACAAATATCCTGGAATTAAGGAAAAGGAAACAAACGTTCTAATATATTACATACTTGAAAAAGAAAACCGGAACACAGAACACTACACTAGTTTTTAAAACGGAGCTAAAAGTGCATGACTAAGATTTAATTATTTTGTTTGATTTCTAACGAAGAGAACAGTAATTCAACTGATATAGTACATGACAGGTACTATTGTTTCTGCTAGATTGTTAGTAACTGCAGTAAAATCATCAATGGCAGCAACCAAATGTACAAACTATGACGAGAACAAACAAAGTTTAGTCTCCACCTGTCACATCGGTTCGAAGCACAGCTCGATGAGTTGCAAGGTCAACAGATGAATCAAGCACATTATCAAAGCGTCTGTGCAGATAGTAATATTTTTTCATGCAGCTCTACAGGGTTAACACCCATGCACACAAGCTCTCATGGCACAGTATAAAACAGGCAACAATCCAAACACAGAAACAGATGCAATTACTAATTAGACTGCATCAATAAAATTAGTTCTTCACCAAAAAAAAAACAGGGTAACATAGGTTTGCAGCTTGGAAGTAAGCTTCGAGGCCTACCCAGACAGCCAAAAATACAATAACTTCATTTCATAAAAAAGGTATAAGTTTCAGTCATCTGGGGTCATCAGTATGTCATAACACAAGTGCAAATATGGGCAAGGGTAACACGCTGTACAGATTAAGTTAACCAGCTGACCTTGAAAAGTTATTCGTACATACGCAAGCAAGCAGTACTGGCAAAGGGAAAATTGATGATATGCTGCTTTAAAGACGTGAGATTGAGAATTTGTCATCCAAAACAATTTCTTCGTGATATGCCAATCCAAAGCTTGAAATAGCTGCATTTTGTCACTCTCGCCGTATTTCAGTATTTCTTAATTATTTTTGGCCCGAAATGACTTGTGAAATGTCTTTTTTACCCCTCCCAAATTAGCTTGGCTAGATCAAATCCCCACCCCCCAACTTGGCTTGGACGCCGCCTCCCCATCGCGCTCCCCCTCACCGCTTCCCGTCGCCAAACCCGTCACCGTTGCCGCCGCGGCCCCCGGCCACCTCGCCGTTGCCATCCGCATCCGGAAACGCAGCCCCGCCAGCGGCGGGGGAGGGGGTGGCGGGGAGGACGCGTGGAGCGACGACGCCACCTCCACGCTGATGGACGCCTTGGGGAGCGCTTCGTCGTGCTCGGCTGCGGCAGCCTCCGCCACCCGCAGTGGCAGGGGGTCGCCGAGGTCGTCTCCTCCCGCGAAGGCTACTCCAAGCTGCCCAAGTCCGACGCCCAGTGCAAGCACTGCATTCACACCCTCAAGAAGTACAAAACCATTGTGTGAATGAAATGAAAAACCATTTAATCAACCAAGAGGGAACCTCCTCCTCTTGGGCCTTGCCACATGCATCCCGCCCATCCTGTCACTCAAGTTATGACAAAGAAAAAAGAAGCTACTAGAAGGCACTTCCATTGACAACTGTATATGTTTGCAGGAGATAAAGAAGATTTGAAACAGAACAATACATGTCAATAAAGCTCAATATAAATTTCTTATATATTTCAACACCAATTAAATCTACATAGCGAATTACAAAGACTCCAATCAAACTGGAGAAAATAAGGTGAAAGATTAACAAAGAAAATGCTACCCTTACATGAAACAGGTGGGAATATTGGCAACTTACAGCGGACAATACCAAAAGATGACTTAATTTTTCGTCCTTTTCTTTTCGACTCGGACTGTTGTGACACATTGGTTCACAGAAAAACAAGAAAATGACATTGACACCATAACATGCCTGTCATGGTGCCATGCGTCACAGGCACATATGGCCAGCCTTCGCAGACCTTAATATATTTTAACTGAGCAGTGCTTTACAAGTATCATAGGAAAGCAAGCCATGATAAACATGTGGTCATCAAAGGGCTGAATAATACACTAGTTATGAACTCTTGTAGTGCTATCTTCGATCAAATGCAACAAGTGAGTGGAATAAAAAAGTAGCACTACCTACAGTGCAATGCATAGAGCTGCAGCGCAATGTATTGGAAAAAGACTGAAGCTTAACCACATTCAGCACGCCCAATTCTAACTACACCAAACAGAGTAACAAAACATTTGGCACAAATTAACCAGAAAGAAGAGCTCAGAAGTCAGAATGGAAGGTTGGTTGCATCATTGCATCTAAGTTAAATCAGTAATACGAGATTCTAGTCTAAATCTAACGAAGAAATATGGGTACTATGATATTTAGATATCCTATAATACCAAACACATCTAAAATATTTGCAAAAAAAAAAAGGTTGTAGGCCCTTTTCCATTTTACAGCAAACCAGTTATACTTCAAAATTAGAGGACATCAAGATGTTTTCCCTATTATTTTCATAACATGCAGAGGTGGTTATTGTTATAAGAAAGTGCCTACAACGTGAGTTTATGTTTACATCAATGGCATATTGCAAAAAAAGGGTACAATTTTCTCTATTATATCTCAATTTTGGTAATGACTACAGACTATAGCTGCCTCACTTCTAGGCTGCAACATTAATATCGCAAGCACGCACTTCAGCCAGTTGTAATGGACCAATCGATTGACACAAATCCAGTCCCCAAGTGCAATCTTCAATCAATTCCGACAAATGAGTGAAACCAAAAGGGTATGATGCATTGCATACTTGGGTGAAAATGACTAGAGAGACTAAAATCTTTGCCACTAGAGGAGAACAGGTTACACATCCGCTATGTCCTATCTAACTGAATTTGCACGGAATAGCAGAGCTCAACAAACCTTTAGTAGAGTGTACTGTTCTTGCAAATTAAAAGATTTTAAATGGCATATACCATCCTAGTATCCTACAGAGCTAAGTATTATTTTCGTCAGCTCATGAGTAAAGCAAGTCAAATATCAAGGAAATGCTATTCCACACTGAAGTCAGTACTGAAGCATATCAAATGGATGTGATAATGAGCCAACACAAATGGTTCAGCTATGGTTCTATCACGCGGATTGCAGGGAAAAATCAATGGTTCAGTTTACACTGTAGGTTTTTCACTGACAAATACAGAAAACATCTATTATCTATTAAAAGCTCACGAGAGTCGCTAAGAAAAAAGAGAAATAGACTAGAAATTCTCACAGAAAAGCAAAATAGATAGCCCTTAATCTTATGGGCCTTATTTACAATTGCCATTGGATCTTTGAGAAATAGACTAGAAATAAAGCCTATGAGAGTTAGACTAGAAATTCCCACAAAAAAGCAAAATATCTAGCCCTTAATCTGGTGGGCTTTATTTACAACTGCCATTGGATCTTTGAGAAATAGACTAGAAATTCTCACAAAAAAAGCAAAATGTTTAGCCTTTAATCGGATGGACCCTAATTAAAAATGCATCATATTGACCATTAGATGCTATTGAGTAGATATATATATTACTTTGTAGTATAAAATCAAAATAAAAGACAAAACTTACATGGTAGGGGCGGATCGATACATATAGATCTCATACGTGATTAAGCCTAATTATAATTTTGATTAGTAAATCATAACCAACAAATCAGCACATGAACTCTGACATTACATTGGACGCACATTGGCCTTATACAGACAATACACACCGATGTGACTCAATGCATGCAATTAAAAAAATACAAATGACTTCATGTTGGTTCAGCCATAACATAAAAGTCACGCAGCCCCAAAACTAATTTGTATTTGATTTGGTTTTTCTAAGAACTCCGTAAAAGTAGATCGATTTTGTCGAGAAACAAATAAATCAGGACATTTATTGTATATAGGCTTATCCCCTGGACGACATGGTGTCTGCTGGTGCTCCCCGTCCAAGTGCTCCCGAGGAAAGAAAAGAACAGGAAATAATAACATTGCACGAGCTCGATCGCCTTTCGAATCCTTTTACTTGCGTAGCCAGAAAAAAAAACAGAAATCGTTGGTTCTTTCTTGACGTGGAAGAGTGCGCCTCCTGATCTCCCAATCTAACTCCCACAAAATCAGGATTCCTTAGATTTGTTCTTTTTTATCTCTTGATTCGTCTATGATAGATTCAACACCAAGTATAGCACCGACCTGATCAAAAGAAACACATTGATGTGGTAATAGTGTTCTGGGCTTCATCAGAAGGCATTACGCCTATCCTATACTGGGTCACGGGGTCAAGACCGGTCCTACGGCGCTTCAATAGCATATCATGTAGAGTTGTTAAGAAAATAAAATGCTAAAAATTCTCATAAAAAAACAAAACATATAGCCCTTAATTTAGTGAAAATTAACTAAGTTGAACTATAATAGCCATTAGATTTGATGTTACTATTTCAAAAAATGTCTAACCGTCTATCTAGCAGATCCGAATTATAATGGCTTAGATTAAAAGAAAGAGTCTATGTGAAGTACAACAAAAAAATTAACAAAAATTCAGAATAAAAAATAAAAATAAATTAGACATTTGATTTTCATATGAACTCTAAATTAAAATACGTACATTACTAAAATTCAGAATAAAAATTAGGTAAAAAATTAGCAATTGGATTTGTATTATCAATTGTAAACCAA
Organism: Otatea glauca; assembly: GCA_036346275.1. Lineage (NCBI taxonomy): Eukaryota > Viridiplantae > Streptophyta > Magnoliopsida > Poales > Poaceae > Otatea > Otatea glauca. The sequence continues at coordinate 6,500,619 of CM070718.1, read as the reverse complement.
AATTAATATTCAAAACTATATAAAAATAAAATCAATGGCTTAGATTAAAAGAAAGAGCCCATGCTAAGAACAATAAAAATAACAAAAATTCAGAATAATAAATAAATGAAAATCAACCATTTAATTTTCATATGAAGTCCAAATTAAACATGTACATTGCTAAAATACAGAATATAAATTATATTTAATAGTAGTTGGATTTATTTCTACAGTACAACCGATATGCAAAATTAAATAAAAATTAACATAAATTCGGAATAAAAAACAAAATGAAATTAGTCATTTGATTTTCATACAAATTCTAAATCAAAACTTGAAATTCGAAATTAAATATAAATAACATACGAATAAAAATAAAAGGAAATTAGGGATTATTTTTTAATTCCATACTAAGTGAAAATATAATTTTTCATTTTATTCAGAATTAAAATTTTAGAAATATGCTAATTTAAGTGGGGAAATAAAATAAGGTAAGTAATTTATTTGTATATATATATATATATATTATTAACTATTATGTAATAAAAGTCGATTACACGTTTTTTATAGTCGCTAAAATAATACAGAATATACTAAAAATTCTCAAAAAAAATTCTAACTCTTTATTTGGTGGATCTCCATGGAACGAAGAGATTAAAAGGGTGATACATCGACAGTTGTTCACTCAGTTATACCGGTATGAGCAATATGATGTGCAATAAAAGAAGTACCGAAAGAAAGAGACAAACATTGTAATAATAAAATTAAGAGATGATGATATAAATAGAAAATATTATGTTATGCTATGTTTACTATTTTTCTATTCAAGTATTCGTATAAGAAAGTTTCGGTCACATGTGATAAGTACTGAGAAACGGAGTAAAAATATTCTCTCCTATAATATACAATATCAAAATATCATAAATTGTTTTTTGTATTGATTTATTTTTCAATCGCATATATATTATCAAGTCATTTAAACATACTTTAAAAATGATGCACACGCAAATGCACGGGCCATCTTGCTAGTTTCAATAAAAAAGAAAGGGTATGATTACTGAGATGCTACAGCAAAGGCAATAATGTCCAGCATGTGAAGGGGAAGGTTATCCTATAAGGTAAAGTCAAATAAAATTAAGCACTAAAACGAAGAAGCTGGGTATTGTAAATTTATAATTAAGAAACCTTGCTGAATTCACTAGCCCTGATTCATTAGTCCTTCATGTGCCAGTTTTAGATCGAAAGTGATTTTCTGGAAAACTTGACACAATGTCATCAGATCTCGCGCGCATTGCTCTATGTGGAGGACCTTCCACATCGATGCCATAGTGTTCTCTCAGCTCCTCCCAGTTTACAGGACGTGTTTTTTCCCCTGCGAAACAACAGTAAAACTCCACATAACTACAAGTACTTATGTTATGAATGAACCTCATCTCACACCTGTATCATATCAGAGTAAATAGCAAATAATCAATTCAACCAAAAAGTGTTGAGCTGGAAAAGACAAAATGTGGCCTTTCCGTTCTGATGGTCACATACTATAGGTTTCAGGGTTTGAAATATCGTCGATTATCGAGCGAATATCGCAATAATCGCCTTATCGAGCCGGCACGGTGAATCATACCGGTCAGTAAACCGGGCAAATTCAAATTAAAAAAAATCGGGAAATTTAAAAAAAATCCAAAAGCTCCCTAAAATTAGAATTAATAGTTTTTTTGGCATCTAGGATAAAAATTATTTGAAAAAACAAATTTGTGGGGACATTTTTGAGCCAAAACCGAATATGTAGAAAATAGAAAAGGAAATCTAAATTGGAATGCACAGTATGGGCTGAGGCCTGTAGCCCATTCGGCCCAAACCCATCTGGTCCATGAACTCACTCCATGTATTTAAGGCAAAAAAAACCCATTCCGACAGCCCTAACTGTCGTGCCTGCCGACACTCCTCCCCACCCTCCGAACTGCTCCATGCTGTCTCCGACTAGATCCGGCGGCCGCCAACTGCCTTTTCGCCACCCCAACCTCGGAAATCGTTCGATAAGCCTCGATTTTCGTTCGCAGCAGTCGATTTTCGCTAGTGTTCAACAGTCTCAGTCTCGCTAGTGTTCATCAGTCGATTTTCGCTCGATATGCAGCTATTTTCGCTAGCATATGGTCAATTACCGCTAGATAGTCTTCAATAATCGCTGCCAACCACTTGAAATCGAGGGCACCTGCGGCTCTGTCGATTTTCGACTGGAACAAGTCGATATTCCTATGAAACCGAGCAATAATTGGCTAAAACCGAGGGATAATCACCATTTGTGTTGTTCTGAGGTTAGATTATGTGGAGGAACTAGCTAAGTATGTTTATCCTTGTTGTGATGTCTAATAGCATACAAACATATATACTATTGTACGATAATGGCGAGTTCAATTAGTCAAGCTTGTTTAATAGATGTCACATTTTTGTTCTAATGGTGAGTGGTGTTGTGATGCATCATGCTTGTCCAACACCGACGACCAAGTTAATTTAAGTAAGCAATGTTAATTAGGAAGTTTCCATCACCGGACATATGGTTCAGCTATTACGCTGTATCGTTGTAGCTAAGTATGTTTAGTTGGCTGGCAAAAATTGCTTGTGACCTAGATGTTAGATACTTAGATGTAGTAAACCTAGGATGTAGTATGTTTTTCGAAAATTGCTTGTTGTCAAGTTAACTAAGTATGTTTAGTTGCCTAGCAAAAATTAATTTTTGGTTACATGTAGTAAACCTAGGATGTTTAGGTAGATGGGTTTTGCTTGTGACATAGGATACTTGTTCATTTTTTGTTCGATGTAGTAAACCTAGGATGCTTGTAATGTAAACTGCATGCATGCTAACTTTTTGTTATTTTGTATTAGTGGATGGCAGACCAGAGTGACGTTATGTGGAAGCACGGTGACAAGATGGGGACCGAATTTCGATAGTGATGACTCTGGTGACAGTGTCTCCATCCCTCTCACTTCTCGCTCACAAGGATATTGTCCTATAAAATTTACAGGGAAGTTCCAATACACTTATGCCATACAAGACAAAAATCATAGCGCTTCACAATCACAGAGGACGACTACTGCAGGCAAGGGAAAAGGTCAACGATATAGCCATGACGCACCGCAGAATAGCTCCAGCTTATTTAGTGTCGTCAAGACGCAAAGGGGTTATGGCTCATATGGCCAATATGACTATACTATCCCGGATGCTCCTACACAACCTCCCACTCGATGGATCTATGAGTGATAAGACTCCGAACTTTATGTCATGTTGTACCAACAGTGGCAAATGACTAGCCTATGGACGAGGCAAAGCTGGCATGAAAATAAGGCGGGGTTGCTAACTACATGAGGATTGGTGATGATGTCCACAAAGGGGTACAACATGGCCAACCAAGTGTACAACTAATATTACCTGTAGTCCCAAAGGTAATGTTTTATTTGTATGTTTCATTTCATTACAACTCGATTTTTTACTGATATAGTGTTCATGTAGGCCCAACATGGCATATACGTGACAATAGAAGGACGACGAAGCTATACCAAGTACAAATATACATTTCGGTGAGAAATGTTGATTTCAAATGTCATATGCCATGTTATTGAAATATGAACTTGTCAGATTGATTTGTGAATGCTATTGAAATGAAATGTTATTTGTTGAGATATTATTACTAAATATCTATTTTACAACTTGAGATTGTCTAAAATATAGCAAAGGTCATGCCGAAATTTTTCCATATTGTTTCATAATTTTCTATATTTGTGCTATTATTGCAAAACTTTACAACTTGACGTTGTCTTAAAATGTAGGAAATGTCATGTTGGAATTTTATCCTATTTTTCAATATATTTTAATACATTTCTAACGTTTTTCCTGATTTTTTTGGGGCCTTTATCATCTTTTTACAAAATTTTCACCATTTTCTGTAATTTTTCCTAATTTTTCGTGAATATCGGTCGATAATCGTTGCAAACCGGTCGATTTTATAACTTATTGGGCGATTTTCGAGATTTTAAATCCGTTTGATTTTGCAAACCATTTGATTTTTCTCAATTTCGAATCTTCGATTTTCCACCCTATTTTTGTTTTGTTAACCCTGGGCAAGAGGCTGAGAGCGAGACGACCACACAAGCGTTGGGAGTGGGAGGGGACTGTGAGTTGGGTCATGTGGCACTATGGAGCGGGCCCTTTTGATGATGTGGCCTATTTTTTTTTTTGGAAAATTTGATGATTTGCTCCACCTTTTTGAATTTAATGATTTGTTCTATGATGTCTCACTGACATATGGGGTCTAAGACCACATGTTAATGAGACACGATGGGCAAATACACACGTGTGCGCATCCTCTACACATACTTAAGTAATTAATTAGGGGAGAATTGATCATATGCCTCGTTTTACTTGGTGCAATTGATAAAATACTCAGTTTGTCTCATTGATATGTAGCCCCAAGACATGTAAGTGAGGGTATTTTATTAATTGATCTATTTAATTAGAGGCTTTAGATCTCTATAACGCGGAAATACACTATCTCACTTAACACGCGCATGTATATAGTCATTTTTTTTTGGTGAACGTCTGTCCTGAACATGAGGTTCGAACCGGGACAGGCAAGCTGCTTGACGGCAGTCTTGCCAACTGAGCTACGGCTCGGTCCTCGCGTGGCCCATTTTTTGATAACTGACGGAAAATCGGGAGGACAAGATAAGATCAGAGAATTCACACCCGTGGAAACTGAAAATCAAATTAAGATTTTTTTTTCGATTTTTTTTCTATTTCGGAACTCTTGTGTTGAATCGGTTGTCTTCAATTGTATCGTCTTCAACAACAAATCGACACTAAAGACAAAAAAAAATGTGAGCAAAGTTAAGTTCGCTGAGCCGCAGATTTATTACGTTCTGCAATTCCTTCATGTCAGTCCAATCTCCAAAGGCGCTGCACTTCATCAGGGAAGCTTATCTCTCGTCTCCTAGGCTCCAACAAATCCTCTACCGATCTGCTTCTGTAAGTTCCAACACCAGTCGGATCGTGTTGATTGTTGAAGCCAGAAACTCGAAGATAGTTACACATCCAAAAATTTCATCTGGTAGCATTTACATATCAGATCTCCAAACGGCATTCGCATTGTCCGATCAAAAAATTGAGGGCAGTTTTGCCTGAATTCTCGTGTGTTTCTCATCACAGACAGTAATTCCAATCCAAGCACTGAGTATTGCCACGACTTTCCAACAGATGTACACAACTCTTGCTTGTCTTTGCTTCCTACTTACTAATCATTACTTTCCAACAGATGTGCACGTAGTTTCATCTCCCAGGCGGTTTCCCGAGTCTGTGTTTACTTATCAAAACTTGCACGTAGTTTCGTCCCAGAGACAAGTACAAAAATCAAAACTTGACATGGTCGATGCTCTTTCCTGTCTTCAGCAAGCAACTTCCATGTGCGTGCAGCGTACTGCTTCTGCAATGCAAGGAAACCAACAGCATGCTGTATTACACATTACCAATTTACCATCAGAAGAAAAAAATGTTTGTGCAACACTCGATGAGCAATTTTGAGATTAGACTTATAGGTAGCCGCCAGGAAATTTCCAAATGAACAATTTCAACAAAATGTTTCAAAATTTCTATTTCATTATGAAAGGAACATTTCATCTCACTTACAGCGCAGATAATAAATATCATATTTCGCCATTCCAATATGTAAAATCATTTCACATTCAGAAGAGCATAAAAGATTTTATTACATTTAGATACTGGAATCTGCTTTTTGTGAATGGCCTTTATAGCACCTTGACACTAATTTTACCATTATCCTTCTTTCATTACTGATCTGTAAATAGCAGTCATTTGAAACATGTATCTGAGCTAGTATCTATACATGACATGCCCACATGCAAATATGCTGCTTCGTCAGAAGTTCAGAACCATATGTCCATATCTACTAAGCCCTCACGGATACACAACAATGTGACAGCACCAGACCAAACCATCTAAGCCTTTAAATACCCCACTACGCGATCTCCCCTGCTCCACTCCAAGACGCGAGCAGTCGCGCAGTCCTCACAGCCTCCATTGCTGCCCTTGCCCTGTGTAAGTCGTACTGATCCTCCTGAAAAGTCCCCCTCTCGTTTCCTTGGGATTGCATTACCTGGTTCTTGTTCTGGCATGTGTGTTTATCTTTCTTGTGATCTTTGGAGACTCTGTACAAGGATGGGATTTTTTTTTTCATTCCTCTCTGAATCGTTTGGATCACTTCAGTTCTTTTCTTTACAGTACTGAACCACTGATTCATAGGTAACATCTTGAAATACTGATAGGTCATCAAAGCAGGTTAGATTCTGTAGTTAAAGAACTCCTGATAGATTCTCTTCAGAAAAAAAGGAGCAGCTCATAGATCAGCTTCATTAATTTTTCAGGTTGTTCTTGTCTTTCTCGATTCTTCTCTGTCAGACTATTCAGCGATCTTCACTTTATATTGTTATTGTTCCTCAATTGTCCAAGAACACTATTTGTCTATTTGGTTCTGTTGTTGGAATATGTATATAAGCAGATCATAATATGTTGGTAGTGTCTTCGCCAAAAAAGAGGATCTATTTGACTGCTTCTATGTTGATAGATGAACTGGGAACTGATGGTGAGAATTTGAGCAGAGACATGGAGTTGATTACAAATGTCTGCGAGTATGAGCAGCTCGCGAAGCAGAAGCTGCCGAAGATGGTCTACGACTACTACGCCTCTGGCGCTGAAGATCAGTGGACACTCAAGGAGAATAGGGAGGCCTTCTCTAGAATTCTGTAAGCTATCTTCCAAAATAGTAGGTTTTAGCCTTTTCGCTATGTCTGCTTGGTAGTAAACTGCTAGATGAACTGTCCTTGTTTTATTAACATCAGCAACTAATAATTCACGGAAAAGTAATGCAATGGAATAGTTTCAGAAAAAAATCGGAAGGATGACATATTTTTTGATATCTGATGAAAACTGCCATGTCAATTGAAAACTTGGTATTATTTTAAAATCTTTGGAGAAAGGATAGGAGAGGACCCAGAGGGCCAGAGGTGCCTCCAACCCTTGTGGAAAAATTTCACTTAAAAAAAACCCTTGTGGAAATTTTACAACTCCATTATTACAATTACTAAGGTAATTTTGACGAAGTTAATTTGGGCGTAAGTGGATCAGATTGCCTTTGATTAGTATAAGTACATGGTAGCAAAAGTGGACAGATAGCACTGACTAGAGGGCATGAGATCAGACGAGTCTTGCGACATGTGGTTTGGATGGTCAAAGTAGATGACAATTTCGTTAAGAACTCTCAAATAAGATACATGACATCACTATGCATGCGCGTGAAAATATATCCCTTTTTCAGTGTCTCTAGCTCTTTGCTGAGAATTCTGAATTGTTATTAAGCTGAGAATTTTGAATTGTTATATAATAATATTGGAGTGGCACGTTTCTCTTCTACTTAAAATATTTCTCTCCAGGATTTGCTGCTCTCATTTTTTAAAACTAATGAAGAACCGGAAATGATGATCAGAGAGGGAGTGGGGTTGGGTGGGTGAATGACAAAAAACAGTTTTCCTCCAAAAGGAATAACCAAAACCTCACTAGATCAAATAAGATCAAAAGAATAAATTTTCTGAGGAAAATCAGTTCTGGGGTGGTACTACCGTGCTATAGTAGTGGTAGTACCGGATAAACAGTAAAATCAGCACGAGTTCAAATCTAAGAATTAATGTAACTTTCGATTGGATGATTCAAAACTCGTGAAATATTGCATGCACCTTCCTAAGGATGTCAGTAACCTATTCCAACCTTCAATTACAAGGATTGACGTCAAAGTTTTAACTGTTTTCAAGATTAAGGATGAACCAAAACTGGGTTAAATACAAAATCTTCATCCTAGTTTGCTTGTGAGGATTTGATGATAGAGATAATTTTAGATGATCTCCCACATATCAAAGGAAGAACCGACTCTCAAATGCCCAAGAACAAAATCTATTACTAGTTCTTTCTTCTCAGGTCAAAAACCGGTTTCTTGAGAAAACTTTGATGATCAAGTAGAAGCTTTCCTAGATAACTGGAATATGATCTACAGAGGATTCATCCATCAATCATTCATCCTCGGCAACACAAGATCAAAAAAGAAAGAAACCAAGAAGAGAAGTCAAAACTCGAGAAGGAAAGCGAAATCTTGAGCACGGAATTGATTTCTATTTCAGATCAGGAGGGATGATTACAAAGCCTCTCCAAGGAGGGCAAAACTCTCAAAGGGCACTCATACACACAAGAAAATCAAAAATCTTATGCAAACCCTAATCTCTTCTACGTAGTGATACCTTTCTACCTCTTAAACACTTATATAGAGGAGGCAACCCTAACCTAGTTACACAAGTGGATACCATCTACATTCACATGGGCTAGCCCGCTAACCCAACATATAATGGGTTTTACACACACGTATGCTTTTCAAATTAGCCTTCACATGACGCTCCAAACAGCTCCACAAGCCTAAATTCACATCCACACCCTCCTTTGCTTGACCTAAACCACTTAGGCTAGCGCCGCGGTTTTTCAAACCGCCTCGATCCTCGGTAATGGTCAAATTATCAACTTGCCTCACTACCAGTCTTTTCCTTTGCCTCAAAGCATCGCCTATGCTTCGTCACCTTTCAAGTGGCTCCAATGACTTTCCGCCAAGCCTCTGACGCGTCCAGATCCCCAAACCATCCTCGCTTACAAACGGGTCAAAATCATTTGGCGCACCGCATGTTCTTGTCCGCTTGATCATACGACGCTTTGGCTTCCTTGACCATTCTAGACCTCGGCTCCTCCCTGAGCGTAGTCCCAGTCCATACCATTACCTGCCATGTCCATCACCAGTGGCTCACGTTTTAGCTCCTTGTTTTTCTGGCTTGCAGCAACTTCCCGACCTCAGTCATCTTCGGCGTCACCCTAACCGTCTGGACCTCAGCTCTCCTAGCCTAATCCCGATCTCCTCCACCTCACCATAACCTAGCTCCGAAGTCCTGTAACCAACACAGATAACCAAACCGTCACATAGCATTGTTCACCAAAATATGCAATAACTATTGCAAAACCAAAACAATAATCAACACTACCTAGAAAAATCGGCACCGGTAGTACCGCCTCAGTACTACTGCCAACCTAAGGCCGGTAGTACCGTCCAGCACAAACCCAAAATACACACTTTAGAAAATAACTACCGTCAACTAGAGGCTAGTAGTACCGCCCCCATGGCCGGTAGTATTGCTCTTTGTTCAACCCAGAGAACCACCTCACTGAAAAATAACTACCATCAACTAGGAGCCGGTAGTACCGCCACCCAGGGGTCGGTAGTACCGCTCTTCGTGACAGTACCTCAAATTGCTTCAAAATCAAAACGAACTCAAATCAAGCTCAAACCTGAGTACCACAAGCTCAAATGCAGTCAAATACTCATCACAAACTTGGTTAGATCTCCACATGGTCTCTCAATTAGAATACGTTGGAGGAATTACGCGTCAAGGTCACAAACAGCCATTAACAAAATAGTCATACTGTACTATATTCAATCCATTTTGGAGAAAGAAGTCTCGCACGTGATATCCTTAATATGAAATGTGTTGATCACTACTTTCTTCTCGAAATTCACTTTATCCTTCCCTGACAAATGATTCCAGGTTTCGTCCACGCATACTGATTGATGTGTCACGCATCAACATGGCCACAAATGTCTTGGGCTTCAACATTTCCATGCCTATTATGATTGCTCCCACAGGCATGCAGAAAATGGCTCACCCTGAAGGTGAACCTCTCCTATCAAAATTTGCAATCACCAACTTTTTCCATTTTCCAAAGCAACATTTTCATCGAGAAGTATGTATGGAATGCAGGAGAGCTTGCTACTGCAAGAGCAGCAGCTGCAGCAGGAACTATAATGGTATAAAAGATCACAAAATCTTGTGATGTCTTTGCTATGTCCCAATAACTAGTCCAATGTGCTGATGCTATGGCTGACCATGGTGTTTTTTTCAGACATTGTCTTCATGGTCTACTTCTAGTGTTGAAGAGGTTAACTCGGTAGGACCGGGAATACGTTTCTTCCAGCTTTATGTATGTGTTGTCTTCACTAACCTTATGATACAAAAAGCATTGTTTCTGTTCTTCAACCTTACCTCAGAGTGTATCACTATCTTCATCAGGTCTACAAGGATAGGAATATAGTACAGCAACTCGTCAAAAGGGCTGAAATGGCTGGCTTTAAGGCCATTGCACTCACTGTCGACACTCCGAGGCTCGGTCGCAGGGAAGCTGATATCAAGAACAGGTCCTAATCTTACTGTATAGAGCCTGATGTTTTACAAATGAAATGTCTGTTCGTTTTATTAGGAGTTTTACAAACTGAAATATATATTATATACCCTGGTATCTTGCAGATTCACCTTACCTCCACATCTGGTGTTGAAAAACTTTGAAGCGCTTGATCTTGGCAATATTGATAGGGTTATCTAAAAACTGAGCCAATCACACTGTATTAAGAATATTTTTTTCAAGTCTCCTTACCATATCTTCTATGATGTATCAGACAAATGATCCTGGCCTTACTTCCTATGTCGCTAGTCAAACCGATCAATCTCTTTCTTGGAAGGTATCGTTTTCACCGCCTCGATTGTCACTTACCATCTTGAGTTTCATACATCAACCAGTCATTCTACACACTTCAACTTCGACGCTGCTCATATTAAAGGTTTCTATGTGGAAATGAAATACTGATGACTACTGATGTACAATTCAGGATATCAAGTGGCTACGGACAATTACCTCGTTGCCAATCTTAGTGAAAGGAGCCGTGACTGCAGAAGACAGTGAGTATTCAGTTTCAGACTTTCAGCTCCTCCAATGTCATATTGCCCTTTGTTATGGCCTGTCTTCACCTTGAAACTTATGAAAATGCAGCTAGACTTGCCATTGAATATGGTGCTGCCGGTATCATTGTGTCCAATCACGGAGCTCGCCAGCTAGATTATGTTCCTGCAACTATCAGCTGCCTAGAGGAGGTATGTTAAGTTGTTAACCAATCACAGCTGCACATGTAATTCGTAGCTGAGAGAATAAACTATACTGGGTCCATTTGATCTTCTCTAAAGTTGAATCCTAGCCTGCACTCATTATGTTAATTGCACATAATGGAAGGATCGAAAATGACGATCAGAGGGTGGTAAATGATCACAAAACAAATTTTACTCCCAAAGAAACCAACCAAAACCTCTCTATATCAAAGAAGTGTGGAAAAGCAAATTTTCAGAGAATTTCACCTTCTGAGGTGACACTACCGCCATGCAAAGTTCGGTACTACTGGTGAACAGTAAAATCAGTACGATTTCAAAACCAAAATCGGTGTATCTTTTGATTGGCTAATTAAAACCCTATGAAACTTTGTATGCACCTTCCTATAGGTATCAGGAACCTATTTCAATCTTCAATCACAAAGATTAACATCAAAGTTCTGACTTTTTCGAATTTAGCGAAAGTTGCACCAAAATGGGGTCAAATACAAAAACTTCACCCTCGGCTTGCTCGTAGGGATTTGATGATCAAGATGAACTTAGATGGTCTCCCACATGTCACAATAAGCTAGAACTCCAAAAAAATGCCCTCAAACGTGCAAAGATCAAGATCTATCTCAAATCCTTCATTCTCAAGCCAAAACCAGTTTCTTGAGAAATCTCTTGATGATCATGTAAGAGCTTGCCTAGATGGTTGGGATATGATTCACAGAGGATTTATCCATCAATTATTCACCCTTGGCAACACAAGATGATGAGAAGAAAAAAACACCAAAAAAGATAAAAAAACTCAAGAAAAGGGAAGATTAAAACAAGAAGCAAAGCTTGAGCACGAATTTTGATATCATTTTAGAGTAAGAAAGATGACTACAAAGCCTCTCACTTGAGGGTAAAGCTCCTAAAGAGCACTCACACACACAAGAAAACCAAATCTTGTGGAAACCTTAATCCTTCTCCTAGGCTTAAGGCTTAGTGGATTTAGGCTTTACCTTCCTCTACATCTCCTTATATAGAAGAGGCAACCCTAACCCTAAAACCTGAATATAGGCTAACCCAAACCATCCACATTTACCTGGCTAACCCGATAACCCGACACAAATAGCATGTTTTACACTCACACAAACACATTTCTCAAAGTGGCTTTCTTCATGACGCCCAATTCGTTCCACGAGCCCGAATTTGCGTCCATGTCCACTTTGGCTTGACCTAAACCACTTATGCCATTGCCGCGATTTTTCAAACCACCTCGATCCACGGTAATGAGCAAATTACCAATTTGCCCCATGGCCAGTCGTTTCCTTCCACTCGAAGCATCGCCCATGCTTTGTCATCCACCATGTGACTATAATGACTTTTCGTCAAGCCTCTCACGCGTTCGGTCTCTCTCGAATGTCCTCGCTTGCAAATGGGCCCAAGTCACATGGCACGCCACATGTCCTTGACCTTTTCACCATGACGGTTGAGCTCAATCCTAATCCATGTCGTTGCCCGTCATGTCCATCATCAATGCGTCATACTTCGGCTCCTTGTCTTTCCGACTCACAACTACTTCCCGACCTCTATTATCTTCTAGCGTCCTTTAACCGTTAGGATCTTAGCTTTCCAAACCTAGTCCCGGTCTCCTCCGCCTCACTATGAACTAGCTCCGAAGTCCTGCAACCAACACAAACATGCAAACACGTCACGTAGCATTGCTCAACAAAGATATGCAATAACACCACTTAACCACAGTTGACGACGCATAGATATTTGCTCTGGAAAATATCTACCGCCAACTAGAGACCGGTACTACCGTCCCTAGGGCCGGTAACACTGCTAGCCGGTACTACCGCCATGCATTGGCCAGTAGTATCACCCTCCAAAAATCCCATAAACAATCATTCTTGAAAAATAACTACCGCCAACTAAAACCCGGTACAACCGCAAGCCGGCGCTACTGCCACTCTAAGGCCAGTAGTGCCGCCAAAACTGACGGTACCTCAAATTACTTCAAATTCAACAACGAATTCAAAACAAACTTAAACTTGAGCACCACAAGCTCAAAACCTAATCAATTACTCATCACTCACATAGATAGACCTCCATATGGTCTTTCAATAACTAATAATAAACATGGGAGCTTGCATTTTCTAGATATAAGTACAGGCGACTTCAGTGTAAAATTGTGTTTTAGGAAAGCTAGTAAAATCTTCCCTGCATTTTCATACATTTGGACTGAAATGTGTCAAGTAAATTCAGGTCGTCAGGGAAGCAAAGGGCCATCTACCGGTGTTCCTCGACGGCGGCGTCCGCCGTGGCACGGACGTATTCAAAGCCCTAGCGTTGGGAGCCTCAGGAGTATTCGTAAGTCCCCTACTAGAATACTCTCCATTGTCCACACATTCTAGCACCTAGAATTCAGAAGGGCAGCAATGCAGCATAACGTATGATGTGTCTTGACACAAAATAGGTTTGACACTGTAACTTGGTCTGTCAGATTGGAAGGCCGGTGCTGTTCTCCCTTGCCGTGGACGGCGAGGCGGGCGTGAGGAAGATGCTGCAGATGCTGAGGGACGAGCTGGAGCTCACCATGGCGCTGAGCGGCTGCACGTCGCTGAAGGAGATCACGCGCAACCACGTCATCACCGAGAGTGACAGGATCCGCCGCTCCCGGCTGTAGATCTGCAGTTGCAGGAGCCTACTGAACACTGATCGAATTGTCCCCGCATGCGTATGTTAGTCCATTTGAGATACTGCTTCTAGTTCTTGTGCGTCCATTTGGATGCCAAGCAATAGGGAGAGGAAGGAAGGTGCATGCGTGTGTGTGCCCGTGTATGTCCTTGCACTGCTGTTGTAGTTTGCAATATTGGTTATTTCTGGTTCTGCTGCCAATGGAAAGTAGTTGAGCAAGTTTGGATCTCTCAGTGCGGTGGTGATTTGGATCAGCCGAGGAGGATTTGTTGCAACATCAATGCACGAAAGTTTTTTCATTCCTCACAAAAAGTAAAGCTCTTTTCTTGTATTCGTATGGAACTTCGAGAAGAGAATAGATAGCTCAGACTCTGCCTCCACAAATATGAGACAAAAACAGCCAAACATGTGCCCCAGCTCTGCAGCTGGCCCCTCGAGGTAAAGTCCGTGACAAGTTTACTCGCTGACGAGTGGGCTCAGGGCCCACCAGCAGCCTCGCCTTCTGCCGCGCCCTCTCCTGATGCCCCAAGCCCCGACTCGCGGCGGGCCGGCGGCGGCGCGGTTCTCCCCGTACCACCCCCGTCTAACCGATGCCGCGCCCCGGCCCGGCTGCCTCCTGCCGACCTTGGTGCGCGCGCAATGCGTCACATCAGTACCTCCCGACGGTGCGGGTCCGGACCCTCGGCGGCTCGGCCGAACCAGCGCCGCCCACCCTACCGCCCCCAACCCGCACTGCCCTCTCTCCGCCTCTCACCCCAGGCCGCCACTCACCTGCGGCCCTGCCTCCCCAAGTCAACTGAACCAACTGCCGCTGCCGCGTCATTGTCAAACTATCACAGCGCCATCGTCCAGTTGCTACGACCTACAGGAAGAGGAGAGGCTGAGGGCTGCTGCTTTTCTTGTGGTTATGGCTACATTAGCGCCACAAGCTGTTCAACTATCGCAGCTTCACCGTCCTAGTGCTACAGGAAGTGATGGTGGGAGCTGCCGCTTTTCTTGTATTGATGATTGCGGCTTCTGCTACCAAACCGCTGGTATGAACAGTTTCTGCACAAGTTTTCTTCAAGAACACACGTGTTAGTGTGTTACTTAACTAGAGTATAATATCCCAGTCTTTGTCTCACTGATAAGAAAGTCCGATCGTCGAATACAAAATTACGCAGAGATTAGTGTGTTACTTTCATCCTTCCATGATATGCTGACTGTCACTGTCGGTACATCAGAGCTATCTCCTCCTGTCCTCTCGCGGATGAACACAAAGGACAGCACCAAACCGACTCCTCCATCCAGTCCAATAGCCCTGGCCTTGGACGCAATCCTTGAGTCCTGGACTCCGTTGCCTAGTAAATCCTCTTGTTCATTCGTCTTGAGAAAATCCCAATATTATTACCTTTTGTTTTAATTTACATGGTTCTATCTCAAGCATGTCATTTTTCTTGTAGTTTGATGGATTTGCATGTCTTTGGTGTAAATGATTCGTTTGAGCTGCTCACATGATCGGTTTCTGTATTGTTTTACGAAATTCTGTGAATCTTTCAGATTGTTTTGATTTATGTGTAAGCATCAATTTTTTTGTTAGTTATCGCTGTGTTAGTCTATCTGTAATTGATGAACTACTGTTATCCTTCGTTCATGTTGTTTTTGCCTTTCGTGAGTCATGACTAATCGAATTATTAGGCAATCGTCTCTTTACCTTTTATTTGTCTGAAAGTATTACTTGGTCTGTTCCTTGTGTTCAGTATGCACTATAAGCGTATTAATCTATTTTTGCAATATTGATGGATGAATTCTGAGCCAAGGAAAAGAATTTGAGCAGGGAGATGGTGCTGATTACGAACGTCTGTGATTATGAGGAACTTGCAAAACAGAAGCTGCCGAAGATGGTTTACGACTTCTATGCCTTAGGAGCGGAAGACCAATGGACTCTCAAGGAGAACAAAGAGGCATTCTCCAGAATTTTGTAAGTTATATTCCGTGTTGGAAGGTTTTACCTGTTTTTGTTTGCAGTGCTCAACTGATGAACTACATGTGATTATTTACTCAACAGCCACAATAACATTTAAATTATGCAACAGGAAAATCTTGTGGATAGTGTCTAATGAAAAGAATCACGTTATTTGGGAACTCTATTTTTGTATCTTTCGCAGAAAAATAGAGTAATGGACACAGCGCTAATCAATCAATCTACACTTTCTTTGTTAATCTAATTAAATTGTATAATCAAGTTTGAGCTAAAGAGGATCAGCAAGCCTTAACTTCAACAAGTACTTGGTAGCCAGTAGCCACTGGCATTGCTGATGAAGAACTTCTAGTACAGGACTAGAGCTAGCACAAACCCCATGACATGTGGTTTGGATTATTAAAGTGGATGACAAATTCATTAGGAGATCTCAGATGAGAAGCATGGCATCATCCAATGTGCTTCTGCAATCTGCTGTCGTAATTTTTGTAAAGATCCCACTCTTAATTAAAGCTCTGAATTTTCATTATTTGAATTGGTTGACATTGGAATATCAAGTTTCCTATTGACTAAAAAAATATTTATTTCCAAGGTTAGCTCTTTCCAATTTTTGTACCCTAGCTGTGCAGATACAAGAATATGGAATTTGTAGAACTGTTTGCTGGCATGTCTTATTCTATCATCTTCAATCCAAGTATGGAAAAAAAATAAGGAACTTTAAATGTGATATTCCTAACATAAAATATCCTTTTCTTCTCAAAGAACCTTACTTTTTCCTTGTTAATGAGTGATATTAGGTTTCGACCACGGGTACTGATTGATGTGTCCCATATTGACATGTCCACAAGTGTCTTAGGCTACAACATCTCCATGCCTATTATGATTGCTCCCACAGGCTTGCAAAAAATGGCCCATCCCGAAGGTTTTAGCTTGCTTCCATTTCACTTCATTTTTCTTTTGGCATCTTTTGAAGCAAAGTTTCTTCATGGAGGTTTATCTGAGATGCAGGAGAGCTTGCTTCTGCCAGAGCTGCAGCTGCTGCAGGAACTATTATGGTTTGAAACATCCTATCAAATTTGATGTATTTGCTATCTTTATCCAACACCTCAACTCCCTGACCGGTCATATTTTCAGACATTGTCTGCATGGTCGTCTTGTAGTATTGAAGAGGTTAACTCGACAGGACCTGGAATCCGTTTCTTCCAACTTACAGTATTACAAATACATACCCTTTCTTAGATTTCTAACTTTTTTTTCAGAGTTCGATCTTCCCTTACTTCTATCATTGTCTTTTTCAGGTATTGAAGGACATGAACTTAGTGCAACAACTCATCAGAAGGGCTGAAAAGGCTGGCTATAAGGCAATTGCAGTGACTGTTGATGCTCCATGGCTCGGTCGTAGGGAAGCTGATATCAAGAACAGGTTCCCATCTAGCAACTATACACAGTGTGATGCTTTACAGATAAATTTGCTTCATTCCATCAGAAGTTCAGTATCTAAATTATGCATGCTTTATAGAAAAATGTGTATTCCATTTCATCAGGAGCTCAGTATCTGAATTATGAATTCTGCTGTGTGTTATGTTCTAGATTCACCTTGCCTCAAAATGTGGTATTGAAGAGCTTTGAGGGATTGGATCTTGGCAACACGGTCAAGGTTGTCTGAAAATTGAACTGACCCCAATTATGGAGGAAAAAAACTTGAGATAATTATATTTTACTTTTTCCTTTACCATATATTTTTGTGATATTTCAGATGAATGATTCTGCGCTTGCTGCATATGCTACTAGCCAGATCGATCGCTCTTTTTCTTGGAAGGTATAATACTATAATTTGTGATGTGTTAAGCTTTCATACACTGACCAGCTATTGTGAAATACTTCAAACATCAGAGAACAATGACATATCTCACGCATAAATCTTGGTGAGGATAAACTATTGATGACTGATGATGCAATGCAGGACATCAAGTGGCTACAAACACTTACCTCACTGCCAATCTTAGTGAAAGGAATCATAACAGCAGAAGACTGTAAGTACTTGGTTTCAGTTACTTCTGCAATGGTGTGTAACCCCTTCTGAGCTGCATTTTCATGAATATGTTTGCAAAGTGCAGCCAGGATTGCTATCGAATGTGGTGCTGCTGGTATCATCATGTCCAATCACGGTGGCCGCCAGCTAGACTACCTTCCTGCAACCATCAGCTGCCTAGAAGAGGTATGCTAACCAACCACAGGCATGTTTACACGCATTTAAACTAAAAGTGGTATGGAAAATTCAGGTTGTCAGAGAAGCGAAGGGGCGTGTACCGGTGTTCCTCGACAGTGGTGTCCGCCGTGGCACTGACGTGTTCAAGGCGTTGGCATTGGGAGCTTCAGGAGTATTTGTAAGCTCCCTAGTAGAACACTACCCACACATGCCAGCATTTGTCTGAACAATGCTCAGTATTTCTTCACACAAAACGCTTCGTGCTTCTCCTGTGTCAGATTTCCCAATGCCACCCATCCAATGACACATCGTCATCGTGTACTAGAGCACTGTGGTACACATGATTTCGCAGTGCAGCATATCTCTTGACACTACGAATTCGCCTTGCAGATTGGCAGGCCGGTGCTGTTCTCCCTTGCCGTGGACGGCGAGGCGGGCGTGAGGAAGGTGCTGCAGATGCTGAGGGACGAGCTGGAGCTCACCATGGCGCTGAGCGGGTGCACGTCGCTGAAGGAGATCACCCGCAACCACGTCGTCACCGAGAGTGACAGGACCCGTCGCTCGCTGCTGTAGCCATTTGGCTCGTATGCTGCCGGGTTTGTCATGTCATGGGAGCGTCTAGCTTCGACAATTTCGGACATATGCAGTCTGCAGCTCTTATAGTTCCGTATCCCCCGTTTGATGTCAGTTGTTAGATTGGGAATAATGACGAGAAACTTTGCGTTTGTGTGAGCTTCTATACATGAGTTGTAGACTCCCAAGTCCACAACTGCAGATCGAATCTGTCTGATACGGTGACATAGACTAAACAGAGGAATACTAGTATTTTGCTACACAAAGTTGATAAATATTTTGCTCGTGATGGAACTAAAGAAACTTTCCATTTTTACATATTGCTCCTGTACAAAAGTACATGTAGATGCTGAGAATAGTAGATTTGCGAGTATTACCCTAAGTCAGGTTAGAGCAGTAAACTCCCGAGTCTTCCGTTGGATCTCCTGTGCTCCGCGATCTCCGCCGTTATCTGCCATCATGTCCGTTGGATCTCGTGTGCTCCATGATCTCCGCCGTTCGTCTCCTGCTAGTATCCTACCCTCCTCGCCGGTCTCGATCCGACCAGCGGCAAGTCCTCGATCCTAGGCAAATACCAGCTGCAAAAGCATCGAATTGGTGAGGAAGACGAGGGACACTGCTCTGTCGGCGATCGCGAGACCTCTCAAGATGGTGATTTCCTATCAGATTTCCCACTCCTTCCACTGCTTTTCCTCATATTTTTGTCATGTTTATTGTTCCTTGTGTTAAGAATCGCGATTTGGTGTGAAGGATCTTGGGGGAAACCAGATCTTTGGGTGTTCTTTTTACCCTAGAATCTGGAATCAACTAGGGCAGTTTTTACTGGTTTCTGGCGTCCGAGTAGTTCAAATCGGAAGTAGAAAAAGGAATTAAAAAATCTGAGAAAATCTACTGGGCTTTCTCGAACTAAATATTCTCGATTTTTTGCCTCTCTTTTTTACCGCATTTGTGTGGTTTGCTCAGGTGGTGATGCTACCAGATCGGTTCCTGAGCGAGCTGACTAGCATGTACGAGCGGAGCACGGAGAAGGGCTCCGTATGGGTCACCATGAAGAGATGTGAGTGCTCTTTTCTGATGGCTCGTATGGTGGCTTGTAGATTTAGGTGGTTGAAGGCTCCTAGTTTGAGTTGATACGTTGTTTTGATGTGGGTAGCGTCGCTGAAGTGCCAGGCTAGGTTGAAGAAGATGGAGGCGAAGGGAGAGGCGGTCGAGTTCCGGTGCCTCGTCCGCGCCACCGATGGCAAGAAGAACATCTCCACCTCGGTACCATGACTCCTTATTCTGGTTTTTTAGTGGTTCTTGTGCTGCTGACAGAACTGTGAAACGTGTTTTGCATATGATTGTTGGTTTTGTGCATAATGGTTACCGGTTTGCTAGCATTCGCTGCTAATTATGCCTTCACGGTGCGGTTGCGAGGAATGTGAATCATAGATCACACATTTGCATGTTTCTCTACCTAAGTATTGTATCGGCTCGGTTTGCTAGTATTCACTGCTAATTATGCATCTGTGGCGTGGTTGCAAGGAATGTGGATCTTAGATCAGACGTTTGCATGTTTCTCCGCCTAGGTACTGTATGAGTAAAAATAACTTGGATATGGACACATGGTGATCGAATATTTCTTTTGGTTTTCTTTTCAATAGAGGATGTTATATTGGTACCAGCCAACATGGTTTTCTTAGGACATCTTAGTGATGGTAGAAGTCTTTTCTGCAGTTCTTATCTCGTTACCTACTGCTTCAGTAGACAGAATAGCACCAAAAAAATGTTAGTCTCTCATATCACTGGAGCTCTACTTCATTTAAGCGTGAAGAGGCCAAAATAACAGGGGATTCATCATTGAGGGAGCTTGCCGGAGTACCAAACTTATCACTTGGTGCGAAGGAGACTTGTGAGACTAACCGCATATGCTTAGCAGTTCTATTAGTGCTTGATTGATAAGTTTTGCAAATATTTTTCTGTGCATGTCTGATTGCCCCCACCAACTCTCTTTTTCGCCAAGTGTTAAGATAGATCACCAATTGGCGCAAATGTTTGAAGGTTGAGGCTCATTTGCTTGCTATTGCCAAGTCTCAACTGCATCAAGCATTTAGGGATCTCATTAATTGATGCATTTCGCATTTGGTGGACACCTTTATATAGGTGCATAAAACTTAATTTCATATCACAACATGTAAGGATATTTTCCCAATGATATTTTTCATATCGCAACAACTAAGGATATTGCTGTATCTTGAATTTGGTGAAAACCTTTATCAAAGTGCATAAAACTTGAATTTTATCACAACAGTTCAGGATATTTTCATGTGTTTAATGGGCACCTGTGAGTCTTTCTTTTCATGTGTTTAAGCTCTCCTATCAAACAACCTAACGTGTCACCTTTTCCATAAGATTAAAAGACCTGACAAGTTTAGAGCCCCAAATTCCAAGAGCTAATTTCTCTGAAACAGTTTAATTTCTCTCCTACCTTGGAAGTGTTGACATGGTGATGATATAGGGTATTCCTCATTTAAGGCTAAAAAATTGGTGCTTATATCTGTTATCTTCTTGTACTCCCATCATTTTCATGTATATACAGGGTTATCAGTTATCACAATTAATACTATTTTCTGTTGTCATTTTGGAACCATGACCAGCATATTTTGTCTCCTGGTAACACAAAAACAAGTACACGACAAATCTGTCTCTCTTCTATGTGCATGTCTATTTGTCCCAGCTATATCGAATTTGTAAGTCTACCAAGTAGGGCATTTTCTTCATTAAATGATTTACCCTAGGGCTTGATGAGTATGTGTACTAAGGACTTGAGGGTAACTACTATATTTACTGAGATGTTGGCAATACTATGAATATTTTCTGCAATATCAACGGAGCAGAGGCAGTGGCGGAGGCACCAGGGAGCGTGAGGGGGGCTAGGGCACCGACTCTGGTCACAGAGCCTGGTACCCCTGCTACCTTCGCCCTTTTTTGGTGGCCTTCACGGTGCAGCACCGGCCGGCGGCAGCGCAAGAAGCAGGGAAGGGCGGAAGGCTGGGAAGAGGTCTGAGACTGAGGTTGAAGAAGGGTTGTGGGCAGAGTTAGCTTTTTGGGCCATAGTATTTCCATGTCATATGGCCCACCCTAGCACTAGGTTGCTCCAGACCAACTCACCATGGGATAGACTTAGTCTGACTTGAACCCAGCTGGCCAATTCGATCCCCATTCCTCCCCAAAATCCCAATTTCCCTCTCCAGTTCCAAATTCACTGTTGTTGCCTGCTCTGGACTTGTTGACTCTCATCCATGCTCCTTCCCGGTGGTGACGGGTGAGGGGTGGTATGCGGCGCAGCCGGGCTGTGGAGCTGCAGAGGGGCGGGTGGGCTGGGTGTGCGTGTAGAGGGGCGAGCGGCGGCCGGCAGTCAGGGCGAGTGGCAACGGAATCCACATAGCGCACAGAGGGGGCAGCGCCGCTGCAGCAGGCAGTAGGTGAGGAGTCTTTTTTGTCTTGTCTCGCCGACTGACTTGGTTATAAACTCTTTGTTGTCTTGCGCTCTTGTTGATTTGTAAAATGCTGTCACATATAGAATTAAAAAAAATCAGTTATTTTCACTAATCTAGTATCAACTTCTCATAGATTGTATTAATTTTTTGTAAAAGATGGACAAACGAATTTTTCATGTATGAATTTGCACTGCACTAGACATCCAAATGTATGTTTGGTACAGTTTTGCCATGTTAGCTTTCTCCTATGAGCACCCACCCCCCTGAGCAGAGGACTGTCATTTGCATTATTTCTTTGTGGTTTTGATGAAATAAATGAATGAGTTGATTCACAAGAAATTCTTTCATTTTTCCTGGTGCCATAAACATTGTCTTCATTTATTCAAGATATTCAATTATTCTCCTGTCACTTGCTTAGCTTTTCAGACCCATTGATAAATCTTACTGTACTTCCCATGTCCTCCAGCTCTCTGCAAAGGAGTACCTAAAATTCCAAGCATCATACGCAACAGTTCTTAAGGCCCATATGCATGCTTTGAAAAAGAGGGAGAGGAAAGACAGGAAGAAGACTGCAGAGGCTGAGAAGATACCCGAGAAGCCACCGAAGAAACAGAAGAAAGCGTCTTCAAAGAAATGTGCAGGGTCCAAGTCGTGAGCTACTTCAAGAGTTCACTGTGCCTTTTTTTCCCGCAGCCAGACTAATCTGAGTGTCATCAAGATATTATCCTCCGTTTTACTCTTATTCATGTCTGGGAGATGAAGTGTGTGAATACCTACATAGAGCTGTGTCATCACTACAAACATTTTTGAAGCAGCGTTTTGTCCTGATTGTAAGCCACCCTGGCCTTTTCTGAATGGCTTCATAGAAAAGACATGCCTTTTCGACTGCTAGATCTGATCATAAAATTCTAGTGCAATCTGCAGTGTTACGTCGATATTGACAGAATTAGCTCTGGGGTCTGAAAATTGGAATTTGCAATTAGGATTGCAGAAACTGTAGGATTTCTGGTGATTTTGGTGGCTGTGTTTCTTTGGCTCTGAACTGTGTAGGAAAACGAAGCATGTGGGTATGTTCTTGTCACGTGGTTCCCATATGCAAGTGTTGATCAGAATACAATGCCAGGTTAGGTTGGTGTATAAACAAATGATCTACCTGTCTGCAATTGCTGAATCAGTATGGACCTAAGCCTGGTCGGACACTGCCATCCTTTGCAGTTTAACGGTCTTGGCTGCTTTATCTGTATAGGCTCAGCGTTGTCGCTTCCTAGCTACTTGTTCTGCCATCCTCCAATTCATGACCCACACAAACTATACCAATGTGTGCTAAATTCTTCTAGTGCTAAAATTTAGTCGTGGAATTCTTGGTCTAAGTTTTGACCAAACTTTGACAATAAAATTAACTATAGATGCAAGAAAAAAAAGAATCTTACTCGAGTTTTGGCCAAACTCTGTTCTCTCGTCCGACTCCATGCCCATCCTGCCGTTCAGAACAAAAGAAAAAAAGTGAGATTCGATTTCCCAAGACAGCAAGAAATCATAATCTGCAGTGATTTTTTTTAGATTTGCTTAACTGTAGTGATATAATCCGTCTGCAGTGAATTTTTTTTTGCCATGCCATATCACCAACGCACAAGAATCTGTGCTTTTTTTTTTTTGACTCGCGCGAATCTTTGATGAGTAAACAATGGTGAGTGTGAGGACTCTGAGGAGCCGTCAGCCCGTCACTAGAGGTGGGCATTGGGCCGGGCTATTTTGGGCCGGCCCGAGGCACGCCGGCCCAAAGACGATCCACGGCCCACGACGACATCGTTTCAAAAGGACCGGTCGGTCCAAGACGGTTGTCCGCCGTCTTTGGGCTCGCTAATCGAGCACGATGGGCGGCCGGCCAAGACGACAAGATGGGCGTGTTTCGGCAAGACGGCCGAACGAGCTCGTTCGTGCTAGGGCACGCAGACGCCCGACGGCGAGACGTCGGCCCGCAACACGCAGCAGGCCCCGGCAACGCGGCGGCAAACGAACCGAACCCGCGATAACGCGCCGAAGCTTCACCTCCCATGCCGCATTGCGCCCGCCTCAGCAGTGAGTAGAGGAGGATCTCGAGTGCTCGACCCGCGCCGCTGGAGAGGAGGCGCCGGTGAGGCGGTAGGGAGGTGAGACGGAGCCGGGAAGACAAGGCGGAGGAGGTGGAAGCCGGCAGGAGGATCGAGGAGGTGGGCCATGGGCGTGGATCGCTCGAGGAAGAGGGAGAGAGTATGCAGGAGTCAAGGATAATACATGTGATGGTGTAATGTACTCATGCATACGAATGTGCATGTATTGCCATTTAGTATACACTAATCGATTGTTTATTTTTTGACTATATATATGTTCGTAACATGCACTGGTCGATGCCTTCCATAATCTCCTACATCAATGCCAACTAGGCTATACATTCATTGCATACCGTAGCATTGTATACGCACACTACTACAAGCAACTTCGGGTCCTTTTCTCTCATCGCAATAGTGTAAATGGTTGGACTCGCCAAGATTTACGACGGAAGCGCACGAAACGCAAATGGGCCGCTCGCTCATCAAGACGAGCCGGTCCACCGCACGGCGCAGTTTGGAAAGACGATGGATGGGTCCGTCGGACCGACCAAAGACGCAGACGACGCCCACCTCTACCCGTCACCATCCACCACCAAACCGGACAAAAAGAACCAGCAAAACAAAAAAAAAAAATCAAAAAACAAAGCGAGCACTGATTACTCACTGATCCGTCATCACCGAACGCCTACGACTACGAGCGCGCGCACAAACGCACGCATCCCAACGCGCAGGCTCCTCCCTTCTGCCACCACCCACTCCCGATCGCCAACCCGACCCCTCCCGTCTCCACTCTCCACCCACCCCTCAAAATCTCATCTTTTCCCTTTGGTTTCCCCCCCCCCCCCCTCCCTCGCCCACCAATCTCACCCGCGAGCCGCGATGAGAGGCCTCCTCGCGTGCGCCACCCTCGCCCGCCGAGCCGCCTCGGGCGCGTCGCGCCGCCACCTCGCGGGCGCGGCGGAGGCGGCGGAGGCCGAGCTCAAGAAGACGGCGCTCTACGACTTCCACGTCGCGAACGGCGGCAAGTTGGTGCCCTTCGCAGGCTGGAGCATGCCCATCCAGTACAAGGACACCATCATGGACTCCACCCTCAACTGCCGCGCCAACGGCAGCCTCTTCGACGTCTCCCACATGTGCGGCCTCAGCCTCCACGGCCGCCAGGCCATCCCCTTCCTCGAGTCCCTCGTCGTCGCCGACGTCGCGGGGCTCAAGGACGGCACCGGGACGCTCACCGTCTTCACCAACGAGCGCGGCGGCGCCATCGACGACTCCGTGGTCACCAAGGTCACCGACCAGCACATCTACCTCGTCGTCAACGCCGGGTGCAGAGACAAGGACCTCGCCCACATCGGGGAGCACATGGAGGCTTTCAGCAAGAAGGGCGGTGATGTCAAGTGGCACATCCACGATGAGCGATCGCTGCTCGCATTGCAGGTGAGCGGTTTTTATTGATGTTCCTGGTTTGGTTAATGATGTCGAAAAAGAGGTTTATTTGATTATTTCTAGTATTTGAGAATGCAGTGGTTCGAGGTGAAAATCATGATAACGAGAAATGGTTCAATTCTATGAGAAATGATACACTTTTTATATTAAATGATTTTGCCACTTGGGAAAAATGTGCAGGATCACGGAATAGAGCTAAAGGCTTGTTTCATGAAGTGCAGTTTTAATATTTATTGTTTGTAGGAAGGGTGATCTTTATTCTTGATGTGATAGTATGTGCATTTGTGGATGGGATTTTTCATTTCGGTATGTGCCCAGTGCTGGTATGAATTATGTGCATCTGTTGATGGTGAAATGTAGGACTTCATTGTTTGGTATGTTTGGTGGAATATTTATGATTGATAAATAACATGGTTTATTTCATGTTGACAAACCAGAGTGTCAATTAGTTCTACCCACTACATACCCAATTCATGGAGTGCTTGCTTGCTATGTTTAATTTTGTTTTCTTAGAATGCTTTTATCTGAGGTAGTAGCTGAGCAGGTTTGCATGTCTTTTTCTTGGTTGTTGGAAGTAATGCTTCCAACTGCGGTCTTACTTTGGTGTAATCCAGAAATGCCTGGACTGGATTGACACAACCAGGGTTTGCAAAACCATCAAAAACCGGTCGGTTTTCGCAAAAACCGATAGTTTCGAGCCGGTTCGGCAATAAAAACCACT
This sequence comes from Otatea glauca, assembly GCA_036346275.1. NCBI lineage: Eukaryota > Viridiplantae > Streptophyta > Magnoliopsida > Poales > Poaceae > Otatea > Otatea glauca. The sequence continues at coordinate 6,474,413 of CM070718.1, read as the reverse complement.
CGGTAAACTGTGGAGTTCAAATGCAAATTTTTAAAAAATGAAGAAATTTAGCAAAAAATGTCCAATTTTTTTGAAAATTTTGTTGTGAGGTCCTGAGGCAATGCTAATGATGCTATAAAATTTTCAGATGATTATCAGGTCTGTGTATTTTTAAAAAATTCTGACAATGATACTGTCAGAATATATGCTCTTCGGTTTTTTATTTTCTAGGGGTACAAAATGAAGTTTAATATTTCTTAAACTTTTTGTGTGATGTCATAAAGTAATTATAATGATGCTGTAAAATTTTCAGATGATGATCATGTATGTGTATTTTTAAAAAATTCTGAAAGTGCTACTATCATTGTATATGTTCTTCTGTTTTTGATTTTATATGGGCACTAAATGAAGTCTAATATTTCTGAAAATTTTAGTACATGATCCTTTGGCACTAGTTATGGTTACATTAAAATATCAGAATATAATAAATCTTTTAAATATTTATAAAAATCTGACAGTGTCTTTGTTCCTTTTCATTAATTGTTGTTTTGGATTTTTTAGTAGCAATAAATGATTTCAAAAATTGTTTATATTTCTCTGAGGTGTTTCATAGATTAATTGGGATTTTGTTTGGTTTTTTATATTTTTTTAAATTTCCCTTCAGTGTGCTGAAAATCGAAAATCGCTCGAAAATCGGTAAAATCGCTTGATTTTTTTTCCGTCCATTGTTTGACCGCCAAGTTAAAAAAAATTGAATTCAAACTTCTTTGATTTTTACCGATTTTTGAAAATAAAAAACCATTCGATTTTCGAAAATTTTGTTTTTGAAACCCTGGTCACTAGTCCTAGATCCTGTGCAACTATCAATACAATACATAGAACCTGGTTTGTGTTTTTGCAACCCAGTTCATGATGTACTGTTTCATCATGGGAGAGTAGGGTAAATGTCTGCATAGCTTTACATTCGTTGATAGAAAGCAGCCTGCATGTTTTGTACTTATGATTTTCATGCCAGATTGTTGTGGAAGTAGTCTCTCAATTCCTAACTTTTTCCTTGGCATTTTCTTTTTGGTTTTATAGAACTGAACAAGTTTCAGTTTTTCACCATAATGGATTATAACTTGTTATACATAAACAGGGTCCTCTTGCTGCACCAACTCTCCAGTTGCTGACAAAAGAAGATCTGAGTAAAATGTACTTCAGTGACTTCAAGATGATTGACATCAATGGATATGCTTGCTTTCTCACCAGAACTGGGTATGCTTTCTTTGATCTTATTTCCCCATTGTCTAAGTACTCTATGATCCTGCTGTGTCCTTTAATCCTAGGCCAAGCCCTTAAGAGCCTTAGTACTAACTTTCTTTACATTGACTAGTCATCACTCATCTGTCATACATAAAGAAATTATATCTTTTCCTACACACTCTAGGATGCCAAAGTGAGCCTGTGGGGCGTACTTTGGTGATTATTGTTCAACCAACTTGATGACAGTTGATCAAGCACCATCTTGTTTTAGTTTGCAAAAATTCTTTTGTGAAGAATTTTAGATCAGATTTTTCTAGGATGCGTTTTTCCACACTTTATTGAAATAAGTATTCTGTTTGGTGTATCTAACATCTAATTAGTTATTCCTGGTGGGTTTCTAGTTTTAGAGAATGAGAAGTTGCGGCAGATTCTTCTATTTTGTTTCTGATAATCTGATGACGAAGGATTATATTCCTACTACAAACTATGTTATCGCTTTGAGCATTGTGTTGATTTTTGAAGATTTCTTGTTTCAGTTATACTGGGGAAGATGGCTATGAAATCTCTGTGCCATCAGAGAATGCGGTTGATCTTGCAAAGGCCCTACTGGAGAAATCTGAAGGCAAGGTGAGGCTGACTGGCTTGGGTGCCCGTGACAGTCTCCGCCTGGAGGCTGGCCTCTGCCTCTATGGCAATGACATGGAGCAACACATCACACCAGTTGAGGCCGGCCTCTCATGGGCAATTGGCAAGAGGAGGAGAGCAGAGGGTGGCTTCTTGGGTGCAGATGTCATCCTTAAGCAGCTCCAGGAAGGCCCAAAGATCAGGCGTGTTGGCATCTTCTCGCAAGGACCACCTCCACGGAGTCATAGCGAGATTGTGAGCAACTCTGGGGAGAACATTGGTGAGGTGACCAGTGGGGGGTTCAGCCCCTGCTTGAAGAAGAACATCGCCATGGGCTATGTAAAATCTGGTTTGCACAAAGCTGGGACAGAGTTCAAGGTTGTTGTCCGTGGGAAGTCCTATGACGCTGTCGTCACCAAGATGCCCTTCGTGCCGACCAAGTACTACAAACCCACGTAAATTGTACAGAAAGACGTCCCTTCAACTACAATTTTCTCTTGCTATTCTCTTCTCTCAGCTTGTTCATGACAGGCTACTGCAATGCTGCAACTGTAACTTCTGCAAGGCTTCCTCTTCAGCTTCACATTTTACCTCTGCCCATCTAATAATATGTCGGTGCATTGTTTTCTTTCCCAAAAGCAAGGCATATACCGTGTTTGGAATTTCGAGTGTGTAAAAGTGTATTATAAATTTACAATTACAATTGCTCATCATATGTATGGGTCGCATCAGATGGTTGTAGAACGCCAGAGTTCATCTGCTGTTTGCGCTTACTCTTGAGATGATCACGGTACCTTCCCTTGGCATCCCTCGCGAGGAAATTACCAATGCGGTTACTCCAGATGAGCCAGATCAAGAGTAGATTTAAGTCAGAAGGCGTTTTTGGTGGAGAAAAAAGACCCAAGATCCAATTCGATAGGACCGACCAGGAGTTCGCGCACCCCTTACCGCATTTAACGGGAGATCTCTGCAGCAGATCTTTAAGGTAAAATCGACTGGCAGATGTTTCAGGTGCTTGGCTCGGGACCATTTGGCCTGAGATGGCCTGAGGTCTCGAGCCAAGCTACGGCGAGCTTTATTCTGGAAAGGAGCGGAGCAGGCAAATGGAGGACACTGCCTAGTTGAGTGGGATGAAGTTTGCCGACCAAAGAAACTCAGGGGACTAGGAGTGAAGAACCTCACGAAATTCAGCACGGCCCTAAGACTGAGGTGGCTGTGGACAGATCCTACGAGGCCTTGGGCGGGAATGCAGCTGCCGCTCGATGTCAAAGAGGAGCTCCTGTTTCAGGCAAGCACCATGATTACTCCTGGCGACGGTAAAACTGCCAAATTCTGGCACTCCGATTGGCTGCAAAATCAAGCCCCTAAGGTTTTTGCTCCCTCCCTGCTTTGCGGCATCTCAACACCTCAACAGATGACGGAGTACATCACACTTTGGAACCTTCTCTCGCAGGTTGCTTTGGACCCCAACAGCCCGGACAATATTACTTGGATCTGGACAGGAGATGGGGAGTATTCGGCTAAATCGGTCTATGGTATTCAGTTCGCAGGTTCTTACTGTGATTTCAACGCTTCAATCATATGGAGAGCCAAAACCGAAAACAAATGTAAATTCTTCGCTTGGCTACTCTATCTGGTCGAAGATTCTTACAACGGACAAATTGGCGATCCGAGGTTGGCCTCATGAATTCATAAGGAGCAGTGCTTCAATGCTTTCTCTCCCAATATAAGTTGCACAAATCTTGAAACAAGCGAAGGGGTAAGTAATTATCATCTATCATTCATTTATGCTTTAATATTTGTGCAACTGTTAAAAAGAAAAGCATTGAAGCACCTCTCATTCATAAGGCCATTTGCTGCTTCTGCGACCAGGAACAGGAAACGGCCCTCCACCTGGTCCTAAATTGTTAACGCCAAACAATATGGGACAAAGTGGCTACCTGGATGGAGCACTTCGCTCACATTCCAAACTTGGTCGACCACTGGTCAAATCTCTTGGCTTCCATTGCCCAAATAAAAAAGAAAGAAAGAAAGAAAGACAGGCGAGAACGCAATGCGATCTTCATCTATGCGTGCGGAACATACGGAAAGAACGGAATAGACGTATTTTCCAACACAAGTCCATGACTGCGCAGTAAGCTTTTGGGCTCATTCGAGATGAAATCCGGCAAGCAGCGACTGGCAATGGTCCAAGGCGCGAAGCGAGATGTTGCGGCGAGCGTTTCAACGAGTGGGTCTCACATGAACGCCCCACTTCGAGGCAAACCGTCGAGCGCTTGGCAGTTGGCACGCGCCCACGTTGGTAAAGGCGTCAGAGGTGGAGCCTGAAGGAGAAGAAGAGCGCCGTTCAACGTGGATCGGCCGGAGTGGGAGTACAAGGACGGACGAGATCTCCACGCAACCGATCTCCGTCACGTCGACCGGTTCGACGGCGCGGGCTCTTTCTCTTCGAGCTCACTGAGGTAATACGGCCATGAGGCCTCTCGACTCACGTCACGAAGCACGCACCACCGTTACGGTGCGACTAACCATAGATGGGAATTACGGGCTGCATGCGCCACTACCGTGATGGCAGAGCACGACGCCAGCCGATGGCGAGCAAGAGTATCGTACGTGGTGATGGAGGGATCCGTCGGTGTTTGTGCACGGTGCCGTGCTACAGAGGCCGGGCGGTACGGCATGTGCGAATGGGCCGTGCTCGGGGCAGCACGGCATGCCACAGTGGCGTTCATGCCGCGGCACGGCCCGTCTTGCGCGTGACACGCTGGCACGTGTCTAGTACGACGGACCTGCCATAGACCCGCGGTAGGGCATAGCGGTGGGGGAGAGGAGACGAGGTGGGGCTACCTGGCCCGCACTCGCCTGTGCTCGTGCTCGCCATGCCCATGCCCATGGCAGCACGCGCTCATGCCCGGAGGAAGAGGGAGGGAGAGGCGGCCGGATGCTGAGAGGCGGGGGACACTACTAGCGGCGTAGGGGGGAGGCCGGAGGTGAAGAGGGATGGGAAGGCAGAGGGGGACGCAGGGGAGCCAAATGCGAAGGAAGGTGGCCGGTGGAGGTAGAAATTGGGAGAAAGAGGCGCCGGTGGAGGGGGACGGGGGGAGCCAGTTGCGGAGGGAAAGGGAGGCGGCCAGCGGAGGGATAGGGTAAGAGCCGACCGGCAACCATGGTCGCGCAGAGAGGGAGGAAGACGGCTGGCCACACGCAAGGAGAGAAAGAGGGAGGCGACGGGAGGAAGAGGGAGAGGGAGGTTGAGTCGAGGGAAGGGGATGGCTGGGGTATGAGGAGGCGGCCATAGGTGCTGTGGGGGAGGGAGGCTGGGGCGGAGAGAGGCAAGGAAGGGAGGGCAGGTGGAGGGAGTCCGTGGGGGCCCGCCTAGAGAGAGAGATTGGGGGAGATTCGGGAGAAAGAGATATTGGGAGAGAAAGAGAGATTGAGGAGGGAAAAAAGAAAAGAAAAGAAAAGAAAGGAAGAAACGAGAAAAAGAAAAGAAAAGAAAAGAAAAGAAAGGAAGAAACGAGAAAAAGAAAAGAGAAAAAGGGGTGGAGCTAGATTCCCGACGATGAACCCTATTTCCATTCGCATGCAGTTAAGGAGTTGCCCACAGTGGATTTATGCGTTCTCGACGCTCATGGTTGAGCGAGCGACAGGCGAGAGAGAGAGCTGAGAGCGACAAGTAAGAGAGAGAAAGAGCCGAGAGAGATTGAGAAAAAGAGAGAGCGACGAGTGAGAGAGCTGAGAGTGATTGAGAGAGATAGGTGAGAGAGATTGAGAGAGACGGGTAAGAGAGATTGATAAAGACGGGAGAGAGAGCAACGTACAAATGCCGAGAGAGTCAGCGAGAGATATCAATAGGCAAGTAACGGGCAAGTGAACATCATTGGTCACTTTTCTAGTCCTATTGCACGTTCGCACACACCTCACCCTAGCATTTAATCTGCAATTACCAAAGAATCATGCGTCTCCAGCGTTGAGAGAGAGCAACGAGTGAGAGAGAGCTGAGAGAGATGGACAAGAGAGAGAACAACTTCTTACAATGTACAAGTCTTTGTACTAAGGAACATCGTTTACTCACGCAAACACTATAAAGTTTTTTCTAAGGCCTATACTCATGTTCATAACAAGGCAGTAACTCTGTACCTACTAAAGAATAAATAAAATTTAGATATTTTTCCCAATTTTGGTGTCCACTGTCTTAGCTTCGTGCGTCTCCGACTCTTTTTCTCTTGTCGTAATAGCGCAAATGGGCCAGTCCTGGACCAGCACGGCATGAATCACAAATGGGCTGTAGCCGTGTCGACCGCTTCGTAGTTGAAAGTTCAAGCTCCATTAAGTTGTGTTGGTGTTAATGATAAATCTAATATTGAGACTAACTCTTTTGATAATCATAATATTGATTAGTCTCAATTGTTAATTAATGACAAATCTTTTATGAGACTAACTCTTTTGTTGAGCTTAACTCTTATTAGTCTCTTTTGGATGAAAAAGATAAAAATATCAAAGGTATGCATTCGAGTTCATATTATCATATTTTGTTGCATTCTTTGATGTCAAATATATTATAATTTTATTGATAAATCTAAATGTGAGACTAACGTGTTTATTGAGTATATTTTTGAATAGTCCCATGAAAAAAATCCAAAAGGTATATCCAATACAACTTTATTATTTCTAGATACATCTCTTGGATTCAAGACAAATGGTGAACTCCATCATTGTTTTAACCTTAAGATGAGCATTTTATTTTCGACTCCATATATACATGAATGCACACATTTAGGGGGAGTTCATGCTTAATCTTGAAGTTTCAATAGTATTGATCTAATTCATCTTTCTATATTAAGGATCATTACTTTGAAACAACACCTTGAGTATATTTAACTTGTGTAGTTGTAGTATACTCATATCAATATAGGATAAACTCCAAAGCAATAAAAAATTGAATATGTGCATATTGATTCAAGTTCAATTATTTGTATGTACACATCTAACGGAGTTTATTCTGTAATTAATGGTCTTAAGAGTATTGATCCCTTTTCATCGCTCCATATAAATTGGATCATTACTTTTAGATTCCATCGAATTGAGTATATAAAACTTGTGTAGTTAATATATACTCATGACAATTTAAATACAATTTAAATTGTGTTCGATTGCCATTCAATCAACAAAGAACTAGTCATGTGTTGATGGTTCACTTTGTTGATCCTAGGGCAATCGAAAGTTCTTGTTTATATGAAGCATTGGTTGCATTAGTATACTCAAGACAATTAATTTTCAATCAATTGTCTTTAGGTTGTAGTCAATCATCAAAGGAAAAGATCAAAGGATCTTGGGAGTATCCATTATGTGTTAATGGAGTGCATTGATGATTAAGATGGATAAATAGGACAAGTAAGTCATCATGTGTTGATAAGCATCAAGATAAAGATCCCGACTTGGAGAGAAGATGATCGGTCATCGTGAAAGCTCCAAATAGTTGCGAGAGGCAAAGGTATAACTAGTTAGGGCTAAAGATGTGTTCCTAGTCATTTACCAGTCTCGGTGTTTGGATAGGAGACTGGGTTGCTAGTATAGGTTGCTGTACTATTAAGAGGGGTCAAGTCTTATAGCTTGAGCTTCATCATGTGTTGATAAACTCAATCCGGTTCGCTCTAGCTCACTCTCTTGGTTGGTTCTTGCATGAGCTAAGTATTTGCATGTGTTGCAAATAAGGAAGCTCATGCTTGCTTCTTATTGAATCTTGATTTGGTTTTTGCATAGAGCTATGAATTTGCATGTGTTGCAAAAGGGAGATAGCTTATGCAAGTTGGTTTAAGTAGTTGTTTGTATGAAGCTAGATATTTGCATGTGTTGCAAATATAGAGCTCATGCATTGGAGTCTTAGCTTGTGACTTGATTATGTTTTGATCATCATAAAGGCTAAGATAGGTTTACGCTTTGTGTTTGCAAAATGAGTTTTTGCAAAATATGGTTTAATTGAATCTTATCTCGGAGCATGTGAATGGGATTTGCAAATGTGTTTGCAAATTAGTTTGATCATGTGTTGATCATCACATGGCTCAAAGATATGATCTTGATTGCTCTGTTTGAAAGATTTATATTTGCAAATGTGTTTTGCAAAATATTGGTGTTCATGCATTTGATATTGTAGCATGTGATTAGAATTTGCAAATGTGTTTTGCAAAATTATTTTGATCATGAGTTGATCATCACATGGCTCAATATTTGATCTTATTGACTCTCTAGCTTGTAGTCACGCTCTTGATCAAGTCTATGTGAGGGATTTTGAGAAATCAGATTTAAAACTTGAATGACTACATTAAAGTCTTTGTTTTTTATATTTAAAAATATTTATGGTTGCTTAAATCTTTAAAATAGGTAGATATTGTATCCCTCTTGATAAGCTTCGTATAGAGTCAAAAATCAGCTAAATCGGAGTTCGGAGTAAAAAGTTATGACCGTTTTAGTTACTGAAACAGTGGTAGCACCGCCCAAGGTGGTATTACCACTCCAAAGGCGGTGTTTATTTTCCAGAGAGGTGTTTTTTGGTTAAAATGACTAGTGCTACCGATCCTAGATGGGCGGTAGCACCAGGGGGGTACTGTAGCAACTGCTAGTTTTTGATATTTTTAATGCACGAAAGTGGTCGTTGAGCCTAGGGCTGGTGCTACCTGTCCTAGATGGGCGGTAGCACCGGGTTTGCTGCACTTTTTGCCTATTTTGCCGCCCAACGGCTAGTTTTCTTTAGAGAGGTTATAAAAGGAGCCTTAGGACTGGCATTTAGGGGTTGCTGACTTTGAGAAATATTCGTGAGAGTTGTGTGCACGTGTTGCTCTCTTCCATTTGGTTTTTGAGCTAAGAGTGAGTCCTATTTGCATGTGTTGCATTTAGGAGAGGATTGAGAGCCTCTTGTGCATGTGTTGCACTTGAGAGGAGCCTTGTGCATGTGTTGCACTCGTTGATCACCATTGTACATGTGTTGTACTTGGTGGAACTCAAGCTAGAGGGCTTGACTTGTTACTTTTGGTGTTTGCCGACACTTAGACGGCGTATGGAGGTGTCATGCGCGGTGACCTTCTTAAGGAGATTGCAAGAAGGCCCGGTAAAATTGTGAATATCGGAGCTCACCTACCCGGAGGGGGAAAGAGCTACTACTAATGGAATCGAGGCAGGTACTCAATTCGTGGAGCCAGTCCAAAGTGGTTTGGACTTGCCTCAACGTGGATTAGGGGAGACCGACAAGTCTCCGAACACCATGGTAAAATATCGGTGTGTCTCTTTGTGTTTGTTTGCAATTCTCATTTATATTATTGCAATTTACATTCCTAGAATTAAATTGCTTGATTGACTTTAGGATTGCATATTATTGTTAGAGATATAAATAGTTAGTGCACTTAGTGAGCCTAGTTGACTTAGTCTTTAATTGTCAAAACCTTAATTTATCGCTTCCGCATCTATTATCATTTAGGTTTCGACATAAGGGTACTTAGGTAGGGATGGCAATCGGGTGGGTACCTCCGGGTACGATTGTTACCCACCCGAACCCGAAACCCGAAACCGTGTTGCCCGTCCGAACCCACTAGACTTCTCAGGCACGGATCTGTACCCACACCCGAACCCGTGCCCTATTCATGTAATAAGAATAACTATTTTATTCACTATTGCACATTCATATCAATGAAAAGGACCAATGATAACAAGAAAATATGAATACCTTTTCTATAACCTTCAAAGTTATGGACCAATCAGAAAAGCTTACCAACTTCAAGAAGCATACAACACGATTTGAGTGGCATGCAGAGCATATATCTTCAGCAGATTCTAGCTCAGCAACAATTTGCAATGCAATCTCATATTGTGATATTGCATTCTCATATTCTCCAGCACCAAAAAGCTTGTTTCCTTCAGCTTTTGCATCATTTGCTTCGCTTCTAGCTTTCTACAACAAGTAGAAAGGGAAATCATTTACCAGAATGCAATAAATATCCAATAGGATGCTAGATAAATTATCCAATTTCAAACAAATAAAAGAAGTAATCAATATAATGAGATCCAAACAATAGCTTCCACAAGGGCGCCAAAATCTGGTGAATTCCAATTGTTGTTTACTATGTACTGGCAATTACAAGTACAATAATCTATCACAACATCACACCAGATCAGAACAAGGTGGTCATTAACTTGAAAGGGAAAAGTACTATGAAAAATAGCATGCAAGTAAAATTTCAAGAACAAGATGCATCTACCACCGAAGAAATCCTTAACTGTCAGCTTTCTAAATCTCACAAGCATATGTATAATTGTTTTGTATACAACTAGGTTGTATTGCATTCAGTTCAATCAGTTCAACCCCCCTTACTGCAATTTTGTATAATCAGGCAACCAAATAAGGCCTGAGATCACCAAATAATAAAATGAACCTATGGAGCCACATGCATACTAAAAATCAAACAGAATAGCACGTACCACAATAATATATTCTAGGAAGGCAGCAACAGGCACTTTCTTAGCAAGGACATCAAAAGGATCTACCAAATTGGAGAAATTAAATTCACTCGCTGAGCATCCCAACAGCAGAACTTATCAGTAGATAGTTTAGTATGCACTAATTACTTATCTTTGCATCACCCTCTAACTCTTGCCCCTTGTTCCTCCACCTCAACGCCCCAATCGAACAATCGGTTACCGCACGACCCCCGGTGACGAGAACAGCACGAAACCGACATGTCCTAGTTGAAGCGGAACCCCAGATTTGAGCTCAGCAATTCGCAAAAGCAAGGGAGGAAGCAACGGGTGGGGGGGTGGATGGGACGCTCGAGGCACTACCTCCCGCAGCTGCTCGTCGGTGAGCGCGTCCTCGAAGCCCTCCTCCGCCCTCGCTGCCTCCCCGTCGGCCACGGCCGCCACTGATGCCAAGGGAGGCGAGGCGAGGCGAGGTGAGGAGCAGGCGCTCAGGGAGGTCGGCGCCGAGGGAGGCAAGGAATGGGGATTGCGATTTGGGTTTGCGGCGGGCATGCGGAATCGGGAGCAACTGAGTAGAGGGATTGGGGGAACTTGGGTTTTATTTTGTAATGTATATCTCAAATGGAGTCCACATGTCATAGAATATCTATGGGTACCTATGGGCACAAATTGGTATCCACGCCTATCCTATGAGCTTATCGGGTACTCAAATCCGAAAACTTGTGGGTCTGAAGTGCTATCCGTACCCGTCTTTATCGGGTCGGATACCCGCAGGTACCCAAACTCATAGGTAAAACTGCCATCCCTATACTTAGGCGAGAATTTTAAGAAGCTAGAAGAAATTTTTATAGCCATATATTCACCCCCTATAGTCGGCGTCCTCGATCTTACAGTGGTGGAACGGGACGATTTAGACACGCAATCCGACGGACCAGTATCGTGCAGGCCAGTCGGCACAACTCACACCTCTTCACATAAGCACTAGCATCCATTATTTCGTGCTGAGTGCACATGATTGCTATGATTCTGACGTGCCGATGCAGCCACGCGCCGAGGACGCCAGTGTTGCTTCGCACGGGAGGCCGTTAGGCCGCCGTGCATCGAACCTGCCGCTGGCTCGTTCGGTGCCGACCACTCCGACTCTCCAGCTACATACTCTTATGTGAGTACTCTTCAGTCTTCATGTTGTTTGCATAGCTTTAAAGCAAGTACAATAAGACCACCTCAGCTTACTATTAGTCTGTACACGTCAGCTTTGTCCTATGTAGAAGAGTGAGAAAAGAGAAGAGAAGAGAGCTAGCTCTTATTTAGTAGCCAGCTTTGCACAGGAATATAGGTAGATTATTTATGTAAAAAAGAGAAGAGATATTTATTGCATATTATCTAGAGACAATATTTAGAGATAGTTATTATACAAACTTATACTTTCTCCGAGACGAAGTACGTTTCACGTTGACACGCACGTTGCAGACGCGTGCAAGTGCGACCAAAGACAGAGGGGGTCTACAAGTTGGCCGAGAAAATTAAAGGCGAGGGCAGGATCGATCACTCGTGAGCGCGCCTGGCCCTGCTGCCTGACTCTCGAGGGAGGGGACTCTGTTAAGCAGTTGCCTCGGGAGTGGGACAGCCACGGCTACATATTTCACCTTGCTCTGAGGGGTCCGGCGCCTCCTGAGCCCTCCCTGCCTACTTATGCTTGGTGTCGAGCACCTCCACTTCAAATTCCATCGGGCCTATGGCCTACACTAATCCCACCAACGCTAGGGGTGAAAACGGGTCGGATACGGGCGGATATTGCTCTTCCCGTATCCTAACCCATATTTTTGTCCCGGATTCGGAACCGGATATGGGCTAGCCGGATCCGGATACGAATTCGGATAATTCGGGATACGGATACGGGTCGGATATATGACGGATTCGGATCGGGAACGGATAGGAATATACGGATAACACACGCATACATTGAGTAATATATGGTGAATCAAATTACATAAATAAATGCCAATTATAACAAGTTATATATCAACAAAAGCAATCGCCAGTCGACACTTCATATTGGTAGCCCAAAGTAAATCTTGATGAAGTAATAAAAGCCATAGTGTACCACAGTCCACAGATCAAGCACCAATTCAAGAAACAAAATACAGTCATTACAATGCAGTCATTACATAAGGATAAAAGTTCACTTGAAGTGGACAGTGAACAAAACTTGAAGATTCCTTAAGCAGAAGTAGATGTTGTGTTGTGTGCTCTGTCCTCCGTCAATACACAGGCAGACCGTCCATGTACAGCACCCCAGAGCGTCAAGCTTTGTTGCCTCACTGACCAAAAGATCATCAGTTTATATTATGAGTCGATTGCAGCTGATCTGACAAGCAAGAAGTAATCCTTGATTGAAAATAATTCGTCATAAGAATGAAGCTATATTTGTCATATTGAATGAAATGTGTGTATGTATGTGTACATGGGAAATTCCCATCTGAATGAAGTGTTTCTTGGATGCACTTAACTTTGCGGTGCTGGGCATGAGATGTTCTTGTTTTCACCATTATATGTTCTAGCTAGTGCTAACTGATGCTAAGAAAATGATTTTTCGTATTGCAGTTCCAGGCTTCCAGTATACACCAAAAAGTAACAAGGTAAAGAAATGGAAACAATTTTAAATTTCTAACTTACCAATTCAGAGTATGGTAATCTAGGACCATTTACGTGGACTCCTCAATCCTCATCATCAGCTATTTCTTCTTCATCCTACAATTTTGTTATGCCAAACTATAAATAAACAATGCTTCCATTCTGTTCGAAAAAGACTGAAGAGCATTATCTTGGAAAAAGATAAAAGATAGAAAGGTAGTGATCCTTTGCTCTTTCATAAAATATTTGCCTTCTCATCACCTTCAGAATACTCTTGTCAGAAGCAATTTCTTTTCGACTTTAGAAGCATACCCTAAATTTGGATTTTTTTTAATCATGTTCTCAAATGTCAAATATATTTTTAGATCCACTATATATATCGCTCATATGCTAGTGATGTATGGATTGTGAAATTGATGTAGCAAAGACGAAGTTTTTAAGTCTCTCATGACCTATTTTTTTTTTTCTGTTAATGGTCTTTTCATCAGATTAGCCCCCAAATGGGAAAAATATGCTTCACCCTCAAAAGTTTTGAAGTTGATGAGAAATATAAATGGCGCACTTATTCAGCTTTTGCAATTTTTTGTGCACAAAATATTTTTTGTTTATATTTTTTTCTCCTAATGATCATCAAAGCTGTTTTTCCCAGCTAGCTCAAATATGTCTAAAACAAATTGTTTCAACTATATGGTCCAAGAGATAGCCAAGTCAAGAATGTAAGCACAAAGACTATTAATGGAGCATTGAAATTGTCAATTGTGATGGTTCAAATTTGTAGAGTATTGCTGGTTCCTTGCTGTTACTCACTACTTCTATCCATGATCTTACCCCAGATCTAACTGAAAACATGGCAGTTGTTCATAACCTCCATGAATTTCACTAAAAGCATGCAGTGACTTGCTTTATAATTCAAACTGACAAAAGGAAAGGTTTGAGTCTTTGAGAACCAATTACCTAGACTCCTCCTGAATCCTCATCATTATATATTTCTTCTTCATCTTACAATTTTGTTATGGCAAACAGTAAATAGACATATAAGTTAGAAGCAAATGTGAACTAAAGTAGAAATGAGTGTCATACCATAGTCACCGTATTCGCAATAATGGTTTCCACAACCTCAAGATCATTGACTATAGATGCAACCTTATTACCAGAATCTGAAAATTTTAAAGAAATATACATCAGTAAATAATAGACTTCCTTATACAATAATATTATGGACCGAGAAACAATATAATCTATCACCTTTTCTAGATGCTTTTACCCAATCCTTCGTACAGATCAATGCCTCTACAATCTCGAGATCTAAGCGGCTGCGAAATGGATCAATGACACGGCCACCAGCACTAAACGCAGATTCAGAAGCAACAGTTGACACTTGCATGGCCAACACATCACAAGCAACTTGTGATAGAATAGGATATACATCTTGTTGATTTTTCCACCACGATAAAATATCAAATTTCTGATTGGATTTAGCAAGTCTTAGTGGTGGTTCTGCCATGTATTTATCCAAGTCATTTGCATCACCTTGATCGGTCCCATGTGTATCATATAAGAAATTGTCAAGTTCATCATTTTCTTCTTCCATAAAGTCCTCTTTTGGTTCAGAAGTCACACTAGGTGCATTCGTACTCTTTGAGTAAAAAGAAACATATGTATCATACAACTGCTTGACAACCTTAGTAAATTCTTCAAGTTCAACTTCATATAACACCTGACCATAAAACTTTTTCATGTAAAATTCTATACACTTCCTCTTTCTCCTAGGGTCAAGGAAGCAAGCCACAGCAAGAGCAATGTTTGACTTCTTCCAGTACTTTTCAAACTTAGCATGCATAGAAAATACCATCTTACTAATAGTGGTATCAGTGCTAGCACACCACTCAGAAATCAAAAGCTTAATGTCACAAAACATGGATAAAACATATTTGCTGTTGGATATAATGTACCAGAGAATAGCTCAGTGACATCATGAAATTTCTTTAAGCACTTACAAAGTGTCAATGCCTTTTCCCATTCAGCAACTGATGGAGCTATATTTTCATACCTACGGCGTTCCACGCACACAAGCCGCTCAAAAGCTTTTCTATAATATAAAGCATCCCACAACATAAGATAAGTGGAATTCCACCTTGTTGCAACATCTAATGAAACACCCCTCTTTGTATCTAACTGACATTGAGATGCACATTTCTGGAACTCCTCCCACTGCAATGGAGAACCCTTTATAACTGCCACAAATGATCGAATATGATGAACTGCAGATGCAATTTCGTGCAGACCATCTCTAGCAACAAGATTTAATATGTGATTACCACATCTTGCATGGAAGAATATCCCATCACATATTAGGGGACTTTGTGTTTTCAGTTCAGCAATTACATCTTTAACACACACTTCATTTGATGATGCATTGTCCAAAGTTAGAGAAAATAGTTTCTTCTCAATGTACCATCTCATAATGCTAGCAGTAAATGCTTCAGACAGTTTAGCACCCGTGTGCCGACCTCCTACATGCATGAAATTGATAATTCTTTTCTGAATGCACCAATTGTCATCAATCCAGTGAACAGTGACACACATATATTATTTATTCTGGTTTGATGTCCACATGTCCATAGTTGTGCTAAAACGGGACTGAACAGATTTAAAATATTCAAGTAATTTATTCTTTTCTTCTACAAAGATATCCATTAGTTCCTTCCTAACAGTGACACGACTCTTGATTGTAAAGTTGGGACGCAGAGATTTGATGAACTCAACAAAATATTCATGCTCAACAATATTGAAAGGATACTCATGCATGATTATGGCCAAATAAAATTTTCTCAAGCTGACTTCTTGGTCATACCTGTAAGGCTCAACAACACTTGAACCATCCTCATGATTTTTTTCTATTTTGAGCTGCTGTTGGCCTGGCTTCAAGTTATGTTTGTTCTTCAAATGGTTCCAAAAGACCTTTGTACCATTGGCACTCTCGCGTCTAGCTTTGTAAACACAATGGTTGCATTTGGCCCACTCTTGAATAACATTTTTGCCTTCCTCTGTAGCTGTTACAGAATACTTGGTGTAGTGATCCCAAACACGTGATGTACTCTTCTTCTGTCTCTTTACTTGAGGCTCATCATCTGTCCCTTCCGCTTGCATAATAGCAGTAGGGTTTGTATCTCCTGTGCCACTAGGCCCACTACCTATGCTTGGAACAGCTTGACTTGGTGCTGTCGATGATACACTTACACTTATACTTGCAGTAGCACTTGATGCAGATGCCATGTTCTTCCTAGTATAGAAAAAAATCATTGAAATAAACTATCTCTATGATAAACAACAGCACATGCCAACATAGTCGAGGACAAATATAAGAGGCATGACAGATGAAGGGGTAACAGATTATTTTAGAAATGTTTAAACTTTGAAGTATACAAGCACTTGAGGCATAAAAGAACCTGCAAGGAAAAACAGACCGAAATGATGACACATTGCTACGAAATGCAAACTTCAGTTGATAATTATCCTTAATTGTCGAGGCATGGCAAGAGAAATGGTTGCAACAAAATATCTTATATGGCGTGTTCATTAAAGAGAAACAAATATGCCCTTCAGGTGATACAAATGTACAAATGTGCTAGACAACATTGTATGAAGTGACCTAGATGAACTCGGTATCTAGAAGATATAAGGTACAGTATCATCACTACATGCATCACAAGCGCAACAGAAGTAAAATTGCAATTTATCCTAGATACAGTATGGGTGGTCTCAATCGATATTCATAGATATATGAGTTGAAACATAACTTTGAGACTGTTTCAAGTGCATTGCATAGCACAAGGTCCTCGCCACATATTGCAGTTCAGGAAACATGATTGAAATTCTTCACTATTGATTTGTTTTGAACATGTTTTCGCTCCATATAAAACCATTTAGGATCATATTTCACTGTTTAGGACTAATGTTAACTCATAAGACAAAGATACTGCAGAAGCTTCTGTACATGTGGCTGTGATTGCGTACACTCCAGAAACCGAGCATCGCAAAAGCTTGCTTGTCTTTGTATTAAGCATGAAAAAACAGATTCATTACAAGATCGATGCGTCCACCAGAACACAACAATGAGCGCCAAGCTGCTCAATGGAAGGGGAACAAGGAAACTACATGGATTGGAGGGCACCCCCACAGCAAGTCAGCAACTGTCAAAAAAATTACCGCTCAGACTGAAAAGCTAATGGTAAGGTTGCAAACAAGTATTGAATCAGTTCCTACTATGTGCTTAGTACCAGTTTCTAGCCAATTACCTGCTGGACGGGGAGAGACACTACCGGCGGAGGGGGAGCGCTGTCCGGGGGGGAGCGTCGGCCTGAGGGAGGGGGAGTCACCGTCGGGAAGGGAGTAGCTGGAGGAGCGCGCGGCCGGGGGAGGGGTAGCTGGGAAGCGCCACGGGAGAGGCAGAGTCGCCGCGGGAAAGCGTCGGCCGGGGGGAGGGGAAGTCGCCGCTGGGGGAAGGGGGAGTAGCCGCTGGAGGAGCGCCGGCCCAGGGTAGGGAGCACTGGGGGAGTCGCCGCTAGGGGCTTAGGGCGATCGTCGGGGAGATGTTGGCCATCTGGATCTGGGGAGGGAGGCGCTAGTCGGGGAGATGCTGCCGGATGAGGGAAGCGGTGGTCGAGGAGATGCTGCCGGGGGAGGGGAAGCGCTGGCCGGGATCGGACGGGAGGAGATCTGGAGTCGGAGAGACTCTGGGCGATTGAGCCTGCGGCGCCTTGGGGCTGGGGCGACTGAGCATAGGGCGGCTTGGGGAATGGGGACACCGCAGACCGCACGCAACAAGACGCAAGACCTGACCGATTGACCGAGTCACCGAGACGAGGCTGCCAAATCCGGATATCCGTATTTTGCTACTATCCGGTATCCGGTTCCCGACTCACATTTTCCGGATAGGTTATGCTCCGAATCCGATCCGATATCCGTTTTCAACTATCCGGATCCGAATCCGACCCGATATCCGATTTCCTTCTCGGATCCGGTTTTAACCGGATCCGGCTCCGGATCGGGCGGGAACTATCCGTCCCGTTTTCACCCCTAACCAACGCAACCTCTACAATTCCAACTCGCGTGCTACCTAGTACTCTCAACGTTTTTGAATATTCGTTATTCTAGTTTTCAAATTTTATTTCTAAATACATATTATTTTACAATTTAAAGTAAATTTTTATCTTTTTTTCTTTGTATACTCTCCCTTTTAGCTATTTTCAGTGCCATTTATTACTATCGACTAGAGTAAAACACTATTCAAATAACAATAAGTGATCTAATGAAGAGATACAATACAATTTTTTTTACATATAACTCGGTGAAAATACAATATTCTAAAATGGCATCTACTGTTCAGGAACGGAGAGAGTAGTGTTATTCTAAATGCGAATTAACCTTTGTTTCAATTCCTATCTAGCTTGTATGCTGGTACCTATTTATTCCAGCAATATTGTCTTTGATGCAATCGTGCACACGATGCACATACATGCATGCCAATACCACATTACTCGTCGTCCTCTGCAGTCTGAACTGAACTCGTCATCGTCGGATGCCAGTATGCCATTGCCACATGATACTACTGAAGTGACAATATGTAACACAGGCTGCGCTCTACTCAGAAACTTAACTGCAAAATACTATCCTCCACGCACGCAATCATGAAGGATCAGTAAGTGTAGTAGCTGCACTTTCTGACAGATGCGCACCAGGCGCCGGCCATTGGCCGAGCCCAGATAAAAAATTTCAGTTTTTCACGATGAATCTGCAAGGGCACTGACATGTTTTTGTGATTTTTACCTAATGTAAAAAAATTCGCACGGATGCTAGGTGCTGCGCTTCCTGCTTGCTGCTGCAGCAATATTTATGTTGTGCAGGGCAGTTTCTTCAGAGAGAACGGTCTGCGTTTCATTGCACATGGTTGGTTATGTCAGTAGCCTGCCGAGTGCCACTGAGATACACCCATACTGCTCCAGTCTTTAATCATACTAGTAGTTCTCTGTCGTAGAACCATGCATGCATTAAAAAAACTAGATCCTTTTATACCCTGTCAGTCTTTGAAGGAGTGGTGTGGTATGAGGTATCACAAGAGATTTAATTATACCCCGCCAGTCCTTGAAGGAGGGGGCGCAACATGGAGTGTCACGGAAAATCCCATCGTACCTCACCAGCTCTCGAAAGAGTGTGTCAGAGATAACTCAAATATTCAAAATAGGGTTGTTAGAAATATACTCAATATCTCTATAGAAGTCCAAATTAATTAGAACTCGACTCTTTTGATTATATAAGCCACCCATGTACATTTAACATTGGACCAATTAGTGGATTATCTCCCGTGTGTTTGCCCCGTTAAGTAGGTGAGAATTGATGATTTGCCTCATAATATCTCACTGACATGTGATCATAGGCCTCATATGTCAGTGAAATATTATGAGGCAAATCATCAAGTTTATTGAAAAAACGGAATAAATAATCATTTTTTTCATTTTTCACCGAGCTTCTAACCCTAACAAATGATATCAGAGCTTAAGGTTCAAGATCCAATCCGCTACTTCCAGGAGAAAGAGAATCCTGGGGCGGCCATCGCACGGCTTCACCGGCGCCATCCCAGCCGATCTCACGTGGTGCGTGCGGAAATGCAGAGCAACTAGCTCAACAACGACGATCCCAACGCCCTGTCCACCATCCGCATACGTTGCGACAACAGGACTCCCGTGGGCCGTGCTCCCGCACGTACGCCCGTACCACCGCGTCCTCCTCAAGCCGCCAACGCTGTTGTGCCCTCATCGCAGCCGGCAAAGCCAACATCGCCTACCGGCCGATCTGCCAACTCGTCCGCGTGGGCGTTCGTGTCCCCCCTACAAACCCCCTGGCCAGCGCTTGCACATCAGCGACTCAGCCACCACGGCATGGCTTTCATCGAGGGGTTCGTACGGAGACAAAGGCGTGCGCAAAGGCTTGGGGTCGGTGGTGAGATGAAGGGCACGTCTTTCCCCGTGGTGGCAATCATGACTTTGTCACTCTTTAGGCTTGTTTGGGGGAGCTGTGGTTGAAATTTGAAAAGTTGCTTTTGGTTTCTTTGGTCGTAAAGCGGTATGTAATTGGTGGTCGTGACTTTTCTTGTTATCTTTGTTTTATAAACTGTCTGCAGAATCGTAGTTTTGAGGGCTAACCGAAATGGAAGGTAGCAACATAGCGAAATACAGTAGCATCCGAGTGGGGAGGTGACGTGGAGGCGGCGAGGCGGGGTGGCAAAGGTTGGGAAAGCGAAACGGGCGAGTTAGGAGGAGTTCAAGCGAAGCCACTGCTGAAAAACTCCTCCTCAGCAGCTGCAACTTTTGAGGTGCTTCTGTTGTGGTTTAACTTCCTAGCTGCTTTGCAGCCATGCTGTTTGGAAAGCTTTTAGTTCAAAGCTGAAACAAAGCTGAAGCACAGCTTCTCCAAACAGCCTCTTTATTTGGCGGTTTAAGGCTATATATTGTTTCACTTATGGGGCTTATGCACTTGCAAGAAAGGTTGGGACTCTGTCATGAGTGCTGATGTGCGGGACTTATTTCTTTACGAGGATTTCTTATACTACGAGGCATGTGGTCTAGCTTCCAAAGTGTCGGAAGATTGATGTATAGATCGGATCGTGGCCTACTTGTCATGATCTCAAGCCTTATCCCGTCAGGGAACGACTGCCATGTCACCAGCTCGACGATGTGGTCGTTCTCGCACAGCAGCCAATCCATCTCTCCTTACCACAAGGCTTTCTCCGGCAGCAGCGACTCTAGCCTTCACAGGGATTAATCATTAGATGTTTCTTCGATGTTTCATCATCTTTTAGTTATTAAAGGTTTCTTCGACGATTCATCGTCTATTATTAAAAAAATTAATATTAGTTGAGACAACTGAATTTAGTATTTATTCATCATTAGAATACGTTGCAATTTTGGATTGCTTGTGCGACTATTATAGAGGTTTTAGCAACGTTAATTCTCAGAAATTTGATGACACCTTGCTGGTAGCATTATGCTCTTCGGAGTTTTACCAGTAAAGGTTTTGCTCCAATGTCACTTTGAGATTAAGGTTTAAAGTGCAAGGAGTTTATTTCTGCGTGGATACTATAACGTTGTTTAGTTGTCTTTGTTCGATAAGAGGGGTCGAGTGTAATTTATACTCCATTGATGGTACAATAGTTTTTCTTCATCTTGATATTTTTATAGGAGCAGATTCAACTGTCATAGAATTTTAATAAGCAGTTTGACATATATGATGGTTACACTGCAAGTTGCTCTTTCAATGAGCATTGTTTGCTGGATTTTGTATTTCAGGTGGAGCATGTCAAATATTCATGATATGAGTTCTTTGTTATCTATCAAGTATCACAGGTGATGTCTTGGCTTATACCGTTTGATGATTGAGTGTTTGTTTCAGGAGGTCAATTATACAGACTCAGACCTTACTAGGGTTATGAATTATTGAAGACCCAGATTTCTTCGTCTGCTTTGTTGATAGCTGTGTGTTTGGATTGACTATTTCAGTCTTTCTCTCGACCTAGTGATGGTTTGCTCCATCTTGCTTCATGAGAAGCGTTTGGATAAGGCTATTCTAGTCTTTGTTTTTTTGCACTACCGGTGCTTGGATTTCCTTGTTCATTAGTTTTTTGAACTTTTAACGCACTTGGTATTTATGGTGCTTAATTACCTTTCGGGGGTTTTCAGAGATATTTTCATTATGGATTTTAAATTAAGGGGAGGTTTGTTAGAGATAACTAAAATATCTAAAATAGGTTATTAGAGATATACTCGATATCTCTATAGGAGTTACTCTTTTGGCTATATAAGCTACCTCATGTACATGTAACATTGGACTGATTAGTGGATTGTTTCTCGTGGTTTTTTCTGGCAAGGGCTTTCCACGTTAAATCTTGTCTCTTATTTTTCGCCATGCTTCTAAGCCTTACAGAATGTGTGGCACGGGTTGTCACGAAAGATCACATCATACTCCATTAGTCCTTGAAGGAGGGTGTGTGGCGCGGAGTGTCACAGGAAATCCTATCATACCCGCTAGCCCTTGAAGGAGAGTACGTGGCGCAGGGTGTCACGGGAGATCCCATCATACCTCGTCATCCCTCCAAGAAGTTGCATAGCGAGAGGTGTCGCAGGAGATCTCGTCATACTCAACCGGCCTCTCTTAATCCTAGGGCGCTCCCTCGTGCATAGGGTATGAGGCTTAACTCCCGATCCGTGAGGGCAACCCTATAAGCGCTTAGTGAGATAGAAACGCACCCACACCTCGCTCAGTATCGACTAATGAATGGGGTGGCCTCTTAAGGTACTTCACCTCCTACCCTGAGAAGGCCACATGGCGAAGTGCCCTAACCTACCAGGAGTTTGGTGAAGTGCCATTCCCTCTAGGGCATTTCGTCTCATTTCCATCCACAAGACATATGGCTCAACACCCAGTCTACTAGGACGCCCGCTAGGCGCTCATAGAGATGGATAGACACTTTTGTCTCGTTTGAGATCGCTACTCTGAAGTTTAGATAAGAAAAACATTTGCTACTACTAGCACTTACCACTAATTTTCTATAACAAATTTTTGCAGTTATCAGAGGTTTTTCTATCTATTTCTTGGCTCATTGGTCCGCAAAAACTTACATCAAATTCTTGTTGCCGCATGAGGAAGCTTGCAAATGATAGCCAGATCCGCGTTGCCTCTACCTTCACGAAGGACCAGAGCATACATACGCGTCCTGACCTGACATAGTACAGTAGTCTTGACCACCACATCTTCCTTGGTCCTCAAAAGGGAGAGCCACATCACACAATGTGAGAAGACGGTAATAACAAAAGTTTTGCTGCAAAGATAAACAAGAAGCATCCCATTCATCCATAGTACTAGTAGTATTTGCATTGTCCATTATTACACTGAGAAATCACAGTAATTTGAACAAATGAAAGTCAGGAAAAGGACACATGAAAGCTTACTCCAATTGTCCTTTCGAGATGCTCTTTCTGCAAGCACCCTTCCAAGCTAAAGATCATTATCGTAGGCAAGACTTGCCAAGCGGATCGGTTGGTGGGGCACTTATGATCAGTTTTTTTCAAGGTATGAGACACTGAAAATACTATTAGTACAGAAAAATGGGCACGCATCCTTTTATATATACTATCTTTTGCTCCTTTTAATCGATCTTAAGTACTCTTCGAGCATTGCCTTTAATTTGTGCTGTTCCTCGTGAGCCATTTGCTATAGTGAGCGAAACTTGACCAGTTTACTGCATATTGGTACCAAGCAAACAAGGGAAAAGGCAGCAAAAACTTACGTTATAATTTGCATAGAAGTAGGTCAAATAGTAATTCTTAGGATGAACTTAGGCAGAGGGTTAGCTTACACCATCTTAGCTTGTACTGACTACTGAGCCCTGACATTGCTATTGTGAATTTACATAGCATTAGCTCGAGAATCTAATCAGATATACTACATACCTTTTCAGCCCCACATTGCAAAGACAACAACATGATGAACCGTAAAGCTGAATAGTAATTAGTAATAGATAGAGCTGTAGGAATCATGCTAGTATGCTACTAAAAACTTAAGAAGTTAGGCAGTTTTGCAAAGAATCATGCTAGTATCTGGAATCGATTTCATAGTTCATCAATCATTATAACATACTCCTTACGACTTCCTCAGAACAGACAACTTCCGTATGGGAGGTTTCAGCTTGCCAGCATGAAATCAAGAACAGCGTTATCTTCTCTCACAAGAATGGACAAATTAACATCGTAGCCGAACTAGAAATATTTCATGCCACAAATCCAATCAATATATAGTTTTTTTTTCCAAGAAGGATCGATCAATATATAGTACGAGCGCAATAATTAGTCTTAACAGTACAGAAACATGGAAGAAAATTCGGTACCTTGTGATCCAGCAAACTCTAGCATATCATTACAAATTTGAAATTTTCATATAGCAAATTCGATCAGTACTAAATAGTAGGGTTTTCCCCCACGAAGGATCGACCTATAGTAGCAAAAATTACTTAAGTAACAGTACTAGAAACATGGAACGAAAATCAATGCCTTGTGATTCAAAACTCAAGCATAGTGTTGAGCTAGACACTATGTATGCAATCCAGTTGACATGGAAAGAATATCTACACGGCTAGAACGATGAGAAGCATCCTTACACCACAGGCAAAGCAACGTGATATTGGCACGGCTCAATCAAAAGTAGAGCCCTATGCCTTCGGAGCACAAGCTTTCTGATTGAACCGCACCAATATCCCGTTTCCATCTGAAAGAACAATAATCTCATCGGACTTACCACACAACATTCACGCACCAAAATAACATGCATGGAAGAAAAAAAATACAACAATAGCAACACACACTCCCTAATAAGTAACTAGGAACAAGAATTGAAGAACAAATACGCTTGAGTGTCGAAAAGAAGCAAACAGTCAAAGCACCCTTTGTTTCATGCGGAAGAAGATGAAAGAAGAGAGAGCAGGACGGGGAAAGGCGCCGTGGGCTTCTTTAATAAGCCGTCTTGGAGACAAAGCAAAAGAGGGAGAAGAAGAGAAAGAAGACGAGGAAGCAAAACACAATGCTACTACGTGACATAGTACATGGGTACATATAGAATGGCAATGCGATCGAAGCATAGCACAGCAATGAATGAGCCAACAACCAAACAAGAAGGGAGTTGGGGTATTTATGGGCCATATTGAAGAAGGGGAGAGGGAGGGTCACTCACACTACGAGATGCCTCGAGTGAGAGATATGGAGCGCAAGGAATTAACAACGATTTGATTGATTCCAATGCTACTCCTTGGCAGTAGAGCAGAGAGAGAAAACACTTTGAATGTGGGGGAGACTGGCTTGAATGCACTGCAGTAACTTGCCATCCCCTACAGCCTGCAGGCATGGCATGGGATGTTTGCCTCCTCTCCCTCTCCTGCTCTCTCTCTCTCTCTCTCCTTACGATGTGTGATCGATGAACACAACGTTTGAAACGAGTGTCTGTCGTGTGGGTGCACCGTTGTTGTGGCGTTACAATTGGCCGGTGGATGCAGGAAGGCTGTTTTGTACTCCCATAACAACTCCTATGAACATATTATACCACCAAATCAGGTGGAACTAATTACGTACTCTAGTCGTTAAAGTTGCATTTATGCATAACAACTCCTATGAACCTAGCTGCATGCTAATCGTTCTGATACATCACGCTACGAATTGGTTGCGAGAGTACATACTTTCGGTAGTACACTTTCATTTCTGTCTCTCTCTATATATATAAAAGAGTATAATCCGTACGATACGATTGAAGGGGACACGCGTAAACTATGCCTTGACGAAAAAGAGTACCGTGTGATGCATTGGAGGTGGTAAGACTAAAGCTTCCAAGGAACCGGTTTGTGGCACCGACGATGGCGGCTGAGCTGCATGTTCTGCTTCCTTTGCACAAGCACGGGAGCTGCATTTCAGTAATCACAAAGTGGAAAAGGAACGGGCGGTAGTTAAGATTACATGTAAACAAAAGGTGCACGTGCAGGCAGTACGATATTGCAATATGGATTAGTACTCCAGTGCAAAGAAAACTAAACCTATATATAGTCACTATAATGGTCGGTGCGTCTAGCTTTTTAGCTTCTCGTTTAATGTAAGACTCGTGCGATTCCCTTTCTATTGGGGCCGCATAAAATCATTTTTCTTGATTCACACACACACACGCGGAATCATTTCCCTTGAGGGATTGCCCGGGTCTTTAGGCATGAACTGTAAAACATCTACAAGTACTCGCTCGCATGCATGAATGATTTCTTCATATTTCCATATCCATGCGTACGTAAAAAATCAATACATACAGGATGATAAAATGAAATCGCGGTCTTACAGTTCCACCAATTAAAAACGTCATCTATCGAGCGCTAGCTAGAGAATAGAGATCAGCTTCCTGTATCATTGCTTCATCGCCGTGCTAGATATGTATGCATTTCGCATAATATGTTGTGTCGCTTGTGTGCCCCTTGAGAAATGGCTTAATAAGCTAGCGTCACGCAACACCGTCACGGATGCACGGCATGATTCAGAATACAAATTCAACTCCAACTCGGTCGCTAGCTTCAAGTGGCATGTACTACTTCCACCCCGTTGCGTCATGGAGAGAGATCAGAACGAAATTTTTGGAGGGTCTGAAGTCTAACCACAATCAAGAGTTTGTCTGGGAAGGTGTGGCTTCCATAATAACTAACAGCAATCGAATTGTATTAGAGTTTCACTGTTCATCGCTGGTGAACCCGGACAGTCGTTCACCCTACCCGAGAGGTGGCTCCACCTCTGTGTATAGATGGGTGGTCATGTATGGTACTCCCTATGGTCACAAATAATTGTTGTTTTGGACATAGGTGCAGCAAAACTTTCAAAACTTTGACAGGGCTTTAAGTTAGCTTCAACTTTCGAAAAGCCGGGAAGCCCTCTCCAAAACAGCTCTGTTAAGCGGCTTTTGGCATAGGAGCCATATATAACTAGCAAAAATCAAAACATTAAATCTAGGTTGGATCTATTTTTATAACTTATTGTTAAAAAAATTAACTATTTATTAAACGATCTCTTCTAAAAAGTTACAACTATTTTTCAACTCAGAGAAAAAAAATAATAGATTCTAAAAAAAAAAGAAGCTACGGCTCCAGTCATGCCTCTCGGCAGCTTTCAGAGGCTATTAAACAGAAATTACATACCATGCCACTCGTAAGTCGAATACCGGTTCGTCTTCTCTTTTACTCCTCTGCCCCCACCTTCTCCCACGCTGCTGCTCCCTCACCGACGTCGGCTCCGTCCGCCGCCTCTCGCGGGCTCCCCCGACTCCGCCTCCCTCTGTGCCGCAAACTTCGGCGTCGGCGGCTCCCTGTGCGCGGCCTTGCACGTGATGGAGATTGTTGGCGACATGAAGCCCTTGCCGCCGCCGCCGGAGCGAGCCTCGCTGCGTCCCGCTGCTCGTTATCCTTCTCCGAGCACCACGCCCTTGGCGAGGCGTGGTCGCCGCCGTTCTTGCAGATGGAGTAGCACCTCTATGGAGAATCTGCACACGCAAAAAAGAAAAAAAGAAAGCAAGAACCCAGAAAAGAAGAGGGTCGAGGACTCATCTCTGAATAACGTAAACCAAGGAACCAGCAGATCCACCAAAACAAATACACCAAAAAAGATGAAGAAACACAAGAAGGTGAAGAAATCGAAGGGAGAGAGAGAAAGATTTGAGATTTTGTAGACGCTAGAGCTAGCGATCCTCATGGTGCAGCACGGCCTCGCCTGGCCCGGAGACATAGCTCGCCGCTGTAGTCATCTCGAGAGAAATCGTAGGGGTGAGAGAAACTTGGGGATGGGAGAACTAGCGAGGTAGGAGAGAGATTTGTTTCCTGATCTGTTAGAAGAATCACCCTTTCTAATCATGGAATAGACCAATCTAATAACTTGCATATACCACTAATACTCTCAAGTGAAATTATCATATTTAATGCTTAAATTATATAAAAACCAAATATATCCTTTAATCTGCGTCAAACAAGTCATGGTTTGATTTCACCCATTGGCGCGACAGCTGATGAATGCAGGGAAGTAGGGCTGTAAAAAAAGCTCGAGG
Source organism: Otatea glauca (assembly GCA_036346275.1). NCBI lineage: Eukaryota > Viridiplantae > Streptophyta > Magnoliopsida > Poales > Poaceae > Otatea > Otatea glauca. The sequence goes on along the minus strand of CM070718.1, from coordinate 6,446,804 downwards.
CTCGCGAGCTACTCGAGCTCGGCTCGTAGGAGGCTCGGTTTGAGCTCGGCTCGCGAGCTACTCGAGCTCGGCTCGTAGGAGGCTCGGTTTGAGCTCGGCTCGAGCTCCAAACAAGCTGAACTCAAGCTCGAGCTCGCGAGCTTAACCGAGCCGAGCTCAAATAGTTCGCGAGACTACTCGAGCCTGGACCGAGCTTCCTTAAATCGAGCTTTTTCGAGCTTATTACCGAGCTTATCGAGCTTACCGAGCTTACTCGAGCCGAGCTCGAGCTTGGACCGAGCCGAGCTCGAGCTGAGCCTTACCGAGCTCAAGCCTGGAGGGCCAGGCTAGCTCGAGCTCGGCTCGTTTACAGCCCTACAGGGGAGAGGCTGGAATTCCTCCGTGTCCTGTCCTGGGGGCCAAGGGTGCGGTGGGGATTGGATAAACCTGCTTCCCCACTATCGGGTACAACACCATTTATTACGCTCCCTGTTCAGATAGAAATATAAAGTCTAAGGCTCCTCGGTTTCAGAATACATGTCATTCTAACTTTTAAATTTTATTTTTTAAAATATACTCTCTTCGATCACAAATAGTTTTATTTTGGACATCGACAGATCCCTAAAATTCAATTTTAACCACTAATCTTTATTGTAATATATTTTTAAAAAATCAATTAAATTATAATATTATGAAATTACATTTCGAGATGAATCTACACATACGATTTTCATGCATCCAATCTAAATATTTAAAAAGATATCAACAGCTAAAATTTTAAAAGTTTGACTGCATGTATCCCAAACCGACAAGTTTTTGTGAACCAGAGGGAGTATCATTTTACAATTTCAAGACAACTTTTAATTGTTTTTCCTATATATGCTCGTACCATTCATAATTCCCAATTTTATTTATTACTCCCTTCCGACATAAATAGTTATCGTTTTGGACATTGACACAGTCTCTAAAGTATAGCTTTGACCACTAAGTTCTATTACAATATATTTATAAAACCCAATAAAATTATAATATTATGAAAGTACTTTTCGAGAAAATCTACACATATGATTTTCATGTATCTAATTTAATTATTAAAAAAATATTAACGGTCAAAGTTTTGAAAGTTCGACTATACCGATATCCAAAATGACAACTATTTATGACCGGAGGGAGTCCCTTAGAATAGAACAAGAAATGAGGTAATGAAAGAGAGTCATTTGGTTATTTCTACACATGATTTGGTTGAAGTGTAAAATCATAAAACGTCATCTATTTAGGAACGAGTGAGTATGTAAATTTAATAAGGCTTTTTCTACTATACTCCTATTTATTCTCTCAATGATATGCATTTATTCATTACCACGCACAAAGTATTATCTCTCGTCTTCTAAGATAATTAAGCAGGGTATCTAAGCCATTTTCTTTTATTATTTTTTTCTCAATTTCACTATAAAATTAATTCTACTTCCTTGAACGGAGGGAGTAATTTAGAACAGAGATCAATGCATGCAGCGCGGGCATGCAATAATGCAGCGGACGTAGTGAGGGAGTAACTAAAGTTAGCGTTGCAGCAGTACTTAAATATACGGGCAAAGCAACCTCCGTGTGGCCGTGTCCTAATCCAAGAGGGAGAAAGCCAGAAAGGAAACAGAGTAGCAAAGCAACCTCCGTGTGGCCGTGCCCTAATCCAAGAGGGAGTCCCTTAAAACAACACAGTAGCAAAGCAACCTCCGTGTGGCCGTGTCCTAATCCAAGAGGGAGAAAGCCAGAAAGGAAACAGAATTAAATATGTTTAAGATAGCGTATCCTTCGCAGTTGACGAGTCAATCGCATTGCCGTGCTCGCTAGCTAGAGTGGTTGAGTGGGTCATCAATCTTCACCGGCTCGCGATGTGTCATGTGTGTGATGGGTGATTGGTATGTGCAATGAATTTTCCCTTCGAAACCGATGACTGCACAAACTGTATCTGTGTATGGATTGATCGGGCCATCTGTCTATTGTCATGTAGTAGGTCAAATACCTAGCGTCATCAACGACCGATGTGCGACAAATCTCTCTATCGTCGTACTAGGATCTATGCTTCTCTTTTAGAGAAGCACACACACTTTTGATTAATTTTGGGCACTTTTTTTTGTCTTTTGGATTCATGATTTTTTGCTTTGCTTCGCATGCATGGTTTCCTCTGGCTGTCTGGCACAACCAACAACTAGGACGAAGATTCCTTTCACAACTCACAGAACTTCTCCAAACGGGACCCCCTCTACGTCACTGTTTCTTGCTTTCTTTGACCCAGGAGCATCAAGGGCAGGGTGTCTCCGAGTCCTTAGCCGACGAAATGCACAGCCAATACACATCCCAGAATCCATCCAGACCATACGAACAACCAAAATAAATTCTGCAACAGATTGGTCCCTACACTCCGCAGGACAAACAATGGCGGGATTCCCTGCACACAGCAGCAGCCTGCGTCCTGATACCCCCTCGCCCTGCCATGCAGGATGAACCACCATCCAGGCTCTGCGATCAGCAACAGAAGCTAAACGCAGTAAATTTAAGGCACCGGCGACGTAAGGCCCTCGTGCCGGCCGTGACCTTTTCCATCAGCTGCTCCTGTCGGTGGAGCCGGGCAATAACGCGGCAACAGCAACCAGATTTAATGGCACGCTGAGATCTGGATTGACTTCGTTACAGCAACAGCAGTTACCAGTAACCACAACGGCATGAACACAGAGTGAGAATACTTCTGTAGCACCGGAGACCGATTTCAGGGTCAATTGCTTGGTACAAGCAAATGTATGTTTTCAACATTTAGTAGGCTTTTGGTAATAGAATGTAAAGATTTGCGATGAGGTAAACCAGAATATACACAGTTGGTTGGCAAGTCTTATTTACAGGAGGCAGTTTAAGCGATTGCCATGGCACCAGGGCCTAGAGCAGCCCAAAGGTGTTCTCGCCACTGTAAGTCACGTAGAGGAATCCGTCCTCCTCCTTGTTCTCCTCGTAAATTGCAGACATCAGAGCAGCTGCAAAACCAACGAAGCAAAGGTAATTTAGGTGAAAACGTGCACCACACAGTAACAAAAATAAACCAAAGTTCTGAGTTCTTGAAGGGTGGAAATCAGTCACAAGATCGTTGTTACTGTATTCATTTTCAGACCTGTTGGTGGAAGAGTGTTCTTCACAAAGATGAAGATTGCCTTCTCAGCACTGAGCTTGATCCGCTTCCGGACAACATACACAAATTGTCCAACTGTAAGGTCAGAAGGGACGAGGTACCTGTATGGTGATGGGTATCAGAAAATCAGACAGCTTAGTGATGGGTATCAGAAAATCAGACAGTTTAAGGTCTATCGTAGTATTATGGCTGACATGGTACAACAATGCTTTGATGTTTTAATGCACCAATAGTTTTGATCCAGAATGTCATATTGGCTGACTGGCACTCCTTCATTGCGAGCCTGAACTAAAATCACCAAATGCTTTTGGACCATATACTCCAAAAGTAGACGTGAACAGTAAATACATGTTTGTTTAAATAAATAAGAGCCCAAGGATTTAATGGGATACAAGTACTGTCTCGATGTTGTACACCAAACCAATTTCCAGTGACACCATTAATCATGGCGTAGTCCTTGAAACAATTGGAATAAAAGATGTCCACAAAGGACCCACAGGTAATACTATTGCATTGAAGTGCCCTCCCAGCATTAACTTCTTATAAACAATTGAAGATGGAGACATTTCTTTCTATAGCAGTTTAGGGAAAAAAATGAAATGTAGCAGTAATGGTTTCGTAAAATGGTTGGGAACTTACTTTTTCTTGTCAATGTCAGGAATATCACTCCTCTCAGCCTTCTCAACAATCACCTATATTACATACATTGTCTTAAAAATTGGAGCAAAGAAATCATGATGAAGCAAACATTCTATACTGAGCAATAAGGAGGAGAAGCTTACAGGAATTCTGTCAGGGTACTTTTCTCTGATACGGTTAGCCTCAGCTCGCCTCCTCTCTGTAACACACGACACAAACAGCTAAGAACTCAGTTATTCTAAACTGACAAAGGCTGAAGCATCTTTAGAAAAAGGTAACAGATCAAGGTTGTAGCAGATGTGAGAAAAGTGGTAGTCAGAGACAGGCTGTAACATTGAGCAGAGAGAATTTTAACTACCGCGATCATCACATGAAATGGTAATCGTAAAACTTCTAAAACTATGATGCCTGTTTCTCAAAAGATTTTTATATGTTATCATCCGGTTCAAGTTGAACATACATGTCAATAAATAACTAAACTATGTACAGTTCAACTACAAAGGTGAAAAATTATCTATAAAGAATTAACTGGGCATAAAAGGCATGCTGAAAGTCTAACTTTCTACTGAATCATCAGGAACAGGAGGTATTGCAAACCATTAGAGACGTTTCACAGCAGATTCAACAGGACAAGCACAACTTCCCCCCAAAAGGCACTATTGACTATACTACCAAAATCTTGTGAAAGTACAGCTTTCTCCCAAGTCAAATTTTCGGTGATTGAATAGTAATTCCTATTCTTTATATGACCCACCTGAGAAGGAACCATTATACAAAATTATCAAAAAAAAACACCCCCAAATAATCAGCTCACAGCTCTGAGTTGACCAGCTGAATTTTATTATCTACAACTACTGAACAAAAAAAACACCTATGAAGAAATCAAGTCAAGCATATTGATCGATCCATCAGAAGCCACAGCCTTTTCACATTAACCAGCTCATCAACCCGCAAGATTAAATTAGAAGATGCATGTTGATACGATCACCATGAAGAGCACTTATTCCAATTAATCGCAGGCATGTTTACTACCATCAATCCAAACCATCCACACAACCTTATGATAATCACAAGCTCCTTGCAAATTAGCACAAGACACACACAACTCAACAGGCAGTTGCTAGCTCCTCTACAGCTATTTTGTTAAGACATCACCTTCCCCAAAAACAACAGCATCTCAAAAGACATCTAATATAATCTAAACATATTAACATAGCATACGATTATGCAGGTAATTAATCCTTCCCTGAATTCCTAGAAATCTACACAACTATTCCTAAAATTTGCACATTGTCAATCAACGAAACCCCGAATATACTGCAATCATCGAAGCATCCCTACAAAAACACAACATAAGGGGAGCATGGGAACATTAGACAAACCGAGCGGGTGCTCCAGCTTGAACGAGCTCCTGGCCATCACGCTCCCTTCCTGCCTGCACGCACCAAATTAACGCCAAAATTAACCACAAAATACACACCAATCGAACTAATCGGGCAAAAACCACAAGGAAGAAGAGCAGATCCTTACGAGTTGGACCGGATTGGGTGGATGCGACAGAACCGTATGAGCTGCTCCTGGTCCTGGAAATCACCAATAAACACGAAAAAAAACCCCACCAACTTGGTTAGGAAGGCTCCCTAATCGACGAGGCTGAATTTATCGAAAACTAGTGCAGAAACTTACGTGAATAGCAGGATTTGGCTGGGTTGGATGAGGGTTTGTCCTACCAAGGAAGCGTTGGGGAGACGAATGGGTAGGGGAAAGAGTGGCGGATTGCTGTTAGTTATAGTAAGTAAGGCTAGACGCGCACGAAACGTAATGGATAGAAAACTTGATTGAAAAAACACGGCAACTTTTGCCCCAAGGAAACCAACCCTCGTCCAGTCATGCTCCTGTCATCCTCCAAAAAATATTGCAATTCAAATTAATAATGTTCAAAGTAACTCTGTTAATGGCCCGAAGCCCAGCATAAGTCAGATCCAAACCTGAAATTTGGTTTCTTTGATCCAATCTAGTCTAGGCCTGAAATACAAGGGCCTGGGTCTAATCGAAGCTTAAATTAAGACTTGGGCCTCCAGAACTTCCATACAAAGAAGCAAATTTTGTTTCTTTAATCGCTATACATCAAATCAAAGTCCTCACATTAAAGAAAGCAGATCAAAGCAGCAGCAACAAGGTTCACGTCGCCAACCTCGACAGGAGCAAGCTCAGCAAGCCCAACTACTACGCCGTCCTCGACGCCATGACGCTGCTCAACGGCAAGCCCCCTAGTCAGACCCATGACGCATTGACGCCGTCAAGAGCCAGCACGGGTGCATGGCGGCTCGACCTCGCCAAGAACAGCGGCAACGCCGCGGCCACCAGCTCCTACAAGCTCATCAACGAGGCATTTGCTGTGCTCATGGACGTCAAGAAGAGCAACGCGGCGCCGGTGCACACGCCCCCTCCTCGCAAAAGAATATCGCCGACTCCTTGGCGAGTCGCAACAGCAGCAGAAACAAAGAAGAGGAACAAGACGACTACTATGGCGGGATGGGCAGCAGACACAATCGCCATGGCTGGAAAATTCCAATTCTCAAATACTACTAGTCAATAGTCGGTTGAGACTGTGGCTGCTTCTACGAGCCTGCGACTGCTTCCTCCGTTTTGGCTTGGGCGCGCCGCAGATTTGGGCGGTACTAGTTCGTGCCGCCGCCTAACCTGAGGCTGGTGGAAGCCACCGACGACGAGCTCGACTCCGGTGCTGCTAGCCTGCGTGGGCCCATCTGCCGCCGTCGGAGGCCATCGACACAGACCTTCCTCTTCGAAGGATTAGAAATGACGATCACGTGAATGACGACATAATAATTTTTCTTTTAAAAAGATCAATCAAAAACTTACTAGATAAAATATACATAAAAGAATAAATTTTCAGAAAAAATCAGCTCTAAAGCGGTACTACCGTTCATAGATGGTCGGTAGTATCAGAATAAACAGTACCTATTACTACCATGCTACAGCACTTCCGATAGTTCATGATGAACAGTAAAAAAAAAGCAGGGTGTGAATAATAAAATCAACCTAGTTCAAATCCAAAAATAGTATAACTTTTGATTGGATAATCCAAAACTGATAAAACTTTGTCTGCACCTTCTTAGATATGTCAAAAACCTATTACAAACATCAATCGCAAATATTGACGTCAAAGTTCTGACATTTGTTAAATTAACCGAAGGGTGCACCAAAATTGGGTCAAAATCCAAAACTTCACCCTGAGCATGCTCGTAAGAATTTGATGATCCTAGATAACCCCCCACACACATGTCACAATAAGTAAGAACACTTAAGAAAGATCTCTCAAACAAGCAGGATCAAGATCTACCTCAAAAACACCCTTAACTCAAAAAATTGGATTCTTGAAGAAACTTGGTTGATCAAGAAACTTGCCTAGAAGATTGAGAAGATGATCTATAGAGAATACATCTATCAATCATATATTCTTGGCAGCATGAGATAAAACAAGAAATAAATCACAAAAAAAGATCAAGACCAAGCAAGAAGATCAAAATTTGAATCAAAAACTTAAACAAAGATATGATTTACATTCAGATCATGAGGAGGGTTTACAAAACCTCTCACCTGAGAGAAAAACTTCCAATGAGCACTTACACACCCACAAAAGAATGCCAAACTCTTGTGGAAACCTCAACTCAAGGCTTAGTGGCTTAGAGTCTCACATCCCACTACATCTCCTTATATAATGGAGGCGATTTTAACCCTAAAAACTGGATACAGTGACACACATGTGAATACCATCCACATTTACATGTGCTACCCGATAACCTAACACTCTTAACATGTTTTACACTCACACAAGCATGCTTCTCAAAGTGGCCTTCACCTAGACGCACAATTCGCTTCACGAGCCTAAATTTACATCAAGCTCCACTTTGGCTTGACCTAAACCACTTAGCCCACCGTTGCGGTTTTTCAAACCGCCTTGACTGTCGGTATTGGATAAATTACCAATTTACCCCAATGATCGGTCTTCCTTCTCCTCGAAGTATCGCTCATGCTTTGTCACTTTTCACGTGAACCCAATGACTTGCCGCTAAACCTCTCATGCGTCCGAACTCCCTCGAACCATCCTCGCTTGCAAACGAGGCCTAAGTCACTTAGTGCGCCACGTATCTTTAATCGCTTCACCATGGCGGCACCAGCTTTTTTGACCGTTCTGGACCTCGACTCCTCCCTGAGCCTAGTCCTGGTCTATGTCGTTGCCTGTCATGTCCATTACTAGGTCACGCTCTGACTCCTTATCTTCCCTGTTTGCAACCACTTTCCGGTCTCAATCATCTTTCAGCGTTCCTCAACCGTTCTGGACCTCAGCTCTTCTAGCCTAGTCTAGGTCTCCTCCGCCTCGCCATGACATAGCTTCGAAGTCCTGCAACCAACATAGACAACCAAAACCGTCACGTAGCACTGTTCACAATAATATGCATTAATCATCACATAATACAAATATTAAGCTCAAGATCACCGAAAAGTCAGCACTACCACCACCCAGGGCCAGTACCACTCCTGCTTGGCCGGTAGTACCGATCGCCGTGAGAAACCCCGAGCGATCCCTCTCTGAAAAATGACTTTTGCCTACTAGAGGTCGGTAGTACCACACGGCCGGTAGTACCACCCTCAGGGCTAGTAGTACCGCTCTTGCCCAAACCCAGAGAATCACCTCTTTGTAAAAAGACAACCACTCCCAAGACCGGTAGCTTTGCAAGGTCGACACTACCGCCACTCCAGACTTGTAGTGTCGCCTGGCCAGCACTACCGTCACTACAAGGCCGGTAGTGCCGCCCTGACCTTACAGCCCTCAAATTGCTTCAAATTCACAATTGAATTAAAAATAAACTCAAACTTGAATACCACATGCTCAAACACTACCAATAACTCATCACAAACATGAATAAACCTCCACATGATCTTTCACTCTTCTTCTCCCTTCTCAAACCTATTAGCAACCCTAGTTCAAAGAAATATGACGTCAGGAAAATCGTACAACCAAGCAACCATAGCTAAGAGGCACTTTTTTTAGAGAAATTTACGGTGCATTGTAATAGTAGTATATAGTGATTAGTAGAAATTAGATCTAACCATTGATTTGTTAAGCGTATTTCTACTACTTTATTACCATAGGAAGTATAAATAAATTCTAGCCAATCTAATTCATTGGATTGAAAAGAATGAATAGTTCGTATAGAATTTAGTGTACTGTAAAAGAGATCTTTTTTTAAGAAAAAGTTTTGCTATTTTACAAGCTAGAAACTATAATGCATATGTTTACATCTAGAATAAAGTTGAATTACAGAACTGTAATGCTTATTTTTTAGAGAATAATAATTCTAGTCCTTACAAGGAAATGTAGTTGTATTCCTTACATAATTGTAACAGCTCTCATATTTATATCATTTAATCCGTAGAGTTATAATATAGGTTCATTATAATTGATTGTGTAGACTTTATCTTTCTTTTCCGACTAATATGTTTAGCCCTCGAGTATGCACTGATGGCTTATTTTCTATTGGTTTAATAATATAATAATTGCTTCCCTTTGTTTTTTTTTACTAAATGTAAGTCAAATTTTGCTCGCACTCACCAACCGGGCACAGCCCAATCAAGCGTTGAGCAATCAATGTTAGCCATGTGATGTTGTCAAATGGATTGAGTTGTGTCTAAGAAAATACAAGTGCCTTTTGACTACTAAATTTTATTGTAATATATTTATAAAACTAAATAAAATTATAATATTATAATTTGCATTAACTTTTTATACATTGACACGGACACTAAAATACAAATTTGACTACTTTCTATTGTAATATATTTACAAAACCTAATAAAATTATAATATTATAAAAGTATGACAAATCTACAAATATACTTATATTTAGTCTAAATATTTATAAAGATATCGGTGACCAAAAATATAAATTTGACTGCATGTGTCACAAATATCACTCTTTTTGCGACCGTGAATCGACGGGATGGAAAGAGCTACAAATTAAAGGTCTTTGTGAGGGAGAGTGGGAGACACACCGGAGTACCTAGCCCTGCCCTTTTGTCAAAATCCAGATATAGAGGAACTGAGGAAGGATGTTTGAGCTGAAACACTCGACTTACGGTTGGTGATATATAGTTATTCACAGGAAGAAGTGAACTTACCAGAGCAATGTCAGCCAAGGTTTGAAATCTTATTTTCGAATGACATCTCATAGGTGGTCGAAATTCGAAATCTCGTTGAGATCTCGGAATTTTGAAAAAAATTTGGACGAAATGCAAAAACAAAAATGCAAATCCAGTTTTTTTTGCACCGCAGAAACCGAAATTTTGGCTAGAAATTCCGGAAATCTCGGCAAGATTTACCGAGATTTCGGTGAATTTGCACCGAGCGAAAAATGTCTCAAATGACGTCAATATTTTTAAAAAAAATTTGAGGATCCTGACATATCATTGATGTTTTCATAAAAATTTTAGATGATTATTAAGTTTAAGGAATTTTTTAAAATTTTGAACATTGCTATTGTCCCAATAAAACGCTGACCGACAAGTTTGAACCAAATGAAAAATGGAACAAACCATGTTAGAAAATTTTGAAATTTTTTGTACATGATTATGACATGTCACTAATGTTTTCATAAAATTTTCAGATGATGGTGACGCTTGAGGAATTTTAAAAATTCAAACAATGGTGATGTCCAAATGAAAATGCTTGAAACCACGTTAGAAAATTTTGAAATTTTGTTTGGATTGTCCTGATGCATCATTAATCTTGCCATAAAATTTTTAGATGATTATAAATCTATAAATTTAGAAATTTCGGTAATTTTTTTCACTTTCTTTTTTTCCTTTGTGCATACAACATGGATTTTATTGGTTGCAAAGATTTCATTGAGCAACCAAAATAGGTTTCAATTTTTTAAAACTTTTAGAGAAGGGTTCTGAGGCAATGTCTAAGATATCCTAAAATTTTGGATCATGATCACAGTCGAGCAAATTTATAAAATTCTGACAATGTTAGTTTCTCAATTATATTCATTCTATTTTTTATTTTTTAAAGATAACAAATGAATTTAAAATATTTTGATTTTTTTTTGTATGATCCTAGACTTCTCAAGATGATACCATAAAGTTTTGATAGCATGATAAAGTTTGTAAAATTTTATAAAAATTCAAAAGTGTTTCTGCAATTTTTTAAAAAAAGTCTCAAAATCGGATTTTCAACAAATTTTCATGGAAGATGACATTATTAAGGGTTATTGGCCCAAATTCGGTCAAATACGGCCCTTAAATTTGGAAATCCGTGACAAAAACATAAAATTTCGGTGAAAAACAGCGAAATATCACCTAAATTACCGGTTTACTGTAGCATTCCGAATTTCTTTTGAATTTTATTTACTCCGATCAGCATTTCTAAAATCATCCACCTTCAAATTCCGAGATTTCAAAGCGATTTTGTTCCTTGCTGACCGGTGAGTGAGATCGAGTAATGCAGCCATGTGTGAGGCGCGCGCGACTCCGTACGGAACCTGATATGTTGTCTCGTTCGTGCAAGCGGTTCATCACCGGCCACAGTACAAAATGTCAAAAGATTCAAATGGAAGGAACCAGTCTGAATCAGCGCCAGCATCTCTCTTTTGCTTTCTCGGTGCAAGATTTGTTACGTTTCATATCTCCATCTTGGCTCTTTCGTGTAGGATGCAAATAGCAGCTACTAACGATAACGCACCATCGTTTCTTCGATCGGGACTCGGGAGGCAACCGCCATCGCGTGGATCGGGAAACTATTGTCCGTACGTGACTTACTTCAAAATTTCCTGCTGTGTGTTCATTGAATTTTCGGAGATGCTACAACTGTCATATCACAGTGTGCTTGACTAATTGTGAGCGCAAAGTAGCTAGCTAGGTAGGCGACGGCGTGATCGATGCTGACTCTGACAGATGATGCATACGGTTGCACTTGTACTGTAGTCAGCGTCGATGCATCGGAGGAACCCATCACTAGCATGCATAGTACGTTTTTAATAATGCATCTAAACTTAGCATAATTGACCACGCAATTGCGACTAGTATTCACTATGAATGCCAAATTTTTCCTAATGTGTGTTTATTGCTTCATAATTTATATATAAACATATGCCAGTTTTTTTAAACTAGCAATGCATCTCCTGTAAAACGAGAATATGCTATGATATATATGTTTAGTTTTGGGAATAGAGTTGTTTGTCATACAACTCTAGTTTGGAAGGATTTGTATTCATTGATGCAAAATTTCTAAGTTTTAAGGGGAGAACTAGCACCCGCACGTCCGTTATGGGCATGTTGCGTCGGACGTTCGGTACAATATTTTTTTCAACGTGTGCAATATTTTTTTTCGCGCGCATATTTCTACTGTTATCGAAGGAAAATATTTCACGCGTAGGAAAAAAATATTGTAGCAATTCGGATCGATATTATACTGTTATCGAAGGAAAATATTTCACGCGTAGGAAAAAAATATTCCACGAGTAGAAAAAAATGTTGCAATGTCCAGAAAAATTGAACGTCCGGCTCCCAGCAATTTCGAAGTTTTAAACATGCAAATTTTCTAAGTTTTGGGAATAAAGTTCAAAATAGAGTTTTATTCGTTATACATCGCTAAAAACTCTACACATATGATTGATTAGTTTATAGCGTTATAATCTAGATGCAATCCTTTTCTTTTTCTACATATTAACGTGGGCTAAATTGATGTTGGGTTTCATCAACTTGCCTTGCCTTTTTGATAGTGCAAAATTTGCAAAAAAATTGTATGATGCAACCTGTTGGTTCTTGTATCCTCCAAGGCATGTATCACTACTACATAAATATACATCATAATCAGTTCTTTTTTGTCGTCACAGTCGATTCTAATGGTGATACAAAGTTATTAGACAATGATGACGAGAAACTATCATAGTCGGTTTTCGCGCGACTATGGTGAGGGCGTCATCACAATCGGTTGTGATGAGGACATGTGCTATATCTCATTTGTGCATCCTCCTAAAAAGCATATATTACACACAATATGCACATATCACATTCACACAGCACAGATTACACACAGTATGCACATATCACATTCACAGAATACAAATACTTTACAATACACATATCACATTCGTTCACAATATAGAACACAAACACACTTAACAGTCAGCACATATCGCATTCACATATATAATATTATTTACATATGAACTAGTAGGAAACTGTAGGATCTCTAAACCTATCGTCCTCTGATATAACTTTTATACAGTACCACTGGCATAAATGGTCTCGTAATTTGTTGAGTTTTTTGCTTTGTAAGCTCTTGAGGGGATATCGATCTTCTGCAAAATAGAAATAAGTGCACTAATTTAAGTTTTAAAATTTGTATGTAAAATGCTAAGTGTATTATTATGCATGTACATATACCTTAGGAAAAAAGTCTACGCCGTCGACCACGAGCAGCATGTGATGCATGACGTAGAAGCCGCACAGGTCGTCGCTGCCCTGTTGTGCACTGTGAACAAAAAAAATTAAGAGACGAATAATAGATGTAAAAAAACTAATCCTACATATGCTAGACACTTGTACCTTAAAGCGATTCCACTCCAGTTGGTCGCCTCGTTTGTCATCATGTCGCCCTCCTTCAGCGACGTAGGACGAGAAACCCCTACATACATTGGAGAGATATCACTGAGTCAAAAAAATAAACGTAATTAAATACAGAAAGTATTAAGTTCGAGGAATATACTTACTTTTGCAAATCAGGCTTGATCACGTAGACCATCAGTCTCTTCTCGAGCGAGTTAAAAGTGTAGACTTTATTTTCACTCAGAGCGAGCACGAGTAGAACCCAATGGTTGCTTATTAAATAGTATGCAGTGCAAGAAAATAAGTTCATATACAGTTTAACTGCGTACAAGTAATTGAAGGGTAAAGTACTATTTACTCCTCGTGGTATGGAAATAGAAAAAAGTCCTTTTTTGACTTAGCTTGAATGATCGCTTGATATAGTCAGCAAGGAACTCCAATTGAAGTCTAGCCATGGTCATAGACACAAGCTCGGGGTCGACGAACCCAACTAGGTGCTGACCCGTCATAGCTCGTTGCCTCATTCCCTGCAACTCGTGTTGAATGTTAAAAAATATAATGCAAAATCCTATAAAAGTCATAAGCACATGCTGTATGGTGCGATACTCACAGTGTTCAGGATCGTACAATAGAAATATCGATGGTTATAAGTTGGTACAAACGGAACAGATTCTTAAAACTGACTGGGAATATCCCATTGTCCTTATGGTGGAAATGTCCCCTTCTATACTTCACAATAAAATCGATATGACGCTCGATCTCATTCACCTTGTCAATGTATCATCTATGGAGCAACCGAGTCCACTTACCTAAAGCATTCAATTCGTTGCTATGCAAAAGGGGCTTTCCATGTACGTACCTCTTAAAATCTTGAGGGTGCTCTGTAGCATCTGTAAACTTTTCTTTCTGGACAGGAGTCTCCGAGATCGGGACAAGTGGTTTTCTATATATTTGAGGGAGCGTTGTGGTCTCTATCAGCTTTACATTCTTGATAGAAGGAGTCTTCGAGGCCTCCTGTAGTTCTTTGGCTGTCGTGTTAGTCCTTTTACGCGCCAACTCTGCACTCTACGTAGGACTCATCATAGTGGTGGGAGCAGGAGTAGGAGTGGGAGCAGACACAGAAGCAGGAACCTATAAAGCACATGCATATGTAACGTGTTGTAGTACTGGAATAATCGAGAAGACGCGGAGGATTTTTAACTTGACTAGTACGACATCCGTTGTGGGCCACTTGGTGAATAACATCTGTGCTTGCCTGAGAGTAGTAATATCTTCACCGGGGGAAATTCTAGCACATGAGATAGGAAGTCTTCGTGAATATAGTCGACCTACACCCTTATGTAGCCCTTCTCCAAAGGCTGACCATTCACCGTGTCAATCTCCTTGTATGGAAATGCAACCCCGTGTGCAACCTCAACAGGAAATCCGTTTTCCGTCATGGTGAGCTGGCATTTGGCAGACACCTACAAGAAGTGCACGACTTGATCGAAAATATTGTAGGAGTTACTCTCGTATCTTTAAGTTAGAAAAAATTATTACCTTCAACTAGTGATCAGACTGATCATTTTTGGAACCGTATCTGCTGGGGCAGGGCACAAGCCTTTCTACAAGAGGCGAGACCATCTAACTCTGATTCTGGAAGATCATCACCATAATCTCGACCCTCAGACACTCTTCACATGCTATCATCTCCTTCCTCGTCTCCTCCTTGATCTCCTCCCTCGGCTACTCCCTCAGCGTGTCCTTGAGTGGCTCCGCACATGCCTCCCATGATATTGATCTGGTACTGGCAGCGTCGTCTTGGAAGAAGGACCTCTTCGTATGTCCTGCCCCTGCGGCAAGCACCCGGCCCCTATGATCGAGCTTCCCAATTGCCGAAGGCAGGATATCTTTTGACTCTTCGCTCATAAATGTCCCATGCTATTTCTGCTGGCTTACCTCCTCCTGCAAGAAGCGAGTACAAATTAGTTCTAAAATACAACGGGAAGGGTCAACTGCAATGTATTAAGTTAGATGTCATACAATGGTAGAGACGACGCACGCGGTCACGGGGTTAGAACTACAAGCTGCTCATTGGAGGTTTTCTTTATCCTCGCTAATACCTAGTCGTGTGCCCGCTCCTCACATATGCGAAAGTAAGGCATCGTCGTCCTAGAGTTTGCGCACTCCTCGACTAGTCGCGTCCACTCTGCCTTCTTCCCTTCATAGCCGGCGGAACAGAGGTGGTGCTCATGTGTGTTCTGTCTCTGGATTGCGATGTTCTTCTCTTTGAGCTCCTCCGTCTCGGGCCTACTCTTCATCCTTGTGAACTCCTCCCAAACATTGGAAGTCACAAACGGATACCTCTCGAATAAAGTACGACCTTTCAGCACGTACTCACCGTGTATGAAGACCATGAAGTGCCTCAAAGCCACATCTATTTTCTTCAAGACGTACCGCCTCATATTGATTTCATCTTCCTCTTGTATAATCCATTTGGCCTAAACTTCGTCCTACAACCGATTCTTCTGCTCGACACTAATTTCCTTCCTCCAGTCTTTAACCGTGATCGGCACTCTCTCCCTCACCATTTGGCCGAGAAAAGACCGGTAGCACCCTTTGTACTTGGGAGGACCCGTACAAACCCCCGTGACATTAAAGTGGAGAACCTGAGGCGTTCTCACTGCGGTCTCTTTATTCGATCATCAGGTCTTCCTCACATTTCTCAGCCCTTCAACATTTGGAACCTTACTCGGCCACTCAGCAACACATTCTATTTTGTTTGGCGATGAGCCGATGCTCTCTACTTAAGACATTTCGAATATGTATATCTGACAAATAATCTTGTAAAGTAACAGATTATTGGATAATTCAAACCATATAATTGTTCTAGCATATTGTAGTAGAATAACAGATTAATGGATGACCTTAAAGAAAAGTCTATCTATTGACCAACTAAGTAGTACCAACGATAACTCCTAATCTCTAAATAGGTTAGGACCTAATCCCATTCGAGGATATGTGGTTCAAGCAAGTTCCTAAGTTGTTGTACAATACCAGAGAAAATTTCAGTAGAATCTCCCCACTGTTCTCCAAATACATGTCTCGACAACAGATCAAGAGGGTGTGTATCCGAAGAACACTAGGGAGCTATTGCCGAAACTTTCTCTAGAATCGTATAACTGCTAATTAGGAATTTGCCCGAACCACATATCCTCGAACTGTCCAAAAAAACGTGTTCAATTTGAGATTGCTTGCTTGTAAATATGTCATTTCAACATATTTATAAACAAGCACCCTCGAACGAGAGACGTAGGATACTCGACCTAAACTCTATCATTGATTATATTACACGTTTCGAGGATATGTGGTTCGGGCAAGCTCCTAAACTGTTGTACAATTTCAGAGAAAATTTCGACAGCATCTCCCCGTTGTTCTCCAAATACACGTCTCAATAACAAATCAAGAGGAGTGTGTATCCGGAGAACATCAGGAAAATGGTACCGAAACTTTCTCTAGAGATGTACAACAGCTTAGCAACTTGCCCGAACCACATTTCCTCGAACTGTTAAGAAATATGAACAATTCGATAGTGCTTGCTTATAAATATACTATTTTAGTATACTTATAAAGAAGCACCATCAAATAGGAGACATAGGTTGCGCAACCTAAACTCTAACACTCATCATATTACAACAATAATAATTTCAAATTAAGACGAGAGTACTACAAAATAATTAAATATTGGATGTGTGCTTGTCAAATAAAGAGTGTGAAATCTAATAGAATACATACAATTCTAGTGCAAATCTAAACTCTTTGCGACATATCGAAATTATCTAGTGCAAAATTGAAGGGGTTTGAAAAAATACTCATATTTTGAAGAAAAACACAAATGAGGGAAAATCTTCTCAAACAAGACTTTAACTTTATCTTCTTAACACCCAATCTCGAAGATTTCAAAATTTCTCACATAAATATTACTTCCAACCAGAATATGTGACGTTTTTTAGATGACATCGATTTTTAGCCTTGGAACAACAACATATGAAAGTTCAGTCCAAAAATATAAATAAACTAACGAGGCATGTCACAACCAGATTTGATGTGTACGTGAACGAGTCTGAAAGCGGGGATAGCACGGCGGCGGCGGCGGAGTGCACGGGGAGCGTCGCGCTCACGCCGCACATGATCTGTCCTGAGAAGAAGGGCTCGGTCAAGACAGTGGCGAGGCTCGGCATCTGTCACTTACCGGACGATATCCGAACGGACGGCGACGAGACAATATCTATGTAGGCCAGGTTTTGTGTTTGTACGTGTTAAGGAACCTCGCTATCGAATAGTCCGGGGTTCCCGAACAGATCTGAATTGGAGAACAGAAAGAGAGAGAGAAACACGTGTTTAGGGAGAGCAACAGCAGAAATTCTTTATTGCTAATGAATTCTTGTACATTAGGGGGGACCCCTCCTCCTTTTATAGCGCTCATCTAGGGTTTTGGCTAAGGGACCACATGGGCCTTCAATGGGCTATTAGGGTTTCCCAACACTCCCCCTTGGGCCCTTTGCCGCGAGATGTATATACCTCATTAAAACTCCAGAAAAACCCAGTGGGAAAAATACTTGGAGAAAGAGTACATAGCATACGCTTACTATGTTGCACGAATTGCCTCGTTAAAACCTTATGCAAGAAAACTTCATGAAAAACTTGCTAAGGAAAAAGAGTACAATTCTCCCAACTTCTATTACTAATCTTCGAGATTCATGTTGGGTATTCATAATTCATCTTCGAGATTTATGTGGGAGTATGTGAAATATCTCCCCCTGAAATCTGCACTTCTCTAAGTCTCATCATCCCAATTCCTTTCACGCACCTTTCAAAGGAAGATGCTGGGAGTGATTTGGTGAACAAATCTGCAAGATTTTCACATGACTTAGTATGCAATATGTTGATCTCGTTCATCTTATGCAATTCGTGAGCATAGAAGAACTTGGGGTTGATATGCTTCGTGAGATTGCTCTTCACATAACCCATCGTGCTTGGGCAACACAAGTCGCATTATCTTCATAAATTATTGTGGAGTTTGCTCAATGTTCAAACCACATGACTTACGGATGTGGTGAACCATTTTTCGAGCCATGCACATTCACGAGATGCTTCATACAAAGCAATGATTTCCGAGTGGTTTGTCGACGTCGAGACAAGAGTCCTGCTTAGACGACTTCCAAGAAATTGTTGTTCCTCCACATAGGAAAACATAGCCGGTTTGGGACTTGCCAGTATGCGGGTCTGATAAGTACCCAGCATCTGCATAGCCAACCAAATTCAATTCATTATTTCTCACAAGAATGCATCGAGGTCTTTGCTTCCTTGGAGGTAACGAAAGATGTCCTTGATCCCTTTCCAATGCCTTTTGGTGGGTTCTCAGACTGCATCGAGCTAGCAAATTCACAAATAACGCAATGTCCGGTCTAGTGCTATTCGCAAGGTACATGAGCGCCCAAGCGCACTCGGATATGGGAATTTCGCTCCCGTGACTTCCTCCCCTCTTCTCTAGGTCTCAGTATGGGTCTAGGTGCGCTTGGAGTGACCTTCCGACCATTGGAGTCTTCGCAGGATATGCTTTTTCAAATCCAAACCTTTCCAACACTTTCGTGTGTAGGTTGATTGATGTACCAAGATTCCTCCTTGGACATGTTCAAGCCGCAAGCCTAAACAAAACTTGATTTTACCCAAATCTTTCATTTCAAACTCGGACTTCAAGTATGAGCATGCCTCTTCAATTTCTTCATCCGTCCCTATGATGTTCAAGTCATCTACATAGACGGAGATTATATGTAATCCATTCGGGATCGCCAGATAAACACACATGGACAATCTTCATTGCTTGTGTAGCCTTTCTTGCGAGAAAGTCACTCAAGCGATTGTACCACATTCTTCCCGATCGCTTCACCACCCATACAGTGATTTCTCCAATTTCACACTGCATGTGTTTCTATTTGCTCCATCTTGGTTCGGGATAGGAATTCCTTAGGTACTTTCATGTATATCTCTCAATCCAAGTTTCCATACAAGTAGGTGTGACAACATCCATTAGCTTCATTCTCAACTTCAAGTTGATCGCCATTGAGATCAAATATCTAAAGGTAATTCCTCCCATGACCGGAGAATAGGTTTCTTCATAATCAACTCCAGGACGTTGAGTGAAACCTTGAGCTACAAGCCTTGCTTTATACCTTACAACTTCGTTGTTTTCATTTCTCTTCCGAACAAAGACCCATTTGTGACCTACGGGGTTTATATGGGAAGGTGTGCGGCATACGGGCCCAAACACCTCTCTCTTGTTCAGAGAGACTAACTCTGCAGTGATTGCCTTTTTCCATTCTTCCCAATCTAGCCTTTTCTTGCATTCTGCGAGAGATGCAGGCTCGGGATCATGATCAATGATTGAGGCAATCTTCTTTGCAAAGTATGCATCAACGTTGGCTGTTGCTCTATTCAGGGATTCTCCTGTTATTACAAAGTTTATGGCCATTTCTTCATGGGGTGCTTCATGCACTTCTACTTGCTCTTCATTGCTATTCCCTATCGCAGAGCAAGTTCCTTTAGCTTTCATCGCCTATGTGTGCGCACACATTATTTCCGCGGCTTCCTTGATGGAAGATTCAAGTCAGGAATTGCCTTTCCGTGGCTTCTTTCGGTGCTGTGTCTCAACCGGCTCCCATTCTTTCCTTGGGGCATTTTCGTGGTTGGTTGTGGTAAGTCCTCTTGCCCGATTTTCTCCAGACGCCTCCGGTACTTTGGGTTTGAGGAGCCGATTTCTGCTCTTTTTCTTTGAGGCCTCAACAGGTTGAGGAATACCTTCTATTTTCTTTGGTATTTCCACCCTCTCGGTGCATTCCTTGCGGGTACATGCGACTTAACCACGCCTTTGGATCACAAAATGATCAGCAGTTCATTTGCTAAATTCGCAAATCAATTATCTTCGGACTTCTTGATTTGCTTCATTAGTGCGGGGTCATGTGCGGGATCGGTGGAATGCCATATGATTTCCGGCATTTTTCATCCAAAGGTTGGTTTCTCCCCTAATGACGGAAACGATCCTCGTCAAAAATGCAATCAATGAACCGGTCAGTATGCAAATCTCGATCATGGGTTCCAAATACCGATTATGGATGCACTCTCATAACCAACGATATCCCAGACTTGCGGAGAGGGCCCATTGCGATCGTGAGGGGTGGTATAGGTACATATACCATACACCCAAATTTTCTAAGATGGGAGATCTTGGGATGATCCTGCACAAGCCGCATAGGAGAATGGATGTTGTAGGCCGACGGTCTAAAATTGATAAGAGCTGCTGCGTGCAGATCTGCGTGTCCCCAACAAGTGTTGGGCAAGTTACAACTCGCAAAAGCGGTCCGGCAATGAACTTAATCCTCTTTATTAGTGCTTCGCTAGTCCATTCTGCGTATGGACGTGCGGTGCAGAGTGCTCAAGCTGCTATCCTGTTGTTGTGCAATAATCATCAAATGCCTTTGAAGTAAATTCTCCAAGATTGTCCATTCTAATGGACTTCACGCGATGATCGGGAAAGCATTTTTAATTCTTATGATCTGCGAGATCACTTTGCAAAAGCATGGTTTCTTGTTGACAACAAGCATACATGCGACCATTTCGAGGAAGCATCGATGAGCACTATAAAGTATCAAACGCCCCGACAGGGCTGAATCGGACCATAAATATCCCCTCGGATGCGTTCCAGAATGCAGGATTTCACTTTGCACTTTCATGACAGAGGGTCTAGTTATTAATTTCCGGTGGCACATGCATGGCACACAAAATCTTCATGATTCGGAAATTTTTAACATTAATGCCATGACCCGTGAGTTGTTCACTATATTCCTCATCATTCTAAGACCAGGATGACCTAATCTACCATGCCATAAAGAAAATAACTCGAGCCTCTAAAAGCAGTCTTCAAGGAAGTATACACTTGGTGCATGAATATTCGTGTAGTACAACCTGATTCATATGAGGGACATTTTTCTAATACCATTTTTCCACATACCGCGTGCTTCACAATGCACAAGTATTCTTTGCCATTTTCTTCATTGGTTTCTACGTGAAAACCATTGGCGCGGATGTCTTTAAAGCTTAAGAGAGTGCGTTGATTCGGGTACAAAAGGGCTTCTTCAATTACCAAAGTTGTACCCATAGGCAATATAATAGTGGCTCTTCCTGAGCCGATTACATATGAGTCGCTTCCTGCGATCGTAGTAATCTTTCCAGCGTTCTTCGTGATCGATTGGAAATACTTAGACTCTCTTAAGATGGTATTTGCTGTGCCACTATCAACAATGCATATCTCTTCCATTTGGGCGCTACACGATTTCTAGATAAAAGAAATATAATTCTAATCAGATAGAGGCAAAAACAATCCAAATATTACTTGCAAAGTTGAAGAATACTGGAATAAAGAATAAATTGCGTATTTATTCATGAAAGAAGTATGCTCTTCTAGAGCTTACAATTCATTATTCAAAGAGAAAAAAAAACTAACAACCATAATCTAAAGAAATGCATTAAATGTAATCAGAAATATGCATTAATTTACGCTTCTATGTCATCTGCGAAGTTTTCTTCATTTGCCATAATAATGGCTGCAGCATCGATGTCCAGGCTATTCTGTGAGGATGAGGTAAGAGGGGTATCTACATCCATGGCATCTTCATCACCGATGTTGGCGAAGTGCGCCTCTGCGGGGGCGTTTTCCTTTGCCTTCTTCTTAGCCTGATATGCGTTGATCGCTTCTTTGGATTCTCGACATATCTTCGACCAATGTCCCCAAGTACCACACTTGAAGCACGTCTGGTTCTGCTGTCCATACGGCTTGGCGTGCGTCTTTTCTTTGTCATCCCTCTTCACAGGGCTTTGACTTTCCTTTGGCACAGGACCTCTCTTTTCCTCCCCGCTTGCCCTTCTTTCTATGAGTGGGCTTTCTCACCTTGTAGCTATTGGCATTGACTTCTGTGCCAGTGCCTCGTCCAGGTGGCTGCGAGACATAGTTCTTGCGTAGAACATCGTCTTGCGATTCCGCAACTTGCATTACATCAATCAGTTCGCTATACTCCTTGTATGCGTCCTGACGATAGCGTGGCTCTGGATAGCATTAGGGTGGAAGGTAGAGAGAGTTTCTCAATCTTCTCTTCATCGGTGATCTTCTTGCCACATAGAGAGATTGGTACAAATTCTGTGCAAGGCAGAATTGTACTCGGCCACTGTTCTGAAGTCTGCAAACCTCAGGCGTACCCAATCTTGTTGTGCTTGGGGCAAGATGGTGTACTTGAGCTTTTCGAACCGCTTCTGAAGTGCAGTCCAAAGCTCAAGTGCACTCTCCTCAGCCATATATTCATTCTTTAGAGTGGTCGATAGGTGATGCTCGAGAAAATGCGAGCTTGATCGCTCGCTCGCGGTAGGTTTTGCGCCCCGCGAGGACCCTAGACCAATCGCGGAGCGGAGCTTCTTGCCCCCAAGAACGATCTTCACGTCCGATGCCCAAGTGAGATAGTTCTGACCGTGCGGGGCCAGTTCTTCAAACTCACGATTCACAACGCCAGACATCTGCATGATTTCAAAAATTCTGGTTTAGATTACTGCGTGTAATCTGATAGAATATGGTTGCAAAGAGCATAAAGGTGCAGAAGATAAATTCATATGCATTGCATTATGTAAAATAAAGCAAAAGATTCAAAATTCATAAAACAGAGAAATAGAGCAAGAAAATTAAAAAAAACAGAGCCAAATAAATTTTCTTGATTTTCTGGCAATATTTCAAAATTTTCTGCAATTTTTTCTGCAAATTTCTCTTTTTTTTTCTCTTTTTTTCTCTTTTTCTTTTCCTTTTCTTTCTTTTTCTTTTTCGGTCGACTGGGCCTTTGCTTTTCGGCCCAAGACCACGCGCGGCTAGGGTTTCCCCTAGCCGCCGCCACTTTCCTCTCCCCCTCTTTTCTTGTTTGTTTCTTCTTCCTCGCTCCATGCCGCACGAAGGCCACCGACGCCAGGCTCTTCCCCGCATGCGCCGCTTTGCCATTTTCTTCTGCTCCCGTGCGTGGGGGCAGGGCCGACGGGGCGAGGCAAGCGGCCAGGGCGCGCGGCCAGGGCGGCGAGGGTCGCAATGCGGCAAGACGGCCGCCGGAGCATGGCTGCGCAGCAAAAAGGTCGGCGGCGACGACGCTTGGCGGCGCGGCGGGCGTGGCCGCAACGCCGTGTGGCGTGCGCGCACATCGGCGACCGGAGCGGCCGAGCCGAAGAAGAGCCACGACACGGAGAAGAACTTCCGGCCGGTCGCGAGCGGCGTGGAGGCGAGGAGCGGCGCGCGCGGCGCTGCGGCCGCCGAGGAGACCGAGGCGGCGACAGCGGCACGTGGTGGTGGCGGGCGAGCTGCGCGCTGCCTCGGGCGCGGGAGGCGGCGCGCAGTCGCGCGCCGGTCGGGCGGCGGCGGCGCAAGCATCCGCGAGGCGGCCGGCGCCATTCGGCAACGTGGTCGAGGCAGAGGTCCGGCGCGGCGCGCGGCCGGCCGGTGCCGATGCTTGTGCGCTTCGAGCCGGGGGAGGCGCGCGTCGGCGCGACAAGGTAACCGGGCCGGGCTACCTCGGCGGCGAGGCCGACGGCGGCCGGAGCGGCGATCGCGAGCCGGGCGGCCGCACGGAAACCGAGCGCGAGCGACGGCGGTGGCGCCGCGCAAGCCGACGGCGCTCGGCGGGCGCAAGCCGAGGTGCTGCACGTGATGGCGCTTTAGCGCAAGCCGCGACGCCTCCGGCGGCGCAAGCCGAGGTGGCGATGCAGACGGTGGTGGCGTGCAGGCGCAAGCCGACGTAGGCCGCCGCAATTTTTTTTTCTTGAACAAGATCTTGCACCTTCTTGCTTTCTTCGTGTAGCTTCGTGCCACGTAGAATAGATGCATGCATAGAAAAGAACCGATTAGATTCAATCGTTAATTCCCACCTTTTCTCACCTTTTCAATCTGAACTCCGGTAGAGCTTCGTGCTGATAACGTGTTAAGGAACCTCGCTATCGAATAGTCCGAGGTTCCCGAACAGATCTGAATTGGAGAACAGAAAGAGAGAGAGACACGTGTTTACGGAGAGCAACAGCGGAAATTCTTTATTGCTAATGAATTCTTGTACATTAGGGGGGACCCCTTCTCCTTTTATAGCGCTCATCTAGGGTTTTGGCTAAGGGACCACATGAGCCTTCAATGGGTTATTAGGGTTTCCCAACAGTACGTTCCTTTGCCTACTGATTATAGGAATAACCTGTTATCTTCTTGCAAGTTTGGTGAATGGAACTAGCTCGGAAGAACGTCCGCGTGCGATCCGAATGCCCTGTACCGTGGTCACTGGTGACCGAACGTGCGAGTCTTGCAGTCTTGCACCATCACGCCGGGCAAATTAAGCGCACCACAGAACCTGCGGCCGCTTCGTAAGTGGTTGATCCGTGCGCCGCCGGCCGTTCCCGGCCGGCTAGGTGCAGCGCGACACGAGCGTTGGTAGCGACGAGACCGTGCCTGAACAGTGCCATCCTCAGCCACGTGAGCGGTACTTTTATATTTTTCTTTTAATATAAGTTGTATAAATCTTAAAGTAAACTAGTATAGTGCCCGTGCTAACGCTACGACGGCAGTACACCCGCTTATCAAATTAAATGAGAAGATAAGTATGAATACAACACTTAATAATAAAAGAGAAAATTAGAATTTTAAATGAATTTAGAAGAAAAAACGGAACTAAATGGAGGTCGAATAGGCGAAAACGGGCTCCCAAAAGATTTTAAATCAAGAAAGAGAAAGAAAAAAGAATTTTCTGATCTTAGATTATTTTTTTTGCAACTTCCACAGAGAGCACAGCGTGCTCTCTGGGTTTGGCTAGGGCAAGGGGGAGGGAAGGCCAGGGGTGGTCGGCCGGTCGCAGTGGGTCAACACTGGTGTGGCGAGATCGCCGGCACCGACGTCTGCGGGGGAGGAGTCACGGTTGCGATGAATTTCGCCGGGAAAGATGACGGTGATGGCTTGGGTTACCTCTAAAATCCGGCGATCTTTACAAGAGGGAGCACTTGGGGATTTACGCAATGCGATGGGGTGGAGGAGAGCTCACCGGCTTTTATAGCACCGAAATAAGCATATTTATGGAAACCATAATTTGGGATCAAATCAGATTGGGAGGAAATTTTGGCAATAGAGCACAAAATTTGAGGAATTAACACCATTGATGGAAAGAGGAGATTTGGTGCGGGATTGATGGAGTTTTGGAGCTTCTTTCTTGCTTTAATAGAGGGAGGGAAGAGAAGAAGCTTCTCTGGTCTGGGCTGCAGCTAAAAGAAGCTACAGGTGAGTTGCCTTCATTTTTTTTAAATAAAGAAGGATTTTTGAAAAGATAGCACATTAGGTTAAAAAATTCTAGAAAAATTCTCAAAAAAACTTTAGATTATTTTGTACTTAATAAAATTATTTTTTAAAAAAATTAAATTATAAATTTGTCGAGGCGGCGTACGCGAGGTCGTGACCAAAGAACCTCGCGCGTCGGCAAAAGCCACCGATGGCGACCGTGGAGCCATTATAGACCTGCGTTCTCTCCGCTGCACGCCCCATCTCCGGTTTCCTTTTCCCAAAGACGTAATGTATGGTCCTTTCTTTTCCAGACGTTTGTTTCCTTTTCCTTGATTCCAGGACATTTGTTTCCTTTTCCTTGTTGATGCTGGAGGTGAGGGAAGGTCTGTTGTGGGCCACAGGGATGATTTCGGAAAAATATAGAAAAATAAATTGCGCTCGCCGACCGCTGGATCCGTAAGGAAAAAAAGATAAAAATTAACAATGTTTCATGCGTATACGGTTCCGCGAAAAAATTGGAAAAAATTAAGCAGCACTCACAGACAGTTGGTTCCTTAGATAAAAAATGAAAACAAAAATTCAGCGCTCTCCGTGCGCTAAAATTAGGCTCTATGGGGCTAGATCCGTAAAAAAGTCTCGAGAAGGGTCATATTCGGAAAAAAATACGATCACAATGCCAGGACAATAAAAAATTCAAGTCTTATTTCCTTGCATGCGGATCCTCCCTGTTTATTTCCTTGTTTGATTCACCCTCCTTCCAAATATGTAGTACGTACAATTTTGGCCAGTAAAAAATTCAAATCTGATTTCCTTGCATGCGGATCCTCCTTATTTATTTCCTTGTTTGATTCGCTCTCCTTCCAAATATGTAGGTGGGGAGGTGCATTTAGGGCCACAGGATGATTAGACATACTAAATAATGACCATCGGATGTGGGTGAGTAAAGCGAGGAAAGATCCAAACGCTCATTTTGATGAATGCAAGTTTCTAGGGACGTTTTGCTGGGTGCACGAACATTGGGCCATCTCTAATGAGGTGCATTATTTAGGGTGGACGTAGAAAAATTTGCTTAGGTGCATTATAAAGGGGTATAGATAAAAGAATATATCATCTAATATTCATGCTTTAGGGTGTGTTTGGTTGGTATGAGATGATTCCAGAAAAATATCATCTATGTGTTTGATTGTTTGAATGGAACTACCCATCCTAAACGGTGTGATATAAATTTAAAGAATATTCTCTATAAATATTGAATCATTTCATTTATCTAAAATGGTACAAAACCATGGCATTTCATTCCCTCTCATACCAACAATCAAACACTAATCTCTCCTCGATCGATGGTTCAGCGGCCGCCGCACTGCCTAGCCGAGGAAATGGCCTGCCGTTTCTGCGCGCAGGTTCCTGAAGCTGCCGGCCCTCAAAGTCGCTAGGCTCCCGGCCCAAGCCCCGTTCCTCCCGCAGCGGCATGTCGATGTTCACGTCAAACTTGGCGTGTGCCGTCGGGGCCGGTGGGCTGCCCGAGCATCTTAATAATCACTTCACCGGTATTTAGTACAGGGATGCTGAGATGGTGCCGTATATCTCAAACTCACCGCTGCGGCGCGCGGCTGAACGCGAAAAGAAACGAGCCAAAATTATCTGAGCTAGACGAGCGCATTAATCAATCGGGAGACGTGGGCGCACGAGGTGGCCACCGTATGCACGGGCGAGCGGCCGGCCGGCCGCGCGACGCGGCGCGAAAGAAAACGGCCACATCGCCCACAATTCGATGTGAATAGCGCCAGCAGCCAGAAAATCTTTCGCGTTTAATATACAGAGTATATGACAACGAGCATCTTAATAATCACTGTAACTGAGGTAGAGAGGATCAGTCCGAGTACAGAGCATCCGGATACAATTACTTATCTGAATCGATTGACCTCAAAAACGTGGCAAATAACTTTACATGTATTACGATGTGAAAAAAACATCAATTGACATGAAAAATAAATAAAGACAAGTACATACTCCAATGACCCGATTCACGCTGGTGTCCTCCATTTGATTGAGCTAAATCACTTAGTCCAACACCACAGATTTCCATACCGTCACGTTTTTTTAGTATTAGGCAAATATCCAAATTGACTCCTTATCAACATTTTACAATTTCTTCCACTCGAAGCAACTCCAAAACAAGTCTTTACATCAAAGCAAGCATGCTTTGACACGTAGCCTATAGCGCCTAATGACTTGCTGCCAAATCTTCACACATCGGTCTCCCCAAATCGTCTCTACTTGTATCAGCCTAAGTCATTTAACACGCTATATACACCAACTCACCTCTTTACGGTCCTTTTCTGTGCTTCCCGCTTGAGCCACATAGCCTCACTCGGACTTACCCCGACCGTACAGACCTCAGCTCTCCCGTCTAGTTTCGATCAATTGCTGTCGATCGCTAACGTTCTTTAGGCCACCTGCACATCCAAACACCAAGCAACTATCTCTGAGCACAAGTTTTGTGCACTTGACTCATATTAGTTAAAATCATGCATCATGCAACACACACTAACTCTAACCCCTTAGGATCAAACCACAATACCATCTCATGTCTCACAATGCACCACAGACACCTCACACAACTCATTTCGAACGTTGCATGTTCATCCACTTAAATCCACCACAGTTAGCTCAACCATGTCACACATAGTCTCAACATGTATCTCACAACATGTAAAAAAGGCCCAATGCCATTAAACCATCTATGCTCCATATGCACTTACATGCACCAAAACTCAAGCAAAACAATGCATAGCATAATATCACCATAAACAACTCACAAACATCCCAAAAATATCACTAATAGATTCATCTCAAAGTCATCTTCAAAAGATGTTAAGGACTCATGGACACCAGATCAACAAAACACTCCAAAGCGACTCAAAACACCAAAAACACGCTTGCTGAAAAATTGATCCGACCCATGATTCGAGTGACCCAGATGATCCGACCCAATGCAATCTTCAAATTACACTCACTTTGGACAAATGATCCGACTGATGGTCTAACCCACCCAGATGATTCGATTTACATTGATTTCACCTTGAACACTCTCTAAATTAACGATCCGATCCGATGGTCCGATCGACCCGGATCATCCGCTCCAAAACAAAATAACCTCGAGTCTTTTCACTCTTCCAAAAACAAACATGCTCGTATGAATTGAAGCTAACCCCTTGAAATTATTATCACTAGGTGATTTGTATTACCTTTTGTTCGATTCGGATGTTGTTCAACATTAGATGATTTACCTGTTGATTTTGTTTTTTCAAAGACAACCTTTTCACACTAAATAGAACACAATTAAATGCTAGTCGATCGATTGTTTTAGAGGCGAACTATGTCAAAAGCTAACGCACTAACTAATTTCTTGCGTGCTGCTTAGAGATAAAATTGCATCTATTTGCATTCACGCGAGCATATTTAGCCAACAGTTCCCAGCTGTGTATTAAAGCTTCATAAATATTCTACGAAGTTGCTAATAATTGTCATGCCAAAGCCCTGTATATGAATAAGAGACGTAATAAACTTTACATTGAGTAGTAACAAGAGATTAAAAAAATTACAGGCAGAGGTACTAACTTTTGATACTTCTTAGTATTAATTTAATATAAATTTTAGTACCATTTAAATATAGTAAAAATCTGTACGAATAAAGTATATCGAAGGCTGGTCGTGTGCGCAGGTGTTGGAATTATTTGGGCTATGCCTATTAGTTCACAAATAATTCTTGAAAAATCCCAAAGTCCCGTTAGGTAGAAGAGAGATGAAAAGAGAATAGTATCACATTGCTAGTGGAGGTGGATGAAGACCTCTTTATAAGAGGTGGTTCTCTCTACCATGCTAAAGTACGAGAAGAGAACACGCGCGCATACACGACATGTGCGTGAATAGTACAACGAAATCGAGTCTGACTCATAAGTTTCGACTACATGCTCGTTAGTCTCTTCTGCATATCTAATAATATGCATGAGATAGATATTACAATTAATATATTGCTAGTATCTTTTATTTTCAATTATCGTTATAGCTTATTTTCGAAATAAATTTGTTAATGGTATGCCTAATATTCCAACAGGGTAGCCCATCGATCTGTTGATGGCATCCAGTGATGTTAAATGCTGTATAAATCAAGATCTTCAACGTCAAGCACTGTACTAATCAAGCTACTTGCATGCCTTTCCCGATCGCTTCTAGCTATCATGTCATATCGGTCTTGACTGTTGAGGCACTTAACGGAGAATCACCACTACCTTTCTCTTGAAGTACTGTACTTTTCACGAACCAATGCTTGACACATCAGTGTCAACTATCTATACCTCTTTATAATGCACCTCACTAGAGATGACTCAACCTTCATGCACCCAGCGAAACGTCCCCAGAAACTTTCCTCTATCAAAATTAACCTCTCAGATCTTTCCTCAGCTTTACTCACCCACATCCGATGGCCATTGTTCAATGTGTCTAACTCATCCCTGTGGCCCACAACAGATCTCACCCCACCTCCAGCATCATCTCAATGAAAAGGAAACAAATATCCTGGAATTAAAGAAAAGGAAACAAACGTTCTAGAAAAGAAAAAGATCATATATTATGTCTTTTTTTCAAGTAAAAGAAAACCGGAAGACAGGGCACTATACTAGTGAACTGTAATTCAACTAAAACACTTTGTCGGATCAATCATTCAATTACTGAATCACCCTTGTACACAAGAAGCAGTCAGACCAAGCAGCTTCATGCAACCTAATTAAATACCCTTGCAAACCACAGCAATGTGATCACAAGGAACCCTGACACCATGGACATAACACTAAGTGTTACACCTCGCATGCAATGCAGCCTACGAAGCATCTGTTGCAACCACCCTAAGAAAGTGAAGAGACCCCACCGCATCTCATGCAAAAACGTGGACGGCGGTGGAGCCGTACTCCTCGCCGTACTCATCGCCGGCCTTGGTGGAGCCGCGGGAGGCCTCGCCGCGCCCATCCAGGCCCCAGACCTCAGGAACTGCAGCACACCCAGCACGGTACCAGGCGACACCAACTGCTGCCCGCCGTACCGCCCAGGCACCGTCATCACCGACTTCCAGCTCCCGCAGGCTTCGTCGCCGCTCCGCGTGCGCACGGCGGCGCACCTGGTGGACAGGGAGTACTTGGCCAAGTACGAGAAAGCCGTGGTGCTCATGAAGAAGCTGCCGGACGACGACCCCCGAAGCTTCGCGCAGCAGTGGAGAACGCACTGCGCGTTCTGCGACGCCGCGTATGATCAGGTCGGTTTCCCGGGGCTGGAGATCCAGGTGCACAACAGTTGGCTCTTCCTCCCATGGCACAGGTGCCCATGCATGTCTATATACTTACCACACTACACACCAGCTTATCTATGTGCGCGCGTGCTGAACGTTTTACACCAGCTAGTTTGACAAATTAATTGAGCGCGCAGGTTCTACCTCTACTTCTACGAAAGGATCCTTGGCAAGCTCATCGGGGACGACACGTTTGCACTACCATTCTGGAACTGGGACGCGCCGGCCGGCATGACGCTGCCGGTGATCCACGCCAACAAGTCGTCGCCGCTGTACGATGAGAGGCGCAACCCCGCTCACCAGCCACCGTTCCCTCTCGACATCGACTACAGCCTGATCGATCCCGAGATCCCAAAAGAGCAGCAGATCGACAGGAACTTGAAGATCATGTACCGTCAGGTATGCGCAGCATACGCACGTAAAAAAAAGCATATGAACGTACAAGCATTATAAATGCTCGACAGTACAAAAATCCAAATCGTCCGTTGAATACTACACAAACGTGTATGCACATCGATCCTGAACCATGTCTCTTCGAAAAAAAAAAGAAATTGATATACAACACTCAACTAAAAATTTGATGAAATCTGATGATTCGTGAATTAGATGGCGACAGTGCAGTCGGCCAAGAGTTGGAGGAGGAGAATGAGCGGGGTGACAAGACCACAAGTGGTGAGTTAGATTGGGGCAGCGTGAGATGATTTGCGGTGGCGGATCCAACAGTAGTGAGCTGATAAGGAAGATGGTGGGATGGTAGGCACTGCACGATTGCAGCGTTGGGAAGCAAAGAGGGGTTAGGGTTGGGGATATGTGTCTCAATTTGGTGGGCTGAATTTTGATCGGATGGATCATAATTTGACTTATTTTTAAAGGAAAATTAATTGGCCGATGTATAGTGACATCAAAAAAAGTCTATTTGAACCATTGGATCAATCTAAAATTACACGTACCCACGTTTCAAAACTAATCTAAAGTAAAAAAATCGACTTAGAGTTAATAAAAAACTTACAAATAACAAAAATAAATATATTAATTAGAGTCTTTTTATCATTCTTGAAATATGCCAAATTTACATTAAGATAATAACAAGAAGTATCAAATTACTTCAGTCTTTTAAATTTTTTGTATACTTTGATATTACCTCAACGTAAAA
Organism: Otatea glauca; assembly: GCA_036346275.1. Classification (NCBI taxonomy): domain Eukaryota; kingdom Viridiplantae; phylum Streptophyta; class Magnoliopsida; order Poales; family Poaceae; genus Otatea; species Otatea glauca. The sequence goes on along the minus strand of CM070718.1, from coordinate 6,414,517 downwards.
TTTGGCACCTCTCTAGAATGCTAAAAAGTCTTACTAATTAATATACATGTGTCTGTCCATAAGATGATACGGGGGGCCAAGAAGACCCAACTGTTCCTGGGGCAGCCTTACCGCGCCGGCGACCAGCCAAGCCCGGGCCTGGGCACCATCGAGGGCGTGCCGCACTATTCTAGTTCACATATGGACCGGCGATCCGAGGCAGCCGAACGGTGAGGACATGGGCAACTTCTACTCGGCGTCGCGCGACCCGGTGTTCTTCACGTACCACAGCAACGTCGACCGTATGTGGCACATCTGGCGCGGCCTCCGCCCAAGCAACACCGACTTCACCGACCCCGACTGGCTCGACGCCAACTTCCTGTTCTACGACGAGGAGGCCCGCCTCGTCCGTGTCCGCGTCCGCGACTGCCTAGACACAGCCGCCCTGCACTACACGTACCAGGACGTCCACCTTCCGTGGGTGAACGTCAAACCGACCAAGATGGCAACCGGGCCGCCGGCGCCTGCGACGGGCAACCTTCCGGCAACCTTGGACAAAACGGTGAGAGTGACCGTGACAAGGCCTAAGATCTCGAGGAGCTGCAAGGAGAAGGATGAAGCAGAGGAGGTGCTGCTCATCGAGGGGATCGAGATCGCCGCCGACCAATTTAAGCACGCCAAGTTCGACACCGCCAACCCTTTTAACTTCGTCAAGTTCGACGCATACGTAAATGCGTCCGAAAACGGAGAGAACACGGCAGCGGCGGAGTGCGCGGGGAGCTTCGTGTTCGCGGCGCAGGATATGTCCCGGCAAAAGAACAGAGGCTCTGCCAAGATGGTTGCCAGGTTCGGCATAAGTGACTTGCTGGACGAGATTGGAGCGGACGGCGACAAGACTATTGTGGTGTCGCTCGTGCCGAGGTCCGCGGGCGACAAGGTCACCGTTGGCGGAGTCAGTATTGGCTACTCCAAATGAAGTACAACTCGTATGTGCTAGCTAGCAGTACGTATCTGCCTGCAAGAGATGGATGTGACGTATGCTACATGTAAGTACCGATAACCGTGTAACTAAGCAGTTATGCTTGAGCCTTGTATGTCTCCTGCACGATGGAGTAAGAATAATCGAACACACCGTACGCGTTGTCGCCATGTCTGCTGGCGCAGGCGTGCAGTGGGACATGCACATACGGCCGTTCGAGCGTGATTCCTGTAACATGAAACTCAACGCCAGTGATATATAAATGTCTAAATTGAATTTGGTTTGTATTTGAATTTGTATATTTTTTCTGAAATGTTTGGATTTTCCGTAATAAATAAAAAGGGGTTTTCAATAACCTAAATAAGGCTTATAAAATTCAAACTCTAAATTTCCAATTACATCAACCTCTGAAAATACTTTAATTAAGCCCTAAATACTCTCTATATCACCACCTAAAAGTTCAGAAAGTTTTGAATCATTTGCTATTTAAGAATAATAAAAAACAGAGAATTGAAATTTGAATAGAGACATTGTCAGAATTTTTATAAAAATCCTCAAGCATGATCATGATCTGAAAATTTTTTTATATCATCATCAGTATCTCAGGACTATCCAGTAAAATTTTAAAAATATTTGAACCTCATTTAATACCTCTTAAAATTCAAAAACAGAGGGCAGTAGCGCTGTCAGAATTTTATAAAATTGGTCAAGTTTGATCATGATCTGAAATTCTTATGGTAGCACCAGTAGCTCACTAGTATTCTTCAGAAAAATTCAAATTTTTTTGACCTATTTTGATAGCTCAATCAATTAGAAAGCCCAGGCTGCTAGAAATTGGAAATCTGATCTTCTTTCTTTTTCCTTTGTCTCTGCCGTGTGGGCCCAGCTGGCCGCCGCAGATCCCCTAGCCCCACCGATCAGCTGCTCGCCTCTTTCCCCTTCTCCCCTCGCTCCCGAGACGCCTGCCCAACCTTTGCCGCAACATCGTTTTTCCAGCTATTCTCTCGCCGTGGCAACACCAAATGACCGGCCTCCCCCACCGTGCTAGAACTCACCGCCCCTCTCCGCCAATCCTTTGCCTTGGCAAGAGTTGACATTGTTTTTCTTCGCCGTGGCACAGGAGGTCGCCCCGGGACATGCTCCACTGCCCCTGCCCCCACCCGACAACTAGCCCTACGGTCACCTCTTCTCCCTTGCCTGTCGAGCCTCTGCCAAAGTCTTTCCGTGGCAAGCGAATCAATCAGGAATCCCTGCCATAGCAGACAGCAGGCAGTCAGCCACCACGCCGCGCCAAAGCCTCACCGCCCTCCTCTACCCAACCAGCTGCCACGACAGCCAGTTTCTCCACCTTCCTTCCGCCATGACAAGCATTGGCGTCGCCTTTTTTGCCACGCTACCGTCTCATCTCCGAGCCCATGCTGCCAACTCGGCCAAGCCTTTTGCCACCGCCCATTGACATCCTATCAAATCCTTGCAGCCCCGTCGAGCTTGCGTGTGCGTGTGAATTTCGCGGAGAAGAAGCCAAGCTGTGCGCCCATTTCTCTGTGCCACTGAGTTCGCCCTTGGGATCGAACGTAGTTCCCCCCTCTCCAAGCCCTTATAAGACACTCCCTGGGCACTCCAGGCCTCCCCACGCTCCCTGCCCTCTCTTGGATGGCTACAACGCAATTGAAGCTCAAAGGAGCTCCAAGAGCAGAGAAGCATAAGGCAATTCCAACCAAGCTGCCCCGCTCCAAGCCACCGTGACGTCGCCACTCCGCCTCTCTTCTTCCCCAACTCTGGCGCTTGGTGACAAGCCACCTCGGACAACCTCCGCCATAGAAAAGTGGTAAACCGAAACTCCTATAGCTTCCGTACTTCCCCGAGCTTGAGCACTACCTAAAACCCGTCTTCTGTGTTCAATCATGCTCACCGCCACACCCCACCGTCGGCAGCTTACTTCCTTGATCATCATCCACCGCCGACCGGTGCCCGTCCTTCCCTGTGACTCCCTCTAGTTCACTGAACCCTCGCTTGAGTATGTCCGGCCTTCCTCCACCACCGGCGAGCTCAGCCATCGCCACCTCTTCTCGGTGAGTATAGCAAGCAGGCCCGAGCTGTCAGCCTCCCCTCTCTCCCCCTGAGCCGAGACACTGACTGGTGGACCCCATTTGTCATCGCTTGTATCAAATCCAAAACCCCCCGTGAAAATCCGAATTAGGGTTAGAATTTATTGTAAGTATTGTTCAAATTTTAATAACTTTTATAAACAAATTCAAAAATTTGTGAAAAAAGTGCCTAAAACTTCCTAAAATCATGATTATCAGTCTCCGTAAAAATGAGTGAAAGAAAATATAGTTTGCACCTATTGCCTATTTAGAAAAGATTTTACCCCAAAATTTAAATGCAATTGAACCTTAACTTATATGAACAATACTCAAAATTTGTGAGGCCAACTTCCAAAAACCCTTATAAATGTATAACCTATGTTTACTTGGAATTTGATATTATTTACTTCTTTTATTTCGTGTTATCACTTTGCAACGAATTGCGTATAGATACCGATGTTCTAGAAACTGCACCGTCGACCCCGACTTCGCCATTGAATTCAACGAGTAAGGTAAGCACTCCCTTTGATCATGTTGATCCCAGTATTTTAATTAACTTATATTGTTTTGTCAAAACTATTTATGTAAGTGTGTATTTTCAATAAATTACTATATTATGGGTACTACTAGAAATGACCTAGTATTTTCACTACAAGAAACAGAGAAAAATTCGTGGGTTTTTTAAATTCGTGGGCCCACAAAATACCCACGAATTTATTTATTTAAATTCGTCGGTTTCTATAAAACCCACGTTTTTAATTAAATTCGTGGGCTAAAATGAAACCCACGAATTTATTTAATTAATTTCGTCGAGTTAAATTCGTGAACTAAATTCGACGGTTTGCTCACGAATTTAAATTAAATTCATGGGTTTTGGCTTAAATTCGTGGGTTTTTGGCCCACGAATTTTTCCCTGATTCTTGTAGTGTTTATAGAACTTCCTTGATAAATGTTTCATGTTAACCTTGATAAACCTAAGTTAGAGCTAGACATTATAGAGATGTCAAATGGGTATATTCGATTATATGTGTAATTGCTTAGCGATGCTTTAGATTTGGGATGACGAATGGTCGGGTATACTATTCGTTAAAATTTGAGATATGGGACATAATGAGAATAATAGTTGCAGGTATTTTGGTATAAAAACTCAAAATAAAACTATGGTTTGACACGAATGAGATGGCAATAGCCAGAGGTGCATGGGACTTGCAAGTAGTTTAGGAGGAGTGTTCTCGCCCAAGTCGGCTGAGGACCGAATTATTGTGTTGTTTTCAAGCTAAGAAAATCAATGCAATCATAAGTGCTAGTATGTGATGGTCTTAACCTATTGAGTTACTTAGGTCTAAGTTTGTATCTATACCCCTTTATAATGCACCTAAGCAATTTTTCCTATGTCCACCCTAAATAATACACCTCATTAGAAATGGCCTAATGTTCGTGCACCCAGCAAAACGTCCCCAGAAACTTGCATTCATCAAAATGAACGTCTCAGATCTTTCCTCAGTTTTACTCACCCACATCCGATGGCCATTATTTAGTGTGTCTAATCATCCCTGTGGTCCACAACAGACCTCCCCCACCTACATATTTGGAAGGAGAGTGAATCAAATAAGGAAATAAATAAGGAGGATCCGCATGCAAGGAAATCAGACTTGAATTTTTTACTGACCAAAATTGTACGTACTACATATTTGGAAGGAGAGTGAATCAAACAAGGAAATAAACAGGGAGGATCCATATGCAAGGAAACAAGACTTGAATTTTTTATTGTCCTGGCATTGTGATCGTATTTTTTTCCAAATATGACCCTTCTCCAGACTTTTTTACGGATCTAACCCTATAGAGCCTAATTTGGTAAGACCGAGAGCGTTGAATTTTTGTTTTATTTTTATCTAAGGAACCAACGTTTGTGAGTCTTTGCTTAATTTTTTCAATTTTTCTCATGGAACCGGTGTGGCGAAAGCACTGTTTAATTTTATCTTTTTTCCTTGCGGATCCGGTGATTGCGAGCGCATTTATTTTTCCATATTTTTCCAAAATCATCCATGTGGCCCACAATGACCTTCCTCACCTCCAAAGATCAACAAGGAAAAGGAAACAAACGTCTTGAAATCAAGGAAAAGGAAACAAACGTCCTAGAAAAGGAAAGGACCATACATTACGTGCTGGGAAAAGGAAACCGGGAGATGGGGCAGCACCGGAGAACGCAGTCTATAATGGCTCCACGGTCGCCATCGGTGGCTTTGCCGACGCTTGGCGAGGTTCTTTGGTCACGACCTCATGACATGTCTCTCGGCAAATTTATAATTTATTTTTTTTGAAAATAATTTTATTAAGTACAAAATAATCGAAAGTTTTTTTGAGAATTTTTATAGAATTTTTTAATCTAATGTGCTATCTTTTCAAAAATCCTTCTATATTTAAAAAAAATGAAGGCAACTCACATGTGGCTTCTTCTAGCTGCAGCCCAGACCAGAGAAGCTTCTTCTCTTCCCTCCCTCCATTAAAGCAAGAAAGAAGCTCCAAAGCTCCATCAATCCCGCACCAAATCTCCTCTTTCCATCTATGGTGTTAATTCTCCAAATTTGTGCTCTATTGCCAAAATTTTCTCCCAATCTGATTTGATCCCAAATTATGGTTTCCATAAATATGTTGGTTTCGGGGCTATAAAAGCCGGCGAGCTCTCCTCCACCCCATCGCATTGCGTAAATCCCCAAGTGCTCCCTCTTGTAAAGATCGCCGGATTTTGGAGGTAACCAAAGCCATCACCGTCATCTTTCGTGAAATTCACCACAGCCGTGACTCCTCCTCACAGCGCGGTGCAGTGATCTCGCCGCGCTGATCTTGAGCCACTGCTGATCGACCGCCACCCTTGCCTTCCCTCCTCATATTGGCCAAGCCAGAGAGCCTGTTGTGCTCTCTGTGGAAGTTGCAAAAAAATAATTTAAAATCAGAAAATTCTTTTTTCTTTCTCTTTCTTGATTTAAAATCTTTTGGGAGCCCGTTTTCGCCCATTCGACCTCCATTTAGTTCTGTTTTTCTTTTTAAATTCATTTCAAATTCTAAATTTCTCTTTTATTATTAAGTGTTGTATTCATACTTATCTTCTCATTTAATTGATAAGCGGGGTACTACCGTCGTAGCGTTAGCACAGGCACTATACTAGTGTTGGAAGGCTACAGCAATACGGGCAATCCGAGTAGGTTTGCTCGAAGGGGTGCCCACACTAAGGTGATAAGAATAATGCTTGCTGATACAATGGTGTACACTTTACTATGGGAAGAAGTGGGGATGGACTGTTGAGTGCAGTGATTGTACAAATATTTTTTTGCCGACATAGTAAAGGTTTGTCGTCACCGGGCTGGTACAAAGTTAGGTTTAGATAATGTAGCGGTTATGTCATAGCCTCTTGGCCACACGGCAAAGGAAGCGTGTAGAAAGAGGCAAAAGGAGTTGGGCATGACTTGTGGGTAAGGATATACGTCTCTACAAAGTGTAAAACTTTTCGAAAAGCTGCGTTCGCTGTCAAGAGTTACTTGGTAAAGTCATCACTTAGTTAGAATTTTGAATTTTCAGAAAAATGATCACATTGAAAATATTGTGGAAAGATTGTTTTAGATATTATGTCAAGAGATGGCAAGAGAATGGTTCATTACTCACAATCATAGAGGACTCTGAGTTGTTACATTTATGTTGTTCTTACTTGTTACTTACATATATGTTAAACCTGCTCTTACAAAATCCATTTACAATCTACTACTTGATATTCATGTTTCAACTTAGCTTTATACAAATAGCTTTAGTAGTCTCTTTTGACATAGTTTACATTTATTTTATCTTTAGGATACACTACAAGTTTTGTTGAGTACAAAAGTACTCAACCTTGCCTTAAAATTGTTGATTAAGTAGAAGAAGAAAGCGAGGTTCCCGACTCCGACACAGGTTACAGGGAATTTAACGACGAGCTTTCTTAGGTTTTATCTTGTCAGTTGCATGTGGAAATTTTGGTCAAAGGCATGCTGTCAAGCTTTGTATCTTCCGCTGCTATTTATTTGGCCCTAAGGCCTTGTTGTAAGAACAATGTTATTTAATATTTTTTGTGTCATTGTGTATGGATATAATAACAATATTTTATTTGTGTATACTATCTATTAATCATGAAACAAGTATAATATACACATGAAACATTCTTAATATTCCATACCAGAAGGGTCTGGATAATTCCAAGTGAGGCATTGAGGTCCCCACGAACCCGCTTGTGACTGATTAGTCCTTGCACTCTAATATATGGGCCCAGATTCTCTACTGTAAAATTGTTGGACCGCCTTTTTTTTGTTTTGAGATCAACAGCCAGTAACGATTTTTTTTTGTTTTGCCAAGATCCACAGCCCACAGGCACAGTAGCAGCGCTTCAAGCCAGCGCGCAGCCGGGGCATGTGTGACGTGTCGTTCATTCGCTCTGTCATGTACTCATGTTGTGGCTTACTCCACTAATTTATTGTAGCTACACCGAATGTGTACGTATGCATGCGATGGAAAGACGCACGCTGAACAATAAGGCATGCAATTATGGAAAGAGATAAATCCACGCATGTATCCATAACGCAATTATCGCATGCACCAGCAACGGCGCAAACACGAGCCTAGCAGCATATACAATGGTATATATCAGTTATATGTAAGATTATATCACATAAAATTTTAGATGCTGTGGAGGAGAGAGAATAAAGAGAGAGAAAGCTGTTATCTACTGTTTAACAGACGGTTTTATAGACACCTTTCTATTTTATGTATCATTATATAGACAATTTATAATTGGATGAGATCATTACAGACAACTATATAGACGATTCATTGTATAAGTTATTTTTAATATTGTCTATACATAATATAGAGATATATTATAGACAGCTGTCGTCTATACCACTGTATACGCCCTAACTAAGGGGGTGTTTGGGATAGCTCCAGCTCCACCAAAATCCGTGGAGTTGGTAGAGCAGGGTATTCCTAGCTCCAGAAATTTATGGAGCTGGAGCTGTGGGTACATTAAGAGTGTTTAGGTGGATCATCTTGTTTACATTTTAGACTAAAAATATAAACTTAATTCACTTTATTTTAGCCTATAAGCTTCAGCTCTGAGGTGGAGCTAGAATCTAAAGCTATACCAAACAGGACCTAAATATGGACGGTACAGGCGGCTGCTCGCGCGGCACGGCCTTGGGACGCCTCTTGAGGTACTCGATCCGCGCCCGCCGACGGTGACCACCTCGGGGCTCCGCAGCACAAGCGTGATGAATACTGTGTTGTCCTCGGCCGCATCGACATCTTTAGCACATGGTTCAACATATCCTTTAGCACATGAAAAGTTTAGTAATGATCCTTGCGTACTAGTTATGATTCTATTAAAATTTTTAGAGCATAATCAAGAACGTAAATGTTTATAAAAATCTGACAATGACTCTATTTCTTTTCATTAATTGTTGTTTTTATTTTCCGTAAGTAATAAATGAATTCAAAAATCATTGAAATTTCTCTAAAGTGTTTTTAAAATAATAGGGATGTATTCAGATTTTATGCAAATTTTCCAATTTTCTGCATTTTTTTCGTATTTTCGTTGAGTATGCCAAAAATCAAATAAAATCGCTTGAAAATCGCTTGAAAATAAAAAAAATGCTCAAAATCGGTGAAATCGGTCAGTTTTTTATTTTTTTTCAACTAAGTTTGATTGCCAATTTCAAAAAGTTTGACTTTGAACTCACACGATTTCTACCAATTTTGACAAGTTTTTATCATAATAAAAAATCATTCGAAAAACAAAATTTCGATATTTGAAACCTTGATGGAGGATGGACGACCCCACCAACTGATCGTGTTGGTTTGGGAAGATCACACACCAATCTCTCTTGTAAATTGATGCAAGGATAATGCATGTATTTCCAAGCAAATATCCTTATTTCAATTGTTATACACATTTTTCAACACACACAAAATTGTTTTATACATAAGAGTTATAAAAATAATAAGCCTAACTCTCATTTATATTGAGAAAAAACATGGGTTACATTCTAAAAAGTTAGAAGAACGCAATAGTACTATGGTTACAAAAATCTTTTTTTTTTGTCTCTTGATTTTAAGCACAACAAATGTATATGGAAGCAGGCAATCAGATGTAGTATTTACCTTTTACGATGCAAATATTTTCCTTTCCGTATGAAAATAGTCGCAAATCTCATGCAAATTATGCGGTAGATCCTGTAATGTGAATCTTTATACTTAAAATAGAGTTGTACTCGCCACATATAGAATATCTTGTTATATTTTGTATTCCACTAATCCACATTATTATAATCCGAAGTCAACAAATAAATAGTAAATCTTTTTTTATTTGACACGTAGGAACTTCTAGCAACTCAAACCAATGTGGTACTCATTTTAGCATCATTTTAATTATATAAATTAATATAGAAATCGGGCTGAATTACATCCTAGAGACAACTAGTTTAGAGAGGACACTAAAAATTTTCACAGTATATTAAGGCCTCACCAAGCCAACAGAGTATTTCAATTTCCAGGGCCCCTCGTCTCTCCCCTCTGAGTTTCCACCCATTCAAACACTCCACGTCTCCACCCCTCCTTTCCTTGCGAGTAAAGTATCACTCCACAGTCCACACTCCACAGTCTCCACTCCTCTCCTCGTCTGCGCCGCCGCAGCGTGTGAAGCCGGGTCCTCGTCTATCGCTCCATCTCCTCCGGTCTCCTCGTCCCAAGGCACATCTCGTGGCCAGGCGACGCCTCAGGCGGTGGAGGAGTGGTCCGCCGCCATGGCTAGTCGGGCGTCCGGTGGAGGTCGCCGCCGTGAACCGAGAGCGCCAATCGGAGCGATCGCGCACGTTGCCGAGCTATTCCAGCGGAGAATGCACACCGCGGGTACGCGCATTCGAACCGTTCAGTGCGTTTTAGGGGGGGTGGGGGGTTGCTTTCATCGGTTTCGCCGTACAACGTGTCTGGATTTGCGTGGTGTGACTATGGAAGCGATTGGTGTGGATTTAGTTTAGCTTGGTGGATGAGTACCCGCGTTCGTATTTTTGCTTGTTGGGTTTGGTAGGTTTTAGCGTGTGAGGTGTCCCGTGTCCGTTAGGGGGAGAGAGTCGCCGTTTAGATTTGTCGCATGGAAGATATTTGATGTGTATTCAGAAAGCTTGTGCTGTGTTGATTTGACTGGATGGACGCGAATTTAGGGTTGTGCAAATTGAATTTGTGTGGTTGTTTGGATCTGTAGTGCTTGAAGGGATGAATACACGAAGCTTGTGGTTATGTGTTTGATTTAATCAGAAATTTAAACGGATGGACATGATGGGTGTGTAATTAAGTGCAATGTGGTGACTGATGAGTGTGCGGCTTCGTGTTTTTGCTTGGATTTAGGAGGTTTTAGCGAGTTTTGTGATAGCAAGATGGTTGCACTGTGTGATTTGAGGTAAATCCAGAGTGGTTTTGAGCAGTTTACCTGTCTATGCTGTGATTTGATCCATATAAGCTTGTTTTCAAAGTTATAACTTAAAAGTGCATTTCATATTATTCTATAGCTGTTTTTAGCAATTTTGTAAAGTCGTACAATATAAAGGCAGTTATGTATTTGTATAGGTCTTTTTGTGCTAGATTTGGCTCATATTCTTATCTTATTCGCTTTAAATTGTTTTGGATAGCCGGGTGCTTATGTTTGATTGGAAAATAGCTTTAGGATGGATACCATGGATATGGATTCGGTGGTGTTTTGGGAGTATCTGTGTTTGTGTTTTGGAGCTTCAAGTTATTTCTTTGGATTTTGGAGTGCTGTCAAACCAATTTGCTTCAGTTTTTATTAAAGCACTTGTTCATGTTTTGGTACAACCTGTTTGGAAGTAAGTCTACTTGATATAATGGGCATGTTAGATTTTGGTTTGGACGGTTCATGTTTGGGGATACCATGATTATTGGATCAATATATTTGCTGCAGTTGAAAACATAGGCCACGATTTAAAGGGTCTACATCTCGGATTTGTGCGGTGGGTGATTGTGTGCTTGGTTTGGTTGGGATCTTGAACGGAAGAGATGGATCTGAATTGGTGCGATTTGGTGGATTACTTTGCGGGTTTGTGTTTTTGAGCGGATTTTGGAAGTTTTAGCAGGTGAGGTGGCAGCAAGATGGTTTTCAGTTTCTCGGATCTGAAGGGAGCTAACGTGGATACTTGAAGCTTGTGACGTTATGTTTGATTTTATCAGAGTTTTAATGGATGGCCGTGATTATTGTGGAACTGAGTGCTAATGTTGTGTTATTGATGGAAAAGATATATCTGAATTGGTGTTTTTGGTGGTTTAATGTGCAGGGTTGTGTTTTTGATTTGGTTCTGGAAGTTTTAGCAAGTGAGGTGGTAGCAAGACGGTTGTTTCGATTTGTCGCATTTGAAGGGAGCTGAGTTGGATACTGAAAGCTTGTGATGCTATGTTTGATTTTATCGGAGTTCTAAATCGGTGGGCGGTATGGTTGTGCAAGTGAGTGCTAATGTGGTGTGTTGTTGGTGGGAAAGATGGATCTGAATTGGTGTGGTTTTGTGGTTTAATTCGCTGCTTTGTGTTTTTTTATTTGGTTTTGCATGTTTTAGCGAGTGAGGTGGTAGCAAATTGGTTGTTTTGATTTGTCACATGGAAGGGATCTGAGGTGGATACTGGAAGATGCTGATGTCATGTTTGTTTTTATGGGAGTTTTTTATGGATAGACATGATGGTTGTGCAATTGAGTGCTAATATGGTATGTTAGTGGCTTCGGATTTTTTTGGCCGCATTGGTGGTTATAGTGCTAATATGGTATGTTAGTGGTTTCGGATTTTTGGCCGCATTGGTGGTTATAGCGAGTACTCTGGAAACAAGATGTTTGTGTAGAATGATTTGAGATCAATTCAGTGTGGTTTTGACTTTTGATCAGTTTGGCTGTTTGTGCTTTGATTTGATCCGTAAGTGTTTGTTTTGGCAACTGAGAAGTGGGTTTCCATTAGCTTTCTAGCTTTTGTCCATTTTTAGCTTTTGAGTTTACTGTTTGGTTTGGTTCGAGTGGTTCGGTCTTCTAGAGAGGGGTGTATATTTGTTGCAGTGGATGCGTTGGATTTGATTTGGATCCTTGCTTTTGTAACTAATAGATTTGAACTTGATTTTGGCAGTGCTTGCCGCTTTCCTTGATTGGTCAAAGCTTTAGGATGGATCGTATGAATGTGGATTTAGTGGTGTTTTGGTGAATACTTGTGTTCTTACTTGCATTTTATTGTTGCCTTTGCCGGTACCTGCTGAGCATTCCTTCAAGGACAATTTGATCAGTACCCTGAAGCCTGGAGGTGGTTAATTTGGTTTGCTCTGCAATTCTATAGTTTGCTTGCATTGAATCCAAGGAGTGGTAAGTGCTTTGATTAGTATTATAAGTCTATCTTTACCTTTGTTATTACCATTTACAAGTTCTTCTGTGTGTATGTTGAATCTTATTCTAGCAGATCCTAGAGACCTCGACATGTGTTCAGCATGCTAGTTACCCACATGGAAGTAAAATTTAGCACACCATCAATCACCTCCATTCCACCAAAGAGTTGGTTTATTATTTTTGTATGATTCAACAGCAAGTTCATTAGGAAATGATGAACCTATCTATTTCACATTCACCTTCTGACTTACTGATTGTCTACTTACTGGGAAATAAACAGCTTGCTCATTTTAGCAATTGCCGTAATACCATCTGGATATGCAAGTCTGTAACTGTGTTTACTTATAGTTCTAATTGTTGTCATTTGCATTGTTGGCTTCTGATAAAGGATCAGATAAGCTGCTCTTTCTGATAATATTAGAGGCTTCTCTCCTCGCGATCTGCCTTACCTATGTTTAGACGCAGGTCCTAGTGGATCTTGTTATTGAGCACACAGTGGAGGTGCATAGCAATGTCTCACAATCTGCTATGGGCAAACATGCTTCTTGAATTTAGACGTAACAAATGAAGAGTTGCTTTCCTTCAACATTTGCAGCATTTTCAGGACTGAAGGTGAATTATCATAATCTTTTTCATTGTTTCTGAACGTGAAAGGTGTCTACCATTGTTATTTGCACCACTATTCTTTGCTGATCTACTGGGTTGATTGAATTTTCCTTTTGTATATCCAGGTCTTCCTGTGTGTACAGCAAAGCCAAGGATTCAGGACTTTGCTGGCCTTTTTCACAAATTCTTATCCAACTTTTTCACAAATTCTTATCCAAGCTATCAAGCTGGGAATTAATTTACTTATCGATAAGGGGGAGATTAACTTTGGTGAATTCAGTCCTGACAGCCTTACCTATCTACTACATAAGCACGGAGCACCCTTTTGCTGCCATCTGAAGTGGTCAAGGTGTTTGACAGTGTTAGAAGAGCATTTATCTGGAAAGGGGTTTCTTTTGTACTTGGTGGATTATGTCTAGTTACTTGGCACGGAGTTTACTTACCCAGAAACATGGTAGTCTTACTTGGTTAATACAAAAGTGTAGGCTCAAATTCTACTTGAGAAATCTCTGAACAAATTCTAAAACAGGTATGACATATCCTGGTCACAATTTTGTTTGGGAAAGATGCTAGTGGAGAGATATTAAAACAATCACATTTGTTCAGAGCACATCCTCAGACTACTTTGGCAGTGGTTAATCTATTTTCTTTTGGAAATATATGGTTGACTCTATTATGCAAGTAAACTATCCTCAGCTGTGTTCTCATTAAATCAAGAAGAATCCACTCTCTTTTGGAAGGATATGCCGGTATCAGAATTTTAGCTGGCTGTCAAGATTTCTTTCATCCATTATCCGAGCTTGCCTTTAATAAGTTTCAGAACATGCTCATCTGCAGATTAGATTGTCTTTGTTATGGAATAATCAAGAAGAGGACTCTTGGTCATATATTTGGCATTCCTCAGATTTTTGGTAGTTCAAAAACATATGCTGTTATCTCAGTAAACATGCAATTGAATGCAATCTATAAATAGCCTGGAATCTGCTGTTTAGATTGTCTTTCTTATGGAATAATCAAGAAGAGGGCTCTTGGTCATATATTTGGCATTCCTCAGATTTTTGATAGTTCAAAAGCATATGCTGCTATCTCAGAAAACATGCAATTGGATGCAATCTATAAATGGTCTGGAATGTGCTGTTTAGATTGTCTTTCTTATGGAATGATCAAGAAGAGGGCTCTTGGTCATATATTTGGCATTCCTCAGATTTTTGGTAGTTCAAAAGCATATGCTGCTATCTCGGAAAACATGCAACCAGATGCAATCTATAAATGGTCTGGAATCTGCTGTTTAGATTGTCTTTCTTATGGAATAATCAAGAAGGGGACTCTTGGGTCACATTTGGAATTCCTCTGATTTTTGGTATTTGAAAAGCATATGCTGCTATCTTCAGGAAATACACAATTGGATGCGATCTGTAAATGGGTCTGGAAATAATTATACAATAAAGCACAAAGTTTTCCTTTAGATTCTTGTTTTATGGAATACTAAACACTAAGAGGTATGTTGCAAAGACAGATCTTATTGGCCTCTCTTGGGACATCTCTTCAGATATCTTTGGCACGTTGCAATTGGCTAAAGCTCAAGTAGATCCACTGGGATTTTCTTCAGTGAATTGATAATGCTAATTTGCTGGCTTATTGGGCTGCAAAGGAAAAGATGCATTTTCAATGGAGTTATTTGTGTTTTCACTAGGCTGTCCCTAGTGTTTCCCCTAAAAAAGTTATTTATGTTTCTGATTCCTATCATTTGCATGAATAGTGTTTTATATTTAGGTCTTTTTTGTTAGCAAAATTCAGATCAATCTTGAATATCTTGGCTGAATTGTTTTCAACACATGTCATTCTTTATCGTGAGACTGTGGTTGGTATTGAATAACACATATACACGACTATGATCAATGGCTTCAGCATTGCTAGCTGGGAAGGTGGTGGTATTGAAACAGAGGTTGTTATGGTTGGCTAGGTGTCGATGGATCTTCACCTCTTGATGATCACTATAGTCTATCTCAGAGATGGCCAAACGGGCCGCCCGGCACGGCACGGCCCGATTAAAAATCGGCACGACTCGTTTAGGCCCGGCTTGTAAACGGGCCGTGCCGTGCCAGCCTACATGCCAGGGTGGTGGCCTAGGCACAGCCCGTTGGCCTCTCGGGCCGGGCCGTGTCGGCCCGGTCCTTCGTGGGCCAAATGGTAGACCGTTTAGCGCCAGAAAATTTGAAAAAATCAGAATTTTTTTTAGAAAAATAGATAAAGTATGGGAAAAAATTGCAAAAAAAAAAATAAAAAAATTCAGAAAATGGGAGAAATTTAGAATAATTAGAAAAACTCGAAGGATGTACAAAAATTTTTAAATATATATATAAATTAAGAAAAAACTAAAATATGAGATAAATTCAAAAATGAGACAAATTATTTGAATTAAATAACGAGCTTTATTGATACGAGATAAATTCTGAAATGAGACAAATAATTTGAATTAAATAACGAACTTTATTAATGTTTGGCTTTCTCGTTAAAAACTTTGCCAAGTAAAAACTCAACACGAGAAAACCTTGGCAAAGAAAAAAGAGTACGGCTTATAGCTCAGTGATACAAGAAAAAAGTGAAGATTACAATTATTCTTCCTGTTATCTAGATAAAGATTTTCGAACGTCTCCGCCAGCTCAGCATTTTCTGCAGTATGTTGAGCTCGTTGATCAGCTTGTTCCTAATCCTTCACAGTGAGAAGTATTTTCACCATCTCACTTGTCAGATTTGTTCTTCTCTCCTCGATTATTCTTCTGGATAAACTGAAAGCAGACTCCGAAGAAACCGTGGAGACAGGAACTGTTAACATATCCCGTGCTAGTATGGAAAGCACCGGATATGTTATCTTGCGCTCGTGCCACCACTGTAAAATGCTGAAGTCCTCTTGCTTCTCTTAGTAGTTGACAGTGTCGCTGTTGAGATAGGCAGCTAGCTTCTCACCACTTGATGTGTCCGTACTTGTCGTTGATGAAGTCGAACTCCTTGAGGAAGAGCCATCTGTACCCTATATCTTTCCCCACGCGGTTTTCTTCTTACCTGTTGTGGGTGCTGTGGAGGTTGCTGCATGTGAACTCCAACAAACTTCCGATCGTATTTATCATAAACTTGAGATAAGTTAGCACGGACAGTTGAAAAATAACTAGAATAATCAGTATCTACCGCATTACTTAGAAGTAAGAGAACATTAGAGAATCCCCGAATTTTAGCTCTAGGATCTAAAATAAATGCAAATGCATATAACATAGGAATTTCTTGCCAATATTTTAAAAATTTAGTTTTCATAGCATAAACAACTTCACGCAAGACATTATCATTTTCGTGGCTCTTTAAGTGGGTAGCAATTTCTAAAATATGATGCACAATTAAAGGAAAGGTTGCGTAATAAACTCCAGATAAAGCAACAGTAGATTCAAAAAAAGTTCTAAAAATGACGGCAAGTATTTAGCAATATACCAATGTTGCTGTGAGTACCGACTGACCATCCCGTGTACGACAGTGCGTGTTAATAAAAACAGAAAATATGCTCTCATATGGTATTAGATTCTTAAGCATCAAGTAAGTACAGTTCAATCTAACAGGCACATCCGGACCAAACTTACGCGGACGCACATTCCTTGCAATACAAAAAGTCTTAAATGCTGCTACTTGTTGATTAGAATAATTTAAGTAAGATATCGCAGTGTGAAAAGGTTCAAGATACTGATCTAACCTCTTCAAACCAGATTTAACTATAAGATTAATAATATGGCAAGCACAACGCTGATGTAATTAGAAAGATTCAGCATAAAAATTGAAAAGCGTAGTAAGAATGTTCATGGTAGAAGTATTTGCAGAAGCATTATCTAATGTTATTGCAAAAATCTTATCACTAAGACCAAAATCTTCGACAACTTTTACAATACAATCAGTAATATTTTCACCAGTATGTGCTATATCAATTAATTTGAATCCTATAATTCTCTTTTCTAATTGCCAATCATCGTTTACATAATGAGCAACTATACTAAGTTAATCCTCTTTAGCTCTACCACTCCATATATCAGATGTCAAAGACAGAAAAAAGTACAGGTACTAAATTTTTCTTTTAGGTTATTGCGACAATTATTATAATATTTAATCAAATCTCTAGTTGTTGTCTGTCTAGAAACTGCAGAAAACCTAGGATTATGAGCGGTCCTAATATAGCTTTCAAACGCAGCTGACTCACCAAAGTTTAAAGGAAGATCTTGAGAAGCGATTAAACAACAAAGAGATTCACGAGTTTCCTCCGGATTGTAGTCCTAGTTACGTACCGTACCGTCGGGTTGTACTGTAGCTGCGTCTGTCTCAAAGCCATCCCTACTTTTTTTCTACAGCTGTCAGCATGCCTCTTCAAATGCCCCGTTCAACAGCATACCTGATGTGGACGTCGTTTGATGTCTCAAAAATATGGTCTAAATCTTTCCAGACTCCCGATGTACTGCGTCTTGTTCTTTTCGCCTCGGTGCATGCCGACGTAGTAGCACTTGTAGAGCCTGAGGATGGCACAGCTCTTACAGCTTCTTGGGCATATGATGCAAGAAGCTCCTCGGGTGAAATACCGAAATCAGAAGCTGGGAACGACGAAAAATCCCCAGGCTCCATAAAGCAAACTACAAGAAATAATGACGCTATTAATACTAAAATATGATTTAAAATACTAACAAAATGAAAAAATAAATCACAATTATCACCTTGATTTCTTGTGTGAAGCGAAAGCGAATTTGGATTTTTGACAAAACTATTTTTAATTTTGCCAAATTACCACTAAGAGCAAAAGAATTTCCACAAGAGAATGAGTAGAAGAGAATGCAATATTGCTGGTGTGGAAATGGGGAGAGGGCAGCCACCTATTTATAGGAAAAAATTCGGGATTTTTTTTGAATATTTTCGGATTTTTTTTTGAATTTTTTAAGTCTGCAACGGCTATAAAACGACTATTTTTTTAAACGGGCTAAACGGACCGTGCCCGTGCCCGTGCTGTTGCCGTGCCAGGCCGGTCCACCGTGCCGCACCGCCGGCCCAAGCACGACCCGTTTACCTCTAGGCCGTGCCGTGCTCAGGCCGGGCGCACAGTGTTGTGCCCCGTGCCGGCCCGTTTGGCTATCACTAGTCTTATCTGTGTGTGTATTCTCTCAAATATTTTGAAAGGAGAAGATACTAATCATGGTCAGTATTGTGCCCTAATATTGTTTTCGCCCTTTTCTTTGCCATCATTTTCTCTCTTTTTTGTAATTTAGCTCGCAAGAAACTTTATACTTCACAGAAATTGCCTGGAAAGTTGAAGTTGCCGGCTGTTTATAGCTTATCTGGTTAATTTGAATATCCTTTGGGGATTTAGTTTAGCAATGTAGCCTGAAGGTCGATTTTCTGTGTTAGTATTTCCACTATCTGATTCTGATGTGTGTTCGGTACAGAGCCAATGAGCATGGTATTGCCTGAAGCCCTGATATGGTTGGGCTCAAATTGTCGGGATCAGTGTGTCATTGCTCCTGACCCTGTTCTCATTGACCCAAATGCCAAGGAAACATGTTGGTGTTGGCAATTTGTTGAATTATATGGTAATTACCTTATGGTGTTATACTGAACATACTCTCCTGCTAATTCCATCATTCCATGTATTGATGATCTCTTCCTTCCCTCTCTTTTTCTAGGTGAAGGTATTTGTCAGCTGTCTTTAGCACACAGAACGACAGTTACAAGTATGTTACTTGAATATAGGGACGTGGACTTCTTCCCTGTAGACCTTACGGCATAAGATTATCTAAATTTAAATTGACAAGGAGAAGTGATGAAGTTGTTTTCCTATTACAAGCTCCTCTTGCCCTGTTCTGTAAGCATAATATTGTGGTAGCCAAACTATGCATGGTAAAGGTGGTCAAATTGAAATTATTTGTAACTCATTATAATTCTGTATCACACACTTTCTCCTGATACTAGTAGTAGTATGCTTCTAATAGGACCTTGCTAAGGGTGAGCCATGCATTTCCGGCCGAAAGAGGTATGAAAATGACTATTTTATTGTAATTGGTCAATTATCCTATTAACTAATTATTCCATCACATATTTTGCTTTATCTTTATCATTTGATGTCCATTGCTGTCAGGCGGGCCTTGTGATCATGTTCCTTTAAAGGAAATGAAATCATATTAGTTGCTTGCCTGGACAACAGAGTTTCAGTGTGCCATGTGAAATGGGTGTGTTTGAACCAAGTATGATAGTTGAGCTTATATGTGCAGTGGCCTTCGATAATATATGGCTGCATCTTGTCTACACTACTTGCACTGGCAACTCTGTTGACGTTGATGAGTCTTATCTGCTCTAAATGCATAAAATGGTACTTCAAATACTATGTACATTTGATAGTTCACGAGAAATTTGTTTTACATTTTCCCATGTGATCTAGCTAACACTTCAATTTCACTCTTGTATTAGATGTTGTTGTTGTTCTGTTGGACAACCATAGTGATTATTCATGTTTACTGATATCATCATGGTGGATCATATTTCACTAAAGTTTGCTGAAAACATCATGGTGGATCATGTTTCACTAGCTGGAAGGATCCAGAAAGACAACATCGCTGCTAAATATTGAACAGGTACGAATCTGAGGGTCATGACACCATAGTTCTGGCTAAGTATAGAAGTTGCAGCTCTGGTGATTGGGCTGCCAAGGTCCAATGCTCCCGGTTCCTGCATGGCTGTATGCCTAGTTCCCTACCAATCTGACTTAGCAATTTTGTGATTTCCTTTTTCGGTTTTGCTAATTCGAGGGCATCCTCACCAAGCACCTTCTTGCTCCCTCTCTTCCATTTCCTCTCAAATGCCTCTCTCGGTGACACTTAGTGGCATTCTCTTCATCCTCCTTTCCACATTCTCTTCCCTTCAAACTCAAAAAAGTTTTGTTCTCAAATTTATCCTCAAGTTTTTGAATAGGAAGTATTATTTAACTATTTTCGAAAGTTTTTGAATTGACAGTTTTCGAATCAAAAGATTCTTAAATCAAAATTTTTTGAACCAGAAAATTCTTGAATCAAAAGTTTTCGAACCAAAAGTTTCTTAAAATGAAAGTTCTTAAACCGAAAGTTTTCAGTTGAATTCATTTGAAAGTTTCGAATTGAATTTTTTTTGTGCTATAGGAGAAGGAAAGGGTGGGAAAAGGAAAGAGAAGAGTGAGTAAAGGGAATGTGTTCTCAGCAAAGGACAACCTCAAATTGGGAATACCCATTTTTCTTCTGTCCTGTTTGAGAAGCTGTGCTTGGTTGTGTGCTCTGACTGCAGGGTGTTAAAGCTGTAACTGCACAGAGCATGCCCTGTATGTAATGCTTCTGAGGATGCTGATTCGTTAGGTCTCAATGGGCATGAGCTACACCACCGATCTCTCAAGTCCCGATCGACTAACATCAGTGAGTCCGTCATGACGCCATCAGAAGTGACCAACATCAGCGAGTCCATCAAGACGCCATCAGAAGTGACCAATATCAGCGAGTCCGTCAAGGTGCCATCAGAAGTGACCAACATTAGCGAGTCTATCCAGGCATCATCACAAGTCACCCAGCTGCAGGTCATCCTTCGCCCGTACCTTATCCGTCTCGGCAGTGGTAAATCAATAGCTAGGCGACTCGGGCTCGTTGCTGGGCTGCTGGCGTGCAAGGCGACCCCATGATCATCGCGATGCGTAAGCTTTGCTCTGTCGCAAACTGCAGTATGAAGATCACGCACGCGGCTGGCAAAGCCAACGGTGGCCAGGCCCCAACCAACTCCAAGCACGGTGAGCGCCCTTCATTAGTTCGAACTACCGATGAAAAAACACGAAGAACACAAGCTTGTTCGCCTTTCGGCCTCTCACCGCGCGCACCCAGCGGCAACCACGCCCCGGCCCCGCAGCTCTCGCCGCATCCCTGGCCGGCAAAGCTGGCGGTCGCTCACAAGTCGCACGGCGGCGCACGCAGGCTCGTCCGCAGCGTCAATCTCTCCTGCCTCGTCTCGTGAAAAGTGGGCCGTGAGCGAACGCGCTGGTCTCACGACGAGCAATAGCGGATTAGCAGTGCATCCCGTCCTTACGCCCAACAAGCAGCAGCCCACCGTCATCGTTTCGGTGTCAGGCCGAATAGCGGCGCATCGGCTGGTCGACGCGCACGGGGCGGAGGCGTACGAAGGGATGGCCTGGGCTTTTGGGCGTGCTCCCTAGACGGCGGCCCATTGTCCCGTCACTGATGGTCCCTCCATTCGCCACTACGGTACTCCAACTCTCAACAACGAACGAACAACCAAGATTTCTTAATTCTCACCGGTGTTTCCTAGGCGGCACATCAACATCTAGTGTCTAATTATCGATTAGGGGTTAGACGGCTAGTTAGACGAGATAAATAGGTTAGGTGGACTAGATAAGAGGGTGTAACCTAGCGGCTAGACGCTATCTAGACGGGCTCTCAGGGGAACGGGGATCCTCACGCTCGCTAGATTCACGGCCGGACCCAATCCACGATCACCTAGAATTTTCGACTGCGCTGGCTGCGGCGAGAACCGTACTGCTTGCCTCCGGTTGCAGCGGTGGGCGAATGGCATGGTTTATTTCTGGGAGACCGGGTGAAGCATGGTGTTTGCATCAAAATTTGGCAGATAGGGTCAGGATCGGCTGTCCAAGATCACGATCAGGATACAGATTGAAGATATTTGGAAACGGAACATGTTGTTAAGAAAAGCACCATCCAAATAGAGGTCGATACGCATTCTACTCCTAATGTGTTGTACCAGGACTCTATCGGCTAATGGGTATAAAAGAGGTCTAGAGGTGATAAAAAAAGCTGACCAGAGCCAATCAACCAATTCGCGTCTACTTTTCTGTCGATTAGGAGTAATTTCTGTAATTTAGATTCTTGTAACTCAGTTTCGATCAATAAAGTTGCGCATCGCCGATTGTTGATCATCCTCAGTTACAGCCCAGGTTTGATTTATTCTGATCTTGTTGCGCATCGTCTTCTTCAGAATCGATCTGTCTTTATCCTCTGATTAGCCTTAATCGGCTAGTTAGATTTACCCTTTTTTATCTCAATTTAATCGGCTTTGAGCTGATTGAATCTAAGCCGATTGATCTTCACTATCGGCTAATTAGACTTACCCTGTTACTTTGATCTTAATCGGCTTCAAGCTGATTGAGTCTAAGCCAATTGATCGTTAAGATCGGCTTTAAATGAATTTTATATTTTTACCTTGTCGATTATAGGTCAAATCGACTGGCACGCTCTGAACCAGGTGTTCGTCTGGTGTGCTACTGTCAGAAACCCTACATCAAGTTTTTGACGCCAACACACTCTTGGCACGCCCGGTGGGACGAGATGGCAGGATCAAGCAAATCAATTCCGCCGTCAGATCTCAAAACTGAGGCAATAATCGTCCCCACGTTGGACGATTTAACTCCAGAGCAGCGTAAAGAAATCAAAGATCGGAAAGCTGCTCTAGAAGAGATGATGCTGAATTGCTATCAGAAAACCTGGCGCGGCATCACGCAGAGGACCACTTTGCCGACGCTCAATCCGCTCGGCGATGCAGGTGTCACCGACGGTCCGGTAAGTCAATACCTGCCCGCTCAAGCCGAATTATCGGCTATGGTAAATCAATATGTGCACCATTTTCTGATAAATCAATCATCAGCTCTCGTCGTGACACTTAAGCCGATGATCGCGAATAGCGTGAAAACTATAGCTCAGGAGTTGGCATCATCTGGAGGTCTACTTGACCCAATGCAAGCCCTGTCAAGTTACCCTGTTTTTTCAATAGCACAAAATACACAGAGTGCCTCAGCTGATCCTAAACCATCGGCTACAACTCCACTCCCCACTATGATGCCGACTAAACCTACAGTTATATTACCGAGGGATCCTAGGATGAGCAGAGTAACACATTACCAAGCGTATCAGAGATCTTTGCTAAGATAAGCGTGTCGGCTACTTTGCCGTCGTCAGCTCCGTTTAATATTTTCCCACAATCGGTCTCACAGCCGATTGAACAAATTAGGCACATCCAGTACCAAAAGCCGATTCTGCCCAGGAATCCGGTCCCTCATAAGGTGATAACCTACGCAGAGCCCTGTGTCCCTGTATGAGAACCACCGTGTAAGGTCGAGGATGCCGACTAGAGGAGGTGAATAGGCGGCTTTTAAAATTCTCTCGCTAATTTCTACAAAGCAATTCACCCCTAATTATTCTAATACCAAAACCTTAACAAATATTAATGCGGAAGCGATAAACTAAGGTTTTGACAATTAAAGCCTAAATCAACTAGGCTCACTATGTGCACTAACTAATTATGTCTCTAACAATAAATGCAATTCTAAAGACAAGCAATCAATCAATTTAATTTTATGAATATAAATTGCTTGAACATAAATAACGAATACAATGCAAGCACAAGAGACACAATACTTTTTACCGTGGTGTTCAGAGACTTGCCGATCTCCCCTAGTCCACGTTGAGGTTAGCCCAAACACATTGGACCAGCTCCACGAATTGAGCACCCACCTCGAATCCACTAGTGGTAGCTCCTTTTCCCTCCCGGGTAGGCGAGCTCCAACCTTCACAAACTTTGCCGGGGCTTCTCACAACCTCCTTTGAGAAGCTCACCGCGCACGACGCTCTACGCCGTCTAGGAGGCGGCAACCTCCAAGAGTAACAAGTCAAGCCCTTCCGCTTGAACTTCACCAAGTGCAACACATACACTCCGGTGACCTCCTACGTGCAACACATGCACTAGGATCCTCCTCAAGTGCAACACATGCACAAAAGGCTCTCAATCCACTTCCTAATTGCAACACATGCGATTAGGACTCACTCTTAACTCAAGAAGCAAATGGGAGAAGGCAACACATGCACTTCACCCCCAAGAACTCACACTTCATTTCAGCCCCCAGCAAATGCCCCCAAGGCCTCCTTTTATTGCCTCCAAGCCAAAACTAGCCGTTGGGGTGAAATTTGGAAAAACTCAGCAAACCCGGTGCTACCGCCCTACTGGGACCGGTAGCACCGGCCTCCTCGCCAACGGCTACAAAACTAGCCGTTGCAGGGTATCCGGTAGCACCGGCCAACTGGGAGCGGTGCTACCGCACCGGCCTTCACCCCGGTAGCATCGGACTCAAGCCGAACACAAAAACACCCCCTCTGGATTTTTCACACCGGCCTACCATGGGCGGTAGCACCGGACTGCCAACCTGCCCAAAAACATCCCTCTCTGGATTTTTTACACCGGCCAGAGAGACGGTAGCACCGGCCTCCCGGTGCTACCGGCCAAACTGCGGTAGCACCGGACCCCGGTGCTACCGGCCTTACAAGGGCGATACGACCGGCCTTAGGGAGAAAACACTGTTTTTCACAAAAACTTTTCTCCAAAACATTAAAGACATATTCTTTGAGTTATGTGAGGATCAACACATGATCACAACACTATGCAAAACACATTTGCATATGTTAATCACATACTCCAAAGAATCTCATGTAGCACAACTTATTTGCAAAACACATTTGCAAATAAACCAAGAACTTATGAGATCAATCATCTTAGCCATGTGATGATCAACACATGATCAAGGATCGAACCTCATAACTTCCAGGTTATTTGCAAAACACATTTGCAAATAACAAGACAACATTTTGCAAAAACACATTTTGCAACAAAATCAAGCTTAGCCTTGTGATGATCACAACAAATGACCCAATCACAAGCTAAAACACCAAAGCATAAGCTCTCTATTTGCAACACATGCAAATCTCTAGCACCATGCAAACAACCACAACAAACTCAATTGCATGAGCTCTTTATTTGCAACATATGCAAATCTCTAGCTCCATGCAACCACTTTAAACCAAATTGCTTGAGCTCTCTCCTTTTGCAATACATGCAAAACTTAGCTCCAAACAATAACCAAATAAAATAAGATTCAATTAAGATGCAAGTATGAGCACCCTTATTTGCAACACATGTAAATACTTAGCTCATACAAAATCCAATGCACAAGCTTCACCCATTTGCAACACATGCCAAATGGTTAGCTTCATGCAAACACCAAACAAGAGAGTGAGCTAGAGTGAACCGGATTGAGTTCATCAACACATGATGAAGCTCAAGCTAAAAGACTCAACTCCTCTTAATAGTACGGCAACCTAACTAGCAACCCGGTCTCCCAACCAAACACCGAGACCGGTAAAAGACTAGGAACACATCCTTCGCCCTAACTAGTTATACCTTTGCTTCTAGCGATCCACAAGGAGCTTTTATGATTTCCAATCATCTTCTCTCCAGGATCACCTCTTCTTCTTCTTGGTCATCAACACATGATGAACCTTCTAACTCTTCTCTTTACTTCGGGATCACCTCTTAAAGCTCATCAACACATGACTTCTTCTTCTTCCCGATTCTTTATTATCTTGGACTCAACCTACTTCACAACTCATGGAAGATGTTAGTCCAACAAACACGGTTGTCTCAATCATCACTGCACTCCATTAACACATAATGGATGCCTCTAAGATCGATTGAGCACAACCCAAATCAATTTGAATGATTAATTGTTGTCTTGAGTACTTTAATGCAACTAATGCTTCATTATACTCAAGAACTTTTCGCTTGTCTTTAAATCAACAAGGAACACCATCAACACATGATGAAATGTCCTTTTATTGATTGAAAGACAATCAAACTCAATTTAAATTTCATTTAAATTGATATGAGCATATATATAACTACACAAGTTTCATATACTCAAATGATTGTTTCAAAGTCTTGATCCTTTATATGTTATTTAGCAATAAGACATGGATCAATACTATTGAAACAACAAGTTAAATTATAAACTCCCCCTAGATGTGTGCATTCATGTAGTATATGAATTAGAAACATAATGCACATATTTGGACTAAAGCAATGGAAGAGTTCATACTTTAACTTGAATCCTAATTATGCATTAAGTCAATAGAGTGAATACAAGTGCATACCTTAGGTTTTTCATTTTCCATCCAAATATGAGACTAATAAGAATAAGGCTCAATTAAACATGTTAGTCTCATAATGATTAGATTTGTCATTAAATAAAGATTAAACATTAATATTAAACCAATCACCAAAACTAATAGAGTTTGAACTTACACACCGGCTAGGAGGTACGACGGGTATGATCAAAACCAACAAAATCCGTCGGCTCAGTCTAACCGACAGCCTGAGTTTGCACTCGGGGGGCAGAATACTAGTCATGGTCATTGGCAGAGCCCTGATATCTTGTCGGCTAACAACATTAATTGGGCTGACCAGATTTCTGCTGTGTTGAGAGATCAATTCGGCTTACAACCAAAGGGTAGAGTCATCGGCTATAGAAAGCTGTATCCGTATTATATAGATCGCATGCAATATCCACATAATTTTAAAGTTCTGATTTTGCCAAATTTTCGGGAATGATTGGTCACGACCTTAGAGCACGCGTCGGACGCTTTATCGCTTCGATGTGACGAGGCATTTCGATCCGACGGGTGAAAATTAGATTATTCCCTTGTCTTTATCGGAGCTGCTTTCACTTGGTTTACTAGTTTACCTCCAAATTCGATTCATTTTTGGAACGATTTGGAAAGCCGATTCCATGAGTACTTTTTCTCCGTGATCAAACTCGGATTTGGATCTAAGTTCATCCAACGTAAGACCGGGAATCGGTAAATGATTATGTTAAGAGATTCAGGGAAGTGAGAAATAGGTGTTTTAGTGTTACCCTGCCTGATAATCAGTTGGCCGATTTAGCTTTCCAGGGGTTGATACCCCCATTAAAAGAAAATTTCGACGAGCAGGAGTTCACCAATTTGAGTCATCTCCTACAATGAGTATCAGCTCAAGAAAGCCGTTTCTCCAATGAAAAGGGCTTCAAAGATGAATTCAAGAATTACAAAGACAGGATACAATCGGCTATAGAGGATGACCAATTTAAATTTTTAGAAGAGCCGACGATGTAGCTGGACGCTGATCCTTTTCCAATTAACATGGTCCATTGCTCTAAAAAGAAGGAAAAGCCGACACAAGATGCAGAGCCTAAGGATCAAATTCATATATCATCGGCTATAAAAATGATGCGTCAAGCCGATGTACAATCAAATTCTGATGGCAATAAGACACTCATGATTCCTGTTGGCTCTATACAAATAAAAGCCGACCGTGAAGGAAATTTTTTTAAAACAATCACACCAAAGGGTTATCAGGCTGAGAGAGCATTACCACTACGTAAGCCGATACAGAAGTCGAAGCCCCCTTTTTCCCAACTACTAGCAAAATATGAAAGGAGGAATGAAAGACCACGACGAAGTCCTCCACATCGGCCGGTTAATGAATATCGGCCAAGCGACCCTGAAAGAGCTCACCAGTGGTGCCCTTTTTGGCAATTTTGCTGGGAGAGGGGATTAGCTTTGCCATCACCAAACACATGTCCGATGCAGTATTACCCATGTCAAAGTGATAGGCAGCGATGGTCGGCTAAAGATAGAATTTCTAAGCCGACCATAAGTCGGAAACAAGACCAAGATGAAGGGTCTATCACTGCGGCTAGTATGGATCTGATAGGAAAAATATGTAAGTCGATCGAACCAAAGCCGAGATGATGTCCTCCAGGTTTAAGCCGATCACAAAGAAGAAGGCTTGAGCGGCTAAGGATCGAAGAGATGAAGGAAGCTGAACAAGAAAAACGAAGGGATAAAACTTTTAATGAGCTTCATCCAATTAAGATTGCGAGAAATGAGTGGAGGAAGAAAAAACCGGATTCAACCGATGATTTTTGTTCGACGAAGCCGATCTAGTCTGGAAAATCATACCACCCGTCAGCTCAAGATAGCCGATTTGGTAAGGGATCAACGTGGGATTGTTTAATGTGCATCGGTTTGTCCAAGGTATTGGTTAGATCTTGATTGGCTAAAACTCAAATACGAATATACGAGTTGGCCGATTACCGACCTGAAAGCCAAATTAACTCGATGCAGTTAAATTTTTTGGCTATGATAAGGAAATATATGTTTAAGCCGATGATGAAAATTTTTGAAAGATAACATGTTATTTCCCAAAAATGGGGGGCATATGTTTGCACCAAAATTTGGTAGATAGGATCAGAATCGGCTGTCCAAGATCAACAAGATACGACCAGGATACAGATTGAAGATATTTAGAAACGGAACATGTTGTTAAGGAAAGCACCATCCAAATAGAGGCCGATACGGATTCTACTTCTAACGTGTTATACCAGGACTCTATCGGCCAATGGGTATAAAAGAGGTCTAGAGGTGATAAGAAAAGCTGTCCAGAGCCAATCAACCAATTCGCGTCTACTTTTCTGTCGACTAGGAGTAGTTTATGTAATTTAGATTCTTGTAACTCAGTTTCGATCAATAAAGTTGCGCATCGCCGATTGTTGATCATCCTCGATTCGCCTGAGTTTGATTTATTACGATCTTGTTGCGCATCGCCTTCTTGTAATCGATCGCCTTTATCTCTCGATTAGCCTTAATCGGCTAGTTAGATTTACCATTTTTTATCTCGATTTAATCGGCTTTGAGCTGATTGAATCTAAGCCGATTGATCTTCACTATCGGCTAATTAGACTTACCCTGTTACTTTGATCTTAATCGGCTTCAAGCTTATTGAGTCTAAGCCGATTGATCGTTACGATCGGCTTTGAGTAAATTTTATATTTTTACCTTGTCGATTACAGGTCAAATCGACTGGCATGCTCTGAACCAGGTGTTCGTCTAGTGTGCTGCTGTTAGAAACCCTACATCAAGTTTTTGACACCAACACATGATTTCGAAGGCTAAGATAGATCGTTCCTCGATTATAGTAGTATATTTTGCAGTAACATTCAGGAGCGTCTTTTCACACAACAAAACATACAGCCGACAGATCGTGGACATTGGATAGGAGTAGCATAGGGAGAAGAGGAATACTATGAAAAGGCTAAAAACGTCGGTTTCTCGGGGTGCAATTTGTCCGAACATTGCTGCTTGTTTATGACTATATTATACATCATGGTGGATCTTACCATAGTCTAATAAATAGAACCATGTCCCCAGAACTACCGTAAGATACAGAAGCAGCAAGGCTCCAGCCGGCCCACAAAGGCCAACTTGCTATTTTGCAGTCCTGTAGTGCATACATTACAAATTACCCTAAACAAGAGAAATGAAGCATTGAAGTGCTCTTGATATTATTCCTTGGATTAAATTCTAGGCTTACAACGTTTCACCTTCTGGTTCTGGCAGCTCTAGATCTTCTGCTTGAGCACTTGGCGGAGCTGGACCTTCTGGCTCTCCATCCGTGCCTCCATGAGCTTCGCCTTCAGGCTGTGTTTCTGGGACGTGCGTGAGTACTCTATACAGCCCCCGAAGCGCCGGTTGAATTGGATGTTCATCGAGTCCGGTGAGCTCCATTGCTCTACGCTCGGCAGACTGAGGCCAATTTCTTGAATGCCACTTTCAATAGTCGAATGAGTCCCAACTGACAGTCGTACATTTGATGATCTTCCATTTATTGTCTCGACAGCATCTTTCTTGCAGGCTTCATTGTTCTTTGGACGAGACGACTTCCAGAGCTTTGATATGGCTGATTCTTTCTTCTTGGGTTGGTTCATGTTTGTCATGTATGCATCGGTCAAATTATCCTTTAGTTTCTCATTCTCCCTGTACTCAAAATCGTTTCTGCTCGCCCAAGAAATGCTTCCGTCACAGATCTTGTTGACTGATGACTCACTTCCATCAGGTGAACCACTTGAACCCTGCATCTCTTCATGGCTTATTGTCTCCCAGCTGCTGTCATCATCAGTGTCACTCTCATTTTGAGGGCTTTTATTTGAGTACACATTAGCTGACTTTTCTAGGAATATATCTGTCATTGGGCTAGCCTCTTGGATTTCTGATTCACATACGGCAGAGCCGTTCTTGTAGCATGGCTCAATCTCCTTTATGACAGGCTCTTCACTTGGACGCAGCTCTTCAAAAATGGAAAATATGTCTTCTGATGATGGCGGTGGCTCATATCTGAATTCAATATCTTGTGCTCTGACTGACTTGATCGCCTGTATTATGTTCTCCGCTTCTTCCATTACCATGATGTCCCCTCTAGCACAACTGCATGCAGCGATAAAAGCCTCAACATCCTGCTGTAGTTGGCTCAATTGTGTGTATTTGGCATCCAGGGTGAGTTTTGCATCAACAAGCTTCATCTGTACCCGTTCTTCACGCCACACCTCAGCCATCTGTAGCATCTTCCGCTCCTCATCCACGTCCTCTCGCAGCTTCAGGGAGTCCTGTTTCAAGGCCTCGATCTCGGCTTTGTCTTCCTCCACCTCCCTTGCCAGCTCATTGCACACCTCCTCAGTGAGCTCACGTGCCTTCCTCTCCGTCTCATACTCTTGCAACAGCTGCTTTGCCGACATCTTGGCCTCCTTCAACTCATTGACGAGCTTCAAGTTAATCGTTTCCAGCCGCCTCCTGTTTTTCTTCTCGTGGTCAAGGTCTGCCTTCATATCTTCAAGAATTGCACGCAGCTTCTCATGTTCTCTACTCCTCCAAGCCGCTTTCTCCTCTGCGAGTTTCTTGAACAAGTGGTCAAGTTTCTTCTTTGTTGCCCGCCGCTCGGTTTCTAGCTCACTTACCCGATCGCGTGCGTGCTGGAGCTCCATCTGGAGGTTAGCAACATAAGTTGTATCCTGCTGCTCGTCAAGAAGATTTAGTTGGCTGGCTATCAGATAGGCGTCATGTGATTCCATTCCTTTTATACCCTTAGGCTCCCATTTTGTCGCCTTCTCCATAGTGGTGACTGGTAGCATAGTTGAAGCAGCATGAAGCTGTACCTGCAGAATTAAATCCATCAGTGATCTTCCAGGCCGGTACAGGTAAAAGTAGTCAAGATTGTAGGTAGGTTCTGGCCTCACCTTGTGGAACTCTCCACTCTTTCGCTCCAAAACAGAAATGGGGCTTGAAATCTCATTCTTAAGATTCTGATGATGACCCAAAGTATTCTGTTTAATAAGCTGGACCTGTAGATGTCTCGGGATATGCTGTCATATAGGCACATGCAACAAATAAGCCACAAGGAAAAACAATTCATCAGATCGTGTGCTAAAACGCTGCTAAATATACACACTCAATTGTTCCGTGATTAAGCAAATCCATCAAGAAAGCACCATCCCCCAGATCTGTATGAACTCACGTTACTATTTCTTAATGTGGCTATTTGAAAGAGGCACAAAAGGCTTCCACCAGTCATGTATAACCAAAAAAGTGGATCGCCAAGAGACATTCTCAAAGAGCAAAGAGAATCTGAAGGGGCCCAAACTATCATCACATGCAGACCCCTCTCAAATAATACAGTGGATCTAAATTCCAACCTACATGACTGCATCTATAGCGTCGTAGCATCTATCGCATTTGTTGGCAAGGATTTCCCATCAAGCCTAAGATTCAAAGTTCAAGAACCATTTGATTGAGCCAGAATAGTCTCCAATTGGATGAGACAAGCATCTAGTGGCTTACTACATCGGACCACAAAGCTGAAACCATCATGCGTATGTTTGTTGCTGCACGGCATAAGAGTTCAATCATTTTGGCTCATCGGATGCCAAAACCAAATTTGGACCGCAGCTATCCAATTACACTCACCAAACTAGCAAGATCCAAATTCCAAGCCGTCCCACAAACCATTTTGTAAAAGGGAAATAAGCTACTGTTCATCAACGAATGGGCTAAAACATACGGACAACGCATCCGTGGTTGCATGGGCATGGAGAGGACAATGCCTGGGCCCCAATTCGGGATCACATGAGGTGATCCGAGCGCAGAAAATGCAAGTGCCTTTGGGATCAGTAAATTTATGGGACAATGATCACGGCCATCACCCCCAATGGCTGCAGCACGGCTGCCTCCATGAATGGCGATGCTTCAGTGCGACGCATCCTGCGTTCAGACGACTACTAAATGCGTCGACAGTACGGCGGACATCAGTACTGCCAACACTTCAATGAAGAGAATGGATTCGCAGATTTGGCTACAGCAGCGAGTTAAGGCAAAATAAGAAGCTAATTTAGCAAAAGGTACATAGCGTAATGAAGAAATCACCCAGAAAATCCCCAAAACGTCCGCACGAGATCTGTGCCTGAGAGCAACAAATGAGTACGTTTTGACCGCAAGTCTTTGCGTTTTGCTAGTTAGGCATCCAACAAAAAACGTAGTAACTAGCCAAAGTTTTATATATGTTTGGTTACTCTTTATTTAAGCTAAAAAAACTCCAAAACAAAACAGAATCTACGGAGGAAATGCACACATTTTTAGCTCGAGTTGGCTAAGGCGATTAACTAAACACGCAGCAGTTAGTTACAAAAATGCAGACAACAAGCAACTCAACAAAAGCACACACAGCACGCGCTCCCAAGTCCCAATGAACAAATGACCACTCAGCTGCGAAAAGAAACTAAATGCAAATCCAAGGGTTTAAGCCACCGCGCGTGCACATACCTCGAGTCCCACGCGAGCCCTCCTCTCCCCAGCTCCCCCGCCCCCGGCCACCGCCTCCGGCGGCCGCAGCCGCCACACCCCGGCCGCGAGCCTCCTCACCGACACATCCCGCGCCTTCTCCCCCGCGCCGCCTGCCTTCTCGCCACCCTTCTCCACCCCATTCCCCACGTCCCACTTCAGCAGCGGCGTCGCGGGCCCGCTCCGCCGCCCGCCGCCGGGTCCGGCAGCCGCCGACGTCTTGAGCGCGCGCCGACGCAAACGGCGCGGCGTCCTGAGAGACGGCGCCGGAGCGGGGAGAGGGCCGGAGGCACCGGCGGCGGAGCGGTGCTTGGAGCTCATTTGTGGCGGCTAGGGTTTGGGACGGAGCGCTCCGGCGGCATCGGGAGGTGGGAGGAGACAGGGAGAGACGAACGCGCAGTGCAGAACCGAAGAGAGGAAGGAGCTGGAGAGGAGGGGAGAGAGACGTTGGGGGTGGCAACTGGCAAGCGAGGAGGCGTTGGGAAATGGGACGTGAGCGAAGTGGGGAGAAGTAAACTAGCTGGGACAAATGGTTTGTGCGTGGGTGGGGTCGCGGAGTGGAAGGACGGATCTGGGCTTGGCCGCGGGCAGGGATAGACTGGGGATTTCGGCCGCACGGCTTTGGGTTTTCCTGTGCTCGTGGGATATTTGCGCTCGTGAACGGGGTCTGTGCTAACGCTACGACGGCAATACACTCGCTTATCAATTAAATGAGAAGATAAGTATGAATACAACACTTAATAATAAAAGAGAAATTTAGAATTTTAAATGGATTTAGAAAGAAAAACGGAACTAAATGGAGGTCGAATGGGCGAAAAACGGGCTCCAAAAGATTTTAAATCAAGAAAGAGAAAGAAAAAAGAATTTTCTGATTTTAGATTATTTTTTTTGCAGCTTCCACAGAGAGTACAACAGCGTGCTCTCTAGGCAACAACAGAATGGGAGGAAGGACAGGGGTGGCGGTCGGTCGCGATGAGGTCAAGATCAGTGCGGCGAGATCGCAAGACCGGCGCTGCATGGGAGGAGTCACGGTTGCGGTGAATTTCACGGAAAAGATGACGGTGATGGCTTGGGTTACCTCCAAAATCCGCGATCTTTACAAGAGGAGCACTGGGGATTTATGCAATGCGATGGGGTGGAGGAGAGCTAAATCGGCTTTTATAGCCGAAACAAGCATATTTATAGAAATCATAATTTAGGATCAAATTAGATTGAGAGAAAATTTTGGCAATAGAGCACGAAATTTGGGGAATTAACACCATAGATGGAAAGAGGAGATTTGGTGCGGGATTGATGGAGCTTTGGAGCTTCTTTCTTGCTTTAATGGAGGAGGAGAGAAGAAGCTTCTGCAGTGCAAGTGCTTGACTAGAAAAAGCTACGGTGAGTTGCCTTCATTTTTTTTAAATATAGAAGGATTTTTTAAAAGATAGCACATTAGGTTAAAAAATTCTCATAAAAACTTTCGATTATTTTGGACTTAATAAAATTATTTTCAAAAAATTAAATTATAAATTCCGAGAGACGGCGCATGAGGTCGCCGACAAAGAACCTCTCGCGTCGGCAAAGTCACCGATAGCGACCAGTGGAGCCATTGCGGACCTGCGTTCTCCCGCATGTTGCCCATCTCCGGTTTCCTTTTCCCAAAGACGTAATGTATGGTCATTTCCTTTTCAGACGTTTGTTTCCTTTTCCTTGATACCAAGGCGTTTGTTTCCTTTTCCTTGTTGATCTTTGGAGGTGAGGAAGGTGCATTGTGGGCCACAGGGATGATTTCGAAAAAGTATAAAAAAATAAACTGCGCTCGTCGACCGCGGGATCCGCAAGGAAAAAGATAAAATTAAGCGATTGCTTTCACGGCCATTGGTTCCTCGAGAAAAAATTTAAAAAAATTAAGCAGCACTCACAGACCGTTGGTTCCTTAGATAAAAAATAAAAACGAAAATTTAGCACTCTCCGTGCGCTGAAATCAGGCTCTATGGGACTAGACCCGTAAAAAAGACTCGAAAAGGGTCATATTCGGAAAAAAAATACGATCACAATTGCAGGACAATAAAAAATTCAAGTCTTGTTTCCTTGCATGCGGATCCTCCCTGTTTATTTTCTTGTTTAATTCACCCTCCTTCCAAATATGTAGTACGTACAATTTTGGCCAGTAAAAAATTCAAGTCTGGTTTCCTTTCATGCGGATCCTCTTTATTTATTTTCTTGTTTGATTCGCTTTCCTTCCAAATATGTAGGTGGGAGAGGTCTGTTGTGGGCCACAGGGATGATTAGACACACTAAATAATGGCCATCGGATGTGGGTGAGTAAAGCGAGGAAAGATCAGAGGCGTTCATTTTGATGAATGCAAGTTTCTGGGGACGTTTTGCTGGGTGCACGGACATTGGGCCATCTCTAATGAGGTGCATTATTTAGGGTGGACGTAGGAAAAATTGCTTAGGTGCATTATAAAGGGTATAGATATCAGTTTAAATGGTAGCATTTTAGATATAGGCGATATATCCGGTGTAAACCTCTTTTATCGTGTAAACTCCGTGAAATTCACGTGTAGAAGTTTTAAAAAATTCTCAAAAATTACCATATGTAGGGGAGGTGAGCTTCTACAATCGTGCAAAATTTGAAGACAAAAATCAATCGCATTTGAAAGATATGAAAAAAAGACAAATTCAGTATGAACAGTGATTTTTACTGTTTGGCACTATTCATTTTCTGTTTGTCTTTTCATATCTTTCAAATGCCATCGAGTTTGGCCTTCAAATTTTGCACGATTGTAGAAGCTCACCTCCCTTATATATGGTAATTTTTTGAGAATTTTTCAAAACCTCTACGCATGGGTTTCACGGAGTTTGCACTGGATATGTCGCCTTTAGATAATGCTATTTATCGTCTTACTGATATGTGAATTCTCTGAAATATCAACGAATAGGGTGGTGTAGTATGAATTATCTCTTATGAATTTGGTAGTGTGATACACTTACAATACTATACCAAGATTGTGGATGGGCTACATGTGAATATGTGACAGAGATTTTTTTAGATTAAAAGGACATTAGAACCTGATGCTTCAGTTCCATTAAACGAAATTGAAGGTAGCAAACATATGTTTAGATTCAAAAACTTAAGACCAACAGCAAAACTCTAGGGTTACAGATTCAGGCATTGTGGATGGGTTACGTGTGAATACGTGACAGAGATTTTACTTCTGTTTCTTCATAGATAATCTATTTGCTAACTGAGAATTATTGATAGCTTAAATGAAAAAGAAGCACGATTATATATACAAGGGATGTGCACAAAACCTTTCTCTGTGTCAGCGATTCGTATTTGTTCTACCGACGTACGTGATCAAGGGAAGAACTACTAATTATAGAATTTTGTGCAATCATGTTGGCATATTGGGATATCCAAAAGCATCACACAGCCATGCTTTATGATCATGCGTAATGTTGTCCAATGATTTTTTTTTCCTCCAATTTTCCCGCTAAAAATAGCACGAAGCACACCATCTATGGATACATCAGCAAATTAACCATGTAAAAGAGTTATTACGTGAGAAGACACCAAGGGTCCCATCCCATCTCAGATGATGCCTCCTAGAACCTGAAGCCCAACGCGCGCATGACATATCGCCGTCACGGGCTCACCGCCGCAGGACCCACCAAAACGGAGGACAATAACGGAACAGCCTCCCTGCCCCCTACCTCCCGTCGAATCCGTCCTCGCACAATCCATCGCTCTCCTCTCCAGATCCTAACACCCATCACGTCGTCCTCCCCGTCCAGTAGCTCACGTTCACCACGTGGCAGCATCCCACACGATCTCTCTAATGCACGCTGTTCGGATCCGGATACGCGTGGGGGCGCGGGAAAAAGCATCCGAGGGGAGAGCACGAGGAAACGGAGCCCACGCCACGTGGGATGGGTCGACCTCACCTGTCAGGGAAGACGTGGGTGGCACGGGGCGATGGGACCCACTTGCCTGCAGTACATGCCATCCTCTGATCCAGTGATCCCACACGCCGGGGGAACTTAAAAAATTCGCGGGAAGACGACGACGTCGTCCGACGTCCGTGTCCGCTGGTGCATGCAGATGCAGATGCCGCTATAGCTTTTTTTGCAACATCAGCACTGTGATTCTGTGGATGGAACAGTAAAAGTTCTTGCGGTTCAAATTTTAAACCGACGGCGGGAAGGTAAAATCCAAAGCAAAGTTAAAATCTTGCTAGCACTGTCACGAATTCGTGTTCATCTCAGCTTAGGCCAAAGCCGCCAAACCAGTAGTTGTTCCTTTTTTTTTCTCTGTTCATATGGTCATATGCATTCATTGATGATGTGAGGAGGAGATAGCTTGATGTAAACAATGTCGAGTGTGAAGATAATGATCTAATGGAATATTATGTAGCTCAAGGGAAGGGAATACGATGTAGCTTGACAAGTAATAGGTGTTGGACGCCGTGTATTCTACCGTGGATTCTCTCGTTCTCCATGTGGCGTTGCTGAATGGTCTGTGCCTCCCTGGCTTCTCAGTGCCGAGACAGGTAGTTTTGGTTGCATCATTGGCGTTCGATCGTCGTTTGCTCCGTAATTATGGCTGTAAGTACGTCGGTCAAGCAGACAAGCTACCAGCTAGTGGTACATGTTTTGTCTAAGGAGCTTTGGCTAAATTCACCATTTTGTACATTCTGTTATATTTAGCTTTATGTGAATGGAATTATAGATATAAACCTTGTATCGATCGCGGAATGAGCTAAAGGAGGCACGAGTAGCAGATTCACCTACTGTAGTGTAGAAGCATAACAGGTTACCTGTTGAAGTAGGAGAGTACGATAAATGTTTGCCGTTGCTTCCACGGTCGGGAAAACGACATATTTCAATTTCGTTTAGACAAGACCAAATTTGACAAAAAAAAAAAACAAAAGCTTCTTTTTCTAACCGACATGCTGGCAGTTAGAACATTTTCTTTGAAGCAGGGTCGTTAGATCGTGAGCGGTGGTTGAGCAGACAGAGCAGAAGGGTGTGTGAACAAGAGACGTAGAGTACTACTACTCCAGTACTAGTGCGTGTTTTCAATTATGCATTAATTTGGTTGTTACGTCTTCTTGGATTCCACTGTTTATGACTTAATTTGAGTGTAAATTAAGAAGGATCATGCTCTGCGCATGCCAAGCAGGTTGCATTGCGCACAACATAGATGTAGACCAGAAAAAGGCAGAAATTCTCCGCGAACGGAACAAGCTTGAAACTTCCTCAAAATCCCAGCATTTGTCCAATATGGTCATGCTACTAGTTCGTCACACTTTGATGTGTGAAGGGAAGGTGATTCATGTCCAGCTTAGTCCATGCATGCCAAAGCTAATCCTCAAATCTCTACTACTTCTAATAGGAGTTGGAGGCAGTGATCCGTTCTCCTTTAGATTATTTGATTTGTTGGATTTAACATGAATGACTGAGATAGAAGAGGATTTAATCATATCTTAGATGGAAGGATTTTATCATATCTTTTTTTAATAGAAAGAATAGATATATAATTTTAGCATATCTCTATTCACATATTCTTACTATAGAAGGATGTTATTCATATATCTTATAAATAGAAGAATTTTCTCATCATGTCTTGCATGGATAGAAGGATATACTCACCATATCCCATAATATCTCTACTACTTCTAATTAGAAGTTGGTGATAGTGATCCGTTCTCCTTTAGAGTATCCGATTTGTTGGATCTGACATGAACGGCTGAGATAGAAGGGGATTTAATCATATCTTAGATGGAAGGATTTTATCATATCTTTTTTGAATAGAAATATTAGTGTAGCATATCTCTATTCATATGTTCTTACTATGGAATGATGTTATTCATATATCTTATAAATGGAAGGATTTTCTCATCATGTCCTGCATGGATAGAAGGATATACTTACCATATCCCATAATACGGGAATTCTATCTCATCATATCTGGAAATGCATAGATTAAAAGGAAAGAATCATGCAACCAAATCATGTGCCAATCACGAAGATGTCGAGGAAACCTAGCTTCCATCCGCCTGTGTACGCTGCCTTCTGCTTTCATCTATTCCCTATTAGAGGGCACCCACTCTCATCTCCAGGAGGACAGGTCGGTCGGTAGTGGAGACACACGCAGGAAGAGAAGAGAAGAGAAAGGCTGCGTGCAAGAAGAAAGAAGATTTCGTGCAAGAGGAAGGCAATAACTTTCTCGTCCTTCAATGTTAAGGATTGATCTCTCTCTACTAATTCTAATTAAGAGTTGGTGGCGATCATCCGTTCTCCTTCATAGTACTTGATTTAATCATATCTTAGATGGAAGGATTTTATCATATCTTTTTTGAATAGAAATATTATTTTAGCATATCTCTATTCACATGTTCTTACTATGGAGGGATGTTATTCATATATCTTATAAATGGAAGTATTTTCTCATCATGTCCTGCATGGATAAAAGGGTATACTCACCATAACCCATAATATGGGAATTCTATCTCATCATATCTGGAAATGCATAGATTAAAAGGAAAGAATCATACAACCAAATCACGTGCCAATCACGAAGATGTCGGGGAGACCTGGCTTCCATCTGACTGTGTACGCTGCCTTCTGCTTTCATCTACTCCCTATTAGAGGGCACCCACTCTCATCTCCAGGAGGAGAGACCGGTCGGTAGTGGAGACACATGCAGGAAGAGAAGAGAAAGGCTGCGTGTAAGAAGCAAGAAGATTTCCTGCAAGAGGAAGACAATAACTTACTCGTCCTTCAGTGGTAAGGATTGATATCTCTCTACTAATTCTAATTAAAAGTTGGTGGCGATCGTCCGTTCTCCTTCAGAGTACTTGATTCGTTGGATCTAACATGAACGGTTGAGATGGAAGAGGATTTAACCCGATAATCAAATCTCTTCGGAGGAACAAACTTTTCCTACTATTGAAACATAACTAAAGTGAGTGTTCTTTGCAAATAAATTTGTTGTCGCAAATTGAGTTTTCGTTGCAACGCACGGGCACATGACTAGTACTAGTTATTTTTGAAAAGTTTCATTAATTACAGAATTCAACTATAAACATTGAACCAAGAACAAGTAGATAACATCAACTACTCATATTTTCTTTGTGACGAAATCAACCACTCATTTTGTAGAGGGAGAGGACATCAACTACTACTAAACCATAAACTCTCACAAAAAAGAGCTAACAATAACTTAGGATAAATACTAGATTTGAGACTGTCTTAACCTGGTTTTGGCCTGCTTAGCCCAAACTAATGTTTAGGGTTTAGGCTTGGTCCAATCTAAGCTTGAAAATCCAAACGTGTGGGCTTGGCACAACTTCTCCTCTCAGGATAAAAAAAGGCTTGGCCCATCCGAGCTTCGAGATGTTACGGAAATTAGTGATTTTTTCCGATAAATCCAGCTTAAAAATACCCGTTTATAGTTTACACTTTCACAAAACACTATTCTAAAGAGATAGTAGATTGAAAATTAAACGAAAGAACAAATAGGGAATTGTTTGTGCTCGGCCATCCGACGCAAGGGAAGAAAATAATCAGATGCTCACCTACACGTGTCAATACCACGACCATAAACTTCTTCATCCATACATCATCATCCTACATATTGCTTTAGTTTCTTACCCCAAGGTCCCCAACACACAACCTTCCAAGTCTCTCTTCCTCTGTGGATTTGCCCTGTCGATGACTCTTTTTTTCTCTTTGGGCCCAAAGACTAACCGTAGCTCTAACTCTTGACGGAGGTGAGGAGGCTTCCCAAATCGCATGGAGGAGAGCGATGAACGGCGGCGACGCATCCTGAGATCATGGTGACGGCTTCTAAGCTCCTAGGTCACCATTAACCAGCTACTCTTGCTCCTCTATCCCTTCCTTCTTTGGCAACCGCTTGCAGCAGCGGTGGTCAGAAGGTCACCAGGGCGGTCTTGTCCCACCGGATCTGTCGATCCCACCCGACGACTCACAATTTTAGTTAAACCTTGTTGTCAAAAGAATCCTAATTCACCCATCTCTTGGATATCTGATCCACTTCGGTACCCAGACCACTCACAAGCATATTGAACAATAAGATTATACAACAATTAAAATGATAAACTGTGAACAATCTTGCATCATCCGACTATGCTTTTCAGCCAGCCAGTAGGAAATTTTACAGGCCATGATACGTCCCGGAAATGGTTCAGCAGCATTAACAGATCCTAAGTCCAACTCTACGAATTTAAACATTCCACGAAAGTAGAGAGTTTGCGATCAACAGAGACGGTGCTTTAAGAGAAAATACTAACTATATTTGGGAAAAAAATTGTATAATAGAGAAACTGAGAAAACCATTTCTGAGTGAATCAATGCAAATGATAAAAAATGGGGACACCTCTGAATCAACTCTAGTCATTTACCTTTTCACTCCGAATATCCCTGCCAACGAATATTGGGCTTGTATGAACTAGCCTTTCTCTTGATTTATGTACGTATACGGTGTATATGTAGCAGCTAGAATCAGTATTTATGCACATGCACCCGAGCAAGTGCGCACATTCTAGTTCTAAACTTCTAATAACTTTTTGGGTTCCAAATTTGGACTTTGATACGAACTATAAGAAAGACCATAGCACATTAAGAATATTGGGCCGGTTTAGTTTAGTCCGTCCACGTTCCAGAATTTTGTGCCGACCAAAACTCGAGTTGAGCTTTTCAAATTTTTGAAAATTTAGATGGGCCTAGAATAGGCCAATTTTTGCCTTCATAATTAGGCCTTATAGTGATTAGGAAGGCCTAGTGAAACGTGTTCAGGCGACCCAACATTGAATCTTCAGGTATATAACGTGCTAGGTAATGATCAATGAAAGTGATAATAACATAACATAATGTTATTAGCTCTGGGCTTGTCTTAACAGTTAACATGATACCATTTTCTTTTTTCAGCTGAATAATTTGACGTTCAGTATCTTATTGGAGGTATGAAATAGGAACAAAAACATATTCATTACATTTATTCTGGACGTGACTGAAGATGATCTTCGGCTGCAGCTCCTTTGTTTGCTTTGCTTTCTGAAAACAGAGAGTGAGGCTTTTGTGCAATTTCTTCTGAAGATCTCTTCTAGGAGGATTTCGCTGCGACTGTTTTATGCTAAATCCTCATATATTTTTTTGAAACAAATCATCATGTTTGTTTAGCTTTTCTATCCCCTGGCTTGCAAGCCCTGTGAGAGGTGGGAGCTGAGAAATTTGTTTGATTTCTACACGGTGCTTCGAAACTTAGCTTGAAAGCGATATGTTTAAGAAAATGTCTATTGTTCTTAATTACTTCTTTGCTCTGCTTGAAAATATAACTGATGCCTAGCAGACATTAGTACAACACTCGTATCACAAGACAAAACACATTAATTCATATGAAAAACCACATGAGAACCCAAAACCTTTTTCCTTGAATAATTCACAGCATAATAACCCAAATCTCACAAACAGGTCGGAATACAAGTACGTTTTCAAAAAAGAAAGATTGGACTACAAGTGGCAACACCTAAAACCTCATGCCACTGCTTACACAGCACAACTGAATTTGGTATACACTCGCGAAAGAATGCGAAGTTAATACACAAAACAGTGGATGCAACTATTTCACGGTGACGAAGCCTCCTCCAGTGCGAGCGCAGCCACAAAGACGAGGGGCAAGATGGACAACCAAAGTATCTTCTTCCCCCCGGCACGCCGACGGACCAGGTCGCCGGACACCCAGATTCCGACCGACGCCTCCACAAAGCAGAAGATAACTACACCGACGAGAATGCCGTAGTACAAGTAGAAGGGAGCCTTGCCATGGTGCAGAAATATACCTCCTGGAGACTTGAAGACGGCAAGATTGAGCGCCGCCGCGCCCATGAAAACACCGGACGAGATCAGCGCGGCCGGCAGCTTCTCCATGTTGAGGCAAGCCTCGGAAATCAAGCTCACGATGTTGATGAGGATAGGCAGAGACTCCATGTCTTTTGTTCGGGTGTGGTGTGTGAGATGCTTCGATTTCGTGCTGTGTGCTTCCTTTATATATAGAGAGAGTCTCAGACGAGGGAACCTGCTAATATGGCCTCTCAACCCATGCTGCTAATCCGGCCTCAGGCCGAAAACGATGACATAAGCCTTGGAGGATGACGTGTCTATCTCGCTCTGAGTAACTATTTGTGTCTGGTGACTGGAGGGAGTACGTTTCTTTGACTCCCGAAGGAATTAATTGGGAGCAATAGAAAAACAGAAAAGGCGATGTGAGCTTCTGTTAAGCAACGAGGGGAAGATGACGCCCACAGGCCACAACCCGAATCCGTCTTGAAAGTGGAGACAATTTCATTTCACCGTGTAATCAAGTGCTTTGATATTATTCTAATTGTGTTTCGACCCCCCAAATAAAACATTTTGGAACATTTTTTTTGTTGCACGCATGCAGGAACACAATGTGTGTTGGGGTCTGTGTGTGAGACAGAGTTAAAAGGCAAAGGCTAAAGGAAGTGGCGAATCTAGGATTTAAATTTAGAGTATGCCGATTAAATAATAATTCGGTAAACGATTTAAAATTTATTGAGCAATTCTGTATACAAGTAAAAAATAATTAAAAACAAGATGATATATTTTTAAAAAAGCTTTTTTACCTATAATATTGCTTCTTCTTATTCGGTCTACGCCTTCTAATAGCCATAAAACTCTTGATTATATCATCTTCTTCCACTTTGAAGAAAATATCTCACTCAATGTTGCAGTTTGTGACGGGAGAGGAGGTGAAGCAGCAGCAACCGCCTTCTTTGCTGCATGTTTTCGAAAAAGAGATGCAATGTCTCCGTTCCTCTTCATAATTTAAAAACCTTGCAAATAAAATACGTCCATTGGGTGGTTAAAATACTAACTAAGATAAGCAATAAATAAAGATATAACCATATCAGCTATAGTAGAAGTCGAATAAAGTATATGTGTAGGATCGAAATATACTAAACTAGCAATCAGAGGGGGGTGAATGATTGCACGGAAGCTAAAATCAAATTTTTGATCTACAAAAAATTCACTCCAATTCAGACTCAAATAATTGCTTTGTATTCAACAAAACAGAGTAGATGTGTTCGGTAAATCATGAATTCTCAGAGATCCTACTGTTGGATTTACCTGAAATTTGAACAGAATAAACTAGATTCCAATACACATCTAACTAAAAAAGAATTAGCACGATCGGACCTATGGATCAAAAGTTATAAATCCTACAAGGTTACTGACAGATTATGACGAGAATCATGTATGAGTTGGGCCAAATCTACAGGGTATGCCGCGGCCCACCCGGCATACCCTGTAGATCCGCCCCTGGCTAAAGGGGAGGACTAGGAATCGGATGTCCGATCTCATTGGACATGTCGGCGTAACATTTTTTAACAATACGTGTAACAA
The DNA here is from genome assembly GCA_036346275.1 of Otatea glauca. NCBI lineage: Eukaryota > Viridiplantae > Streptophyta > Magnoliopsida > Poales > Poaceae > Otatea > Otatea glauca. Next base: position 6,370,405 of record CM070718.1, on the reverse strand, counting down.
TTGCAATCACTGTCTGCAATAAAATGCATAATAATAATAGGAATATCGAGAAAAAAATATCTAAATTGGATGTAACCATGAGTATAGAAGATAGGTAGATTTTAAAATGGTTCGGACATTGTAAACAAAAAAAAAGTTACAAGAACACAAAACTTCAACATTTAAAAAGAATAATTGTAACATTTTAGAATTGCTCATGCAACGATCGGAGAAAAATATTTGCAACAAAATGGAATATCAAATTTGAATATGTGGAATAAATTTGTAGCGATGCAACAAAATTTCGCTATATCTGCAACATAATCCCCCTCTATTGTAATCAACATGTGCAACAAAACCACCCGATTGCAACAAAGTGTACATCGAACTGCAACAAAAAATCTATTGGATTGCAACACAAGACCAACACTCAAGCGTTCTCTTGCGTAACAATCGAGACAGCTCATGAAATATTCTGATTTCGATTGTGCAACATTATACAATACGTTGTAACATTGAGAAAAAATGCAGCAAACGCAAAAAAATCTAGAAGATAAATAGTTCGTATGCAACAAATCTTTGCTCCATAAGTACAAAAACGCAAAGTCATATCAGTTCGCTGTTGATTCGCTGGTGGAGTTTCCTTCGAGTGGCACATAAGCTCTTCCCCTAAGCTCCCGGAGCCTCATGTGGCCCATCAGCGAGTCCGCGTTGCAGCCCTAGAGCACCATGCTCAGAATGCCAAGCTCCCACGCCACCTCCTGCGTGAAGCTCATCAGCGCAGTCGGCACCACGCTACCTGTGCCGTTGAGCCTCTCGATGAGCTCCCTCAGTGTCGTCGCGAGGGAGCTCCTTCAATCCCGAGGCAATCGTCTACGGTCAGGTTGGATATCACTACCGAGAGATAGATCTTCTACTCTACAGTTGAAGGTTCCTCGATGGTAGAGATTCATCTTAACCTTACGCCACCACTCGTATAATCCACCAGAGGTACAAGATGCAGGTCAACAGCATGATGAAGCAAATTGCAGAAAATAAAAGGAAAGCACAAGCATCAATTCTTCAACAATTCGTAGAATTCGCTAATGTGACCGATGGAGATGAGTCCGATGCTAATTTTACGTTCAAACAGTCGATCCATAGCAATATCCTATTATCTATCTCTTTATATATATATATATATATATATATATATATATATATATATATATATATATATATATATGTATGTGTATATGGATATCTTATTAGTATATTCTACTTTCTTTATCCATACTGCATTCTCTTATAATCTGGAAGTGGACTAGCGAAGGAAGTCAAAGTACGGTCAATCAAGTGAGGCGTCTGATTTTTTGGTTTCCCGTCGGACGTCCTGTTGGTATCAATATCCATAAAAAAATTAGACACATCTGAATCAACTCTAGTCATTTACCTTTTCACTCCGAATATCCCTGCCAACGAATATTGGACTTGTATGAACTGGCCTTTCTCTTGATGCATTATTCACGTACATGGTGTATATATGAGTAGCTAGATTCACTATTTGAGAGGTGTTTTTATGCTTTTTCTTTTTAACAGTTGCATAAATTTTAAAGCATGAATGAAGGGTAGATGTTGATTACTTACCCTTTCGTTTGTTTTAAGATTTGTATAATTTATATTAAAAGGGAAATCATTGAATCACTATGCACAAGGACGCAGCGAGTGCGCACATCCTAGTTCTAATAACTTGTGGGTTCCAATTTTGGACTTTGATACGAACAAAAAGAAACCCAATAACCCATTAAGTATATTGGGCTGGGCTAGTTTAGTCCGGCCACGTTCAAGAATTTCGTGCCGAGCAAAGCTCGAGTTGAGCTTTCCAAATATTTGACAATTTTAGGTGGGGTAGATTAGGCCTATCTTTGCCTTCAAAATTGGGCCAGTAGTCTTAGGCAAGCCTAGTGAAAACCGTGTTCAGGCGGACCAACATTGGATCGTCAGGTATATAACGTGCTAGGTAATGATCGATGAAAGTAATAATAACACAACATAATGTTATTAGCTCTGGGCTCGTCTTAACAGTTAACATGATACCAATTTCTTTTTTCAGCTGAATAATTTGACGATCAGTATCTTATTGTAGGTATGAAATAGGAACAAAACCATATTCATTACATTTATTCAGGACGAGACTGAAGAGGATATTCGGCTGCAGCTCCTTTGTTTGCTTTGCATTCTGAAAACAGAGATTGAGGCTTTTGGGCAATTTCTTCTGAAGATCTCTTCTAGGAGGATTTTTGCTGCGACTGTTTCATGCTAAATCCTCATGTTTTTTTAAACAAATCATCATGTTTGTTTAGCTTTTCTATCCCCTGGCTTGCAAGCCCTGTGAGTGGTGAGAGCTGAGAACGTTGTTTGATTTCTACACGGTGCTTCGAAACTTAGCTTGAAATCGATATGTTTAAGAAAATGTCTATTGTTCTTAATTACTTCTTTGCTCTGCTTGAAAATATAACTGATGCCTAGCAGACATCAGTACAACACTCGTATCACAAGACAAAACACATTAATTCATATGAAAAACCACATGAGAACCCAAAACCTTTTCATTGAATTGTTGGAAAAATTAGGAATTTTCTCAATATTTTAATCCACAAAATTATGTAGATCATGTTTAAACAATTGCACATTTCTAGTTCACAGCCAAAGGTTCTAGATAACAGATTATCTATCTCATATGCAAAGGCTAATGAACAAGAAATCAAATCGATAAAAACACGGTATAAGACGATATACCCTTGAGCGGTGCCACCGTTAGCACAGCGCAGAAGGGTATTCTCGTTCGCCATGACGATCGATGTAGACGATCACGGTTGTCGCGATGAAGCGTTAGTGCGATGAAGCGTTTGATGCGATCTGAGGCGCGTTGCGATGCGAATGCGCTTCGGGAGCACTTTTGAGCGATCGCGTGGTCGCTCCCCAAAACCTTATCGGCCTTCTATCTCGAGCAAGATCTCAAGAAGGGCGAGGTTAGGAGGCTGCTCCCTCTCGCTACTTGTGCGCGCAAGAAAGCAGAGGTGGGAGACAAGAAATGCGGCACTAGAAATAGAACACTGAGTCTTGAGAGAGGCGTATTGGTTCGTCTCAGTAAACAGCCACTTGCCTCCTTATATATAGGCTCGCGAGAAGGGTAATCGTCGGCGACATTTAGGAGGCCATCAAAGCGACCGTTACTAATGGCGACGCCATCAAGGCGTCCGTTACTAATGGCGGCGTGTTATGACCCGACCATCAACCACGTCGATTACTAATGGCGGCGGCGATTCTTGGTCATAAACCGCCACATTAAGCGGCAAAAGCAGACGCCCCGCCAAACACATCACGTCCGGATGGCTGCGCGCACGTCTCGACTCAACTCAACTCAACTCAACTCGCCTCGGCTCGGCGCGCGCGCGCGTGTGGCACAGCCTTTACCCTTTTCCACCTTGCTAATTGAGAGACACACAACTCAACTATTTAAGTTGGTCAAATCTTCTCTCAATTACCCATATGGTACTAAACCAATTTCATGACTCCTAGTATTCTAATGGGCCTTTTGGAATTTCTATTAAATTAATTATGGGCCATCCCATAATAATCTAACATGAATAACTCACAGCATAATAATCCGAATCTCACAAACAAGTCGGAATACAAGTACGTTTTCAAAAAAAAAAAAGACTGGACTACAATAGGCAACACCTGAAACCTCATGCTATTGCTCACACAGCACAACTGAATTTGGTATACACTCGCGAAAAGAATGCGAAATTAATACATACACACACACACCCCAGTGGATGCAACTATTTCACGGTGACGAAACCTCCAAATCCCAGCGCAGCCACAAAGACGAGGGGCAAGATGGACACCCAAAGGATCGTCTTCCCGGCAGCACGCCGACTAACCAGGTCGCCGGACACCCAGATTCCGGCCGACGCCTCCACAAACCCGAAGATAACAACGGCGACGAGACTGCCGTAGTAGAAGTAGAAGGGAGCCTTGCCATGGTGCAGAAATATACCTCCTGGAGCCTTGAAGACGGCAAGGCAGAGCGCCGCCGCGCCTTCGAAAACGCCGCACGAGATCAGCGCGGCCGGCAGCTTCTCCATGTTGCGGCAGGCCTCGGCAATCAAGCTCACCGTGTTGATGAGGAGAGTCAGGAACATGTTTGGGTGTGGTGTGTAGAGAAATGCTTCGGTTTGAGCTTGGAGAATGGAAGAATAGAAGGTTGGAAACTTGCCCCAGGCCACAGCTTCGTGTTGTACCATATGAGTAGTTTATATAGAGAGAGAGCGAGCTCAGAGAGTAGTAGGGAGAGAGCTCAGAGAATAGTAGACCAACCCGAACAGTGTTAAACCGAACCGAACCGAACCCAAGCAATGCCATCTCGGGTTTTGCCTTTTTGGCCACAATGACTCAATGGGAGTCAAATGCATGTACTGGTTTTGCTTAAGACATCCTACCTCCGTAACCCTGGAGCCGAAACCGAACCCGAATTCTTCGGTTTCCCGACATGACTCTGCGCAGAGCTCTGATCTGGGCCAATGTGAACCCCTGTTGTGATATGCCTACATAACTCGTTAGGGTAACAGCGACGGCGGCTTAAGATTAGTATTTGTCGAAGGCTAAAAAAGTTGATGTACTATATTGTGTGAAGTGTTTTATAAAACGTGATAATTGGATAAATACCACTGCAATAATAATATAATGAGATGCTTGTTAAATATAATAAATAGTGTTAAGTGTTTGCACAAAGAAATGCTACTTGTAAATTGTAATATTGCTTTATATAGTAAGACATAAAGATAACAGGATACAACTGAGAATTAGTATTGACTCTCTTTTTTTTAGATGCAGTATTGATTATCAACGGTCTTTATGTACGTGCAGTAGTTGCTCTGTTGGCAACACACTTTGAAATTACACCTTGAGAATGCCATTATTACATTTGGTCATGTGAAATAGTGGTCATTTTCATCCCCCCTCCTCCCTTTGGACATGTCATTTTCTAGTGACACTAAGACGTCTGTAACCATGCTTTTCCCACAATCCGAGGACCCTAAACCGAAAACCCGAACAATGGGGTTACGGTTTGGACTTTTGGCAGGCTTTCCTAACCCCTGTGTCAAACAGCATCGTGTCAAGAGCAAGCAAGAACTAGGGTGCAATAATAAATAGATAAAGCTGTGTGCTTGTGTTAAGTAATAACAAAGGGCGCTGAAGTGATTAGGACATCGCCACTCCAAACCCAAACCGAAACCGAACCCGAGCAGCTAGCTCGGTTATCCCTTGACCCCAAAAGGACGCGAAGGAATTAATCGGGAGCAATAGAAAAACAAAAAACGGACATGAGCTTCTGTTAAGCCATAGGAAATAGAAAAACAAAAAGGGAACATGAGCTTCTGTTAAGCAACGAGGGGAATGGTTGACGATGACGCCCGCAGGCCACAACCCGAATCCGTCCCCGAGCAGTTCGGTTTCCCGATTGCTGGCAGAAGTAGAACGGTCAACTCCATCAGTCGTGGAAAGTGGAGACAATTGCTATCGACCTTCGTAATCTACAAGGTCTCAATTCACCGTGTAATCAAGTGCTTTGAGGTTATTGTGATCGTGTTTCGACCCCAAAAAAAAACCATTTTGGAACATTTTCTTGTTGAACTTATACATGAACACAATGTGTGATGGGGTCTGTGTGTGTGAGACAGAGAGAGTTGATGTTTTGAATGTTATCAATGTTTCTTACGAGAGTAAGATAATCTGAACTGACATATGTTTTTGTTGTAGGGCATAAAATACGCCCTATGGTGAACAGCACAAATTTTCTTAAAAGATGTTCGTCCTGCTCTCTGCCTTCTAAAATTGCATCCGGCAAGCTGGTGAGAGAAATATTATTACTTTTTGGATCTTTGTACATGGCAAAATATTTTTAGTCCTCTTCTTTCATTTTTGGGAGAGCACTCCTTCGGTTCAAGTAGACCCATGATACATTGGCATCCCACGCCGTTATTGGAATTTTTGTGCCTCGGATCTCTATTGATTTGCTATCGATGTCATAATTATCAGCTAAAGGCATTGAGAAAGGCTGCTGCTGCTGCTGCCGCCATTTGTTTTTTTTTCTTCTGAAACGGCAAAGCTGCGATTGGATTTAAGGAGGTAGAATAAGTACATATACAAAGTGCAGAGACCGCACCTAAAGGAAGGGAGGGAAAAAAGACATCGAGACCTCTAAGGAAGGAAAGAAACAATGAGGAAGGAAAGAAATATCGAGGCCTCTAAGGCTGCTCCTGTAAGAGTTTGCGGAGGTGCGTTGCTTCTGCTAAAATTCAGTTGGCAGTTTCATCCTTGATCGATTGAAGAATCTGTTGGTGGGCTACTGCCATTTGTAGATGGGCAAGAATTGGCATGAATCTGCCATAACTCAGACAAAGCAGTAAGAAAAATGTCTCAGGCTGAAATTAATCCCTTTATGTTGTCTCAGTGCATAAGCATGCAAGCAGGAGGTAGCAGAGCAATGCAATTCGTGTACACAATCTGAAGTTTTCAGGCTTACAATTCACACAACAGCCTGAACATCAATGAACAGTACCAGGTTTCTTATTTTTCCATCTTTTAATTTTTGCTCCAACACAATGAACAGTACTAGGTTTGTGCCACTGCTAGCTGACGCTTGCATACACCACAGATTTCAAAAGCAAATACTTGACACTGTTTGACACAGAAAAATATCATGCTTGGACACACAATTCACTAATTCAAGCTTCCGCACTTAGAACAATTTCAAGCTTCTCGTCCAAACAGGGACATTAGTACTACATCCAAAGGAACGGAGAACACTAATGCTATCTTGCAATTATACTTGAAATATCATTCAAATAGACAAAATTATCCTTAGCAGCAGCTATTCCAGCTCGCTCAATGAACCCCAATATCGGAGCAGAACCATCAGTTGCTGCTAAGGTTGCTTCTTTTCCAGAATTTGTCAGGGCCTGTCAAAAGAGAAGAGCAACCATATTACTCATTTGCCACAACATTAAGCAGTGCAGAACACAACATATAAGGCACATGCTACCATTATCACCTCCAGAATCCTTCAACTATGTGCGCATTCATACATCGTTTGCACGCTCCCTGCCAATCTAAACAGGCTAGTACATTCAAAGAGGAAATATGCAAAATAGAGCATATAATTTAAGACACCGAATGTATATAAAAATATGCAATGGTATACTTGCCTTAGATAATCTGCACGTATTGAATATCTATTTTTACTTTATATTCTATCTTTGCCTTGGAAATTCCTAAAATGTCATCTATTCAAGAACGGAGGGAGTATTTACCTTTACTTTATATTTTCTACATGCATGTGTTGAATATTATGCTTAGTGATAAAAATTAGAGGTAATCTAGTTATTTTTAATATCTTCTTGATCTACGTGCCAAAAAATACGCCTTATAAACTTGAACGAGAGAGTACTCATTTTGTAGTGGAAGAAGACGCCAACTACTACTAAAGTACTAGACACCATAAACTCTCAAAATCGACCGCCCAATTGAAAATTTTCAACAGCTGATTTTTATGCGATTTTCGAGTGATTTTTACTGATTTTCAACCGGTTCACGTCGCATAAAATCAACTGATATAGTTTATCGAGCTGACTCGATACAGTCAAAAATCATGATTTTCGTATCAAAAACCACAACCCAAAACCTTTCCCTTGATTAATTCACAGTATGATAACCCAAATCTCACAAACAGGCACAAAGACGAGGGGCAAGATGGACGACCAAAGTATCGTCTTCCCCGCGGCACGCCGACGGACCAGGTCACCGGACACCCAGATTCCGGCCGACGCCTCCACAAACCCGACGATAACTACGGCGACGAGAATGCCGTAGTACAAGTAGAAGGGAGCCTTGCCATGGTGCAGAAATATACCTCCTGGAGCCTTGAAGACTGCAAGGCAGAGCGCCATCGCGCCTTCGAAAACGCCGCACGAGATCAGCGCGGCCGGCAGCTTCTCCATGTTGCGGCAGGCCTCGGAAATCAAGCTCACGATGTTGGTGAGGAGTCAGGAACTCCATGTCTTGTGTTTGTGTGGTGTGTCAGAGAAATGCTTTGATTTGAGCTTTGGAGAATGGTAGAATAGAAGGTTGGGAGCTTGCCACAGGCCACAGCGTCATGCTGTATATATAGAAAACAGCAGACAAACCCGAAGAGTGACAAAACGAACCCGAACATGTCGTGAAGACGGAGAGGAATATGATAGTGGCAAAGCAAACTCAACAGGAAGACGAAGAGTGGCAAAGCAAACTCAACTACTGAAGCGACAACAACGAACTGGCCGTGTCCGAAGCCCAAACCGAACCGAACCCCAGCAATGCAGGTTTCGCCTTTTCGCCACAATTGCAGTCAAATGCATCGTACGCGTAGACTAAGGCCCTGTTTAGTAGAGCTCTAGATTCTGGCTCCATATCAGATCTGAATCTTATAAGCTAAAATAAATAGAATTAAGTTTATATTTTTAATCTAAAATTAAATAATATGACCTACCTAAACACTCTTAATATACCTCTGAGATCAGAACTTCACGGATCGTGGAGCTAAATACCACTCCACGGATCCATGAATCTGATGGAGCTGGAGCCGTACCAAACAGGGTCTAAGTAACAATATATTTTTTCTTAGAGTTTTTTACTGTACATTAAATTTAATATGCATTATTCATTTTTTATTCAATAGATTAAATTAATTAGTATTTATTTATTTCAATAGATCAGTAGAGTGGTACAAATATCTTTAATAAATCAGTGACTATATCTAATTTATACGTACCACTATATAATAGCATTATAATGCACCATAAAATTTATAAATGCGCAAGACATCCTTCCTCCGTGACCATGGAACCGAAACCGAATCTGTATACTTCGGTTTCCCGAACGTACCGCTATATAATAGCATTATAATACATCGTAAAATTTATAAATGCTCAAGACATCCATCCTCCGTGGCTATGGAACCGAAACCGAACCCGAATACTTCAGTTTCCGACCTGACTGTTCGCAGAGCCCTGATTTAGACCGAAGTATTTGTAGAAGGTTAAAAAAGGGATGTATATTGTGTACGTGAAGTGTTTTCTAAAACATGATAATTGGATAAATACCACTATGATAATAATATACTAAAGCGTTTTTTTTACAGAATATAGTAAATAGTGTTAAATGTTTGTACAAGGAAATGCTACTTATAAAATCTATATATAAAAAACAATAGGTGATATTTAAGACATCTCCTTCGTTTTAAGGACAAAAAAATCCCACAATAATCCTAAATTCTAAAAATTCACATCACTTATTTTGATGGGGGCTAGATTATAATGGTGTAAATTAACCATATATAAGAAATACAATCATATTTTAATTATTAGAAGTAGAGTTGTATATCAAAGAAAGAATCTCCACCACTTATTTTGGTGGGACCAGATTATAACGGTACAGATTAATTATATATAAATAGAGTTATATAACAAATACAATTGTATTTCATTCATTAGAAGTAGAGTTGTATATTAAAGACAATTGAATAATAAAATATAGACCTGCAGTTGCGTAGGTAAGTCTACTAGTTTAACGATATAATAAGAGATAAAGATAACGGGTTTCCCTTGACTTCAAAAGGACGCCAAGGAATTAATCCGGAGCAATAGAAAAGCAAAAAGGGGACGTGAGCTTCTGATGACGTCTACAGGCCACAACCCGAATCCGTCGTGGAAAGTGGAGACAATTGCCGTCAACCTTCGTAATCTACAAAGTTTCATTTCACCGTGTAATCAAGTGCTTTGAGATTATTCTGATTGTGTTTCGACCCAAAAAAAACATTTTGGAACATTTTTTTTGTTGCACGCATACACGAACACAATATGTGATGGGGAGAATTGAAAGTCTGAATGTTGGTCTCTGCGCGTAAAACGGTAGTAAAAATCTTACACTGTTTTTTACTGTATTGGGAGGCAGATAACGATAAGTGCATGCTGGGAGGATGATATGCCTGTCTCGCTGACTTACCTTACCGGCATGCGCTTGCTGGTACTTTGCTGTGTGTGACGTGGCCGTTTTACGCGCAACTGCTGCTTCTCACCGATAGTACTACACTAGATAATCGAGCGCGGCGTGTCACACTGCGATCGTCGCTCCCCACGCGAGTAAATCGAGAAAACGTGTTACTACCAGTCCCTACACGAGCAAATCGAAGAAAAACGCAAAATGGCTAGAAGGGGACAATCTGCGATTTCGCTGGAACGGAGGGTCCACATCGGGAAAAACGGAAAAAATACATAAACTTTTTTCTTCGAAAAAGGACCTAAATAGAATTTTGTTTTTCCAAAAAAAAGGCTTAAACGTAATGCTAAAAAAAATTCAAAAAAGACCTAAATGCAATGTACTTTTTTTTCATAAAAAGGACTCGGGCGTATTTTTTTCTTTCTGAAAAGGACCTAAACGTAATTTTAATTTTCCGAAAAAAGACCGAGCGCAATGCCTAAAAACGCATAAAGGACCTAAATATAATACATATTCTTTTAAAAAATAGGACCTAACCGTTTTTTCCTAAAAAGGATCTAAATGTAAATATTTTTTCGAGAAAAAGAACCTAAGTGTAATTTTTTTACAGCTCGGCTCGAGCTCGAGCCGGCTTAAAACGTTGCGAGGGCAGGAACTCTATGAAGTATAATAGAGGGAGGATTTCTTTCTTTCAGCACCGGTGTTAACATGATGCACTCATATCTGAAAAATATGTTTCTGTGCATACACAGGTTCCATCAGCAGGAGCAGCCTGCCATGTGCCAACCCAGCAACGATGCCAGGTGCCAGGGCCTCCAATGCCAAAGCCAATGGTGCAGCTGTGCCATCAAATTACCCCATATTGCTTTGTACTAATAATATCTATAAGAAAGCAGTGGTCACATTCTTGACTACAGCAAGAGCAGATTAATTACTACTAATGATTTCGGACTGAAGAGCTCGATCTTCACAAGGAACACTATTATCTGAGAATCCAAGCTCAACTTTAAATCAGGAAAACGTGAAAAGAATACATATTATACAGGTCCCGTCAAAAGGAAGCAAAACAATCAGCACCAACATCAAGACCTGAGTGATATGTAATCAGCACCAACATCAGAAATAAAGAATACATATTATACGAGAGAAATTTTACAGCGCATTATACTGGTAGTATATCATGTGTAGTAGAAAACAAATCTGGCCATTGATTTATTAAAAGTATTTCTACTACTGTACTACCGGAGGAAGTATAAATAAGTATAAGTTAATCTGATCTATTAGATTAAAAAGAATGAACTATCCATATTGAATTTAGTGTATCGTAAAAAAAAAAAAAAAAGCTCATTTGAGACAGTAAACTGCAGCAGTGATATATAGTTATGGACAGGCGCCTTGAGTGCCTGCAGAAAGACCGCTTAGTTTAGCAAGAGGACAACGAGGGTCTTTGCTATCAATAGATTGTGCAGATATTATGATGTATAGTGTACTGCATTCCTGAAAAGTGGAAAAAAAAGGGAGCCGATAGCTTGTTGTGCAGGTAGAAACGTGTACCAAGCCATCCAGTAATCACTTCACAGATGTTGGTTCAATCAATTGTAGCATGCAGCTTGGTTGATGCTAGCATTTATGCATTGCTCAGTCTTGAGATGCCCGGACAACTGAAGATCTGCAGCCTCTTGAGGGAGGGAATACCAAAATCGGAGCTCACGCAGGGGCGAGAGGAACTGAAGCGCTCTCTCATCTGGAAAGCTCTAGGCCTTGGTAAAGGGCAGAGGGGTCATCGATCGAAACCCTTACCAGGCGATGGCAGCGTAGCTCGTAGCCCCCTATCTGTACGCGAGGGCATCTCCACACCCTCAGATAATTAAGGTTCCCGAGGGATTGCATTGCAAGCTGTTCAGTGAATTGAGCGACTCGCAATCTCTAATTTTCAACAGTTCCTAAATTTGGGCTCTCCGATACCACTAATCTGGAGAGGGAAGGGAGATGGGCCAGCAAACAGGGTATAATTTCCTCATGGAGACCCAAGATCTCAAGTCGCTCGAGTGATGGAGGTGGCAGGCTGGTGTGTTCGCTTCCCACTTTCTGCTCTTGAGATCCGCGATCCCATGCAGCAGACAGCTCAGGATTCATCTCGATGTACAAGCTTCGAAGGGAGTCGAGGTACCGCAAGCCCTCCAATACAGCCAGGTGCTCACAACCCCAGATTAGCAGCTCCTCCAAGGCCGTGCAGGACTGCAGCCGCAGAGATTTCAGACCTACATTTACGATCTCCAAGATTCGGAGAGAGCAGAGGAACGGCATGCCCTCCAACACATCCAGCTGTTTACAACCACTGATGTGCAGCTTCTCCAAGGCCGTGCAGGATTGCAGCCGTAGAGATTTCAAAATTGGGCTGTCGCGTACTACCAATTTTGTCAGAGAGGTCTGATTCTCCGGAAAGGCAGGCTGCAGCTTTGTCAGGAGATGCTTGATCGAGAACTCTACGAGGGACGACGTGAGGGAAAATCTTCCATCGGCGGACGAGAGCAGCTTGGGGCAACAGAAAATACTCAACTTCACAAGGGAGACGAATCCTCCAAACCCTTCCTTGCTGCCACAAAACTGCAGTTCCGGGCAACTACGAATAGAAAAGTTCTTGAGGGTTAAGACGACATTTGACGGAATGTACAAGAGGAACTCATCGCATGTCGGTGCGACAGCTGGACATTCTGAGGATGAAGCCAAACTACTACTTCCTTCCTCTTGTCTGGGATGATAGATTGATATAGATTTTATCTGGGGGCAATCCGCTAGATCCAATTCCTCAAGGGACTGTACATGTGGCAGCATTTTAGTTAGCCACTTGCCTGCTATACCACATGAATTAATTTTGAGACGTGTGAGAGATGGGAGAAGAGGGCAGTTTACTTCTGCTCTAGTGTCTTCATGGATGTCCTCTAGCATAGTATAAGATGAGAGCAGAGTAGCACATCTGATGATTTCCAATTCCCTTAAATTGACGAGTTGCCTAAAGCCTTTAAATGAAACAGACGTAAGATTTGGACAGTCTTCTATGCGCAATTTTGTCACGTCCCTTAGATTTTGGAACGCCAAGATACTCTCATCCAGCACGCACAACGTACCAGAGGACTTGACGGAGAAGCCTGGACTGTAGATTGCCTCCATTGTTGGAAGTGTTGAAACCCCTTTAATGGATACTCGAGTATATGCAGAAGGCGGCAGGGGATGTAGCACCATCAGACGAGGACAACCATGTATCGTCAGCACACGGAGACTAGGTGGCCACTCCGCTTGAACAACTTCTTAAGATGAAGATTGCACAAATGAGAAAGCATTTAGTTTAACGCAATATTCCATGAACAGATCTTTAATAAGGAGCAACTTATTTCCCATCAATACCTAAGGGTGGAAAAGAAGATAAAACTTAAACAATCAAATAACTGAATCTGTGAACCAAATTCCATTACTTAAGATTGACTTAGTTTTTAATCTCCACCAAAATAAATCAATAATGCAAATTGCGATCCTTTGTAAACATAACAAAATGAATAGACCAACCAAAGTTTTTTTTTCAGACCACAGTTTAAGAAAAATAAAAATAATAGCACCAAAAGATCAAATAAACTGAATGCTTACCCATATTTGTACTAATGCAACTTTCAAGACTCGACATCTGACTTAGCTCCATCTTCTCCAGAGAAGGAATTGACAACTTTTTCAAATAACCCATACCAAATAACTTCAACTCCTTGAGAGACCCTATCCTTTCGAGTGCAAGTACTTCCCATTGGCTGCAGTTTTATTGAGTGTAAGACATCACAAATGTGTTAGAGATGCATAATTAAATATAAGAATACCAACATTATATGAGAACAAAGCTTGATGTGGAGTATGTTGAGATATGGAAACCATGACTTAAGCTCATCTTCAAAAGAACAAAAGTGCCAGAAAAGAGTGAGCTCTTTTAGTTCAGGGCAGTCATTGGTCATTAGTACCCTTAGATAGGATGTCAATTCTCTATCATATGCATTTTTTTTTCAGTTTTGGCATTCCAATTAGGACTAACTTCACCAAAGAAGGAATATAAACTTACTTTAAATTCCCCATGCTAATCAATGAGAGCTCTCTAAGGAGTGGAAGCATCTCGAGAGAAGGAAGAGTTTGCCATCCCCTGCACTTCTCTAGATGAAGCGTCTTCAGAGAGGTCACCGAGACATTACTGTCAAGCCAGGTGGGGAAGGTAGCACCACTGTACCCGGTTACATGTAGATATTTGAGGTTCTCACTTGGCCGAAGACCCTCAAGCACCTGGACATCTCTAGTTCCCTCTGTAGTATCGTTCCATGACAACCACAACTTTTCTAGATGCTTTTTGTCTATTAATTTTGCTTGGCTGGCCTCTTCTTTACTCTTGACATTTCCAAGTTGAGAAATTCCAAGTTGTACGAGTTTGTTCATGGACTGAAGCTGTTTTATCTGAAAATCACAACCATTTTGAACCCTGAACTCTAGTAGTTCCTGAAGAGAGGTCATTTTGCCGATACTAGGGATTGTCGATAGCACTTCCCTATTAGCAATAAAATGTCGCAAATTAACGAGACTATTCATACCAGTAGGTACTGTAGGATTGCCCCAGATGCTGACATCCAATACTTGAAGGTGATAAAATCTTGTCAAAGCTTGAGGAAAAGCAATGTCCTCATGATTTCCAAACGCATATACATTATTGGGGGAGACAAACATGAATTCTAGGTAACGGAGATGATACGGCTTTATAAAATTGGGTACAGAGTCAATGTCAGCACCTGTCACATAAATTCTTAGGAGTCGTAAACTTTTTGTCTCTTTGCACAAACTTTGGAAGGACATCGTCCCTAGTAAATTTACGCTGCTTCGTCCAAAGAACATCAGAGTCCTCAATTTTCGCAAATGCCTAATATTCTGTATTATTTTCTCAAAATTCTCACTAGGAAAGCTGCCATGTTCATCTTTATCACAAGCAGTAGTTATGATAGACAAATGACGAATGCTTGGTCCAATTGTCTTGGATATCAATCCATTTATATTTGCACATTCCTCTGATGAAACCTTCTCAGCTAATTCATGCATTAGGTCATGCATAACGTAGTGTGAGTCATCCTTTTGGAAGAATCCCAAATCCACTAATCTGTCCAAATATTGCATCCCTGTTTCCTCCAATGTCTTGCTAGTATCTTTGCACTGCACATAATTTTGTGATATCCAAGCACGGACCAAACTTTCTCCATAAAATTGGTGATCCTTGGGAAACAAAGAGCAGTATGAAAAACAATGCTGCAAGTGGGAAGGTAGATAATCATAGCTAAGCTCCAAGATAGGTAATATATCACCATCTTTTTCTTGCCGAGATTTCCATGTCTCCTGAACTTCCCTCCAGTGCCCATAACTAAGGTTTTCTCTCAATAGTGCACCGACACTTTTTGCTGCTAGTGGATAACCCTTTAATTTTATAGCAATCTGTTGCCCAATGGGGTGCAATCTAGGATGATCTGTACAGTTTTCATTACCAAACGCACAAGCCTTCAAGAGCAGCCAAAACTCCTTTTCATCCAGACCATTCATTTCAACAGCATCCATTGTCCCTATCATTTTTGCAACAGATTTACTTCGGGTTGTTACTAAAATCCTAGAACCAGGTACGTGATTCTGTTTCAATGGAGCTAACAGGTTAAGCCATCCACTATCGTCCTTGTCTTCCCAGATATCATCTAATACCAGCAAAAATCTTTTCTTTCTAATATTCTTCGAAAGGGTTTCTTGAAGAACATTGAAACTGCTTATTTTTCCGTAGTCTTGTCCATCTTCGCGTACATGCTCTAACATCTCGAGTGTGAGCCTCACTTGATCGAATACAGTGGACACACATACCCACATTTGCAAATCAAAATGGCTTCTAATTCTTTGGTCATCGCATACAAATCTAGCAAGGGTCGTTTTCCCAACACCTCCACCGCCAACTATTGGCAGAACATGTAGATTGCTGTATTTTTCATTAATCAACAGCTCGACTACCTTGTTCCTCTCTGCATCCCTCCCATACACCTTCCGTTCAACCGGCAAAGAGGTTGTCAGGCGTCTGCTCCTGGGTTCACCCTGACTCCGGTTTGGCATTGCAATGGGGCGTGAGATCTCTAGCTGAAGAACGTGACGCACATCATCACCAGCAGTGCGTAACTGATCCGCTATTTTAATGATCCTCTGAGAAATATCATGCTTGCTCTCAAGCGCCAGCGGGGTGTCATCTTCTCTCTTCCTTTTTTTGTGTTTGGAAAAGGCCCAATCTGGAATTTGCTTCACAGCATTCAATGATTTTTGAAGAGCAGAAGACCAAGCGGACGATGACGCACGATCGGCCAGAGGATGAGTACCAGCAGCAGAACCATCACCATTCCCTGCATAAGTAAACAGTAAAAGTTCACTTAAAAGCAAAAATGGAAGCAAACAGGTACCACTCAGTTTGTTAAAAAAGAAAAGGCACCACTTACAAAACCAAAGTAGATATTGAGAAAACAATCCTTAGGGGGGAAGAAAGATTCTCAGGAATGAATACACCCTGAAGTACGTAAAACTGAGCGGGTGGTGTCTTATCTATGCTATTCAGCTGTTCTTAGTCTGTCATCCATAGGATAAATGCGAGTGTAATGCTCTGCGCATTAGATCTTGCGAGAGGAAAGCCGACAGCATGGGTATGGAGACTCTTGGGCCGCATACCTCCTTCAATCTCTCGCTGGAGTCGGTAGTAGTCGAGCTCGTCCATGACGTCCTCGGCGTCGTACAGCAGCTGCTTCAGATTGCGCAGGGACTGGGAGAGCCCCTCGTTCTGGATCTTCCTCCCTCCGGCAGCATCAACCACCCCTTTAACGAACAGCATAGTGGACTTGAGTTTCTCCACGTCACTGGCAAGATCGACCTCCCGACTCCACGCTTCCATCTTCTCGGTGAAGAGGCTCCCGAGGATGCCTAGCACCACCCATTCGATCGCAGCATCGTTGACAGTGCCCAGGATCCCCATCATCTCCGAGTAGGCCGCGGCACCAGCAGCAGCGGCAAGCCTCTTGTACGATGCGCGGAGGAAGAAAAGAGAGGATTTTTTTTCTATATTTTTGTTTCTTTTGAGAAACAAGAAAGAGGAAGGTGGAGCGGAGGTGAGCAATAATGCAGTGGGAACTACTAGGAAGCAACGGAGCGGTCAAAGTCTCAAAGAGTAGAAGTGTGTGAAGTGCAGTGATCTGATTGCTACTGGGGCTCTCTGGTCGTGGTCATACAAAAATCAGAATGCAGTTCCGTGCTCGTTTCGTTCTTTCTTATTCGACGTGTTATAACTAGATAGCTAACATTACCCTTCCGTCATGTAAAAAAAAATTCAAAATTTTTGAATTCGGTGCTGTCCTGAGAAGCAACTTGGGTTCTCCTTTTGTGCCACTTGCGCATGGGGCCCACCTGGCAGCCACAGCACTAGCCCAGTCTTCTTCCCGAACGAACCAGGCAGCACATCACGCCATTTCTCCTCTGTTCTTTGACCAAATCAAAGAAAAATCAAACACGGCTTCACAAAACCGACTTAAAGCGCGTATGCGGCCAAGAAGAAGGTCACCATCACCGTTACTCCTGTCAAATCGCGATAATGCCAAGCAAACATGGCCATGTGCAGCGCCGCAGCCCACAATCCCGAATTCACACCAGGCAACCGCCTCACCCACATCTATAAAGCACAGGTAAAGTTCCCTAGCACCTTTACTTGCCCATCCAAGCCTCAATTTGGTACTGCTCAACCTCCTTACCTCACTCCAGCCATGCTCTCCAATTTCGGCCGCCGCTGCCTAAGTCCATGACCAAAGCATCATTTCCAAATTAACAAGGCACGAAGCATCTTCATGATCTACTGATCGAAAGCCCAAGCTCAATTGTAGAGTTCCTTTGCTGTGGAATGCCACCACCGAGCACCACCTTGTGCCTCTGCTCCTCGCCATGGCGCCGCTGTTGTAGACCATCCCAGTCCTGGCCGACTCCTCCTGTGGCCTCAGAAAGTCCTCGGAGTTCCATTTTTTTGGTCACTCCAAGCTCCGTGCGCCTGTCATGCTGCCGGCCATGGCCTACCAGAGCACCATCATGAAACCACCGTGAGCTTCCTTGCTCTGTTTCTTCCTTCCCTTGATTCTTTTCTCTGGCTAGTGGCCCTAAGCCAATAGAGGCCAGTGTTAAGTAATTTAGTTAGTTAGCCTCTCTACCGTGATAGGTGGGATCATTTTGAAGTAAGTTCAATGGTTGTCTGGTTCAAGTCCAAGGCAGTAGGTGCATGAGATTAGCTTTGATTAAACCTTTCCCCAATTCAAATTAGTTATTCGACTCCCAGGAACCTGACAACTTAAGTGATCTCTGAGTTAAATATTAATACCTTAAGCTAGACAGACTTTAATTAGTGCCAACAATAATAACCTACAATGAGTCCTATGGGTCATATAGACAAGGTAAAGACACGCGCGATGCCACACCGCGCAAAAACATTTAATCCGAGTTTTTTTTTCTGCAAAAATAATCAGACCTAAACGTAATTTCGAATCTTTCGGGTTGAAAGAAACGGCACTGGTGTCGAATTTACGGAACTACGGGGTCTTGTTTGTAATATAATTGGTGAAAGGAACTGTTCGCGATTTTAGAATCTTTCAGGTCGAAAGAACTGACGTTCGGGTCAAATTTGCGGAATTATAGGGTCCTTCTTGCAAAATTAACGGTGGAAGGACTTGTTCGCGATTTCAGATTTTTCAAAATAACTTGTTTGCGATTTTGAATTTTTTGGAGGGTTTTTTTTCGCAAAAAATCGTACCCGAAGCCTTGCATGTGTGGCATTTCTCTCGGGCATAAGATATATATTATTCGTGCTATCAAATTTTTTAAAATTTTACTGTTTATATATTTAAAACTATATAGATTGATTGTATAAAATTATATTATAAGATTTTTTGTTAAAAATATTTTTTAAATATTATAACTTTATTAGAACATTTACTATATATATAGAAATTAAAGTTTAATTTTTAATATGTTTAAAAACTATATAAAAAATTATACTATTAGCTTTTTGTTAAAATAGTTTTTGTAATATTATAATTTTATTAGTACGTTTTAATGTAAATATATAAAAAGGTTAAAGATGTATTTTTAAAAACATAAAGAGTGAAAAACGTCAAATATAAAAATTGAAGGAGTAAAAAAAGTAAATGCAGTACGCGAGAGTTAAGTCCTTTGCAGCCCTAGTTGCTTTTTACCGCATAGCAATATTTAAGGCATGCATAATAAGGTTACCATAGTTAGCTCTTAGTTTGTACACATCAGTTTTGATTTATATGAAAAAGTGAGAAAAGAGTAGAGGGAGTAGAGCTGGCTCTTATTTAGTAGCTAGCTTTGCACGGAAGTATAAGTAGATTATTTATGCTGGCTCTTATTTAGTAGCCAGTTTTGCACAGAAGTATAGGTAGATTATCTATGTACAAGAGAGAAAAGATAGTTATTGCACATCATCTAGAGATAATCTTTAAAGACAGTTATTATACAAGCTGGCTTTTAGCTTATTATTAGCTAGTAGTAGATTTTGCTATTGTACTTGCCCTTAATGTGATAAATTCATATAGGAGTCGTAAACTAAATGTCTCTCTGCAGAAACTTTGGAAGGACCTTGCCTGTAGCAAATTTACACTGCTTCGTCCAAAGAACATCAAAGTCCTTAATTTTTGCAAATGCCTAATATTCTGTATTATTCACTCAAAACTCACTACGAAAGCTGCCATGTTCATCTTTATCATAAGCAGTAATTATGATAGACAAATGACGAATACTTGGTTCAATTGTCTTGGATATCAGTCCGTTTATATTTGCACATTCCTCCGATGAAACCTTCTCAGCTAATTGATGCATTAGGTCATGCATAACGTATTGTGAGTCAACCTTTTGGAAGAATCTCAAATCCACTAATCTGTCCAAATATTGCATCCCTGTTTCCTCCAATCTCTTGCTAGTATCTTTGCACTGCACATAATTTTGTGATATCTAAGCACGGACCAAAGTTTCTCCATAAAATTGGTGATTTTCGGGAAACAAAGAGCAGTATGAGAAACAATGCTGCAGGTGGGATGGTAGATAATCATAGCTAAGCTCCAAGGGTGGGGCTAGCAGAAGTGGATCACGTCAGGAAATTCGAAAAGTTTTTTTATTTTTCAGAATAATTCTGGGTTTTTATTCTGAATAAAACAAAATTTTATATATTTCACTTATTATGGAATTAAAAAGCAATAGCTAATTTCCTTTTATTTTTATTGTTCTATTATTTTTGTTGTTATTTTTTATTTAATTTCGAGTTTCATGTTTTAATTTAGAGTTAAAATAAAATGGGTAATTACCTTTTGTTTTTTATTTCGAATTTATGTTAATTTTCATTGTTATTTTTTATTTAATTTTGTATATCTATTTTATATTAGAATTCATATACAAATCCAACTGCTAATTTTTATCTAATTTCTATTTCGCATTTCAGCTATGTATAGGTTTTGATTTGGCGTTCATATGAAAGTTAAATAGATTATTTCTTTTTTATTACAAATTTATGTTATTTTTTATTGTACTCGGCATGGATTATTTCTTCTAATCTAAGATGTTAATTTTATCATTATATTTTATTTTATTTTGAATATTAGTTTTAGGTTAGATTTTATATACAAATACAGTTGCAAATTTTTATCTAATTTTGTTCTAAATTTTGGCTATGTACGGGTTTTAATTTGGAGCTCATATGATAATCAAATTTTGTTGTTTTTTATTTAATTTCAAATATTAGTTTTAGGTTTGATATGATATAACGTTCCGATATTTTATGTAATGAGAGGAATAACATTCCAATATTTAATGTCAACAGTAGCTAGCTTAAACTTATCAAAGCATTGAATTTAATTTGTTGTATCTCTATTCTTACGTTACTAGAATTGTGTGTGCTTAGAATTGGGTTGCAAAATTAAGTATAAACCCTAGTCACTTAAGTTAGACCAGTAAAGTTCAATTTTTTAGTTAAATCTTGTTACTAAAAGAATCTCAATTCACCGCTCTCTTGATATCCGATCCACTTCAGTACCCATACCACCCAAAATCAAATTGAACAATTAGATACTACAAGAATTAAAATGATAAACTCTGAACAATCTTGATCATCTGACTACGCTTTTCAGCCGGTAGGCAATTTTACAAGCCACGATGATACGTCCCGGTAATGGTTCAGCAGCATTAACAGATACCAAGTTCTAATCTACAAATTTAAACATCCCACGAAAGTAGAGAGTTTGCGATCAATAGAGACGGTGCTTTAAGAGAAAATATGACCTATATTCGGGAAAAAAAATGGTACAATAGAGAAACTGAGAAGACCATTTCTGCGTGAATCAATGCAAATGATAAAAAATGAGGACACCTCTGAATCAACTCTAGTCATTTACCTTTTCACTCCGAATATCCCTGCCAACGAATATTGGGCTTGTATGAACAGGCCATGCATGTACGTATATGGTGTATATGTAGCAGCTAGATTCAATATTTATGCACATGCACCAGAGCAAGTGCGCACATCCTAGTTCTAATAATAACTTGTGGGTTCCAATTTTGGACTTCGATACGAACAAAAAGAAACCCCAGATGTTTGGAGGGGTTGTGGTTAGGTTGAAAAGCTGTTTTTGACTTTTCGGCCTGTCAAGCAGCTGCAGATAACGGCTGTTGGCTTTTCTCGAGTCCTCTCCCATATCCGATCATCCTCCTCAAATCCGAAGCGATCCATCCCCAAATCCGAAGCGGGCCAAGGCCAGTAGGGATGGCAATGGGGCCCATTCCCCATTCCCCGGCGGGGAATTCCCCTATTAGGGGGCGGGGATGGGGGAGTTTTTCTCTCCACGGGGCTATTAATGGGGGAATTTTGTCCCCGTCGGGGTATACGGGTACGGGGACGTTCCACTGGTCCTCGTCCTTGTTACCTAGCCCTGGCTTCATCTTCTTCGACGCAGCCGCCCGCCCGCCCCTTAATCCCAAATCCTCATCGCCTCCTCGATCCAATCCTCCGCTCCCTCGATCCCTCTGCTCGCCTCGTCCCCGTCGCCGCCTATGCTCCCCTACTCGCCTCGGCCCTGTCTCCTCCGCCGCTCCCTTTGACGCCTCACTCCACCTCCTCTACTCCCTCCTCCGCTCCCATCGCCTCCCTCCATTGCTTCCCTCCACCTCCTCCGCTCCTATCACCTCCCTTCGCTGCCCTCCACCATGGCTGCCTCCCCCTCCCCCTTCGTGGACCAAGTGGTCGGTGGTGTGGGCGTCGATGGTCGAGGCACGACGTCGGTGGTGCGGGGCCCTCCCCCTCGGTGGCTGGGGCGACGAGCGTGGCATGAGCGTCGGTGGAGCGCGCGTGCAGCGTCCAGGACACTAGGTACTCTCTCGTCTCCACCTAGTCTTCCCGACGTGCTGCAGTGCCTCGCCGACATCGCCATGTGCCGGCGTGCTCACGGGTATGGCTCCCCATGGGGACCCGATATCCCAACGGGGACGGAGGAATGGGATGAAGAGTCCCCCCGATGGGGGGGTCGGGGCTGGGGAACGAGGGAGTTCCCTCCTCGTGAGGACGGAGATGTTCCATCACTCCCCACCGGGGAATATCCCCGTTACCATCCCTAAAGGCCAGCAGCTGGCGTGAAGGCAGCGGGGAGAGGCAAGCAGCCGAGACGAGGCCGAGCAGCGCGGAGGGGAGCCAGGGCGGAAGCGGGCAAGGCAGTAGTGGAGGCAACGACCGGTCGGCAAAGCGAGGTTTGGTCGGGGCGGAGGTCAGCGAGGCGAGGTCAGGTTTGGGCGGAGCAAGCTGGCGGGCGAAAAGCCACAACCCGA
Organism: Otatea glauca; assembly: GCA_036346275.1. Taxonomy (NCBI): domain Eukaryota; kingdom Viridiplantae; phylum Streptophyta; class Magnoliopsida; order Poales; family Poaceae; genus Otatea; species Otatea glauca. The sequence goes on along the minus strand of CM070718.1, from coordinate 6,347,398 downwards.
AGTATCCTCCCCGCAACTACGACTTTAGGGGGTGCTCCGCCCCCAAGTGGCCTCGCTCGGCTTGGAATTTTTATTTTAAATAATACAATTTTGTATTTAAATTTCAAAAATATACCTCGATCTTAAAAAATTATAAAAATATACTTTTGTCGATCTCGTCGAGAGCTATAATTGTCATATAAAGTTCATCTCCAGCCGACATCATATGAAAAAGTTATGATTTTTTTTAGGAACTGACCCCAGACAGACGAAATATCGCGCGTGCAAAGCCGCACCGATCGCCCGTATAGGGGGCGATCGCTCCGTATACGGGCAACAGAGGTATATTTTCGCAATTTTTTAAGATCGAAGTATATTTTTGCAATTTGATTAAAAAATTGTATTATTTAAAATAAAAATTCGCTCGGTTGGCAGCCAAAACCCAGTCCTCCCCTCCCAAAAAAAACAAAACTGGCTCTATATTGGGCTGGGATCGTTCAGTCCAGCCACGTTCAAGAATTTTGTGCCGAGCTTGAGCTTTCCAATTTTTGAAAATTTTAGATGGGCCTAGATTAGGCTCATTTTTGCCTTCAAAATTGGGCCAAGTAGAGTGATTAGGAAGGCCTAGTGAACCGTGTTCAGGCGACCCAACATTGAATCATCAGGTGTATAACGTGCTTGGAAATGATCAATGAAAGTGATAATAACACAACATAATGTTATTAGCTCTGGGCTCGTCTTAACAGTTAACATGATACCATTTTCTTTTTTCAGCTGAGTAATTTGACGATCAGTATCTTATTGGAGGTATGAAATAGGAACAAAAACATATTCATTACATTTATTCAGGACGACACTGAAGAGGATCTTCGGCTGCAGCTCCTTTGACCCTCTCAGCTATTAAGCGTCTTTTGGTACAAGTTAGAAGTCATATATAACTAGCAAAATCTAAAAGCTGAAAGCTAGGTTGAATCTGTTTTTGCAGTTTATTTATAAGGGAAATTAGCTATTTGTCAAACAATCTCTTATAAAAAATAACAACCACTTTTTAGCCCGAAAATTTCAAAAAAGCTACAGCCCCAAAGCATTCTAAAAACAGAGAGTGAGGCTTTTGTGCAAGTTCTTCTGAAGATCTCTTCTAGGCGGATTTTGCTGCGACCGTTTTATGCTAAATCCTCATATATTTTTTTTGAAACAAATCATCATTTTGTTTAGCTTTTCTATCCTCTGGCTTGCAAGCCCTGTGAGAGGTGAGAGCTGAGAAAGTTGTTTGATTTCTACACGGTGCTTCGAAACTTACCTTGAAAGCAATATGTTTAAGAAAATATCTATTGTTCTTAATTACCTCTTTGCTCTGCTTTAAAATAGAGAAATTTTACAGTGGACAACATAGGTAGTAAGTAGTGGTAGTAGATATCAAATCTAACCATTCATTCCTCAAGGGTATTTAAAATTTCTCTTATCCATTCATGAGGGTATTTTAGATTTTTCCTAATTCGTTCACAGTTTTGGATTCACCGAATACCTGGTAATCTTCAGAGGCTTCTTATCTATTTATCAAGATCACAAGATGTGTTTTACCGTAGAGGACAAATAGTATAACATAATTTTTTACCCTTTTACCACTCTCTGAATTTTACTATAAATAATACATGTGATAGTATAACTAGATCTAAATTGATTTCAACCATTAGATTCAAAGAAATAGACGACTTATATTAATTCTAATCCACTATAAAAGAGCTCTTATATAACTGATGTCTAGCAGACATCAGTACAACACTCGTATCACGAGACAAAACACATTAATTCAATGAACAGCCACACGAGAACCCAAAACCTTTTCCTTGCAATAATTCACTGCATAATAACCCAAATCTCACAAACAGGTCAGAATACAAGTACGTTTTCAAAAAAGAAAGATTGGACTACAAGTGGCAACACCTGAAACCTCATGCTACTGCTTACACATCACAACTGAATTTGGGATACACTCGCGGCCTCCTCCAGTGCGAGCGCAGCCACAAAGACGAGGGGCAAGATGGACGACCAAAGTATCGTCTTCCCCGCGGCACGCCGACGGACCAGGTCACCGGACACCCAGATTCCGGCCGACGCCTCCACAAACCCGAAGATAACTACGCCGACGAGAATGTCGTAGTACAAGTAGAAGGGAGCCTTGCTATGGTGCAGAAATATACCTCCTGGAGACTTGAAGACGGCAAGATTGAGCGCCGCCGCGCCTATGGAAACGCCGGACGAGATCAGCGCGGCCGGCAGCTTCTCCATGTTGAGGCAAGCCTCGGAAATCAAGCTCACGATGTTGATGAGGAGAATCAGGAACTCCATGCCTTGTGTTTGGGTGTGGTGTGTAAGAGAAATGCACGATTTCATGCTGTATATATAGAGGGTTGAAAGGTTTTATCCCTGGTCGCGCGACAGCTTGAAAGGTTTTACCCTTGTATGCGCGCCAGCGCGACAGCTTCAGGGAGTTGGACGTGCGACAGGCTGTAAAAACCATGAATTATTTTTAACCTAATCAACATCATTATCAGGTTTTGGCAGTCATTAAATAAAATTAAACAACGACAAGTAGCTGCATATATTAATTGTTTCAAATTGTACAGTTGAATGAATTGCAGGAATTAAAAATTTAATCTACAAACTTAATTACAAATTACAAGAATGGTTATTTACAACTCATAAACATAAAAAATTCGCAAGTTTCTAAAATCTCCTCGCACCAAATTTCTTCGTTAGCCTGCACATTAATAAAAATTGCAGTTATTAGTAAAAGCAGTGAATTAATATAGCAGAAAAAATAAAATAAAATAAATAAAGATAGGATTGTCGTCAATCCAGAACAGTGAGTAGGATAAAAGTGACAACCTGAGATTACAAAACCGTATATGCGTTCCTGATGACCCAGAAATAAAAAGAATAATTCTTGAAGAAGCCCATGATACTCTATACACTATTCATCCAGCTAGTACAAAAAATTATAGAGATCTAAAGGAGCATTTCTGGTGGAAGAGTATGAAAAGAGAGATAGCAGAATACATTAGTAAATGTGACACCTGCCAGAGAGTTAAAGCAGAATATCAAAGATCGGCAGGATTACTTCAACACCTCCAAATACCTAAATGGAAGTAGGAAGATTTTTGTATAAATTTTATTACAGGCTTACCCAGGCCAAGGCTAAAAAGGATGACATATGGGTCATTGTAGACAGACTGACTAAATCCGCCCACTTAATTGCCACAAACCAAAAATATTCTGCTCTCAAATTAGCTGAAATCTATATAGAGAAAATAGTCGCCCTTCATGAAATACCTAAGTCTTATCACATCAGACAGTGGTTCTACATTTACCTCTAGTTTTTGGGAAAGTTTACAAACTGCCTTGGGAACCAAACTTAATTTCAGTATTGCATACCACCCTCAAATAGATGGACAGACTGAGAAAATCAATCAGATTTTGGAAGACATGTTGAGGGCATGTGTACTGGATTTTGAAGACACTTGGGATAAACACCTACACTTAGCCGAGTTTGCCTATAATAACAATTATCAAACCAGTATACAAATGGCATCATATGAGGCATTATATGGAAGAAAGTGTTGGTTCGCCAAAATGGTGAAAAGATAAAACTCATTCATGAGAGGCTGAAAATTGCTCAGAGCAGACAAAAGAGCTACTCTGATAAGCGTAGAAGGGAAGTAAAATTCCAACTCAGTGATTATGTGTACATGAGGGTATCACCAATGAGAGGAGTCTACAAATTTGGAGTTAAAGGAAAATTGAGTCCCCAATATGTTGGACCATTCTGGATTTTAGAACAGAAGGGGACATCAGCTTATCAATTGGAACTTCCTCCACAAATGTCAAAAATTCATAATGTATTCCATATTTTCCAGCTTAGAGCTTGTCTTCAAGAACCCTCCTACCACATCACAAATCTCAACTTTCCCCTTCAGCCTGATCTTACCTATGAAGAACGCCCAATCAAGATCTTAGCCACAGAAGATTGTCAACTTAGAAAAAGATCTATCTGCTTCTGTAAAGTTCAATGGAAGCATCATTCTCAAAGAAGCTACGTGGGAGAAAGAAGAGAATCTTCATGAAACGTATCCTCATCACTTTAGGTGAGCCTGATTTCGGGGACAAAATCTTTTTAAGGGGGTAGGATGAAACACCCACGAATTATTTTCAACCTAAACAATGTCATTATCAGGTTTCGATAGTCAATAAATAAAATTAAACAACGCCAATTAGCTGCATATATTAATTGTTTCAAAGTGTATAGTTGAATGAATTGCAGGAATTAAAATTTTAATTTACAAACTTAATTACAAATTACAAGAATGGTTATTTACAACTCAGAAAAATAAAAAATTTGCAAGTTTTTAAAATCTTCTCGCACCAAATTTCTTCGTTAGGCTGCACATTAATAAAAATTGCAGTTATTAGTAAAAGTAGTGAATTAATATAGCAGAAATAAATTAAGTAAAATAAATAAAGATAGGATTGCCATCAATCCAGAATAATTTGGTTTCACTCACTGAGGTACTAATTCGTTTGGGGCCAAATCGGCACCTCTTATGATTATAGTTAACATCATCCGGCAATTTACAAACCTGTTTTAATCCGTAGACACACGTATATTAAAAATATCGTGCGATAGAAAAAAAATAGTGCCCTCAGTAAAATAGTAAAATGTGCACGGTCAAAAAGATAAACATAAGGTTCTGTACAAGGGAAAGCACATGAGTCCAGAGCCTTCCCACATAAGGCAGCCAAGTATCCCAACATATAAGCCAGCCTCCAGTAAAGAGTTCAACCACAAGAACTCATAAACACAAGCCCTCCAGACCACAAATTACGCAAACCAACCAAGCCAGAAGCCTCAAGCACCATGAAACCGAAGGCAAGGAGGCCAGCATAGCATACACAAGACAGCACACACGAGCCAGGAGGCAAAGAAGGGACCCAAGCTCAAGCCAGCCAGGTCACCAGAAGAACAAGCAGCCACCTCTTCAACCATCATCACCAGCATCAGCCTTTCATCATTTTGCACCGCATTTTCATTACCCGAACCCAGGTAACCACCCATTTTCACCATTCCAGTAGCGCCAACATAGAATAGCACTAGCAAAAATGTGGTAGAAAATGAAAATGATAGTAAAATAACTAATGGTCTCAGCTAACTAAGCACGCGGGATTGTGTCGTGCGTCCCCAAAACCCACACGTGCTCCCTCCGCACGGCAAGCTAAGGTATCGTTGCGGCACCGTCTAACCCGCGCATTAGCAAAACAATCATCACAAACCCACAAATCTTACCATGTATTTCTTCAGCACAGAACATAATAAAATGAAATTGAGTAATAAAAATCGCAATAAGTTAAGGGTACCTAAACCCTAGCCGATAACCGAACTGCCCGAAGCCATGGCAGCAGAGGCACGTGCCAAATCGGTCAAGGGCAGCGAACGGGGAATTTTTTTTCTTTAATATTTTTTTAATCTTTTTTTCAAAACTAGGCGTCAGGGCAAAAAAATTGCAGAATTAGGCGTCGGTCGCCCGTATATGGGGCGATCGCCCCACATATGAGGCGATCGCCCCACATATGGGCGATTAGTGCGGCTTTGAACACGCGATTTTTCCTCTGTCTACGGTCAATTCCTAAAAAAAATCATAACTTTTTCATATGATGCCGGATTGAGATAAACTTTATATGAAAATTATAGCTATCGATGGGATCTACAACTTTTGTATACAATTTTTTTTCATTTGAATCCATTTAGATAGTCAAAAACGGGATATAATGTTCAGATCTAAAAATAGATCTGTTTTTAGATCTGAACATTCTATCTCATTTTTAACTATCTAAATGGATTCAAATTGAAAAAATTTGTAAATAAAAGTTGTAGATCCCGTCGAGAGCTACAATTTTCATATAAAGTTCATCTCTATCCGACATCATATGAAAAAGTTATGATCTTTTTTTAGAAATTGATCGCAGGCGGAGGAAAAATCACGGGCACTAATTGCCCGTATACGGGGCGATCGCCCTATATACGGGCGACCGGCGCCTAATTCTGCAATTTTTTTTGCCCTGATGCCTAGTTTTGAAAAAAAGATTAAAAAAAATATTAAAGAAAAAAAAATCGCGAACGGGCGAGTGTTTGGGGCCGACGCCTGGCGGGGGAGAGCAGGGAGTAGGGTGGCGGCGGCCCAAGCGGCCCGGCCTGGCGCAGCCCGTGCAGGCGGGGGTAGGTGCGGGGCCAAGCCTACGAGCTAGGTTGACGGGCTGCCCAGCAGGTCGGATGCGGGCGCGCCTGTGCGACGCAGGGGCGGAGGCCATGATACGTCCCCGTAATGGTTCAGCAGTATTAACACATCCTAATTCAGAATTTAAACATTCCACGAAAGTAGAGAGTTTGCAATCAACAGAGACGGTGCTTTAAGAGAAAATACTACCTATATCTGGGGAAAAAAATTGTACAATAGAGAAACTGAGAAAACCATTTCTGCGTGAATCAATGCAAATGATAAAAAAATGAGGACACCTCTGAATCAACATTCAACTCTAGTCATGTCATCTACCTTTCCACTCCGAATATCCCTGCCAACGAATATTGCGCTTGTATGAACTGGCCATGCATGTACGTATATGGTGTATATGTAGCAGCTAGATTCAGTATTTATGCACATGCACCAGAGCAAGTGCGCATATCCTATCCTAGTTCTAATAATAACTTGTTGGTTCCAATTTTGGACTTCGATACGAACAAAAAAAAACCCCAGAGCACGTTAATTATATTGGGCCGGGATAGATTAGTCCGGCCACATTCAAGAATTTGGTGCCGAGCAAAGCTCGAGTTGAGCTTTTCAAATTTTTGAAAATTTTAGATGGGCCTAGAATAGGGTCATTTTTGCCTTCAAATTGGGCCATTTAGTGATTAGGAAGGCCTAGTGAACCGTGTTCAGGCGACCCAACATTGAATCATCAGGTATATAACGTGCTAGGTAATGATCAATGAAAGTAATAATAACACAACGTAATGTTATTAGCTCTGGGCTCGTCTTAACAGTTAACATGATACCATTTTCTTTTTTCAGCTGAATAATTTGACGATCAGTATCTTATTGGAGGAATGAAATAGAAACAAAAGCATATTCATTACATTTATTCAGGACGAGACTGAAGAGGATCTTCGGCTGCAGCTCCTTTGTTTGCTTTGCATTTTGAAAACAGAGAGTGAGGCTTTTGTGCAATTTCATCTGACGATCTCTTCTAGGAGGATTTTGCTGCGACTGTTTTATGCTAAATCCTCAGATATTTTTTGAAACAAATCATCTTGTTTGTTTAGCTTTTCTGTCCCCTGGCTTGCAAGCCCTGTGAGAGGTGGGAGCTGAGAAAGTTGTTTGATTTCTACACGGTGCTTCGAAACTTAGCTTGAAAGCGATATGTTTAAGAAAATGTCTATTGTGCTTAATTACTTCTTTGCTCTGCTTGAAAAAGAAAATGTCTATTGTGCTTAATTACTTCTTTGCTCTGCTTGAAAATATAACTGATGCCTAGCAGACATTAGTACAACACTCGTATCACAAGACAAACACATTAATTCATATGAAAAACCATGTGCATGAGAACCCAAAACCTTTTTCCTTGAATAATTCACAGCATAATAACCTAAATGTCACAAACAGGTCGGAATACAAGTACGTTTTCAAAAAAAAGGAAGACTGGACTACAATTGGCAACACCTGAAAGGCTGAAAACCTCATGCTATTGCTCATACAGACAGCACAACTGAATTTGGTATACACTCAGAAAAGAATGCGAAATTGATACACACACACACCAGTGGATGCAACTATTTCAAGGTGACGAAGCCTCCCAGTCCCAGCGCAGCCACAAAGACGAGGGGCAAGATGGACACCCAAAGGATCGTCTTCCCGGCGGCACGCCGATGGACCAGGTCGCCGGATACCCAGATTCCGGCCGACGCCTCCACAAACCCGAAGATAACTACGGTGACGAGACTGCCGTAGTAGAAGTAGAAGGGAGCCTTGCCATGGTGCAGAAATATACCTCCTGGAGCCTTGAAGACGGCAAGGCAGAGCGCCGCCGCGCCTTCGAAAACGCCGCACGAGATCAGCGCGGCCGGCAGCTTCTCCATGTTGCGACAGGCCTCGGCAATCAAGCTCAGCATGTTGATGAGGAGAGTCAGGAACTCCATGTCTTGTGTTTGGGTGTGGCGTGTAGAGAAATGCTTCGGTTTGAGCTTGGAGAATGGAAGAACAGAAGGTTAGAAGTTAGGAGTTTGCCACAGGTTCATGTTATATATATAGAGAAAGTAGTAGAAAAACCCGAACAGTGTTAAACCGAACCGAACCGAACCCGAGCAATGCCATCTCGGGTTTCGCCTTTTGGCCAGGATGACTCAATGTGAGTCAAATGTATGTACAGGTTTTGCTTAAACTACTCCTACCTCTGTAATCTTGGAACCGAAACCGAACCCGAATACTTCGGTTTCGCGACATGACTCTGCGCAGAGCTCTGATCCGGACCGATGTGAACCCCTGTTGTTATATGCCTTCATAACTCGTCAGGGCAACAGCGACGGTGGCTTAAGATTAGTATCTGTAGAAGGCTAAAAAAGGGGATGTACTATATTGCATGAAGTGTTTTATAAAACGTGATAATTGGATAAATACCACTGCAATACTAATATAATAAAGTGTTTTTTAAAAATATAATAAATAGTGTTAAGTGTTTGCACAAAGAAATGCTACTTGTAATATTGTTTTAATGATGTAATAAGAGATAAAGATGACAGGATACAACTGAGAATTAGTATTGATTATCTTTTTTTAGATGCAGTATTGATTATCAACGGTCTTTATGTACGTGCAGTAGCTGCTCTGGTGGCAACACACTTTGAAATTACACCTTGAGAATGCCATTATTACATTTGGTCATGTGAAATAGTGTCCTTTTCATCCCCCCACCCCTCGCTGCGACATGTCATTTTCTAGGGGCACTAAGACGTTGGTAACCAAGCTTTTCCAAAAATCCGAGGACCCTAAACCGAAACCCGAACATACGTGCCTATATTAAAGCCTGGGGTTTCTCCGGCCGCTCAGCGCCTCCACGTCGCCCTCGTCGCGTCGTGGACGCACGCTCAGCCGCCGCCTGTCCCGCGCGAGCAGTGAAACGGCCCTCCGTTCATACGACGCGCAGGCCGTTGATCCACGTCGCCCGCGTTGCTAACTCGGTTGTTATGTTTAAATAGATTCTCTACGTTAGTATACGCAAGGAGTTGTGTAGCGCGGTGGTAAGGCGTGTCTGTCGCGTCGGTGAGGTTGAGGGTTCGAATCCCCGTTCCCGCAAGCGCGTGTGCTCGCGGCTGGAATTTTACAGAGCGACACGTGGCGAGCTCGCTATGGCCTTTTCCTTTTTTTGCAAAAAAGGCCCATAATATCTCCGAAATTACGTATCAGCCCACCCTTTTTATATGAAGAGTCCTAGAACTGAAAATACGTTTTACTCCGTCTTTTTTCCTGGATCGCAAAAAATAAAAAATATACCTTTTCTCAAGAATTTTTCTAGAATTATGTACGGTTTATTTTCTTTGCGGGAAAGCCCTCGATAATCTGTTCTTTCCAAAAAATGCCTCCCAAAATTATGTGATTTGTCACGGATATTTTTAAAGATTACATCTAGATCCCGTTCTTCGCAGAAAGGCCCAGTTTTATATTTAGGCATGAAGGACGTCTGCGCGGCGTGCGCCGCGCCCGCGCATCTAGTTGGGATTACGGTTTGGACTTTTGGCAGCCTCTCCTAACCTCTGGCTCAAACAGCATCGCATCAAAAGCAAGCAAGGACAAGGGAGCAATAATAAATAGATAACGAATAGCAGCTGTGTGCTTGTGTTAAGTAATATTAGTACAGTGCCCTGTCTTCGTTTCTTTTTTTCAGCACATAATATATGATCTTTTCTTTTTCTAGAACGTTTGTTTCCTTTTCCTTAATTCCATGATATATGTTTCCTTTTCATTGAGATGATGCTGGAGGTGAGGGGAGATCTGTTGTGTGCTACAGGGATGAGTTAGACACATTAAACAATGGCCATCGGATGTGGGTGAGTAAAGTTGAGGAAAGATCTGAGAGGTTAATTTTGATGGAGACAAGTTTCTGAGGACGTTTCGTTGGGTGCATAAAGGTTGGGCTATCTCTAATGGGGTGCATTATTTGGGATAGACGTAGAAAAGAATGCTTAGTTGTATTATAAAGAGGTATAGATACTAATAACAAAAGGGCAGTGAAGTGATTAGGACATCGTCACTCCAAACCGAAACCGAAACCGAACCCGAGCCGAGCAGCTAGCTCGGTTTTCCCTCGACTCCAAAAGGACGCGAAGGAATTAATCGGAAGCAATAGAAAAACAAAAAAGGGAAGTTGAGCTTCTGTTAAGCAACGAGGGGAATGAGCTGATGATGACGTCCACAGGCCACAACCCGAATCCGTCGTGGAAAGTGGAGACAGTTGCTATCAACCTTCGTAATCTACAAAGCTTCATTTCACCGTGTAATCAGGTGCTTTGAGATTATTCTGATTGTGTTTCGACCCATAAAAAAACATTTTGTAACATTTTTTGTTGCACGCATATATGAACACAATCAGGGGCGGAGTCAGACCTTAGGCTACCCGGGCCTGGGCTGAGGTCTGGCCCAAAAACTCTATACAAATCCTCTTAAAAATTTATAAAAATTCAGAAATTGGCCCACTAACCTTTGGGTTAGCCCAGGCCGGCTCGAGACTTAAGACTAGGCTGGTTCCATCCCTGAACACAATGTGTGATGGGGTCTGTGTGTAGTGTGTTGTGCCTTAAAATGCAATAGACATAACATTTGGACAGTCTTCTATGTGCAATTCTGTCACGTCCCTCAGATTTTTGAACGCTCTCATCCAGCACCCTCAACGTATCAGAGGACTTGACGGAGAAGCCTTGACTGTAGTCTGTCTCCATTGTTGGAAGTGTTGAAACTTTTTGTGACGGATAGTCTAGTTTTTGTACAAGGTGGCAGGGGTAACACCATCAAAAGAGGACAATATTGTATCTTCAGCTCACGAAGACTAGATGGCCATTCCTTTTGAGCAGCTTTAGATGATGAAAATTGCAAAAAATAGAGATCTGTTAGTTTACCGCAATATTCCATGAGCATGTCCTAAATAAGGGGCTAGTTATTTCCCATCCATATATAAAAACCCACAAAACTGAAACGATCTAATAACTGAATCTGTGAACCAAATTTCATTACTTCAGTTCGATTAAGTTTTTAATCTTATCCAAAATAAATCCATAATGCAAGTTGCTATCTGTCAGGATCGATCATCCTGACACGTGTCCAGGCCCCTCCCGGGGCTTTCGGCCGTCCTCCCCCGAGCTCAGAGGACTGTTCCCGAGCTCGGGCGAGGGTGGTCCCGAGCTCGGGCAAGAGTTTCCCCAAACTGCTGCAAAACCTCGACGACCTCATCGACCTCGGCACCCCCGGTCCAGACTTCAATGTAATAGATCTCCTCTCTTATGTATGGATGACATCTATCCTCTGCGTGGGAACTAGGGTCAACCACTCTTGTCAGTCCCCCTGCGTGGGGACTAGAGGCTATCTGCCCCTGTCAGAATCCCCTGCGTGGGAATTAGGGTCAACCACTCCTCCAACAGTTCCCGTCAGTCCCCCTGCGTGGGAACTAGGGTTAACTGCTCCCGTCAACTCACGAACGGCCACCTGACGTCAGCCTCAGGATCAGCGCCGGGAGCCTATAAAGCGCATCGACCGCCCCGGTCGGAAGGAGACCCAGTATCCAAATAACAGCAACGGCAACAAGATCGCACAAGGCAACACTTACATACTCCACTGTTCACCGCGTCCCCCTCAGCAGCAGGCTCCCCTGTAGTTCTCTCCCGAGGAGCTTTTAGACATCTTTCGCCTACGGGCAAGACTGGAGTAGAGCTGTTATCCGACCTAGGGGGTTCGAACCAGTATAAACTTTGTGTCCTCTGTTTGCTCGTCCTTCTTTCCGGTGCTGCACGTCTCCTAACCCCTCTTCCTGGAGGAACGCGACTCTGGGCCTCGCCCCTTCGTGCGATCCTTCCCCCTTCTTTTGCGGTCGACGGTCCCGATCGTCGACACTATCCATCATAATCATAAACACAACGAATACACCAATCAAATTCCATTTTGTTTATTCATTTTTTTTCAGAGCACAGTTAAAGAAAAATCAAAATAATAGCACCAAAAGATCAAATAAACTGAATGCTCGCCCAAATTTGTGCGAATGCAACTTTCAAGGCTCGACATCTGAATTAGCTCCATCTTCTCCATAGAAGGAATTGACAACTCTTTCAGAGAATTCATATCAACTAACTTCAACTACTTGAGAGACCGCATCCCTCCGAATGCTTTAACATTTGTGCAATTTATATTAAGAGTAAAAGCATTGAAGCATCGCTCGCAGTTTTATTATGTGTAAGACATCACAAATGTATTAAAGAAACCAAATCTTGGGCTGGCCAAATCACCACGTGCACATGGTGACGGGCAGACGGGGCGAGAAACCGGTGAGGATACGAGTTCCAGAGGAAACGAAGCTTTTGGTCGTGGTCGTGCACATTGGTTGGCCCGTGTGAACCAACGGGTAAGTGACGATCTAGCCCATTGGCCCTCATTTTCTAGGCCGGCCCATCCAATTGGTGAGACAAATTTGGAAACGGCCCAGTTGACCTACTGCCCACTTCCTACCCCTGCTTGGTCCGTTTGAAGTGTAGATGCGCCCACCAGGCTCTAGTGCCAGACTCGACGCCAGTTCTCACCTATTCCTTGGGCCAGAAAGAGTACACCTACACTATATATATTCATTGGTCAAAATGTGTGCGACTTAAAAGCTTCTGCTTTAGATTAGAAGTGTGTTAGAATTTAGAAACACATCTACAGGTGCGTGTAGGGTATCTCTTGTGTACAATGTGTGCGACTTAAAGCTTCTGCTTTAGATTAGAATTGTGCTAGAAACACATCTGCAGGTGCATGTAGGGTATCTCTTGTGCGCGCATTCACTTTCGCACGTGAAATTGTGAATATGAAAACGATGCACGCTCGTTCGGTCGATGTATTTTGCTCTCATCGATCACAACGGTTTGAAGACGCTAAAGCTTCTTAACCGTTCTCAAACGTCGAGTTCAATACAAACTAAACGTCTTCCCATGAAAAAGACCCCCCTTGGTAAGAATATGGGCTCTCACAGTTTTGGTTGTTTATGATTCCTAGTTTCCTACTCGGTATCGCCAAAGCATTGATGTGCAAACAGTCGCGGCCACCTTAGCTTTAGCAGAGCTACTAACACAACTGCTTGCAACTCAAGAATGCTTGCCTTGGGTTTATGGCCTCGCGAGCGTCCTTTGGCCTTGTTTGGATCTAGAGAGTTTTGTGAAAACTGTTTTTACTAAAGCCAGTTTTTCCCTGGTTTTAGGAGAACGATGTTTGGATATCATAACAGAAATGCGGATAAGAAAAACTAGTTTTCTGTAAACCCAGTATTTTGAGTTTTGAGAAAATCAAGTAGAGGTCGTTTTTCACAAAACTAATTTCTGGTACCCTCATCGCTATTTCTCTGCTGCAGCGTGCGCAACTGCGCATATTGTTTTTTGGCGCCTGTTTTCGTGCCTGCAAAACAGAAGTTCAGTTTCAGTAGACTGGACACACTCGTATCCTTCATTCCTTGGATACATATACAAAAAAGCAAAACCTGAATAGGAAACAAATCAACGAAAAAGGAAAGCTACAAGTACTAGAAGCAAGAATTCGCTCACCTGGGTGGGTCGCATTGCCAGAAGAAATCATCCACATCTGCAGCAAGAACCAACAAAATCCAGTCACGAGACCATCCGAGAACCCAGACACCTCCTCCACCGTCAGGGTATTGTACTGCATGTCCATTTGGACTGGAAGGAGAGCATTCGAGCCTTGGAGAAGAGAAAAGGATGGTTTCTGAACTTTGTTTTGACATCTTTGGGTATCTTTTCGAGCGGAAGGTTAAGAGCAACAAGAAGCTGTAGGAACAACCACAGGGAGGAGGTTGACCGATGTGCTCTGCTGTATTCTCCCGCCGCCCGCCGCGGCCGAGGAGGCAATGGGAGCTGTACGAGAGTGTAATGCATTTTTGATAAATATATAAACCAAACACTAAACCAGTGAAAACTTGTTTTAAGTTTTTCTGATTCAAACAAAGTATTATATAAACTCACCCGAAGAAAAATAACAACTTAATACCTGTTTTTCTAGAAATCCTGCTAAAATCTTTTTTTTCTTCTGAAAACTCATTTCTAACTAGTATAGTGCATGTGCTAACGCTACGACGGCAATACACCCGCTTATCAATTAAATGAGAAGATAAATATGAATACAACACTTAATAATAAAAGAGAAATTTAGAATTTTAAATGAATTTAGAAAGAAAAACGGAACTAAATAGAGGTCGAATAGGCGAAAACAGACTCCCAAAAGATTTTAAATCAAGAAAGAGAAAGAAAAAGATTTTTTTGATTATAGATTTTTTTTTTGCAGCTTCCACAGAGAGCATAGCGTGCTCTCTGGGCTTGACCAGTGCAAGGGGGAGGGAAGGCTAGGGGTGGCCGGCCGGTCGCAGTGGGTCGGCACTGGTGCGGCGAGATCGCCGGCATCGACGCCTGCGGGGGAGAAGTCATGGTTGCGGTGAATTTCGCCGGGAAAGATGACGGTGATGGCTTGGGTTACCTCCAAAATCCGGCGATCTTTATAAGAGGGAGCACTTGGGGATTTACGCAATGCGATGGGGTGGAGGAGAGTTCGCCGGCTTTTATTGCCTTGAAACAAGCATATTTATGGAAACCATAATTTGGGATCAAATCAGATTGGGAGGAAATTTTGGCAATAGAGCACGAAATTTGAGAATTAACACCATAGATGGAAAGAGGAGATTTGGTGCGGGATTGATGAAGCTTTGGAGCTTCTTTCTTGCTTTAATGGAGGGAGGGAAGAGAAGAAGCTTCTCTGGTCTGGACTGCAGCTAGAAGAAGCTATAGGTGGGTTGCTTTCATTTTTTTTAAATATAGAAGGATTTTTGAAAAGATAGCACATTAGGTTAAAAAGTTCTAGAAAAATTCTCAAAAAAACTTTCGATTATTTTGTACTTAATAAAATTATTTTCAAAAAAAATTTAAATTATAAATTTGCCTAGGCACGGCGGCCGCGAGGTCACCGACCAGCAACCTCGCCGCGTCGGCAAAGCCACCAATGACGACCGTGGAGCCATTGCAGACCTGCGTTCTCTCGACCGCCGCGTGCAATCTCTCGGTCGCGCTGCCCCATCTCCCGGTTTCCTTTTCCCAGCACGTAATGTATGGTCCTTTCCTTTTCCAGGACGTTTGTTTCCTTTTCCTTGTTGATGCTGGAGGTGAGGGAAGATATGTTGTGGGCCACAGGGATGATTTCGAAAAAATATGGAAAAATAAACTGCGCTCGCTGACCGCTAGATCCGCAAGGGAAAAAAAAGATAAAAATTAAACAGTGCTCGCCGGCCGCTGTTTCCGCGAGAAAAAATTGAAAAAAATTAAGCAGCACCCACAGACCGTTGGTTCCTTAGATAAAAAATAAAAACAAAAATCCAGCGCTCTGCGTGCGCTGAAATTAGGCTCTATGGGGCTAGATCCGTAAAAAAATCTCGAGAAGGTCATATTAAAAAAATACGATCACAATGCTAGGACAATAAAAAATTCAAATCTTGTTTCCTTGCATGCGGATCCTCCCTGTTTATTTCCTTGTTTGATTTGCCCTCCTTCCAAATATGTAGTACGTACAATTTTGGCCAGTAAAAAATTTAAGTCTGGTTTCCTTGCATGCGGATCCTCCTTATTTATTTCCTTATTCGATTCGCTCTCCTTCCAAATATGTAAGTGGGGGAGGTCTGTTGTGGTCCACAGGGATGATTAGACACACTAAATAATGGCCGTCGGATGTGTGTGAGTAAAGCTGAGGAAAGATCTGAGAGGTTAATTTTGATGGAGGCAAGTTTCTGAGGACGTTTCGCTGGGTGCACAAATGTTGGGCCATCTCTAGTGGGATACACTATTTGGAGTGGACATAGAAAAGAATGTTTACGTGCATTATAAAGGAGTATAGATTCACGTGATGAAAACAACCTCTTTGGTGTATCATTTCTAAGCCACCAGTAGCGACTAGTCTGGCTGATAATTTAGTTGATTAGCACTGAATATTAGTTGTATTTAATTGATTTGTATCATATGACTTGTATATACATTGCATGAAAGAAGCCCTCTTAATTTCAAGAATGTGTGCTCGACTCATTGGTTTTTTTTTTTTTTTTTTGGCTTCGGTGTAGTCAGACTTGAGCCGAACCAGTACAGTACCATCTCTGCCCTTGTGGGACACATCCTTGGCAGTCACTAGTGTGACGGCCAAGTTTGCAGTTACTCTTCAATTCGGCCGTTGTATCTAGCGAATTGATGGCTCGGATTGAAAAATAACGGTTTGCTACATTACCTACTACAGTGTTTTGCTACAGAACTAGAATAGATCTCTCGTCGATTTTCGGTCGGACGGATGGACAGTAACTGCAACTTTGGCAGTTGCTATTCTAACTGCACAGGAGCCTTGTCCGCTCTTGTGTAACTTGTGTTTACTTTCTATTCTGTTTGGAGAGCGGCAACCAGGGTTCACAAAACCGACGAAAACCGCTATTTTCGAGCGTACCGCTGAGGTTCGAACTCAAAAACCGTTCGGTAATCCGGTCCATTCAAACAAAATTTGAAAATTTGAAAAAAATTATGTGCTCGGTTTTTCGTCAAAAACCGCTCACAAAAACCGTTTTGCAATGAACATTCAGTTGGCAGCGGTTTTTTCGCAAAAACCGAGTGGTTTTTCTATTTTTTTGGAATTTTTCAGAAAAAAATTGATTTATTAACCCTTCGGTTTTTACGGTTTTTGAGCGGTTTTCGTACCGCGAATTTCAAAATTTCGGTTTTGTGAACCCTGGCGGCAACCATTTTCTTTACTCATACTTGAGAGTGTGATTGGATGATCAAAATAATGCAGCTACAATGATTTTTCTGAACCTGACCATCTCTTGCTCTACCGTTTCCAGCTTATTAGAGCATGTACGATTATGTAGACGGTGTCTATATTGCTCCCTCCAGTTACAAATAATACTGTTTTGGATATTGATATGATCTCTAAAACATAATTTTGATAACAAATTTTCTATTATAATATATCTATAAAACCCAATAAAATTATAATATTATGTAAATACTTTTCAAGAAAAAAAATCTACACATATGATTTTCATGTGTCAATAATCGAATTTTCAAAAGTTTGACTGCATCTATGTACAAAATGACGACTAGTCGTGACTAGAGGGAGTATCTATAGACATAATTGAAGATAACTAATATAATAGATTATATATATATATATATAGCTATATGTAATGATCTTATATAAATAATAGGTTATCTATAAGACCGTCTATTTAATATACTACTAAACAACATATTTATCTCTCTTCATTCTTATTCCTCTATATCACCTAAAATGTAGGTAGTCATTATTACATGTACCTCTACTCGGGTATGCACTGGTGCAATCATATCGGACGGACGTTGGAAGTGCTTCGCACGATTAGGTAGCCGCCGCCTCCACGCCGACAGCACACGTGTGTGTGACCACCGCTTTCGCCGCGTACGACGCCAGGGCCTCACAAGAGGCCGCAGCCCTTCGGTCGTTCGCTAGGCCGTGTGGGCTGCGACCTGCGGCTGGTCTCCCCCCTCTGAACGCCCACCGTTCTACCACTGGCTACCAAGCTGGCCCATCCATCTGGTTGGGCTACACAGACTGCAAGCAGCCAGACGCACGCAGTCAGGCAGGCAGGGGTTTCGCTTGTCTCGTGCCGCACGGGGGGCTCCGTCGACTCGAGCTCAGCCTTTTTTATTTCTTCCCATTCGTGCTCCTCCAACTCCGGCGGCCATCAGGGACCTCGAGGGTGTCCGTCCGGCAGCGGGTTTAAGGGCGCCCTTCCTGGGGCGCGGTGGATCTTCCCCAATCGGTTCCTGATGATCTTCTTCCCCGACCTCGACCGCCTTCGCTGATCCGCCGCCGGGGCCAACCCGCCGTCGCCCCTCTGAGCCTATCCGGATCGATTCCTGCGACCTTGCAATGCCAGCACGGGTGCTGGGTCCCAGAGCCTCCTCGCCTGATCGGTCCGTTTCTTCTTGCCATGTCTGATCACCACGACTCGGTTTTTCCGGCGGTCGGCCGCTGCCTGGCCAGGACGTCGTCGATGAGCCTGACGGATTCTGTCACCGCGGTCCATGATTTCAAGGTGACCGGGTACTCGATGCTCGACGGCATGGGCATCGGCAGGTACGTCAGCTCCAGCACCTTCACCGTCGGCGGCTTCGACTGGGCCGTCAGGTTCTACCCGGACGGCTCCACGGTGAACTGCCTCGGCAACGCCTCGGCCTTCTTGTATTACTGCAGCAGGGACAAGGACGTCAGGGCCAGGTTCACCTTGAATTTGATGGAGAAAGACGGCAATCTGTCCCAGGTAACAAACTCATACATGAAGCATACCTTCTCTCCGGCGAGTGATAATTGGGGCTTCATCAAATTCGTCGAGAAAACAAAGCTGCAAGGGCCGCCTTTCCTCGACAACGACTGCTTGACGATCAGATGCTTGCTGACCGTCGTGAAGGAATCTCGAACGGAGGATGTTCAGATGAATTCAGTGGTAGTACCGCCATCGAGTCTGCACCAAGATTTCGAGAACATGTTGAGTGACGGAGAAGGAGCAGATGTGGCGTTTACTGTGGGCGGCCAATTGTTCCGTGCTCACAGATGTGTTTTGGCTTTCCGGTCTCCGGTTTTCAGGGCGGAGCTCTTTGGTCCGATGAAGGAAAAGGCTACACAGTGCATCAAGATCGACGACATGGAGCCTCTGATCTTCGAGGCACTTCTTCACTACATCTACACAGATTCCCTGCCGGATAACTGTAAAGATGGCAAAGCTGCAGCAATGCAGCACCTGCTAGTTGCCGCGGATCGGTACGGAGTGGACAGGCTAAGGTTGATGTGTGAAAGAAAGCTAAGTGAAACAATTGATGTAGAGACAGTGGCAACCACCCTAGTTTTAGCAGAGCAACACCACTGCTCACAGCTGCGAAAAGCCTGCATTGGATTTATAGCCTCGCCCAACATGCTTGGTCCGGTCATAGAAACCGATGGATTTAAGCATCTCGTAGAAAGCTGCCCCTTGGTTATGAAGGAGATTTTAGGCAAGGTGTCCCACATTTGGAGTGACAAGTCCTGCTGAGAATTCGAACAAGATCACACCTTATGGAATAGACCGTAGTACTGAATTCTCATGTTCAGTTATCTATATTCGGGTATGTGACTGTGATATATCTTTTCATGTAAGCGTTCTGGTGCATTTTGTAGTTATCGTATTATAAGTATATCTATTTCATGATAGAATGACTAGTTGGCACTATAATTCTAATAAAACTTATGTAGGTTTCGTCTGAATATATGCTTTGCTATTTGCGTACTTACCTGAATATGTGCTGATATGAATCAACAGTTCAACACCGAAGCTTTGAAATCTGAACCACATATTTTGGTTTACTACTCATGCTTCAGCCCCCGAGCCACCCTTATCCCTTTGTCAAATTGTGATATTTGAACAGTCAGATATTCTTTCTTTCTTTTTTGAAGACAGCAGTCAGAGATTCGTTGATTACCTGATTGGATCACACGGAGTGGCCATAATCTTTTTCGTCAAGTGTGTGTGTTCCACTTATTCCTGGTTTGCCGCTGATTGCTTGTTTCATATTCTTCGCGAATCAATCTGCAGTTTCCATCTGAGTCTTACCCATGACAAGCTGACTGCTCATCTTCAGGTCAATGCGCGATTTCACTGAATTTACTGACTCTGCAGCATGCTAAATGATTTCGGGCCTGTTAGTTTTAGCTTTTTATTCTGGATTCTGGCCTCAAAAGCAGAATCAGAAACAAACAGACTGATTCTAGAATCCGATTCTCACAATCCAATCCACCCATATACACTAGAATCCACAATCCACTTCATATGTGTTTTTGGATTCCAGCTTTTGGAGAATCAGCTTCTCTAAAACCACAATCCAGAATCAGCTTTTAGAGAATATAAAGCTGAAACAAACATGCCCTTCCTCAACGTTCAAACATATAATGCATAAAATATGAACTTCATTCCGACTGATTAGGCCATTACCCTACCAGTTAGTGAAAAGCGTGATGAAACATATAGTAACTTATCTTGAAAAATATGCTAAGAAATCTCAAGTCCCTGATTCAAGTGAGGTTACATGTCTCAGTTCCAAAGAGCCGTGTACCCTGTCATACACAATGTTACTCCCTCGACCTGAAGTAGTTGCATCATGTCATGTCAGGTTCTGTACGGTTAGATTTGGAGACAAATTTGACATGAACATCCCCCTTTTTAGTTAAATTAAATTGATCGTATTCATTACGTGGAACAAGTATGGGGATACCTGAAGGTTTACTAATTTCAGTCGTGACAAACCAGGACTCTCCACCATGTACTGAGGCAAGAAAACGTACAATAATAGCGTCAGGTAAGTCGCAAGTACATTATATCAGTTTCCTAAAACACATTACAGAAATTACTTAATTGCGGACGTACGCGCCGTCCATCGCCATCGTTCTTGCCATGGCAGACGTGTCAACTGCGTCGTCCGGTCGCCGCCTGCCCAAGACGTCGTCGAGGAGCCTGACGGAAAGCGTCACCACGACGCACGATTCCTATGTTACCGTCTACTCCCTACTCGACGGCATGGGCGCCGGCAGGTTCGTCCAGTCGAGCACCTTCGCCGCCGACGGCTTCCACTGATTCCTCACGTTCTTCCCAGACGGGGACCGCTACCCCGGCCATGCCTCAGCTTACCTGGCACTCGGCAGCAGGTCTCTGGATGTCAACGTGAGGCATTAGGTTGCTGGAGAAAGACGGCAGCGTGTCGCGTACTCGCATCAGGTAGCAAACCACGAGCCGAGGGATTTTTTTTAAATAATATATTTTATAATTCAAATTACATAAATATACCATGAAGAATTTTTTTTGCAAAAATGTACTCCCGTCGCCCTACGTCTGGGCGACACATTGCTGGCTCGGCGATATCGCCAAATGGGAGGACGACACGTCTCATGTCGCCACATGGTAGTGCGACATCAATGAAATCTACCTCTGGTTGGGCGACATGCCTGCGCCCGGTCGGTTGTCACCCAACCAGAGGGCGACCTGTCCCGTTTATAGCCCACACGGCCTGCCGAAGCAAGAAACCAAGGAAAAGAGAAACCGAGGGAAAAAGAGAGGAAAGGGGAGGAAGAAGAAAGAAAAGGGAGGAGGAGAAGAAGAGAAGAAAGGGAGGAAGCGCCGCGGCTTCACGCAGGTAATTTTTGACGGTTATTTTCGTGTTTTAATTTATTTAGTGTTTAAGGTTAAGGTTCTATTTAGTTATTTTCGCGGTTTAATTTGTTTAGGGTTTAGGGTTAGATGTAGTGAATAAATTAGGGTTTGATGTAGTTATTTTTGCGGATAAATTAGGGTTTAGGGTTAGATGTAGTTATTTCCGCGGATAAATTAGGTTTAGTGTTAGATGTAGTTATTTCCGCGGATAAATTAGGGTTTAGGGTTAGATGTAGTTATTTTCGCGGATAAATTAGGGTTTAGGGTTAGATGTAGTTATTTTCGCGGATAAATTAGGTTTAGTGTTAGATGTAGTTATTTCCGCGTTATGTTTTGTGTAGGGTTTACGGTTCGGATTAGATGTAGTTATTTCGGCGGTTTAATTTGTTTAGGGTTTAGGGTTAGGGTTAGATGTTTAATTATTTCCGCGGAGTAATTAGGGTTTAGGGTTAGATGTAGTTATTTCCGCGGTATGTTTTGTTTAGGGTTTATGGTTAGGATTAGATGTAGTTATTTTCGCGGTTTAATTTGTTTGTGGTTTAGGGTTACATGTAGTTATTTTTGCAGTTTAATTATGGTTTAGGATTAGGGTTAGATCTAGTTATAGGATTGTTTTTACGAATAATAATATGTTGTTATGCTTTTTAGAGAAAGATTTAGATACATATGTTTTTTTACATGTAGAAGTGGACATGTATATATTGTTAGGGTTGTAGATGTTTTTGAGAAATACAAGTATAGAGATGAATATTTTTAGTAATGTACATATTTTTCGCATAGTTTTTTGTATCTGAAATAGGCACACTTGGTTTCCATGTAATGATATTTGTAGGAATGTATATGTTTTTTAGGAACAGAAGTACAGAGATGTATATTATTTTGAATGTAGATAGACATATATTTCTCTGATTGTAGATATACATACGTATAATTTTTTGTAGCAAATAGATATAGTACTTTTTACGAAGAGTAATTAATTCGTGTGTTAATGAATAGGTTCGCAGCTATGTCAGAACGAGTTCCTTTTAGAATCTTTTATGAAGAAGGGGTTGTCATGTATGATTCGGAGGGTGCGGATCTGAGTAACTTTCAGTATGTGGATAGAAGTTTAAGTAGGGTCGAAGAGCGTACATTTGCTGCTATGTTGAATTGGTTGTATTATACGTTTCGGATGGAACAAGAGAAGTGCCAGCTAAAGTTATCTTGCCTTTGCACCATGCGAGATGATCTTGTTTATTGGGAGTTAGTTGAGTGAAGGAACCGCAGACTTGGAGGTCATATGTGAGGCGAGCAACGTGGATGGTGTCGGGTGCTTTTAGTGCAAGCGTATGAAAGGGTTGTTGCCCGCAAAGACCATTGGACACCGGTGAGTGTAGTGAGCCTCAAAATGAGTTCACTTATGGCGACACTGAAATTGGAGAGTCTAGCCGGGAGCCGCATGTTCAAGGTTGCAATGAGGATATTGGCTATCAGACTGGTGAGCAAGTTGAGATTGGGGATGATGATGGAAACATTGGGCAAGATGCGCGAGGGCAAGTAGACGAAGGTGAGGAAATTGAGGAAGTAATAGCACATATGAAAGAGGAAGACCTTGAATATGAACAAGTAGAAGTGGAAGACGACGATAACTCGGATGAGGAAGATGAAGATGTTGAGCCACTTGTGCCAGCAGATTGAAGCACACATCAATTTAATAACCAGGTTGTGAATGAAGGCAATGATACACCTTGGCAGTATAACGACAATGAGGTGAGACCTAACAGCATGTACCCCACAAAAGAGGTGCGAGGATGCTATCAAAGATTGGGCCTTATCACTAAGAAGAACTTTCGGGGTTAAGAAGTCCACCCCAAACCGCTCTGACGTGGTGTGCGAGATGCGAGGGTGCCCTGGAGAGTGCAGCGTACAAGCCCAAATGGGGCACCCATGGCTATGTTCAAGGTTGAACAACATAGTTGTATGGTGAGGAAACCACGTGGCTCACAGAACACATCTTCCGGTATATCGCGAGTGTCATGTACCCGGAGATAGTTGAGAACTGAATTTTGAGCCCGTGCTATTATCCGAGCAATTGAGAACAGATTGATACACAATTAGCTACGGAAGGCATGGCGCGCGAAGCGAAGGCCTTGGAAATGAGATTTGAAAAATTTGAAGACTCGTACCATAATCTGCCCGCACTACTCGGTTGCATTCGGGAAGAAATCCTGGTACTTTTTATGATTATCAGGACTGTCCGTCAAGAAAGTGGCCGAACAAGAGGCATCTCAAGAGAGTTTTCTTCGCATTCGAGCTTGCATTAGGGCGTTTTATCACCGCCGTCCATTGTTGTGTGTGGACGGCACATTCTCGACCGGAAATACAAAGGACAAATAATGGCAATTTGTGGCGTCGACGCGAACAACCAGATTCTGACTGTTGCCTTTGCCTTTGTGGAAAGCGAGAACTATGGGAGTTGGCTGTGGTTCCTGCAGAACTTGAAGATCGAGGTGGTGAAGACTCGCCAACATGTGTGCATCTTGCATGAGGCATCTTTGATGCGCTTAGTGCCATCGACATTGCAAGCAGGGGAAGAGGAGTCATTTCCCTGGACTGACTTGCAGAGTCGATGGTGCATGAGGCATTTGGGCGCGAACTTCTATAAGCGGTTCAAGAACAAGGAACTGATGAACATGTTCAAGAGGCTATGTAAGCGTAACCAAGATAGCAAGTTCGTACTCTTTGGAAGAATCTTGATGAGCTAACAAAAAACACAAAGAGACTACTAGCGTTGTAACACGAGAGCAGCGAGCCTTTATTCCCTCTAGCAAGAAGATGAGGCGACGAGTCGCCGCCGCAGCAAAGGCCGACCAAATGTTTCTGATTTGGATAAAGCACGAGCTCAAAGAGAAGTGGTCATTGTTACATGACACACATGGTGCTAGATACGGTGTCATGACGACCAACTTGGCGGAGGTGTACAAGCTGGGTAATGAGAGGGATGAGGTGTCTCCGTTGGTAGGAATTGTCGAGGAGTCTTTGCGGGTACAACCAAGTATTTTGTGGATAGGCATAAAGTTTGAAGTAGTAATGAGAGATGAGAATGCCTTGTACTCAAGCATGATAAGTAAATACATGGATGAGAAGAGTAAGAAGGCGGGCAAGCATAGAGCTATCAAAGTAGGTTCACGAACACTGCGCTCGAGGTGATATGCGAGGATAAAGGACGCGGGAACAAACCGTAAGGTTATCACCCAAGAGTGCATCTTACAGTGAATGTCAATGCTCGTGTAACAAACCCCTCTGTTGCATGTGCCATGTTCTCATGTGATAGCTGCATGTGCATTATTTGGAATGCGACCGGTACATATCTATCTGAATATTTTACAAAGGAAAAGGTGATGGCAACTTGGGGAGGAGTCTGTATGGTTATGGTGTTGTCGGTTCTTTCACCACAACCCCCGTGTCGATGAAAGGTTCGGGTCCCGACTTTGATGCAAGATCATACAAAGGAGGCCGCCGCAAAACAAGGCGTATCAGGAATGATATGGATGAGTCCGAAACTGGTAAGCGCGTGAAGAAATGTTCGTTGTGCAAGCGAACAGGTCATACGTTCAAGAACTGCCAGCCACATAACGAAGAGGACGAAGGAGGAGATGGCAACCCGACGGCGAGGGAAGGATCGTCGTCTGCAAGGCGTGGTGGACGACGTCATCGGACTACCGGAGAAGCTATTTGAACTATTAGATGCTATATGTCAAATTAATATTTTGTTTATGTAATATGCGTTGTAATCTGTTTTAATATAATTTGAAGACGTAATGTGCGTTGTAACCTGTTTTAATATAATTTGATGACGTAAAGTGCGTTGTAACCTGTTTTAATATATTTTTCCGATGAAGTGTTCGTTGCAATCTGTTTTAATATATTTTGCTGATGAAGTGTTCGTTGTAACCTGTTCTAATATATTTTGTTGATGTAGTGTGCGTTGTATGTCTGTTTGATTAGAGTTTGTGGGCGCTTGTGTATTTATTTATACGCATTTGGTTCGATGTATTGTTCTCATGTTTGTGTATTTATTTGTACGCATTTGGTTCGATGTATTGTTTTGATGCTTGTGTATTTGTTTGTATATAACTTTCCTTTTTGTAATTTGCAGGTATGGCTCACCAGGCTGTGGATGACGACTGGCCCTTTGAGTTGGTAGACCCAGTCGTTGACGGTCGTCACCGTGCACACTTCGCCACCGCTTCACCAGAGGAGGGACAGGACCCTCAGGAGCTGGGCGTGCTACGGCCGAGGCCACCGCGGGAGCTCTGGACCATCGATCCTCGTTGGATCCCCAGGTAACGTATTTATCTTTTAATTTCAAAATATTCCCGATCAAGATCGTCGTGTCTGTTTTAATTAACTAGTGCGGTGCTCATATTAATTTAATATTTACATTTTGTAGGTCGCGAGCGGCAGGATTCTTGCCATCGCACGGATGGTGGAGGCCACGCAGTGCGCAGGGAGGGACGCGAGCCTCCGGTTCCGTTGTGAGTCCCTTCACCGCTCCGTGGATCGGTGGAGACCAAGACGACACCTTCCACTTACCGCCGGGAGATGGCAATCACTTTGGAGGACGTCTCCTACCTCCTCGGTCTTCCGCTCATTGGTGACCCTGTGGTGCCGCAGACGCGTCGACCATTGTGGCGGGATGAGGTACTGCGCGGTTCCATGGTGTGCTACCGCTGCTGCGTCGAGTCTTCACCAGCACCCATGGTCCCACACACAGGTGGCTTTGACAGTTCGTGGTAAGCAACTAACCTTTCAAACTTAACTTCGCATATGTATATTGGCTAGACTAACAAGAAAACTTAAATTTACTGGGAGCACATCGTCGAGCTCATGACGAGCGGAAGGTGAGCCGCCACCTTGAGGCGTACACTGCTCGGCTGTTTGGCTAGTGCATGTTCACGAGCTCCCACGGGATAGCGTGGGCGAGCACTTCGTCCGGTCCGCGAGGCGATCGCGGACACACCCCTTGACGCCGCGCGCTTGATACTCCTAGGGGTCAGCGGTCCTCTGCGCGACGTACCGTGGGCTCTGCGACGGCTGTGGGCGGATCGCCGACGGGTCGATCCTCACCGGGTGTCCACTGCTTCTGCAGCTTTGGGCATACGAGATGTTCGGATCAGGCCCCAGATCGACACGAGTCCTCTTCTACGCGATGGTGGCGGCGATGTCGACGCGTCGACTATGGGCACCATCTGGTGCTACCGACGGGTGAGATATTGCAAACCACAGTTGTGAAACCTACGCTTTAACATTTCTCAGTACTAATGGTAATGTTGAATTTTACGCCATCGCTGCGGCCTAGGTGGGCACGCGCGCGGGCGGCTTAGCTACCGCGATTCGTCGTTGCCTTCGATCACCTCACCAGAAACGGTATACGCCGGACGCCGTACATACGGCGGAGACGCCGGGCTACGTGTGCCGGGTGGATTGTACTGGCGTACACGTCGGTTCCTCGTGTTCGACGTCCTGGTCGAGGGCTACACCGTCCATCGAGTGATAAGGCGATTCGGTCTCACGACAGAGTTCCGGTCGAGTCGGCCGGCAGTCCCACACGGCGTCCACACGTAAGTTCCCTACATCGATGTTCTCTAATCATGCGGTGTAATGACATGTAATAATGCTATATTTTTGCTTATCCGCAGTGCACGAGAGAGGCGGGCATGGGGCACCCCATGGCACGCACGTATGGCGCCATGGGTCGAGGAGGGAGGAGCCTTGGGCGGCGTCCATGCCGAGGATGCGCCGACGACCCGCAGACGTACGAAGTACCGAGCGGTGGTACACTTCCGTGCCGTGTGCGTTTGGTACGTGTCGACCCAGATCCTCCTAGTCACATCCCCAAGGTGAGGGACACGTATCCCCGCCATACGGACTCGGTTCTGCACGGTGCGGTAAGTTTTGTCTAATGTACGATGTATTTTCGTATTGCATTTTCCAGATGAATGTGTTAGGTTAATTCGTAATGTATTTTTCGATGATGTGCTAGCCGGTACTACGAGGAGTCAGGGAGCTTCTGTCGTGTCTCTCGTGGGATAGGCGTGACGGAGAGGGCGTGACCTCCTTCTTTGCGAGGTTCATGGAGGCGCTAGACGCACCCTCGAGTTGGCGGTTGCCGCCACGCCTCGCGATGTGGTGACGGCCCTCGCGGCGCGCCGCCTGCGCAGGAGGAGTGCTCCGGTACTTCTTCACACCCCCGTCCTCCGTCCCACCGTCCACGCCGACTTACGCGGCAGTATGCTGCTGCCGACACGCCGGGTCTAGCCCTCACGTCGGAGGTAAGCCCTTCGCCACACCGTATGTTGTCTAATTATTTCTTGAATGTTACCAATAATTCTACACTTCTTACAGGCTCACAGGCACGATGGTTCTCCTTTGCAGCTTCACCTGCCCCTGACGACTACGGGGGGCAGTTTGATGATGCAACCCATGCGGATTTCGACCTCGACGATGGTGACGTATCGAGATACTTCGTTGGTCGGATGTGCACGGATCATCGCGAGCGAGGAGCACCACCACCGACGCAGCCTTCTCGGCCGGTGGCACGCTACACCTCGGCTAGACCACGAGGGCCCACCACCCACCGGTGCGGTTGGCGTACTCGCGAGGCGAGTTTGCGGGAGGCGCCACCGCGAGGAGGTGCCTAAACGAGGCGCCCGATGGTTTGTATTTGGCTTATATATTTTGGCTTATGTATTTGGTTATTACGTTGTGACGTACTTTGCATCTTACGTATTTATTTGTATACGATATATTTTTCTTATGTTAGTAACCCCGTACTTTTGGTTATGAACTATTGTTATTCTTTGTTACAGTAACCCTGCTTTCAAGCATAGCGAAGTACTGTCGTTGTCGGCGTTTTCGAGCGCCGGCAAGTAAATTTGTAAGTCTAAGAGGTCGTGCGTTCCACTCCCTGAATGGTTAGACTCGTGAGTCCAAGATGTATCTTGGTTGGTGAAAGTCCCTACTCGATTCGGATGGCGATTGTATTGCTTTTGCACTATGTTTTACAGACGAGGCCCCTAAATGACTTAGTTTCCTCGTGTTCTTCTCTCTCTTGAATCGTTCAGTCCTGCCTCCTTTTATACAGAAAGAAGGGGCAGGTTACATCGAGAGTCGGGGGGAAGAGCGAGGTGACCTATGCTAGAGCTCGGTCCTTCGTCCTATGGATGGTCGCCACCCGTCTTGCCCATCTTTGGGTCGGTAGCCTTGGTGGTCGGGAGGTTAGGTATTCCCCGGGAAATAGCGTACTTGCCCTCTGTGATCCTTACGAATGCTGACGTTGGGGTGCGTGACGTTGGCGCTGCCTCGGGAGGGAGCGTGCGTTCGTATTGTACGCGACTGGTTGATGGGGCTGGAAGCTTTGTCTTCAGCAATCACCAAAACTTCTTGGGAAGGAGCCACCTGCCCTTGTATAGTCACTCCGATTGACCTCGTTTGTGAGGTACGTGGCGGTAGGCTGA
The DNA here is from genome assembly GCA_036346275.1 of Otatea glauca. NCBI lineage: Eukaryota > Viridiplantae > Streptophyta > Magnoliopsida > Poales > Poaceae > Otatea > Otatea glauca. Next base: position 6,318,341 of record CM070718.1, on the reverse strand, counting down.
TGAGGGCCTGACACGCGGCCCTTGGCGTCCGTCACCTTGGTTCGGTCGGAGTCGGGAGATCCCGCCCCGCCAAGGGGGTCGGGAGATCCCGCTCCGCCAAGGGGGTCGGGAGCGCTGTCCGGTCGGATTCGCTTCCCATGGCCGGTCGGGAGCGGATGTCTTGTGTGGTCCCTCAGGCGACTCGGTCGGTGGTGGGTCGGGCGCGGCCTGTTGGGCTGGGGATATGCTTGAGGCCGCTGGCTCGTCGTTTCGGGCCGTTGGGGTACCCCTGTTATTAGTATTCGTCAGTCGTGCAGCAGCTTTTCAGAGCGAATAGCATACTCACAGGCGTGCATCCTTGTCAGGCCGATTAGACAAGTCATATGCATCAGCTTTGTCAGCCTTATCGGGCCGATGGGACAGGTCACATGCATCAGCTTTGGTAGCCTTGTTGGGTCGATGGGACAGGTCACATGCATTAGCTTTGTCAGCCGCCTTGTCAGGCCGATTAGACAAGTCGCATGCATCGACTTTGTCGACCTTTGTCGTGCGGCTTTTGTCGATGGGTGACACGTCGTGCAGCTTTTCACAGAGGATACCGGCCCATCAGTGCTTTAGTTGTGTGGAGCAGCCCCTCAGCACCACTATAAAAGCGGCCGAGAGGTAGACATCTAACACCGCCAAACAAGCAATACACGCCGGTGAATCTTCACAAATTAGGGCGCGATGTCGTTCTCACCGTCGCCTCTTGACAAGCAAAATTCATCCCGCCCGAGTACCGGATACTAGTAGCGTTGGCGCTTGATTCTGCCGGAGTTGCCCGACCCAATTGCGATCGCAACTTTCCGCGAAGATGATGCAATCTACCCACGGAGGCGGCCGCCGCGCTCACTCTTGTTGTGCCGCTCTTACGGGTAGACTCTGGTGTCCATACAATACAGAGTAACATTACCATTTCATGCATCATTCTTTCTTTTCTCAGCACAACGACCGGTGTTGCTTCTTCCAATGGATCGACGGGCCAGAACGACGTGACTACGAATTTGTCCAAAACTGCCACGACGCCGAACCCGCTTCGCCCAAGAACTTCAACCGGTGGGAGAGGCCGCCAGGATACGTCCCCGTTCTAGAGCGACCAGAGTTCAAGGCCGGTGGGCAAGAGGCCAACCAATCGGTGAGTTTCATGCGACGAACTCATGCTTCACTCATAAAGTAGTAATTCTAAACCAGTTCGTCGCATACAGGAGTTCAAAAAGAAAATTGCGAAATTGCTCGAGTCAAAAGAGAAACCTCCTCAGGGACCACCCGAAAGCCCCGACTTTTGCGAAGACGGCCTTCAGGCAGTGGTTGATACCTGCCACAATGACCTAGCGGACCGGAGATTCTATCGGTGCCCCTTGGCCGAGGATGAATGGTGCGGCTACTTCAACTGGGTGGACCCGGAGACGTACCACCCACATCTCAAACTTCCCGTACGGGATAACTGGGGGGAGCAACCCTCCCCGTGGTGCTACTACCACCCAGAAAAGCCAGACCCCGAGTACGCCTACGGTGTTATTCAACGACCACAGCGGGCATACTGTGTTGACTGCAGGGCACGCTTCCGGTTGTACAAGGACAAGCCCAACACACACCTCCTGCACCATATAGTGGAGTGCGAGCCGAAACAGAGCAGGCGTCTCGGCAAGTCTCCGCCAACGGCCAACGCAACAGAGGCGCAAGAGGGTACCTCCTCTCGAAGAGGAAGGGACAAGGGGAAGCAGCTGGCCGAGGTCCGCACCACGCAACAAGTCCTTGACGCTACATGCACCATCCGGAACCCGGGTGGTATAAACATAGGGGACGCCGGAATCGGTATGACAAAAAATTCATCTTACACACCGAGACGCACGGCATGGGCCACCCATTCGCGACACACAGGGAGCACTGCGGATTCCCGTGGAGTTCTTTCATAGTGAGGATTGAGCGGTGTCCGAGAACAACTCGCAAAATTTACACGGGTCAGGTAATATGCAGAAAATGTGGGACATCATTCTGGCTCTACCCAAATAGGCGGAACGATCATCTGTTCCACCATGACAAACACTGCTTTCGTTAGTTAGTTAGTTAGTTCGTCAAGCAATTTCGTCACTACTGTAATGCCCTTGTAATATAATCTAGTCTATTGCTTATTTTACCATCTGAACTTTCGGTGCATCTGCCCTCATGTATGTTCAACAAATAGTTTAACACATGATTACAAATCAAAGTTTAATAACGCGATTTAAGGGCATGTATCAAAGATCAAATGTGGTCTACTGTTCATAAAAATACCGTTTAGACATGACATTTTACGGGCCGCCGAAAAGGCTGAAAAACATGACATGAGTTGTTGCCGACTATATTACTTAGGGTTGTTGCACTAGTGGAAATTAGATGCAAAGCAAGCTGTAAATTACGTATTTTTCCATAATATGGAAGTGCATGTATTAAAGATCAAATGTGGTCCACTATTCGTAAAAATACCATTTAGACATGACATTGTACGGGCCGTCGAAAAGGCTAAAAACCATGCACTCTACTTGTTCAAGGGAATTTTGAAAATTATTTCAAATTTCTCTAGAGGCTAAAAGTATTTTACTTCAATCCTAAATCTGTTTATCCAAATATTTTAATCTTTTTTTAAGTCTCTCAGATTTTTTTTCCAAAATTTGTAAATTTTCTGGCCAAGTCGCTCTACCATTGAGCGATTTATTCATGTCACCTTACCATTGGGCGACTAGTGACGTGTCGCCATTCTATTGGACGACTAGTGACGTGTCGCCGTTTTATTGGGCGACTAGTGACGTGTCGCTCTACGATTGGGCGACATTTTTTGTGAATCAACATATCGTCCTACCATAGGGCGACAAGGGTACATTTCTGCAAAAAAAATTCTTCGTGGTATATTTCTGCAATTCGAATTATAAAATATATTATTTAAAAAAAAATTCCGACCCGAGGCGTCTACTTTCGAAGGGCAGAGTGACGACTGAGGCTACGGCAAGTTCTTCAACAAAGCCAGCCTGCAGACGTCGCCGTGCCTCGTCAACGACTGCCTGACGGTCAGGTGCACGCTCACCATCATCAAGGAGAGTTTCGCACGGAGGGTTTACTGGCGAGCCCAGCGCCCGTGCCGCCGTCAAGTCTGCGGCGAGAGCTCGAGCAGATGCTGGAGAGCGGGAAGGGCGCGGACGTCGAGTTCCGCGAGGGCGGCCGGCTGTTCCGAGCCCACAGCTGCGTGCTCGCCGCGCGGTCGCCCGTCTTCGAGGAAGGGCTCTTTGGCCAGATGAAAGAGACGGTTTCTAGGAGCATTGAGATCGACGACATGGAGCCGTCGGTCTTCGAGGCGCTCCTCCACTTCATCTACACCGACGCCCTGCCGGACACCTGCGAAGGAGGCAAGATTATCGCAACGATGCAGCACTTGCTGGTTGCCGCGGATCGGTACGGATTGGACAGGCTAAGGGCCATGTGAGGGAAGGCTGGACGAAGGCATTGGCGCGGAGACGGTCGCGACCACAGTGGCTTCAGCGGAGCAGCACCACTGTCCGCAGCTCCAAGCAGCTTGCGTTGGGTTCATGGCCTCGCCGGACGTGCTCGGTGCTGTCATGGAAACCGACGGATTCAATCATCTCATTGCAACCTGTCCTTCGATCTTGAAGGAGATTTTAGACAAGGTGCACCGCGTCTAGAGCGAGTCTTGTAAGGTTTATGACTTGACTTCTGGAGCAAACAATGATATTGAGAATTTTACTCATCCTTGGTAATCTGTATTTCTTTGTTTAAAAAAAGCGTCTGCATTGCTTTTTTTAGGAAATGCATTTCAATGTATTGCTGTGGTAATACTGCTTTTATGCAGGCTTCTCACGGCAGTATTCGTCGTGTTATATCCATATATCTATTGCATGGCAGAATTTCTATTCAAGAATGTGCTTTGTCTCATTGGCGCTATAAATTCTAAGAAAATCTTTCGGCATTGTCTTTTTTTAAAAAAAATCCCCCAACAAACAAACAAAAAAATTGCTTTTACTTCTTGCATGCTGGCCTGAATATATATCCATGTGGATAAAATTAAAGTGCATTTTTGAACCATCATCTTTGGTACATTCAAATTATAAATTAGACTAACCAAAGCTACTAAATAAGAGACTTTTTACCATACTACTAAGCAATTCATTGAGCTAACACCAGGATGTACTAAGAGTATAAGGATAGAGATTTTTTACCATCTTTAGAAGATATCAAGCTATCAATTGAATTAGCACCAAAAGGTATCAAAAGTTTAAGTACCGCATGATACCTCCTAAATATAATACAAAGTTTGTTATTTGCTGTAACTACTGCACTCCTTGTCAGCGTGCTCCTCTACTTGTAAAATCTCGAAGCCAAGAAGTCATACCTTGCACAGCACAATCGATCTTCTCACGATTAGGTTCCTTGAGTATGAACCGCTATCGCTGCAAACAAGAGATATATTTGTTCACATCGCAATACTGTTTAGGAAATCTTCTCTCAATTGGCATTTTGTTCCTGCTTACCCACACGGTCCAAGCAAGAGCTGCAAAGCTACATAATACGGTAAAAAAAATACTGATTAGAGCACCCCAAAGGCAACCAAAAGGACTGAAAGTCATTCAAGGAATTAGGGACCCTCTTCCAATTGAAGGCTTCTTTGATGCAACACCAAATAAATTTTGAAATACGACACCAAAAAAGAATATGATATGCGGTCTCCACCTGACCACACAGAATGCAATATTATCCCTCCAGTTTCTTTTCTTGAGTTGCTCAGATGAAGGAATTTTGTTAGGAAAGCCTGTCACAGGAAAATTTTCACCTTAAGCCCTTGTTTGGGTGGCCCATTTTCGACCGGGATCCTGACAAGGGAATTTTACTTTTCCACAATCTCTGCATCCTAGCACTCTAAAGGTGATACATCTATACAGAGACTTGAATAAGAAGCTTCGATAGACCTCTTTTAGAAAAGTTTACGATCTTATACCAAAATTAGTTAATACTAGGTGATAGCAAATCTGTACAAATCTATAAACAATAAATCAAATTGAAGAATATATATAGATGTTGTCTTGAATATTATGTAGGAGTGAATCATCTATTTGATTTATTTATTTTTAGTTATACATATTTGTCCCATCAAAAATAACATGTTAACTTTAAGATTCCTAAATCTTTTTAAAAAGAGTTGTGTCGAAGCAAACCCCAAAAACAAGCGCTTAATTTTTGAAGGATCGAAGATGGCGATCAGGGGGAGAGGGTGAATGATCAGCAACAAATTTTTACCATAAAAAAACAAACCAAAACCTCACAAGATCACAAAAGAGCGAAAATACAATTTTTCTAAGACTTTCACCCGGAGACCGGTACTACCACCATGTAGGATCGGTACTACCACAGTGAACGGTAATTTCAGGGTGAATAATGAAATCAGCGCGAGCTCAAAACTAAAAATCGGTATAACTTTTGATTGGATGATCTAAAACTCGTGAAACTTTGTATGCACCTTTCTAAGGATGTCAAAAACCTATTCCAACCTTCAATCGTAAATATTGACGTTAAAGTTCTGACATTTTTAAATTTATTGAAGGTTACACCAAAATCGGGTCAAATACAAAAACCTCACCCTAAGCTTACTCGTAGGGATTTGATGGATAAGAAGATCTTAGATGATCTCTCACATGTCACAGAAAGTAAGAACACCAAAGAAACACCCTCAAATCATGTATTGCTGTCGGTCGGTCACCCCGTCATTCCTGAGCCCGTCGTCCCCAAGGTCGTGCGTTGCCCTCCTCCCCTCGCGTCCGTGCATCGTCGTCCTACTTAAGCCCGTTCGCCATCGTCATGCCTTGCTCTATTGGTGCTTTGTGAGTATATACAACAATCTTTCAGCTTGTTCTATACTGTTCATGCAAAAAGGGCAAGATATTCAGTATCTTGGGGACCTTGCATGTTGGGGTGATACTTGTTCTATGAAAATTGGGCTATAGAGAGACAATTTGTGACAACATAGTAACAATTCTTAGTTTTCATGTTTACTTGATTAGAACAATTGACATTTTCTAATATATGTATGTGTGGTGGATCATTTTAGCTTTCTATTAACTTATTATTTTGACTGTTGTTTTCAATACCTTGTTCTGTCGGCTATTTCTGTTATCTTCTTGTAGTTGGCCGACACTGTTGCTAGCTATTGTTGGATTTTTCAAGTGTAGTTCAGTAAGCTGCCCTCATGTTCGATTCATTCATATATACATATTGTTCTAAGATAATCAATTGTTTAGGTTTCTATTAACTGTCAAGTACTGAGAATTGTCAATTACAAACATACGTGGTAAGGTTGTCACAAATTAGTCTATGATCTTATTCCTAGTGGTGAGGAGACCTTTTAATTAAGATAGCCTGACATCTGAGAACACTTTATTTATAACAACTTGAGCATTATTGCTAGTTGTATGCCTCAGTTACTGTTTACAAAAAATAAATATTATACAGAGTTGTCAACAATGCTTTTGTGAAATAAAAAAACTGTGAGATAATTTCATTTGACAGCTTCGACAATGTGTCTCCTGTTATACATCCTTGATTTACTTAAGCAACTTGCTGGCTAATATCATATATAATCTATGTATTGACAGATAGCATCTTGACGTGTCAAAATTGGTATTGAACTAGATGGTTATATTATGTTAATGCTAGAAAGCTCACATAATAATTATGAATTATTTTATCCTTTTGACTATGTCTCAGTGAATACAAACTACACATATATAAAATAGAGCCTACAAACAAGGTAGACAACATGAAAAAACTGTTAGATATTAAACACAAACTTGAGGTGGAGATAGAATAATTGAAGGGAAAGTCTGAGTTAACAGAAAAGATTTATGAGATCAAACAAAAACTGAAAGATAGATGACAAATCGCAAAATATTGAATCTCTTAACAAGGTACTCACCATTAAGAAGCGTAGGGCAAATGCAGAGCTGGAAGAAGTCAAAGCTGAGCTTATAGAGGTAATATAAAGGTACTGATAATATACCAAGATAGCATATTTTCACAACAAAATGATCACTTTTGTAGGGATTAAGAGATATTATTGAAAGTCAATCAGTTATTGGTGTCAAAACAAATGGGCACTGTGTCGGAGCTGTGGAGCTTTAGGGAGAACCAAAAAAATCTGTTGCGAAAACTGTGGCACATATGATGGCAGGCATGGAAAAGCTCTAAAGTCTCATTGTCTTGATCTATTAACTAATGTTGTTTCTCAATGTATGTTTGTTAATATTTTAACTTGTTTATTGTATCATTTTAACATAACAGGAAATACTTTAGAGAAAAGTTGACTATAAAAATGATACGAAAGACTGCTCTTGTGGCAAGAAGTTCTGCAAGGAAAAGGCTGCTAGAGGATTGTGCTACTGATTTCTGCATTGAGTATGTATCCTCAGGAGAGTTACGCTAGAGGATTGTGCTACTGATTTTTGCATTGAGTATGTATCCATAAGTTAACACTGTCAACGGTACAGTGAATGTGAATATATTGCGAATGTGAATGTATTGTGAATATGTCAATTGTGCATATACTATTAATCTGTGAATATATTTTGAATTTGTTAATATGTGACTATACTGTGAATGTGAATATACTGCGAATCTATGAATTCCTGGTGGAAAATAGCATAGAATTTATCTCTATCAGTTCCACGCTCAGAACCGATAGAGATAATACACGAATCTCTATCTGTTCCACACTAATAATCGATAAAGATCAAGAGGACGTCTCTATCGGTTCCGAGCGTGGAACCGACAGAGATTCATATATTATCCCTATCGGTTACACGCTCGGAACCGACAGAGATAATTGGTCTAGACGACATATCTCTATCGGGCGAAAACCGACCGTGATAGTCGCTCATCATCACTGTCTAAGAACTTTGTATCGTCACTAAAATCGACTCAGATGATGAAAAAGAACTGGTCCGGATGACCATTTCTATAGCAGTGACATCGATTTCTTGCTCACTGTGGACGGCGAATGGTGTGACACTATGACAGTGCAGCGTCTTCTCGTCGCGACGGATCGGTACGGGCTGGACAGGCTAAGGCTGATGCGCGATGAGAAGCTATACGAACCCCTCGACGTGAAAAACGTCACGACCATCGTAGCTCTAGCGGAGCAGCACCATTGCTCGCAGCTTAGGGATGCTTGCGTTGCATTCATAGCTTCTCCAAGCACATTGGATCCTACCCTGGTGTAGAGGTGGGTGTCGTGCCGTGCCGGGCCGGGCCGGAACTGTGCCGGACCGCGATGGCCCGTCATGCTCGCCGTGCTGGGCCGTGCCGCCCCGGCTCGCCTTCGGCGAGCCCAAGCACGGCCCATTTACGCTTCGTGCCGTACTGGCCCAGGCCCGGTCTATTTACACTATTGCGACAAGAGGAAATGACCCAAATTTGCTTGTAGTAGCGTGCGTACGCGATGCTATGGTACAGCGAATGTATAGCCACCTTGATAAAATAAATATGTAAATCTACAATCGAGCAACACGCATTCGCTTAGATCATCCAAAATAAAGTGGGGCCATGCATTATGCCAATTAATTAAATCATTATTAGCGAACACGCATTCATTCTCTTGTGTATCTCTGGACAAATTAACAAAGTAAGTAAATAAATGACAAGAATAAATGTGCACGCACAGCAAGGACTAAATGAAAGCATGCGATAGAAACATCCTGTGTGGATATCAGTATTGCTAGCAATGGATACAAATATTGGGGGAAAAAGAAGTAAATTTTATTAAATCTTGAACATATACAGAGTTACTGCCTCGTTAAAAACCTTACGCCTCGATGTGGGGTACCCCTGGTAAGGAAAAGAGTACAATAACTACATTTATATATATAGACTATCCGAGGCTGAGATTGTCAAAGTCGGCTACCGCGTTCGTGATCTCCTGATCCTCTGGCTGATGTTGTGTCCTTTCATCTGCACGCTCCCAGTCTTTGAGGCATGTAATTGCCTCAACCATCTCAAGTTTGAGAGACGACCTTCTCGGCTCAAGTATCCTCCCCACTAAACTGAAAGTGAATTCCGACGAGACAGTAGACACCAGAATCGTAAGTACGTCCCGTACAAAATGGGATAGCACGGGGTAAATACGTTGGTTATTCTTCCACCACAAAAGCAAGTTAAGTTGATTTTCCTCGTTCATGTCAAGCTCGGACTCCACGAAAGGCGCGTCGAGGTAGTGGTTGATCTCTACCCGTGGATTCCATTGCGGCCTGCTCGACGTTTCGGAAGACGAACTAGACGACTTGACTTTCAGTTTCTTCCACATGTTTGAAGCGATCGAACTGCCTCATGCTTGTTGCGTTGTTGAGGTAGATCTTCGTGCTTCACTTCTGGTGCCACACTTTTCGTAATATTTATCGAAAACTCTGAAAAACTCGTTATAAACATGAGTATAGGCCTCGGAGAAATTAAGATCGAATGCCTCACCTATTCCCTCGTAGGCGCCCGACAAGTTAGAAAATTTTCTCTGATGATCCAAAATGACAGCAAAACAGTACAGATGTGGAATAGCTTGAAAATATTTTAAATTTTTTTGCTCCATTGGTTCTATAATGGGACGTAAAATATAATTACCTCTATTTTCTTTAAAAGCATTAGCAATAAGTCAAAGCCACTCGATGACTAAGCAAGAAGTTGGGTAGTACACATCGGGTAATTGTTTAGTTGCATCGTAATTTTTTTTAAAAAAATTACGTGACTAGCAATTATCCAATCCGCGTCAGTAACCAATACCTCACCATTATTGCAGTTGACGAAGACAGTGATAATGTGCTCGTAGTCTTCGCACTGATGCAGCATAGTATAAGTTGAGTTCTATCTAACCTTCATATCAAGGTTGAATCTTCTTGGTTTCATATTGTTGACCTTGCAGTACTCTGAAAACTGGGCAAACTTTACAGATGAAATAGTAATAAAATCGATAGCACTATGTATGCCCTCCAAAGTAGGTTTCATTACATGCAAACCTGCTTGTAAAATGAGATTAATAATATGGCATACGCACCTCTGGTGGAGTATAAAACCTCCAATATAAGTCTCCAGGTGCGGTGAGAGATGCTCCATAGCCGTTGTGTTAGCGATGCATTGTCAAGAGTAATGGAAACAATTCTACTTTCTATTTTAAAGTCATTAACAATCTCAAGTATACGGGTAGCGATAGCATGTTCGGTGTGTGACTCCGAGATTAGCCTAAACCCTATGACCCTTTTGTTTAGTACGTACTCGTCATCTAGGTAGTGCGCAACAACACTAATATATGCTGCTCTTTGGTGAGAAGAAGTCCATATATCAGATGTGAATGGAAAGGAAAAACTAAGTGTCATAAAGGTCTGTTTTAACATTTCTAGTTCATTTGTAAATATTTTACAAACATCACGTGTAGTTGTTCTTCTACTAACATTTTGGTATTGCGAGCAAAAACCACGTTGCACCATTCTCTCAAAATTAGAGCTCTCACCCGTTCTAAGCGGAAGATCCTCCGTAACTATGTAACGTGCAATTTCGTCTCTAGCTACGTCGGCGTTGTATACCCATGTGCTTACCGAACCGTCGGTGTTGAAGTTGAGCTGTGTATGCACGCCCTCGCCCGGCCTCCATCCGGCCGATATCTTTCTCAAGCAATTCTCCGCGTGTCTCTTTAGATGACCTGTACTACCACATGCACGTGAAGATAGTTTAACTTGACAGTACTTGCAAACAGCATACACTACCTCATGTCCGTCCACAGTTTCGACGGTTCTGTCCATATGTTGCCAGCACCACACGCGTCGACTGCCGGATATGAACGCCCATGCTGGCTGCATCGATATGTCGGGCTGCGTGTGCAGTGTGGATACCGACACCCGTCCCGGATACACCGGGGTAGCGGCATCCGAGCTCGGTGCATCCGGAGTGTCTAAGGCATCATCAACGCCGTGCGTGCCGTCCAGATGACGGTCATCCATACCGTAGTCTCCCATACTGGGGGAGAGTTGGCGTGGATCGATCTCTTGATCCTGATGAGGGGGACTTGGAGAGCGCGGGCATCCTCTCTTGCTCTTGCTCTTGTGAATCATTTTATTTCGCAACAGGAGAGCAAAAAAATGTTTATAAAATATTATTTCACAACGGAAGAGCAAAAAAAGAAAGCAAATAGAGAGATGTGCTGATATGCAGAATGTGTTGAGCGCCTGAGAAAAAATGGGCAAGAAGAGAGAGCACGAGAGAGTTGTGCAAAACAAATACAAGCCGTCCCATGTTTTTATGGTGATTCCCTCGAGTGTGAGCGTCCGTTCAAAATCATGCTAGAGAGAGTGGGATGGAATCGATCAATCACATCGTTGTCTCCCTTGCGTTCAAAATACATCAGGCACGTGATTTCTCTTCCCGTGATTCCCTCGAGTGTGAGCGTCTGTTCAAAATTGTGTTAAAGAGAGCAAGAATCGCGCGGTTGCATGCATGCACACACAAAAGTAGGATGAAAACGCTCAATCACATCGCTGTCTCCCTTGCGTTCAAAATACATCAGGCGCGTGATTTTCTTCCCGTGATTCCCTCGAGTGTGAGTGTCCATTGGAAATCGTGTTAGAGAGAGCAGGAATCGCGCGATCAACATGCATGCACACACAAAAGCAGAATTTCACCTCTCTCCTTTCTTTTTTCCCCTCTCTCCCTCACTCTCTCCCGATTCCCTCGTGCGGCGCACCCCCGCCCGACCCCGCCGCCTCGCTTCCCCAGCCCCGCCCGCCTCGCCTAGCCGCTCCCTTCCCTTCCTCCCGGCTTCCCCTCCCTCTCGTCGGGGCCCACCCACTCGGCGTCCTCGCTCGGCCCCGCCGCCCGCCCGCCCTGCTCCAGCCTCCCCTCCCTCTCCCCGCCGACCGAGGCCCTCCTCCCCACGCGCCCAAGGCCCTCCCTCCTCCCCGGCCATCGGCCTCCCGCTCTCCTCCTCGCTGCGCGCCGAAGTCGCCTCCTCCCTCCCCCCTCCTCGGCTCTGGCCTCCGCCGCCTCTCTCTCTCTCTCTCCTCCTCGCTCGCATGCTTCCCTCCTTCGGCCGGCCATAGCACGGCGGCCAAGAAGGCCCTCCAACATGGCGCGGCGTGGGCGAGGCGCAGAGGCGAACATCGCCACGGGCCGGTGCTGCAGACGCCCTTCAGTCGTCGTCGGGCGGCCAAAGACGGCACGCCCAAACGGCTGAGCCGGGCCGTACCACCCGTCGTCTTCGTTTTTAGGCCCGGCACAACCCGAACTACAGTACCAAGCCGGCACGGCACGGCTCTCTAACGTGCCGAGCCGGGCTTGGGCTGGCGACAAACTGGTTCACGCATATCATGGCAAGCTGCTATTTGGTGATGAAGATTTTGGACACGGTGTCACAAATACAGTGTGGACGAGAGAGTTGAGACAATTTTTAAGCGTGTATAGTACATGTTTATTTGGTTATTCTTTAGATATCGTTTTGGAATACAAACTTTTAAAACTTTGATTTCTAATAAACGTAATTTGTTGTTTAAGAATGCAACATTTTTAAACTTTGAGCTCTTATATACGTAAAAGTAGATTTGTCATAAAAACTAGTTTCATATAAATATATTTGTAGTAACTTTACTAACATATAAAAAGTAACGGGGTTTATATTGAAGACCGTGTCGATGTCTAAAACGAATTAAGTACAGTAGAAACATAAAAGACACTGAAATTTAGTCATGCTTAATTACCTGCATTTAAACAGATCATTTTTTTCTTGAGAAATTCCGATTGATCACTGATCAGTATGACATTGGATAGTCTATGTTAACTTCTCTGTCCTAGGTTCATAGCATTGTGTTTTTTGCCCTTTTATTTTGGACTGGACAACTCGAGGACTGAGAAGTCGACAATTCCAACAAAACTATTCGTGCTCTCTCCTCGGCTTTATCCAGAACAGAGGATTTACAAAGAAAAATAATAGAAAATGCATGTAGAATTTCTGCGAACTTTCAGATTTATTCAAGTGTCAATACTTATCCAGCGGCGTCATTTGCTCCCATATGAACCATCCGATCGTGATCGCACGGCTTTCAAACACTCACACGGTGGGCCCTGTGGTCGGATGCTCCCTGTTAAATTTTGGCTCAACACCTCTCGTCGGTCGTCAAAACTCAAAACCCTTCCAGTCGTGCCTCCGACCCCTCCGGTCGCCGCCGCGCGCCTCCGATCCTCCCCGTCGCACTTCACGCCGTCCCCTCTCTCGACTCCGACCTGCGGCCTGCCGCGGCACGCCACCCGCGACGGCATATTGCCCTGCGTACTGCGTAGTAAATCCCTGATCACCGCTTATTTTCCTCTTGGAGCATGATCCTTCTGCTTATTGCTTTCACGCTGTTTTAAATTCTTCATCGGTTAAAAAATCCATTGAAAAATGTCTTATATTTCAAAGTACTGAATTTTGATTTAGGGGCCCATGAAAAAAACGATGGATGTAACCTTGCTTGTGTGTTTTGTAGTCCATGGAAGAAAAAATTTCTAACAAACCTGGCTTTAGGATCGTATGAGAGGTTGTCACTGTAAGGATTTCTTGTATGTGGCCGAATACATAAGCTCTTTTATTAGATGTATTATGATTGTTTTTGGTTCATTTGGGACCCCCCTTCCCAATTCAGTGCGATGAACTTCAGTTATTAGTTGGTATTTTGTGTCTACTTGGGGATGCATTGGGATGGGTTTCTTCCAATTTTGTTACTGCAGTTATGTGGTACCTGGCATTAAACCCTAAAATGTTAAAAGAATTTTCAGCTCGGCACTTCCAAACTTTGCATAGCAGTATGTGATGTTCATGTTTGTGTTCTTGAGGAAAAGTGATGTTCATGTTCGACAATTTGACATGGTAGGAAATGATTTCAAATGAACGGCATAGTTGCAGCAAACATTAATGCTTCTAATACTTGAACCAGCAACTCAGTCGAAATGTTCCTACGAATGGCAAATCCATTTTCAGAGATTAGCCGACCAATCTAATTTTGGTACTACCTTACCACTCACTGAGATAAGCACGGAATCACTCAATCTCTTCAGAAGTTCAGAACAAATAAAACAAGGAGGCACCTTTGTGTTCCAGCTGTCTTTAAGACGCCCTTTATTTTTATCTCATGCATTGCAAAAAAGTTTGGGGTGCTCCATGCTTGCTATATAGTTGCCACTTGTGAAACATCATTCAGCTTAGGAATTAGCAGGCATCTTCTTGTCTACTTATCTATTTGTACTGTATGTAATGAGCATATATGCTCAGACGTCTTTAAAAGAGAACAAAAAATAACATCTTTTAATCTAATATCTCTTTTACATGAATTTTAATCCCGTTTCATCATTTTTTTTCTAACAGGAAAATTGATTCAATTCATTGAGCAGTTTGTGTCATTAATGGGTACACATTAAGAACACATTTTGGCAAATGGCAGCACTCATTTGAAGGCCAACTTCTTGCCCTCCTTCCGTTCTCCAGCTTCCTCTGTAAATTTTCAGCCAGTGGATCAAAATATTGTTATTGCATTGCCAAAGCACTACCACTGAAAATCAACTGTGCTGCATAGATTGACTTTACTAATGCTCTTCTCAGTTTGCTAAAGTAAGTGATATTTTCCAAGTTCATTTATATTTCAGCATTTTTTTTATAACCACTTGTATTTCTTTTCTGACTCCATCCATCCTTACCATTTCAAATATTGCAATATCATATTTTGAACACATTAAGTGAGAGAATGTTAAATCTAACTTCTAAGTCAAGTAGACAATATGAATACTTCAGGTTACATTGATATACATTGCCCTGTTGTGTAATGCAACACGGCTTAGCATCTATCTCTTCTTTTGCTACTGTCACTTGTGTTTTGGTTATGGGTTACAACTAACAAAATTCATATTCTCTTTGTGGTTCTTATGTTAGTTATGAATTTAACTCCGCCTGTGTACTTTTTTTACATAGGCTGTCCCAAGCCAGGAAAAAGGAGGAGGGTTATGTTAGGCTTGGTGAGCCAACGTAAAATAAAACAGTCTCCCTTTCATGGAATGCTAGTTACAAATTTATGATGCCATACTACCTCAGCAGTTGCTAATACACAACTACAAGCCAAAAAAGAGGAACTCCAGAAGTCTTCAGTACCCGTGAATTGATCCAATGGCATGCTGTGAGTACTGCCCTGCTGGCTGCTTCTTTGATTCTAGATATAATATAATGTTCCTTACAAGTCACTACACCATGAAAACATGAATGCAGAACTAGTTCTCGGTATATGAGCAATACAAGAATCTTGTTTGAGTTGGTAGCAGAATTTTCAGAAGCAAATTTGGTTTCACTTCTTGTCATGGCTGAAAACTCAACTCTCTCAGCTGATTGTGGCCCACCTTATACAATGTCAAGGAGCCTGACGGAGAGCATAACCGCGATTCACAATTTTGAGGTTGCCAACTTCTCCTTGCTTGATGGTTTGGGTCTTGGCAAGTACGCAAGCTCTAGCATCTTCAGTGTTGCTGGCTACGACTGGGCTGTCAGGCTCTATCCGGATGGGACCAGGCCAGAAGATGCAGCTGCTTATGCATCAGCCTTTTTGTATTTCCACAGTGGAGCGGCAGGTGTGAGGACCAGGTTCAGCTTAAGTTTGTTAGACAAAGATGGCAATGTATCACAACTAGCACACTTCTCAGGAGCACATACCTTTGCATCAGTAGGTTCTGATTATGGTTTCTATCGGTTTGTTGAGAAATTGAAGATGAAAACATCGTCATGCCTCAACAATGACTGCGTCACAATAAGGTGTGAACTCACTGTCATAAAAGAACCTCGCACAGAAGATACAAAGACATATTTTACCACAGTCCCACAGTCTAACCTGGACCAACATTTTGAATGCATGTTGAAGGTTGGAAAAGGGGCAGATGTGAAATTCTATGTTGGTGGTCAAACATTTCATGCTCACAGGTGCGTGATGGCTGCAAGGTCTCCAGTATTTGATGCAGAACTCTTTGGTCCAATGAAAGAAAAAGTCGAACAATGCATCAAGATAGAAGACATGGAGCCTTCAATATTCGAGGCATTTCTTCATTTCATATACACAGATTCTCTGCCAGGTAGTGGTGTATTAGGTAATACAATGGCAATGCAACACCTGCTAGTTGCTGCAGATCGATATGGTTTGGACAGGCTAAGGCTGATGTGTGAACAAAAACTATGTGAGGGCATTGACGTGGGAACGGTGGCTACCACATTGGCATTAGCAGAGCAACACCATTGCCAGCAGCTTAGAGATGCTTGCATTGGATTTATGGTCTCCTCCAAAGGCCTAAGTGCCATCATGGAAACTGACGGATTTAACCATCTCATGGAGACTTGCCCTTCGGTCGTGAAGGAGATTTTATATAAGATGTCCCGTGAAAGAAGTAGGTAGTCTTGACAAATAACTAGGCAGGCAATATCTTCATCCATTGGGAGATAGGCAATACAACTCTTGACCATGTTTAGTTCTCGATATCTTTGTATATGAAATTACCGGTTTGCTCTTCCTTTTCATGAAAGGAATTTTGTAATAATTGGGAATGTTATGTCGATTCTGAAGGATGATATGCATTTATGGGATGATGGGGGTATTCTGCGTTGACTTGCATGCGTTGTTTTTGACAAAGATGTTGATCTGATGTTTTAATGCAGGTTTTTGGGTGATTATGACGAGAAAAAACGAACTTGGTTTATTTTGCTAATGCCCCCGCTTTTATTCCGTCAGATGTTTTGGTTTGTTGGAGGTTTGTTCTATTGAAGGAATTTCTAGTTCAAGATAGAAGTCGCCTGAGTACAATAGTAGTAGTAGAGGTTAAGTTCAAACCCTCGTACCCTTTGAAACAAAATGTAACAATTTGCGCCTTCTTCAGACGGCCTTTGTTCCGCTTATCTAGTGTTTTGTAACTTTTTTTTTTATGGGGAAAATGCTTCTTAACTCTCGTACGATTGAAGTTTTAGTGAACTTATATTACATTTTTTAGTAAGAGAGGTACTTCTCCTATATAACTCTAGAACCCAGTCGGTCAATAATTCAAAAACGTAAAAATAAAGGAGAGCAGAAAAAATATGAACAGGGGGGACTTTTCACGTCCTTCTACCATCACAGTTTTTACAATTGAACTTTTAAATATATTTTTTGGTTCTCTAAACGTTAAGCTATAAACTTTATCCGTATACATGCCAAGATTTAGCCTACAGAACATTTTTCTAAGTTAGGCTAACTACAATGGACTAGGCTTTCTTCCATTTTGTATTAAGGTTGTTGACTTGTGGCCAACAATAGAATAGGTAATTTAGCACATATTAGAATATTTTTCCAAATATATAATGTTTGTTTTCCAATAAAAATCGCGTTCTCAACCCCATAGAAAACATGTTTTAAAACTGTGCCCGAGTAGGTTATTTTCGAATTTTTTGTGATATCCCAAATCCTTTTTGCAATTTTGTTGGAGTAGTTAGAGATGCCCTGTTGGGCCTGTGCAGGCCGGCCCGAAGCCCGGCAGTGTTGGCACGGCCCAGCAGCCCGTGTCGTGCTTGGGCTGGCACCCCGGCACAACCTAGCCTAGCACGGCCATTTAGCACGTTTATTCGAAAATAGCCATTGGAGGCTTTAAAAAATTCCAAAAATCCTAAATTTTTTCCTATAAATAGGGTAGCAGCCCCCCTTATTTCCCCACTAGCAAACTTGCAATCTATTCTCTTCATTATATTGTGAAAATTCTCTTGCTCTTGGTGATAATTTGGCAAAATTTAAAATAGTATTGCTAAAAATCCAAAATTCGGCTTCCGGTTTCTGGCTTCTGTCAAGAAATCAAGGTAAGAATTGTGATTTATTTTTTCATTATTCTTATTATTTTAAATGATATTAAAGTACTAATAGCGTAATTATTTCTTGCAGTTTTCTTTATGGAGCACTAAGATTTTCCGTCCTTCCCAGCTTCTGATTTTGGGATTTCACCCAAAGAGCTTCTTGCATCCTATGAAGTTGAAGAAGCTGCAGTACATGTACCATCCTCAAGCTCTACAAGTGCTATTGCGTCAGTAAGCACGGGGCAAAAAAATCAAGATGCAATACGTCGAGAGTTCAAAGCAGGTATGTGACGAGTACTCATACCATGGGTACCCCAACGGCCCGGAGTGACGAACGGGCTGTCCCAAGCCCTGCTCCGACCAAAGGCCCCGCGGTGCCACGAAGGACGATCGACCCCGACCTAACGAGCTGCCCCAAGCTCGTCCCCGACCCAATGGGGCGTCCGACCCTCGTCACAGGTCGGACTCCCCACGAGCTCCGACCAAGCCGAGGCGATCTCCGCCGAGTGCCAAGTGTCGGGCCTCCGCCTGCCATTAGCCACGTGCCCTACGGACACGACAGCTCAGAGTGATTGTGCGGGGGCAGGTGGCTCCTTCCCAAGGTGACGAGGAGGTTGCCGAAGTCAAGCTCCGGTCTCATCGTCCAGACACGCACGGCATGAGGACACGCTCCATCCCGAGGCAACGTCAGCGCCTGACAGGCTTGCAGAGGGCAGGTGCGCTATTTCCCGGTGAAACGGCAAACTGCTCTGCTCAGTGAGTCCACCAACCCGACGTGGGGGAAGCGGACGCTGACCAATCACCAAGACGAAGGACCAGAGCTCCTAGCATAGATCACCTCACCCTTTCCTCTCCCAACTTCCTATGTAACCTGCCCCCTCCAGCTATATAAAGGGAGGCAGGACTCCCCCCTCTCGGGCAAGACGAATAGGCTGTTTTCGCTCACCCATTCGAGTCCTCAGCTCCCGCTTGTAAAAACCATGCAGACATCTGCACCCGAAGCAATATAGCACCACCACACGAACTGGAGTAGGGACATTCGGCCCGAACCAGTATACATCTTGAGCTCCTGAGTCTAACCATTCAAGGAGAGGGAGCGTGCGGCCCTTTAGACTTAAAAATTCACTCGCCGATGCTCGAAACGCCGACATTATGATATTTGTAAATATTGTAAGCACAAATTAATTGCGAAATCTTCAGGTGAAACGGGGCACTTGAAGAGACATGCTGAGAGTTGTAAAAGAAAAGAGGGGTGGCTTTGAGACAGACGTAGCTGTAGTACAACCCCGATGGTACGGTACGTAACTGAGACTACAATCCTGAGGTAGCTCGTGAATCTCTTTGTTGTTTAATCGCTTCTCAAGATCTTCCTTTAAACTTTGGTGAGTCACCTGTATTTAAAAACTATATTAGGACCGCTCATAATACTAGGTTTTCTGTAGTTTCTAGACAGACAATAACTAGAGATCTGATTAAATATTATAATAATTATCATAGTAAGCTAAAAGAGCAATTTAATACCTGCATTTTTTTTGTGTCTTTGACATCAGACATATGAAGTGGTAGGGCTAAAGAGGATTACCTTAGTGTAGTTGCTCCTTATGTAAACAATGATTGATAACTAGAGAAGAGAATTATAGGATTCAAATTAATTGATGTAGCACACACTGATGAAAATATTCCTAATTGTATTGTAAAAAGTTGTGAAAGATTTTGGCCTTATAGATAAAATTTTTGCAATAACATTAGATAATGCTTCAAAAAAATACTTCTACCATGACCATTCTTACTACACTTTTTAATTCGTATGCTGGATCTTTCTTATTACATCAGTGTTGTGATTGCTATATTGTTAATCTTATAGTTAAATCTGATTTGAAGAGGTTAGGCTAGTACCTTGAACCTTTTCGCACTGCAATATCTTTCTTAAATAATTCTAATCAACGAGTAACAACATATAAGACTTGCTGTATTGCAATAGAGGTACGTCCACATAAGTTTGGTTTGGATATGCCTACTTGATGCTTAAGTCTCTCATACCCTATAAGAGCATATTTTCTGTTTTTATTAACACGTACTATCGTAGCCAGGATGGTCAACCGCCACTCACAGAGCAACATTAGTATGTTGCTCAATACTTGCTGTTATTTTTGAAACTTTTTATGATTTCACTGTTGCTTTATCTGGAGTTTATTACTCAATATTTCCTTTAATTGTGTATCATATTCTAGAAATTGCTACCCATTTAAGGAACCACGAAAATGATAATATTTCGCATGCATCTATTTATGCTATGAAAACTAAATTTTTGAAATATTGATAAGAAATTCTTATGTTATATGCATTTGCATTTATTTTAGATCGTAGAGCTAAAGTTCGAGGATTTTTTAATGTTCTCTCACTTCTAAGTGATGCGGTGGGTATTGATTATTCTAGTTATTTTTTAAATGTCCATACTAACTTGTCTCAAGTTTATGTAAGTGCGATCAGAAGTTTGTTGGAGTTCACATGCAGCGACCTTCACCAGCACCTACACCAGGTAATAAGAAAACTACATGGGGAAGGATATGGGGTGCAGGTGGCTCTTCTTTCAGGAATTCGACTACAACAACGTCAAGTGCGGACACAATAAGTGGTGGGAAGCTAGCTACATATCTCAACAATGACACTATCAACTACCAAGAGCAGCAAGAGGAGGACTTCAATATTTTGCAGCGATGACACGAGTACAAGATAACATATTCGGTGCTTTCTATATTAGCATAGAACGTGTTAACAATTTCTATCTCCACAGTTTCTTCGGAACCTGCTTTTAGTCTATCCGGAAGAATAATCAAGGAGAGAAGAACAAATCTAACAAGTGATATGGTGGGAATACTTCTCACTGTGAAAGATTAGGAACAAGCTGATCAACAAGCTCAACACACTACAGAAAATATTGAGCTGGTGGAGACGTTTGAAAATCTTTATCTAGATAATCAGGAAGAATAATTGTAATCTTCACTTTTTCTTTGTATCACTGAGCTATAGATTGTTCTTTTTTTTCTTTGCCAAGGTTTTCTCGTGTTAAATTTTTATTTGGCAAAGTTTTTAACGTGACAGCCAAACATTAATAAAGCTTATTATTTAATTCTAATTATTTATCTTATTTTAGAATTTATTTCATATTTTAGCTTTTTCTTAATTTACATATATTTTTAAAAAGTTTTTCTAGCTTTTTTTCCAATTCTTTTCAAAATTTCTGTTTTTTTCTTCTAGTTTTTCTAACATTTTTTCTGATTTTTTGGAAAAAAATTTGACGCTAACGTGGCCGTTTCGACCCGTCGGTCCTAAAGGATACGTGCCGTGTCTGAACTAATACTTGACACGGTACTATCAATTTATTAGTCGGACCTAAACAGTCTAGCAAAGCGGACAAGCACGCCCGATAGTGACCCTGAATCTCCCATCTCTTCCCCTCTCTCTCTCTCTCTCTCTCTCGGGTTAGGGCCTCTCCCCATGATGCAGCAGCCCCCCTCGTCGCAGCCACAGCCCGGCATGGCGCCGCTCCCGCCCCCCCATGGCGCGACCGGGCAGCCGCCGCAGTGGGGCGCGATCCCGCCGCCGATGCCGCAGCAGTACGCGCAGCAGCCGCCGCCGGCGATGTGGGGTCAGCCACCGCCACAAGCGCCGTACGGGCAGATGGCACCTCCGCAGCCGTACTACGCCGCGCCGCCCGCGATGGCCGCCCCCGCGGCGGCAGACGAGGTGAGGACGCTCTGGATCGGGGACCTGCAGTACTGGATGGACGAGAGCTACATCTATGGCTGCTTCGCGACCACTGGAGAGGTATTCGAACTGATCTGATTTCAGATTTGGTTGCGCTTGATTTAGATTGGTGTGCTTGTCTCGGAATTAGTGGATATGCGCGTCGCCGATGCTAACGGGTCTCGCTGTAATATTTATGTTATGAGTGATTTAGTTCTGATCGTAGAGCTGCTAGAAATTTAAGCCCTAGGCTAGTTTTTTAGTTGCGATTCTACAATTAATTTTTTTTCAAGATTTAGCCGATTTAGCTGTGGTTCTTGAACTGTTAATTGCATTTTGGTTTGATGAAGTTGTTTGATGGTGTTATGAGATCTATGTATCCTGAGATAACCTAAAAGTTACATTCTTTAGTTAATGGAAGCTTTTGCTTCTACTTACTTATCTTTTGCATGTGGATGTGAAGGTTCTGCAGACCATGTAACTTATACAGAGCTGCTAAATACGATTTATGTGGTTCAGTGTTTGATATTGATATTTATAATGTCATTGTTCAGATGATAAGAATGGTTGGACATGGATGATTACAACTTGTATAGTTGTATGTCTAGTTTGCTTCTTTCGCGCATTCATCATTTACTCATTACTGACCATTTCTTAATGTTTTGCATTAATTTGCAGGTTCAATCTGTGAAGCTTATCCGTGACAAGCAAAGTGGGCAACTTCAAGGTTACGGCTTTGTCGAGTTTACAAGCCGTGCAGCTGCTGAGCGAGTTCTTCAAAATTACAACGGACAAATGATGCCAAATGTTGAGTTGGTATACCGACTGAATTGGGCCAGTGCAGGCGAAAAGCGTGATGACACCCTGGATTATACAATTTTTGTTGGGGATTTGGCTGCAGATGTTACAGACTATTTGTTACAAGAGACATTCAGGGTCCATTACCCTTCGGTGAAGGGTGCGAAAGTTGTAACTGATAAAATGACAATGCGTTCAAAGGGTTATGGATTTGTGAAATTCAGTGATCCTACCGAGCAAGCTCGTGCAATGACTGAAATGAATGGAATGCCTTGTTCATCCAGACCTATGCGCGTCGGTCCAGCAGCAAATAGAAAAACAACAGGGGTTCAGGAGAGAGGTAAATGTCGCCAATCTCATTTCGCTCGAACACTATACATATGCATAATTGCTATGCTTGAGGTTACATTTACCTTTTGCTGTTCCTATTTGTCTTTTCTGGTTTTATTTACTTGTGTCTGAACAAATCGAAGCTAGGTGTCACCCTTTCTTCTGCAAGCAGTCATTATTCATTAGTACAGCATTCCCTGCTTGATTTGGATCATTTAATGCATTAGAATTAGAACAATAGTAGACTCATGAAATTCATGTTATCTGGAAGCAGGGTGTCAACAGGCTCTCTTCATATAGGAGCCTTGGAACTGACTTGAGCTTAGGTCAGTGTAAATCATTTATGTCCTAAATTCGAAGTCGGTTTCTGGTACTTCATTCATTTATTTTCCTTTTTTACTTCAGTACCTTCGACTATTTCTGTATATATCTTTAGAACACATTTTCTTTGTATATAAAAATTCTATGCCCGATGTGGAATGCACATAGGTAAACTAGCATGTTATCTTGTGCTTGCTTCATTCACTAAGATTGCTGTTGAGGTATCGAATCCCTTCCTCATGTATTGAGAGCTTAATATTTTCCATTTCCTTTTTCTTAAAGAGAATTTTGCATAACAAAACTATAGTACCATTTTGCAGGGGTAAATCCTGGTTTTTGATGTTTTTAAATTCTGTGTGATTTTGTAGTCATCACATAATATGAAATCCTTTTTCCTTTGAACTTTGGGGGTATTCTGCTTCATAACTTACTTTTCCAGTATGACAGGCTTGAGGTGCATCTTTTCATTTCATCTGCCTCTGTAACTCTGCTAAATTGAGATATGGAATCAATGATTGTAGCTGAGATTTCAACGAAATACTGTATTCCATATTCTGTGTTGTAAATTCATCTTTTTTTGAGGCTTTATGCACAGAGCACTTAAAACAGTGTTCTGCTTATCCTTGCCTTGATTCTATTAACTTGTATTTTATACCATTTGTTATTCACTTACTAGCATTCTTTGGCCACTTGATTCCATTATTAGTCTGATAAATGAAATTTTGCATCCATGTCTACTTAACTGATGTTTAGCCTGCTTCATATTTAGTTATCAAACTTATTGCGATTCTTTAATGATTATTTGCTCTTGTTTGCTGAGCTATTTTAGTTAATCTAAATTGCCTTCTGTGGTGCTTGCTATTCTGCTCAATGCGTGTAACAGGACAATCCTGGATCTGTATGTATATCACTTGTCTGATATTTGTTAACCTAACAGCTTTAATGACCGAGAGACTCTTTCATGAACAGCCTTCATGTTTACCCTTTGATATTTAACAAATATTACAAAATATTTTCTTCACTTTTTTGCTTTCTTGTACAGTACCAAATGCTCAAGGAGCTCAGTCTGAGAATGATCCTAACAATACCACCGTGCGTTCTTAGTTCTATTTTTCTATATCAATCATTTTTTATTTTCGTTTGTTGTTGACTTTTTGTTTGTTGTTGAGCTCAGATATTCGTTGGTGGCCTTGACCCCAACATCACTGAAGATGTCTTGAAACAAGTTTTTGCTCCTTACGGGGAAGTGGTCCATGTTAAGATCCCTGTTGGAAAGAGATGTGGTTTTGTTCAATTTGTTAACAGGTTGACTCTTTTTATCCAGTTCTGTTTGTACAGATTTTTAAAGTATTTCTTCTAAATCATCCTGTCACTGCATATTCAGGTCTTCGGCTGAGCAAGCTCTGCTAGTGCTGCAAGGGACCTTGATTGGTGGGCAGAATGTTAGGCTTTCATGGGGTCGAAGCCCTTCCAACAAACAGGTTCAGTTCATATCTAACATTCTTTCCTGTTGAGTTGTATACTGGAGCTAAATTGGATAACATTATGATATGTGAACATTTTCAGCCTCAGCTGGAATCCAACCAGTGGGGTGCTGGTGCTGGTGGTTACTATGGTGGCTATGGACAAGGTTATGAGGCGTATGGTGGGTATGTACAACCTCAGGATCCTAACATGTATGGCTATGGAGCTTACGCTGGTTATCCCAATTACCAACAGCAACCAGTAGCACAGCAGCCGCAGCAACAACAGGTGAAGTTGCTCATACTTGTTATTTGTTAACAATGAAAATACTACACCCGTTTGTAAATGTATGCCGTTTTGGACAATGGCATGGTATCTAACGTGTCAGTATCAGTGAGCAATAACCATAACCTCTAATGACTAACTTAGACTATGCTGTCTTTTCTTTCTTCCAGTGAGGCCCGTTTGCTCGATCACATCATTGGGTTGTTGAGACACATCTGAACTCATCTCAAAGGCACCGTTGAGCTTTGTTCTAGCGCTTGTCGATAGAGAGTGACGGTTTCTAAAGACTCCTGATTTTGATTGCCTCTGGGTGAGGTTTATTCTGTGCACTGTATTATGAACAACTATTGCCGTATTGTGGTTCTTATATTCAGACATGTACTGAAAACATGCTTTGTTTCTACCTCTCCCGATCTAGTATTATTTATTGCTCTCTACAGTTATGTTACACTGCACCAGTTATTTCCTGTATGTTACTTTATATTGTTGGATTCTTCTTTATCACGAAGGACAAGTGAGTTTTGTTCTGATAGCCTGATTGCCCACGTGGGCAGGCATTGTATCAGGGCCCTACTGTATGTGCTGCGGACAATGGAATCTCGGTGAATTCTTGTTTCGTCACCTCGTTTGATTAGCATTTTGCCGCTAACCTCGTCAATATTTATCTTTGGTTTGATCAGCACTTTGCCCAGGCAAAAATATTTTGCTCATGTTGTTTTGTCCGAGGGAGCCGTCTTAATCTGAACGAAGTGCTCTGATTAGGTGCTGTCAAATGAGAGAGGTGATGGCATGTTCATGAATCCGAACGTCATTTTACTAAGTAGCCTAAGAACTAGCAATTCTCATCATCGACAATTCTACTGGAACAGAATGACAATTCGCATGGTAGAAAATCCTATGGAAGATCGAATCAAATCAATCAAATACCATTGCAAAGCGAAGAAGATAAGGTAAAAAAAACAAAGCAGACGTGAATCTGGAAGCCATCGTGCTTTAAGATTCGCGCCCTGAGCGAATCACAGTTCACACCCGGTGCGATGCTTGCCACGTCCGAACTGATTCACACCGCCACCGCCACACCCGCTTGGTCCTTTCCCCTTGGCTTTGGCTCGATCGGCTCGTCGCCTCGCCTACCCCCGCTCCCATGGCCCGCCCCAAGAAGACGAAGCCACCGCCGGCGCCGCCGTCCCTCGGCGAGGCGCTGCTGCTGGCGACGATGTGCATGGTGGGCCTGCCCGTGGAGGTGCAGGTCCGCGACGGATCCGCCTACGCCGGCGTCTTCCACACCGCCTGCGTCGACGGCGGATACGGTGGGCGCTCCTCCCTTTCTTCCCTCTCTTCCGCTATCGTCGGAGTGCCGCCTTTCCGTCGATCCCGTGTGGGGTCTGCGTAGGATTTGGAGATCACGGGAATGGCGTTCGGTCCGTGATCCAGCTGCGGGTAGATTGGGTGCTGTGAGGGTAGTGAGGCGAGTTGGTCCTCCGTTTTTTCTTTTCTGAGTTACCGGACTTGTGATCTGCTTCTTGGTTGAGTGGTGGTGGCCGCCGGGAGCTCGCGTTTTGTTAGTTCTCGAGGGGTTGGGATGGATTTGGAGGCAGGTGGTAGAGATCGCTGGGTATTGCTCCTCTTCTGTGATGCAGCTGTTTGTGTTTTGCTCTCTTAGCGGCCAAGATCTTTGTCGTTTCGTCTTGGTGATTGCAGCGAGGATTGTCCTTTAAATTGTGTCTTGATTGGGTTCGAGGTATATACCACAGGGGAGGTCCCCTCCTATTGTAGGCTTTTAAGATCACAGGGAACGATCCTGGTTTGTACAATGCAACTTGAGACTGTGGCTATATTTCAGTTAGCATTATATTCTTCTTTTGTCTTATATCGTTGGTGTCGTGAGTTGAAGCGTCATATTGTTGATATTTTGCGTGTTAGGGGTGGATTCAAAAGTGGTCTATGGAGATCAGAGGGGAATTGTTTTTGCTTTCTTATTCAATTATAAGTCACATTGCTGTCGTGGTGTTATAGCAATCGATATCGCGGATTTAGGGGTGGAATTGTCGAAAGATTGTCCTTTGCTGCTATTTTAGGCACTCCTGAGGATTTGGTGCTGTGTTACGCAAAAACGACAAATATGCTTTTGTTCGGTGATCAAGCTTAGGACGGCATATTGGTCCCTTTATTTAGGTTAATTATGTTCTTTTTGGATTTGTTGTTAGCATAGGAAATACACTTATAGTTTGGAGTGTTGGGCAGTAATTTTTTTTTGTTCTGTCTGGTTTAAAACTGATTTTTTTGGGAGAAACATTGAATTGATGGATTTATATTGAGTAGGTGTTGTGCTAAAGAAAGCAAGGAAGGTCACAAATGGGAAGGACGATGCCAATGTATCGCTGGGAGCTTTTATGGATACTCTCGTTGTTCTCCCAGATGATCTTGTTCAAGTGATTGCAAAGGTAGGTTTAATGCACTTACTTACTTAGTATGTTATGGAATAGATTGAGTTCTCATTGATGTTCATGACAACTGTAATTTTTCCAGGATTTTTCATTCCCGACTAAAGATGTTTGTATAACTCCTGATTGTGATGTGGTGGCAGCCAGTGGATCTGTGAAGCCTCAAACTTCACATGTGAAAGGCCCAAAAACATCCAGAACTCAAAATGCATCTCCGTTAAAGTACGCTCCCGATGCAACCATTCCATCTTGTTTTATAACCCACCTTTTATTATATGCGTGCCTCATGCTTTCCCCCAATAATATGACAAAAAATGAGGGTTCCTTTAACTCATACATTTGTTTCTTTCATGGTGTTGGTTCAGCATGTAGATTTCAAGCAATCTATTCTACTTGATTATATTATACCTATTTTTACCATTTCCTATCCATTGTTGTGCTTAATTAATGCTATTTCTGTCACAGACAGGCTGAGAAGTTCAGCAGGCGGGGTCAGGAGGGTGATATCTCCATTGGGAAAAATGCTCCAAGTATTAACTCTAGTTTCTTTCTTCTATTGAGATAGTCCTTTCACCCTTATCTCCCTTGCACTAAACCTGTCCGTTTCTCAGTGAACTGCAATGCTACGAATTGTGGCTCTCCAACTGGACATGTAGTGACACATTTATCCTGGAATGGGATTTCGAGTTCTGCAACTGTTGGATCAAAAGATGGAAATGTTACTAATTCAGTTTTAACTACACCCACGATGGCTTCAGATGTCAAAACATCTCAACCAGCCAATAATTCAGCTACTAAAATTTTCATGTCAAGCAAAACTACTGCTAAGGTGAGCTCCTTTGGTATGTGCTAATAGCGATACGTGTGTGTAATGATCTTACCTATAAGTTAGTGATTGCTGTTTTTATAAACTTTTCAATCAGATCATGTGTCTGCCTTTCTAAGGAGTACAACATAGTATATAGTTGTAATTTGTAAAGCTTTATCTATTATTTCAACCATGTGCATAGTGTTTCACTACACTGTTTTATTGATTATCTCAATCATGTTATAAACTAGGATTTAACCCCCATGTTGTTGCGGAACTTCTATTATCTTTTTAATATAGTTAAGTAAAAATTTATTATCAATGGTTAAGGGAAATGCTTGTGCAGTTCATATGAAATAAATTGTCATTTTTGTGTGTGTGAGTGAGAGAGATACAGATAGAAGGGGTTATTTAATCTTACTATTCCTTAAAAGTCTACAGGAAGTTCTAGAATTTATGATTTATTGTCTTTTTAGGTGCATTTGTGTTAGTTTGATCTGAATAGACGGCAGGAATAAAATACGGTGATGTGGCACTCTCTTGTGCCATAGTTTGCACTCATCTTTAATATAGAGATAAGATGTGTGTATTCTCAGTGTTAATAAAGTAAAACTCTCATGCCAAACGGAATATTGTTGCAGATACATAAAATGGGTGAATATGGCAAAGAATTTAGAAACCAGTCATGAAATTAAATGCGGTCAACCAAGGGTCAATGTTGTTGGCCGAGAATTGCTGTTTTATGATGAGAAATGCATACTTATTTTAGATTATCACACATAAAAGTTTTCCTCCCTTCCTGAGATAATTCGAGGATTGCTTTGTTTTCCGAAAGATTCAAGTAATACCAATGCTCTATTTTGTTAACTGTTGTCCATGATTTTCTACCTTCGTAACCTTCCTATGTTCATTACCTTCATTGCTACTTCTGTTCAGCTCATTGTTATCAGTTCATTCATATGGCATTCTTAAACATTATTTCAGGAATCCAAACTGAATCCATGTGCTAAGGACTTTTCTCCATCTTTTGTGAGTTCTAGACCAGTACTTGCAGCTGCACCCCCTGTTAACTCAAACTACATCTCAAACTCTGTCACTGAAGCTCCAACTGGTGTACCTGTATTTGAAGCTAACTCTATGCCAGGCGGTTCATCTCTATCCAGCAAGGTTGTTCATTATAATAACCTGGCTCCTGCAAACTATGGCCTTACACCTCAATATGTTCAATCAGTAAGTACTTCGATTTACTCTTATTTTATAATTTTGATTGTTTCAATATTTTTACCTTTTCGTTGGATCTACTATCATATTCTCTTGTAGTGACAAAAGGAAAATATTATGTAGGATGTCAAATCCTATTGCTGTATTGCAGCATGTGACATGCCTTCAAGTTGATAATTTGCTATACATGGGCTACTATATTATTATCTGCTCTATATTTTAACTCCTGGCTCCTGCATTTACTCATCTTTGGGTCTAGTTATACACTTACCTCGAAGATCAACTATTCGAATAATACTGTTCTTTTATTGTTCTGTTATTGTACTTATGTTGCAAGTATTGGCAAATACACGTGGGTACCTGACTTTGATCTTGCATGCTGCCTAGCTATAGTATGCAGGGTTGACTCGGATATTATTATGCTTCTGAATTCTGATACATGGTGTTTACATTTTATGCATGACAGATTGTGGGGCATAATGTGGCCAGGCTAGATCCTGCTAGAATTGGTACACCATATCATCCCATGCAAGTGGGACCAACTTATATTAGCCCTAGTCCTCAGCCTGTAAGTCCTACATTCATTTGTTTAATAAGATTTGCGAATCTGTATTAATTTCAAAGATCTGTTCATTTGTGTTATTTGTTACTTGAAACTCTTTTCATTTGTGGCTCTACCAAACCAATTAAATTTTATGTCATGACATGATAGGTGGTTGGTGGGAAGCTCAGTCGTGTTGTTTATGTTCACCCTATTTCTCAGGTGAGTGATGCACCATTGTTATTTGTATTAAGAGTTCAAGTGGATCTCTTCAAGAGTAGGGTGATGATGCAAGAAGAATTGTTTTGCATGTATTTCTGTAATTGATTGAATAGTGCTGATTCCTTGGGGAATGGGGACATCATGTTTGTCTTCTGTATTGCTTAACCAGTAGAAAGCCACCTTGGGCAGAAATTACTCATACTGAACTTCGGACATTAGTTTGTTTTCAGAAATATAAATTTTACTGCCTCAGTAAACTTTGACCTTTGGTAATTGAAGAGTCTTTTGGCATCACACACTAGCAGCTGTGAGGATTCATTATGTGGGATGGATCTTTGTTTGCAACCCTGATGTTGCCTACACTCTTATTTGGCAGATGAAGTTCACTTGTTAATCGGAATGATTATTTTCCTTTAAATTTGACCCATTAACCTGCTAACCTTGTCAAAATCTCTTCCAAGTAGTCAATCTTCCTCCATAAAAGTGATATTCACTGTAAATATAAAATGGATTATGCACGGATTTTTCCCTCGCTCCTTTTGGCTGATTTATTCTTTGGTTTCATCGAAGGATGCAATGCATGGAGCACCTGTTATTTCCCAAGGATGGTCTCGTCCTGTGTTGTTGAACTCATATCAAGCTAGCTTGCAAAAGTTCCAAGGTAACAAATCCTACCCAACACACATGGTTGGCAATTTATCTAGAAATGGTAGTGCGATTAACTTTCAATGTCTTCGATTGAATGGAAGGTACTGAAGTGTTTTGTTATACCAATGGTAACAATTTACCTGCAAACCTCTTGTCTCCAGGCACTGCCCCAGCCTATGCGGCCCCACTGGTTATGGCAACTGGGAACCTGCCATTGGTGGTACAGAGCCCTGCACCGCATGTGCAGCCATTCCAGGCCATTCGTCCCATCCTGGTTCCTGCTGCAAGCAGCATGGTTCCAGGCAAATACATGTAAACCTGTCATACCAATGTGATTTCTGCTTTTGTTGGAAGAATCTTGGTTTACCCCTTTTCGGGTATACATCTAAGAGGACTCGCAATTTTGCCTAATCTGTTAATTCGCATACTAGTTGCTGGTCTGTGTCCGTCTTTTTGTTGGAAGGACTTGCAACTTTTGCCATTATTCATTCTTGGTGTGGTTCTGAATTATTTTTTGCGGGGTTCATGAGGAATTGATATAAATCAGAGAAGATCGAAGCAATTCTTTGTCTGTCTTGGCAATACCTTTTCCTCTTCTTTTGGGAGCAGTATGTACAATGAGACATTGTGGAAGAGTAAGTGAAGGGCTTATTTTCGCTGCGCTCATGTAAATCCATATTGCAAGTGTAGGATTGATTTATTTTCACAGCGCCAATGTAAATTCATATTGCAAGTGTGTCAGATTGATGGACAGATCTTGCCGTTATGAATGTCATCTACCTTTTTGCTGTTGGAGCATATGCTGAAGTTGATTCGGTACTCGATCTGCATTGAGTTGTGTTGCCGGACTAGAATATATGTATTTGTACGATCGTTTACTCCACCAATTAGCTCGCAGTAATCAGCTCCGGTGAATAAGCAGCTATTTCTTTCGTAGTTTTGCTGTTGTTCTTGTAAGTTTTTGTTGCGTTATTTCGGTAGAACGATCGAAACACTGTAAAACTTTAATTCCGTTATGCAGTAATGGAATGTCGGGGTGACACGTTAAGGAAAAAAAAAGCTATTGTTGCTTTAGAATTTTCCAATGACCACGCGCAGCCTGTTTATCTTTTGTCGCAAATCTTTCAATAATTCTGATTATCTTACAGTAAGTCCTTCCTGCAGCACAGTAGTACTTAGCAGGAAGCAAAACGATTACAAAAGCCAACGTTTTCTACTGGTTGCTAAATGCGTCAGAAGCAATAAGAAAATTCAATATCCTGAGAGAAACCAGAGATGTTTAACATACAGAAAGTCTTTTGACTATTCAAGGGAAATTAAGCACTAAGGAGATGTTTAATAGCACCTATCAATTATCTACCAACAGTTTACCAGATGTTCGGTAATAAGGATTAATTGTCATAACTCAGAAGACACATTGCAAGATCCGGAGTACAACAAAAGCTTACGATACAGATAGATATGTCATTTCCTAAATGGGCCGGGTCCTACAAGTATGCGGGCTTTCCCCCCTTCTTGCATTTCTATCTGTGCTAGCTGCTAGGTAAAAAATTTTCTATGGTTTTCGACTCTGTCGAACCCCTCAATCATAAACGTTCCACATTCCGCTATGAGATTCTTGTAAGCTTGGCAGAAAGCCAGAAACATTCTAGATTGCAAGCTTTCACCAAGCAACAGGAATTGTGCTGCCTTCTCAACCTCTGCTTTCATTTGTTGTCAACCTTCATTTCTTGCTCGTCATGCACAGATTTAGCATCATTTGTATCTGGGAATTCAAATATCAAAATCAGCAGTTTGTTAGCCCTTGCAGTAAAAAGAAGTCTTTCAACAATTAGATCATAAGATTTTCCGAGCATTGTAAACTACCTTGGGCCTTATGTATGCATGGCAGACGACAAGTGATTTGACACGTAGATATATCACTGTAGCAATTCGGCATGGACTTCACAATGTCCAATGAAGTGTAAATGGA
The DNA here is from genome assembly GCA_036346275.1 of Otatea glauca. Classification (NCBI taxonomy): domain Eukaryota; kingdom Viridiplantae; phylum Streptophyta; class Magnoliopsida; order Poales; family Poaceae; genus Otatea; species Otatea glauca. Next base: position 6,285,638 of record CM070718.1, on the reverse strand, counting down.
GAAGGAAAAAAAAAAGCCATTCTTCAAGCTATTTTCAACAAAATATTGGTTTCCCACTTATATTGAATTTCAAGTTTGTGCAGCAAAAGAAGTACAATCATTAGTATCCACTTTGAGCTGATATACACAAACATATTTATTTATCGTAATACTTTCCCATAAAATCTAGCTTCAAATGTCATCCAAGGTACCATTAGAAACATTAAAAGGAGGTGTCAAGTCTTGTTTTTACCTAAGGCTCCTGGCTTTGAGCCATCAACTCCTTTCAGGCTGTCAGTTTCTGTCTTCGGCTGCCCAGATTGTTCTTTGTCGTCTATTTTTTCATACCCACAAAAATAGCTCAGAGTAAGTGTTAAGTACATCAAGAAATAGGATCATATATTTATTACCTGATGGTTCCTTAAAATTATGTTGCTTGCTATTAGCAGCATTTAACTGTTCTCTGGGGCCTAAAGAGTTACCTCATTAATGATTTTTTCCAATAGAAAATGAGCCATTTACTCATTAAAAGCATGGATGAGCATAAAACCTATATTGTACCTGATGCTACCTTGATCTCATCCATGACTGTTGGATCAACACGCTGAATTTGGCCTGCCAAAAACACACACACACACACACACACACAATTGAAGCTACTTGCAACATACCACTACATTTCAAGCATATAACTAGATCTTACCAGCAGATTCCTTTACCGCATCCATTACTGGAACATTAAGCACTTTCCTTTCCCCTATAGCGCACACAAAAAAAATAGTGAAAATCATGCTGCATTATTTGAGCTCTCTTTACATTCTCTTAGAAGCATGTGAGTTAGTTTTAACCTGTAGATTCCTTGATATCTACATCCACAAGAGCAGTGTTCAGTTCTTCAGCTTTCACTACAAAAAGAAAAAGCTTTGAGCGTTATAGCTACTATTAAAACTTATGTAATTGAAACATCAGATAGTACATGAAGTTTCCTGGGACCTACAACAGGTAGGATTGACAAGTTTCTGAACTTGTCCTGGCAAAAGACACATTTGATATTTCAATCTGGTTGCTAATTTGAACCTCAGCAGGATATCTAATTCATCAAACCATACCTGATGACTCCTTGCTTCCATTTGAAGATTCAGAATCTTTGTGAACCTCAGTAACAGATTTCCCTTCAACAAGCACATCTTCATTAGCTACTTGCTTGCATGATATCAATACAGGTTGAACGGATTTAACTGGCACCGCAGCAGCTGATGGTTCTGGGCTCACAAATTCAGTATCATGCTTGGGCAAAATCCTTGATTCAGCATTGCTGGATGAAACTGAGACAGGTGCTGCTGCAACAACCCCAGAACCCATGTAAGGTCTTGGAGCAGGAGGGATGGTATGCTTAGCATTAGATTCCTCCACAGGTCTCCTCATCTGTAGAGGCTTTGCAATTGTAACATCCTCCAAGTGGACTGGCATGGGAGGAGCACCTTGCCTGTGGATTGCAGATGATCGCTTTCGAACTTGACTTGGTCGAAGCATGGGGAGCTCTGGGGCAAGATCATCCTTCGGTGTTATTGGGCGCAGGTTATTTTCATCTGGGACCCAACCTTTGAGCACCTGATTGTCCTTCACTTTCACCGTAACGAGAGAAAACCCAGGACATTTCTTGGCCATCTTGCCAACAAAGTGCTTGCCAATAATAACATCCTTGGCTGAATTACCTTGCACATAAGCAGTACTATAATTGGAGGCTTGGTTCTCAGAAGTCTTAACGATATTAGCCGCATCTCTAGGTCGACTGGGCCTATTACCTTGGGCTTGCTGTGCAGGCAACGCCTGAATTGTGCGCATTTTAGGGTCACCACTACATACTGATGTATGGTTAACCCGTACTCCATCATGTCGGATATTTGAGTCATCTAGTGTGCTGCAAAGAGGTGGGATGCTCTGAATGGGCTGTACCCTCTGTGGTAGTTCATATACAGTATACTCATATTTCCTTGGGCGACCACGCTTACGCTTTGCACCAGAGCTTGACGGCTGCTCAATGGACAACGGATCATTAGGTACATCAGCTATATTCCCTTCTGACGTCATCTCTACTAGTTTGCATCAACTTTCTGCAGCTGGACCAAAGAATGACGAGAGTACCCTGTTGAAGTGAATTTACCTTCAGTCACCACGAGTTTTTCTCCCCTAAACATGCAAAGTGACACAGTACAACGAGCACCCTCAAAATCAAAAGGACGACAAAAGATGATGGCAAATCACTAGAAGGCACAATAGAGAATTAGTTGAGCACCAGAAACCTACTTTTCTGTATAATATCTAACAAGAACTGAATTTAAATAAGGCAGCTCTCATGGTACTATTTTCAGAAGCAACATAGGCACAGTTTGCAATCAATGATGTAAACTGCGTCTTGACAAAAGCCATTTTTCTATAATAAATATCCTTAGGGCAATGAAAACTAAAGGTGTCACACAGATCGGAAGCAAAGAAAACATAAATACTTTCCTGATTTTAAATGCTTTAAAACGCCTGTTACCAGTATAAACAACAACTAATTGAACAAAAATGGCTTAAATTCTTAAATTACTAACATACCAACACATATTGAATTCTTAACACACTGAGCTCCTGTTCCTCTAACACATGTCCTGAACATAAAATACTTAATGTTAAATTGTGCTTTGAAATGATGCGCCAAACGGAGAACAAAAAGTTTTCTTGGTAGGACTAGCACATAGACTGAGATCAAATAACCTCATCAATCAAACTGCTTGTTTGGAACTTCTAATCCCCCAAATGTTGCACAAAAATTCTAAACTTGAGCCTACTAAAATGTAATTTCCTTTCCAACATCCAACACCATTAGCAATCTTATCGATATCCCATGCAACACATCAAGTCCTTAAAAAATTCGCAGCAATATCCAAACAAAAAAAAAGGGGGGAAATTTCCCTTCTACACCGGCTACTCCAGAATCCAATCCTATCACATCGCATCGGCTCAAAGCATCATCGCACAAAGAAACAGATAAAAGCAACGAAACCCAGCCAAGCAGGCATTCATCAAACCGATCGAAAATTCGTAAAAGAAAGCAGGAGAAAAAAGAGATCAGACACCATCGAGTCACACAATACATACATGCAGAGGTACAGGTAGATTAATCGAGGAAGGGATTACCGCTGCACAAACCCTAAAAATTCTCCTTTGTTTGCCTTCGCCCTCGCCTCGCGCCCTCTCGCGTTTCTCTCTGTGCGTCCCTGTCGCGCCCGTTAATGGCAGGAGAGGAGAGAATCGCAGGCGCAGCGCCTCGCCTCGTTGAGGATGGGTGCAGGTGGCGCGGCTTGGCCCACTTGATCTCAGGCCCGGTCCGCAAAGAAGGATAAATTGTGCTCATCCGATACAGTGAGGCCTGTGGGCTGACAGGTGGGGACAGTGCACTGGAGAACAGTGGACCCCATGGTTTGGGCGTCAATAAAATATTTCCTCCAGTCATACATAGTTGTCGTGTTAAACATAGCTACAGTTAAATTTTTAAAATTTTGACTGTTAATATTTTTTTAAAATATTTAAATTGAATATATGAAAATTATATATGTAGATTTGTCTCGAAAAGTATTTTTATAATATTATAATTTTATTTAGCTTTATAAATATATTATAATAGGAATTAGTGATCAAAACTGTGTTTTGTAAACTTTGTCGATATCCAAAATGATAACTATATGTGATGGAAGGGAGTAGTGTTTGCAGGGTTCCACTCTGCGCCGCCGCGAGCAGAGAAGGAATGAATGATTGTTCTGGAGAAGATGGAGAGACCTCTGATGTTGTTTCTGTTGATGTGTTCTTGTTTTAAGAGTTCCTCTTCGTTTCCTTCGATTTTTTTTCTTGTTGTTTTCTTTCGAATTTGGTGCAGCCATAAGCCATTGATGAATTCCTGAGTGTTGCACAAGATTTTTTTTGTCCAGTTGGAACATCAATTCCAAGCATGGATGCCGCGAGACTCGCAAAGAGAAAGTGTTGCCAATCACTCCATCTCTCTGCTTGAGCACACGATGCTGGAGTTGAATAACAACACAACACATGATCTCAACAATCCAATCACCTTATATCTCTCGTTATACATTGCACATCGTAGGTAACCATGTAAGCGTTCATGAATCCCCTCGCTCAAACACCAAAAGCAAGCTTTCTGTATGCTCAAATAGTACAGTATAATCCAGTGTTAGTACAATGCTTCCTCTGATAAGGCACATATAGAAAAGCAGAAATCGCCAAATGAAACCAGAAACTGAGCTTTATTCATCTGCTTCTCAATATGGAGAAGTAAGCGCCGAACAATACAACACTGAGTTTACTTGAAGTACAGTTCAAGAAGCTTCTTCAGGGTGTCGAACACACTTGTGAAAGGGTTCAGTGCGACTGGTGCCTTCAGCTTCAGGTCCGGGCCTCGTTCATCCCGGGCATTGACATCATCAGCGCAAGCTGCTCAAAGGACATGACCTCGCAGTCCTGCAGGGTGTCCTTGATCGTGCTCGGGTCGTAACCGAAGTTAGCAGCATAGGAATTGTACAATTGTACTTATCGATGAACTCTGGTCCGGGGTTAGGTGTTCTTGAGTATGTCTGATTCCATGGCAGAAAGATGAGTTAATGTTTATGATGTTTCAGATTAAAGATATTGTGATGACTTTACCAACATTAAAGTATACTCTTCATACTTGCCTGGTGTTCAATTCTGAAAATAAACTCTTGATTCAGTTGACACTATACTCAATTATTTGAACAACTTACATTACTATTTGTAAGCTCTGTTTGCAGAATATAAGCATGCTTGTGGAAGAGGGCTAGATATGAGAATTCTTAGTTACAGTCCAGAATTCAGTTCCTCACCGAATAAAGCTTGTGTTATTAGCTCCAGACACAATGGCGTAATTGTCATAGTCTGTTGCAAGGACATCATAAGGTTCCTTGGGTATGAATGGCAGTGTCTGGAAACGGAGAAAGCATTTCCCTCGGATCATTTCCCGCATCTCGAGATCTGTTTCAGCATTAGCCATGTCCCCTTCTGACAGACATTGCACCCTCCCCGAATACCAGTGATGTATCCATCAGGTCCACCATGGACACAGAATGTATCCACCTGGATTGAGCGTGACTTCTCAGCAAATGTATAAACTCCCTGCAGTACCAGCAAATTTCTGTAAATATCCTCCTAAAGATCATACCATGCAAAGCATGCCTATGATAACCTATCCCAAATCAGTTCGGACTGGTAAAATATATTTTTGGAGCATAATACAGACTAAGAGCTCTAGTACCAAAGCGACTGCTTGAGTACTATTCTGTATTTCTGTATGAGGTTTCTGACATTACAATACCTGAATGCAATGACAGTCTTCTTGTCCCTGACCAGCAAATCCACGTTTCAGCGAGGCTACCTCAAACCACCTGCCAGAGTAGCGAATTGGATCAAAGTTCTTGGCGGTCATACCCCTCATCATCATCATCATCCCTGTGCTGCCATCATCTGAAGGGCCATCGAATTTCAGAGGAACAGCAGCTTTGTCGATGGATGCTACTACTGCAATCTGGCACAAGCTCGGTTGGGCAATGGTCTCTGCAGGAATAACCTGGTCAACAAGAAGAGTGCATCGATACCATGCCGCAGGTTTTAACTCGCAAACTTACTATTTTTCCTCTTCTGTCAATAGAAGCCAACAGTTTTGCTGACTCAAATGAAAAATGCGGCAATTGTAGAGCAGCTTTGATGTTTGATTTTTTTAAAAAAAATCTGTTGTGTCCAGTGTACGTGACTCTGATAAGAAGTTGGAACATATATAGGTACCTGATTAGGTGGAGAGACGAGCACAAGAGAAGCAGTATAGGTGCATATGATTAGAAGTTGGAAAATGTATAGGTACCTGACCAGGTGGGGAGAAAACACAAGAGAAGCAGCAAGGCATGAGAGCAACTGCTTGGATACTCCATTATTTTTCAGTGGCACTTGCTCATCCAGAGAGCATCTGAAATTATTTCGCCCAGCAGGGCTACATTTTCTCCTACCAAGAAGAAATATATGAAGACTCCCCGTGTCAACAAGAAATCAATGGAGAGAAAACGGGTGCAGTAAACCAGTAAGATGCACAGCAAATTTGCACGCTCTTGTTGGCTGTCGTAATGAGCCAACCAGCACTACATCCAGGTTAGGAACGGAAATCCCGAGAGCGATTTCGTGCTTGTACGTTTTAACATACATACTACTATATATCGTTTGCTGAATGTGGAATTTGATTTGACATCAAGAACACCCCAGTCAGGCATGCTACAGATTGTAACAACACCCATCCAAAACCCGACCAAATTACAATTCCCAGTTTCCCCACTGCACCCACGAAATCTTTTCGCGTGCTATTCTAGTTCCAGCAGTAATCGCAATCACTCCCTGATCTAGCCGTAGAAGAATAAAAACTTTACAAAAGAAAACCATAACCACTAGCACTCGCACTGTCTAATTGTCAGTTACTGGTAGAGCAGGCAGGGCGTGAGGCTGCAAGAGAGGAGCCCAACAAAAACACGCGAACCATCGCTTCTTTCGGCCTCGCCTCGCCGTTGTAGGCTAACTGCTGTCCATGACGTGGCAGGCCGCGCCAGCCGCTTACTCGGAGAAGACGGGAGGGAGCTGGAGGCGGACGGATGGTTGGGTGGATCGAATCCGGGGAGAAGCGCATCCGGTGCCGCCCAATGGGCAGCCTCCACTACCACCGTTAAAGTCGTTACTACGCTCTTTCCGTCGTTCCGTGTGATGCCATGCATGATTGATTAAAACTGTTGGGAAACTCTAATGACCTATGAAGGTTATTGCTAGTCCCTTAGTTGAAACCCTAGGTGAGCGCTATAAAAGGAGGAAGGGGTCCCCTATGTATAAGCATTCAGAAATTAGCAATAAAGAATTCGCCGTCGCTCTCCCTAAACCCGTGTCTCTCTTGTTTCATTCTCCAATTGGATCTGTTAGAACCCGGACTATTCAATAGCGAGGTTCCTTAACACGTTATCAGCACGAAGCTCTACCGGAGTTCAGATTTGAAAGGTGAGAAAGGTAGGATTTTGGCAATTGAATCTAGACGCTTGTCGTTTCTATGCATGCATCTATCCTACGCATCTTGTGCGCTTTCGTCACGTGGCACGGCTACACGGCGATCGCTCAAGATTACTAGCACGGCTTACGATACACGGTTTTCTTGTTCATCACGAAAGAAAAAGAGAAAGAAATCAACGTCGCCTCGGTCTCGCGCACACAGTAGCGTTCTGCGACACGGCCGTCGTCGCCGCCTCGATGCACGTGACTTCGTCGCCGCCGCCGTCGCCGCCTCGTCGGCCTCGGTCCGCCGCCGCCTGCGCCAGACGAAGCGCCCTCGCCGGCCTCGGTCCGGCCGCCCGCCGCCGCCGCCGCGAAGCGCCGCCTCGCCGGCCTCGGTCCGGCCCGCCGCCTGCCCTGACGAAGCGTCGCCGGTCCGGCTCGGCGCGCGACCGACGCCGCCGCAGCAGCGACCACGCGACTCGCGCGCATTGCCACCGTGTTCGGCTCAAGCCGCCGGCCGTCGCCGATCTCGGCCCCGCGCCCCACCGCCGCCTCGCGCTCGCAGCGCCGCCCCGCTTCTCGACGTCGCGCCGCCGTCTCGGCACCGCGCCGCCGCCGCTGCGTCGCCGCCTGCCGCGCGCGCTCGCCACGGCTGCCGCCCGCCGCCTCGGCCGCCTGCGCGCGCGTCGCTCGCCCGCCGCCGCCCGATCGCCTCGGCCGCGACGGTCGCCGCTTCGCCGCGCGCCGCGCCTTGCCGTCTCGGCTCCGCTTATCTGCGCCCGGCGCCGCCGCAAAGCGTCGCCGCTCGGGCGGCCGCGGCAGCTGCCGCCTCAAGCCCGTGCTCGCCGCCGCAAGCCGCCGCCGCCAACACGCCACGGCTCGGAGATGGATCGCGCGTCGCCCCGCCCAAGGCCGCTCCGTCGCCTCGGTTTCCAGCGCGCGCCGGCGAAGCATGGCCGCCGCCGGCCGAGTCCGCAGCCGCCGCCGCGCGCAAGCCGGCGTTCTTTGCCCGGCACCGCGCCATCGGCCGTTCCGTCGCCCGTGCTGCGGCCGGCTCGCCGCGCCTCGGCGAAACCCTCGCTCGGCCGCCCGGCTGTCGCGCCCGCTCGGCCGGCTTGCGCAAAGATGCGACGAAGCGGAAGACGCGCCGTCGCGATTTTTGGAGCATGTGCAAATGGCGGCTAGGATGGAACCCTAGCGCAGGGTCTTTCTTGATGCAGCGCGGGGCTTTGGGCGGGAAGGCAGCCGAACGGGCGGTTCACACCTTGAGCCAATGAGGCTTCAAGGTTCAAGAAGGGCGCCAGATGAGCCAAGAGGCCACACGCAAGAAGTGGCCCAAAGGCCTTTCGGCTGGGAAAAAAAATAGAAAAGGAAAAAAGGAAAAAGGAAATTTCCTAGAAAATTTTGGAAAAATAACAGAAAAATTGCCAGAAAATCCAGAAGATTTATTTGGCTCTGTTTTAATCTTCTAGCTTTATTTCTCTATTTTATGAATATTCTTTATGAATTTGAATCAATTGCTTTATTTTATATACTGCAATGCATAGCAATTTATTTTTCTGTACTTTATGCTTATTGCAACCATTTTCTATTAGATTACACGCAATAATCTAATGTCAAAATTTTGAAATCGTGAATCGTGAGTTTGAAGAACTGGCCCCGCACGGTCAGAACTACCTCACTTGGGCATCGGACGTGAAGATCGTTCTTGGGGGCAAGAAGCTCCGTGTTGCGATTGATCTAGGGTCCTCGCAGGACACGAAACCTACCGCCGAGCAAAACGATCAAGCTTTGCACTGCCGTTTAAATGCATGAAACGCATTTTCTTTTTAGATTATGGTTGTTAACAATTTCTTTTGAATAATGAATTGTAAGCTCTAGAAGAGCATACTTCTCCCATGAATAAATACGCAATTTATTCTTTATTCCAGTATTTTTCAAATTTGCAAACAATATTTGGTTTTTTTGCCTCTGTTTGATTAGAATTATATTTCTTGTATCTAGTAATCGTGTAGCGCTCAAATGGAAGAGATATGCATTGTTGATAGTGGCACAACAAATACCATCTTAAGAGAGTCTAAATATTTTCAGTCAATCACGAAGAACGCTGGAAAGATTACTACGATCGCAAGAAGCGACTCATATGTAATCGGCTCAGGAAGAGCCACTATTATATTGCCTATGAGTACAACTCTGGTAATTGAAGAAGCCCTTTTGTACCCTGAATCAACGCGCACTCTCTTAAGCTTTAAAGACATCCGCGCCAATGGTTTTCACGTAGAAACCAATGAAGAAAATGGCAAAGAATACTTGTGCATTGTGAAGCACGCGGTATGTGGAAAAATGGTATTAGAAAAATGTCCCTCATATGAATCTGGGTTGTACTACACGAATATTCATGCACCCGAAGTGTATACTTCCTTGAAGACTGTTTTTAGAAGCTCTGAGTTATTTTCTTTATGGCATGGTAGATTAGGCCATCCTGGTCTTAGAATGATGAGAAATATAGTGAACAACTCACAAGATCATGGCATTAACGTTAAAAATTTCCCGAATCATGAAGATTTTGTGTGCCCTGCATGTGCCACCGAGAAATTAATAACTAGACCCTCTGTTATGAAAGTGCAAAGTGAAATCCCTGCATTCTTGGAACGCATCTAGGGGGATATTTGCGGTCCGATTCAGCCCCTGTCAGGGCCGTTTCGATACTTTATGGTGCCCATCGATGCTTCCTCGAAATGGTCGCATGTATGCTTATTGTCAACAAGAAACCATGCTTTTGCAGAGTTGTAACTTACCCAACACTTGTTGGGGACACGCAGAAGCACTAATAAAGAGGATTAAATTCATTGCCAGACCGCTTTTGCAGAGTTGTAACTTACCCAACACTTGTTGGGGACACGCGATCTGTACCACGCAGCTCTTATCAATTTGGACCGTCGGCCTACAACATCCATTCCCTATGCGGCTTGTGCAGGATCATCCCGAAGATCTCCCATCTTAGAAAATTTGGGTGTATGGTATATGTACCTATACCACCCTCAGTGATCGCAATGGGCCCTCTCCGCAAGTCCGGGATATCGTTGGTTATGAGAGTGCATCCATAATCGTATTTGGAACCCATGATTGGAGACTTGCATACTGACCGATTCGATTGCATCTTTGACGAGGATCGTTTCCGTCATTAGGGAGAAATCAACATTTGGATGAAAAATGCCGGAAAATCATATGGCATTCCTTTGGGATCCCCGCACATGACCCCGCACTAATGAAGCAAATCAAGAGGTCCGAAGATAATTGATTTGCGAATTTAGCAAATGAACCGCCTAATCATTTTTGTGATCCGAAGGCGTGGTTAAGTCGCATGTACCGCAAGGAATGCACCGAGAGGGTGAAAATACCAAAGAAAATAGAAGGTATCCTCAACCTGTTGAGGCCTCAAAGAAAAAGAGCAGAAATCTGCTCCTCAAACCCAAAGTACCGGAGACGTCTGAGAAAAGCGGCGAGAGGACTTACCACAACCAATCACGAAAATGCCCCAAGGAAAGAAGGGAGCGGTTGAGACTGCAGCCTGGAAAGAAGCCAACGGAAAAGGCAATTCGGACTTGAATCTTCCACTGCAGAAGCGCGAAATAATGTGTGCGCACACATAGGCGATGAAAAGCTAAAGGAACTTGTTCTGCGATAGGAAAAGCGATGAAGAGCAAGTAGAAGTGCATGAAGCACCCCATGAAGAAATGGCCATAAACTTTGTAATAACAGGAGAATCCTGAATAGAGCAACGACCAACGTTGATGCATACTTTGCAAAGAAGATTGCCTCGATCATTGATCATGATCCCGAGCACTGCATCTCTCGCAGAGTGCAAGAAAAGGCTAGATTGAGAAGAATGGAAAAAGGCAATCACTGCGAGTTAGTCTCTCCGAACAAGAGAGAGGTGTTTGGGCCGTATCGCACACCTCCCCATATAAACCCGTAAGTCACAAATGGGTCTTTGTTCGGAAGAGGAATGAAAACAACGGTTGTAAGGTACAAAGCAAGGCTTGTAGCTCAAGGTTTCACTCAACGTCCCGGAGTTGATTATGAAGAAACCTATTCTCGGTCATGGGAGGAATTACCTTTAGATATTTGATCTCAATGGCGATCAACTTGAAGTTGAGAATGAAGCTAATGGATGTTGTCACAACATATTTGTATGGAAACTTGGATTCGGAGATATACATGGAAGTACGGAAGGAATTCCTATCCGAACCAAGGCGAGACAAATAGAAACACATGCAGTGTGAAATTGGAGAAATCAACTTGTATAAATTTCAAGCGATCGGGAAGAATGTGGTACAATCGCTTGAGTGACTTTCTCTGTAAGAAATGCTACACAAACAGCGAAGATTGTCCATGTGTGTTTATACAACGATCCCCGAATGGATTCTGTATAATCTCCATCTATGTAGAAGACTTGAACATCATTGGGACGGATGAAGAAATTGAAGAGGCATGCTCATACTTGAAGTCTGAGTTTGAAATGAAAGATTTGGGTAAAACCAAGTTTTGTTTAGGCTTGCAGCTTGAACATGTCCAAGGAGGAATCTTGGTACATCAATCAACCTACACGCAGAAAGTGTTGGAAAGGTTTGGATTTGAAAAAGTATATCCTGCGAAGACTCCAATGGTCAAAAGGTCACTCCAAGCAGACCTAGACCCATACAGACCTAAAGAAGAGGGGGAGGAAGTCCTGGGAGCAGAATTCCCATATCTGAGTGCAGTTGGAGCGCTCATGTACCTTGCGAATAGCACCGGTAGGGCATTGCGTTATTGTGAATTTGCTAGCTCGATGCAGTCTGAGAACCCACCAAAAGGCATTGGAAAGGGATCAGGGACATCTTCCGTTACCTCCAAGGAAGCAAAGACCTCGGTTTGTTTTTCGGAAGAAACAATGAATTGAATTTGGTTGGCTATCACGGATCTTTGGGTATTTATCGGACAGCATCTTGGCAAGTCCCAAACTGGCTATGTTTTCCTATGTGGAGGAACAACAATTTCTTAGAAGTCGTCTAAGCAACTCTCGTCTCGACGTCGACAAACCACTCGGAAATCATCGCTTTGTATGAAGCATCTCGTGAATGTGCATGGCTCAGAAGAATGGTTCACCACATCCAGAAGTCATGTGGTTTGAACATTGAGCAAACTCCCACGATAATTTATGAAGATAATGCAACTTGTGTTGCCCAAGCACAAATGGGTTATGTGAAGAGTAATCTCACGAAGCATATCAACCCCAAGTTCTTCTATGCTCACGAATTGCATAAGATGAACGAGATCAAGATATTGCATACTAAGTCATGTGAAAATCTTGCAGATTTGTTCACTAAATCACTCCCAGCATCTACCTTTGAAAGATGCGTGAAAGGAATGGGATGATGAGACTTAGAGAAGTGCGATTTCGGGGAGATATTTCACATACTCCCACATGAATCTCGAGCATGAATTATGAATACCCAACATGAATCTCGAAGATTAGCAATTGAAGTTAGAAGAATTGTACTCTTTTTCCTTAGCAAGTTTTTCATGAAGTTTTCTTGCATAAGGTTTTAACGAGGCAATTAAATGCAACATAATAGCGTATCTTATGTACTCTTTCTCCAAGTATTTTTCCCACTGGGTTTTTCTGGAGTTTTAATGAGGCATATGCATCTCGCGGCAAAGGGCCCAAGGGGGAGTGTTGGGAAACCCTAATGGCCTATGAAGGCCCATGTTGGTCTCTTAGCCGAAACCCTAGGTGAGCGCTATAAAAGGAGGAAGGGGGTCCCCTTATGTATAAGCATTCAGAAATTAGCAATAAAGAATTCGCCGTCGCTCTCTCTAAACCCGTGTCTCTCTTGTTTTTGTTCTCCAATTCAGATCTGTTTGGAAACTCCGGACTATTCGATAGCGAGGTTCCTTAACAAAAACCAAGGTTGATTGGTCTCCGTTGGGCCCGGGAGAGCATACACGGTGGGGCCGAGGAATAATGCTCTTCTCATAATCTCATTACGCTCACGCATAATGGGAAATTTGGTAGCACTTCACCATCAGCTCGCTATTGCCCGATTCCGTCAGCACCAGTGTCCACACACTGATTGCCTTCATCCCTTACCCCTACACAGCTTTTCCTCCGCCCATCTGCTTGCTTCCCTTGCCATTTCCCCGCGCCGGCGCCCTCTTGCCTTGTCGTTCCAACCATGGGATCTCGCGAGTAGGTGCCGGAGATTTCAACGGTCTCTCGAATTCCGCGTTTTCCCAGATTTCGACACCTCTCACGTCGGCGACCACCTCCGCGCGCTGACGCCGGCAGGCGGCCGGAGCCCCCTAGTGTACGTGCACCTTTCTGTTCCTCTTCTAGCAGCAACTGCATCGGTATTACTAGTGACTTAACTGTGATTTGCAAATTGACTCCTGATCCCGCATGCAGCATCCTCCCAAGTTCTTTCAGTGGTGCCAAACGCAAACGCATCAGCGTAAGACGTGAGGATGGAGGTCGCCGTCAGCGCGGCGCGGTGGGTGGTGGTCAAGGCACTGGCCCCCGTCACGGACGGCCTTCTGGAGGCGTGGGCGGCCAGCGCCGGGCTCGGCCCCAACATTGACGACCTCAAGATGGAGCTGCTGTACGCGCAGGGAATGCTCGACAACGCGCAGGGCCGGGACATCCGAAGCCCCGCGCTCAAGGAGCTCCTGCACAAGCTGCGGCAGCTGGCATACGGCGCCGATGATGTGCTTGACGAGCTCGACTACTTCCGCATCCAGGACGCGCTCGATGGCACCTACCACGCCGCTGACGTGCATGCCGGAGGCTGCGTCCACGGCCTCGTCCTCAATGCTCGGCACACCGCCAGAGCAGCTGCCAGTAAACTCAAGATCTCCGCGTGCTCGCGTGCTGCTAGCCGTGGTGACCCTGACGAGCAAGAAGACGATGCAAAACCAGGATGCCTCTATGGTGTCTGCTCGCGTGGTGGGCGTGAGATCAGTTCCACACCACCACCAGCCACCAACCTGGGCGTCCAGGAGGTTGACGGCGGATGCATGCCTAAGGTCGCCTCCAGTTCTCGCAACGCCGCCCATGCTGTCGGTAAACACTTCCCATGCTACTCGTTTCCGTCCGTCCACGATGATGCTCACACTGGCATGCTGGAATCCTCCAACATGCCAGGAAGTGGGCGGCAAGTCCTCTATGTCGGCTGGCCATCCAAGGCATGGCAGACAAATCGCCCTGTGCAAACACCAAAATTGAAGTTTGATAGGGTGGAAATGTCTAGAAAGATGAAGGACATCGTAGAGCAGCTGAAGCCTGTGTGTGCTAAGGTCTCCACCATTCTTAATCTAGAGCTATTGGGCTCCAACCGTAGCACTAACCAAGACGTTGCTATGAACCGACCCAAAACCACCCCGGCAATTATAGAGCCTAAATTATATGGGAGGGACAACCAGAAAAAGAATATTGTCGATCGCATTACCGGTGAATATCGTGCCACTGAACTAACTGTGCTTCCAATTGTTGGCCCGGGGGGTATTGGGAAGACAACTTTCACACAACACTTGTATGAAGAACTGAAGAGCCATTTCCAGGTCCCGATCTGGATATGTGTCTCACTCGATTTCAATGCAAATAGATTGTTACAAGAGATTGTGAAAAAGATCCCTGAAGTCAACGGTGAAAAGCAAAACCGTAGTGAAGAAGAGCTAATCGAACAAAGATTACAATCTAAACGGTTCCTGCTTGTCTTGGATGACATGTGGACATATCACGAGGATGAGTGGAAAAAACTATTAGCTCCATTCAGAAAAGGGGGAATAGAAGGCAACATGGTTATAGTCACGACTCGAATCCCAGAGGTAGCATACATGGTTAGGACAATTGATTGTTCAGAAGGACTGGAACGTCTAGGTCGTGAAGATATCATGTGTTTCTTCGAGGCATGTGTGTTTGGTGACCAACAAGCATGGAAAGACCATCCTGAATTAGTTGATGTTGGGGAGAAAATAGTGGACAAGTTGAAGGGTTTCCCTCTTGCAGCAAAAACTGTAGGTAGATTACTAAGAAACCAACTTACTTTGGACCATTGGACGAGAGTTCTGGAAAGCAAAGAATGGGAGATACAAACCAGCGACAATGACATTATGCCAGCACTAAAGCTTAGCTATGACTACCTTCCTTTCCATCTACAACAATGTTTCTCCTATTGTGCTTTGTTTCCTGAAGATTATGAATTTGGTAGTAAGGAGCTAATTCACTTGTGGATAGGACTGGCTATTTTACATTCATGTGATCAGAACAAAAGGATTGAAGATGTTGGACTATGCTATTTAAATGATTTGGTTAACCATGGTTTTTTCAGAAAGAATGAAAAAGAAGATGGATGTCCTTGTTATGTTATCCATGACCTATTGCATGAGTTGGCAGTGAAGGTTTCATCACACGAATGCCTTAGCATATATAGTTCTAACGTGAGGTCCATACAAATTCCCCCATCTGTACGCCACATGTCCATTATCATAGATAACACAGATGTCAAGGATAGAATGACTTTTGAAGATTATAAAAAGGATTTGAGTGCACTAGATAAAAGATTTAAAGTTGAAAACCTACGTACTTTGATGTTGTTTGGAGAATACCATGGAAGCTTTGTCAATACTCTTGGTGATTTGTTTAGGGAAGCAAAAGCCCTTCGCGTTATTCTTTTTAACGGAGCATCATATGCTGTGGGGGATGTGTTGCCCAACCTTCCTAAACTTATCCATCTTCGTTACCTAAGAATCAAGACGGTGGGTTATGGGGACACGCGCTTACCTACTGCGCTGTTTAGATTTTATCATTTAGAGGTCATAGATATACAAGAATGGCATGGTTTCTTTGGTTCACCAAGACATATGAACAATCTTGTAAAATTGCGCCATTTTCTTGTGCCAGAAAGATATGGGCTTCAACTTCACTCTGACATATTTGAGGTGGGAAAACTAAAATTCCTTCAGGAGTTAAGGAGATTCGGAGTGGGAAAAGAAAGTAAGGGTTTTGAACTAAGTCAATTAGGGCAATTGACACAGCTTGGAGGATCACTTGGCATTTATAATCTTGAAAAGGTGCAAGCAAAAGAGGAAGCAAACAAATCCAAACTAAAACAAAAAAACCACTTACACAAGCTAATATTAGAATGGGATGTTAACCAATCTAACAAGGATTCTACACGAGAACAAAGTGTTCTTGAAAGTCTTGTACCACATAGCAATCTTCAAGACATATGCATTAAAGGGCATGGAGGCACTAATTGCCCAGCATGGCTTGGTGATAAACTCTCCGTTGAAGGTTTGGAATCCCTTTGTCTGGATGACGTATCTTGGAAAAATCTGCCACCTCTAGGAGAGTTGTGGTTGGTTAATGAGCTTGGTGAGGAGTATCAGTGTCATATCTCAGGCCAAAGCTTCAAAAATTTGAAAAGGCTAGAACTTGTTAAGATACCAAGGCTCAAAAAATGGGTTGGAAATGGCGCTGGTCATTTGTTCTCTCACCTAGAAGTACTCATCATTAAAGATTGCTCCGAAGTCATGGAGTTGCCGTTTTCTCGTTCTACTTGCTGTCAACCACAACAAGAAGCAAACATGACTTGGTTTCCTAGACTACGGGAGCTCGAGATTGTAGACTGCCCAAAGTTATCGTCATTGCCTCCTATCCCATGGACTCACGGTCCTTGCTCCGCTGAGATAGCAGGAGTGGGAGCAGGTTTTGAGCGGCTGGTTTACTCGCGAGATTACAAATCTGAATTAAGATTGAAAATTGAAGGAAAGGATGGTCAGGATAGCGAGTTCTGGAATGGGTTTGCTTTGTATAATCTAACTGAACTGAACGAGCTGAAAATGAAGAAATGCCCTCCTCTGCCGCTGGATCACCTCCAAATGCTAACATCCCTGAAGACTATGAATATACGTGATTCGAGTAATGTCCTGTCACCGGTTGCAAGCGAGAGCAATGCCAGATACCAGTTTCCAGTTGAAAGCATCTGGATCAATCGGTGCGGTGCTGGTGGTAAGGAATTGACACAGCTGTTCTCTCATTTCCCGAAGCTCACCAAGTTGATTTTGTCGGATTGTGACAAGATAACAGTGTTGGGTGTGTTGGAGCAGCAGACGACAGCAACACCGGCATCATCTTTAGCTAATAAAATAGACGACGCACAGATTGAAGGGCAGCAGCAACAGACGACAGGAGTGGAGGAAATAGCAGGAGGAGGACTGCTGCTCTTGCCTCCCCAACTACAGGAATTGGGCATCATCGGTTGCCCAGAGCTGATCCTCCGCACCAATTCACTCGACGACGACGACACAGCTGGAGGAGGGCTCCAAAGTCTGCACTCCCTCCGATCATTGCTGATAGGGGAATGCCCCAAGTTCCTCTCCTCCTCTTCTGGTTTCCCTTTCCCGACCTCCCTGCAAGAGCTCACTCTTGCCGGTGTTGAGGGCATGGAGACGCTAGCGCCTCTCTCAAACCTCACCTCTCTCACCGAATTGGGCATAGAAGATTGTGGGGATTTAAGAGGCGAGGGCTTGTGGCCTCTCCTCGCCCAAGGTCGCCTCACCAGATTAATCGTCACCAAAACCCCCAAATTCTTCGTCGGTTCCGAGCCCTCACCACGGCCGCATGAACAAGAGCTTCTTCGCCCTTCCTCCAAACTGCGGGAACTGTGGACGGACGACGTTGCGGGAGTCCTTGCTGAGCGCATCTGCAGCCTCCCCGCTTCCTCCCTCACCAAGTTAGCATTTGAATCCAACAAAGAGGTGGAGCGCTTCACAAAGGAGCAGGAGGAGGCCCTTCACCTCCTCACCTCCCTCCAGGACCTCCAATTTGTGTGCTGCAACAAGCTGCAGCACCTCCCTGCAGGGCTACATCGGCTTGACAACCTCAGGAGATTAGAGATCCGGTACTGTCCAGCCATCCGGTCGCTGCCCAAGGACGGCCTCCCGAGTTCTCTGCAAGAAATAGAGATCGAAAGCTGTCCTGCCATCCGGTCGCTGCCCAAGGACAGCCTTCCAAGTTCACTGCGAGTATTAGATGTTTATTTTGACAGCAGCGAGGAGCTAAGAAGGCAGTGCCGCAAGTTAACAGGAACCATCCCAATAATCAAAGCCTGAGTAATCCAAGGTAACACACACTTCCTTGTTTGTACTCCTCCCCTTTTCCCACCCATCAATTTCCCTTTTTGTTCGTAGGCCGTCTAATGCATTCTCTTTTTGTTTGGTTCATTGCAATTACTGTTTCGTCCGGATAACCCACTTGAATAAACCTGCTGCTGTGCAGGGCTCTTCTTCGATTTGCACATTCTTCTAGCCTCGAACAATTCTCTCTGTATCTAATCACAGTTCTGAGTTGCCAGCCATGAAGATCTCGACTTGTATCTCCCATTCTGTACATGAAACTGGTTAGTATATGCAAAATCATGTCATACTCCTGTAGTTCCAAACACTGTTTAGAAATTTAATCCACGGTATGTTGATCTTCAGCTTGTTGTTTTGGTTATCTGGGCACTTTTCCCTTCATATGTTTTGAGTTGTTTCGTGCTGCAAGTAGTGGAGTTCATGCAACTACTGATAGAAAATTATTTGCTCATTTACACAGCAAACATTTTCTTATTGTCCTTGTAGTACTTTTGATCATTGACCCTTTAAGTTTTTGTTCTGATTAAAGAGATAATGTCTGGATTGAATGTAGCCATGTGCAAAGTAACATGACTGATCAGCTAGACATTTTTCCAGAGAGTAAATGGTCTACTGTCAGATAATGCATTTCTAGCACTACAATTGGATAATATGGTTAATGTCGAAATCGAATCTGCTAAGTTGTTTGTCTGATCAACTTGAGCTTTTCTCGGATATGTTAATTGCGTAGTTTGAGAGCTTATAATGCTTGCAGGAACATGGATCGATACGGATTACCCTGAGATGCATTTTTCCCTCTATTTTTGCTTAAGACAGTGCAGTTTTTAACTTGAAAGTACAAAGTAGGATGATACACTCTTCTTTAATCATATGATTCTGCAACCCTCGTTGTTTCCATCAGTCTTTGACAACAAATTACTGGCAGTTATTGATCACACGAGAACCTTAATATTGAAATTGTTTTCATTTACCATTTTAGATTTATGATTGCATCAGCTTGCTCATTCTACTCTACTTCCTTAGCTGACAGCCTTTATGAAAGGTGCTGCAAACATAAAGTCAGTTCTGTAATTTCTATGTTCTTTTCTTAGAAAGAATGTCAAAAATCTATTTTCTAATTTTCAAACATTCAGAATTGAATTTTTAAGTTGCCAGCATTAGCTGTGGATCCAATTAATAGATTTCAAGGAGACTACTTGACTGAAGGTACAGTTTTCTAACCCTTACCTAGCAAAATGCTCAATTTTTTCTTAATATTTATAGTAAGTGCGACAACAGTACAATACATATAAACTATTGTGTAGCTTACAGGAGCTTCTTCAATTGACCTGTGATTATCTTGAGAACCTGATTTAATATATATGACCTAAGTTCAATTTTGTGTCCTTATATGTTCGAAAGGGATTGTTCTTAGCTGTAGATGGTTTTTTTTATCAGGACATCAGTAATGCTGCAAGAAGCGCATTGCCAGTCCATTGGAGCACCCGTGATGTGCCAAGAGCAAGCATGTACATGGAGTCTGCAACATACTAAAATGCGAAGGAGAAACATATGTCGGATGCGCGATCCCACATACGAAGCGAGCCCTGCGCGTCAGCCTCCGGTGCGTGCGGCGGCTCGGCTTTGCTTCCACGCGGGGCCGAGTTGGGTATGTGTCTTCGTCGGCCTCACCGTGCCGCCGTGGGGCTGTCGTCGTCCTGGTCCCGAACGCGGTGGCAAAGAATGGCACTCGCCGCCGGTAAGCTAATACACGCTGTCACTGGCGCTGCGAGCCCACTGCGCTGCAACGTACTTGCCGCGCGCGGGGCTTCCTGAGCGTTAGCACGAGCTGTGCAAGCTCCTTGCTCAGTTGCTCCGACCGTGGCGAGGTCACCACATGCACTCGACCGCATTTGTTAGCTTACCATGGTGTGATGTGCTTCTTGCTGCTAATGCCTTTGCCCTGATTAAATGTTACACCAGAGTCGATTAGGATCGAATTGTCAGAGCTAGCAATTAGTGTAACACTATTCCAACATTCAAATATATGGCGTCAAACGAGTGCACCAAGAATTCGAATTTGTGCACAGAACACAGCCCACAAAACCAGCTCGATCCAGAGGAATTGTTTAGTGCTGCCACGCTCATTCCTTGGAGCAACAACTCAACAGAAGCATCAACATATACAAGAATGGATCAAGAGGACTGGACAATCACACAGTATTAACTGCAACCCATGTAGTGTTACAGAACTAAGCCATGGATAATTAATTGGAGTTATGTAAATCACAACTTTGGCATAAAAACATTGGGTCCAGAATGATAACTTAAGCACAAGGCACACAACATGATGATCATATTGATTGAACATTAAATAAGGAGTATGTGCAGACATCCATAGTCTGTCAGTACTCAGTATGACATTCGCTGCAGGGCTCCAGAACCTTTAAGTTAACACGAGAGGACTTTTCCCCAAATGTATCTTCTGATAGCCTCGAGACCTTTCTGCGCTTCCATGAGAGCTTCTTTTCTCATAAAAAAGCATTTGCCAACCTTCAACAGGTCCTCGTCGTAAGGGCGGGCTGTATCCGATGCAAGGTTTCAAATTTCGGTTTCGGAATGAATTTTGTCCCGGGCCGAATAACGAAATTTCGGCGAAATTTCAAAATTATTTCGGACGAAATTTGAATTTGAAAATTCAAATCCGGTCCAATCCGGAAAAAAAAATGAAATTCGGCGAAAAAACCCGAAATTTGGTGAAATTCGAAATTTGGGTTTTTGCTTGGTGAAAAGTGATCTAAGCGTTATTGAAAAATTTTAAATTTTTTAAGGTTCTGACACAATGCTAATGTTCTCACAAAATTTCAATGATTATCACATCGAGGAATTTTTAAAAATTCGAGAGTGATCTTGTCACGATAAAACAACGACCGACAAGTTTGATAGGAATGGAAAATGGTACAAATCAAGTTATAAACTGTTGAAATTTTTTGTGCATGGTTATGATCTATAACTAATGTTCTCATAAAAATTTCAGCTTATTATCACATGTGAGGAATTTTTAAAAATTCGGAGAGTGGCGCTGTCCTGATAGAACACTGACTGACAAGTTTGATCCGAATGGAAAATGGTACAAATGAAGTTAGAAACTGTTAAAAAATTTTGTGCATGGTTATGATGTATCTATAATTCTCTCATAAAATTTTCAGATGATGATCAAACTGTAAAATTCGAACAGTACTACTGCAATGTTAAAAGGCTTACTGGCAAACTTGAACAAAATGAAAAATTATGTAAACCATAATTTTTTTTGAAAATTTTAAAGAATGATGATAAGGAAGTTCTTAATATCCCATAAAAATTGTGATTCATGATCACACTCCAGTGAATTTATAAAATTCTTACAAGGCACAGTACAATTTATGTTCTTTTGTTTTTGATTTTTGAAATATAATATAACAAAGGAAGTTCAATACTTACATAGATTTTATTGACCAAACAAACAAAGTCTAAATTTTGTGAAAAATTTATATAATGTTACTGATTCAATTATTAATCTCTCAAAAAAAATTTAGATCATAATCACACTCAAGAAAATTTATAAAATTCTGACAATATAACTGTCCCAATTATGTTCATTCTGTTTTTGATTTTTTAAAGATAACAAATGAAGTTAAATTATTTTGAAATTTTTTTATATATGATCCTAAACTACTAAGGATAGTACCATAAAATTTTCAGAATATTATCAAGCTTGTACAATTTTATAAAAATCTGACAGTGTTTCTGCCAAAATTCTAAAATGTTTAAAAAATTAGGTTTTTCAACAAATTTTCATAGGAGATGACTTTCCTAAGAGTTATTGGACCAAATCCGGTCAAATCCGGCCAAAAAACCTGAAATTTCGGATTTTACTGTAGAACTTTCAATTTTTTTTAAAAAAAATTTCCGGCCGGTACTTGAGATTTCGGAGTGGTCCGAAATCCGAAATTTCGCCGAAATTTTGAACCTTGATCCAATGTAATGCACTCAAGTGATGATGCATTCTCTAAAATGTGACTTGTTAACTCAATCATGCTCTTTGCAGAGTTGAACCCACTGATCGTCACATTCTTGAGGTTGTCATGTCGGCATGCCAACTGCATAAGATTAATATCAACATCATTGTTCTCTAATAAATAATTTTTTTAAGTAAACTGGTCATGAAACCTTCAGAATATCTTTAGAAACGGCAATCACTACTAATGAATCTACAGACTCGAAAAGAATCCACAATTTGTCCATATAAACTCGCACTAAATTACATGCTCCTGGCTTGTGAGTGAAAGCCACAAGATTCTTGTTATTTCCTTAGTTGTGTTGAGTGCAGAAAACCAGAATACTAATCCAGGCATTATATATAATCAATTGTGAGGAACTTTATTAAGAATAGTAACGACAAGCTAAACCGATTAATTAGGCCAACGCTAACAAAGAAGAGGTCCCTTCCAAACTCCGATGATGCTTGATCGATTTAATGATTTAGCTATAGGTAACTTTGAGAGAGTGACTTACATTCAAGACGAAAGTCTCCAAGGCAGGAGAAGCATCCAAGAAAGAAACCAGAGAAAAGAAATCAGAGATGGGAAAGTAGGTCGATGATTCATTAAGATAAATGTGCAAGTACTTGAGGTGGAGGAACTTGCTGGGTGCCATTGGTGTATTGATCATCTGAAAAAAGAGATGCCTTAGGAATTAATCGTGTTCTACGGAACACATTGTACATGCATATCACCAGTCTGTAATAATTTAAAGTCCTAAAGCAACTGGTTAGCATATAAAAACATAATACATACCTCATAGGCCGATGACAAGCTAAGAGTTTCAACATTTGGCATAATGGATGGAAGCTCGGTACGGGCATACCAGACCGTGTTGAGTTCGTTGTAACTAATTAGATGTACATGTTTGACTTGCAATGGGTCTCCAAGAGAGATTCGTATTCCAGCCTCCCTATAGATAAGAGTGGAGAGTTTTGGAGCATTGATCTCTATCTCCAGTAGCATTTTACATCTTATCACCTTAAGGTAATTGAGCTGCTGCATCGGGCAAGGTACCTTGAAGTGGATTATATCATCGCAATCAGAAATTACCAACCGCTCCAAAGCGAAAGAATTGGAAAGGAACTGCCCTAACTCCTCTCCTGAAATGTTCAAGCTTCTGTTGCAACCAAGAGTTACTGTAGGATGAAAAGCACAAAAGGAGAGGCAGAGAGACTGAATTGTCCCTCCTGCCTTATTGAATAAAAGTGAACATGGGAAGTTGTATTCTGTCTTTTTTTTGCGTACAGACATCTCCAAGGAAAGTTCTTCAATCCCAGGTTTGATAACAATTTCAAACCATCTGTCAAGATCAGAGGCATTGATATTTTGACAGGAGAACAGTTCAAGTTTAATCACCTTCACCCCGATGACAGAATAGTTTCTAAGAGTATGGTCAATTTTGCTGACGACATAGCTTTCTATGTCACCCTGTTCCTCATCCGAACCGAGACATCTATTATTCAAACCTAGTGTTTGGTAATTGAAAATGAGGCTGGGATAGCGTCTCCAGCAACGTAGAAATCTATGAGATACGCAGGCAGCACGGGCAGCATTTTGCAATGGCACAAGGGAATATATACAATTCAAGATATCCTGCAAAAAAAACATGGTTGGAAATTCAACATTCAGAGCGTAATAGTAATGCTGACTTCATTAGGAATAAACAGCTGGACCGGCTTATTAGTGGATGCATGTACTTTGTCGCATCAAAACCTGCAATATAGAGGAAGAATGTGCATCGTATTATAACTGTGGTTGGTAGATTTACACTGTGTAGAAGCTTTTGGCAAGTTTTTTTCCCCTCTAAAGTGTTATTAGTGGCTAGTACTGATCAAATAATATTTCTCAGATTGCCTTAGATGCTAGGTGCAAAAAAATGTGATCCAAGAAACATTAAAAAAAAGACCCATAAGGGTGAATAGCTCCATACACACTTTCTTTATTGGGTTTTTTAATCGAACGTGAGAACTTCATAACAACATTGTGTACCTGATACTTTACAGGTCATCTTCACAATAGGTAAAGCACATGTAGGTAAAGCACTGGCTTATGCTGAATGATCTTACGCTATTTGGCTGAGTGGCTACCGAGGAAAGAAATATTAGAATCCACTATAAATATTGTGGGTAAAAATTACCTTATTGTTCTATTGGGCGTTATTTTAGTCCATGGACCTATTAGCATTGCATAGAGGCATGCACCTAAGCACCTTTTTTGCCGCTCTCGGTGCTATACGTTATGGAGGTTAAGGCACTTTGACTCACTGCACCTAACCTTTGCAATTATGTAGGCATATTGTGCTGATGTGCTCCTTAGATTGCACTGTTATAATCTAACTTGAATTATGCATGTAACAGTCAATAGCTGAAATCCATTTCTGTCAAGAACCACCAAGACATATAAAATTGTTTTTTTTCCCTTGTGAAATAATGGAAGGCCAGTATAATTGAATCAATATGACAAAAGCATGGAAATAAGCACATAGCTTCCATTTAGGGTACAGACAATGCAGCTAAATATTTCATTGTTGCAGCTAATATAGAGACTCTTAACTACCTAAGCAGCTACATTATAAGATATAGGTAATAATCCTTACAACTAATGAAGACAGAGAATAGTTTAAACGGACCAGATCACCACATAAAGGATATGTGGTACAAGGAAATGCAATATGTTCTGCCAGTGGTGTTGGCAAGATGATAATGGTAGCAATGCTCGAACATGGAGTAGGAGCTAATGTGCAGAGGAAGCCAAGTGCAAAAACTGCATTACAATTCAGTTTCCAACACAGATATTTGAAAAATTAGTGATATAGTTCATGATTAGTTAAAAAGATTTATTGAGCAAATATGGGTTCACCACCAAACTGCTACAATCCAAGTGCGTTCAATGCTAGGAGTTCCAATGATACTTGTCAATAGATTATCACATTATTAGCAATCCATACCTCTGAAAATATATCAAGCGAGAGTTATGGCGTCATGTTTTGGGCACCCGGAGAAATATCATCTTGTTGGTGAGGTGCGCCAATTATTTTTGCTGATGAAGCCCCCAATTCGTTATCTGGAGTGCCGCGAGGTTGTAACAGGGAACAGACACCCGATATTAGAGACTGGATTTGCTAATAAGATTCAAAATTTACACAGATAATTTTAATATACCAAGATTATTTGAGAAAAATATTTGAGCTTGACCAAACAAGCGGGAACAATCGTCTTTATTTACATCAACTAACTCGTTCCACCCTAAACCACTTTACAGGTTAGTTGAATAACCAGCTATCCTAGACAAGGAGAGACTTTTCTTGTCCCCGAAAAAAGCAATTTTCTTCTAAAACAAATGCAAGGATCCCTATATAATACAATTTGACGCAAGGATCTCATGTTCTAAACCAAGAACCAAGGTGTGGAGGAGCGGAGCATACTCATATGGAGTTCACGGAGCATCTGCTGCGTCCTGCACATGCTGGCGGTTTGGATCCCCATGGCTCCGCCGCTTCCGCTCGGGCTCCAGACGATACCAAGGAAGGCGGTTAAGCAGACACGAGGGGAGGAGATCCCACCGGCGCCGCCGTGCGGGGTTACGCCAAATGGCAATCTGAGTATATACTTTGTTGCTGAGAATCAAAATCCAGGAGCGCTCCGTTTAATTCTGAGTATTTTTTCCTCGCGGGTTCAGATATTTGAAGGGGTCGGCGCCTAGAGGTGTGCGGATCGGAAACCAGTTCCTCTCCTACGCGAACAGTGCACATTACCGAGGAATAGCACTCGGTTACAGCCTTACAGCCGTCTAATATCAGAGTTCCCTGTTGTCAAAATACTGGGGCTGGGGCTAAGCGGATGAAATCCGAAATTTCAGTGAGGTTTTAGAATTTTGATTAAAATCTGATCAAATTTAAAAATTAAATTTTAAATCCAGTATTTCTTAGGATGATAAAATAGAAATTTCGACGATATTTCTACTGCGCAACTACCGACGCGGCCTCCAAGTTCGTTATCATCGTCGAGCTTGGCCGCGCTAGTGCACACACCGTAGTTTCCTAGCGCTACGTCTTTGCTGGTGAGCTCTTACCACGTCGATCTTGCCTGGGCTAACTCAATTCTTCTAGGAACCGTGGCAGCCGCAAAGAACCTTGGATGTGTTGAAGTATAAGTGAATTGCCCATCTTTCCTCGTAAGCTTAAATTTTTGGGTGAACTGGCTGGTGCATGCAACTCAATATTGTATCAGAGCCAAGAGGTTTTGAGTTCAACCCCGATTGGTGCAATTAAAAAAAATAATTGGCCTGTACGTGAGGGGGAGTGTTGAACCTGTACGTGAGGGTGAACTGGCTGGTGCATGTAACTCAATAGGATGCCTCGTTGGCGTTCGATGTAACGCCACATTGGTAAGGCTATAGGTGTCCTCGGTTGGTTCTAGGGTGGTGTCCAGATGGTGGCCATCATCGCAAGGGAGCAAGCGAGTGTTGGTGGTGCCCTAGCATTTATCGCCAGCGGTGGTGTGAGAGGAGGATGTGGCGGCGGCAAGAACTTGACGTCGTACATTCTGATGAGAAGCATGACCACCGGCTCATCAACATTGGGGCTATGATAATTGGTACTCCCTCCGTTGATAAATATAAGACGTATTTTGACTTTGTACAAGGATTAAGGTTGTGGTGAAATTTAGAAAGGCATGAGAGTAAATGACTTACATATCCTTCTTAATTGTCTTGGAAGATAAGAGATAATGAATAAATGCATATGGTTGAGAGAGAATAAATAGGAGTATAAGTGGAAAGGCTCATTAAATCTACATGCACGCCTTATATTTTTCAACAAGATCATTCAAACTATAAGCCTTATATTTATCAACGGAGGGAGTACATCACATTGATTGTATTTACGCATATACGAGTCTTAAGCTTGGCCACAAGTCCACAACGGAATGCACTTATAGAGCATTTTACGCTAGTGTTCAGGAAGAAGTTATAGAATCTGAAGCTTTTATTCAAGAAACATGACATGGTTAGTTCTTGGTACGATAAATTAGCTAAATTGTTGCAGAATATATATATAGAGAGAGAGAGCGCGCATTTTACGCTAGTGTTCACGAAGAAGTTACAGAATCTGAAGCTTTTATTCAAGAAACATGACATGGTTAGTTCTCGGTACGACAAATTAGCTAAATCATTCTGTTGCGGAATATATATATATAGTGATATCCAAGGCATGAAAATCCCACGATAATCCAAAAATCTGTATATATATAAAAATAACTGGTGATATCCAAAATACCTCTTTCGTTTTGATGGTAAGAAAATCCCACAGTAATCCTAAAATTTTAGAAATTTCCACATTAATCAAAGAAAAATAGAAGGATCTCCACCACTTATTTTGGTGGGGCCAAATTGTAACAGTGTAGGTTAATCATATATAAATACTAGAGTTATATAACAAATACAATTGTATTTCAATTATTGGAAGTAGGGTTGTATATAAGGCAATTGTATCATAATATCTAGATGTGTAGTTGCACAGATAAATATGCAAGTTTAGCTTAAATTTGATAGATAAAAAGCTTGTCCTGCATCTTCCTGAATAGTAAATAACGTATTATGTAGTTCATCAATATATATAATTTTAGTTCTAAATGGCATTACGTTTCTTTCTCATTGTTGAGCCTACTGCAATGCACTATGAGGTCCCAACTACTTGAGGGGTCAGATTATAACGATGCAGATTAATCATATATAAATACTAGAGTTATATAACAAATACAATTGTATTTCAATCATTGAAAGTAGAGTTGTATATCTAAGACAATTGTATCTATATCTAGATGCGCAGTTGCACGGGTGGTAAATCTGGTAGTTTAGCTTAAATTTGATACATAAAAAGCTTGTCCTGCATCTTTGTGAATAGTAAATAACGCAGTATGTTCTTCATTGTGATATATAATTTTAGTTTTGAATGACATTACATTTCTTTCTCATTGTTGAGCTTACTGTGATGTACTACCGAGATCCTAGCTACTTGAGGGGTTGTTTGGGGGTGCTTTAGCTATGCTTTGGCTTTGGGCCAAAAGCTCCCCCAAATAGTCTGGTTGCAAAGCAGCTGTCAGCCAAGCCACAGCAAAAGCTCCTCTAAAAGCTGTAGTGGCTGGGAAGGCGGTTTCAGATGTAGCTTCGCTCGGTCGTCGCCTCCCTACCTCGCTTGGCCACCTCCCTTCCCAGCTCCACCATGCTCGGCCGCCTTTTGCGTCACCTTGGAGCCCCGTTGTCTCCCCACCCAGTCGCCTCCTTGCCTTGGAGCGTCCGCCTCCCTCCTCGCTCTGTCTCGCTTGGTAGCCTCCACCTTGACTCAGAGCCCTGCCGCCTCCCCACCTCGCTCGGTCGTCGGCCTGCCTCACCATCTCCTCCCCACCTCGCTCGACCGCCGCCTTTGAGTCACCTCCCCGCTTGATAGCCGCCTCCATGTCTCCTTTTCGCTCGGTTGTTCCCCAAAAGCTAAAGTTGCAATAGTCAGTTTGCCAAACGGCATATCAAGAAAAGTCACAGCCGTCAGTTAGAGCTACTTTACAGCCAAGCAAGCCAAAAGTAGCTTTTCAGCCCAGCTGCAGCCCTCCCAAACAAGGCCTGAATCTCAATTGGTGTAAGGTTGAGGATGCCGACTAGAGGGGGGTGAATAGGCGGCTTTTAAAATTTCTCTCGCTAATTTCTACAAAGCAATTCACCCCTAGTTTCCCTAATGCCAAAACCTTAATGCGAAAGCGATAAACTAAGGTTTTGACAATCAAGGCCTAAAATATCTAGGCTCACTATGTGCACTAACTAATTATGTCTCTAACAAGAATATGCAATCTTAAAGACAAGCAATCAATCAATTTAATTCTATGGATATAAATTACTTGAACATAAATAACAAACACAATGCAAGCACAAGAGACACAATACTTTTTACCGTGGTGTTCGGAGACTTGCCGGTCTCCCCTAGTCCACGTTGAGGTTAGCCCAAACACATTGGACCGGCTCCACGAATTGAGCACCCACCTCGAATCCACTAGTGGTAGCTCCTTTCCCTCCCGGGTAGGCGAGCTCCAACCTTCACAAACTTTGCCAGGGCTTCTCACAACCTCCGTTGAGAAGCTCACCGCGCACGACGCTCTACGCCGTCTAGGAGGCGGCAACCTCCAAGAGTAACAAATCAAGCCCTTCCGCTTGAACTTCACCTAGTGCAACACATGCACTGCGGTGACCTCCTACGTGCAACACATGCACTAGGATCCTCCTCAAGTGCAACACATGCACAAGAGGCTCTCAATCCTCTCCTAATTACAACACATGCAATTAGAGGCTCACACTAGCTCAAGAAGCAAATGGAAGAGGGCAACACATGCACACAACTCCTACAAACACCCAAATGCTCTAGCACACAGCCAACATCTACCCTTGCCCCCCAAGACCTCCTTTTATAGCCTCCAAGCCAAAACTAGCCGTTGGGGGCGAATTTGAGCAAAGTGCCCAGCAAACCCGGTGCTACCGCCCAACTGGGACCGGTAGCACCGGCCTCCTCGCCAACGGCTACAAAACTAGCCGTTGCAGGATTTCCGGTAGCACCGGCCAACTAGGAGCGGTGCTACCGCTCGGGCGGTAGCACCGGCCTTCACCCCGGTAGCACCGGACCCAAGCCGATCACAAAAACACCCCCTTTGGACTTTTCACACCCGCTCTGGACCTCCGGTGCTACCGGCCTACCATGGGCGGTAGCACCGGACCACCAAACCGCCCAAAAACATCCCTCTCTGGAATTTCCACACCGGCCAGAGGGGCGGTACCGGTGCTACCGGGCTACCATGGGCGGTACGACCGGCCATAAGGAGAAAACACGGTTTTTCACAAAAACTTTTCTTCAAACCATTAAAGATTTATTCTTTGAGCTATGTGAGGATCAACACATGATCACAACATTATGCAAAACACATTTGCACATGTTAATCACATACTTCCAAAAAATCTCATTAAACACAACTTATTTGCAAAACACATTTGCCAATAAACCAAGAACTTATGAGATCAATCCTCTTAGCCATGTGATGATCAACACATGATCAAGTCAATTTGAAAAACACATTTGCAAACCCTATTCACATGCTGTAGGATCGAAACCCATAGTCTCAAGTTGATTTGCAAAACACATTTGCAAATAACAACTCCAACTTATTTGCAAAACACATTCGCAAATAAACCACGAACCTGTAAGGATCAAATGCCAACACATGCTCTAGGATCGAACCTCATAAATTCCAGCTTATTTGCAAAACACATTTGCAAATAACAAGTTAACACTTTGCAAAAACACATTTTGCAACTAAACCAAGCTTAGCCTTGTGATGATCAACACATGTCCCAATCACAAGCTAAAACACCAAAGCATGAGCTCTCTATTTGCAACACATGCAAATCTCTAGCACCATGCAAACAACCACAACAAATTCAAGTGCATGAGCTCTCTATTTGCAACACATGCAAATCTCTAGCTCCATGCAACCACTTTAAACCAAATTGCTTGAGCTCTCTCCTTTTGCAATACATGCAAAACTTAGCTCCAAGCAATGACCATATAAATAATATTGCATAAGCTGTTTCCCATTTTGCAACACATGCAAATCCATAGCTTCATGCAAAAACCAAACCAAATAAGATTCAATCAAGAAGCAAGCATGAGCTCTCTTATTTGCAACACATGCAAATACTTAGCTCATGCAAAATCCAATGCACGAGCTTCACCCATTTGCAACACATGCCATACGGTTAGCTCAATGTAAAAACCAAACCAAGAGAGTGAGCTAGAGTGAACCGGATCGAGTTCATCAACACATGATGAAGCTCAAGCTAAAAGATTCAACCCCTCTTAATAGTACGGCAACCTAACTAGCAACCCGGTTTCCCAACCAAACACCGAGACCGGTAAAAGACTAGGAACACATCCTTAGCCCTAGCTAGTTATACCTTTGCCTCAAACGATCCACTTGGAGCTTCTATGATTTCCAATCATCTTCTCTCCAGGATCACCTCTTCTTCTTCTTCTTGGTCATCAACACATGATGAACCTTCTAGCTCTTCTCTTTACTTCGAGATCACCTCTTGAAGCTCATCAACACATGACTTCTTCTTCTTCTTCCCGATTCTTTATTATCTTGGACTCAACCTACTTCACAACTCATGGAAGATGTTAGTCCAACAAACACGGTTGTCTCAATCATCACCGTACTCCATTAACACATAATGGAGCCTCTAAGATCGATTGAGCACAACCCGAATCAATTTGAACGATTAAAAGTTGTCTTGAGTACTTTGATGCAACTAATGCTTCATTATACTCAAGAACTTCCCGCTTGTCTTAAATCAACAAAGAGACACCATCAACACATGATGAAATGTTATTTGATTGATTGAAAGACAATCGAACTCAATTTAAATTACATTTAAATTGATATGAGTATATATATAACTACACAAGTTTCATATACTCAAATGATTGTTTCAAAGTCTTGATCCTTTATATGTTATTTAGCAATAAGACATGGATCAATACTATTGAAACAACAAGTTAAATTATAAACTCCCCCTAGATGTGTGCATTCATGTAGTATATGAATAAGGAACATAATGCACCTATTTGGACTAAAGCGATGGAAGAGTTCATACTTTAACTTGAATCCTAATTATGTATTAAGTCAATAGAGTGAATACAAGTGCATACCTTAGGTTTTTCATTTTCCATCCAAATATGAGACTAATAAGAATAAGGCTCAATTAAACATGTTAGTCTCATAATGATTAGATTTATCATTAAACAATGATTAAACATTAATATTAAACCAATCATCAAAACCAATGGAGCTTGAACTTACAATTGGGACCTTGGATGCTTATGAATCACATACAACTCTCAGATCAATCAATAATGTAACTTGGATGACTAATAAGTTTAGACTTTGGACAAATTTTGTAATTTTATTCTAATATTCTAGTTTTGAACGGATCACATTGGTGCTTTATTTAGATTTTACAGTTCAGTACCCCACAATCTCACTAGACGATATAACTTAGTTTTCTTTTTTTCATCTTGTAGGTGGATAATGTACCTGTTCGACAGTGTCATAAACAATTGAAGGTTCACTAAAATCAACAACCACACCAGTTTCTCTGGGCTATAAGAACAAAATTTGCGATTAGCAAAAGGTGCACCAAAGAAGCACATGAGAAATTTACGGTTTACAATGAAGAGATCAATACTTGTGCTATGGAGCCCAGAATCATTGTGAGATCATTGAGCACTGGAATTTCCAATGCTTCTTCCATGCCGCTTAACTAAAGAACAGTCCCAGCATTTACATAGAGCAAGCAACTATGCGGTGGAGAGACAGAGTACTAGGGAAACGACGCATTGTTTTTTGGTGAGTACCTCTCCTGCATCCTGGCCTATGCACTGAGAATCTATGGCTTCTGCAAGCTCCATTTCCCTCCTTACTACCACTATTGTCGTCCTCCCAATTTCTTTTTGTGGCCCCAATGATAACAACCTTTCGAATATCAACAAGTTTTGCCTTTAGAACAAGGTTACAGTGTAGGAGAAGAACGTGACTTTCCTCAAACATAAATTGTAGTACCTTGATTGTGTTCTGAGATGGCGGCATATGTATGGAGCAGAAGACCTTTGCTGCATTTCTCCTATCAATCTTTCCGCATGTTCTAATGTAAATAGAGTGGCACATTGCAACCATACTTTTGCAGAGGAGGCTAGAGATGAGACGAGAGTGGGACTTACAATTTGTATATGTATTTTTTTTTGCAAAATTTTCACATATTTTCCTCCGAAAAGGCATTACAATTCTCCAAAAAGGATTTTGGTGCAAAATACGGTTCTAAAAACATGAAAACCGATCGAATTTGTGATCATCACGGTCAACAAACTCGAAATCTTGCCGTAATTCACCGAAAATCACTGTACCAATTTGAAAAAAAAATCAATTTGAATATTTTCAATTTTAGGCTAACTGGATTTGTCGCCAAACACAAAACCTAGGTTAAACTAATCTAGTTAGGTTAAGATTAGCTAATCTGGTTATTCTAGCCAGGGCCGTGGCATGCAAAAAGTCCTTTCTTGTTTAGACTAAAAGAAAACGTTGATGGATTACTTTTTCTGGAGATATGTGCATGATTAAGTGTTAATAAATAAAATAACGGTTATCCAAGTATATTGAGAGTCTGAGACAAACGAAAGCTTTGTCTGCCTCTAACTAATGTATCCAACGTCTCTAGCCACTCAACCAAACAACATCACAATCTAACACACAACGTCTTATTCAAATTAACCGACCAAAAAACACCATGCATCTTTATAAACATGGCCCTACTTCTACTAGCTTAAAAAGGGAGCCAACCAACCAAACAGACCTTTAGATTAAAAAAATGAACACTTGACCTCCCGAAAGAATAGTTAAAAATAATTTATTGTAAAATATCTCTCATAAAATAGCATTTCAGATAATACCCCTAATTTTTTTTTAAGTCCATAAAGTCCTACTCGAAAGACCAAAACCATCGTGAAGTGCTCCAAGTCCAAGATGAGCTGCTTGGCTGCTTCTCTTATGCATAGTACTAGCTAAGTTTTGAGGAACGGTAGAGTTTACACTAATTTTGCCAAAAAAAATTGGTACATATCATAGAGTCCTTTTGGGACGATTCAGAGGCGAATTCAATGGGGGCTTTATCAACTTCGAGACTACCCTCCAGGCCTTCACTACAACACAGCTAACCTCCCACCCCTCTTTGAGGAAGAGGCGAAGGAATTCCGAGGCCTTTTTTTATTTTCGAAGCCCAAAATGACACAAGGCCCAACTACGGTCTTGTATCTAGTCCACAACCTGCTCCACCTCGAGCTCCCCAATCCCCACTCGGGAATTTTTTTTCTTTAATATTTTTTTTAATCTTTTTCTCAAAACTAGACGTCAGGGCAAAAAAATTACAGAATTACGCGTCGGTCGTCCTATATGGGGCGATCGCTCCACATACGGGCGATTAGTGAGGTTTTGAACGCGCGATTTTTCCTCTGTCTACGGTCAATTCCTAAAAAAAATCATAACTTTTTCATATGATGTCGGACAGAGATAAACTTTATATGAAAATTGTAGCTCTCGACGGGATCTACAACTTTTGTATACAAATTTTTTTCATTTGAATCCATTTAGATAGTCAAAAATAGGATAGAATGTTCAGATCTAAAAATAGATCTGTTTTTAGATCTGAACATTCTATCTCATTTTTAACCATCTAAATGAATTCAAATTAAAAAAGTTTGTATACAAAAGTTGTAGATCCCATCGAGAGCTACAATTTTCATATAAAGTTCATCTCCATCCAACATCATATGAAAAAGTTATGATTTTTTTTAGAAATTGACCGCAGACGGAGGAAAAATCGCGGGCACTAATCGCCCGTATACGAGGCGATCGCCCGTATATGGGGCGATCGGGCGATCGGCGCCCAATTCTGCAAATTTTTTGCTCTGACGCCTAGTTTTGAAAAAAATATTAAAAAAAATATTAAAGAAAAAAAGATCCCCACTCGGTGGGTGGCGCCCGACCAACTAAGCCACGAGCAAGGTTCAAAATCTTACTGAAATTTGGAAATTTCAACTAAGATTTCGAATTTTAGCAGGTGACGAGATTCTAAATCTCTGTCGAAAAAAGGAAAAATTTCAAATTGCTACAGTGATTTCGATTTTTTTTTTGGCAAGTTTCATCAGAATCTCGGTAATTTTGATCAAATTTGGGACAATACCTCTTAAAAATGTCATCTTCTATGAATTTTTTTGGGGGAAAAAAAGAATTTTTGAGACATTTTATAGAAATAATAGAAGCACTGTCAGTTTTTTATAAAAAAATTTACAAGCTTGATCATACTCTAAAAATTTATAGTACAATCTTTAAAAGTCTAGAATCATACAAAAAAAATTATAAAAGAATTAAACTTCATTTGTTATGCTTGAAAAATAAAAAAATAGAAGGAATATAAATAAGATAGTAACCGTGTTATAATTTTATAAATTCACTTGAGCGTGATCATGATCCAAAAATTTTAGAAGAGCTGAAGAATTTCCTCAGTACTCTTCTCTAAAAGTTTCAAAAATTAAAAACCATTTTTTTACTTAATCAAATCTATGGAAGTAATACATGTACTTAGCCAGACTTTTATCAAGACAGTAGAACTATCAAAAATTTTGAAAATTACTTTGCTTGATCATCATTTAAAAATTTTATAGGAACATTATTTATGTGTTAGTACCAAATAAAAAAATCAAAATTTTCTAACGCGGTTTAAACTATTTTTTATTCGGTTGAAATTTGCCGGTAATACTTTTATAAGGATAGTAGCACTGTCAGAATTTTTGAAAAATACTTAGGCTTTATCATCATCTGAAACTTTTATATAAATATTATTGATTTATTTGTACCATTCACAAAAAATTTAAAAATCTTCTAACATGGTTTATACCATTTTTCATTCGGTTGAAATTTGCTGGTAAGGTTGTTATCAGGATAGTAGAATTATTAGAATTTTTGAAAATTTCTCAGGATTTATAATCATTTAAAACTTTTATAGGAATATTAGTGGTGCATTTGGACCATCCACAAAAAGTTTCAAAAATTTCTAACTTGGTTTGAATCATTTTTCACTCAATTGAAATTTGCCGAGATTTCGGTAATTTCGGACAAAATCTCGAAACAAAAAATGCTGGATTTGAATATTGTTTTTTGGACTTCATCCGAAAATTTAAAATCTTGCTGAAATTTTGAATTTCGATCACTCTCACGGTATGATCCGAAAATGAAATTTGAAACTTTGACCACGAGACGATGCCGAGAGGTCTCAGAGAGGAGAGCGTATACGCACCTGAGACCGAGATAAGAAACCTTAGGACGCTTGGCAAGCAGCGGCGATCGGCCAGTAGTGGCTTAGCGTGAGGAGAGCGGGGAAAGCAGCGTCCAGAGTACAGAGATGGAGCCATCGAGCTGGTGGAGGACATGACTGACTGGTGCAGCCGTCCTGCAGCCTACCATTTGGTTACTCCATCCGATCTTTAAATACTTATCGTTTTGGATATCGATACGATCTTCAAAACATAACTTTGACTACTAATTTTTATTATAATATATTTATAAAACTCAATAAAATTATAATATTATGAAAGTACTTCTCGAGACAAGTCTACACATATAATTTTCATATATCCAATTTAAATATTTAAAAAATATATCGATAGTCAAAGTTTCAAAAGTTTGACCATCACTATATCCAAAACGACAAGTATTTGAAGACCGGAGGGAGTATTTGGTATACAAGTCGTTTGGGATTAAGTCAGGAGCCAGGATTTGATTATATGGGTGCATCTTCTAGAAAGTCATCCCAAGCTAGGCTCCTCTGCTTTGCGGTGACTGCCATTGCGAAGCTAGCAACATGCCACAATGAGTTGCTTCCAAGAGCACGCGTATCATTGGCTAAGGTAGTGACTTGATCCTACCGGCATAAGAAATATAATAACGGTTTGCTATGTTAGCATCGTTAATCATGTAAGTATGTTACTTGCTTTCCTGCAGGTTGCTCGTTCCCGAACCTCAGACAGGAGGGTCTGGCAATGTGCCTGCGATTATTTAGGGCTCATGAATGAACCAGCCATTTGTTTATCTGTACTGGGGCCACCCACTGCCCAAGGAAATGGTCCTGGTATTGTGAACTGGAGTGAAGGAGGAACGAAGATGGTAGCTCACATTCCATTTTACCTTTTAGCCGAACAAAAGCGTAAAAACTCTATAAGCACTTAAGCATTTAAATAGTTAAAAAGCAGGATGAACATCCTTTCATGTTCTTTACAGCAGAAATATGGTTGCAATTATAGTGGCATGTACTTTGTTGTGTATTTCTAGGGGTAAACTCTGAAGTGAGATAATAATCAAGTCAAAACACAACATTTTGAACAGAGTTACTATTTGCTAACTTCAAATATCTTCATGCTATGGTAATTGTGTTATTTATGTTATTTTCTCGGTATGATAGTCTTGTAGAGACTAGAGAATACACAAGTTGACCCTGAGCTCCACATATGTGTCGCAGGTCCACCGTTTCATGATTTTTTAATTTGTCGACCTTCTCCCAACAGAATGAAAACTCTTCATGAGTGCCATGGATTCGTGCAATGATTCTCTCGCAGACACCATGTGCACTGATCATAGCATGCTGAAGATCAGTGTCACTTTTTATCCAGTTAATTTTTCAGTCAAAGGTTTGACTGAGTTGCGTTGATGAGTCTTCTACTGTTATATTTTCCAGGATTTGGAAAGCATTCAGAATCACTTGAGTTTGTACATGGAGTGATTGTGATCTGTACATCTTCTGAAAGGGA
This sequence comes from Otatea glauca, assembly GCA_036346275.1. Classification (NCBI taxonomy): domain Eukaryota; kingdom Viridiplantae; phylum Streptophyta; class Magnoliopsida; order Poales; family Poaceae; genus Otatea; species Otatea glauca. The sequence goes on along the minus strand of CM070718.1, from coordinate 6,247,892 downwards.
AGCATTGTTGTAAATTGAGATCTGTGATGTTGTACATCTTCTGAAGGAGAAGTTGTTCTATATGAAATGGTCAATCTGTGCATTCTGTTATTATTGGGATGTGTCTGTTCTGGAAAGATAATGTCCAAGGCCATGAAGTGCAAACCGTATTACAAAGCATTGCATCTTTCTACAATTCTATCCGAAAAGAACTGCTGGAAACTGAGAAATCAACAATGCCTTCATTGAAGCAGCGAAGCAACAACCAAGAGCAAGCACCACACATAAATTTGGGATTGAAATGGTGACCGAACACCAGAGGCGCTACAAAAGTATAAACCCAAAGGGACACAAATCTCTATTCTGCAACTCCTAATAGGTACTGGAATGTCTGAACATGACAGCAAGATCAGCACAAATAACAGATTAAATTACGGTTTTTGTACTCCAGAAGAACCCTAAATTCATAGGTAGCAGCATCCGAGAGACGAACATGAAGAGGAAGTCAATACCCGAACCAACCGCCCTTGCGTAGTGGTGACGCATTTTTGCAACAGTTTGCAAGAACTGAATCACTTCTTGAAATTTCCTGAATCTGCGGGAAAACATGGAAAAATAACCCAAACTATGAGCACCACACGGCAAGGAGAGTCTGAGGTGCGTTCTTGACTTCCCACTGATGAAAGCTCCAAAATTTTGCTGCTCCTGCAGAAGGAAACGCATCAGAATTCAGAGAAACCAACGAATTTCTCTTCGAGTTGGAAATTTAGTGTATATCCTAGCATTGATACAATCTTAATGCAAGTTCTAATGTCTAAGTGGCTTTGGACATACCTCCAATACAAGCATTAGGAAACTTGTTTGATTCAACGAAGCTACTGCGGAGTACTCTCGCCGGAGACCGCAGCCTTGATGCGCTCCACCGTGCACGCGATGAGGCTGTTCACCGTCGCCACCGACCCCAGCGAGAGCTTAGCTGTGGGGATGGAGTCGACCAGTATCTGGAACGCCACTGTCAGGAGTGACCCACCGGAGCCGACGCCGTCCGCGACGGCCCCTCCGGCCTGCATGTTGCCTGCGGGGCCATCTGGCAGGATGGCGAAGCCCGACGGCAGGAGCGCGACGAAGTCGGGGTCGCCGCCGTTGAGGACGACGTTCATGGCCACGACGTCCACCGGCGCGTAGATGACGTAGGAGCCCGACGCGTCGGAGCAGCTCTCTTGCAGGATCAGCATGTTGCTTTGGTTTGAGTTCGTACTCTGGGGTAGTATTAGAAATGATCAATATATGATGCATTATCGCATGTATGTATGAGGAATCAAATTGATCCAATTGTTTATGTTTACATTGACACGAAGAAGTGAGACGCAGTTGCCATGATCCCGGCCATTGGCGATGTGAGCCATTTCTTGAACAACGCCGCCATTTGAGAGGATGTCCCACTGAAAAAAAAAGTGTTAATCAATAGTAAATGTCTGATATATTGTTGATGTTCATTTGATCTTATGTGTATGCACCTCGCTGCGAGAGCTCTCGTCGCGGAGGAAGTCGAAGACGCGCTTCGGCGGGACGGGGAGCCAGAAGGAGGTGGCGGCGTTGAGCACAATGCCGGGAGGCCTCCCTGGGTCGTCGACGCTCTTCCTGGTCATGACCCGGACGTCCTCTGCGCCGCTGCCGGACAGCGTCGTCCACTGGTGTGCGACGGAGGCCGTCACGCCGCCGCAAAAGCTCATCGCCATCCTCTCCGCCAGCTTAAGCATGCTCCTCCTCCCCTCTGAGCTCGTGATCACTGCAACAATCGTTCATAGGCAAACACAGAAGGTTAGTAAGCATCTGGTTTTTTTTTTCTTTGCCTTCAGTTGGAATTAAGTGGCAAATGGTGCGCTATATATTGCATGGGAATGCGATGTATAGCATACCACCGATGTCACTGGTCGGAATGTTGCTGGCCATGACGCTGGCGAGGCGCTCGCACTGCCGGTCCAGCGTCCCGACCCACCGTCGCGCACCGAATGCGAGCCCTGAGTTCACCAAGAGCTTGTAGATGTTGTGCACCGACCTGTCGTCCACCTCGACATGCTCCACCCAGGTCAACTGATGCAAGGACAGAGGATATCCGATCAGTCTCTGATGAACCAAGCACAAGTACAGTTCGGACTTCTGAATGTGGAATGATCCTTGAAGAGTACCAAAGGCAGTGTGAAAAATCAGAATAGGCAAGGGAAAATGTGGGCAATTCACCTTTGAGTTGCCATTGGGCATTTCTTGGATCACGCAGCCGGATGGCCTGCGCCGGCATTTCAAGACCGGGCTAGGGCTCAGATTGTCCAGCGAGACGTCAACGACGGCCCATGTCCCGTCAGAATTCTGCTTGCAGTACCTCACAAAGTAGCTCTCTCTGGTCGGCACCAGAGGCGATGGCACCTGAAACTCCACTGACATCTGCAAAGTAGACGAAAACCATGCATGGACATGCATGTCTCATTTCGGTGATCAACATTCAAGATATACATGAAGCATCAAAGTTAACTTCAAAGATTTTGGTATGGAGGGATGTTAAAGCACACACCACTTGCAATGCACCATTGTAGTTCCCCGCCACGCCGGTCGACAGCACCTCCAGGGTTGCGGCTCTCGACACGATGCTCGAGAACACCGTCGCATATTGATTCTGCACATGCACTCAAGCATTGAACACAAAACAGAATATTCAAACAGAATCACCTAAAAAATCACAAGAATGTATGGTGATCACGTACCACATCCATCAGGATCTCGACGAGGTTGGCATGGGTCATGATGACGACGGCGCTGTCGCGGGAAGCCTCCGACTTGAGGCCGTACTGCTTGGGGCCGAGCCCCCTGGGGAACATCCGGGCGTACTCCTCCTCGTTGAGCGTCTCCGTCGGCCCGTCGATCCCGGGCGCGTCCCACAGCGGCTCATCCAGCTGCGCCATCCGTACCAGCTCCTCCATGGCCGCGACGGCCAGCTCCACAATCATGGGCTTGTCGGCCTCCGACTGCACGCTCCTCAGCAGCTCCCCCGCGCCTACGCCGAACATGTCTGCGCCGGCGGGGCCGAGACCAGGCTGCACGGCGCCGTACGCACCCACGGCGAGGTCCAGCGGCGCGCGGGACGAGGCCATAGGGTTGGACAGGACCGGGAAGGACACCATCGGCTTGCCCACGTACTTGGCCGCTATCGCCGATATCCTGTCGATCTGAAACAGCATTGCATTGCACATGTGATGACATGATCAAAGCCTGTGATGATATCAAGCATGCGATGCGATGAGATGGCGGTACTGGCAGTGTGTGATCGACAGTTCATTACCTCCTCGCGGAGTCGGGCGTTCTCGATGCGGAGGTGGTGCTCGTCGAAGGACATCTCGCCGAGGGCGGCGGGGCCGCCGCAGTTGGGGCAGGAGGCGCTGCTGAGGGCCTCCTTGTACCGCATGTTCTCGGCGCGGAGCTTATCGTTCTCCGAGCGCAGCTGCGAGTTCTCCTGCCTCTCATGCTGGTTCTGCAATCCATTCAAATGCACACCAATGCCATCATCAATTCATCACCAAAGATGCACTCTGCCTTTCATTTGTTTTAAACATGGAATTACTCTACTGTTTAATCGATCGTTAGCACTATAGGCAGTTAATAGTACACGATTGCAACAGATGGTAGTGAGCAACTGTGCACTGGTCAGATGATCAGTATTCAGTAGTAGTATGTACACGTAGGCAAGGTAGGCTGTAGATAACTAGGTGTGTGCGTGTGGTGTACTAGTCACATCTTACATGGCTGAGGGGTTTGACTATGGGGCGCCTGCCACATTTGGCAGTGTGTATGCAGAAGTGGACATGGGGGTGTGTGGGCAAACTTTGTCCAGTTATAGTAATAGGCCATGAATGCATACTGCAGGAGCTAGGTCAGAGGCTTAAATGGAGTGGTTGTGGCGCTCGCGAGCTAGCTCCCTCTCCGGCCCAAAATTTTCCGATCAAAATGCATCCATGCCTCGCTTTTCCGTAGAAAATTAACGATCAGAAAGACGAACAAAGTGAGATTAATCGAGGCAAATCTAGCAATTGGTTAATTATTACCTTCATTTGTGTGCGTTTGTTCTGGAACCAGAACTTCACCTGGAGCGGTTCGAGCCCGAGTTCCCGGCTCAGCTCCTTGCGCTGTTTGTCGTCCGGGTGTGGGCATTCCTTGAAGAAACTGATTCCAAAAGGAACAAAAGTTTTTGTGCGTGATCAATTAATTGTATCCAAAAAAATGGAAGAAAAAGGAAAGCTCAGTGTGAACACAACAGTCTTAGTTCTTGAATGCTTCGTCTTCCGTTTGTTTGGGGAAGCGCAAAAGAACAAAAACGGTTTGGGTCAACCTGAACGTATGCAATTTGTCTAAAGGATATGGACGAGCAAGAACTCAATTTGACTTCTACGTAAGCTTACATCAGACTATGTGAAATTAAGTTAGTTTCTCATCTCCATATTAATTTCAGTAACCCAATAAAATTTGGGTTTTGATAAACATCACCCGGATGTTTTTCTTAACAAAAAATATCCAAATTTTAGAGCATTGGATTTGCGGTGAGATCCGTAAGACGTGAAGGGAGGTAGGATTGTGTTTTGATGGATGATTTAATACTTTGATCTAAAGATCTAAAATTTGGATGTTTGTAAGAAACAAAACATCCGGATGAAAGCTAGACACTCCCGTAAAATTTTATGCATATTTGTTAAGAAAAGTTAACATTAATAACATTTCAAGAACAAGGCAAAATTAAGAAAGAAAAAAAAGTAGACATTGATGGCATTCAAAAACAAGGCAAAATGAAGGAAAGAATCAAGAACATCAGGAGGGGGTATATGAGTAGTATTACGCTTCCATCTCCTGGATCTGGTGCTGGGTGTGGCGGTGGTAGCGCTTCTTCCGCGGCCGCTGGTTGGGGTCCTGGTCGTCCACGGAGACGCCGTCGACGTTCTCGCTGCCGGACTTGCTCTCGAACTCATCCCCCAGCGGGTCCGACGCCCGGCCACGGATCATGTTGTCGCCGCTCTCCGCCGTCGTCGCCGGGATCTGGTCCAGCAGATGCTGCTGCTGGAGAGCTTGCTGAAGCTGCTGATTATCCAACAAGTTCGGCTGCAATTTTCGAGAAGAAAAAGATTAAGAAAATATTAACCAATTAGGTGCCTCAGATTATGCCTTGCAGTACATACGCGTTCCATGCGTTTCATACGCCTCAAACGCATTAATTACTACACAAGGGAAGAAGTTTTAGGGACAAAATAGAACAGAAAATTGTGTACATTCAAATTAACCATTTAATTTTGTTAGTTTTGGGAGGAAAAATGTGTTCATACACGCAAAGAAAGAATCTGGGAAACGAAATGGGAGAGCTAACTGCTGGCTACAAATCAGGAAGGGGGTGGAGGGTGAAGTGAAGCAACTTTTTCTTCCTTGATTTCTTTTGGTAGTACTGTATGTATATGTAGGAGATGTGAAAGCAAGTTTGCAAAAGGGCGGAAGAAAGAAAAGGTAGGTTTCTTCTCTAAGCGCCACAAGACCCAACGAGCTGCAAGAACAAGGAAGCAAGCAACAGCAAACCTGTTGAGCTCTACTCCCTCATCAGTATGTGTGCAAGATCAAAGATATACTGTAGCTAGGTACTGAAGTCTCGCCCCTCCATCCATCCTTTATATAGGAGAAGAGTAGGTCTTAAAGAAAAGGGAGCTCACGTACACTCAGATGACCCTATGTGTGAACAGAAGTACTGGAGATAACACCCCTCTCTCTCTCTCTCTCTCTCTCTCCCCCTCTTCCCACGTTCCTGAAACTCCTCACTTCCCAAGGAAAAGCCACTAATTAATTATCTTCGGAAGGATCAGTACATGCATACTTGGCCCTCTTCTAGTTCTGAACTTCTAATCCCTAGTAGTAACTCCTCAAATCAAAACAAGGAAATTTTACCAAGATTAAGAAAGAGAACACAAAAGGCAACAGCTCGTTCAAGTTGTGATCTTTCCAGAGAAAAAAAAAAGGGAAAACAGGCAAGCCCTTCTGATTTCCTTGAGCTCAAAATTACCTGACTGAGTGACAGTGCCGATGAGGATCCGTAAGCTGCGCTGTTCCGGCCGATCATCGACGGCATGTGCCTTGCTGGGATCATCATTATAATCTTTATCTTTGAAACCCTAACTCTTGCCTTCTCATCACTTCTTCCATTTCTTCACATACATGTATCTCTCCAACCAAAATAATAAGTGCTAGCTAGTCCTATGTATAGAGGGAGATATATATCTTGCTTGCCAAGCAACAACACAATTAGCAACAGATCTAGGACGAGCCAGCCCAAAGAACCTTTGCAGGGAGACAGGCAGTGAGATCTAGGGGATAAGAACTATATATGTCTATGCAAATTTAGAACTCTGAATCTGTCTATGCAAGATGATGTTTTACTGGGTGTAAAACTTGCAAGGTTCAGAAGGCTAGAAAGAGGCAGCAAGACGGAGAGATCTTGAGGAACTAAGCGGCCATGGGAGGAAGAGGAGGAAGAAGAGAAGAAGAAAGGGGAACACAGGCGGAAGAGAATGTGGAGAGGGGAGGAGTTATTGCCGGAGAGTGTTGAGAGGGTGCAATCGCATTTATTGAGAAGGCGTAGTGTAATTTTGCTAGGGGAGAGAGGGAGAGTATACGGCGAAAGGTGTACTAGAAGAAAATAGTGTTTATACATATCATTTGTTTTCCTTTTGGAGCCATATATATAGCCATGAACGAGAAAAAAAAAGGCAAGTCTAACCATTTCCATGTAGAGATAGATTTATATAGATTTCAGTATGCAACTCTATTTTACATGTGTCTGAAGTTTATATTTCTGCAATCTGGAATGCTTTCGAGGTGCACGTATGTGTTTATTTAGATGAATAATACACTGTTGCCCAATGTTTTAGACTACGTAACCGTCGTAATTATTGAGTGATGGAGCGGGGGAAGGTTTTCCACTACTACTGTTACATTCACATGATGGAGCTAGCGTATATATATCCGTCTCTTCAAGCCAAGGATAAGAACAAAATAATACAGGAGTACTCCACTACATCGTTGATTCACTGCTACTAATTCATCAGTTACTACTACTATTTTATATTTTCGAAGTAATTAATTTCGGGTTCATAATGTGTGAGCGTAAATTTTGTATCCAAAATATCCGTTGCATCGTTTGCAACCTGGTGATTGTATGCATGTGTGCTTACTGTTACTATGAATTGCATGTAGCCATGCAGACGAACGATGCATTTTGACACGAATTCTTTTTCTTTCTTTTCTTTTTTTTTGAAAAGACAGCCAGGCTTTAATTATATTGGATAGAAATGCTAGTAGAGTACAGGGTGCAGAATACTGCACCAAGAAAGCAAAAGAAAGGTATTGCAAAAAGGTTTTGTTCTTCTTGGTTCGTCGTCTCGAGTTTGCAGGAGCAGCGGGTGAAGAGATCGATGTTTTCACTGCTATGGGTACTGTTTCCACACCTCGTCACGCCTCTTGCTTGTGGGTATAGTCTTTCAGAGCAATAGGAACGACAGCTTTAGTTCTTGATGCTCAGTAATAAATTTTTTGAAGTGGTGTAACAGATTGGTAGAGCAAACTGTGCGTGACCGATAGATGATAGATGCAATGTGTAAGACCAAACTTCCTCTAGTAACAGTTAATTAACTGGAAATGAAGGTTAGTAGAACATATATTTTCTGCTCTTTAACCATTTAGTACTGCACTGCACCCTTTCCATGTTGCTATTCATCCTGTAGAAGACCACTATATATATTATATATATATGATTTAGAGAGGTTGCTCTCTTGAATCAACATAGAAAAATATTTACTTAATTAATGTGACTATTTCAATTGGAGTCAATTTTGCAATTATAGTTTAAGACAAGATTGATTTATTTTCATCATCACCGTGTGGTGTTCTTTGTTCTTGATTAAAAAATAGTAATGACATGAGTGGGTGACCATATTTATGATGCTCGAGAAACTTCTTGGAATTCAACAGTAGTATATCAAAATTGTATTTAAAATATTCATTTATGTCACAAATAAATGTTAACGTGGTATATATTGTCCACGACAACCACATTTGATGCGCAATATATACTTGTCGTTTTCTGATTCTTTTATGCTGATGATCTACAAATTTGACTACTAATCCCTAAAGCCGATTATCTCAATGATGTTTTTAGGATATGGGATCCCCCAAGTGCATGCCTTGCCTGGGTTCAAAACATAAGGTCAGATTAATCGGGTAAAAACTAAAAAATATGACTCGATCTATGAAACTAACAAACCAACTGTGTACATGTAAATATGGCTGATAAGATCATTCTTCTACACTATCATATCTCTATTCCTACTAGAGTACGGACTCAAAACAACATGGCATATGTTAATTTTCTCCCGCTCATCTTGAGCAAGCACTGGACCATCAGTATTAGTTCAGTACCAAATTAAGGCCCCGCTGAAGCCACACCAGCCGAAAAATGTATTCAATCGGACTATGGATTGTCAAAATAACACCACCAAAGTCAATCGATATACCGCCATTTATGAAGCAGAAACCATGCAAATGATCAAAACACATTATGTACCAGCAAGGTCAACAAACCAATAATGGTTTTCTTTTCTTTTTTGTCACTTGCAGTGTCGATCTTTAGGTGTATTGCCAACCTGGTCTCGTTTGTCTTTCTGGCACGGGTCGATCGATCGATCCTACGTACCAAAACGTGTGCAGAAAAAAGTCTATCACTTATTTGAACCTTCAATTATTCATGACAATACTCTATTAATAGGCCTCAGTACATAAAGTTCATAATATATAGAACAAAGCACACCTTTATCCGAATGGTTAATTGTCCGACCAGTTCAACTAAGATGGTCAATAACTTTGATTCACATTGGTCGTCCCCGACCAATGAAATAATCACTACGACCAGTGAACTGGTCAGGGACAAGCGATTATCCCCACATATGTACCGTGCGGACAGTTATCTGACAGGTATACATAACTGCTCGAAAGTTATCTTTAAAAAAGACACCTTTTAATGAGAAGACACCATTCAACGGAAAGACACCTCTCAGTTACACGACGTCTCCACGAAGAACAACTGCCGCCTCTTCAATCAACATAAATAGGAGGTCAATCCATGCTGTAAAGGGTATCGCATAGCATCTGATCTAGACATCTAGAATTGGACACTTATTTTGTAATTTGTATACTCTGTAGAGCCGTTTAGCTAATAAAGAAGCAATCCTCGTATACAATTTTCTCATCTTGTTTACTATGAGCACACGGTTATACATGTGTAAGTTTGATTAAGGGACGCACGCATAGCTTCCATCTTGATCTATGTTCTGTGTACATGCCCCACTTCTCTTAGTTCTTATATATGATTCACATTATTACGTGCTATCACGGACTAGATATCTTTATGATCTGAAACAAACAATCAGAGCTAAATATTCTACGTACATTTTGAGTTCAATATTGTTGGCATCATGTGCACGTAGCCTATGCTAATCCCAACTTCTTGCAGTATAATCTTGATGTGAAGTTACTGAAGTACACCGCCAGCCTCTTTCCTGAACTATAAATTTGTAGTATGTTTTCCCGGGTCTGTTGTTTGTTGAACCTCCCCTAGTTTCACTACATTTATTCATGGTCTCGGGAGTATTGGTTCAACATATTTTTGTATCAGGATAATCTTTTATATATATATATATATATATATATATATATATATATATATACACACGGTGGCGCTATTCTGCGCCAGCGCGTAGAACTAGTTATTCTACGCGTTGGCCGTAAGCATCGTGCAATGATGTCTATTCTACACACGTGTCGCAACAACAGTCGCTGGTATACAGTCCAAAAAATACACTTGGCCCAGTATGTAAACTTTTTATGACCAGACGTTGAGTGTGAACTTAGATTGATAGTAAACCATTCCACATACATAGCCAGAGCAACTAGAAAATATGTTCCTGTAGTTTTGTACATGAATCTTGTTTTTATTTATTTAGCCGTATCTTTCAAATGAGAATGATTTTGGTCTTGAAATTTTACAGGGAAGTAGAATCCATCCTCCCCTACTTATGGTAATTTTTTGAGAATTTTTGAAAACTTGTATGTGTGATTTTCATATGTTGTAACAGAAATTACTACATTTACAACATGAAATTACTACATATACAACATAAAATTACTATATCTACAACATGAAATTACTACATCTATAGCAATTCTGCACAGATCAGTTATTCGATAATAAAGTCCATGAAAACTATATGTACAAGTTCTAAAAAATTCTTAAAAAGTTATCATAGGGAGGGAATATGAGTTTCTATAGTCCTGTAAAATTTAAATACCAAACTCAATAGCATTTTAAATATATGAAATTGACAAGTAATAATCAGTGATGAATAGTAAATTTGTCATTTTCATATCTTTCAAATGCGACTGAGTTTGGTATTGAGATTTTACAGAGTTATAGAAGATCACATCCACTACCTATGGTAATTTTTTGAGAATTTTTCAGAACTTATACATATATTTTTCTCGGATTTGTACTGTCAAATAACTAAAAAACTATATGTAAATGTTATGTTTTACTATTATTTGCCGATTCATTTCTTTAGCCGAACTGCATATTACTATATTTTACAGCACATATCAGTTATTCGGTAGTAAAATCTATGAAAACTATATGTAAAATTTTTCAAAAAAAATTAAAAAATTATCATAAGTAGAGAATGTGAGTTTGTACATCTCTGTAAAATTGGAATTCCAAACTCAATCACATTTGAAAGATATGAAAATAACAAATTCTATTAAGTTTGATATTCAAATTTTACAGGATTGTAGAACCTGATATCTCCTACGTATGGTAATTTTTTAAGATTTTTTTAGACATTTACATATAGTTTTTTAGTTATTTGACAGTACAAATCCAAAAAACATATACGTATAAGTTCTAAAGAAATCTCAAAAATTTACTTTAGGTAGAGGATGTGATCTTCTATAACCCTGTAAAATTTTAATACCAAACTCAATTGCATTTGAAAGATATGAAAATAACAAATTTACTATTCATCACTGATTAGCACTTGTCAATTTCATATCTGTCAAATTCTACTGAGTATGATATTCAAATTTAATAGGGATACAGAAACTCACATTCCTTACCTATGATAGTTTTTCGAGAATTTTTCAGAACTAATACATATAGTTTTCATGGACTTTACTACCGAATAACTGATCTGTGCAGAATATGTTGCAGATGTAGTAATTTCATATTGTACATGTAGTAAATTCTGTTAGCATCTAGAAAAATACTATTTAATAGAGAGACTTATATCATTTTATTTCTCTCGTTGTCAGTAAGCTACTAGTGGAAACCATTAACAAATCCGAGCTACCAATAAAAAGATATGGCTAAAACAAAAGGAAAACATATTCGTGTTAAAACTACAAAATGTATTAACTAGTCGGTTTGACAGTGAGAGTAATAAATAGTCCTTGCATTCATAAGCAAGTAATAAATACAGGTATTTAGCTCGGTCAGACTATTTAAACTAGCCGCTGTGTAGAATATACTATTGTACACGCTGCTATATATATATATATATATATATATATATATATATATATATATAAAAGTTATTATAATTTTCTAATTCTCTACCTCTACTTAAATGTTTTGAAAGAGTTTAAGCGGCCGTGATATATTATTTAATATGAATATATATAGTTATTTCTCATTAACTATTTATTAAATTTATTATTTTTTGATCTATGCGTACCATAAACTATGGATAAATATAGCGAAATGGAGAGATGCAAAGAAAGCGGAAGTCTTCTGCAACGAGAGAAATGCTCGATTTCTCATCCAGCCTTACTCAAAACATTGGTTTCTGAGAGACGGATCAGAATGCACAACGCGTGGATCGTGAACGGAACGGTAGAGGATAATACGAACCCATGCGCGACATGAGCTGGAGGCTGGAGCCGCGCTTCTCTCTCTCTCTCTCTCTCTCTCTACGTACATTGAATGTCTTCTGAGCATCACCGCGTGAGGTGGACACCACCCCCATACAGAGGGGAGAGAGAGAGAGAGAGAGTGCAGGGAGGGGGCTAGCCGGCCGGCCGGCCGGCATTTACTACGTTCATGCCTCCCTTGCATCGCCCAATGGCACCACCGGCCGGCAGGGCCCCACAAAGCACCGCCGCGGAGGAGTGGGCCCCACCGTCAGGGACCTGGGAACGGGATTCCGGTGGCTGTGTCGGCGCCCTAGCTCATACATCGATCGAGAGCTCGATCTCATACGTACGGACGGAGTATAGTATACGTACGGACTACGTGTAGCATCAAGAGAGCCATACGCTCCTATGACATGGTCAAATCCTGGTCACAGCTTAAAATGTTTGCCCATCTCGTAACGCAAGTGATCGATGACTCGGTCATGATTAAGCAGCGCATTGATCCTTCATTTAATTAGTTTCGTCTCAATGGAGTACGTGTGTTGATTTCATCTGCTGAATCCGATCAACCTCTTGTTACGAGATTCCCCGTATTGGGGGATTGGGCATTGACTCGCTTTGAAAAACGGAGTTTGCAGTGTTCCAGTGCGAAGACTTCCATATTGGACTTCAATCGTAATCCTTTATTAATTGTTTGGAAAAGATCAGGTCAATCCATCTCGCATGATCAATGGCCGGATGATCCATCCATCTTACTACTAGGTTACCTTTGCTGACTACAAGCTAGGACTCGTGCTCCCTTCTCATAAATGCACAGAAAAAACAGCAATGTATCAGCCGGAGACTAGTGGAGTACTACACGACTAAACACTCCAGTTCGTTACTTCCCAGCAAGAAAACGCCTCTCCGAAACATATGCAAATCCCTTCTCAAAATTACATTAGATAAGCATATGAATGCAACACAAATGTCGGAGGAAATACAATTGCATAGGTTACATGATCGGCACAAAGTTGTATCAAATCACTGACACTGAATCACTGGTGTTACAGCACCATCAAGTCCTTCCTCTACGACGACAGCCATCTCATCGTGCCGCTGCCCACTGTGCAGTGAGGCATTTACCATGGCGAGCACACCAAGCACAGCATCCCGGACTCGGTCACACACCATGTAGTAGTAGTAGTAGTAGTAAACAACATCCATCAATGGACAAGGAATACACCATCTGCAGAAAGCTGCCTGCTTCTCAAACGGGACCCCGTCCGTCGACGCCTTTTGGGTGGCAAATCTGTTCGCAAGCTTGCTTTGCGTTGAGTACACCATCTAGAACCTCAGTCCGCCCGAAAGTGCTTTTCAAGATCAGCTCTGGTTGGCCTCTTCATCCCATGGCCGCTGCCTGACACGCTTGGGCTCACTCACTGTCACATTGCATCAATCTTCGGGCATGTGTGCATGGACCCAGGAGCCCCTGACCAGCTGAACAACAAGACAAGCGCACATTTACATTGCGGGGCCGGGTACAGCTATACCCATCGAATTCGAGGTCTTTGCTTAAGGCTTCTTCTAATCTTCTCTGCACAACAAGATGGGAAGAAAAAGGTGTTGCTTAGTAGTAGTATTTCAATCTGTCATTTATGAGGGAGTCAACTGTCAACTGCCAGCTCCCCAACTAAGATGGGTCGGTAGACTTGGTATTCTTCTGATTTGAACCATTGTAGACTTGATATTCTTCTGATTTGAACCATTGTAGACTTGTTAGTACCAGACTACCTACCTGAAGAATGTGATTGATTGTAGTCACGGTAAAATATGTGGAGGCGATGTCCATCAAGAAAGGAACGTAAGAAGGTTTTAGGAGCCATCCGATCTGATTAACTACGGCTCGGATCAAACTCAAGGCATCCACTTGAGAACACACCACATATGCTAAGGTGCATCGGAGCCGTCTATAGAACAGACTGCTCCCGCAACCTTCAGAGTTCAGGCCAGCAACCTTTCGCAAGAGTTAGAAAATTTCCTATATTGATTTTTTGGCTGTATCACAACCACAAAAGAAGGAATTGATGTGAAAAATTCAAGTAAATATAGTAGTACTGACTACTGAATATTAATAAAAGAAATACTACTCCTACTGAAGACGTCTGTGAAAAGTTGACCAATTGACTTACTTGTCTGCATATGCGTTGAGAAGTTATTGCTGTCGTTTTGCTATAAATTTTTTGGTCTTTCTTTTCCTTTCCTCCAGTTCACTGCAGCAGGTCCATGTCTCGCCCTTCAGCCTCCTTCCTTGCCTTCCCTTCTATTTAAGTTTCGTGCACAAATCTTTCCTACATGTCCTGGCAAACAACCTCCTTCACATGCCATTATAACTGACATCAGCAACATGATTGGTGGGACTTTTTAACTGTAACAACTTCTGAACGTAAAAAAGGACGATGCATTTACCACACTCGAAAATTGCCATTCTACAGAGAAATAGGAATTAACTGATGTGGAAGCTACTGGAAGCACACCTGATTGAGGAATGTAACTGCTAGTTAATGGGTCTCGGTACCAAATGCTCCAATAGAAGTGAAAAGATTAGTTCAAAATTGATTGGCAGTAGCATTCCAGAAGATTGCCTTGATAAGATCAACTAAACAAGTAGTTGGAAGAACCCCCAGCTGTAGCTAGCTCATACAGCTCACAATGCATGATCTAAAAAGAGTTATGCAAAAGAAAAGGGGCAGTATTCCCTTTAACAAATGATCAGCCAGTATCATTTGTGGATATGAGAAAGAACATCTTCATATGCACTAACTCCATCTATATGCAAGGAAATTAAGCTCCTGTTTAGGGTATAGCAAAGGAGTCTGTCCTTCTCATTTAACATATGAGTAAGTACCTTAGTTGGCTAATTTCTTGTCATCTTGCCAAAATTTTGCTTTCCTACATATATGATTGATGAAAAAACTTTATAAGGGAAAAAAGGGTTCAAATAGAAATATCATATACACATGATCAAATATCGAAACTATTGCACATGATTGCCAATAGTATACTTAAAAATATGTTAATAATACAAACAGCCCAGCCCAACCTGCAGAGTTTCAATGATACTCTCTTCTGAGGGTTATGACCTTTTGGAGCTCAATTCCCTTGAGTTGAACTTCAATTGGCATTAAAATTTGATCAATTAATTACTCTGATATGCTTACTTGGTCCAATTGTTTTTGCCTTTGATGATCACCCTATACGTTCAGTCGTTCACATATCTGTGCTAGTTTCATAACTTTCCGGACCTATGGATCCCGTCTGTTTGGATCATGTCCATTCATTATGATAGGCTTTGAAGATGATTTAAATATATATTTATGATCTATTACATGACGTTTAGTTAATTACTCAATTATATGTTCCGCTTATGATCGACTACATGACGTGTAGTTAATTACTCAATTATACGTTCTTCTTGTCCAACTTTACATTTATGGCTCTCATCTATGTCGTGGCATCTGGCTATAGCTATACATTCAGTTTGTGCATGGAAACAATACTTGCAGCCTAGCAAGCACAGTATCACCATACTCTAGGTCAGAAATTCTATTAAGATGCCCCGTGATGCTCATCGATGACAATATATCAGCATTCAACACTCGTCAACAACAACCTATGAATATCAGCGAACGTCTATTCTCTGTGCACTCCTAGAGTCCAGAGCTGTGTACTGCAATAAGCAACCTAGATGTACACTATCTTCCTCCTTCAATTGGCTGGCACTTACAAATCTTACTTCATTTACTACTTTTCCTTTTAATTGCATGAAAACTTATATAGTTGGTCTGGCATGTTTTCCAAACAGCAATGAAAATTTCCAGGTGAGCAATTGCTAGTAGGCTAGGCATGCCAATCTTTTAGAAGGAGAAACATCTAACCAACCCTAGCATTACACCACAATGATGGTGATATCCACTCTTCAAGAGCAACCAACTTGTTCCAATGGATAAATTTCTTCCTTTCAAGAATTGAAGAATTCAATGATGAAGGAGAGCAATAAATCTAGAAAGTGAAACTAGCCATTTCTCCATCCCGCTGGGACACCATGGCATCTTCCTTTCCATATAATTAATCCATGGATGTAGTGCATGACAAGTAGCTTCTAATTATTGGTACACATCTTTCTTTCTTTGTTGATAATGGACTAGAACAGAACATGTGGCTGCCTTCCCTGCCTAGCATGACTGTCGTGGGGGCCACGGCTAGGAATTGTCAATCCTAATATCTGCTTAACAGTTCTCTCTTACTTTATATATAGATAGCATTTCCTAGCTAATGTGCCGTTGTCACAATCAATACACACTTCACACAAATGGATGTAGTAAACATTACAAAAACACCATTGAGTAAAGTTAATACCATATGTTTGTTGAACGAACGTTGATTAAAATTGTGTGGCATTTAAGCACCCTTTTGACGGTGTCATCTCATCATGGATTATCAATTTTGATTAGATAAAAACGTGCATGCATTGTCTCATAAGCCATACAAAATTATACTAGTATAATCAATAATGCTACATTGACATTGACATGTGGATCACACTTGATCTTTGTATTATTGTGCTGGTTGAAGTAGAAGTGCCGATTTCAATTTTTTGTGATGTAAACTTCCTGTCCTAAAGCAGAATGGTATTGGCATCAGAGTGCTTAAAGTTATTATGGTATACCCTAGAGAGAGAAGGTACTACTGGCAGCAATACATTATGGCTATGCCCCATGTCTCACTCCAAGACTTTTGGGGGATCAAGCACTTCACTGCACCTTTTCACATTAGTATTTGTATTAATAATGTCTTCTGTGTGTGTGCGTGTTATTTGTTCCTTTAATCGGTATAGGATTTCAAGTCTGTGATTCAATGTTTAATGTGGTCAAAGACACCAGTCTTTAAAGCGAGTCCTAACAAAAGGGAGGCATGATGAACAATTTCACTTGGCAATATTTATAAGGGTTGGGCCCATGCCTGCTTTATTAAACACAAACAGCAAAAAACTTCCCCTTTTGAGGTCATCCCTTAAAGCTAAATCAACATGACACTTGAGTGCCAGCAAACATTTGTTTTAATGTCATAAATATACTCTAGGCGTCATTGTCATATTCCGTCTACTCCAATGTTGAATTAAACCACCCCATAACTCCAAACACTATTTCAGCTCTCCAAAAAAAAACACTAAGCTGTCAATTAATTGGGAGGTTTCTTTGCATTAGTCATTCCTTTTCTAGTTTAATAGTAGTAGTGTTCCATGATCACAAGTGGAAGCAAATACTGAGTTTAGACAGATGTGGAAGTGAAACTGTAAGTAATCTGCACTTGGAGTTGCAGCAGTTGGGTTGGAACTTGGGAAGGAAGAAAAGCATGTTCAGATGCTAACCTGCTACTAAAACTTGTCCATCTTTGGATCTTCAGGCCTCCTTTTTCAGTACAAATGAGTTTATCTCTTTCCATCACAAGTCAAACACAATTAAGATTTATGTCCTTCAAAAAACAGAAATCATTATAGAAACAAATCAAATGTACCTCCTAATATATAAAGAGAAAATTAATGAAAGAATTACCTGCGAGAATAAATGAATTATCAACAAAAAAGATACAAGGTACCCCCTCCATTTCATATCACTCTTACAACATCCAATACTACCTTCATTTCATTAAGTAATTCTAGCCTTCCAGTTTTCTTTCAAGTTATGTCATTCTAAATTTTTCAGGAAACATCATCATACTTTTCCAGATCCAATACCCTTTAGTAAATTGCAACAATATGTCGATAACTAATGCAAATCTTATGTGTCAAAGCATCCTGAATACTCAATTTAACCCTGACCATTTTACCACCCTGACCATTTTACCACCTATCTTAATTCTTGAGCCTTATAATACAAAGTGGGGGGAGCATAAACTGAAAGAAAACAAAATTCACCAAACAGACATCAACAAGCTATGAGCGATAGACAATCTAATCTTAAGTAAGCAGACGATCTCACGAGCCTTTCAACTCAACCGTATTGGGCCAGATGGCCCAGATCCTAATTGAAATCCAGCCGCTAAAAGGTCATTTTCAAAAAGAAAGAAAAAAATCAACTTATTCCAGATCTGGGCTAGACCTGATCATTTGCAATATAAAGATGAATTTTCAACTCTGATCCATTGTACACAAGTTCCACGCTAGCATCCTCTAGATGGGGGCCTAGAGAGAAGGTAACAACCAAACAAAATACAGCAAAAGAACAGTAGGTATTTATGCATTATTGGTGGCTCGGTGCTGGCCTGTGAAGTGGCTTTATACCTTGTCTTGAATAGTGGGCCAGCTACCTCCAGCATGGGGCCAGAGAGCACCCCCAATGGTCCCCGGGGACTTATTAGTGCAGCATTCAGTGCTCTCTTGTTACAGCCTGCACCAGTGTAGTACGAGAGTTAACACAGGCCAGCCTAGTATACTGAATGCATACTACACCAAGTGATTCGACTTGCTACCATAAAGGTGATGTTAGCCAAGATCAATAACCATGTAAAACAGAGTTTCAGATGGAAATCATAGAAACATGCCAGCAAAATATAATGTTGCGCAAGATTTAACTTCCTTTTTTAGCAATTCTTTCCAAATTAACTTCTGCTTTCTTTGTTTCTTTTTCTCTGTACAAAGAAAGATCACTGCAAGATATATCTCTAAATTTTAAGAATTTCCCATTATTATGATTTAGAGGGAATCATATGGCAGGAGGATGGAACCACCCACAGAGCTTATAGTAATCCTACACAATTTCCTATAGGAAAAAAATGCCTCAATCATTTGTACATATATAAAAAGGTCAATTTGCCCAGAATGATAAATAACAGATGATAATGAACACTATTGACTTGCAAAGATTAGAAGCTAGCAGGTAAACAATACATTAAAGTCCACAGCAAGGACTAGAATTTGCGTAGATAGACATTTGAGATTTCTAATGAGCATGACTTTCCAACTTTCCACTATTAGCACTGATTTGAGAAATCTTTTTCTAACTCCACCTTACAAAGAAAAACCCATTCGGCTTTTCAAATTAGTCCTTGCTCACACTTTGCTTCTAAAATCAGTAGCTTTTACTTATGAATGAGAGCAACAGCTTAGGTTTAAGACAACTGCATACAAGGATACACAGAACAAATAAATTATCTTTGTGTCGGCGATGTATATTCAAGACAGAAAATACTTCGATACTTTTGCCAAATAATGTAAAAGAATGCAATGTCCTACACAGCATGCAATAGATTGACACCTGAAAAATCTTGTAAACAGGTACAGAACACAGAAATTTAATGTCAATCTATGGTACATTTATAAACTCGACAAATCAAGCTATTTCCACAAGAACATTTGATTTGAGGCCTCTATTTATGAATTCAATAGGTTAGAATCTTTTTGAAGACATGAACGAACCGCCTTCGAGAGTGCGAGTAAGTAGTGTTATCACGGCGTCGCCTAGGCACCTATTCACCGACTAGGCGTCTAGGCGGCCGGCGGGAGGCGCCATGGCCCGGCGCCTCACCTGAAGAGAGCTAGGCACTGCGCCTCCGCCTTCCAGCTCACTGGTCGTCTCTTCTCTGCCAGATCTGGGCTCGCCGGCACTAGATCCGCATCACCTCCAGCCGGGCTACACCGCGTCAGATCGGGAGAGGGAAAGGGGGTGGCGACGTAGGGGGATCGGGAGAGGGGAGAGGAGTCGGCGTACGTAGGGGAGGGGGGCTGGAGAGGACGTCGGCGTCGGAGAGGGGAGAGGAGTCGACGGCTGGGAGCCTAGGATGGAGAGGGCTAGGAGAGTCCTGCTTCGAATGAAAGGCGTCGAATGCAGAGGGCAGCTTCGAGCCTTCGAATGAAAGGCGTCGGCTGGGCAGCTTCAATTGGTCGACCGATGGGCGATGGGCCAATGGGCACATGGGCCGAATGTCATTTTATGAATAATAAAACTGGTTGGCCATACAAAGGCAGCTTCTTCAGGGATATCCTTTGGTCGCCTAACCCTCGCCTCGGCGCCTAGGTGTCCAGGCGCCCCGGAGGCGACTCGCCTCGCCGGGGCGCCGTGATAACCATGCGAGTAACTATGCGAGAGAGGTCTTCATCTCCTCCATTGAGAGCTCGAGGTTGCCGACGCATTCTTCAATGGTGGGCTGAGCCATGGTCGGAGGTTTGGGCGGCTCTGATACCAAGATGTTGTGTGTTTGGTTATAGAGACGAGTGCCGGGCCTTAGACCTGGCCGTGAGGTGGTAGACATCGACGTTGTTGCATCGATCGACGGAGGTAGAAGCTATCGGAGCTACCGGCCTTGTTAATCGGAAGGCACTGCCTAAGAGATCAATTTGGTGGCAAATTCAAGCATGCCTTTTCATTGGTTTTCTGCAGTATATATAGGGGTTGAAGCCTTACAATAGATAGAAGCAAATAACTAAAGAAGGAAGCAAAATAACTAGAGAAGGAAACAACTAATCTACTGCCTTAACTAAGAAGATAAGATCAAATCTGCTGCCTTATCCTTGCTGCGCAAGATGATCCTGCGCGCGAGCCCGCATCCTCTTCCGGTAGAAGACGTTATCGAGGCTGTTGAGGCCCACAATAAACAAGCACTTTACTAAATGGTTCCGTTGACAACAAATTCTCTATATAACTGTTTTGGTAGTTCCTGTTTTCTGATCAAGAAGTGTTCAAACCATCTACATAAAAATCTTCAAGATACTAGACTGATCTATATATAATGCTTGACAAATTCAGTACAACTAGCATCGGTTTTATTCTAATTGTACTTTGCTAGTTGATTTTCAAAACTTAGATGGTCATGAAAATTTTAACTCATCCTATAGGGTTTGTTCATTTTTATACCAAAACATTGGAGACTTCCACTAGATGCCAAATTTCTAGAGAAACCAGACTTGCTCAATTCAGCAGAGGATCCCTAACCAAATGCTAAAAATGCACAGAAGGCCACTCAAAACATATTATGATTATAACAACAGCCAGTCAAAGATGTGTAAGCTGTGACATTGTAAACAACTTCAGGGTAAACATAACTATCAAAATTTCAGGACAGAATTCTACCTTAGACATGAGATACTGGAATAATGCAGTTTGGTTGTGTAGAGAGAAATCACTCCTAAACCAGCAATCAATTACCTGAATCTATAAAAAGATTTCCCCAGATTTGGTCAACTTTCCCCCAGTTGAAGCTTCAGGTGAATACGCAACTGATGATTAAAAACAGCTAGACACTGAATAAGCAACAGAAGATTCTACCACCAAGTGGCATAAATGGGTGAATGCATTAAAACGATGACCATAAACCTCCAAACTTATATTCACATGGCGAATGTGTTTTTATTTTCCAGAAGAAAGTGTCACAAAATTGCAGCATCAGAAGTTGGTCCAACAGATTCACATGACTGGAGAAGAACTAGAAAGATACAGGTAAATTCCCGTGTTTTCCTCCGAGCTTCCATCAGCGCACAAGATCAACCAAAGTTTTCCTCCGAGGGAACCTTTGCGGAAGCCGGAGCGACATGGCATCCTCAATCTCAATCGGTAAATGCGTCGCAACGAACACAATCCCACCCTTCTTGCGGTGCTCCGCTATGATGCACTCGAGCAGCTTAACACCCTCAGCATCCAACGCGACCGACGGCTCATCCAGCAGCCAGATCGGGCGATCGATGGCGAGCAGCCTGGCCAGCTGCAGCCTCTTCCTCTGGCCCATGGAGAGCATCCTCGCCTTCTCGTTCATGAGCCTTCCGAGCCCCATAAGCTCGATGGCGGGCGCCGACCTGCCGTGCTTCCCCTCGAGGAGCTCGAACCACTGGACGTTCTCGAGCACGGTGAGCTTCTCCTTGACGGCGTCCTTGAGCGACATCCAGTTGAGCTGCAGCTTGTACTGCTGGAACACGCCGGGGGAGGTGACGTCGTGGCCGTTCCAGAGGATCTCCCCCGCTGAGGGGCGCGAGAAGCCGGCGAGCATCCGCAGGAAGGTTGTCTTGCCGGAGCCGTTGGCGCCGGTGAGGACGAGCGCAGTGCCGTCGTGGACGCTGACGTTGATGTCGCGAAGCACCATCTGCGCGTTCCGCATGCAGGAGACACCGTTAAGGACGAGACGCGGGGGCGGAGGCCTCACGGGCGGCATTCTGGCGGTGATTCACGAGCGGCTGTGGGAAAAAAAGGCGGAAAACTTTTGGAACGGCGCCGAGGGATCTGAACCGGCGACGCAACCGCTGCGCGGGTGGCGAGCGGATAAAGACGCAAAAGGGAGCGATTCGGCGTGCGGCGGGGCGGAGCGGGGGGTTCGTGCGTGCCGCGGCGGCGAGCGGCGCGGTGGGGTGTATGGAGGAATTGCGGCGCGCGGAGTTGCCGAAGTGGTCTCCCGGAGAGGCGGCGGTTGGGCCGTGCCGAGTGGTTGGGCTGGGGAGGAAACGTGAGGGGTTGTTGGGCTCGTGCGGCGCGATGGGGAGTTCGCGGATTTTTTTTTCTTTAATATTTATTTTTATTCTTTTTTTCAAAACTATACGTCCGAAAAAAATGACAAAAATACCCCTCGTCGCCCGTGTATGGGCGATCGCCCCATACACGGGCGATCGGTCCCTCTGCCGTCAGCGCCGAACGGTGCCGTTGGTGGGCCCCCCTGTCGCCCGAGACAGGGGCGACCGGGCGCAGGCTTTTTTTTTAGTTTTGTTTTGTAATTACTATATGCTTTTTAATATAAACCCCGTAACTTTTGCTAGGAGTGTCCAAATTAAATGAAACTTGTTTCTAAATTTAAATTTTGGAATGAAGAATTAGAGTGTAAAATAAAAATCTATGTGTTGTTTGCAGAAATTTTTTTTTATTTGAGTTCGAATGCTAGGCTCTAACTGTAGATTGTGAACGAATTATAATGTGTGTTGATCCATAATTCATGAAATAAATAGAATAAGTTACTACAACCTTATGCACTTCATTTTTGCAAAAATATCTAAATATGATTGCATTTTGAATAAAAGATGGCTAGTTTAAACCCTTTATAACATTCATTGTTCGAGCGAGTTAGAGTAATATCTCGAACGACCTCAAAACTTGATGAACCAGTTTTGTTGCATTCTTGGGCTTGCATAGGTTACAATTATGTAAAAATATTTAGATGTCACTTTAGGTCGCACTATTTTATTGTTGTCAGAACATGCAATCGGTAAAACATGAAAATTGTCGTATCTTCATAAACGATGGTAAAACTCGATGAAATCAAATCGACGAACGAAAATGCTATAACCTATCTCGATGGAGAAAATAACATCATTTGGGACAAGCTGGAGCGAGAGGACATATCTGAGCCCTCCGGACGGTGAGCATACTCTTGAAGGTTGGGCATGACTGCTTATTACGACTTAAAACTAAAAGGAGTACCACGACAGAGAAAACCAAAGTTAACATCGACGTCTATTGAGTGCTTGAGGCCACTTCCCATTCGCCCATGCCTCGTGAGGCTTCTTTGCACGTCGCGCCTCTCGTTTCCTCTCTCTCGGCCTCCTTCTCCTCCGCTTCCTTCCTACATGCCTCCTCGCGTGCGGCATCGCGTTGTTCTTGAAACCGCCGCGTGAACTCATCCTCGCCGGTTGGCTTGGTCAAGAAGCCGTTGGTCCTCGGGTTGATCTCGTATCAAACCATCGCTCAAATTCACACGATGGCGGAGGTGATTGCATGAAACGTAAGTTAGCAAAGTTTCATTCACAAATGTTATGTAACCCGTCACGATTGTTACCATGCGGCGATCCTTGAGCTCTTCTCCGTGGATCGAAGGCGAAGTTGCGGCACTTCCAATACCTCCTCTTTCAAGTTGAAATTTCCCAAGAGCGAACAAGCCCGCAAAGATCTCCGCACATACACATGGGTGCTACTGACTCCACGAGGTAGGAAGAGATCTTGATACGCTAAATTCGCGGGCATGCACTTGCTTCTTCCTTTGCCTTCCCT
The DNA here is from genome assembly GCA_036346275.1 of Otatea glauca. Classification (NCBI taxonomy): domain Eukaryota; kingdom Viridiplantae; phylum Streptophyta; class Magnoliopsida; order Poales; family Poaceae; genus Otatea; species Otatea glauca. Next base: position 6,223,884 of record CM070718.1, on the reverse strand, counting down.
TACCCTTTGCACTTGCGCCTCGGCATTTTCGATTGATGCTCACCCGCTATTCTTTGCGAGACCGCTTGTGAGAACGAATGTTATAAAGGCGGATATCGCCGGGTATGGAGCGATCGCCTCATATTTGGGCGATCGCCCCATGTAAGCGATCGCCTCACATTCGAGCGATCGCCTACTATAGGCGATAGGTGTACCAAAGCGTTGGTGTGTTGTCACGTCGTGTGGCATAGGCAAGCAATGCATAAATGATTTGAACAATTTATAGTGATAACGTTGTCATGTTACTAACTCGGGAGTTATACAATGTCTTCTTGAACGTCAAGCCATTACAAAATACATCCGTACAACAAGTCAATCACGGCCACGCTTCCTAATCGCCCGTGGGGTAGGTGAGTGGCGACGGCGACGGACGTCCCTCCTAGGCGGCCTGCGGCGCAGCGTAGAGTAGCGCGCGCGCGGCGAGGCCAAGTCTGTGTGGCGCACCGAGAGCCGAGAGGGTCGAGGTAGTCGGTCGAAAGGTACTCCTCTCCAGTCGAACTCGTCGTCGAAGGCTCGTCGAAACCACCACGGGTCTCGCCGAGGCGCGGACGACGAGGAGCTCTCGCAGACCATCGCCCCACCGCTGCTGCGTGGGAGCGTAGCGAGGAACCGGCGTGGTAGGCGAGACGCAGAAGGAGCCTCCCACCATCGTCCCCACCGCTGCTGCGTGGGAGCGTAGCGAGGAACCGACGGGTAGGGCGAGACGCGAAGGAGCCTCGTCGACCACCGCCCCCTGCGGTGCGTGGGGCGTGACGGGCACCGGGGTAGGGCGAGTCTTTGGGGCGAAGTGGCGTGGTGTCTTTGCGTCCGCCGACGTCTCGCGCCTCGGCGGTGGCCAGCGAGCCAACCGCCTCACCGTAGCGAGGACCCGACCCCAAGCCGTCTCGGACTCGGCGGTGGTCACTGTATGCCCCCTCTAGGCGCGTCAACATGGACACGACCTCCACCTCAATCTCCGCCAAGAGCCGAGTCCGCATGTAACGTCGATTGGTATTACGTAAGTTAGATGAAAAAGACGTACCCATGTAGGTTCGATTGCGACACTTACCGAGGCGTTGTCCTCCGGGACATCCGTGAAGGGTGCGTGTCCGCTCTCGATGCATCCGGCGACGACGGTCTTTGGTGTGTACCCCACCGAGGCGAGTCTTGTGGGCGAACCACTCCATGTCTCGATCGTACATGTCATGGTCGTCACGGCCGGGTCTCGATGACCTCTCGTCGAGTCGCGGCGTCCCACTGCGCAGGCCCATGGCGCATACGGTCGCGCGAATCGAGAGCCCACCGCAAAGACCCATCCGGTCATCCGCAATGCAAAAGCGAGAAGTACACACCACATTAATTTCGCAAAGATGCGGAGTAGTAGGATCGGGGCAAGTACCGTGAGCGCCATGTGCGACAACGTGACGAGGGCAAAGGAAAGGATCGAACAGCCGAGTGCCGCAAAGACTTTCGGTCGCGGGAGTACTCCTCGACACAAAGGTCAAAGACGAGCACCTTACGGGTGAGCCAAAGGCCTTATCTCGCGTGCAAAGCACGGAGACCCGTGAGGTGCTCGGGCGTGGACGTCGACGCGGTGTATGGCGTTCACCGCACGTCCTCGTCGTGGAGGCGGTCGAACTCCGAACGAACTCGATAGGACCTCCTCACTGTCGGTCGCGAACCTCCATTGCGAGGAAATAAGAAATGGCGAAGGTTATTCAAGTGCGTTAGTGGGGAAAAGATACGAGGAGCATACGTCGTCGGACCCAGTAGTGGCCCATGGTGGGCCAGTCCACCGGGTCGTCTCCGTAAAGCTCCTCGGGGTACGGTGTCGTGTCAACAACAGGCCTGCCGACGGAGAAGCGCTCCCAAGACCACAACTGGAGGAGTAGGACGCAACCTGACATCGTTGCGTCGTGCTCGCTGAGAAACGGCGTCGCCGCAGACCTCATGCGTCGCCGCAAGCACACCGAGGCCCACGACCACCGTGCATCACTGTTTACAAGGGGAGTTAGGCGTGCTCACCGAGACGAGATTGAACCGAGTGTGTTACCTCATCCACCGGGTGTCGGCGATGTGCTGGGCGTACTCGATCAGGTGATGGTCCACCATGTTCCCGTGGGAGGATGGGAACATCACCCAACCGAACAACAACAGGAGGTATGCCTCCAAGTGGCGGGCCACGTCCGCCTCCTCCGCGTGCAGGTGGAGAAGCTGAGCCTGCAGCGTTCGCAACAAACATTATCAGCAACTTGGCGTTTTATTTTAATTCTCAAAGAAAGAGGTACTCACCGTGAATCGGCGACCACGCCTTCGTCGGTCCGTGGCGCCGGCCTCCCTAAGGGCCGGTAGGGGCTGCCGGGGATGCCGCGCACCTCGGCCAAACGCGCGGATAACTCGGCGTGCCACGTGGCGAGGCGTCGTGCGGCACGACTGCTGGACCCGCACAGGGGAGGCCTAAGAGGTACGACACGTCCTGCAGCGTCGGAGCCATCTCTCCACACGGAAGGTGGAACGTGTGCGTCTCCGGTCTCCACCGGTCCACGAGCGCGGCGCCAGGGACCGTCGTCGCACCGAACCGCGGGACCTCCTTGCCCGCTAACAGGCGATCCTGCTCCACCATCCTACAAAGAGGAAGTAAGCCACCGCCGCAACACGCATGTAGTGCAATGCGTCGTTAGAATTGCATTCACGGTAAGTACATGTACGTAAAAGAGTGCAAGCGTTGGCGACACCGTGGAACCCAGCGTGGGTCGATGCGAAGCAGCTCGTTGGGCACCCGAGGTCGGAGTGTCCCTAGCTCTCGGTTCTCCTCTGCGGAGTACCTAGACCGGTGGGTAGCATCGACGGTCACGTCCAGCAGCTCAGGGCAAGGTCGTGCCATCGTGGCTGTTAGAAAGCAAATACAACAAATTTGTCGGAATTACATGTGCACACAAAATGAAATGCGAAATAACTAATTGTACCATACTCATCAAACAATACAACCGAAGTGCGAGAGCCAAAACAAACTCATATTACAAACATACGAAGACAACGACATGTTCGACGAGGCACACAACGTCGAGAATTACATTATCCTCATAGCTACTAACTGGAACATCGGAGAATTTCATGATGCGAACAACAACTTACTAGTACATTGAAAATTACATCGAACATTACAACGTACATTACAACTTACCGGTCCATTGAAAAATACAAGATGGGAACAACATGGAAAGTTACATTATCCGCGGTTGCGACGCGCCTCAGACTCGTCCATATCGTTCCGAATGCGCCTTGTCCTTCGACGCCCGACCTTCATCTTCAACATTCGGATGTCCGTACCCATCGATGGTCGGAGAGGGGGTTGTGAACGATCCATCCACTCGGTACCCATACACCTCATGATGCCACGTGTTGAGAACGCTCGCTTGTAGTAGTGCGGGAGATGAGCGGACGGCGTGATTGATGCGTCTCGGCGGCTGCGGCAATGACGTGCGAGCACGGCAAGTGTAGCGGCGTGGTTTCGGCAGAGCACTCGCAATCACCGCCGAGTATGCAGATAGGAAGTCCTCTCCGGTGGGCACCCTGCGACCTCGGTCACCGCAAGGCACGTGGTATCTCCGTTCCACGCCACTCTCCAAGTGTAACCCGATGTGTCTGCGCCTTTCTTGTTTTCTTGGACATGTAGGTAGACACACTTGATTGAGTACGACGATCGATTGTCCGACATACATCTTTGTGGAGGTCTTGTATCGCTCAATGAAATATCTCGTGTCCCTAATAAGACACCTCAACTATACCACCGATGGAAGGCATCCGGTGCCTTTCATTACCCGATTGTAAATCTCCGCCGAGTTCGTTGTCATGATCCCATAACGCGAGCCGCCTCGTCGTGCGAAGGGACCATTTATCCAAAGGCTCATATCGTATCCAATCGGTGAAACTCTTTGTGCTGGTACCCGGCCTACGTCGGATGTTTGGGGGGTCTGTCGGCAGCGCACATAAGGCTGTGGGGTCCTCTCCTTGCTCATGGTACACCATCGGGTTCCTTGATGAACTAGCGGTACCTCTGGGATCCATTGATTGCTTCTTCGTTAGTTCGTCCAACGTCTTCCAAAGCGCGTCGAACTTCCTCCGTTGGTTCTGTTTGCACAGGCGCTTGAACATGTTCATAAGCTCCTTGTTCTGAATCGACGGAAAAAATTGGCACCCATGTGCCTCATGCACCACCGCTCCTCGGATCCGCCACTTTGTCGCTCCCACGACGGCGGACCCTTGTTGCATATCCACGATCGCCCTTAGCGACCCGCATGTCGGTCATGGATGACACAAACATCGACTGCCGAGAACAATCGCCACTTCACTCTTTCAAGGAACCCGATGCAGCTCTCCGTGTTTTCCCCTCCACGAATGCCAACGCAACCGGTAGAACACGGTTGTTGGCATCCACCGCGATCGCAGATTAGAATCGCCCTTGTACTTCCCGTGAGGAATGTGCCGTCCATGCAAAGGACCGGCGGCGGTTGAACGCATTTATGCATGCGCCCAGGCGAAGAATGCACGTTGCAATACCCACTTCGGTGCACGCACCACCCGAGGAACTCCGCAAGGTCGATGGATGTACCGGGGTTCCTTTGTGCGATTGCCCGAGCAAGTGGGAATATTCTCGTCTGAAGCCTCGTGACGCCCCGAACCGTATTTCAGCTGTCCTTTTGCTCTCCATGCCTTTGCGTAGCTAATCTTGTATCTTGAAACCTCTCCTCCACGGTGTGATAATAGATCGAGGTCGCAGATGGGGATTGTCCACGATCGACCATAAAACACATTTGCCACCCAAGTGGACGACGATTGCGGTGTCCCCGCTCCGCTTCTTCCATTTCGCATTATGCTCCATCACTATGGAGCATTTCCGAGTCCGTCCACTTCCCGGTATGCATGCACCCGCCATGGGCACGAATCAACTACGCACTTCACGTCGTAGTCCTTCTTCTTGGACTTCACAACCACGAATTGCCGCGGAGAGACATTGCCCAAGATTTCACCGCATCCATCACAGCCTCCTTGTCTTTATATATGGCCCCTGCGTCACCTCGTTCTCATGATACTCCCATGCATCAATGTTCCCTTCATTCATCGTTAGGTCTTGAAATTGTAATTGGTCCACGCACCGAGGATAGGCACCTCGAGGCGTTGTCCTCCTCGTCGGAGTGCTCACCATCGGGACTTCCTCATCCGCACATCCTCCTCTTCCATCAGTCAACAATGTCCTCCACCTCCTCCCCTCGTCGGCCACCCCTCGCGCCTCCACATTGTCTCCTCCGCCCCGGTCCCTTCGCCACCGCCAGCCTCGTGCTCCTCGCCTCGGGTTCCTCGCCGCCTTCCTCTTCGCATCCTTCTACATTTGATGTCCCTCCGCCGTAATGTCCACCCGACATCACGAACTTGCGACACCGATGGAGCTACCGGCACATCTTGTACCAACAACATGAGCGGCCAACCCCGCTCTACGGCAAAACCAACATAACTCCTCCATGTTGACGTCGAGTTAATAGGAATCAACTCTCCGTAAAAACGGTCTTGCGCTCGGCTCACTACTGCTCTGACCCGCAACCGAACAGCCAGGCATCCAAACCGAACATCCGAGACATCCACTCCAACAAACCCTCAGATGTCCTATCGCTCGATCGCATATGCCTCGACGACTCTTGAAAATGATGATAGATCCACCCATCCGCCCCGTGCTATCTCCCCATCTCCATAAAATATTTGGAAATACAATTTCTCCGACATCCGCAACGTCCAACGAAAAAATATTACTCTAAAATACAATACATCCTGAAATTTCTAAAACTAAATACTACATTAAAGTTCTAAATATGAATCATGACATTAAATTTCTAAACAACACTATCCGAGAAATTGTAAACGCTACACAATCCTAAATTTTCTAAACACTACAATAAATTTGTAACGTACTTAATACTATACAGTTCTGAAATTTCTAAAAACTAAATAGTACATTAAAGTTCTAAATATGAACTGCGACATTAAATTTCTAAACAACACTATTCGAGAAATTGTAAACGCTACACAATCCTAAATTTTCTAAACACTACAATAAATTTCTAAGACTAAAAATAAATTTGTAACGTACTTAATACTATACAGTCCTGAAATTTCTAAAAACTAAATAGTACATTAAAGTTCTAAATATGAATCATGACATTAAATTTCTAAACAACACTATCCGAGAAAATGTAAACGCTACACAATCCTAAATTTTCTAAACACTACAATAAATTTCTAATACTACACTAAATTTGTAACGTACTTAATACTATACAATCCTCAAATTTCTAAAACTAAATACTACATTAAAGTTCTAAACGCTACACAATCCTAAATTGATTGGATATTACATGCTACATTAGAATTCTAATGACAAAAACAATCCTACAAGATTTTCTAAACACTACAAAATCGTAAAATTCCTAAATAATAGATTTATAAAATTTGTAAAAATACCTTCAGTAAAGCATTTAATCGACTTTTTCCCCTTTTTTCTTCTTTTCTTCTTTTCTTCTTCTTCTTTTCTTCTTCTTTTTCTTCTTCTTTCTCTTCTTCTTTCTCTTTCTCTTTTCTCTTCGTTTATACGCCTCAATTTTGCTGCTTGCCGAGAAGCGAGGGCTTTAAAGCCACTCGTCCCTGCTCGGCGATCGCCTGTCTCGAGCATGTGGGGCCCTGAGTAATGGCGTCAGCAGAGCACACGGCGAAAATACACGGGCGACCGGAGGGTATTTTCGTAAAACTTTAATTCGGACGCATAGTTTTGAAAAAAAAGAATAAAAAAAATTCGGGAGTTCGCGGCGTGGAGTACCGCGGTGTCTTCGGTTTTTTCGGTTTAGTTTATTAGGTTTAAAAAAATGTTTTTTGAAAACCGACTATCGAAATTTTTTGTTTAAATTTAAAAACTGAACCGAATTGAAAAAATTTAGTTTGATTTATTAGGTTTTTTTTGGTAAACCAAAATTTTTCAGCAAGGTTACAGATACCATATATATCTCTGGATAATACTTTTACTTGCTAGTTGATTATTCTAACGAATTACTAAAGGAAAAAAAGTAAGGTAAACAAACAAATCTGCAGCAATATACATATATATATATATAGCTGAGAGGTTTTACGGATAGGCATCGATTTCGCAAAAAAATCCTTCGAAAATTCGAAATCACGTTTAGGTCCTCCGGTTGGTTTTAAACGGAAAGGATCGAAAAAACAAAATTACGTTTAGATCCCTCTGCGGTTTATGTTCTACTATCCTTATAGCGGAGAGGTTTTACGCGTAGGCAAGGGCGCCACATCATCGACTTCACGAAAAGTCCTTCGAAAATTCGAAATCACGTTTAGGTCCTCCGGTTGGTTTTTAGCAGAAAGGACCCGACAAAAAAAAATTACATTTAGATCCCTCTACAGTTTACGTTCAGATCCTCCCGACGGTTTTTAGCAAAATGGACCCGAGAAAAAACAAAATTGTATTTACATCCCAAGGAATCAGTTTTTAGCATATTGGACCCGAAGAAAAAACAGAAATACATTTAGATCCCTCCGCGGTTTTCTCCAAAAAAAAAATATTCGTCGACTGTTTATAGCAGTCCACATATTCGCCGACGGGTCATAATGACCCATTTTTTTTAAAAAAAACAAGAAAACCGAAATTACGCAAAAAAAATAAAAATACATTTATTTTCTCCCAAAAACAAAAAAAAAGATTCGCCGACGGGCATTCCACCGATTCGCTAGCGGGTCCTAGCGACCCATTTTTTTTAAAAAAAATCAACCTATTTTTTTATAAAAAACCAAGAAAACCGAAATTACGCAAAAAAAATTCAGAAATATCCATCGGACCAAATTTCGCGCAGAGCAACATCTCGCGACCGAATTTCCTAAATTTCACACGACGCAGCGTAGCGCGTGACCCTGGCTAGTTTGATATTATAGAGTATGGTGGTATACCTCAGGTGCCATCCAATATACAGTTCCTTTACATGATTTAAGCATATTGAATTTGGTAATCTGAAAGAGAATTGATGAAGCAATATTATTTCACAGGGGTAGTGCATAGAATAACAAATGAAGTCAAAGATCAAAAACAAAATTATCCAGATTTTGCTAGCCAGTAACCAAACCCCTTAGCGAGTCCAAACTCCAAAGTCTACAAGTTTCACGGATCCAGTGGCATGCACCAGTATATTGGCACATTTGATAATTGATATCTCTGCAAGATGAGAGTTTGAACTTTGAAGTGTATTCAGAACATACATACATACATAAAGTACATGAGCACATATATGATTCTCTAAGACTTTCCCAAGTCAAGTGCGGAGGAGGGGCACGCATGGAGAACCCGTCGGTGTCGCCGCAGTAAAAGTCGTCGGCGACTAGGGGTAGGTGGCGACAAATTTGACTAGGAAGCTGACCGGATCTGGCGAGGTGGTAACGGCACCGTGGTGGCAAGATGCCGCCGGATCTAACAAGAAAGTTGACCGAAGGCTGCCAGATCCGGCGGCATCCGGATGACCGAACGGTGGTGCTTGAGATGGAGAAATAGGGGGAGGGATGAAGGAGCAACAAGCAAAGTGCCCAGACACGCTCGCTGTCTCGCCGGCGGGGGTGGGGCGGGGGTGGGGGGCAATGGAGGATGGGAGGAGGTGGTGGCTCTCGCCAGCGAAATCGAGGAGCACGAGATGAATGGGAGTGACTGAGCGAGCAACAGGTTGTGGGGATGGAAACTAGGAAGGGAAGTAGTGGTGATTTGGGAAGAAGAGGTGGCCGAACCGAACCGGTTCAATTTTGTTTGGCTTTTCGGTTCTTAGGAGTTAAAAACTGAACCGAAACCCAAAAACCGAATAGCGCTAAAATAAAACCGAACCAAAAACCGAAAAACTGAAATGGTCGGTTAATTCGGTTCGGTTTATAAATGCCCACCCCTAGCAGTCTGGGAAGTACTCGGAGAGGGAAATATCTTGTGCAATCTAGCCTAGGACGCAATTACGTTGTATTTTAATTAAATGAAATTCTGAAAATATTTCTAGACATACTTATAAACTTACTATAATTATGTATAAAATTTTAAATTCAAATTCATTATGTGTTAACAGAAACAAAAAAAAAAGAAAAACCTAACAAATGTTAAGAGTTCAAATTTGTCATGATTTCTCTTTTTTGTTGCTTTTTAATATCGTTTGAATTTGAACTTGGAATTTCATACAAACGTGGAATAAACCGTGATTGCACCCCAGGCTGGATTGCACATGATATGTTCCCCTGGGATAGAAACGTGGATAGGCTGTGCAATTGTTCATGATTAAGCGCGCCATCGGGCTCGTGGTCTTTTTATTTTAGTAACACATGGTTTGCAGCATTGTCAAAACCGTCGGCTGTTGAAGGGAAATAGAAAACACCTCACGTTCTGCCCTTCTGTACCTCTGTTTGCGTGTCGACTTGCTGTGTTTACTCAGAGATGAATTACGCACATGTTACACGCGAAGCCTGGGCCCCTGTGACTGCGTACGTAAAGAACAGAACACTCGGTTTCTTGTACGAGTGACTTGTGATGAGTTGAATGAATAATGACCTTGTTTGTGCGGTTGGTTTGCTTGATTACTGTTTGGTCTGAAGAACCGGCTGCTACTACTTTCTGTTGCTTGAATATAATACATGGGCATTCATGCAACGATTTTTCTTATGTAACTTTGTGATACTTTGCAAGGAAGAAGTACGTTTTTTCTTTCATTCTTGGAGATACGGTCGTTTGGCTGTCAGTTGCTTCAGATCCTTCGCGTGTAAATCCTCGCTTCGGATCAGAGACCGAGCCTCGGTCCAATCAGCATACTGAAGTACTAGCTAGTATAGCCTAGTAGTATTAGTGTATTATACTATAGGGCATAGGCATTATTCCCTTAAAAAAACAAAGTCTAGCTCGAGTTGTACAATGTACACAGCCGCTACGTACAAGATCCCAACTCACCTGTTGGCTACACGGGAATGGGATACGCGTTGCCGTTCCAACACCCGGTAGTTCCTCGTCTCATCCAGATCAGATCCGATGACCGGCCGATGCCTCCGGTTGCCTAGCTACGGTGTGCATGCCGTTGCATCGAGTGTCTCTGTCATCGGTGTTTGTCGAAGGCAAAAAATTACGGCAAACGGAGCTTAATTAACATGGATCATGGCAAGGGCTTGGTGTCATGTAATTTGCACAGAAGAGATTGCATTTGTGCAGCAGGTTTTTCTGACGGAAAAACACTAGGATCCTACCGTGCGGTACGTTGTGCAGCAGGTTGAGCGTTGCCCGCGCGCTCCTCATGCAGGAGACGTTGCTGAACCCAGAGGCGCACGTTGGCCAGTTCAGGGGGCCTCGTTTGTTGGTGAGATGGAGTGGTGGGAGAAAACGTTGCGATCGCACGGTGAGGTTTCGATGGACCGGCGGCGCGCGTGTTTGCGTACGTTTGCGCCGCGGCGGCGTGCCGGGCGCGACGGGAGTTCGCCGTCCTCGAATACTGCGTCGTGGGGGGCGCGCAGCTGGGGAGAGGAGCCGGTCGGGCCGGGGCCGAACTGGGAGGTGAATGGGCCGAGCCGACCGCCGAGAGGAGGAAATATGCAGGCGATCATCTGACGAGTGGGCTTATGTACGTTGCGCTTTCAGATCAGATGATCCAATGCTCTTGTCTTGTGCAGGTGGTTGTTAATTGCGCACATCGGTTGATTGAGTTTTATATATAATCTACGGCTGCGATTGTGACTGGTGCAGATGCGGATCTGCAGTGTATTCTTATGGTCAAGCTACAGCAACATTCTCTAGTCTAATCCATATAACCTCTAATATGTAAGTATACGAGTTTTTTTATTAGAAGTTCGATCCGGGTGTGCTCAACCACTAGTGGTAAATTGCGAGCAAGTCGCTTACGCATTGCAGCCTGTGGCTCGCGCATCGACTTGTTTTGGATGACGATGACCGGCAAACGAACTCACGAGGCGCGCGACGGCGTAGGCGCCTAGCTGTCCTCGCAAGAGGCTGCCTTTGCGTTTTGGATCTGTGGCAGACAAGTGGGCCAGGGATACGCGATCCCATCGTTCACTCACATGGCCACATACGCATCACAGTTCACGAAAAATCACAACGGCATTACACTATGTACAGAGTGTCATCTCTCTCTGAGGAGTTGTACGTGGACGACGAGAGATCGTCATGCATCGAGGTGACTTGCTGGCTACTTCATAGCTGCGTTGCGTCGTCAACGAATAGGGGCTGGCAAGAAGAAGAAGAAGAAGAAGAAGAAGAAGAAGAAGAAGAAGAAGAAGAAGAAGAAGAAGAAGAAGAAGAAGAAGAAGAAGAAGAAGAAGAAGAAGAAGAAGCTATTTATGGTTTGAATTAAAATTTATTTGATTACGGTATGAAAAATATTAATAAAACTTTGCTTGATAGTGACTCGTTAGTTAAATATGAAATAACCACTTAAATGATAGATAAAATGATCTTATACCAACTTATATCAATTTCAAAAGAAAGCTCAACAACTCCCATAAGGGTCGGATGTTTGTAAGAAACAAAACACTCCCCATGTTAAACTCGATAACGAGCCCTTCGCACGAATGCATGTAGGCCACATGTGCAGATTACTTATGACACTCTTGGTCAGTTGCCATAAAAAAGCTTGCTTATTTCGAGATAAACTATGCTTTTCTGAGATATGGTCGCTACTCGCTCGTATTCATGCACGGTTTTATTTGCTTCGGATGATCAGATCCTTGCGCGCGATGTAATCCTTGAATAATCGTGATCGCCACAGGATCGGATTAGGTACGACTTAGGGACGTGCCTGATGGCTAATGTGCGAGAGCTGATTTGGTTTTGCCCGCACTTGTACCAGCACGATCAAGATGAACTGTTCCAAATCTCTTCTCAATCTTGACTCGTCGATCCACTGCATGCACCTTTTCGCCATTAATACTCAAGAGAGTTATTCCTAGAAAAAGCTAGATACAAATGGATATATACCGCACCATCCATTCTTTCTTACTCGACGTTTGGGCATCGACACATGATCTAATTTAACATACATATTTGGTCACTACTTTTCCTGAATTATATATTTAGTAAAAATTTAAAGAATACAATGATATGGTGATAATAAATCTACTAATATTATTTACGTATGACAAATCCAAATAGTTCCGTACGTATTACTGGTGGTTAAAGTTTTAAAATTTTGACTATACATTCTAAAACAACATCCATTTGAGAACGCTGGATTATAATTGGCATTGTATTCTTAGTTCTAATTAGCTAAGAAAGTTGCAATTAAAGAAAGAAAGAAAGACATTGTGAATTGGTAAGAGAAGCTACGTACAGTAGGTGAAGTGGAGCTCTCTTACTAGATATGTATCATTGGTGGTATATGTTCCAACCGCTTCGGCTCAATCACCAAAGAATATAATAACCATCATAATAATCATACTGTATACTACTGTAGAACAATTCTCGATTAAGACATCATTACAGGATAAAGAAATGCAAACGAGAAGATTCCTAGAGAGGCAATTTTAAATGGATGCCACAGTCTGACAGACAGATCACACTCTTGTACTTCTATTCATATCTATTCCATTCCTTGGAGCTATATATAAACACGAGCTCTAGCTAGAGAGCACGCCATCCACAGCAAGAACACCAAAGGCTATACACTGCAGGCTACTGCATACAGAAACACAATTACTCGTAAACATGGAGAAAACATCACACTCTTCATGCATTAGCCCAGCAGCCACGTCCATGTCAGCTTGTGAGAGCAGCTGGGCAATGCACATTGCAAGCTTCCTGGAATCACCACACAACAGTCAGGACATGATGAATCAAGAAGTAGTCTCTGACAGTAGCTTCTCCTCTGGCTTCTCTTCTTCCTTCGCTTCCTTTGGTGACGACGCCTCGTTCATCACGTGGGATCCGATGTGCGACCGCGACGAGGATGATTCTTTACAGGACACTGCCTGTTCTTCCGCAGCTGGCCCTAAGGTAGGGAGAAAGATTCTCTAGTTGTAGCCAGTTGAACAACATTGCAAAGGTTATCTTCTAACGTAATTATGATTTTTGATGCACAGGTAGCTAGCATGAATAATGTTAATATGAAACCAATGGTAACCATGGATGCAAAAGAGATCAACATCCCCCAGCTGGTATGTTTGTGAAGCAATCGCTCTCTTTCTTTCTTCAGATGCTGGTTACGTATTCCATGTTTTTCTGACAGGAGTGTGTTCTTAAAATATTGCAGGCTAGGTATTTTGTCGATGTGGGTTCACGACAACAGATCATGACTAATGAGGTTCAAGAAGTGGTCAGTGGCGATAATAACAATGAGAAGGCACTGTATGAGTGTAATGAGCTGAGGAAGAAAGGGCTTTGCTTGGTCCCTCTCTCCATGTTGATAAATTACCTCGGATGATTACTGTTCATGTACTTTCAGTATTCAGTTTAATTATATACATTGATAGTTCTATATCACTATTGTGTCAGCTGAGAGCCTGAGAGCCCTACTTCCATCATGCCGTTGAGCTGTCAAATCATACCACTCACTTAGAAAAACAAGTATTCAACTATCGGGAAACAGTAAACAAGGAACAAAAGATACGCAAGTGCATGCCAGTGAGGAAAACTTTGTATATAGCTTCAGTTCTTTGTATGTATAACAAAACATATTAAAGTTCAAGACTTCAAGTCTAGGCAAAACCTTCAGTGCAAATCATCGGTGATTTGTAAATTGAAAAGGTGCGTGTATAATTGTATATAGCTTATGTCAGCAGAAAGCTTTGTCAAATTTTTATGCTGTGCCCATTCTGCTGAAATGCATGTATTTACCTTGAAATTAGTAGAACATAGAAGCTTAATACTAGATTGTGAAGTGAAATGTGAACTATGAAATTCTCAAGATTTAATTATATAATCATTAATCAGCCATGGTTCAGTCAGTTTTCACTTTTCAGTCTCATTTTGTCAATCACATGGTTAAAAGATTCCCTTACGCCTATGCACACGTCAGTGATGTGATCACTAGGTAGAAGCAAGCTGTAATACTCTTAGGATACAAGAAGCTAATATTTCTTTAATCACTAGCAAGTACCAATCGCATGCTTAACCAGTCAGAATAACAAAGAGGGGGTATCTACGTTCCAAAACCTTACTTCGTCAAACCAATATTTTAGTCTCCTTGGAACTGTTATGAATAGCATTTGTATTGATCATGAGGCCAATAGGCCAAAATATATACATGTACATGAGGGTACAAAAAGAAAACTTATATAAGGTAATATCTATACAAGGCAATACATGATACTAACAATCTCTATACAAGGCAATATAGGATACTGTCCACACACACCCCCGCCTCAAACTCATGATGATCAACAACAATGAGTTTAGAGAGATAAAAAGTTATGCTGAGCTCGAGTTTGTGCCTTTGTAAAGAAGTCTGCCAACTGAAACTCTGAAGGCACATACTAAAGAGCCACAATCTGATCTTGCACCTGTGACCACATTTAGAAAGCATCAACACTGATATGCTTTGTGAGCTCATGCTTCACCGGGTCGTGAGCAATGCTAATAGCAGATAAAAGAGGAGTCGGCGTAGAAACAGAAACACCAAAATCCACAAATAACCACTGTAGCCAAGTAATATCTGTTGGCAAAAGAGGAGATGGTGGGGCCGTAGATGAGTGGTGCGGCTAGAGCGCCGACGAGTGGCTGGGGGCAGAGAAGAGGAAGCGACACCGATGGCGTGTAGGTAGAGCTCCCATCCGGAGCTAATGCGACGGTGGGAAGAGCCGCAGGAAGGGCGGAGGCGGCCGACCAACAAAGAGAAGGTGGTGGATGGTGCAAGTGCAACACCGATGAAAACCCTAACCCTAAAAAACCTTGCTCTGATGCCATGTTATGAATAGCACTTGTATTGATCATGAGATCAATATGCTATAATATATACATGTACACAAGGGTACAAACGAAAAGCCTATATAAGGCAATATCTATACAAGACAATACATGATACTAGCAATCTCTATAAAAGACAATATAGGATACTATCTAACAGGAACAAATTCTATTCAGTAGTATATATACATGTTGCAGTAGTTGCAACTAGCAACATATTTCTCTAACAAAATAAGAAATTCCCATGTGCCATCACAAGGAGGCAGTTAGCACCCAGTGCACCTTGAATTCTAGACAATTCTAAGCGTATCCCATGGATTTCTATATAGGACAAAGCATTAGCATTTTAAAGGATAGAAGGGTCCTACGTGTGTGATTACCATTCATCTAATTTGAATTTACACAAGCCTTTCCGATTATACTGTATATTTCATGTTTTGAAAACTTCAAGAAATTGAATTGGTATGGAGAATGGTCACTTAATTCTCTTCAACATGTGTCACTTCATCTGTAAACTGCTTTTGGTAGGCGGGCCTTTAAAGTTGAGGTCAGCCAAAGAAGACAGCCAAGTGCATTCCTTGAACATTTTTACACACAGACCACGTGGTATTTTAGAATGAACCACCAAAACAAAAATCAATGATGAGCTCAGTATACATACAGAGTATGGAGCATGCATAGCGCATGTTGGTTCATATGTCTATGTCTATGCCCCCAACCTGTTTATACATATATCGGACAACTTGGCTGGAAAAAGCCACAGTTATGTTAGTATTTAGTAATTTCTGACTTTTTCTGTTCCATGATACATCTCTATAGCTGCTAGGACAGTCTCTTTCCATAGAAGAATTCACTGTATAAGTCTTAAACAAGCCCACTTGGCAGGTCTGGCTGTTATCCTTAGTATTCATCTTTAATATGCTGAACTTTTCGATGATAACCTGGCAGTTGTACATTGTAAGATAAAAAGCTGTAGGGAAGTTCATAGGATACTGGGTCACTTTCAAGAAATCCACAAGTACTGGTTGATAACTGGAGTAAAAAGTGCACCAGTATGAATCCGGTGGAGATATTGAAGGTAAAAATGGACAAAAGTCAGAAGGGAATCTTTGTTTAAACTCACAATATTATTCAAAATGTATTTCATAGTTGAAAACATTTGGCACAGGAGTCTTATCTAGCTAAGGAGAATTTGCAGTTCTGTTTATAGTTATCAGAAGGACGGTTCGTCCGAGTTGCAGTATGGGATTAGGGTTCGCGATTCGCCAATTTCTCTTTCAATTTCCACTACAAACACGAACCTCATACCGTAAATCGGTTCAGACTCGATAAATCTGGTTCGGACTCGATAAATCTGGTTCGCAATTTGCAGTGATTTACAGCGAATCCGATAACTATGGTTCGGTGCTGCATTATTATCAGTAAAGTTGGATTTGGGAACAGTACAAGATATCAACTTCTGAAATTATCCTTGCCACCAAGCGATTACCATTTACGGTAATTCGACTGGGAGATACTGAAGCAGGACTACAATGAAAGACCAGCGACAAGTCAACTGTAATGTCAATGTCAATTTCCTACTCGTCGTTCATCAAAGCGAAAGGTGCACCTAAACCCTGCTGTTGTTAGTTAAACTGGCAACAAACCAAAATGGTATTTTAGAGTAACATGTTATGCTAGAGGACAAACCAGACGGATTCAAAGAACGCGGTGGCGGCATCATAGCCAACCAAAGCATCGGCAACTGCAAGTGAATTGATCGCCGGCTCCGGAAGAGACAAGGAACCACACATGCATAGGTTCGCCCTGCAAACTAAGCATATAAAACAAATCCACCAGTGGTAGGCATCTTCTACAGCTTTGTTTGAACGAATCTAAATTCGTAGTTTCCTACAACTTGTTCTTTAGCGGGGAAATGGGCACTGCTGGAGGCTGGGCCGCTGGAGGCGGCGCTCATACGCCACACTGGCGCACGAGAGTATCCTACTGACTGTCACAGCATTCGTGGAGGGTTTTGGATCAGTTATCCAAATGCAACACGTAATTTTTAGCAAAATTTCCCCAAATATCTTGGATCTGCTGCAATCTTTTAGTCCCTCTCCCACTCATCATGAGTAATTTGGCGCAAGTTGCTCTACAATTTTTGTAAGTTGGTACCAAAGCATATACCAAGATCGTCTCATGGAGACTCTACATAATATAACAAAAAATGAGGGGAAAAGGGGTTCCGCGAGTGGAATTAACTTACATGGGGCAAGTTCGCCGACGGCGGGGCGGAAAACCGCTCCACGCGAGCGAACGCCGGCGGCCGTCGGTAGCGCAGCTATCTGATCTCCGCTCCGCGAGACGACAAGCGAAGAGTGAAGTGGCTCGCGGTTGGTTCGTCATGCCGATCTCAACAAAGTTGGGCCGGGCTGGGAAAAATGGGCCGTCCGACGTGAAAATACTTGGTCCGGCCGGATTTAAATACTGGGATTTTTGTAACGTTGGCCCTGATAAGCCCAAACGGGGCGGACCGGACCTCTACCGATTCCTTTTGGAAGTTGATGCCGTTCGAACTCTTCCAACGGTACAGGTGTTTCTAGAATTGAAATTTGAAGCTCCAAAGTATCAAATATTAAACTTGAAGTTTCAATTAATTGAAGTTTCAGATTGAAATCTCAAATGTGAGTATTCGAGCAAGCTTCAAAGATTGCAATCGTTTCAGACAAGTTTCATGGAAGTTTCAAAAATTCGGAGTTTTAGGAAAGTTTCACTAAATTTCAAAAAATCAGGCTAATTCAAACAAGTCTCAGGCAAGTTTCAGTAGAGTTTCAAAATTTTGAGCTGATTTCAAACAAGTTAAACGAAAGTACAAAAAAAATTGGAGCGAGTTTCAAACAAGTTATATGAAAGTACCAAAAAATCGAGCAAGTTTCAAACAAGCTTGACAGAAGTTTCAAAAATTGAAAGTTTCAGGCAAGTCTTACTAAGTTTCAAAAATTCGAGCTGGTTTCGAACAAGTTTCAGGCAAGGTTCACTAAAGTTTAAGAAAATCAAGCTAGTTTTAGGTATGTTTAAGACAAGTTACACGAAAATACCAATAATTTGAGCTAGTTTTAGACAAGTTTGACGGAAGTTTAAAAAATCCGACGAAGTTTCAAATAAGTTTAAAAAATTTAGGCTAGTTTCAAACATGTTTCATACAAGTCTAACGAAAGTTTCAAAATTTCAAGCTTCACATGCTTTCAAGAGAGTTCGCATGCACCAGCTTGCCGCACCTGCTCACCTCTCGCCCCGTCCAATATACAACGCCTACAACCTGTGACCTCTGCCTTCTTCGTTCTCCACCCATGTACACGCCCACGGTGGACCAATGCCGCTGGCATGGTTTGATTTGCTGCATCCTCCGCTGCTGTCATGGACACCTGCACACATGCCCGCAGCTGTGAGATGCCTCCACACACACACACACACACAAACACAACCTCTGTCTCCTCCATGGTCACCTTCACGTACATCCGCACACATTACAGGCTCAAAGTGGACAGAAGAACTTGTATGTGTTAGATCTGCCATGGCAAAGTTCAACTCGAGCATGAGAGGACGAAGATGGCTGCTGAGCAACTTGTCGGTGGCTATCTCATGGCTACCGCCCACCAATGCTACTGATTTGGTTGTTTTTCTGAGATGAATTTAAGAATTTTTTGTTCTTGGAGGGAGGAGGGGGTTGAGAAAGATGGAGAGAATCATCTCGTCACCGAGTGTGTTAGACGTGACGAAGCTTTAGAATTTGAGCATCGGAAGTTAGATCACATGGGTGTCATCTTATCCTGTTGAGAGGAGGAAAAACGATATACCGTTTAATAGTTTTTCTTTTTTTTAAAAAAAAGAAAAAGAAAATCTTGAACACCGAAATCGTCAGATATTTCACAATCGAACGTGACAACAAACGACGATCAAATCCCAGTCTTGGAACAGGTTCTTACACCCAGTTTCGACTGGATTCCTTTCATGTACAATTGGCGCGAAGTACGTAGAGACGAGCATTGCAGCAGTGCTGATACGGTCATACAATCCGGACCCCGGTTTGGTTCACTGCATGCTGCTGGCACCAACAGCAACGGCGTCAGGAGCTGCTGCAGCTGATGCTAACGAGTCCTTAGACCTGGACGATCTCGACGAAGACACCGGAGATCCGTCCGTGGGTTTCTTCCTCCGCCGCCTCGTCTTCCTCAGCGGCCGCGGTATGTCAGGGCACGGAGCTGCTTCGTTTTGCCCGGTGTGCTCTGGAAGTATGCCGAAATTCGATGTGTCTCGAGGCTGGTCGAAATCTGTCAAAAGAATCACCGTAGTATACATGCCCGTCAGTGACAAGAACACAGCATGGAAACGACATGGATGACTGCTGAAGAGGCTCTACAAATATCTACCAGTATGCAGCTTTGGAAGGTAGACCTGACATTGCTGTAGCGATGTTTAACTGAATAAACAATGCAAATATCATGTTATTACGCAAAACTTTAGGCCGTGCTGCAGCCATTATCCCACTTGTTCGTTGCTTATTCACTGCGGTATTTGACAGATCCTTTTGGTTGCCACATTGGAATATCTACAGTTTTTGGGCATTAGACGGCAATTTGTATCTGAACTTTGCAAGTTTATTAGCCAGAGCACGTCTTGCGCTCATCTTGTTTCTCAGTCTTAAACTATGAAGCGCTGGACGTGGACACGGTCCATTAGACCGGACTTGATGGCAGCAAGAGGGGTGGATCAAATGCTGAGTGGATGGAGTCTTTGCTGTGCTATGACCACGTGGCTAGAGTACCTGGTGGTGGGGGCCACTCCCACAACACTATGTATGATACATGTACGTGCTTAGTTAACTCCTTGTTAATGAAATTTTTTTCTCAGAAAGATATCACGGAATAATTGGAGATATAACAGTGTCTTAAATACTTATCAATTTTCTTTCATTTAGTTTAGTAACCATGCGTATGCACAATCCATTGCCTACCAATAACAAAAGAAGCGGCTGGTTGTTCAAAACTCAGATGTATGCATTTGTTTTATCAACATGTGCCCTGCAACTCCGGATACTAGATCAGGACTGACAGAAAATTGGTGAACATGGCGACGTGCACATGATCCTAAGTAGGATAAAAATAAAGCAAGTTGCCAAGTTTGCATCTCCATCTACGTACACATGACGCCCGTAAGACAAATCAAAATCTTTCCTAAAGAAGACAGTCATATGAAGCAATCACACCAAATAGAGAAGTGCTTCTATACGGACGAACAGGAGGTTTGACCATACCTTGAGAAGCCCAGGAGGTCCCTGTGGATGGTGCAAAGTTGCCCAAAGACGAAAAATCAGATGATGCCCTGATGTCATTCATCTATAAAGAAATGCGGTATAACGCAGAATACCAATATATCATGATCAGTAACAGAGGTTTTTCATCAAAAAAAATGAGTATAAGAGGTAACCAGATAGATGAAACCAGAATTTGCAGTGTTGCACTGAATTCAGGTATATTTACCCAGCTTGGAGAACCATTCCCCATCGGGCTATCCCAACCGATGTGCGCGACATGCTTCACGTCTGTTGGGCAACCAATCTCCATCTCATGCTCCTTCACCACTGCAAGAATCACACAGAGAGCAAGCAAGAAAGAATATGGAGTAAGGAAACAAGGAAGCTCTGATATTAATTGTACTGTCTGTCCTTGTTTAGCATAACCACAATTCAGAATTCACATATGAAGATTATACTTACCGAAGATCTGGGATATCACCTTGAAGCCCTTGAAGATCCCTTTCATCTTGTACGCCATTGGAGGTGTTGTCCACGAATGCACGCCCTTCGGAAACAAGAACACAGAAAAGAAAGCTTATAAGCAAAGACAAGCAATCAGCAGCAGCTTCAAAGTGTTTTCATCGCTGACAAAGATGTATCAACCGGATATTGTGATTTTGTGCAGAATGAAATATCACGCATATAATGACGGATTGGTGATATATGGCTAAAGGGGTTGATCTGCATACCTCAGAGGGTAGTTGTCGACGTTGATGCTTCTTCTTAGTAGTTCCTACTGAAAGATTTGGAGTAACCAACAAGTCTATCACCACCCATCCTTTTCTTTGGTATGGCCTTAGAGCCATTTAGAAGGTTGCATTTTGTCATGACTTGTAACTATTGCAGAAGGAATGAGATAAATAAGAGGAAGATTTATTATATATCAGAGCGACAGTGCATGGCATTAAGAAACATTGATAATCTTATAGTAGAAGTCGAGAGTGATCATGTTAGTTAGTGGACTTGTCTGGAAATCTTTCTGGAAACTATAAACTAATGGTGATATATTGGAATTTTGTCAACACCTTTCTTCACTAGTAACTTAGACAACACACTTAGTGGATTTGATAGTTTAATAAATGTCCCCTTTAAATTTTGGAGCAAACATAACATATGAATCAAGGATATCATGGAACGGAGACACTGACATTTTGGTGCATAATTAGTAAAATAGGACTGAATAGTTACAGATTAGACAAGGCAAGGTAATTACTATGCTAAAGAAAATAACTGCTCTTTCCGGTCACAAATAGTTGTCGTTTTGAATATTGATATAGTCTCCAAAACTTAACTCTGACTACTAATTTCTATTGTAATATATTTAAAAAATCCTATAAAATTATAATATTATGAAAGTATGTTTCGAGACGAATCTACACGTATGATTTTCATGCATCTAATCTAAATATTTAAAAGATATCGATAGCTAAAGTTTCAAAAGTATCCCAAACCGACAAGTTTTTGGGAACCGGATGGAGTATTATTTAACATAATGACAAGAATTTTGTGAAAAAATTGTGTCTTAAAAAGAAAAACCACGGCAACATATTCAAACTGTCCATGAAAATGCAGAAGTCCGTATCTTTGCCACACACAGCGCATGCCAACTTTTCTGACATTTGTTAGCTGATACACTCCGTTTCGCCGTACTTATGTACCTGACAAGACACTTCTCTTAAGTCTTAACAGTGCACAATGTTAAGCAAAACACTAGCTAGCTAGGAAGCATTGTGAATAGTTCGGTAGAATGGTAGATTGTGAATAGTTCCATATTCGTGCTGTTGTCTCATAGACACATAAGAATCTCGACTCTAAGGAACGATCATATCATAAGCAAGACAATATGTCCATTAATTGTCCGGTAATATAGTTTGTACTGGACAATTAATGTATAATTGTACCCCACGTCGAGGAACAGGCCTGCAATTGGCCATACTTGGATATGAATATGGGTCACAAAATTCAAGGATCTCATCCGTTTTTGTGATTTATGACAGGTATTTTACATGGTTCATTGGACACACTATGATTGTGAGAATCAATTGCGACATGGCAGATGCTTGATAGCATCATTCTCCTATGATAAGGCCCTCCAATTCTGTCATATAAGAATAAGAATTGTTTAATTAATGAGAGCTTCCTCCAAAACATTGCATCATGTTGCATCTCAAGTCATGTTGTATTAAGAACAAGAAGCCGAGTCCCAGTCGGGGAGGGACGGGGCGTCTCGATCTCTGCCGTCCAATGCTCCATCTACGGTTCCAGATCGCGATTGGAGTTGTATTCCTCCTCTGACTCCAGCACAACGCACGGCTGGCTACTCATGCTCGGGCAGCTACGAGACTTTGACACGGTTTCTCTTCTTCTTCTTCCTCCGAGTCGTATGCGAAACGAATCAAAGCAGAACAAATATTGGAAGGCAAGGAAAATCTGGGCAGTGTACGGTACCTCTGCAAACATACGAATACGTCCGGCGTTCTACATGCATACTTTGTTCGGATACGGACATACCGTACAGCACTGGAACAGAAAAGGGAAAGAAGAGACATAAATATAGATGGATCGATTGCCACACAAATTCAAATTCAGTGCAAGTGCTCGCTCTCTTGGACGAAGATGGATAGATTGTTACGAAGGAAACATTTGCATTCAACCCAGGGCTTTAATGCTTTATCTACGAATGCTGAATGAATACAGAGATCAAAACAGCCGAAACAAAAAGTGGCCAGAGAAGTGCATGTTATCAGCCCAATGTGGCCGGAATCATCAGTACAGCAAACGGAACCTAGGTTCAATTGTGTACACAAATTACAGCTTCAAGAAAGAATGATTTAGATAGAATAAGATACAATACAGAATGTGGTAAATTCCTTTGTGATGTTCACATAAGGGTTGCAACTTGCAACAAGCCATCTCTACATGTCTAACTTATAACAAAATTGCCTATAGTAGAAAACATGAAAATCAGGTGAAGAAATTTCAGGTCATCACATCTAGGGAATGTGAGCAACTATCCTGTAATCCTCTCCGTTAAAATGAAGATCGCACAGAACAGTAGCAGTGCAGAGCACGTGGAGAGCAGACAGCAGACTCCTAAAGCCCTCCCTCCATTCCTGACAACTGAGCTGGGAACAAATGAAAGGTAACAAAGTAATCTGTTCTGAGTACTTTACAACGCAGTTAGTCACCCACAGAAACAATTTTCCCTTAATATCTTAAGAATCTCCGATAAATGGTCAAAAAGAATTGTGTTCAGCTCTGACCTTCTGAATTTTGATAACACAAATTATCTTCAAAATGAAGTATTATCTGCCTCATTGGTCATTATTATTATTAACACATGACTTCTGCTGAAGTACAAGCTTTTGCAACATTGGATTTTTTTCCACCCAAAAGGGCCTCTTGATGTCTGATACGTACATTTCCAGTATAACACCATGTGCAGATTTAACTAGGCAATCAGCTTCTTACATTACCTGGTCTTGTTGAATAGGTGGTGCTAAGCCATGTGCCTTCATCATGCAATGGTATTTTGGGGGCGCTCTTGCACCCACTTGCATACAAAGCTCAATGACAGCAGGCGCATGGCCATAATAATCCTTCCCTCTGTCCTCCAGAACTGTGGGGTCATGAGGCCGCTGATGCCACACAATCTTTGGAGGAACTAGGTCATCCATTCCGGCCTTCTTCCACTTGTGTGCCCCTCGCCAGCCCTCAAACTTAAATACTCCACACATTCTCGCCTTGTGCCCTGATGGCCCAACATGCACTTCAGAGCAATGCTGACACACTTTGGATGGGTAGACCAGTAGGAGTTTTGTCACACCTAATCTGAGCCTTTCCCATGCTTCCACTGTTCTCTGACCTATCAATCTAAGTTCATCCGGTAACAAAGGAGCAAGCTTTTGGTTGGTCCCTTTAACTGTTGTAGATAACTCGTCACCTCTGTGCAGAACTCCATCAGGTATCTCTGCACCTGCCTGATGGCAGAGCTCAAGTACAGCTGGAATGCGACTGTAGTCGAACCTTTGGTCATGCTTTATCTCATCCTGAAACATGTTTCCCAGGTGGAAGGACTCAACAGGGACAAGGATGTCATTCAAGCAGCCTGGACCCCATTTATGCGGTTGGTCCTTGATCATACGCTTGAAACCGTGGCATGTTTTCATCTGATGCCCGACTGCTCCAATATGAACTTCAGGGCAAAACCTTCAGCACAAACAAACACATAAGGTGTTAAAAAGATTCATATCAAATAATGAATAAATATTCAGACCAGGAATCAAGAAATTAAGAACAAACATGAACATCACAGAAAACTGTTGGTACCACTGTAATTTGCTCAGACTGAAAAGCCAAACATGGCTATGCCATCAAGGTACACAATAACAACACTAGTCTATGGAATACTAGTAATCTTTTACTTATGTTTCTTGTGCCATTTCTCCAGCATTTTTAGTGCATACATAAATTGAAGACGTTGTTTTAGCAAAACAAGACTGAGTTTCCTTTCTAAAATCAAGACAAGAACATAATAATTCCACATTCCGTGCCTTACTTGCACGAATGTACAGGAACAACTTTGAGCAGCATTGAGACACCTTCAGTGACAATCTCTCTAGCCCTGACCACCTCCTCTGCCACCGGGATCATTCTCTTGATTGGATAATCCTTTGCCCGGTTCTTAATCCTCTTGAGAATCATTGGCCGCAGCTGCTTCCAATCCACTCTCGAAGAGTACAACCTCTGATTCATGACTGAGCCGTACAGCTCCGAGCAAATGTAGCTCCCAACTCTCCGCCCCATGAATGCCATCGCAGCACACCTACAAGTTTACACTTGGCATAAACGCAAGAAACAGACATCCATAGTATTGACTGGAGATGCGACAAACAAGTAAATTAAGGGAGGAAAATTCGTTCCCTTCACATCTACAAGTGATTGGAACTAAGGTGGTGTGTCGTTCATGACTGTTAACATAAATGTAATGGAAAAGGTATTACAGAGGAATTTGGTAGCTTAATGGATGATCACCTAATTTTTTTGGTTCAACTAAGGAATTGTTTTAGAAACCACAGCGTTAGGTTAAGGGCTGTGATATTGGATCAGATCAGTATGTGATAAAAAAACCTACAAAGCATGAGACCGATCAACAACATATCCAGCGATCACCCCCGAATAAATGACACCAAATAAAAACCATATCTAACAGCAAATTTTTAAAAAAATAAGAAATCAACAACTCACAAGAACCATGTCTATGTTCACTTCTGATCAATAAAAAACGAGAGATTCAAACAAGAAATTAAACGGTACTAGCACATAACATAACTCAAGATTCGATTCTGGTTTGTCAAATTTGGATGTGGATGGGCTAGGGTTAGGGCATAGGGGAGAGTGGACTTGGCTGTCTACATGTCGTCAGGAGGGAGGAAGAAACTCAAGAACGACGATAAGGTGGCGTGGGAGAGGGGAGCACCGGCAAGCGCCACCACATACCCACAGCTCAACGCCCGCCCAGGACAATAGACGCCGCATCCGCCGTCGTAGCCGTGCGTGATTCCGACAACCTCGCCCCTGCTGTGCACTAACCCTACACCGCCACCCCCACTTGCGCCGCCCGATGTCGCGAGTTCCTGCCATCCCGCGTAGCCACCTCCTCTCGTGGCCACCAAATCGATCGCAAGGAGGTAGGCCGCGGGTGGGGGAGGAGGGGGCCGAGAGGAAGTCGTCGTGTTGGGAGGATGGGATTGCGAGAAGCAAGTGCGTCGGCTGTTGCGATGAGCGAAGAAGTTTTATTGGATCATGAATACTCACTCGAGTGTGGTCAGGGAGGTCGATCTGACGAACCGCCGCCGTCCCCGACCCGAGGCCGAGGAAGCGCCGGCGAGCAGCCCAGGACCAAGCAGTGAGGTGCGATGCGCGGGGGAGGGAGGCGGTGCGCGGTGAGCAGGGCGCCGCGGCCGCGCGGGGCAGGGGCGGCGCGGAGAGCCGGTGAGGGAGCAGGGCGCGGCGTGGACGCGAGTCCGATTGGTCTGTCGCGTGCGCGAGTTGCGCGAGTCTAGGGATCGATCAGCGTGACAGCGTGGTCGTGGGCCGCGCGAGGCAGGCAGTTTTGGCCCAGCGATGTAATTCCCACGGACGTCGACGAGGGCGTTGTACGGTCCACGGACTGGACGAGACCTACTGCACCGGGCACCGGCGGCGCGCAGACGAAGTTGCTCGAGGGCACGACACGATGGCTTTAAGTGTTCTGAAGTCTTTTAGTTTTGTCACTGGTATTATGATTTTAAAAACAGAATATAAAACAAATAACCTGTTTGTAGAAATTGATTCTCACAATCTAGTTCACCTATATATACTAGAATCCACAATTCACTTCATATGTGTTTTTAGATTTCAGTTTTTGAAGAATCAGCTTCTTTACCGTCATAATCCAAATTAACTTGCAGAGAATCAAAAAAACAAATAGACCCATCACTGTCATTCTAAACAATATTATTAAATCTCCGCTGATCCATCGCTGCTTATCTTCTTCACAGTTTTGTGAATGTTCTGAGATGCTCGATTGCAATGAGATATTTCTAGAACACGCCGGAGATCCGCGCATCACTGTAACCAAGAAAGGGTCTTACAATAACTCCTAAGCCTACACGGCACAAAGCAGCCAGACATTCTCTAGCCGCTGACCACTCCTAGCCTGGCAGCCTGCACGGTACAAAGGAGAGCTTACAAGAAACTAACTGAACCACAGACTACGAATCCCTAATGAGTTGTACATAAGTTTCTCCAGGCAAACTGCCCCCGCCGTGCTCCAATCCGAGCACTCGTCTTTTGATCTTAGCATTGCGTTCCGTTCCATCCGGGGTCTGTCGAGCTCAACTCTCTGCACCCATGGCGGTGGCATTTTGCCTCGAGCATTATACATCGCCTCTGAGAAGTGATATGTTACTTCTGATGTTGATCTACTCAGGGATAAAAACGGATCGGATAGTTTTAGATCGATCTGGATAATTTTCGGTTACAGATTATCGGATATTTGTCGGATAGTTTCGGATCGAATACGGATAATGATTTTTTTTTGTCGAATATGGATACGGATTCGGTAGCTCACTATTCGTCGGATACAGATACGGATTCGGATAATTCGGATATTGATGGGTCGGATATCCGGATATGCATGTGGGCTAGCCCAAGGCTACTCGTTTGGTCCAAAAAGGTTTCTTAATTTCAAAATTATTTTCTATTTTAATTAATCCACAAAGCAAGTTTTAATTATTAAAATTGACAAACTAACTCCAAAAATTACGAATTTTTTTGAGAAACTTCCATACACAATCTAACATTTTAAAAAATATTTTCAAGATTATCATATTTTAAATTTTCTCAAAAATTCAAATACTGCTGTTCTTAATAGGAAAATATTTTAAATAAGTAGATAAAAATGCATAAAAACTCATAAATACATAATTTATTATTTTAAACATAATTCAACAGAGAATATAAATTTTAGGTCTGTAAGTTCAAGCTCTATTGGTTTTGGTGATTGGTTTAATATTAATATTTAATCATTGTTTAATGACAAATCTAATCATTATGAGACTAAAATGTTTTATTAAGTCTTATTCTTATTAGTCTCATACTTGGATGAAAAATGGAAAACCTAAGGTATGCACTCGTATTCATTCTATTATATAAATGCATACTTAGAATTCAAGTTAAAGTATGAACTCTTCCATTGCTTTAGACCAAATATGTGCATTATGTTTTTAATTCATATATACATGAATACACACATCTAGGGGGAGTTTATAATTTAACTTGATGTTTCAATTGTATTGATCTATGTCCTCTTGTCATACAATATAAAGGATCAAGACCTTCAAACAATCTTTTGAGTATATATGGACTTGTGTAGTTATATGCTCATGTCAATTTAAATGAGTTTAAATTGAGTTCGATTGTCTCTCAATCAATCAAAGAACATTTCATCGTGTGTTGATTGTGGTTCCTTGTTGATTAAAGACAAGCGAAAAGTTCTTGAGTATAATGAAGCATTAGTTGCATCAAAGTGCTCAAGACAACAATTAATCATTCAAATTAATTTGGGTTGTGCTCAATCGATCTTGGAGGCATCCATTATGTGTTAATGGAGTACGGTGATGATTGAGACAACCGTGTTTGTTGGACTAACATCTTCCATGAGTTGTGAAGTAGGTTAAGTTCAAGATGATGAAGAATCGGGAAGAAGAAGTCATCATGTGTTGATGACCTTCAAAAGGTGATCCCGAAGTGAAGAGAAGGGCTAGAGAAGGTTCATCATGTGTTGGTGAACAAGATGAAGAAGATGTGATCCTAGAGAGATGATGATTGGAAATCATAAAAGCTCCAAGTGGATCAAGTGCGGCAAAGGTATAACTAGCTAGGGCTAAGGATGTGTTCCTAGTCTTTTACCGGTCTCGGTGTTTAGTTGTGAGACCGGGTTGCTTGTTAGGTGCCGTACTATTAAGAGGGGTTGAGTCTTTTAGCTTGAGCTTCATCATGTGTTGATGAACTCGATCCGATTCACTCTAGCTCACTCTCTTGTTTGATGTTTGCATGAAGCTAACCATTTAGCATGTGTTGCAAATTGGTGAAGCTTGTGCATTGGATTTTGTATGAGCTAAGTATTTGCATGTGTTGCAAATAAGGGTGCTCATACTTGCATCTTATTTGAATCTTATTTGATTTGGTTTTTGCTTGGAGCTAAGTTTTGCATGTGTCGCAAAAGGAGAGAGCTCAAGCAATTTGGTTTAAAGTGGTTGCATGGAGTTAGAGATTTGCATGTGTTGCAAATAGAGAGCTCATGCACTTGTAATTGTTGTGGTTGCTTGCATGGTGCTAGAGATTTGCATGTGTTGCAAATAGAGAGCTCATGTTTTGGTATTGCTTGGAGCTAGGTTTTTATATGTGTTGCAAAGAACAATGCTCAAGCATAAAATTGGTTTAATGTGTATTTGCAAGTTCGTTGTGCGAATAAACCGAGGTCTATGAGTCCGGAATCCCGAGAGCATGTGAGTAGGGCTTGCAACGGGTGTTTGCAAGTTGACTGGGTCTTGTGTTGACCTTCACATGGCTAGGGGGATTAATCTCATAGACTCGAGTTTGATTTGCTTAATACGTTTGCAAATAGATCTTGAGTTGTTTACGAAATGTGTTTCGTTAGTTGGATTTGTTATTTGCAAATGTGTTTTGCAAATGAACTTGAGATTATGGGTTCCGATCCTAACGCATGTGAATAGGGTTTGCAAATGTGTTTTGCAAATTGACTTGATCATGTGTTGATCATCACATGGCTAAGAGGATTGATCTCATAAGTTCTTGGTTTATTGGAAAATGTGTTTTGCAAATAAGTTGTGCTTAATGCGATTCTTTGGAGTATGTGATTAACATGTGCAAATGTGTTTTGCATAGTGTTGTGATCATGTGTTGATCCTCACATAGCTCAAAGAATTTATCTTGAATGGTTTGGAGAAAAGTTTTTGTGAAAAACAATGTTTTCTCCCTGAGGCCGGTCGTCATCACTCAGAAGACCGGTAGCACCGTGGTCCGGTGCTACATGATTTAGCGTGAGCATCAAGGTGCAGTGCTATCGTCTCTCGGCCGGTGTGGAATTTCCAGAGAGGGTGTTTTTGGCGATCTGGCGGTCGGTGCAACCGCCCTCTTCCGGTGTGAAAAATCCGGAGGAGGTGTTTTTGTGTTCGGCTTGAGTCGGTGCTACAGGGGTGAAGGCGGTGCTACGCCCGAGCGTAGCACCGCTCCCGGCTGGCGGTGCTACGGAATTTCAGAACGGCTAATTTTGTAGCCGTTGACGAGGAGGCCGGTGCTACCGGTCCCAGTAGGGTGGTAGCACCGGGTTTGCTGGATCTTTGCCCTTTTCGCCCCCAACGGCTAGTTTTGGCTTGGAGGCTATAAAAGGAGGCCTTGGGGGGGCAAGGGCACAAGGAGGGGCTGTGGCTGAAATCAAGTGTGTGTTCTTGGGGGTGTTGTGCATGTGTTGCCTTCTCCCATTTGCTTCTTGAGCTAGTGTGAGCCTCTAATTGCATGTGTTGCAATTAGAAAAGGATTGAGAGCCTCTTGTGCATGTGTTGCACTTGAGGAGAATCCTTGTGCATGAGTTGCACTTGGTGATCACCGGAAGCACATGTGTTGTGTTTGGTGAAGTTCAAGCGAGAGGATTCGGCTTGTTACTCTTAGAGGTTGCCGACTCCTAGACGGCGTAGAGCGTCGTGCGCGGTGAGCTTCTCAACGGAGGTTATGAGAAGCCCCGGCAAAATTTGTGAAGGTTGGAGCTCGCCTACCCGGGAGGGAAAAGGAGCGACCACTAGTGGATTCGAGGTGGGTGCTCAATTCGTGGAGCCGGTCCAATGTGTTTGGGCCAACCTCAACGTGGACTAGGGGAGACCGGCAAGTCTCCGATCACCACGGTAAAAAGTATTGTGTCTCTTGTACTTGCCTTGTTCTCTTTATTTATATTCAAGCAATTTGCTTTCATAGAATTAAATTGATTGATTGCTTGTCTTTAGAATTGCTTTTTGTTAGAGACATAATTAGTTAGTGCACATAGTGAGCCTAGTTGATTTAGGCTTTAATTGTCAAAACCTTAGTTCATCGTTTCCGCATTATTATTGATAAGGTTTTGGCATAAGGGTAATTAGGGGTGAATTGCTTTGTAGAAATTAGAAAGCGATAGAATTTTAAAAGCCGCCTATTCACCCCCCTCTAGTTGGCATCCTCGACCTTACAAGGTCATTACATGTAAGGTCCTGTTTGGTACAACTCCATATTCTGGCTCCACCTCTGATCTGAATGTTGTAGGCTAAAATAAATAGAATTAAGTTTATATTTTTAGTTTAAAATTAAATAAAATGACCTACCTAAACACTCTTAATATACCCACAGATCCAGCTTCACGGATCGTGGAGCTAAATACCACTCCACCGGATCCATGAATCGGTGGAGTGAGCCGCACTCAAACACGCTCAAGTGTTATATACTTTTTCTAGCGACATGGTATCTACGTATTATCAAACTTTTAGTGTGTTATGTATTCACTTCTATTTGTATCTCTGAGCAAGAATTACCTTCATTTTATGTTTCGATCTATGTGTATGGTAAACTAATCGTATGTATGTGATAAATTAAGTCTTATATAATTTTGTTTGCAACATGGTATCTCACTATTGTCTAAGTGAATGAAAATACTTATATTTGTTCAATTTTCAATAATATTTTGATCAAATCAACTAGTTATGTATTTTCATTTATTTTATGTACAATCAAAGGGGTTATCATGTTCTGATAAATATTCAAAACCGTATCTGATTCGATTTGTATTCGATCCGTATCTGTATTCAATATTATCCATATTTATATTTGTATCTGAACTATCCGCATCCGAGAAAAAAATTTGAAAACAAATATGATGAAGCTATTATCTATTTGTATCTAATTCGTTTTCACCCCTAAATCTACTGCTGTCTTGTCCGAAGGCTTCATACATTCCATATGTTCTTGCAAGTTCGAACACGTGCGTGTTTTTTCCATGTGTTTTGAGTGTTTAATTTGGATACTTTTTACCGTCCTTGAGAGGAAGATAATGCCGTCTCTCTTGGCGGAGTCTGCGCGTTTGGATCCAAGCCGTTTGTTTCCGATCTAACGAGCAGCAAAGCTCTTCACTTGATGCATTTTCGGGCTCAAACTACCCCCACCCGTTTCTGAATAGAGTTTCTTACACTTTTTACCAGACACATCTGTAAAATAGTGTATTACTTCTCTTTATTATATATTTATACGGTGTATTAGTTTAATTCACGATGGTAAATAACATTGAAAAAAATTAAAAGGGAAAGATATATAAGGAAAAATGATAAAATTTTATCTCAAAATTATAAAATTATGTGTATTTAATAGCAAATTTGAAAGCTACGATGATATATATTCGGAAACTAAGGGAGTAGGTGCTAGGGAGTTTGTGGCCCGTTCAACGTAATATCCGCACGTCCAGGGTATTCCTTCCCATGTCCGAACCTTAATAGGCCGGAGTTCGTGGGTTTTACGTCCCTGGGCCCAATGTTTATGAGCCGAATGTTCGTGTCTATTATGTAAATGGGCTGGACGTTCGTGGGTATTACGTCTCTGGGCCCAAGCTACCTCGCTCGCGCGGGCCACATCCACGCCGATCGATCCCAAATTGGATAAGCCCAACTCGCGCGCTCGACAACTGATTGGACTCACGTCCACGCCGCGCTGCCTGCTACCTCGCCGGCTCACCCGCGCGCCCGGCATCGCCGCCCTGCTCGCCGCACACCGCCTCCCTCCCTCGCGCGCCGCATCACACTGCTTGGTCCTGGGCTGCTCGCTGGCGCTTCCTCGGCCTCGGGTCGGGGACGGCGGCGGTTCGTCGGATCGACCTCCCTGACCACACTCGAGTGAGTATTCATGACCCAATAGAAGCCAGAGATACTCACGTACTGTGGTAGACTGATAAGCCTTCGTCTTCGGAGGCAAAGAAAGAAGCGCATGCGCGGACATGGGAGCGAAATCCGCCGCCGCCTTGTACTCCTCCCTCCTCCAGAGCTGCATCAGCTCCAACTCCTTCCGGCGAGGCAAATCCGTCCACCACAGGATCGTCGCGTCCGCCTCTCCTCCGGACCTGCACCTCAGCACCAAACTCGTCATCTTCTATGCCAGGTTTGGCGACGTCGCCGCCGCCCGCAGGGTGTTCGACGGAATGCCGCACCGGAGCGTCGTGTCCTGGACGGCCATGGTCTCCGGCTACTCCAGGAACGGGCACTCGCGGGAGGCGCTGGAGCTGTTCGCCCTCATGCGCGCGTCCGGCGTCAGGCCGAACCAGTTCACGTACGGGAGCGTGGCGAGCGCGTGCGCCGGAGCCGGGTGCGCGAGGACCGGGGAACAGGTGCACGCGTGCGCGGCCAAGGGGTGGTTCGTGGGGGACATGTTCGTGCAGAGCGCGCTCGTGGACATGCACCTGAGGTGCGGTTCGGTGGCGGACGCGAGGCTGTTGTTCGCCGAGATGGAGAGGAAGGATGTGGTGTCTTGGAATGCCTTAGTCAGGGGTTTTGTGGAGCGTAGGCATCACGGTGATGCGCTTGGATTGTTGTCCTCAATGCTGAGAGACGGTATGTTTCATCTTGTTTGTACATTTTCTAATTTAAAATGCAATAATTTTTGTTCGGATTGTTAACCATGCACGTCAAAATATTTGACAGAGATGCTGCCTGACCATTTCACATTTGGAAGTGCTCTAAAAGCCTGTGGAGCAGTCGGGGTGCTCACCAATGTGGAGTTAATTCACACTTGCATCATCAAGTTGGGTTATTGGGGCGAAAAGGTTGTTGTTGGATCACTTATCGATGCTTATGCAAAATGTCGGAGTATGAGCAGTGCAAGAGTGATATATGACTCCATATGTGAACCAGATCTCGTATCCTCTACTGCACTGATCAGTGGGTACTCCATGGATAGAAACCACAGTGAAGATGCAATGGAACTCTTTTGTAGCATTCATCACAAGGGTTTAAGGATTGACAATGTTCTATTAAGCTCCTTGCTTGGTCTCTGTGCTGATGTAGCATCTATCAGATTTGGGACACAAATTCATGCATATATATGCAAGAAGCAGCCTGTGGGTGACGTGGCATTGGACAATGCTCTAGTTGACATGTATGCAAAGGCGGGAGAATTTTCAGATGCCAGGCGTGCTTTTGATGAAATTCCCAACCGTAATGTGATTTCTTGGACTTCGCTTATTACTGCCTGTGGGAAAAATGGTTTTGGAGAAGTTGCTCTTAGCCTTTTTGATAGGATGGTGGAGGATGGTGTGAGGCCAAACGATGTGACATTCCTTTCTCTTCTGTCTGCTTGTGGCCATTCTGGTCTGATGAGTAAAGGGATGGAGTATTTCACTTCCATGATGAGCAAGTATGATATTGATCCTAGAGCCGAGCATTACAGCTCTGCTATTGACCTTCTTGCTCGCGGAGGTCAGTTAGAGGATGCATGGAAGCTTGTTCAGAAGACGAATGTTGAACCCAACTCATCAATGTTGGGAGCAATGCTTGGAGCCTGTAAAATGCACGGAAACATGCCTCTTGGAGAAACTGCAGCCAAGAATCTTTTCAGTATAGATCCTGAGAGTTCTGTAAACTATGCTGTGCTTGCTAACATGTATGCAGAATCTAGTCTATGGGAGGATGCTCAGAGGATGAGAAAATTAATGGCTGAAACATCCAATGCAAAAGAAGCTGGTTGTAGTGTCATATGATGATTATTTATGTTGACAAATTTTCCTCTGCTAGAAATGTCATACAACGGTCATTTGCCACTGATAGATCTACTATACCAGGTGAATCTGGAATTCTGGATCACCTTCAAACTTGGGTCCACAGTGAACTTGACAGGCACAACATGCATGAGCCTCCACAACCTGCCAAACTCTGACTGACTTCCGAATACTTTGCCTGTTCAATTAAACAGTGAGCAGCTAATGACTTATCAGCAACCATCATGTTCGTTCAATGTAAGTGCATCATGTGCTAGTGTGCTTAATAGTAAAACTGTTGTATAGTTTTTTTTTTAACCTGCTGATATCCAAGGTTCATGTGTCAGTCCACCTTTGGTGATAAATTTCATAGCCAAAATTGTCTTCTATACCCTTAGTCCCTTACTGGTGTTGAGTGAAACAGACCTTGCAAGCTAGAGTAGGTCAACTGAAGTTTCTTGTATCCTGTGTGAATTGCTTATACTTCAAGTCTTGAGCAGCCAAAAGCCATCACGTTTCAGGTACTGAATGAACAGTTGAATACCTTGTCCATTCCATGTGCTATTAAACACCTAATTGTTGTTAGTTTTATGACTTGATTTACCTTGTAATGATGTTGATACATCACTAATTGTGATGTAAACACAACAATTGTCACCAAAGGTTGTAAAAAATATGAGAGAACGTTGCCTATATTTATTGAAAATGTCAATTTATCTGTATCTTGTGACAGTGTAGTCTGTCTGATACACCAAGTTTGCCCGATCATAATAGGACTTACGGCAGGAGTTCCCAAGTGAAAGGTAGCTGTGATAATTTCATGACATGAAATCGTATTAACTCCCTTAAACTAGTAAAACAAGAAATAATCACATTTTTTATTTCTCTTCATTTTGCGTGCATGCACTCAATTCTCTTCAAAACAAATGATGAACACTAGAATGATAATCTATATATTATTTTGTACTTCATTACCCAAAAGCTGCGAAGATTATTGCATGTGTGTGTGCGCGAAGATTATTGCATGTGTGTGTGTGTTTTTTTTGTGTGTGTTGAGGGTGGGGACAGGAAAACTGAGAAAGAGTGCCCTGCGTAGCAAGAAAAGCACGAAGGGCGCTGGACAGATGTTCCCTTGCTGAGTCAACACAAAGAACTCGAATGGGAGAGTCAAACTGAGTACGGATCATAGTGGCAAAATTCTTATAGATGGACAAGGCCTCGCTACGAGAAGACATAAAGTATATCCAAGTGTGGCGAGAGAAATCATCTATAAAAAGAATATAATATTTATGACCTCCTTTTGAAACAAAAGGAGCTGGACCCCAAACATCAGAATGAACAAGATCAAAGGGACGCTGGGATACAGACTCACTGGAAGGATAGGGGAGTTGTAGCTGTTTACCAAGCTTACAACCCGCACAATCTAAAGAGGTATCACCAAAGACAGATCCTAAAAGATCACGACGAATTAAAGAAGACAGACGTGACCCACAAAGATGCCCTAGCGGTGATGCTCGAGCAAACGACCGATTGAAGATGCAACGAGGCGAAGCAACAGAGGCGAGAGAGGCGGCATGGGCGGAAGGAAGACGAAGCGATCAAGCTCCCAAAGGCGAGAGTCACGGCGGCGAGGGCCAATACCAACCAGAGACCCGTCCTGCGATCCCGAACACGCAAGAGTCGAGTCAAGGATAACACGGCAGTCATGATCGGTGGTGGCGGCGGATATAAATTGCATGGTGAGTTTAGGAACATGAGAAACAGCAGGAACATGAAAGGAGGAAGACAAAAGAGTGCCTCGTCCTGCAACAGAAAGAGAGGTACCATTTGCAGTTTGTACAGTGATAGGAGCAGCAAGAGGACTAATGGAATGGAGACTCGTTGGATCAGATGTCATATGAAAAGAAGCTCCAGAGTCAAGAATCCATGGTGTGATACCTGATGAGGAGGAAGATGGTCTCTCATTGGAAGATTGAGTAGCAGAACCAGCAGAACCTGATGGTGCAGAAATAGCCATGCGACGTAGCGGCATAAGAATCTCCTGAGTGGGGTCAGAACCAGCAGAAGCCTGTTGAGGAGAGGCACCTAGGGGTCCAGTGCCCTTAGAAGGACGCCCACTGTGACGAGCAAGATCCTTTTTCTTCCGATAGCAAAACTGCTCCACATGCCCATCCTTGTTGCACTAGGTGCAGTGAAGCCCTGCACCCCTAGTAGTCGATGCTGAAGTAGACGCCACTGATGGAGGAGTAGCACAAGTCACTGCCAGGACTGAAGGAGATACGAGCAGGCCCGCACCACGAAGACGAGTCTCCTCAGTACGAATAGCTGCAAGAGCCTCCAACAAGGTCACACGAGGATGACGAGCAAGCAGCTGAGCACGAATCTGCTCAAATTCGGCCCGAAGATGGGTCAGGAAGTCGTAGATGCGACGAAGCTCCAAGTGAGAGTGCTGATGCTGGCAGCACTGACAGGTGCGGCAAACCTCCGGTCCAAGAGAATCAAGCTGACGCCACACCGAGGACAGTTGAACATAGAACTCATCCACAGTAGAATCACCCTGCTGTAACGACTGCTCATGTCGTACAACAGCAAGGTACAAAGAATCACCAGTAGGCTTATAGCGGTCGTGAAGATGTGCCCACATCAACTGTGCTGAAGACAAACCAACAATATTGCCAGCGAGATGCACTTCCATACTAGCAACCAGAATAGCAGATGCACGAGCATCTTCATCAAGCCATATCTTGTATGCAGTAAATTGAGTCTGAAAAGACTCCACAGCATCAGCATAGTCATCGGAGGCCTTACATTGAGCGGAAGCATCGATCTCTTAGGAATAACGAGCATGTCGGGAAGCGGGGCGAGGCGAACATGATAGCTCGCCAGTAAGAAACTCTCATAGACGCTGCCCTCACATGTGAAGGCGCATATGAAGAACCCAATCACGATAATTGAGGCCATCAAAGATAACCGGGCAGCGAGGAACAGAGACGGTGCCCGAAGAAGAACCTGCAGATGATGACATTTTTTTTAACCGGACTCAAAACGTTTTGACCGGACTTAAACTGATTTAAAGTCCGATCCGATTGCACCTGAGAATAGCCGAGCAGAGGGATCCAAGCAGAGGAGGCCTGCGGCTGGGTTGGCTTCACGAGCGACGGCGACAGGTCAGCGACGGCGTCACGGGTGGCGGCGGCCAGGTCGGTGACGGCGTCACGGGCGGCAGCGAGAGGAAAACCAGGAGCCGAAGGCAGCGGCCGGCGCAAATGAGATGACGACGCAGATGATCCGGGGTGCGCGGAAGATGCCAAGGCGAGATAAGCCGGCTAGAGGCACTGGCGGCGTCGGCGGCGTCGGGAGTAACATCGAGGCGGGCGCGGGCGGCTACGACGGGTGCACGGGGAAGACGAGCCGGCGATCGCCGGCGAGATGGGGTTGAAACGTCGCGGCGCGAGTGCGCGCGATGGAGTCAAGCGCGGAGTGAGCCCGCACGACGGTCGGCTGGAGGACGAGCGGTGTCGGACGGCAGAGAAGCAACGATCGGCGGCGACGAGGAGGCCGTGCTCGGCGGCGACGAAGCCGAGGCGCGACCCGGGTGGCCGAGCGGCGCAGAGGCTGATCGGCCGAGGAACAGTCTAGGAGGATGAACCGGCAAAGAAAAAAAAATCGGAGGGGAGCTCGGGAGAGCGTAAGTGCAACGCCCGTAAGAAAACCCTAACCCTAACTTGGCTCTGATACCATGTTATGAATAGCACTTGTATTCAACATGAGGCCAAAGGGCCAGTATATATACACGTACAAGAGGATATAGAAGGAAAACCTATATAAGGCAATAACTATACAAGGCAAATAATCTCTATACAAGGCAACTAGCAATCTCGTATATAAGGTAACAGAGATACTATCTAGCAGAGATGACTGTAAACTGCTAACTTTATCCCATAAAAAACCACATCTTAATCGTAAAAAATACTCTCACCGATTTTCTCTTCCTGTTACACTTGTTTCTCATTTTCTTACGAGAGTTTGCATGCACTTCATTCATTGCTGAGTTATGAACTACCTGAATACAGTTTCTTTTTGTGACATTATAGGTTCTCGTATTGAGCCTGAGAATATTTGTTATCAGAACCAATCCACCCCAAATAATATTAAAATAGGAAATGGGAACAGCTCACAACTTACAGTTCAAGTCTTTGATGTGGCACTTTTTTGCAACGTGCTATAGTCTCTGCATCAATCTAAGAGTGTGGATTACACAAGTGCACAAATCACGAAGAATGATCACCATTCAACTAATGCCTGTGGTTATGCGTAGTTTGTAACTGGTAAAATAGAGGTCCTTTAATTTCTGGGAATCTTCTACCTATTTACCAAAAGAAATATGCTCCCTAGATAGCTGGATGCCTGATCCAAGACTTGCACGTATTCTTCAATTCTTGTACATGCACACAAGCCACAGGGCTCCTGAAATACTGATCACCAAGCACATGACAAAGTCTTAGTGGTTGCATTATAGAAAATTCCATTGAAGCTATGAGGGCATCTATAGCCACTAAACTAATAGTGAGTGAAGTGGCTGGCTTACTGTCACTTATGTACAACCTAAGTAACTGAACTATAAAGCAGGCTTCTAGTTCACCTGAAAAATCATCAAAAAAGCAACTCTTCCTTCATAGGTAGTAGTTTTACATAGCTCATGCACAGCATGCCTTACAGACTCCTCCTTGGATTTGTCCTTCCTCTGGTCCTACAAGCCTCCCTAGTATCATCCAATCCACCAGGG
Organism: Otatea glauca; assembly: GCA_036346275.1. NCBI lineage: Eukaryota > Viridiplantae > Streptophyta > Magnoliopsida > Poales > Poaceae > Otatea > Otatea glauca. The sequence continues at coordinate 6,184,451 of CM070718.1, read as the reverse complement.
CTGAAGGTTGGCTTTTACCAATACACATGCCCGAATGTAGAGTTCATCGTTCGTGATGAAATGACCAAGATCATCTCCCATGTCCCAAGCCTTGCCGGCCCTCTGCTTCGCATGTATGTCCATGACTGCTTTGTAAATGTGTGTGTACATCTCAGTCTATTCTAAACTGTTTTAGTTTAGTTCAGAATATATGTTACTGAATTGTTTGTGCTATGCAGGGCTGCGATGGTTCTGTTCTACTGAATAGCACACCAGGATCACCATCTGAAAAGGAATCGATTCCGAACCTCAGCCTGCGAGGCTTTGGCACAATTGACCGTGTCAAGAACAAGCTAGAGCAAGTCTGCCCTGGAGTGGTGTCCTGTGCTGATATCTTAACTCTGGTAGCAAGGGATGTTGTTGTACTGGTAAGAACTAGCAGTCCTGTTTATTAATGTCGCTTAATTCTTCAAGCAAGAGAAGTTATCATAGTTTGGGAAACTGGCGAGAATTGGCTGGTTCAGGCCAACAATCGGCGGTAAAACCACGCAAGTTTGACTGCCTTTGTCTGAGTTTAACCATCTCTTGCGTAGTTAGTGGCCAGTACCGCCTCTCTTGCTGCTGGCAATAACTGGAGTTGAACTATAGTTAAGTGAAGTTCTTTTTTTGCTTCATGCGACAGACTAAAGGGCCTTATTGGGATGTACCAACCGGAAGGAGGGATGGGACGAGATCGGTGAAGGCGGATCCTCTGAACAACCTCCCTCCACCCTTCTTTGATGCCACTAGGAACTTGTATCAGTTCTTCATCCCGAAGGGCCTTGATGCAAAGGATCAGGTGGTTCTGCTAGGTATATACTATTCTTCAGGAACTAAACTCATGCATTTTCTTTAATAAACTAAGTACCTAGATGATTGATACTACTGCATCTCTCCTGGTTTTTGTAGCCTATGCTCATTTTCTTTTTAGTTTGTTTAAACTTTGCTGATCCCAACAAATCTGTTGTAACATTCTCCAATAAAGGTGATCATTTGTATATACAATCAAGCAACTTGTTAATCAAGGGAGGTAGCGTATGCACGTACCAAGTCAACAGAAATGGGAAAAACAAAACTATGTGGTTTTTAGTCCTAATTATATGGCATTATACAGAATCAAGGGGAGAAACCACTTTATTATAAAAAAAATAAAGCGTAACTCTTAATCCGAAATTTAGTACATTTTTAGCTGTCCATCACAATACTCATTTGCACACATCAGTAAAAAGAAGAAAGGGAGAAGAAAACCTCCGTAGTTCAGAACAAACTAAGAATATCTTTGCAAACATATACGCAACTATAATTTCTCATGTTGTGAATTCACAATTCAAACCTATTAAGTATTAACCTTGGAAGTTATCCATGTATCTCTTATATGCATGGAAACTGACACATTCTATATCTTGTTCATACATAACAGGGGGGCACACTCTTGGGACCTCCCACTGCTCGTCGTTCTCCGAACGGCTCTACAACTTCAGCGGCACAGACATGGCCGACCCGCAGCTCGACAAGCACTACGTCCCGCGCCTGAAGAACAAGTGCAAGCCCAACGACACGACGACGCTGGTGGAGATGGACCCGGGCAGCTTCAGGACGTTCGACACGAGCTACTACAGGCAGGTCGCCAAGGGGAGGGCGCTCTTCACCTCCGACGAGACGCTCATGCTCGACCCCTTCACCAGGGACTACATCCTGCGGCAGGCCAGCGTCGCCGGCTACCCCGCGGAGTTCTTTGCGGATTTCGCGGCGTCCATGGTGAAGATGGGCAACATGCAGGTGCTCACCGGCGCGCAGGGGGAGATCCGGAGGCACTGCGCCTTTGTGAATTAGATGCATATATAGCTTCCATTTGTCTGATCATAAGAAGGCTTAGAAGTTAATTAATTTCTTGACATGTAAAATGTGTCACATTATATAGTGTGCGTCATGTCTTCCGAATACGATGATGTCTTCAAATAAGCTGTTTGCTTGCTTCAATGAAATAATGACATTTACCTCATTAAATATAAAAGCTAATAGTAGCACTGATCTTTTTCCAGTAACATAGTGACACTCCAGTTAAGGTAGGAAAACACAGTAACATTTGTGAGACTTTTTACCATTCTTGACAGGTACTAAGTTATCAAATAAACTAGTACTAAGAAGTAATAGTACTGAGAAGTAATAAAAGTTTAAAGGATGGAGGTACTGAGTATCAAAAATCTAAAGAGTGAAGGTATCAAAAATTTAAGAGTAATTCGGTGTTACCTCGTTGTATCTCTCAAGAACGTTAACAACTTCATCGGTACGTGCCAGTGATGCTATAATGCTGCACTTTTTTTTTGTGAGAGGTATTGCTGCATAATTAGTAACGAATATTGAGATTTCGAAACGGTTGTAACAGAGAGTTGCGCATTGTTCTCTGCTTCTCTGTATTTTGGGCAGCGTACACAGGAAATTTTAGGATGAAATATGCTACGTCACCACTTGCCCAGTACAGTATACTTTGTGCATTGGGTATTCATGAAGTGACCCTAGCTAACAGATGAAGCATAACAAGTCATTAAGCTAGCTCCACATGGACCGCATCCACTCGTCAATTCTTCAAGCTTACCTCTCACTCCTTTTGCACTTTCCAGCCTTCTGTCAGATCCAGTAACAACTGCCACGTATGCATCAATCCATCATCAGCATGCTAAATCTTACATCCACATATAACGGAGATTCACTTGAAACTACCCAACTAATTATTTGTTCATATAGTCTAGGACGTGACATCGTTGTTAAAAAATATTAGTCTAGTGACAGAGCACAAGCTTACTGTGGTTTACGTTGTACGTGAAAAAGCAACCGGCTTGTTTAATTTACTCTAAACCTTTTCTCGCACCACCTTTGTCTGCTCCTCCAATGCAAAGTCCCAACCAATAAGAATAAGAAAGAAGAATATACCTAGCCCGACCGTTAATATGTAGGTCTATATGGAGTATTGGTGAAATTAATTTCATATTGTTTGTCTAAAGTGCTATAGTAGTATATAATGTATGTTATGTCCAAACATAACATCTCTTAGTTAACTCTTTTATACGAAGTGAGAACGAAAGTGTAAGTGAGATGTTTATGTATGTGTGGACCCATCCTTACGGTGGGCTAAGTATTGAGCGAATTTTAGATCAAAATGTTATAAATAATATCAGAGTATCAATCTTCTACGTACGGAGTCGAAAACATCCTCTAAGAGGATGGTGGAATAAGATTAAACGGATCTTAGACTACTGTTACGGTACCCTGCACCAACGCACAAATAAAGTACCCTGCACCAACGCAAAAAATCGCCACGCGCCAAGAACAGAACCCAAGAAACCATTGCAGTATACAACCCAACAGATGGAGCAAGTACACCGAGCCGCACGAACCACCATGCCACCGCAGCAGCAGCCGGCCGCCCTGGGCCTCGCCACCGCCAGCAGCAGACATGGCGTTGGACGCGGCGAGCGGTGGCGTTCACGGTGAAGGTCTGGTCGAGGATACGGGTGGAGCTGACGTTCTGGAAGTCGCACTAGCACCAGCTCGATGTCAACTGCGACGTGGCGGTGGGGCCCGACGGGCAGCTGCTGGCTGAGTACCAGCAGAAGAGATGCAGTATAAACTTCTTCTAGCTAGTCGATCTGCCATTCTAGATGTCAATGCTAATGGGATTCACTAATGTGATACTGTGATGTCCTTCCCGTGACCGTGAGTACAACTACTGTATGTGATTTTGCAAGTGGATGGCATTTGTAGGGAATGATTGATGTCTGGTGAGCAACGAAAACGATGCATAATCGCCATTTTCATTTTTCTGCTCACGCCAGCAGCCAGCGAGCTCCGCGCATCATCGGAATTGGGGCCAGGCCGCTGAGCGTGATCAGGGACGGAGCCACCTCTTAGGCGGGTGAATGATCGTTCAGACTCATCGACGAGGAGTAGTGAAACTCTATTATAATCCGATCATCGTCAGCACTATATAAGCCAAACGTCTCGTACTCCTAAATTTTTTTGGAAACGCCATTGAGCGTGATCTACTTCGGGCATGTACTGCTCACTGCTTGGCCTAACCGTTCGACGCGCAGCCCGTCCGCCACGCGGCCACAGACAGTTTCTCTCTCCGCCGGCCGACAGGCGTCAGCCCGTGAATTCCCGTTCTTTTCCCGCAATTCCAACGCGAGTCAGTCCACCGCGCCGAAGGTCGAACACCCACCGCGTCTCGAGCGTCGACCGCGCCCATCATGCAACCAACCGCCGCCGCCGCCTCTCAACTTCCCCGCGCGGCCGCGCCCCATCGATCCACTCTCCCATCACGGGCACGTTCGGCAGCCACTAATTGTGGGGTCACCCAAAATGGGATACGCTAGCGCCCCTATACTCCTGCAACTGCCCAGAAGTTCAATTGCACACAGAAAATGTTCGAACGCACTAGCTTCGATATATTACATCACTTAGGTACTTAATATCGCAAACCATGTCTAAGCAGCTACACTTAGATATTTAAGGCACACGGCCTAAATATTAGTCTCTCCGTCTAATTTTATAGAACATATTTTTTTTAATATTCTTATCCATAAATATACAGTATATTTTATATTCCTAATGCAAAATTAGTCTTACGTTCTCCTTATTCCCCTAATAAATATATATCTTTACTTCATATTCTCTACATGCATACATTAAATATAGTTCATAGTAATAATAATTAAAGGTAATCTAGTCATTTTCAATATATTTTTGCTCTATGCGCCAATAGAAAATTCGCGTTATAAAATTGAAACAGAGCACATGATCACAGCAAAAGAGAAGAACAAGATTCCAACAACGACACTTGGCGCAGGAAACGTCCTAGAAAGTGGGGTCTTCATCACCAAAGGAACCACCGAAGTCACCTTCGAATGGGAATCCATCGAGTTGGTTTGACTGAAGCAACAATATAAGCAAGAATGAGCAAAAAGTACAGTGATGCAAGGGAGATCTTCCTACCATATATAGGTTTATACAGTAATTAACACCTAGAAGTTCAGTTTGTAAATGACCCTTTGAGCAACTGACACATTTTTTGGAGAAGGGCTTAGCAGGCAATGCTATCTCAACTTGGAATCACACAAACACAGCTGCTTAACCGGAAGCATGGCACATTCGACTGGTTAAACTCTCCGCGTAGATTGCCCAGCTTTACCCATAAAATATACCCAATATTGCAATCACTGATGGTATCATAACGATACTTGGTTTCAACAACATTCCCTTCTGCTTCCGATCTCAGTTTCTTGAATCTCGTAGCAGCCATTACTAGATACACTATACTCCCATGTGTCTCATGCAGAAGTCCCTGAAGAATCAACCTCGGATCACTAAGTCCATAGAGTCGGTTCCATGGATGGGCGTAATTATGTCTTCCACGTGGCACAAGGGTCAGTGTGCCCTAAGCAGTCGTCTAGCCTGTATAGACGGTGATTAGATGCTAGGGTCAGTGTGCCCTAAGTAGTCGCCTAGCCTGTATAGACGGTGATTAGATGCTAGACGCCGGTGTACCGTGTGCCTAGTGGCTAGGGAAACACTCCTAAAGGTTTAATCTTTATGTGCTTTGGATGGAGCTTGAATCAAATTAAAATGTGATGACACTACCATGTATTAACCACTAACCCAAGCTATCAAATAGTTGACCAAGCTAGTATTCCTACAATTCCAGAGTTATCAACTAAGCATGACCAAAATACTAGGAAGGCATTTTACAGCAATAATTGATTTGGTAACTCATGTTAACTGTAAAGTCATTTGATAGATAACAATTTGTAAATAAAGATAATGCACAAATTAATAATGCTAACTACACGTAGGGGCTAGTGGGCTACATAATCAAAGATGTGTGACTTGCCTTCGTGCTCAGCGTCCGCGTTCACTCCTTCGCATGCTCCTTGCTCCGTCCTCCTGGTAGTATATCGATTGAAAATACGGAATAACGTAGGGTTTTGACAACAGTAGAAATGTCGACCGGATCGCTGCAATATTTTCTTCCTACGCGTGCAACATTTTCCTTCCATAACAGTAGAAGTTGAAAAAAATATTGCAGAAGTTGAAAAAAAAATGTTGCAGAAGTTGGACAAAATGTCACACCGACACGTCCAGATCGGACGTCCGACTTATCACCCTAAGCCCTGCTCTTCTTTGGCTCGGTCGAAACGGGTGGCCTAAAAGCGACATTGGCGACGGCGACGTTTCCGGCTACTGCCGACCGGTTCACGGCCATCTAACCGCATGGTCAGGACCGTGGTGCCCGGGAACACGCCAAGGACATGGTAGCTACTGGTATTGAGGCTCGGCAGCGACAGGACACACATCGAACACCTGGCGGGCGGGCCGGTCACAGGGGCAACGGCGAGCTCCGGCGACGGGAAGGCCGGGCCAAGGTGCGCATGAGCTGTGCCTGGCCACGGGGAGGCTAGTGGTAACCTCGTCTAGGGCAGGGGTGGCCTGGGCGCGTCGGGGCTGCAAGGCGGCAGCGAAGTCGGCGATGACCAAACGGTGAGACGATGCTTGGGTGTCATGAAGAATTCCCAGTTGTCTCCAACGTTCAATCAGATTCCTACCCCAATTCTTGCTCTTCTACCCTAAACTCCATTCTGATCCGAGTGTGTCCATAACACTGGGATGGACTCCTGAGGTATGGTGATGCGGGTGGCGCGGCCCGAAACGGCGGGAACGCGGGAGCGGCGCGCCGGCACGGACCGGTGGCGACCGGGTGCAAAGGAGATGAGGAGACCATGTCTAGGAGCTTCGTAGGGAGGTCTAGAAGCTACCCCTAAAAGGAATTTGGGTTTGGTGGAGCGTGGACGACGAGTTTTGGCCGGAGGCGATTAGGGCTAGGCGGCGGCTTTGCTTGGATTACCGGAGTTGGGGACGACAACGGCTACTGCGGCTTCTGCTTCGGCTTCGGCTTCGGGCGCCTAGGGAGATGAGGGGTAGCCAACCGAGAGGAAGAAGACGGTGGCTTGGCGCGCGCGGTCGGGCTTGGGGCGGCGTGCACGTTGCGGGGGCGGACGTGGCACGCGGAGGCGAAGGCAGCGCGGCAGCGGCGAAGCGGTGCGCCGGCGCGTGGCGTCCCACGCGTCGCGCGGCTCTGCTTGCCTCGAGCGGAAGGGAGGCAGGAGATGCGCCTCTGGCGCAGGGGCGCAGAGCAGAAACAGCGGAGGCGTCCTATTTCCGAAAGGGAAAGCGGTAAGGGGCGGGAGCGGCCAGAAAAGGAAGGAACGGGAAAAGGGCCTCCAAAATTCATTTTATTAAGGAAAATAAATTGGGGGAAAAGGCAAATAAAACCAAGACAAACTCAAAAAAGCAAGGAATTGAAATGAAAGCAAGATAAGGTTTCCACAAAGACTTTTAGAAAATTACGACCCATGACCCATGTAGATTTCTCTTCACTTTGTGCATCATTAGGCCGCCACGAAACCCATCGATCGCGTCGGCACCCTAATGCCCTTCTAGGCCTCCGTTCCATGCACGGTTCGCTCTGCCTTCTGGCGGGGGTACCTTGTCCAAGGATTGAAATTTCGTCAAAATCTCATATTCCGGACCCCCACGAGATCTAAAATACTTGGGGGGGGGGGGGATTTTTTTTTTCCGAAATGTAAAATTTTGGCAGAAACACTGATGGGATTTTTTAAAATTGAAGAGGCTTTTTCATGCTATGAAAAATTTATCGTACTATCTCAAGAAGTCTAGGATCAAACAGTAATTTTTTAAAATATTTTAACTTCATTTGTTATCTTTTAAAAATAAAAAACAGAATTAGCATAAACGAGGTAGTAACCGTGTCAGAATTTTATAATTTTTTTTATGTTTTATCATCATTTGAAAATTTTATAGTAACATTAGTGATGCATCAAGACTATCCATAAAATTTTCCAGAATGTTCTAACATGGTTTGAACCATTTTTCATGCAGTTGAAATTTGTCGATCAGTCTTCAGTTACACTGTCCGATTTTTTAAAAATTCAAGAAGCTTGATCATCATCTGAAAATTTTACGAGAACATTAATGATGGATCATAACCCTGCGCAAAAAATTTCAAATGTTTCTAACGTGATTTATACTATTTTTCATTCGGATCAAACTTGACGGTCAATATTTTATTAGGACAGTAACAATGTTAGAATTTTTAAAAATTCATCAGACGTGATAACCATCTGAAATTTTTACGAGAACATCACTGTTGTGTCAGAAACCTCCAAAAAAATTCAAAGTTTTTCAACATCGTTTGAACCATTTTTCGTTCAGTTAAAATTCACCGAAATTTCGGTCCAAAAAATTCAAGATTTGAATTTCACTCGGATTTTGTCCGAAATAACGAGATTTCACCGAAATTTCGGATTTCGATTGTGGACGAAATTTGAATCGCTGACCCCGCCCACCTCATCAGCATCCGGAATGCGGCGGGCTGCTTCAGCAAACCACGACACCACGTCGGTCCATGCAGCCATGCAAGTAATTAATTCCCAGCTAACAAGACTCAATACAGATCATAGTCATGGCAGGCCATGTCTGCTTACATCTCCAGCATGCACTTGACACTTCCTACGAAATCTTACCTACGCTCAGTTCTTGGGGCTGGACACCCATCGTACACTAAAATCTAAGTTCAACTCAACACCGACATATCCCTCAAAAAAGAAAAACTAGACACCGACATACATCCGCGACTACATCAAGCATATGCATTGGGGTGAAGGTGACATATACACATCTCGACGGAAAACAAGAAGGGATGGGAGCTGCCAAATGTCTTGATACACCAACACTCGCCGGGAACTGATCATCATCGGCAGGGCGGGCCATCCCTTGGTCAGATAGATACATACACCGGTTCAGATCCTCCACTGACGAAAGCTGCATGCAACCCGTCTTGATTGTTCAAAGCAGCATGCCATGTACCCTGGGATGACAATTATTTCAAGTCATCATCACATCATTAACTCCTACGGGTTACCAGAAGTGCATTGATTTTAGTAGGCCATATTTTAATAAACCGAACTTGTGTGTCGTACAACTCCTAGCTATAAGCAAATTAAGATGTGAGAAATATAGTTCCTACTTCCTAATGAGAAGTGCACGTTTTGTACAGGCAGCAAAACATGAAGTGAAAATGCCTAAAGAGGCCAAATGTGTGGCATCGTGGCACAAGATATTCACCCTTGTCAATGGAATTGGAAGGTTTAGTTCATACATTATGAGGTAAGAAGAACAGTGCAACATGAACATGTAAAATTGTAGCTTTTACACCTTCAGTAAGATCATTTTATGTCATAGCACTTTAGTTTCAAAACCAAGGAAATTCATCCCAAATATAAACTACCGTATGAAGAACTATTATGGTTCCCATAAAGGAAAAAAGAGAAAAGATTCTGGCAGTAAGAAAAACACATGCACTTAATCACAGTATCGCACTACTAGATCTATGATACCAGAATGGAACAATTTATAGGATCTTACCATTTTATCTCATCCAATCTCGAGTACAAACAAGTGCCTCAATTGTCTTGATGCTTAATGTGCTGTGGTGCTTTGGAATTACTGGTCCACTGCTACTGAATGCTGCCTCAGATCGAACAGCAGATGCTGGCATAGCCAAGATGTCCTGTGCAATAGCTGCAAGTGTTGGGTACTTTGTAGTATGACTCATCCACCAGTTTAAAATGTCAAAATCATCCTTTCTTGGAACTAGACCATCTTCAAGGTAGTCCTCAAGTTCTGTAGATATCTGACTACTTGCTTGTTCATTGAGATGCTGATCCCAATCTTCCAATGAATCACTATCAGCATCCAAAGATGGACTATTTGAAACACGATCTATAGGGTTGCAGTATTCATTGAAGAGTTCCCAGACTATTTCGCGTATTTCAGATAAGTAACTTGCTGAATTTGAGCCAAAAGCTCGTTTCAGACGAAACTCAATGAAGCCGATTTTGAATCTAGGATCTAAAACAACAGGTATTGACAACCACAAGTATGAATTTTCCCAATAATCATTAAATGCTTCCTGCATCTCCATAACCATTGTAGCAATTTCTCCATGATCATTTGATGCCTCTTCTTGCAAAACTGTCCTCACTTTCCATACCTCATTAAAGTATATATTTGCTGTCGGAGGGCTAGGGCCAGAAATTACTTCAATGACACGATAAAATGTCCTCAAAATCTTGCAAATAGACTCAGCAACTTTCATATCTTCTGGAGACACCATAACTTCAGAAGGAAATGACTTCTTGAAATGCAAAAGAACTTCAAGCCTAAAATAAAATTTGTGCCACCACTTGGCATCTTCTTGTGGACAATTCAAACTCATCTGTGAAATGACATTCATAAGCTGTTGTTGGGACAATGAAGAAGATGCATGTGCCACAAAAAAATCCATTATTATGTCACCAACAAGGCGAAGTATATCTGATTGCCCTTTAGAAACAATACTGTTAAGGACGTCGTCCACACAAGCAATGTTGCATAGCTTGCCTCTGATAGGAAGGCACTTCTTCTCTATTAGCATTTCCTTCAGCTTCAAGGTATTTGCATCATTCCTAACTTCACCGACAGAAGTCAAGCTCAAAATCTTCTGATCAAGACTCCAATCTCTAATGGCGTCCCATATGACATTGTATGATCCACTTTCAGACTCTGGGACACAAGCCTCCTTGCAGTGTATCATCCTTTCCAAATCAGTAGGTGAGGACCAAAACATGCCAAATTTGATTATTATTCTGTGAATTTTCCAGTCTTCGGCAATAAAATGTGCTGTCAAACAAAGGTAACTTACTGTTGGCTCGGCTCCATCAGGAGTCCAGATGCTTGCTGATAGAGAGACACGTCGGGAGGAAAGTGCAATTTTATCCTTAAGCTTTACCTTTTCCTTCTGAAAAAGAGCAGAGCAATGTTCTTCCATATCATTATGAGAGACTGTGTTAACCATAGGGTAGAGGTTCTTTAAAAACCTTCTCATTTCTTCATGCTCCACAATTGACAAAGGATAACCATGCAAAATTATCATTCTGGCTAGCCCTTGATAAGATGTTTCTTGGCCAACCTTCCCGGCACTTATGTCAGTTGAAGTGGTCATAAATGGGGTCTTCTGTTTCTTCAGGCTTGTACCATCTGGTGTTGACAGGGATTGATGTGCTCGTACCATTTGAATGGGCTGGATCACAGGAGTGGTGTCACCAGAGCTACTAGTCCTGAGAAGCTTGCTAGAATATTCTGCAATCTGAACCTTCCCATTTGTCAAGGCAGGTGAGAGCTCATCTTGAACCCTGGACTTCAAATTGGGTAGACTCGAAGGGTAAAATAAACCCTTCTGATGATTGTGTCCCCTTTCACGTTGTCCTGGACAGGTAAGAAGATGTCGACTCAGATGGCTTCTCCCTCCAAACTTATTCGCACTGAGGCGCTTGTGACAATGAATGCAGTCTGCAGCCTGGAGTTTCCCCTCAACATAGATAGGTGTAAACTCCTTCCATACCTTCGACTTGAATCTGCTGGGAATTACTGAGCCTATGTCTTCAAGTGTCTCTGTGATAAGCTCATTGACCGGATCATTTGGTGGTGAAACTGGATCATTTTCATTCACCAAAACTGGGCATAAAATATGGATCCATCACTTATATACCAGGGTTAAATTGCTTTGACAAAGGAATATCCATGTATCTAGATCCTAAACTACACTATGTTAACTAATAGAACACCACTAAGCTCAACAGGACACCGTGAGCCAAATAGGGAAAAAAATTGAAATATACCATATGGAAAAGGCAAAAACGAAATCTACCATGTGGGAAGTAGGAATCCTTCTGTCGCCTCTGCGCCACTTCCTCCTTGGCAGGGCAGATTTTCTGATGCCGCCACAGATGGCTAGTTCCATTGGAATCTTTGCAGCTGAGGCGATTGCGGCAGTACAGGCACTCTGCAAACTGAACCTTCCCATTGAGAAATATGGGCTTGTACTCCTCCCAGACCTTGGACCTTTTCTTGTGCTTGTATCTGAACGGGGAATGAACTCCATCAAATGCCACCTCCACTTTCATGCTGGTATCCACCTCGTGCTCATCAGAATGCTCCGCAGCGTTTTGGATTATAGCATGCTCCATAACTGGACACAGTAAACAAGAAACAAATGGATTTGGTTAATCGCATGAGACTAAAGCGTTGAGCGTACAGCTCGAACAAAACAGACTAAAAAACCTCGAAAGGACTAGATCCGCATACACATACTACTCAGTAAGAGGAACCAGAAGTTCCCGAAATCCCATGCATTTGAACAGGGAAAAAAACTGGATCGCATCAGTTGGAGCTTCATGGAAGCCCAAATCCCCAACACACAGACACACAGGACACACGGAATCAAAGGAATTTCCATGAAATCCATGCAAGATCGGGTTACCTGGAGATGGAGAACCTCGGGGGAACCTTGCGGGGAGGGAGAGATTCCGGGCAGGATTAGGGCATCGAGTTGGATTGGATCTGCGGGCGGGCGGCGAGTGGGTGGGTGGGTAAGGGTAACCCAGTTCGTCGATTTGGGCTGTTGGATAATGGGCTGCTTCGTGCTGGATGGGTTAAGGCCTTGGACTTAATCCTCTCTGTTGGCTAGAACTGGATGGGCTTTTACTGGGCTGATGTCTTTCCCTTCGTGTTTTCCTTCTCCGGTTTTTCCCTTGCATTGTTAAAATTCATTCGATTGATTTTTCTTTCGAGGCCTCGTTTCCTTTTGATTTCATCTGATTCAGTTGGGTGTGTTTGGTTGTTTGCACCACCCTAGCCTGTCTCGTATGAGCCATCCAGGCTAGTCTTAAACTGCATGAGTGGATGCAAGTTGAATTGTTTGGTTGCTTATTTATGCATCTCATATGTCTGCATTAGAGAGAAGCCCAATTTCTGTATTCTGCATGAGTGGATGCAATTGCATTCACCTAGCCTGGATAAACAGGAAACCAAACGTATCTAACAGATACAGTTGCATTCACTCATGCGATTCAGACTTCATACAGGCAACCAAACACACCTAATCCTTAGAATGGGATTCCAACTCAGCACCTTTTGTTTTGAGATTTTGAGAAGAGCCCTGCTCATTTATTCCATCTCATTCAGTCAAGGATGCAATCACACAACAGCCACGACAGCTGACAAAAGCAATACAACCTACATGGCATCCTTCCAGCAAAATTTTCAGTTGCTGCGTGTCCACTCATTATTCCACCCCTCACCTGTATACACCCCCAAGGAACATTATAAATGTACACAAAAGAATAATCCGCGAGGAAGTAGAGCATTAGCCACTTCCAATTTTTCGATTGCCCGACACTGTACACAAAAAAACCCAATGTACAACTCAGATCAATGTTCTCAATCTTGTCACTAAGGATTGCATGCTCTCGAGCTTGTCGTTCAGTTGCCTGATGTCCTCGGCACGATTCTGGTCTTCCCCGCTGCCTGTGTGGGAGACGAGGGCCGTGCATCTGGCCCTGGATTCTAAAATTTCACTTTGTAGTGAAACAAGTGTTGCTTCCAGTGTGTCTTTTGATACCGCATCTGTGATCGCATTAAGGGTTGGAGTCCTAGGAGTGCCTATGCTGCCAAAACTGTTCTGCCTGCTGAGCCTCCTAGGGGTGAAAATATTGTCCATGCCTCCACTTCCTGCAACAGCACAATTTCATAAGACACTTGAAACCTCCCTTTTTCTGGGGAAAAAAAACTGTCCAAGAGAACTGCAACAGTGGATAGCTGCACATTCTGCCTGACATCACTATTAAACAACTATAACAAGAAAAAAGTAGCAAAAGAAAAAAAAAATCCATAGCCCAGGGCATGTACAAGAGAGTAATTCTGGTCATACCTAGGTTACTGAGCTGTTCTATAGTCCCCTGGCCAAGAGACTTATCAAGCTTAAGGAGACGAAGAATTCCAGCAGTGATCCTCCCCATTGCATCAGCTTCAGATCTGCAAAGCATGGCAAGGTGCTCTAGTTCTTCTTTTGTTGCAACTGCTTCAATCTGCGTGCTCAAATGGATAGAAATAGTTCAGGGAGCAGTTGTAAATTCCCAAACAGGTTTGGACAAATATTGAAAAGGTGTTCCTACCGGTTCTTTGACAGAAAACTTGACATTATCCATTGTCCACTTGGCACCCTCAATCTCATCTTCACCAATGACCATGGTAGCTTCAACATCAACACCTTGATCACCAACAGCACTAGTATTATTAAATTCATCGCCGATTTGACAATTATTTGATGTTCCTTTTTCAATGATTTGATTTCTCAGGCGTGGTTTTATTGCCTGTAAACCTTCAATTCCAGCCTGCAAGTACTACCACATGTCTCAAAATCGAACTACACAAAAGGAGTGTGCCAAATTGAAATACAGAAGTATGGTAGTCATTCATATTGTACCGTAAAACGTTCCACCGGGAACGCCCTTTTGTGCAACACCTTCTCTGCACCTCCCAAGTTAGGCCGATCACTGCTTTTGCCCGACACATGCAGATTCCTGAAGGTTGTATGCCAACATTTCTCTTCTCTATTGATATGATCACCACCACGAGGGGAAGACCAATCGCCTATTTCCTCTGTTCCTTCAAGTGCAAACAGCCAATTTCTTAACTCAATTGACACATCAAGATCATCTGGCACCCCCAGGTCGAACTTTGAATTGTTGTCATCATCTTTGGATCTTCCTTCTGTGATATTAGGGGATAGGGGACAAGTTCACAACAAGACTTTCTGGATAATGCAAGAGAAAGCAGCAAACCAAAAAACAAAGAACTTGGCCCATCATCTGAAATAAGGACTGGAACATTTTTCCATGCATTATTTCAATAGGAATAATAACTAAACTAGAGCTTGTTACAATTCAGAAGAAAAAAATTACATTTCATATGGGATGCAAAAGAGATATGAAATGGTTGGTGGAAAATGAACAATGATTATTGATCTCAAACAGTGGATTTTGTGACTTTAAACATGACAATGTGGAGAAAAACTAACATCAGCTCCTGCTGAATAAAGTTGCGAGAGCATTGCCTATCCTGGATACCAAAGGAATACATGATATACTTATCTGATCCATAACATTTCACAACTGTGCAGGAGCAATCAAGATTCAGGCATAATAACAAATTTTCCTGCATGAACTACAGAAACTAAACGGCAAAGTTGCAAACGCTTACCTTCCTTGTCAGTGAGGTGCGATGACCTGAACAGTTTGCCAAGCGGACCAGAAGATAAATCCTTTAGTCCTCTCAAGAGGCCTTCCCCTGGACCACCATCAGGCCCTAGAATACCAAATCGATGCAGTAAAGACTCAGTGTAACTCATTCCACCTCCAAGACGCACACCAGATACCTTAGCTGATACATTCAAGCTATGGCACTCCATATCCCTCATGTCATAAGGCATTACATGAGTGATGTTTATGTCAATAAATTGAGCGTCTTTGGCCTGGTGTTTGCTCCGATGATCAACCCAAAACACTGCTCTCATCTTGGGATGCCCATTTTCACGCACCACAATGTTATGTTCACCTGTCACTGCAGTGCCATTCTCACAAATCATAGCACTTTCTCCTTCTAAACAGTTCACTGAGACAGTTCTCCACATCAAGTTAGTTGTGACTGCGAAGGCACCACCTAGAGTGCGATGAGAAACTTTCAGGCACAGATCCTCTCCCCCAAACTGAACCAAGGGCATACGTAGGTCGCCCGCTGACAAAGATTCCAAGAAATTGAGCTGGAGATTATTCATAATTAAGCTCACAGCTGTATCGCTAGGCAGTTTTTTCTCAAGTTTGTCAGCCGACAGCTCGCTATTTATCTCAGACCTGTTGCTTTTGCTAACCTTTGAAATCCGCTCTCCAACCTGGCCAAAGTAAGTATAGAGGCTTAAGACAAAAAACAACTGCTCAATCGAAGTGTTGGATGTAAACTGTTGGAAAGCAACACCAATTCTCACGACACCCTCTGGGGGTGGCACATCCAACAAAGGGCTACCATCTGCAGTAACCATAGCTGCCTCAAATCGGATGTCATCTAGTTCAAGACATTTCCACAAATTTGCAGAGTCTCTAACTGCTCTCTGTCCATTTGAAGTGCAAGAGGTTTCAAGCGAGAGGGTTAGATGAGAAGCTCGACTAACCCACTTCCTGTGACTTGCATCAACAGGTTGATATTCCCAGAGAAGGAAGCAAGCTGGATCTCTCTCAAGGTTTAGCAGTGGACACTTTGCTGATGGTGACTGGCAGAAGTACAGATCCTCCACATGAAGTCTTGCTCCTGAAAATGATGATTGGGAGCAAGCGGTCCTAGTTCCACTGCACCTTGAGATTTCCTCAGCATCTAACGGAACAGAGAGATTGAACTCTTTTAAAGAAAATGACAGGCTGTTGATTGAGGAATCAGGCAATATGGCACTGTGATTGGGCACTACTCCATCAGCTAAGAATGATGCAATTCTTAAGCAAGACTGCTCCTGGAGGGTTACCTAAGGATGCAGAAATACAGGCAATATTTAATTAAGCAGAAAAGGTAAATGTTACATTTCAATACTAATATAATAATGTTAAGAAGACACACCATAAGAGGCTGGCATGTGATGACAGTTTTTGAAGCAAACTTTGGAGGTGATGGGGAAGGAGTGATCTGAAGACAATAAAGGGAAAACAGGGGAATTCCAGCCACGAATTCCAATAGTTGATTCCCAAACGGATTAATCGGAGGACAAAAATTTTGACCTGATAAAAGCGATGTAAGAGATTAGATTCAATTATATTCTTGGATCGTTAATTTGGTACAAGAATTAGCCATAAAAGTGAAGGCATAATCAAGTAATTACCAAAGTCAGGCACAGGCAGAGGTTCTTGTAGGACAGCTTGCATAGAGGGTTGTATCAATGTACATGGAGGGTGAGAAAATGTGTCCCTGTAGAAATAAATTATTCGCACATGAGGCCCAGCAAAGATATTATTCGCACATGAGGCCCAGCAAAGATGAATCCATCTTAACTATATTGGTTATATAAAATTAACCATTATATCACAAATTCGCTTAATACTTCAATTGCAAGAAAATTGTTATTAGTATCCTTTATTCGGCACCATATCCACCTCAAGTTACCCAAGCAGTGAATCCATCTTAACTATATTGGTTTCATGCCATTTTATATTCTATAGATCAGCAGTCATAATGCCCTGAATTTTAGTATAAAGAATAACTGAATGACTATAAACTTCAGGACTCAAGTAGTCTCTAGTAACAAGATAGACATCTCACCTCAGAAATAGCCCACCGACCTTTATGCAGGACAAGTTTTTTGAACTCTCCCCATCTGAAACGCTAGCCTTTAAAAATAATGAAAAACAGTTGTCATCATGTCACTAGGATACAAGAAAATTCTCCTACAAGAAAGTCTAAAACAATAATAGATTGGCTGGTAAGAAATTTACCCGTGAGAAGAACAAAGATTGCATAAGAAGTTCAAGTTGAAACTCTGTTGACACAAATGAATTTAACAAACAAGTCACTATAGATGACTAAAAGTAGCATATTCAAAGTTCTTTGGAGCTAGGCCTTACCAGCATCTTTAATACAGAGGAATATGTGATCTACAATAATGGATACCAAAGAAGATCCTGCTGCTTCTGCATGCTGATCAAAATAAGAGCAAGCAAATAATAAGAATGCAAACAAAAATCATGTGCCATTCTACATACAATGCAATGATAAAAATACACAAGAGAAAACCAAACCAGTTGAGCTTTTGGATCTACATCTCCTCTATTTAGGCACACAGATACCCCAGTCATGAATCGAAGAAAAGCCCGTAAACCTGACCAAAATGTGTTTCAAGTTTGAATACTACAAACAGGAATAGAATGAAAAGCTCAAGCTTTGTGGGCAATAACCAATCAACCATTTACCAGGTTCACTTAAGGCAGGACAGACAGCTTCAGTAATATGCAGCTGAACCTCAAGCCCAAGTGGGTTATTTTGTTCTGTTCGTTGGACAGTGATCTGATGTTCAAAGCAATGCGTAAGCCAACAAGCCCAGACAAAGGGAAGTTCAACATCAATTAACAAATTATCGAATTCCACACAACATATTCCAAAACTCAAAGCACTCACATTAGCCTCTCCTGATATTCCTTCCAAAAACCTTTCACCACCAAAGAACATTCGCTTTGCACCATCGTCATCTCGCTTGTTATCTTGACTGTTTGAAGAGTTAAATCGTGCGTCGGTGAACATGTCAGGATGAGGTAACAGATCAATTGACAGTGATTGCCATTCCAATTTCTGCGAATTCAAAGAAAAAATATGGGAGATCACATTTGAGTTTATTGTCTTAATTCATTATGTGCCAATACACTAGATAACAACAAAGCAGACATTAATCTTCTAGAAGAAAATAGGAGAATATCAAACCTTGAAAACATAAATGAACCCTTTGTTGCTAGAGAAATCCCTTGCTTCTTTCAAATTTACAACCTATATAAAAGATCTCTCAATCAGGTATGGAAAAACAACCAATTAACAAATATAGTATAATTTTAATTTAGCAAGAGTACCTGCCATTTTTCGTTTGTTGTGTACAGTACAAGATCACGAAATGTGATAGCTGCTAGTGGAGGTGACCTGAAAATAAAGAAGAAATTAAAATTCATGTCAGAACTTATTAAGAAAAATAAGAACCAAGCATGTCAATAAGCCACCAGGAAAATAAGAACCAAGCATGTCAATAAGTCAGCAGGCAATAGTCAAACAAAGGTAACTATACCATGTTGCACCTCCTTGGCGACGAGCACCTCCATGTGTTTCCAATAGCAGGTTCACAACACCTACTTGTACAGTCATTCCATCTGCAATCTAAGCCCGGTATAGCATATTAAACTGCGTTCGCAGTTCAGTTCTTGCAAGTACACTTGCTTCAATAAATTTATCTATGATCCATAACAGGGAAATATTTGTACAAGGTCAAAGAATTACCATCAAAGTTGTCATTTTACAAACAAAAAAAAAGGTGCAGACGTGTGCCCACAGAGGATCAGACCATAAAGCAGAAGGGTAGATAGATTGAATTCAGCTACCATGAATAAGTTGGAAGGGGCATTTCAGATATTCAAAGAGCAGACTCATCAGCATTGATGATTTTACAGCATAACATTTGGACTATGTGTGCACTGAACATCAAGTACGAAGAAACCAACCTTATCAGCATATCCATATCCGCTACTTTTAGTTGATGATGGTGACGAAACATTGCTAAAAGAAGAACAAAATGGCAGAAAGAACTGCAATTATTGAATGGCCATACAATAGTACGAGTTCTAACCAGCAGGAATGAAGTTACCTGCTAGGGTTAGAAAGATTTTCAGAGTCGTCCTTCTCTACAAGCACGAGATCAAGCTTATCGATATTCACCACAATCGGCTCCACTTGCACATTTGATACTGATGGCAGCTGTAATAACAAACAAAACAAACAGAAGTGAAGGAAGACAGAATTAACAAAAAATAATCTCATTACCAAAACTAACAAGTAACAAATGCACAGGCAATGAGCATGCAGAATTCCCTAAAACTATAAAGCCAGAATTAACTACAGATCTTCTTTCTGAACATGATTAACTACAAATCGCAGGCTTCGGTACTATGTGAACACAAGTACCAAAATCCACCCGACATGACCACCTGATCACAACTTACAACATCCACAGACACGAAATCCCACCATTCCCACTATAAATTCTACAATTCTGACCACAGGCCAAAAGTTAACAAGAGTGCGCCAAATCTCAAGCCAATGCCATGATGAATGCAAAGAAAAACTTCCTAAATGATCATTTCACTACAACCTCGAACATCCCACTTTAAATTTGCCAACCCAGAATTAAAATTTTCCACAATGACAAGCAAACTCACAACTTCAGCACGATTTCTACTACCTACAAGCAAAGCAAGAGTGCGAACGAAAATCAACCCGAAATACATCTAATTGGCAACTTGACAGCAATATGAACAACAATTTACCCTCAATGCGTCCCTTAGGCCCACGAGAGAAAAAGAAACAGAGAGAGAGAGAGAGAACGTGCACTGAAATATACAAAAGTCACGAGCCAAAGGTAGGCCTTTACCGTGATCTGGAGCTTCCCGACGCGCGCGGTGTCGACGGTGAGAGCCGGAGGCAGCCCCAGGCTCGCATGTAATGCGTCGCCATTGATATCTGCGCCCCCAAATCACACTCAAACAGAGAGTTAGCACCGGGACGACAACCCCCCAACACACACACACACAAAAAAAATCAAATCGGCATCCGGATCCGGGGGAAGGTTTTAGCGGGAGAAAGGGATCCCACCGAGATTGGAGAGCTGCGCGGTGCGGCCCTGGAGCTTGAACTGGTCGCGGGAGAAGGACTTGAGCCAGTACTTGAGCGTGTACTCCAGCGCCCGCGCTATGATCGACTCCATCCCCGCCTTCTAGAACGTTCCGGAATGCTCTGTAAGCTCGTAGAGAGGCGTGGGTGGCGGGAGGGGCTTCTCCGTATCGGTGGCGGTGGCGGCGTGCCGCCGGATCGGAGGTGAGATTCCGGCGAGATGGAGAGAAGAAATTGGGCGGTGGAGGGGTGGAAGGAAGGATGGAGGTGAAAGGAAATGGTGGGCCCTTTTAGGTCTGAGACTGAGACTTACTTTTGGTTTAAGCTTTTTTTTTTCCTTACAGAACCGTTTAAATGCTTCCCTTTCAATATAAATTGTATAATCACTATCTACTCTTTATTTATATTTTAATATTTATGCGATTAAAAAAAACACCTCTCGATTTCCTTTCATTCTTTAAAAAATATTTGGGTGCAAGTTGATACATAAAAGCTTTAGCTTATTTGGTTTTTGCCCAATTTTTTTCATCTTTAGTTCTTGTTCGAACGAAATTGTGAATTTAGTCTTTTTCTCGATACCCGCTACGGTAGGAGAGAACGACTCTGCTGCTCCTCCATAGCGAGAAGTAAGCTAGATTTGCAGTTTCACTTGGACCGAGGGTCAAAGATCAAAAAAAATGTAAAAGCGATCAAATAAGCCAGTCTACGTTGCATTGTTAAGATTCTTCCTTGGGCTCTATTCTGGATATAGGTTAAGGTGGGTACAGTATTGTTTGTTAATTTTTTGGGATCAATGTTCATGTTTCTGTTCGTAACTTAGTTTAAGTCATTTTTAATGTAGTAAACAGCTGGTTTGCAATTAAGTGTGGCAATGTTGAATGTATGGTAAGCCAACATATTTAAATTTTGCATAGTATTTAAAGATGGCTGGTGAGCATGATGATAGATCGGCTTTGTTTTTCTTTACTGGTTCTCTCTCTCTGCTTAATCAAGTTTGCTTTCTCTTGCTCTGGATTTAACAACAGTAGACCCAACCGATAGAGACACCTTAAACTCTGTTTGCGACGACTTTAGCTTCAGCTTCTCTCCTCTAAAAATCAAAAGCTATCTCAAACAACTGATTTCTTTATAGCCAAAAGCCAATAGCTTATTTGTACTAGAAAAAGTTGAAAACCGAAAGCAGGTCTATGGTAGCTTCCCATAGCTTCGATGAGTTGGGGTTCTGACTTTGCCACTAGAGTTGAAAAAACTTACCCCTTCCAAGTATAAAATTTCAAACCCTACTTCTCTCACACCTAAAAGCCAATCTGCCAAATATCAAACCTCTTCAGCCCAGTTGTTCAGCCGTACAGCCCTTCAGTCATGTAGCTCAACCAAAAGCTATTTTTTTGTTGGATTTGGGTTTTCCCTCAAATTTCAGAAAAGGCCAACTGGTTTCGCCCGGCCCATGTGGACAAACTAGCCCAGCTGGCCCAGGGCGCTGGGGATAAGGCACCTCTCGATGCCCTATCCCGAGCAGGGCGAGTCGAAGTGGAGCGGGTCAAGAGGTATGGCGGCAGTGGCCATCTCTCCCGCGCGTGACCCCGTGAGCAGCTTGGAGTGAGTTTCACGGCAGCCGTTGCCCTTCGTCCTCTTCCCCATGCTCCTTTATAGCAAGGGCAAGCTCCTCTCTGTAGACACATGGTGAACATCCTCCTTTTTACTCTTTTGCCGATTGATAATCCACTATGTGATTAGTGAGTTCTCCAGTAAGATCCTCAGCTACCAACGTCTCCTTGTGTTCTTCGGCCTTGATTCGTTCTCAGTCATCTCACGAAGGCCACTTTTGTGTGCAATCTGAGTTGATTGAAGGGCTGATTTGGCCGGTGGCTTAAGGCGTTTTGAGGACACTAAGGTGCGCTGGTGGCTTCTCGTTCCCGAGCCTTTTGCACCAACCTTGCTTGCTTGGTCGATCAGCTTGGCTCCTTGCGGTGGATTTTTGTTCGGTTGTGG
Source organism: Otatea glauca (assembly GCA_036346275.1). Lineage (NCBI taxonomy): Eukaryota > Viridiplantae > Streptophyta > Magnoliopsida > Poales > Poaceae > Otatea > Otatea glauca. The sequence goes on along the minus strand of CM070718.1, from coordinate 6,162,032 downwards.
TGTTTGCCTTGGGTGTAGGCGGTCCTTAAAGGTTAGTTTTTGTTGTTCGGCACTTGTCTTGGGGGCTTTGCATGTGGGGAGGTATTTGTTCAATGAGGAGTTGGGCTGATTAGACTATTTATGACAACATTGGTTAATTCTTTACATCTTGCAATACTTGGTTAGATCAATTGCTATCACTGTTCAGTGCTACTAGATATATATATATACTCTTGCTCATTGAAGTTTACTGTCCTACTTAGTGCTTGGTTGTCATTATTTTAGTACATGCTTTTGTTAACTATTTAGGATCCAAACTGTTGCTGGTAGTCACTGTTTACATGCATTTGTAGGCTATTCTGTCAACTATTGAATCTGTTTTTAGATGTAAGGTTGTCATAAATTATTCTAATATCTTGTCCCTAGTGGTGAGTAGGCCTTTTTTTAACGCAGTCCGACAACTGAGAACAAATTCTATAATGAACTTGAGTCTTTTTATTGCTAGTTGAATGCCATTGTTACTGTTCATTACCATGTTAATGCTTAGATACTTGATTTTGAGCTCTTATGCTATGATGTTATTGAATATCATGTTTCATTATCCTTACATTTGCTTTTATGACATTGTTATTATATGGTTATTAATTATGCTTGAAATTAAAGTAAATAGAAATTTTCTAACACCGTAATATTCTCAGCACTTTTCAAAAAAGCTGCAGCTATACTAAACAAGGCCTTACCTTCATGATCTAACTGTTCCTTAGTTGAACCTTTATCTTTCTTACATCTGCATTACTTTTCCCGTAATACACATTTCTAATTCCAGCTAGCCTAATACTGCTCCGCAAAAGCGATCAGCTAATCATGTTACTACTACACTCCAAAATGTAACTGACGATCATTAATAAAATAAAAAGGTTACTGAAACCTTGAGGAAAAAGTAAGTTAAATTCGAAGCAATCACAAAGAACTAGTACTCTCCTACTGTCAATCGCTGGCTCTAGACGAAGCTTCATCTAGTGGTAAAGCTAGTAGCCTCGAAATTTGCGACGACAAATCGCGTATCCTTCTTCCGTCAAGGACAAACCGAGTAATAAGTAATTAAATTCACTTCCCGAGGGTTAAAATGGTTAATCACTTGGATTACTACCACTGCAACGCGAACAGATCGATAGATCTGGACGTTTGTTCCTGGTGGGAACCCGTTCGTGGATGGGACCAACTGACCAAGAACTGTGGCACGTGAGACAGAGAGAGAACTGTACTACCAAAGTTTATTCCAACATAACTCTTCACGCAGAGAATAAACTAGAGAGAATGACAATGATTAACCTAAGCTAAGCAAGCGAGGTAGCGACTAGCGCGCGATCTCTGCTTGTGTGTCTGTCGCTACATGTCACCTCTTTCTACAGACAAATAGTAGGTTTTGAATAATGGCAAGGACCAGCTGGTTAGTGGTAGGGTGGGCGTCGTGCCGACCCAGCACGGTACAGGTCTATCGGACCATGTATCTAAACCATACAATGCCGACATGGCTTGGTCGGATCATGACGTGTCGTGTCGGTCCGACCCATTTGCACTATTGCAACGAGGGGAAATGAGCAGAAGACGTACAGAGCTAAGATATTAGATACAAATAATTGTGGGAAAAGATCTAAATTTTATTCGTTACTGAACAGGTACATAGTTACTGCTCCATTAAAAACTTTACACCCAGTGTCGGGTACCTAGTGCGGAGCAGCTCGACGTTGGTGAACATGTACTCTACAGTCTCCATTCTCCACCTTTTAACATTTTCATTCTCCCCCTTTCTCCACATGCGAAAGGTGCCAGTCGTATGGCGAGCCACGGCAGAGCGTCCTACCACGTGTTGTGCCTGCTTCAGGCCCATAGGACCTGTTTCATGCCGTGTTGACCTAAGCAAGGCCCATATAAACATGCCGTACTGTGTCGTCTATCGTGCCTGACCGCGAGGTCCGGCACGATCCTGTCATTCGTGCCGTACTGACCTAAGCATATGCGTGCTGTATCGTGCCTATCATGCCACGGACTGGCTTAAAAAAACCTGGCCCAATGCCTGGGTCTAGTACTAGGACACTGACGTCATTATAACAGGGTAGATCGCAGAATTGTTGTAACGGAAGAATATGAGAATAGTGTCACTTACTTGTGTTATATTAGTGCCACTTACTTAGTCATCTACTGCAAGCTCCATTCTTGTGCTTAGGGATGGCAATAGGGTCTCGATCCCCGTTTCGCTGCGGGGAATTCCTCTATTAGGGGACGGGGACGGGGACGGGGGAAATCTCTCCCCGCGGGGGGTTTATCGGGGAAAATATTGCCCCCGTCGGGGATCGCGGGGACGGGGACATTCCACCGTTTCCCGTCCCCGTGTTATCACTAATAGGTGGAAGTAAATGATCATTTTCAAAAGAAAAATATATATGTAAGGTCATTATTAATAAATATACTAAATATGAATTACTCTAGTAATTTACTCACACTTCAACCACACATACACCATTATTTTAGTGATTCATTCATGTAGCATGTGTTCTTTTATATAGTATTTTCGGGGATTATTCCCCGTCGGGACCCCGCAAACCCGTCGGGGATCGGGGATGGGGGAGAATTAAACCCCGTGTACGGAGACGGGGACGAGGGCGGGGAAATTTTGCTTATCGGGGATGGAAAGACGCTCCTCACGAGGATTTTCCCCGTTGCCATCCCTACTTGTGCTTCTCATGCCACCTACTTGCGTTCAAATGATAGTGCCACTTAGTTATCTGAAACATTGCCTCTTTCTCTGTCCTTGTTTGCCCCACGCATGCATGATGTATGGCATGTCATTTCAGTCATTCAGGGCAGCAGAAGATTAACCAGCTGGTGCCGCTAAAATTGGGCCAACCAATGTACCAAACCATCCTCTGTATTGTTCGGTTGCAATCATACTTAAAAAGAGAGGGGACAAGAAAAAGAAACAAACGGCTACCTACCTTCAGACTGATGCTTTTGGCTTGTTTTCAGAATTCAGACGACGGTAGATAGGTCCTGATGAGCCGAAAGTCAGAGGTTCAGAACTGGGAAACCACCGGCGCCCAGGGCGAGGCGACGTGCAGTACGTTGTCCATTTCTTTGCTTTGCCCTCACTTTGATTTGGTCTTTTCATGGAGTCATTCGCACATAAAGAGGCAGCTTCCCAAGTTGACATGCTCGCCTCATTTCCATGTGGTGGTGGTAAAGCAAGCGAGCTTGTTGTCGCCTTGAGCTAAAGCAGAGCATCCATGGGAACCGCCTGGCAATACACGCGAGTTTTGTTACTTTTGTACGTGTTGTCAAGATGACCGGAGAGCTTGTTGAACAATTGTTCGCTAAGAAAGATCTGTACACTCCTAGATCTAACTTTCGGTGCTTCAGCAAGACAGCAGCAACTAATTCATGCCAGGTTAACGTGTTCTCGGAAAAAAAAATCATGCCAGGTTAAAAAAAATGAAATTTTACGGTGCATTATACTAATAATATATAGTGGTTAGTAAAAATCAGATCTAGCCATTGATTTATTAAGCGTATTTTTACTACTCTACTATTAGCGGAAGTATAAATAAATACTAGCTAATCTAATATATTAGATCGAAAAAAATAAACAGTCAAATTGAATTTAAACGTACTGTAAAAGATCTAACAAAAATGACATCTGACGGGTTTGGACGTGCACCTTTGAAAATCCTAGAGTTCACCTTTGAATAATGTTTGGAAGTATCCTAATTCCTAATACCCTTGCTCTCGGAGTAGATTATTGAGAAGACAAAAAAAAAGGGGAAATAAAAGGGAAACGGCTTATCGGTCCTTAGGGCCTTAGAGCTTATGGGCCATAATAGCGTGATGGGCTGATTAAAGATTAAGTTCTAAACACACCCAATAACGGAAGCCGGAAAATTCACAAATAACTCACCTAGCACGTAATCAGTGTGGCTCGATCTGTGACTACTATTGGGCGAAACCAGGCCTAGGACATTGGGAGCCATGACCCGAGGCTTATCTATACCCCTTTATAATGCACTTAAACAATTTTTCCTACGTTTACCCTAAATAATGCACCTCATTAGAGATGATTCAATGTTCGTGCACCCAGCAAAACGTCCTCAAAAATTTGCATTCATCAAAATGAACGTCTCAGATCTTTCCTCAGTTTTACTTACCCACATCCGATGATCATTATTTAGTGTGTCTAATCATCCCTGTGGTCCACAACAGACCTCCCCCACCTACATATTTGGAAGGAGAGCGAATCAAACAAGGAAATAAATAAGGAGGATCCGCATGCAAGGAAACCAGACTTGAATTTTTTACTGGCCAAAATTGTACGTACTACATATTTGGAAGGAGGGTGAATCAAACAAGGAAATAAACAGAGAGGATCCACATGCAAGGAAACAAGACTTGAATTTTTTATTGTCCTTGCATTGTGATCGTATTTTTTTCCGAATATGACCCTTCTCGAGACTTTTTTACGGATCTAGCCCCATAGGGCCTAATTTCAGCGCACGGAGAGCGTTGATTTTTGTTTTTATTTTTATCTAAGGAACCAACGATGCTGTGAGAGTGCCGCTTAATTTTTTCAATTTTTCTCGGAACCGGTGGTCGAAAGCAATCGCTTAATTTTATCTTTTTTCCTTGCGGATCCAATGATCGGCAAGCGCAGATTATTTTTCCATATTTTTCGAAATCATCCTCGTGGCCCACAATGCACCTTCTCTCACCTCCAAAGATCAACAAGAAAAAGGAAACAAACGTCTTGGAATCAAGGAAAAGGAAACAAACGTCTGGAAAAGGAAAGGACCATACATTATGTCTTTGGGAAAAGGAAACGAGGAGATGGGCGCAGTGGCGCGAGAACTCAGTCCGAATGGCTCCACGGCCGCCATCGGTGGCTTTGTCGACGCGGCGAGGTTCTTTGGTCACGACTCATGATCGCCGTGCCTCAACAAATTTATAATTTAAATTTTTGAAAATAATTTTATTAAGTACAAAATAATCGAAAGTTTTTGAGAATTTTTCTAGAATTTTTAACCTAATGTGCCATCTTTTCAAAAATCCTTCTATATTTAAGAAAAATGAAGGCAACTCACTGTAACTTCTAGTCTGCAATTTGCACTGCAGAAGCTTCTTCTCTTCCTCCTCCATTAAAGCAAGAAAGAAGCTCCAAAACTCCATCAATCCCGCACCAAATCTACTCTTTCCATCTATGGTGTTAATTCCCAAATTTTGTGCTCTATTGCCAAAATTTCCTCCCAACTGATTTGATCCCAAATTATGGTTTCCATAAATATGCTTGTTTTGGGGCTATAAAAGCCATGAGCTCTCCTCCACCCCATCGCATTGCGTAAATCCTCAAGTACTCCTCTTGTAAAGATCGCGGATTTTGGAGGTAACCAAGCCATCACCGTCATCTTTCCCGTGAAATTCACCGCAACCGTGACTCTCCTCAGTAGGAGCCGGTCTTGGCGATCTCGCGGCACCATCTTGAACCATCATGCGGTGGCCGGCCACCCCGGCCTTCCTCCCTTACTGGCCAAGCCAGAGAGCACAGCGTGCTCTCTGTGGAAGCCGCAAAAAAAAATCTAAAATCGAAAATTATTTTTCTTTCTCTTTCTTGATTTAAAATCTTTTGGGAGCCGTTTTTACCATTCGACCTTCATTTAGTTCCGTTTTCTTTCTAAATTCATTTAAAATTCTAAATTTCTCTTTTATTATTAAGTGTTGTATTCATACTTATCTTCTCATTTAATTGATAAGCAGGTGTACTGCCGTCGTAGCGTTAGCACAGGCACTATACTAGTGACTACTAAGTAGTGAATGCCTTTTTATATATGAAAAGAAAATTCTAACCCTTTAGTTATATATTTGGTGCTAGTTATAGTCACTTAATTTTCCATCCTAGGCTTAGCACAATTCTGATCACGCCCCTGCCTACTAACGGCATGATATTGTATCAATTGAACTAGCTACAACTAGGGTTGTAAACGGGGCTGAACTCGAGTGAACCTAGCCTCCTTAGCTCGAGCTCGGTAGATGCTTGAGCCAAGCTTGAGCGAGCTTGAGTTGGGGGGGTTTGAGTTTGGACTTGAGCTTGAGCTAAGCTTGGCCTAAACTCGAGTATGATTGAGCTCAGTTCGAGTAAGCTCGGCAACAGTTAACAATTCGAGCATACACCAATTTTCAACAATAAGAAGAGCTCAAACTCGAGTGTAGCTCGAATAAGTTCGATAAGAGTTAACATGCAACAATATTTAACAAGTGATCCATAACATGGTAAATTTACCGAACCCTAACGAGCTATTCGAGCTCTGAACGTTGAAGCTTACGAGCTTGGGATTATACTCGAGCTCGGCTTGTTTAGAGTTTAAACCGAACTTAAATCGACCCTAAAATAAGCTGAGCTCGAGAAAATCACAAGGCTCGAGCTTTTTTTTACAGCCGCAGCTACAACTCATTATGGTGCGGTTGCAACCCTAGCTGCAACTCGTAATGGAGCAGTCTCGGTATGGAAAGGGATCCGGTGCAGTGGTAATGACGACTGCAACTTTAGTAGTCACTGGCCACTAACAATTGTTTGATCACCGTAATAAACGGCTCAGATAGTAGTACAGCGCTCGAAAACAGTATTCCATATAGTGGAGATACAATGCAGATGTCGCTACATGTGAACAATATCCTTCGGAAATCGAGACCGTTCTTTTCTCGTCCAATGGTCGGCAGTGTTAATGCTAAAATTACGATCACACTGTCTGCTACAGTAGATCTCAATTCTTCTTGGTCTTGGTAGGCGAAGAGATCGAGCTTTGCGGGCCACAGCCCACAGCTCCCAATGGATCACACTCTGGCACGCTGTGCCGACAAACCGAAAGCAGGAATGAGACATTTTTGCTGTCCGGATCGAAATGAAACGAGGAGAGAATAAGGGAAAAAGTATGCGACACCCTATCCGTTTCGTCCAGTTTCGTGAACCCCACGGGAGAAAGCTCCTCCAGTCGCGGCGCGTCGCATCCGACGGCCGCGGCCCCACCAGCGCCGCATCGCGGCCGTCCATTGCCGCGGCTAAACCACCGCCAAGCAAACTTACACCGAGCTAAAGCACACTGCGTTGCTTGATGCGGCCGCGCAAGTCCCGAGGCAGACGACGGCGGCCTGTGACTGTGCATGGCCATGGGCACGGCAGCCGACGAGCCCTCCCCTACGCCGCCGGAGCTGCAGATGGTGGCACGCGCGGTGCAGAGGCTCGTTGCGCGGAACGACGGTCTGGTAATGGAGAGCGGCGGCGTAGGTGATGGGATGGCGGCGTTCGAGGCGGCCAGGGGCGCGCCGGCGCCGCGCATCGGCGTGGCGCAGTACCTGGATCGCGTGCACCGGTACGCGGGGCTGGAAGCGGAGTGCTACGTGGTGGCGTACGCGTACGTGGACCAGGTGGCGCACCGGCGCCCGTCCGCCGCCGTGGCGTCCAGGAACGTGCACCGGCTGCTCCTCGCCTGCCTCCTCGTCGCCTCCAAGGTTCTTGACGACTTGTAAGTACCTTACCTCTGTGAGTAAAGTCCTCATGTAAACTGTGTAGGAAATTATAATTTGATCAGTTTTACGCTACATGAAGCACAGATCTGTCCATATATTTCCGTTGTTCTCACACGGTTGCACCTTCAAGAGAAAAAGCGTACTACCTGTTTCTATCAAGAACAGTGAACAGTTCGCTCAAAAAGAACAGTGAAAAAGTTAGTTGTGCACTACGATAATGTCCAACCTGAAGGGCAGAGTGAGTAAACCAACCGTGACCACAATTAATCGATCGAGGATTATAAAATGGCATTGTACTTTTCCAAGGCAGAAAGGGAAGGTGTGCATTCTTGTCCTTGTGCTCAATTAATCCTTGTTACATCAAATTTGTTGGTCGTTGTGCTACGCACTATGATACTCTAGTGTACCGTAGAAGAGTTCTTACAAGGTTTTAGTTTGACGACGTGCACGTATTGATGCACGTACGGATGATGAAGAGCTACCTAGCATACGATAGCTTTTGCAAAGTTGCTGATCTGCATGACTCCATGACTAATATATACTCCCTTCATCCAAATTTATAGAACGTATTTTCTTTTAGCACATGGAGATGAAAAAGGATTGGATAGATTTCGATCAATCCGGATAATTTTTTGATACTAATTATGTTAACTCGGATATTTGTCGGATAATATCGGATTGAAAACAAATACGATTTTTTTCTATCGGATACGGATACAGATTCGGTAGCTCACTATTCGCCGAATATGAATACAGATCTGGATATTTATAGGCCGGATTATCCGGATATGTGCGCGGGATGGGCCAAGGCTACTCTTTTGACCCAAAAAGCACTACTACAGAAAGGTTTATATTAGACGCCTCATCACAGACGGTTTCTCAAAACCGTCTGTGACGACGAACATCACTGACGGTTCTATATTGCAACTGTCAGTGACGTTATCACATACGGTACTCTTCAAAAACCGCCAGTGATATACATTAATATCACAGACGGTTTTAGTTAAAAATCGTCTGTGATAATATCACAGACGGTTTTAGTTATCACAGACGGTTTTGCACTCTTGATGTTACGGCGTTTTCGTTTTCGATCCGTGCACCTTTCGGTAAAACGACCATAACTTTTGCATACGAGCTCCGATCGCGACGTTCTTGTGCTCGTTTTAAAGCTAACGAAGTACATCAGAAGTACACGCGAGGCTTAGAAAAAACGTTGATTTCAAAAAAACGTCGTTTAGGGCCTCAAAACGGCCTCCAAAGTTTTTTTTTGTCGATTTTGCGTTTTCAAGTTCTTCAGAGCAGTGACACGGGATATCTCACATCCAATAGCTCTTCCATTATGCCTGAACTAGCACAGAGCAACTGGATCACAGAAATATCATCATGCGTGACGATATATTTTTGTTTCAAAAGTAACATCACAAAGCGGTTCATAGTAAAACCGTGCGTGATAGTTGTTATCACAAATGATTCTTAGCAAAAACCGTCTGTGATAGTTTGTTATCACAGACGATTCTTAGTAAAAACCGTCTGTGATGTTTGCATATCACAGACGGTTTTAGTTTGAAACCGTCTGTGATATGTTCTATCACAGACGGTTGATGTTCCGTAACATCACTGACCCATGGTTACAGACGGTTCGGAAAACCGTCTGTGATGACGGTTTCGAACCGTCTGTGATGACCTTTTTTGTAGTAGTGAAGGTTTTTGAATTTCAAAATCGTTTTCTAATTTAATTAATCCACAAATCAAGTTTCAATTGTTAAAATTGGCAAATCAACTCCAACTATCCTTAATAGGAAAATATTTTAAATAAGTAGCTAAAAATGCATAAAAACTTATAAATACATAATTCAATAAAGAATACAAATATTGGGTCATTACATGTTCTCTATGAATGTTTGAATCAAATAAACTAGTTATATTTTTTTTATTTATTTTGTGTGTACAATTTAAAGGGTTTTCATGTTCCGATAAATATTCATGACCGTATTCATTTCGCTTTGTATTCGCTTTGTATCTGTGTTCGACATAATTCATATTCGTATTCGTATCTAGGTTATCCGTATTCGTATCTGCATCCGTGAAAAAATATGAAAACAACTATGGTAGAGATCCGTCCAAATTCGATCTATTTTCATCCCTACATGGACCAATGAGATGTTGAAAATGACTAGACTACCTATAATTATTATCTCTAAGCACTATATATTCAATACATGCACGTAAAAAATATCAAGTAAATCTGAATATTTATTAGATGTACAAAATGGACGTCGTATTAATTTGTATTGGAACATGAAATACGCTCTATACTTATAGACTAAATTATTTAAAAAATATGCTCTAAAAGTTAGACGAAGAGAGTACTTAACTACATAATGTCTCGACAGAGAGATCGATGCATATACGCTAATATGCACGTCAGGATGTATCGATGTACAGATAAACGTCATTGACCATGACAAATTAAGCACTGATGGTACTATGCATCATGGATCGATTAGTTGCATGTATTATTCATCAATCTTATTTACTTACGAAATGCCATGCGTAAACTCTCCCTTCGATCATGCGCAGCCACCACAACAACGCCTTCTTCGCGCGCGTCGGCGGCGTGAGCAACGCAGAGATGAACAAGCTGGAGCTGGAGCTGCTCACCGTGCTCGACTTCGAGGTCATGGTCAGCCACCGCGTGTACGAGCTGTACCACGCGCACCTCGAGAAGGAGATGCAGAGGGGGGGCGGCAGCTTGCTGGTCGACGACACGGCCAAGGGGGAAACGGCCGCATCCAAGTTGGAGCGCTCGGCGGAGGGCGACAGCGACGACGACCGGAGGCTGCCAAACGGCGTGCACAATTGGAGCCAGGGGACGGCGAACGGCGTGCGCCGGCACTCGTCGTCGCCGTCGCGGTACTCCTTCTCGTGCTAGACTGCTACTGCAAAGCTTGTGTGTTGAATGATAAGATTTGTATATACGGGAGTACAAAAAGACTGTAAATTGAGGACAGACATACATGCCTGGATGTAGAATTACTGCTCGAATCACATGAAGTCAAGGACATCTAAACATGCATTGCCTGTTCATCATCTAAATTCTTGTGCCATTGCAGTGTTTATGATCAGTTTATGGTGTGATGAAACTACGCGTATCTGTTCATGAAAGTGAGCGCTCATTCGAATGATGGTGTCTAGTAGCTAACTCTCATAGAAAAGAGGATGGATTGGGTAAGTTGAATCTTGTGGTGCCAAATTAACTCAGTGCAGAGAAAGCCGTGCACCCTGGTCATGATGTGACGTGGGCATGCTCATGATGCAGTTACGTTTTGTCAGACTGACCATGAACGTACTCCATAAGATGCAGAATTTGCAGCAAAGAAATTAAACGCCGGGTTAGTAGAGGAAAAAGGAGGGCCGGGCAGCCGTACGCCCGTACCCATTTTTACATGCACTGATCGATGCTTATCAGGGTTAGCCAAATAGTGAAAACCGACTCGAAAACGTAGAAACCAATCTTACCAAGCTGGTTCGATCGGCTAGTGAAATCGAATGGCAAACTAATCTAATTCAAATTAAAATAAAAAAATAGAAAATTTTATCCTAAATTTCCCTAAAATTTGTATTATTATCGTTATGACCTCTGACATCAAAATTATTTGAAAAACCAATTTTTTTAGACATTTGAGAGGCATAGCTTGTTCTTATTGTGTTGTTAAATTGTGGAGCTTAAGTTTGGAACAAGTTAAACGACAGCTAAGCATATTTGTTGTTGTTTGATGTTAGCTTACTCTCTGACCGATGGTAGCTTGTTCTTATTGTGTTGTTAGATCGTGGAGTTTAAGTTTGGAACAAGTTAAACGGTAGCTAATCATATTTGTTGTTGTTCTGATATTAGCTAAGCATACTTGTATATTTCATTTCATTGCAATTCGATTTTTTACTAACATAGCATTCATGTAGGTCCAACATCCTCATCTGTGCGACAATGGAAGGACGACGAAGCTATGCCGAGTGTGAACATTCATTTTCGATGAGGAATATTGATTTCAAATGTCATATGCCATGGTATTGAAATAACTGTTATTGGAATGTGGACTTGTTGGATTAAGTTGTCAATGGTATTGAAATGAAATGTTATTTGTTAATATATTATTGCTAAATGCCTACTTTACAACTTCACATTGTCTAAAATATAGCAAAAGTCATGCAAAATTTTTCCATAGTTGTGCTATTATTGCTAAATATGTACTTTATAACTTTTTACAATTTTTGAGGACTTTATTGGCTTTCTACAATTTTGTCATAATTTTTTTTGGGATTTTACCGGCTTTTTACAAATTTTCCAATTTGTTTTACAGTTTTTCCTATTTTTTCTTGCCTTTTTCTCTATTTTTCATTCTCTCATCGCTTTTCACGATTTTCCTTAAAAACCACTCGATATTCGGCGATCGATTTTCGACCATTTCGAGCGATTTTTGAGATTTTTTCGCTACATTTGACCAACATGTTTAACTTTACAAACCGTTCGATTTTTGGCGATTTTCGGTTGATTTTTGGGGTAAATCGGTACCGCTGGGACTTCGATTTTCAACCCTAAATCGATTTGGTTAACCCTGATGCTGATTCACAGAGTTCTACAGAATCCATCAAGCGTTTTTACACCGACACCCTGCGCCTGCGGTTCTAATCTTATCGTTCCAAGTCGTTGCATACAACCATTTAGTTACCGTTAGTTGAGTTGGGTTTTGTTCCAGGGTTGCAAGGATAGATACCGATCGACCAACCGACTGGATCTATTCATATCGAATTTGAATAGTCTTATCGGATAGTTGTTGGATTTGTCATCGATTTCAGATAGTTGGTTTAGGATTCGGCATCGGATTCGGGAGATCACTATCTGTTGGATTAGAATATTCCGATTATATTCTCGGATAATTCCGGATAACTCTATTTGGATTCAGATATTTACATCCCATATTCTAGTAGCTTCAATTAGACCAACCAAATAGCTCAAGAAAATAATATAACACTGTTATTTTAATGTAGTAAATAGTTTTTAAATGCTAAAAATTCTTTTTAATATAGAAAAACACTAGAACAACCCCAAAAATTCTAGAAAAATTCAGGAAATTGAAATATGGAATTTTGACCTTACTAAAATTATTTCCAATATAATAATATGTATTTTAGATATTGCTAAAATCTGAAAAGGCTTTTTAGAAAATAGCAAATAGAGTTCACAAATTTTGAAAAAATTCACAGAAATTACCTAAGACATTTTGAAAAAATTCACAGAAATTGCCTAAGACATTTTGAATTTAATAAAATTAATTCCAACTTAAATTTGGTTATTATTTTTACCCAGAAATTAATTTTTAATTTATGAAAGTAGGAAAAGCCTGTTTAAAATCCAAAAAATCATTAATAATTATTAGAAAATCTATAAAATTAAATTATTATATGGAAATTCACAAAATCCAATAATATTATTACATTTATTTATTTATTTTATTTAAAAGAAAATTCTAGGTTGTTCACGCCGCCATCAGAGCTTGATATACAAGAATGTGCTTCAACTTACCTATGTGAATACCTAGTATTCTTTTGCAAAACCCGAGAGTGAGAATGCAAGAACCTGAACCTAGGATAGGTAGTTGTAAGGGGTATATAAAGGAATATTTGATACTTTTGTAATTTTGTTGGACTACCCGATAAAATGACTTATTAAATTACAATAAACCTGTTGCATGTTGAACTCATATGATTGATTATTCATTATTATATGTATGCTATATGCAATATCTGTTTACGCACGATATCCAACAAACAATATTCGGTACCATATCGATTCTGCTCCAGATTCGCTTCGAATTCGTAACCGGTTTTATCTGCGCTGTATTCGTATATGTCACTATCCGTATCCGACTCCGAATCCGATAAAAAATATATGGTTTAGGATACAGAAAGAACGACATTTGACCGAATCCGAGCTGATTGCACCTCTAGTTTTGTCACTGGCAGCTGCCAAAAAATGTTTTGGTCCGACGATGTCTACCCAGTTAAATCAATTATAATAGAATTATATTGAATGTGACGAAGCAAACAAAAATTAATTAGCAAATATTCAGAGCATTGAACCGACTAGGTTTTTTTCATCTTTATCGAGACAACCCGTTTGATCCAATGATCCAACGGCTAAGAATGATTCAATAACACTATATATTCTTTTGACCTAGCTCCTTACACATACTTCGCCCTTCTGCTGCCGCCACAAACCCCATTCTTCCAAACTTCCTCTACCCTTGGGCCTTGGTGCTGTCAGTCACATTGCTGCCATAAAAAAAGGGTGAGCCATTAGCGGCGGCAATGGTGCCTCTACGGTCCTGTAACCCTCCTTTCTAGCATCCTCATCCTTCCAATTCCCTTGTCGATTACTATCATTGTCATTGTAGCTTGTTGACCCTTCATGATTTACTGCCATGATGACTTGCCAACAACTAGATCTGAATTTGGGGTGAGTTGTTGGACCTTTAAGTTTTGATGTGTATTTGGTCATCAATGCCTCCTACGATTGACAACCTTACCTTCCAGATTTAGGGCAGGGCAAGTGGTAGAACCACTAAGAGTATCTGCAATAGCAGAGATGACTATTGTCTATACACTTCTTCATATCATATAAGACAAAACTAAAGATAATTTCTACAATATATGTTATCTTAAAGTTGTCTATATGATATTCTATAATATTTTAATTATGGTATAAAAAATATTTATTATAAACAATAACTCATATGATGGTGTTCTGTATTATCTATACCATCATCTTTTCATAAAAAGATAGTTATACTCTCTCTCTTTTATATCATTAAAAAAATCTTACGTGATAAATCATATAGACATATGACATATTGTACATGCCCGAGGATTAGATGTGTCTACTGTCATCATCGCCCCTCCTCCGGCGTCAATCGTCGGTGACCTTACAATCCAGATTTAAAATCAAGGAAGATCGTTGAACCATTAAATTTTCTTTGAGATGTTTCTCGTGATGTTAACACCGCTGCCCACCTACCTTACTGTAATAGGTCAAAACTAGATTTCAATCCTTTTATGTTTTTTTTGCTCTTATGCTCTTATCTCAATTTGAAACAAAAGGTGCTAAAAAATCAATAAAAAATGGAACACATCAAGATCATATCAAAAATCTGTTTAAAAGACCGACCTTCAACATACTGGATTTATTACTACTGTCCTTCATCACATTTTACATTTTATAGCAGTTCAAACCTTAAATTGACTAAGTAAGAATAGTGTAAAAACCCAGAAAAATCAGAGGAACACCAACTCATGGAATCATTGCTTGAGTAGTAGTTCCACGACTCCATCCGTAAGAAAAACAATTATACCATGTCCCAATAAGAACTCATCTATGTAACCTCTTAGAAACACAACACAAATGGTTATGAAAACTTCCAAAAAAAATTGGTTAGATGAGTCATGACTCATGATGCAATCAAGCGTCATGCAAAAATTCAATGAAAAATACGGCGTGTATTAAGAGAAACAAAAAAAAGACATATTTCAGTTAATAGTAACCTCTTCCTTTTCTTTATTATCAGACCTCATACAGATCGAATTTAGATTTGAAAATTTGTGGTATGATAGATGGATTATGTGTGGATGTTATCAAAATTCTTGACTTTTTTTATAACTATTTGCATTGTATTTTAAAAAGAATGCATGACAATGCACCAAAGATAAGATGCGTTGGATATTGGTCCTGTTTTGGGGCTTAAAGCTAGCTTCAGTTTCTGAAAAGCCAGTAAATCCCCCAACCAGCTTAGCTTTTAAGCGGCTTTTGACATCAGCCAAAAGCCATATATAACTAACAAAAGCTAAAAAATGAAAGCTGAGCTGGACTTGATTTTGCAGCTTATTATCGAGGTTAATTAGTTATTTATTAAATAGTCTCTTATAAAAAGCTACCGCCGTTTTTCAGATCAGAAAGCTAAAAAGTAGCTTTTCAAGAAAGCTACATTTCCCTCAAATAGGCCTATATTCTCTTGTTTTAGTACTCTTCAACAAAAGAAAACAGTAAGAGAGGTGTTTCCATGCTTTTCTTTTTGACAGTTACATAAATATTAAAGTATGAATGCAAGATAAACAGTGATTACCTGCCCTTTTATTTGATTCGCGATTTGTTTAACTTGTATTGAGAGGAAAAGAATTAAATCAGCTCAATTAGTAGTAGAACCAAGGACAACATGTGCCTGTCTTCCTGACAAACTACGGCGAGTAGATCGAAAAAGGCAGAGTTACCAAAATAAAATTACAAATGGGTCCTATCCTAGGGCCTTCTGTCAAAATATTCACACTCTTCAAGCTATCAACTGCAAAACAGGGCGCCTCCTACGTCCTGACAGAAACAACGCGAAGCAGCCGTTTCACTCTCTTCTTTGGTTCTTTTCTTCCTCGTTCTCCCGACATCTCACAAGTCACAACCCACCCCCTCGTGGAACACCCCGAATTACACTTTCGCCCCCACAGTCCCCTCCCTTCCTCCCCTCGCTGACGCGAGCACCGTCCTAGTGTTTGAGCCGCCGCCGAAGCCTATCCTCTCGTCTGCGGCGATGGCGTCGGAGTCCGCGGCATCGGCCTCGTCCCCGGCTGCGGCCAGGGCCGGCGGCGGCGGGAAGGACGAGGAGCTGGCCGATCTGGTGCGGCGCCTCGTGGAAACCCTCGCGCGATACTCTGATCGCCTCCCCTTCGACCTCGATCGCCAGGTTTTCTCTCGGATCTGTGATCTGGTGCCGTGTATTGATTCTGTTTCGATTTTTGGTGCCTCGTTGTTGGGGGATTTGTGGGGTCCGGGTGTAAAGGTGGCACCTTGTTTGGGGAAAGGCTAGGATTTTGCTACTTTTGTAGGCTGGGTGTTCTACTGTTGAGTAGTTACTGAGTATATTTTCGGCGCATCGATTTGGTAATGCGTTAGTCAAGCTTGAATGCGTATGCCTTTGGATATTTAGGTGGGGATCTGCAGGTGTTCACTGTTCACTTAAAATCTGACTCACTTTTGGGTAATGTGGTCGAATTTGGCTGAAGTCTTTTGATGTGCTCTTTTGGTTAGTAAATATCGCTACAAGAATTACTGTATACAATTGTTGGTTAGGAAGAAAGATGCAAACTTTTGCATGGATTTGTTTATGTGATGGCAAGAAATGGCCTACGTCTGGGGGTCAGATAATGAATCAGAAGGGACTTTTTTAATGACGAATAGTTCTTTATTTTGTTTCTTGAGTTTAATGGTTTAATGTATTATTAAGTGACCTTTCTAAATACTATGTAGTAAATAGAACGTGATGATCCTAGACTACACCTTGGGGACATAAACACAAGCACACAACTTTGTGTAAGACGCTGAGGCCTGTGTCATCTATTTTTTACAAGAACTGTTTGAACATTAATATGATTCCACAAAAGAAGGGCTTGGTGCAAGCACTGGGCGTATCTGACATGGTTGGTTTGATTGGCAGCATTATAGTGCAACTGTATTATAGCAGTGTACAAAACGGAGGAGACACTCAATACAGCTTTCACTGAAATGTAGGCATTATGACAGAAATTGCTTGATGTCATTTTGAATCTAGCTTATTTGAAGTTTGGGTGGGTGATTCACTGATTGGTGTCAATGTTTGGTACTTGGTTAGAACAAAAAGATGTAGCAAATTTTATGGGTCCTCTAAAACAAAGTCCATCACTTCCCATGTTTATGATATGTTATTACTTATTTTGAATCCTCGTTACAAGATTATCGAAGTAACTCATTTTCCTGCTTTAGAAACTTCGCTCACTTACCACACTTGCTGCCATTGCAATCACACTTCTGTTTGCCTGGAAACTGTTGAGAGCTCCTCAAGAGCAACCTCGGAGGCCACGTAGGCGAGTCGCCCCGTCATCTAGCAGCACTAGCAGTAGATCACGACCAGATGCTTTGGCCTCAACAGATGCATGTTCATCTTCAGCAGACTCAAGAGCACAGGAAGCAATTAACCAGCTTTTCCAGCCAGTAAACGTATCGCTTGCTTTCTTTGTTGAATAATGAAATGATGTACCTGTTTTTACAACCATTGGATTGACAGTTGCTCATTTTATTCTCTAGCTGACTCTTGAGCAGCTTGTCAGGCATAAGCTGGGCGAAGGACGAAGGGTATTATGCAAACTAACTGCTTTCTCACTTTTGTCATCAAATGTCAAGAGTTCTGTTCTACCAATGCATGCTTTTCACTAGTGTGGGAATAAATACTTTTAGGTTACATGCCAGTTACTTGGTGTGATTTTGGAGGAAACAGCTCCAGAGGAGCTCCAGGTGGGTAACAATGATGCTGCAAAATTTGTCTTGACTTTTTTTTTTTAATTCATAACTTTATGGATTTATATCTTGTTGCAGAATCATGTCACAGTGAGACCTTCCGTCGTGGAGGTTCTTCTAGAAATTGCAAAATTCTGTGACGTCTATCTGATGGAGTGCATTCTCAATGATGAAAGTGGGGTAAGTCTGGAAGAGCTCTTATGTTCTCTCTTGACATTTATTTTTTGTGTCAGTATACTTGCAACATCATATGCATACGAAATAGTAGCCAGCTTTCCTTTGATAATGGAAGCATTTGAATATACAATTACCAGGTCTGCTATTTGGATTTCATAGTGTTTTGGAGTTTGCATTATTATAAATAAGGGCTATACACTACCTAGTAACTTTGGAGCAGACCATTGTTACTTGACCCCAGCACGGTTTAATGATGATGCAGAAAAAGGTGCTGTCTGCCCTGAGTGAAGCTGGACTTTTTACTGGTGGTGGCTTGATAAAAGACAAGGTAGAAATTAAGCTGATTTATCATAATTTTGGTATTGCTTATAGCCCTTGGATATTTGCAATGCAACTTTAACATTTCTTGAAATCTATAGGTTCTCTTTTGTAGTACAGAAAATGGGCGTATCTCTTTTGTTCGGCAACTGGAACCTGATTGGCACATTGACACAAGTCCTGAAATTGTTCACCAATTAGCTGTAAGTCACAGTTGCAACAATGTGGTATTGCCATTTTCTAAAAACAGGGTTTGATTTAATATATTCTCTTGCAGCGGTTTATCAAATATCAGCTACATATCTCACCGCAGCGATCAGAAAGAGTAGCGCCCAATGTTTTCAGCTCTACAAGCTTGGAACAGTTCTTTGGAGGCCTTGATCAGAGATGATAAAATGAGGTAGAGCAGGAACATCGTCATGTGTACTGACGTGTTTGTTATGGAACTATTAGATGCACGATATGTTATTATTATTGATAACCTAAATTAACATAAAACATCTATATGTTCCGAACAACCGGAAGATATGACCGACAGTATATGCTTGTGTTTCTAGTTGAAATGCCCTAATCTGTTGAATGTTTATATCTGCAGGTCGAGCACCAGCAAGCCTTGGCATTGTGAGAACTGAGAGCATCATCATTGTTCATTTTTTTCCTTGAATGATGGAACTCGTTTTTCTTGTGTTATGTGTAAAAGCCTTGTGGCATGTACTAAACTTGTTCTGCAATGTCCCATAAGCTATGGAAATAGATAGCACCTGTAGCATACTTCATGTATCAATCACGTTCATGTACAACCAAAATACTTGCAATTGTCAAGCTGTTAATTTCTTTTCACCATTTATTGCACACAAGGTGTCCCATTAGAGCTTGCTATCTGCGGTATGCAATTTTACACAGTAAATTGCGCATTGCACCAACCTCAATTGACATTAGTAGTGTTACCAACCCGCAAAACAAAGCATCATGGTTTGCACCGGCCTAAGAAGTAAGAACTGACTACACCAGATCCAAACAGGCGGCATATGCCCTGCTGCACGCGGCACTGACACCATGGGCTAACGTAGTGGCAATTGGTGTGGCATCTGTGCGTGGGCTCGTGATGTCAGCTGACCAGCTTGGTGTGCCCAAATCAAATGGGCTGGCTCAAAGTGATACAATATTGCAATGTTCAACATAAACAAAGCCAAATCCAGCATCCACTCGAATCAGAATATCTCCATCTCATGCTTTCTGCATATCCTATCATAACATTTTGGAGTTGCCAAAATGTCCAGTGGCATGAACTACATGCAAGATGCACTCAAATAAAGAGCAAATTTCAAGCAAGTCCAAATTGTCTATCTAGTTCAGTTGGGCCTTTCTTCTTGGCACCTAGAGCATGTGCATGCGAATCCGTAGTCTGCAAGCTGCGCCTGCCTCTCCTCGTATGGAAGATCTTCATCGATGTAGGAGATGGTAATCTAGAACGTTCGTTGTTAGTAGGTAGCAAAATAATCTAGGACGTTCTCTTGGTTGCACAACAAAGATGAGTTGACATGACGTTAAAAACGAAGTACCTCGTCGTCCTTGCTGATAGGCTCCAGAGCAATTATCACTCCATGGCCATCATTATCCTGCAGCCATAGTTCAACTGGCTTGTATCTGCATTGCTGGCTGGCAGTTTGATAGGAAAATGAACTAATCAGCTAGAAGAAAAAATATACATTACCTCATCTCTTTTAAATGCTTTAGCATTTGGACAACATGAATGGTTCATACAGCTTTGCAAAGGAAAGAACGCTGTCCCTGCCAACGTAAAGTTCACAAGGAAAATAAACTTTTACTGTTTGACAAATAGAAAATGGCAGATAGCAGTACTGTGAGGAGTAAATTAGAGGAAGAAGTTGCACATACCCTCACAAGGAACTGAATAGTCATCACCTAGAGCATCTAGAAATGGCCTTGTCACCTTCTCAGCTTCCTCCTGGGGCACATTGCATTTCAGATTGACAAAACCATTTGGTACATTCCAGATTAAAAATCTTGCAAGAAAGAAGTTAAGCCAACCATCAAACAAACCTTCTCGTTGTCTGGAAGATCGTCAATATGTATGAAATAGTCTTCAACTGGTGATGCAACAACCAAACCACTGGAATAAAAGAGAGGAAAGCATGTTGAGAGCCTATGTAAGTCAAATGCAGCACTAACATTTGTTTCCATTGTGGAAGGGTGGAAAGAAAAGCAATGACAAGAGCATGTACATTCATGAAAATGAAACAGGAAAAAAATAGATTTACTTACAGATTGTTCAGCTCAAACATGCCAATTATATGGCCATAAACCTCAAGAGAAAATACTAGACAATGTCAAGGGAACTTGAATGAGAACGAGAACTACTAATATATTTGAAACAAGTCTTGTAACTACTAGAAAGGATACAAGGTGCACACTCAGCATCAAAGATTGCATCCTTGAGAAGCTGCAGTGACTGCAAAATACAGAAGACATGATCAGCCCATCGGTGACTACGATAAGATGTAGCGAGTAAAACAGGCCATCTTTAAGCTATCCACTTTTTGCATGCCATCATTATATTTTTCAAGTTATGTGTTCGTGAAGAGAGCTCCATCAAATCGGTTCAGACTCCATAGCAAAATACCATCAATAGAATATGAACCAGTAGTTTCATACAAGTGAAATATCTGCTGACATAATTACCGTAAATGCTAGATCCCTTATTTGCTGCCTAAATGAATCTTCATCGCAGGGATTAACATCCTCGGGCAAAGCAAGACAATCCCACCATCTGCGATCACAAGGTTTTTTTTCAACAAATTAGGTTAGAAAAATATTTTGAAGCAACAACACGAAGGATCGAGTAGTAGGACAAGGTAAGTGAAAGCTATGCAGAGCTAAAAAAAATAAGTGAAAGCTATGCGGAGCTAAAAAACAACTTCCCAGTGCTACTCAAACAGGGGGCATCCATGCCATAGACATCTCATTGATTGTTATAAAAAGGAGAAGAATAGAAATCTACCATTAGATTGTTGCTAACACACTTGATAAAAGAACCTTCAAATGTCATGCTTAACACCAGTTGCACGGTTAAATAACACTGCTGCTTAGTGGCATACTAAAAACTACCAATCACCAGAGGAATAGTTGCATATAAATTCATGCCTTTACCTCTTTTTGAAGCCCATAGAAAGTGGTTTCCAAGCTTCCATAAGCAAAGAAAAGTTTGATTCATCTGTTTTGTTTTGAAATGCATGCTGCCTTTTGAGTTTCTTGTACCTCAACATGGTGAAAGTGATAGCCTGACACATGAAACAGCATGAGTTCACGCATGAGAATCAGGAGCCTTAAATGAGTAGCAGTTAGTAGCTATAAGGAAATTGCATGTGATTCTTTTGTTCCCTCTATTTGGTATTCTTGATATTGCTATTCGATGTCTTCTTGTGCAATAGTCTGTCCTGGTGCATGGGTAAGTAGGCTCTAAAGACCAGAAAGTTGCAGGTTCATAGATTTTCTGACAGATAGGTGAATCATTATCAACTCAAGTTTGAAGCCTAAAAGCTTTTGCATTCGACCATGGCTAAGTCCTAGTCTTCCCATATATTAAGAACATACCACTAGGCATGGTTATCATGGCACCCCGGTAAGGCAAGTCACCTCCGGGGCACCTGGACGGCTAGGCGAGGATTAGGCGACCAAAAAAAAGTAAATCAATATCAGTATATCACCAATACATATATATCAATATCAGTGCATTTCTCTCAATCTCAGCCCATTCGCCGCCCACCCCTCCTCTCTCGCTCCCCCCCCCCCCCCGCGATCCATTCGGCGCCGCCCCTCCACTCCCTCTGTCTCACCTCTCGCCAGACCTTAGGCCGCCGTCCGTCCGGATCAACCCGATAGCAGCAGCGATGCAGAGGAGCCGGCAGTGGAGGCGACGCAAAGTAGGTGGCGGAGCTCCCTTAGCCTCTCCTCTGCATGCGCTAGGTATGCCTTCTCCCCACGCCCTCCTTTCTCGGCCATAGCGGGGGGCCGCCGGCGACTGGACACATAGGCGACGCCGTGATAACCATGCCACTAGGAGAATATTAGAAAATGAGACGCTAAGATGGACATTTACAAATTACACTTGATGTTTTGGTGCTTAGTATACTAAAGATTTTATAGAAACTTCTATCACATACCTTGGCAGTAACCAAAAAAATATCATTGGTTCCTGAAAACAAAGTGGTTATTATCAGATAACAGCTTGACAGCCTCAATCACAACCATCAATCCATCATCAATAATGAACGAATTGATATAGCATATATGTAAGAAATAATGAACATAACACTATGATGATACATATTCATCAATTTGTACTGCCACTTACCATTAGCATGCTCAACAAATTTCTGAAGAGCAGATCTCCAGGATGATTCAGTCTTGGATCCAGTACACAACAAAGAATGATAGGATTCCCAATCGGAATCTGCACATGATTGACTACACAAGAATGAACAAGTTATTTTTTTTCTCAAGATTAGATGTTATATCCAAGGAACAATAAGAATAAGCTATAAGTTCTATAGATGCAAGTTTCTGATGAGGGCAATTAGGTTTGAAATTTAACATGATTGACTGCTATAACTTATGGTGAAAAATGGGTGTATAACATTTTGTAGTCAAAAGATTTAGGCCTCAATTAATATTAACATTTTGTAGTCAAAAGATTTAGGCCTCAATGAATATTACTAGTATAACCAAGTATGAAGTCAGAAGGTGGGGTGAGATTGTAAAATTATTAGCAACTCCAACCTGCAGTAGCGTTCTTCCTCACATCCACTACAAGCAACAACTTGCGGTAAAGCAAAACGATCTGTGAAAGGCAGTGACAGATCACCGGTTATAAGTGATTCTAAGACCTCTTGTGGCAAAGTATTACTATTTCCCTTTGTTGCACCAGAAGAACTGGTGCTCGATCCCACACCACTTCCATGGCAGTGTCTCTGATTAGTGCAGCCACTGCTTGCACCAGCACCAATGCTTTGCCAGTACAGTCTTCGTCCAATCTGGAACTCTATAGAACCAATGAAACGGAAGCAATAACTACACACAGCGCAGTCAATCTGCAAGAGAACACATAAAATGGATACAGCACTTCAAGGAGTAATGGCTCACATTAAAAAATGGAAAAAATAATTTACATGGGATCAATTTTAAAAGCAGGCGAACCTTGTTAAGACTGTGCTGAGCACCGACCAATATTTGATCCTTTAGAATAAGGTCCCCTTCAGCGAAATCCTTGTTTGCACAAACACCTGCAAGAAGCAGTTGGTTCAAATGGCTTGGCTTTTACCTTACGCCAATTTTATGTAAGAATCCCACGTTTGCCGGATTGCTGACCCATAAGGTAAGTATTTATTCAGTAACAGTACCTTTCCCATGCTCGCCGCTGTAGCTTACTTTTATACCATCATGTTTCTTAGACTGTATGAGTTCATCATAGTATTCCTAAAAATAGAAGTAACATAGTTGTATTGTCAAATGTGAGCAAGAAATCCTAGGCAATACTTCATATAATGATGACAAGGACGGAGCAAAAAAAAAATCCACCCATGAAAACTTTAAACGTAGCATAAAATTTACTCAACTTTATTGGCCTTAGGAACTAAACAGCTTATAAGCACCTTGGATCTTAAAACTGTACCTCTGGGAAGAAAAGACTTGAATCACACGGTTACTGTTGCAAACTAGCAAAGAACCACACAAACTGCCTCTCATCTCACACGCCTAAGCATCCTAACGGCTTTATTTGGGAGGCCCATTCCCGGCGAGGATCCACGTGGACAAGTCCCTCATGTCGACAAAAATGAAAGAAAAGATCCGCCTTTCTCAATAAGATTGAATAAAACCAAACCACAGATATCGCCACCCAAATAGTGTTCCTCCCTCCCATAAGATATCAGTTTATCTCAGCGAAATTTCCGACATTGGTACCATCAAAAGCCTAAAAGTCCAATCTTTCCACCAAACAAACAGCTGCCGCAACACAGTTTAGTACAATCAAGGAATTCTCAAGCAATCAGATAGAGACCAAGAGGAGGGAGAAGGAAGGAAAGGGAGGGAGAAGTACCTGGGAGCATCGGAGGGGAGGGTTAGCGAGGAGCTGCGCGATACGGGAGGCGAACTCCCTGTCCAGATCGCACGGGCTGACGTTGCTCAGACCCATCTCGTCCGTGCTAACCGGTGTTTGTTGCGGCGGGTTCTTCCGCCGCTGGCTGCTGCAGCCTTCGGCTCTGGGGTTTGGACCTTTGGGGTTTTTTTATCTCAAGCTTCGAGCAGTCGAGCTAGTATCTACGCGTCCGAGCTAGGAAGGCGTAACCATAGGTGTGCGCCTTCGACTTTCGAGGTATGGTTGCACATTTCTTTTCTCGAGAGAGAAAGGTATGGGCCGTATGGCAATGTACATTGATAACAATCTTACATGGACATATTACATTGATATGATGGGCTGGATTATGGGCCGGCCCAGTACAGCTCACTCCATCCCACTAGCAAAAGCCAATACTGGGCTCAGCCCCACCCCGCTCAGAATTTTTATTTTAAATAATATAATTTTTTATTCAAATTGCAAAAATATACGTTCATCTCAAAAAATTACAAAAAATACTTTTTTCGCCCATATATAAGGCAATCGCCTGTATATCGATCGGTGCTACTCTGAACGCGCGATATTTCCTTTGTCTGCGGTCAGTTCCTAAATAAAATCATAACTTTTTCATGTGATGTCGGATGGAGATAAACTTTATATAAAAATTGTAGCTCTCGACGGGATCTACAACTTTTGTATACAAACTTTTTCAATTTGAATCCATTTAGATGGTAAAAAATAGGATAGAATGTTCAGATCTAAAAACAGATCTATTTTTAGATCTGAAACTTCTATCCTGTTTTTGGCTATCTAAATGGATTCAAATGAAAAAAAATTGTATACAAAAGTTGTAGATACCGTCGAGGGATACAATTTTCATATAAAGTTCATCTTCATCCGACATCATATGAAAAAGTTATGATTTTTTTTAAGAACTGACCGCAGACAGAGGGAATATTGCGCGTTGAAAGCCGCACCGATTGCCCGTGTATGGAGCGATCGCCCCATATACGGGTGATCGCCCCATGTACGGGCGACAAAAGTATATTTTTATAATTTTTTGAGATCGACGTATATTTTTACAATTTGAATAAAGAATTGTATTATTTAAAATAAAATTTCCCCCTCATGGGCGGATCTAGGTGAGTCAAATTTGTTGATTATTACCTTTTTAATAGAAATTTAATAGGTTAAATTTGTTGATTGAATTGGTTATAATTTTGATAGTTTGAAATTTATAAGATCTTATAACTATTTGTATTGTAGTTTTAGAAAATTTCAAATATAAAACTTTTTACTATCTTTGAGAGGTATCAAAATATACATTGAGCTAGTATCAAAAGATACAAAAGTTTAAGGGTAATTTAGTGATGTATTTCAAGGATAGTAAAACCACTATTCGAATATATGTGTTAGATTTATGATTTACAAAATCATTACACAGGATAGTAGAGTTTTACTGTAAAGTACGCACCCTTTCAAAAAAAATTAGTCCCTCGTGTGTCACGTGTGGGCTGGAAAATGACGGTGCAGGGCATTAGAGCAAATAAAATCGACGACGCCCCTGCATCAAATCCCTTCCTTCGGTTCCTCGCGACGATGGCGACATGCTTCGCCGCCTCCGGTCTTCAACTCTCGGCCTTCGCCACACCGGTACTGCGGTCTTTCATTGCCACCTCCTCTCCTATCCCCGCATCGCCTCTTCCTCCGGCCTCCACTTCTCCCTGCCTCTCAGTGCAATCGCGCTCATGTCATGCGGCGGCTCGAGCTCGTGGGGGTGAGCTCTCATGGAGTGAGCCATCAGTAGTTGTCGTTGCAACAGGACGAGGTCATCTCTGGATGGGCCCACGACGTCAGTGAAACCTGTCACCCCGAGACCGGACGGTTCCTCGTCGCGGATGGCTCCTCCAGGCCGGCTTGCAACCTCTCCCAGCAGTCGAGTCCGTAGTTCGACATGTGTCCCCATGAGGCGATCTTGAGCCGCATGAGGCCCTTCAACGTCGTGTTTATCCAGTGGTCGATGTTGTAGCTGACAAGCCGTTGGATGGATCAGAAGTTCAGAACTTCGACGCCTCCGAGAAGAGGAGGGTGGAGGCGTGTAGTGCTCCCAGCTCCAGCTCGCTGAACCAGATCAACCTGTTGCAGACAGTCGCAAAATTAGAAAAATTTTGTTGGGTATACTTCACACATATTCTATAGTCTTGTACAATGATTTTGTAACATCATAAATCCAATACATATATTTAAAATTTGCTAAAGTTACAATACAAGATAGTTCTAAAGTTTTAAAAATCTCAAACCACTAAAATCGAAACTAATTCAAACAACAAATTTGATCATTAAAGATGTGATCCTGTAGTACTTTTCAAAATTTTGAGGCTAACTAGACGTATCCTCGTATCCACCCTGACCCTGACCGTAGATTGTCCATGAAGGTGTAGTTCGACTACTCCTGCCTGTACTGAGCAATGGTAATGCACAAATTAAAGGCTTACTACGTCTGTTGACGTCGAAAAATGTGACGATAGATTGATCGGCTCAAACACACGTGAACATCGGGTTCAAGAGATTCTAGGCGTGTCAGCCGATTTGATCTTGCAATCGGCAAGATATATTGAAAATTGCGCTCAAAGCCGATCTAATATGATAATCGCTAAGGATCTAACAGTTATATAAAACCGATTAAATCAAAAGGTAACGATAAGTCTAAACAACCTGTTAGGACTGATTAGATGGTTGATAAAAGTAGATCTTCCCGAAAAATACGACGCGCAACAAGATCAGAGAAAACCAAACCTGACGTAATCAGAGAAGATCAACAATCAGAGATGCGCAACTTTATTGATCAACGATGAATTTCAATAGATCTAAATTACAATACCACTTCTAGTTGACATGAAAAAAGTAGATAAAAGTAGATGCGAGTTGTTCGATTGATTGGTTGGTTTTCTGCTTGTCCTTGATCCCCTTTTTATAACGCATAGACGGATCATGTCCTTCTTCAATGCGTTGCCAGTCGTGATACGTATCGAACTTTGTATAGATAAAATTTTATTTTTGAATCAACATTGGTCACAATTCCATTTTTACTTTAACTTTTCACTTTTTAACTAATATCGGTCAGAAATATTCAAATTTATTCTCAGCTTGACAAATCGATTATATCCAATTAAATTTTGGTGTAAACAACTTCTGAATTAAATGGCTACCAGCCTGCCATCATAGAGATATATACGTCAGCCGGAGGCGTCTCGGATTGAAGTTCTCGGGCACTCTCTGGTCATAGAACTGGAACCACCTGCCTTGCCCGTTCCTGAAGCCGATGAGTTACTCATCCGTGTCCCGGAAGAGCAGCAGGCCCGGATGGGAGGCCTGGCCCCAAAATTAAGAGACCTTATTTTTTACTACTTATTTTTTATTACTACTGGTTAATCTTTGTATTAGTAAGAGTAAGAACTAAGAGATACGTAGTTCTTTTTATTCTCTTCATTTTATTTTTTAAAATTTTTACTAAAAATTCATTTCTAAGCAAAACCATGTGTCCTCTTGATATTTTAAAGTTTTTGAAACAGCTAAATTATTGCCGTAATGCAATTTTTGCATATAGAATTTTGTTGACAACTCCGATGACTATTGCACATGCAAAAAAAAAAGAGCTTATATAGATTAAAGTTGAAGTTCTACTTGTGTTCTATAATGAACTAGGAAAGACTTAACAATAGCCGTTGAAATTGATTTAATTTGGAAAAGACTAATTACAAGGATAATTGAAGATTCTGTTTTAAATAATGCTAGAAGAATGGTACTTTTCAAGTAAAGGTCATATATCAAATTTATTTTTTCAGCGTGATGTATCACATAATCCTTGTATTGTAAGAAAAATTGTACTACAGTTGTAATATCAAATAATTATTTTAGTAATTAACTTTTATTGTGTATAGCCTAATTTTAAATTTAGCACAGAGTCCTTAAAATGCCAGGTAAGGCCCTGAAGAGCAGCCACACCTCCGGTTCACGACCAGGCCAGCGAAGACGAACAATGTGATATGAGAGAGCGGCCGGTGTCGTCGCCGCGCCTCGGATGGTCCGGGATGAGATCTGCACCTTCCGGCGATCCCTCTCGATCATCAGCCGCCGATACTTCTGGGACTCAGTCGCCGTCACGAACACCGGAGGGAAATCGCCAATATCATGCAACAACAGAGAAACCAGAACACGAAAGAATGTCACAAGAAAAGTGACGAAAACCAAAAACAGGACACGATAAGCAGAGGAATATCAAGAAACAAGTTCTTGATCGATCAAACAAACAAGATAGTTGATTAAAAATGAAAAAAAAACAGGGGACAATATAGGGATATCAAGGAATAATAGTGTTCTTGATAGATCAAACAAACAACCAAATTGATGAAAAAGAGGGGAAAAGGGAAGAAACAGAAGAATATCAAGAAACAACTTGATCGATCAAACAAACGATCGAATTTATTTATTTATTTTGGGTGGGGGAGCAGAGGAATATCAAGAAACAAGATTGTTCTTGATCGACAAAACACACAACCAAATTGATGAAGAAGGAAACAAGCAGGGGGAGGAACAGGCGTGAAAAGTAGATGAATATCAAGAAGCAGGATTGTTCTTGGTCAATCTCCGCCTCTACCTCCATCTCCGACGACGGCCGAGTTCTCTCGACCGTCCGACGTCACAGTAGGCTGACGGAATTCCTTCTGGTAGATAGTTGGAAGCCCCAGCGGCAGGAGGAGGGTCAGGATCATCGTTATAACGGAACGGAATAGCTACGCGTTGATGGGAACCGTCTGATCGAGTCACGCACCCGGAGATCTAGATGAGCATCGTTCTAAAATTTTGTTTTTTTTTAAAAAAAAAACGACTCGATATCTTAATGACACGTGAGTCCACTCACAGCTAGTGTTATCTTTTTCATAGTTCTTTCTAAATCACCAACTTTAGGGTGGCTTGCAAGCAAGAAATCATTTTCAGATGGATAATCGTCGTACAAATCTATGTTGAAATTAGGAGAACTTTTCATCCATAGTACTAAAAAAAACCGTACCGAAAGAATACCACAAAGTTTAGTACCAAAAAATACCACTAACTCGCAAAAAAAAAAAAAACTACCGACAGCACCAATTTCCTTTTTTATACCACTCGGACAAAAAAAAAAGGTCAACATTAACCTTTTTTCGGTTCCTCTAAAACAAAACTTGTTTCTGTTGGAGCTCCTCCACGTCCCAACTCCCAACTCATCGGTTGAGAGTTTAGACTAGTTTGCAAGTCTAATAGGATTTCACTGGACCAACGTTTTGAAAATCTGTGACAAAAGAAGCCAGGTTTTGCGAAGTTTTGTATGGTGTATATACTCTCCCAAATCCCTTCATTATAGAATTGACTAAAAAATAGCATTTACGATGATGCACATATACATTGTAGCTATCGGTATTTGGCAGTAACATCAACTTGGTAGCTCTACCTGCTCATTTTGATCGTTTCAACATTGTTAGCTGAACACACAAGATGCTGCTAACTATATTAGAGTTAGTTTTGGTGCCTCTGTCTTATAAACTCTTGGTATGTCTTGGTATTAACTTAATGTATATTTTTATATCTTATAAGGATGATAAAAAGTGTGTTAACTATATATGCACATACGGAAAACAACTTCCCAGATCCCAAAATGCAGAACGCATAACCAATCTACTACTTGCTGATAAGTATATGCCAGCGCAACTGCTTCCAATTAGATCTATCAGCGCGAATAACTCCTCATTTGATTCGTTCAACTAGCACTGTCATGCTCACGGAACTATCGCAAAGACGAAATTAAACTACTTAACCATTGACATAATCTTGCCGTCCTGTTGATCACTTGCATGGTTGCAGTGCAAATGGGATTATGCGAGTAATTTCGTCTTCATCCGCGATCCAACCACTCGCGGTGTTGCAGCTAGATAAATTCGCACACCAGCTGCACCATTTGTTGGTATTGCTAGTAGTCCACTCCACATTCTGCAAATATCTCTCCTAGCTCCTCTGCAGCCTCTTCCCTAGCCTGTGCAAGAATGTCTGCACTGAAGGCTCTGGTCGCCTTCATGGCGGTGGCCGCCGTCGCCGAGCTCGCTGCCGGCAAGGCCTACACGATCCAATGGTCGGTCGGCGGGAACTACGGCGACTGGTCGTCCAAGAACATGGTCGCCGTCGGCGACAGCGTCGGTGAGCTCTCCACCGCTTGTCTTCCCTGGATTTCTTCTTTGCTATCTGTTGAAACGCTTGCTTGATGCCGTGTGTTCTGTCCGTTCTTGGCTATGGCGTACATGCACGATCGATGCAGTGTTCACGTACGGATCGCCGCACACCGTGGACGAGCTGTCGGAGGCGGACTACAAGGCGTGCAGCTTCGGCAGCCCGGTGTCGTCGGACAATAGCGGCAACACCACCGTCACGTTCGACACGTCCGGCATGAGGTACTTCGCGTGCGCGGCGGGGTCGCACTGCAGCCAGGGTCAGAAGGTGACCATAACGGTCGCCGGCTCGGCCGCTGCACCACCTCAAGATGGGCAGATTCCGGCGACACCACCGAATAATTCTTGAAAATGAGTTAATAGTCCAATAAATGTTGCACATACCTGACACTGACAGAGACCACAACACTGGAGTAACATGACCAACCGTGAAGAACCATTCGGTTCGGTCATCTATATATTCTGCGCATGCCGTAATGAGGAGCGGAAACGGTGTGATGTTTTGGTCCTTCGCTCGCACATCATACGTATTTGCTCTCTTTCTGAGAAACCACCGTCACAGAAAGAGTCTAGAAAGTGAGCTTGTCGTGTCGCATAGAACATACCAGAACCACTCAAGTAACACAACCAACCTTGAAGAAACGGTTCGCCATCTGTTCCTCTGCAGCACGAGCTACAGTTTTCTTTTCTGGGCATGCCATAACACTGATCTGGCAGTCACATATATAGAGAAATCAAAGCACCGAAATGGAAGGATTTGCCTGTCACATACTCCTTTTGGTCACAAACAATTATCGTTTTAGACATCGGTATAGTCTCTAAAATATAACTTTGACCACTAATTTGTATTATTATATTTATAAAATTCAATAAAATTATAATATTATGAAAGTTTTTTTCGAGACAAATCTACACATAAGATTTTTATGTATCCAATTTGAATATTTAAAAAGATGTTGATTGTCAAAGTTTAAAAAGTTTAACAGCACCTATATCCAAAATAACAACTATTTGTGACTAGAGGGAGTATACACAAATAACAGATTTCTTTTGTAGATATAAGACTACTCTTATCAGCAGGCCCCCGGGCATAATTACATATAAGCTAGCAGACCCTACGTCGACCAACAATCAGAGCACTGCAAATTGTCTCGGCTCCAATCATCAACCATGGTGAGCTGCATGAACCTACACTGCAAGAGCTAAAAAAAAAAACTGGCACAATTAATGGTGCGCCAAGGCTTGTAATCAGCTACAGCCTATAAGTTGGCATTGTCGAGACAAAATTCACCGGCCCGACAAAGGATTAAAAGTTGTCATCATATCTGGAAGAGATATCTGATATCTTCTATAGTGAGCCGAGTTGCATTGCCATCGGATTTGTCCTCACCGAAAGCAGATTGGACCATCATTCTCTTCGTCTCCTGGCAAGAGGTAATGCACGTTCGTCAACAAATAAGGATAACAAAGATAGAAGACCCACACAAGCACGGTAGGACGGTCCACAATGAATTGATGAATTAATCACCAGTGTATAGTCTCAGTCCAAATTTATAAGATTACTTTTTAAATGATCTTATTCATAAATATAAGATGTATGTCATATTTGCGTGGTGTTCCATATATATCCCTAATAAATATCCATCTTTACTTCATATTCTCTACATATATGTATTGAATACAGTTCTTAGTGATAATAATTAGGGGTAATTTAGTTATTTCTAATATCTTCTTAATCTATATATCAAAAAGAAATAGGTCTTATAAACTTGGACGGAGAGTACTTCATACATGTATAATTACTCAAACAGACCTTCCAACAAATAAAAATTCTCAAAAGAAGTGCCTAAAGTTAAATATCTATACAGATTTTAACTAGTCTGTTACAGTACATCATCAATCTCACATTGGTTCTTGATTCATCATCACATAAAAGAGGTGGTGAAAAGAAAGACGATACATGCTCCCCAGTACATGAGGTTAGCAAACTAACTGAAAGTGAGAGAGCCATTTGGGATCTTAAAAACTTTTACGATTATACACTACAAGGGAACTGATCATTTTGCTGTAGCTGTCAATGCCATTTAAGCATGTTCTACATTCACAATGTTGTGGGAGTGACCCCCACCTGGCCCTCTCCGCCTCGAATAAACCACGCCAAGGAGGGCCCACATCGGCATGCCGTTGGATCCCAGGCGAGCGCTCGAGGCCGCTCGATTGAGGCCAGTCCAGTGAATTAAGCCTGCCTACCCAGGGGCGCGGTGCGGTCCACCGGACGCGGTCCATGGAACCAGAGCGTGATCGACGGCTGGCAGAAGGTGACACGTGGCGTTCAGCGGAAAAGGCCCTTTTACCCTTTGTACTGTAGTACTCCACCTTTTTAGAGGTATATCGTATATGTGTAGCCCGTATTGTGGTGCCAATGCAGTATTAAGAGCTGACTATTTCCAAAACTTTAAAGGCTTTAGTGAACCCTCTGGGAACACCGAAGCCCCCCTCTCTGGTACTGTTTGGTCTTTAATTACAACACATATGACTACTGAAGTGTTTGTCTTCTAATAGAAAAAATGTCATGAATTCAAAATGAAAATGTATCAGCCAAAATATTACCTGCAGGGCTAAAATGCGATCTTCCACCGTGTCTTTAATGGTTAAACGGGAAACAGTTACAGGACGGGTCTGACCAATTCTGTGTGCTCTATCAACTGCCTGGTCCTCAGCATAAGGATTCCACCAAGGATCGAGCATAATCACATGGCAAGCAGCTACCATGTTTAGACCAAGATTGCCGGCCTTCAGTGACATAAGCATTACTCTTACCTGAAGAATGAAAGTAGTTCTATATAATTACTTGTTGAATGTCTACATGTAATGCTGAAAAAAAAAAGTAGGACGCAAGAAAAGGACCTTTGGGTCAGTCTTAAACTCGTTCACTGATATTTCTCTTACGTTGAGAGACATTGACCCATCGAGCCTCCTGAATTGTATAAAATTGCTATTCAGTGAAAGCTCCAGCAAGTCCAGCATGCCAGTCCACTGGGAGAAGACAATTGCCTTAGAAGGAGCTACTTCGCTTGGATTTGATTCGATAGTATCACTCCCAGTAAGGGCATGTGTGTTGACGATTGAGTTAAGTATGTCCATGGCTGCCCGGATCTTCGAGGAGATGTAACCGCTTTCACAGATTGAGGATGATTCATCTGCTGCTGTGGAACTAGTAGTTGCATCGGACTTCAACTTATCAAAGATACAGAGGTTTAATACTGCAGATGAAAAAACTGATTCAGCATTCAGTTTCTTTCTGCAAGAAGGAGATGGGCAGACAATCTCATCGCTTGCTAAGATCTCGTATACACATTGGTAGCAGAAAACATGACCACATGTTGCTACAATAGCATCCTCAGGTGGGTCCTGCAAAATGAGGGGAAATTGAATGATTTTACTGATAAAAAAAGTTGTGGAGTAATAAACATTTCAGCTAAAATTAAAACCAATGACCATTTTTCTAGTCACATGTATATCCCTTGTTTATAGTTCCTTTTTTTGCTTCTTCATAAAATAAAATATTACGAGATAAGGTAACACATTTTGAGTGACTAGAATGCTTACACTGCATACGGAACAAATTGCAGGACCTCCTTCCAGCTTTTCAAGCAAATCTATCAATGTTTCCTTAGGAAGTTGTTTTGCTATTTCTATAGAACCACTGTCAATCGAATCTTGATTCCTTTTCAAAAGAAGAGGGTGATCACAAGCCTGCCGAAGTCGCAGCAGCAATACAAGAATGTGTGCATAATTTTCTCTTATAGTCCCAGCAGCAGCATATGCCTGTAATATGAACACAACATATGAGCATCACAGTCAATTCACACTAAAACTTCTGGATAGCTGAACCTTATTTCTAAAAAAATGCATACTGAACATGGTATATAAGTAGTAAATACATACCACTCTTAATTCTATACTGCTAAACCTAATTTTTATGAAGATAATGCAAATATTTGGCTTTTGTGCAAAAGAAAAGACCTAAGGTATACAACAATCCCTGCGAGCCGAATACAACTAAAAGAACTCACCAGATCATAAAGTATTTATCAGATAAGACAACAGGGAAAACAAACTGACAGAAAAGAATGAATAATCATGCTATTCTAAGAGGCGTTCCTGAAAGCAACGACTGAGTTGAGAAATTGAGATAACGTCAAAACTGAGAATTTTTATGTTTAAATAAGAAGTATCCATAAAGTATCTGAGATTAGACAGATTAATAAAACATTACTGCCGAAAGTTTTCATAAGATCTAAACAATTAAGTTTGTATCCTACTGACATCTGACTACTTATTGATGGAAAAAAAGTGAATAAAATTGAAGATGTAAACTTGAACCTACCTTGAACTTTTCCCGAGAACCTTCTTCAAGCGCCAAATAGAAAGATCGCTCCTCTTGTGTGAAATCTATTTTATTCAGTTGAATTGTCTTTGGAGGTAGTTTTATGATTGGTTCTCCATCAATTAGCGTTTCTATATGGAAACAGTTCAAAAGTAGATCAATAACAGAATATCATAAGCAATGAAGAACCAATTGACAGTCACATGTACTGAAAGAGTATCTTACAAAATTAAGATACAAAAACATGATGGAACTGCCCTAAGAAAACAAAGTATTGAACACAAACATTCAAATAAAATCGAAAGGTGACTAGTATGCCCCCAACACACACACACACCAGAAAAAAGGAAAAGAAAAGAGAGTACTTGTTACCTTTGTTCCCCCCTCATTCAGATTTTCAAGTTTTTTTATGTGTTTCATTGGCTGGTAAAATGGGAGAGATCTATGCTAAAGAAGACAGCTGAGAAAAATGGCAAATTCATGTTGCCATCCATAGAATGCTCGGTCTCATATAAGTTGTCATGGTTGTGAGTAATACCAAATATTATGTCGGGAATTACTAAGGGTTTTTTTTTTGAAAGATCCGCAGGAGGGAATTACTAAGTTTAGTAGGCAAAGGATGCGGGCTGTACAGCGTAGATAACCAAAATGTACAAAATTGCAGACAGATATGTGTAGTCAAAGTAATTCATTTCACCTTTTGTGCGCCGAAGCAGAACTATCTTCAAGACAGTTTGGAGTTTCGTACAGCCATTACTTGCGCCTCTAGAATTTGGGTACTTTATCATAGAGCGAAATGAACTGTATGCAGAATATGGTTCATATTTCAAGAAACGGAAATAACTGTACAGATCATCAATTGTATTTTGTATAGGTGTTCCTGATAAGCACCATCTCCGTTTTGCTCTTAGTCCACAACAGGCCATAGCCGCTTTAGTACGGTAATTCTTTATTGTTTGAGCTTCATCGAGCACAACTCTGAACCATCGTACCCTGGCAAGTGGGCCACCGTCAATGTCAGAGCCTGAATTTTTAGGTTTATTTTTCTTCTTTGCCTTCCTCTTGGTATTTTTTGGCAGTTTTCTTTTATTGCCAGAAGAAAATTTTGGACATATCCCATACATTTCACTGTCCTTTTGCTCCATATCCTCAGAGTTTTGTTTAGGCACTTCATGGGCTACAATTGTGTAAGTGGTGACAACAACATCATATTTTGTCAACTCAGTTGGATCTCTAGTCCTTGAACCTCCATGATAAACCAAAACAGACAATTTAGAACTTTCAGTAACCTTGGCAGACAACTCACTAGCCCACTGCTTAAGAACGCTAGCTGGACAGACCACCAGTGTTCCTGCAGCTGATCTAGCAGAGGACCTCAAGGTCGATGCAGAGGATGGTGAGTTCAATCTGGTCTTTTTCTCGGGCTCAACTTTAACAGTCTTGACCATTCTATCAACAGCAGCCCCTGACCGACTAGCACAGGGCTTAAGATTGGTGGCAACACTAACTGCTTCTGCAAGAATTGGCAACGGTGTAGAAGCCTCTGGCTTATTCACGTGTTCACCCTTCAGTTCCTTCCTGTCCACGACTATCACCACTTCATCTTCGTCGTCAAGGTTTAGTGCTACAGATTTCATACTGTTCGAATCAGCAGCCATGGACTTAGACTGCTGAACCATCTCCCTTTGTATAAGGGCAATCGTTGATATTGTCTTCCCAAGACCCTTAGTCACAGAAAGTTATGTGCGTATAATAAAGGAAATAAAATAATTAACAGCTATTGAAATAAGGTAGAAAATAAGAAATAACCTGATCATCTGCCAAAATTCCACCTGAACAATGTGAACTATTCTCCTTGGAAACCATCCAGGCTAATGCTATTTTCTGTCAAACATAAAAGAAGAACATAGCAGTGAACAGGATCTCTAGAGTAAACAGCACAATTACATAGCTGAGATTTTCGGGAGATAAAATTCACCTGGTGCTTAAGGAGTGATACTGACATTATACCTTCAGGCAGATCTTCTTCCCTTTTTTCCTGACCGATATGCTGCATAACAGTTTTGTTGAAAAAAGTAGAATCTATAGTAAGCAGAATCAAATTGAGGTCACCAGGCAATTAGGCATCTATTTCATTCGGGTGACTTGTCTGTATCAATCAACCAAAGATTATATACCTGCAGGGCTTCTTGAAATACCGCTCTCTCATCACAACCAAAAAGCCTGTTTTCTATGTTTAGATGGCTTTGCTTATCAAGGCCATTAAAAACTTCAGCATCATTGACAGAATTCCTGGATGGCATTGACGGCGGGAAGATCCTATGTGAACTCACACCTCCATATCCATAGACATCATCTGACAGTTTCGATTAGGAAAAAAAATCTTATTAGTCACAGTTTGCACCAGTATAAATCATTTTGCATGATTACTCGTATCAGAATATTTCAGGGACATAAGGTACACAGATTCACCATTATCAGTTTTAACTTTTAACCTACTGACTGCTATTAACGGGTGGTTCCCAACCTGTTAACATTGTAGATGAAGGCATCCCAATTCCATCGGCAGAACTTCTTTGAAAACCATAAGACTTCGCAGTGGGCTCTTCTTTGATTCTGTTGTCACCTAAACTTGAATGATTGGACGGAAATGATTGAAGCAGAGGGCTATATACATAGACATCATCTGACAAGTTTGAACAAGGAAAAATATTAATCTTACTAGTCACAGGTTGCACCAGTGTCCTTTTTAACAATTGCTGATAGTCAGAGTTAATCA
The DNA here is from genome assembly GCA_036346275.1 of Otatea glauca. Taxonomy (NCBI): domain Eukaryota; kingdom Viridiplantae; phylum Streptophyta; class Magnoliopsida; order Poales; family Poaceae; genus Otatea; species Otatea glauca. The sequence continues at coordinate 6,124,061 of CM070718.1, read as the reverse complement.
AGGATAGTTGTATTGTACTCACCATCATCATTTTCAGTCGAAACACTCAGGCTGTTACTAACATATGACTTATGGTCAGTTGCAACAGTAGATGAAGGGATCCCAACTCCATTGGCAACACTTTTTTGCACACTCTTAGACTTCACAGTAAGCTCTTCCTTGGTCCAATTTTCACAAAAACTTCCTGAGCTTCCATTGATGAAAGATTGTGGAAAGTGCCATGCACCATTTGCAGCATCCAAATGTGTGGTACCATTTGCTAGTGATGATGGAAGAGTCCTCTTGTCATTATTACTTGCATATATTGCCCCTACGCCATCAATGCTTTGGTCATCAGGAATAGCATGTGAGGAGTCATGTGGCATCCCCAAAGAAGAACTTGAGAGGGGGTAAATCATGCCCGCTGAAACTACTGGAGCTCCAGGCCAAACATTTTCAATGTTGTTACCACTCGTCAAGGGAAGTGGAAGAGTTATGTACTGGCCATTACTATTTTGCATGTTCAAACCAATATGCATTGGAGCCAACAAGTCATTCAACTCGCTGCTCCATTCAGTGGCAGATCTATTCTCAGCAGGTCTATAAGAGGATGAAGCATTAGTGCTATTTAACCAATCATCGTCTTCCAACCAGATTGGGTGTTCTGCGTTATTCTGACCAAATGTTGTGTTGAGAGAAACATGAGGCTGGTCAACACCATCATTGGGATCATCAAAATCAAGACCACCTTCTCTATCTGAGTGCAAACCAATGCTGTCTTCACTATCTGAACACAAGTCAATAATGTCCATATTGCAGGCAAACTTGTGATTCAAATCTGTGTTGTCAGATATCTGCTATGCTTAGCTTTACTAATCACCAATAAACCAGGTTAGATCACAGTATCTTAAAGGGTAGCTCCACTACACTATAATCAAAGTAATCTTGATCAGAACACTTGGCTACTATCTTCTGCAGAATGACTTGTGGGTCGGAAGTTGGAACAAATAATGCATCTAGCGATTCACAGCAGTAGTTGTGGTGTTAATACACACGGAGGCAGCTAGCCTACAAAAAATTAAGATGGCAAACGAAATTGCAGCTAAGTATATGTTAGGGTTGGCAATAACACCTAAACAAGAAACCAACCTTTCCGCGACAAGAACAGTAATTGCCTAAACGAAGGACAAGATAACAATGTGCAAGAAGCTGATGGATAAAACTTTAAGGAAGTTAACAAGAATGCTTACGTAGACTATAATAATGAGGCCTGCAGTCGCCGTTTCAAAAAGAAAAAGAAGAAGAAGAAGAAAAACAACTTATCCAAGCAAGAAAGTCAAAAGAGCAGGATTTATTATAACAGGAACAGCGCAACGTCATCACACAAGCATCGCCATAAACCACGATGCTACAGACTAATTACAGAAACAATAAAGCAATTAGGAGAACCAAGTTGGGCACCCTAAACAAGCCCATGATCGCTAAGAACTCCCCAACTGCTCAAAGCGGCCAATTCCAAAGTCCCATCTAAGCGAAATCTGCCCAAAGCCGCCAACGCCTTTCCACCACAAACCGAGCCGACAGCGTTCGATTTTGCCACCAATCGCAACCCTTCCACCCAAAAGAACATCCACCAATAGCATTCCATTTGAACCAAGAACTGACCCAAGAACGCACCAGAGAGCACCGAATTTGCACCGAGTTACCTCGTCCGAATCGGCGAGCCCGCGCGACAGGGGTCCTGAAGGAGATTCTCCGACGCGTGGATCGGAGGCGGGGAGGACGACCAGCGAAGTTAGCGGGAATCCAATCGGAGCGAGGGGATTTATTAGGAGGAAGGCGGTTCGTGACCGCGAGCGCCGGAGACCGAGAGAGGGTTTAGACTTATAGGGAGTTGGGTGCTCCCTTCTGTTTGACTGCCTCGTGGGGCCCAGGTTCTGGGGCCCGCATGTCAGCGGGAGCTAGGGAGCGGGAAAGGAAATGCTTCGATTGGTTGGGATCAGAGGCGTGGGTGGGTCATGGGTGGTTGCCTTGAGATGGAAGGAAGGGCGAATACTACAATGCAATATGTTGTATTTTTCTTCTCAGAAAAAAAAAAGTCAAATGTCATTGGAGATGACTTGGTTTGAAAAATATCATGGGTCTCAAGCTGTCAGTGAGACACTCCTGATGCCTCTGTTTTGTTCCCCTCATGGATTCCTAAGAGATCAACAGTCCTACAATGAGGACAGACTACAAATATGATTGTATTATAGCGTATTTTTTTTGGTACTATTATGAAATGGAGTGTAATAATTGATATATAATCAGAAAGATTAATCATACATATCACCCGTATAGCCGTATAGGGTCTCAGAAATATGACGAGAGTTTTCAAGTCTTAGACCTCGTCTAGAACGCGGTTCTACAGAAATTAAACTATTCTCGCGAAATTTCCTCTCTTTTTCTTCAGAAATACATGCGTTCTACCGTCCAACCACCCTTGGGCTGATATTTTATGGGTTGTCAACAATGCTAGTTATGGCTAGTCAGTGAGCATCGGCAAGGAAACAAAACCTAGTGTTGACAAGGATAATACAGCTGAGGTTACGCTATATGCTAATTGCTACACTGACTACTGGGAAAGAAGAGATACTACTGAAGAATACTAGCAAGACATAATTACAGCTATCTCCATCCGACCAAATGACCAGAACAAGAGTAATTTGTTAAGGAACCTCGCTATCGAATAGTCCGGGGTTCCCGAACAGATCTAAATTGGAGAACAGAAAGAGAGAGACACGTGTTTAGGGAGAGCAACAGCGGAATACTTTTATTGCTAATGATTGCTTGTATATAGGGGGGACCCCCTCCTCCTTTTATAGCGCTCACCTAGGGTTTCGGCTAAGGGGCCATCGTGGGCTTTCCATGGGCCACGAGAGTTTTCCAACACTCCCCCTTGGGCCTTTTACCGCGAGATGCATATGCCTCATTAAAACTCCAGAAAAAACCAGTGGGAAAAATACTTGGAGAAAGAGTACATAGCATACGCTTACTATGTTGCACGAATTGCCTCGTTAAAACCTTATGCAAGAAAACTTCATGAAAAACTTGCTAAGAAAAAAAGGTACAATTCTCCCAACTTCAATTGCTAATCTTCGAGATTCATGTTGGGTATTCATAATTCATCTTCGAGATTTATGTGGGAGTATGTGAAATATCTCCCCCTGAAATCTGCACTTCTCTAAGTCTCATCATCCCAATTCCTTTTACGCATCTTTCAAAGGTAGATGCTGGGAGTGATTTAGTGAACAAATCTACAAGATTTTCACATGACTTAGTATGCAATATCTTGATCTCGTTCATCTTATGCAATTCGTGAGCATAGAAGAACTTGGGGTTGATATGCTTCCTGAGATTGCTCTTCACATAACCCATCTGTGCTTGGGCAACACAAGCTGCATTATCTTCATCTATACCCCTTTATAATGCATCTAAGCAATTTTTCCTACGTCCACCCTAAATAATGCACCTCATTAGAGATGGCCCAATGTTCGTGCACCCAGCAAAACGTCCCCAGAAACTTGCATTCATCAAAATGAACGTCTCAGATCTTTCCTCAGTTTTACTCACCCACATCCGATGGCCGTTGTTTAATGTGTCTAACTCATTCATTCATGTGGCCCACAACAGGAGAGCCCGCACATATATATTTCAATTGAACTATATATATGGAATTTATGTTGTAAATCTAAACCCATTTGATTTCGATTCAATATTTACCATACCAGTCAGTACCATGAATCGCGCGCTTAATTTTCTTCCATTCATGCATGTGCACCATATCCTATACAAGGCGCTCACGTACCACCGCCATAATATTATTTAGCGAAAAATATTATATAAGGAATGTGTGTATGAAATGCAATTATCGTGTGATAAATATAAGGAATAAGTTCATTTTAGGACTTATTCCTAAATACACTATGGGAAGTAACAGATATTCTGATAATAATTAGTCTCAATCATGACGCATAAATGGTGCTATATGTTAGCATTCATATTTGGATGACAATTAGGGAAGCCATTATTGGTCCAACTTTTCAGGATGACATACTGCTGCCCGCGCGGCGTTCGACCCGCCCGGCGCCGACTACACCAGGAGCTTGCGCCGCGCAATCGGCCAATGGAGATGGACGATACCCAGCGGAGCGGAGGTGGCGGAGGTTGTCGACGCCGTGTTTCGCGAGACGATCTTTGGCGAAGCGAGACGTGGAGGAGATCAAGGGCAACACCTTCGCATGCGGATCCTCCTATTTATTTCCTTGTTTGATTCGCTCTCTTTCCAAATATGTAGTACATACAGTTTTGGCAATTCAAGTCTGGTTTCCTTGCATGCAGATCCTCCCTGTTTATTTCCTTGTTTGATTCGCTCTCCTTCTAAATATATAGTACGTACAATGTGATCACAAGATTATTCATTATTAAGTGTTATATTCATACTTATCTTTTATTTAATTGATAAGCAGATGTACTGCCGTCGTAGCGTTAGCACTGGCACTATACTAGTAAATTATCGTGGGAGTTTGCTCAATGTTCAAACCACAAGACTTCTGGATGTGGTGAACCATTCTTCTGAGCCATGCACATTCACGAGATGCTTCATACAAAGCAATAATTTCCGAGTGAATTGTCGACGTCGAGACAAGAGTCTGCTTAGACGACTTCCAAGAAATTACTGTTCCTCCACATAGGAAAACATAGCCGGTTTAGGACTTGCCAGTATGCGGATCTGATAAATACCCAGCATCTGCATAGCCAACCAAATTCAATTCATTGTTTCTTCAAAAAGCATCGAGGTCTTTGCTTCCTTGGAGGTAACGGAAGATGTCCTTGATCCCTTTCCAATGCCTTTTGGTGGGTTACGCGACTGCATCGAACTAGCAAATTCACAATAACGCAATGTCCGGCCTGGTGCTATTCGCAAGGTACATGAGCGCTCCAATCGCACTCGATATGGGAATTCCGCTCCCGTGACTTCCTCCCCTCTTCTCTAGGTGCAGTATGGGTCTAGGTCTGCTTGGAGTGACCTTCTGATCATTGGAGTCTTTGCAGGATATGCTTTTTTAAATCCAAATCTTTCCAACACTTTCTGCGTGTAGGTTTGATTGATGTACCAAGATTCCTCCTTGGACATGTTCAAGCTGCAAGCCTAAACAAAATTTGGTTTTACCTAAATCCTTCATTTCAAACTCAGACTTCAAGTATGAGCATGCTTCTTCAATTTCTTCATCCGTCCCAATGATGTTCAAGTCATCTACATAGACGGAGATTATCTGAGAATCCATTCGGGATCATTGTATAAACACACATGGACAATCTTCATTGTTTGTGTAGCCTTTCTTGCGAGAAAGTCACTCAGCGATTGTACCACATTCTTCCCGATCGCTTCAACCCATCTGGTGATTTCTCCAATTTCACATCAGTATAGGTTTCTATTTGCTCCGTCTTGGTTGGGATAGGAATTCCTTAGGTACTTTCATGTATATCTCCGAATCCAAGTTTCTATACAAATATGCTGTGACAACATCCATTAGCTCCATTCTCAACTTCAAGTTGATTGCCATTGAGATCAAATATCTAAAGGTAATTCCTCCCATGACTGGAAAATAGGTTTCTTCATAATCAACTCCAGGACGTTGAGTGAAACCTTGAGCTACGAGCCTTGCTTTGTACCTTACAACTTCGTTGTTTTCATTTCTCTTTCGAACAAAGACCCATTTATGACCTACGGAGTTTATATGGGAAGGTGTGCAGCATACGGACCCAAACATCTCTCTCTTGTTCAGAGAGACTAACTCTGCAGTGATTGCCTTTTTCCATTCTTCTCAATCTAGCCTTTTCTTGCACACTGAGAGAGATGTAGGCTCGGGATCATGATCAATGATCGAGGCAATCTTCTTTGCAAAGTATGCATCAACGTTGGCTGTTGCTCTATCCAGGGATTCTCCTGTTATTACAAAGTTTATGGCCATTTCTTCATGGGGTGCTTCATGCACTTCTACTTGCTCTTCACTGCTATTCCCTATCGCAGGAGCAAGTTCCTTTAGCTTTTCATCGCCTATATGTGCGCACACATTATTTCCGACGGCTTCCTGCAGTGGAAGATTCAAGTCTGGAATTGCCTTTCCTGTTGGCTTCTTTCCAGTGCCAGGTCTCAACTGGCTCCCCTTCTTTCCTTGGGTCATTTTCGTGATTGGTTGTGGTAAGTCCTCTCGCCAGATTTTCTCCGGACGTCTCCGGTACTTTGGGTTTGAGGAGCCAGGTTTCTGTTCTTTTCTTTGAGGCCTCACGAGCAGCCGAGGATACCTTCTATTTTCTTTGGTATTTCCACCCTCTCGGTGCATTCCTTGCGGGTACATGCGACTTAATCACGCCCTTGGATCACAAAATGATCAGACAGTTCATTTGCTAAATTTCAAAATCAATTATCTTGGACTTCTTGATTTGCTTCATTAGTGCGGGGTCATGTGCGGGATCCGGTGGAATGCCATATGATTTCGGCATTTTTCATCCAAAGGTTGATTTCTCCCCTAATGACGGAAACGATCCTCGTCAAAGATGCAATCGAATCGGTCAGTATGCAAGTCTCCAATCATGGGTTCCAAATACGATTATGGATGCACTCTCATAACCAACGATATCCCGGACTTGCGGAGAGGGCCCATTGCGATCCATGAGGGTGGTATAGGTACATATACCATACACCCAAATTTTCTAAGATGGGAGATCTTCGGATGATCCGTGCACAAGCCGCATAGGAGAATGGATGTTGTAGGCCGACGGTCCGAAATTGATAAGAGCTGCTGCGTGCAGATCGCGTGTCCCCAACAAGTGTTGGGCAAGTTACAACTCGCAAAAGCGGTCCGGCAATGAACTTAATCCTCTTTATTAGTGCTTCGCTAGTCCATTCTGCGTATGGATGTGCGACGGAGTGCTCAATCGCTATCCACGTTGTGCAATAATCATCAAATGCCTTTGAAGTAAATTCTCCGGCATTGTCCATTCTAATGGACTTCACGCGATGATCAGGGAAAGCATTCTTAGTTCTTATGATCTGCGAGATCAGCTTTGCAAAAGCATGGTTTCTTGTTGACAACAAGCATACATGCAACCATTTCGAGGAAGCATCGATGAGCACCATAAAGTATCGAAACGGCCCTGACAGGGGCTGAATCGGACCGCAAATATCCCCCTGGATGCGTTCCAGGAATGCAAGGATTTCACTTTGCACTTTCATAACAGAGGGTCTAGTTATTAATTTCCCGGTGGCACATGCGGGGCACACAAAATCTTCATGATTCGGGAAATTTTTAACATTAATGCCATGACCTTGTGAGTTGTTCACTATATTTCTCATCATTCTAAGACCAGGATGGCCTAATCTACCATGCCATAAAGAAAATAACTCAGAGCTTCTAAAAACAGTCTTCAAGGAAGTATACACTTCGGTTGCATGAATATTCGTGTAGTACAACCCAGATTCATATGAGGGACATCTTTCTAATACCATTTTTCCACATACCGCGTGCTTCACAATGCACAAGTATTCTTTGCCATTTTCTTCATTGGTTTCTACGTGAAAACCATTGGCGCGGATGTCTTTAAAGCTTAAGAGTGTGCGTGTTGATTCTGAGTACAAAAGGGCTTCCTCAATTAGCAAAGTTGTACCCATAGGTAATATAATCGTGGCTCTTCCTGAGCCGATTACATATGAGTCGCTTCCTGCGATCGTAGTAATCTTTCCAGCATTCTTCGTGATCGACTGGAAGTATTTAGACTCTCTTAAGATGGTATTTGTTGTGCCACTATCAACAATGCATATCTCTTCCATTTGAGCGCTACACGATTTCTAGATAAAAGAAATATAATTCTAATCAGATAGAGGCAAAAATAATCCAAATATTGCTTGCAAATTTGAAGAATACTGAAAAAAAGAATAAATTGCGTATTTATTCATGAAAGAAGTATGCTCTTCTAGAGCTTACAATTCATTATTCAAAGAAAATGCTAACAACCATAATCTAAAGAAAAATGCATTAAACAGAATCTGTAAAATATGCATTAATTTCTGCTTCTATGTCATCGGCAGAAGTTTTCTCTTCATTTGCCATAATAATGGCTGCAGCATCGATGTCCAGGCTATTCTTTGAGGATGAGACAAGTGGGGTATCTACATCCATGACATCATCATCACCGATGTTGGCGAAGTGTGCTTCTGCGGGGGCATTTTCTTTTGCCTTTCTCTTAGCCTGATATGCGTTGATCACTTCTTTGGATTCCCGACATATCTTCGACCAATGTCCCCAAGTGCCACACTTGAAGCACGTTTGGTTCTGCTGTCCATACGGCTTGACGTGCGCCTTTCCTTTGTCATCCCTCTTCACAGGGGCTTTGGACTTTCCTTTGGCCTAGGGCCTCTCTTTTCCACCCTGCTTGCCCTTCTTTCTATGAGTGGGCTTTCTCACCTTGTAGCTATTGGCATTGACTTCTGTGCCAGTGCCTCGTCTAGGTGGCTGCGAGACATAGTTCTTGCGCAGAACATCGTCTTGCGATTCCGCAACTTGCATTACATCAATCAGTTCGCTATACTCTTTGTATGCGTCCTGACGATAGCTGCGTGCACTCTGGATAGCATTAGGGTGGAAGGTAGAGAGAGTTTTCTCAATCTTCTCTTCATCAGTGATCTTCTTGCCACATAGAGAGAGATTGGTACAAATTCTGTGCAAGGCAGAATTGTACTCGGCCACTGTTTTATAGTCTGCAAATCTCAGGCGCACCCAATCTTGTTGTGCTTGGGGCAAGATGGTGTACTTGAGTTTTTCGAACCGCTTCTGAAGTGCAGTCCAAAGCTCATGTGCACTCTCCTCAGCCATATACTCGTTCTTCAAAGTGGCTGAGAGGTGGTGCCTGAGAAAATGCAGAGCTTGATCGTTCTGCTCAGCGGTAGGTTTTGCGTCCTGCGAGGACCCTAGACCAATCGCGGCGCAGAGATTCTTGCCCCCAAGAACGATCTTTACGTCCGATGCCCAAGTGAGATAGTTACGACTGCGGGGCGATTCTTCAAACTCACGATTCACAATGCCGACATCCGCATGATTTCAAAATTCGGTTTAGATTACTGCGTGTAATCTGATAGAAAATGGTTGCAAAAACATAAAGTGCAGAAAAATTAAATTGCTATGCATTGCAATATTTTAAATAAAGCAACGGATTCAAAAAAAACATAAAGAATATTCATAAAACAGAGAAATAGAGCAAGAAAAAATTAAAAACAGAGCCAAATATATCTTCTTGATTTTCTGGCAATTTTTCAAAATTTTCTACTAATTTTCAAAATTTTCTGCAATTTTCTAGCAAATTTTTTCTTTTCTTTTCTTTCTTCTCTATTTTTTTTCTCTCTCCCGGCCGAAATGCCTTTGGGCCACATTTTTTTTTGCGCGTTGGCTCTTGGCCCATTGGGCAGCTCCCTTCATTGGGCCTTGATCGTCTGGCTGGCCTGCTTGGCCAAAGCAAACAAACCCGACGGCTAGGGTTTCAATCCCACCGCCACTTTTTGCGGGAGGCTCTCTATGCGCGAAGAGCACCGGCCACCGAGAGCGCGGAAGAAAAAAACGAGGCGGCTTCGGGCGCGACGACGAGCGCGCTGGCCGGACCGCCGGGCATCGTGGGTGCGTCTTGGCGGCGATCGAGCGGCGACGCTCGAAGCGCAGCAGGTAATGCGGCTGCGGCTCGAAGCCGGCGGCAACCATGCTTCGCGTGGCGCAGGAAACCGAGGCGGCGGCGGGCGGAGCCGGCACGGCCGCGATAAGCCGGCCGCGGCGGAGCGGCGAGTGCGCATGCGGCGTGCGTCCGGAACCGGCGGCGTATGGCGGGCGGCGGCGGAAGCGCCGGCGGCATTTGCGGCTGAAGCCGGCGCCGCCGTCTTCCTCGCGCGCGGCGACGGCGGGAAGCCGATGTAACTCGGCGCCGGCGAGCCGACGAGGTGGCGCGCGACTTCGGGCATCTTGGCGTCGGCGGCTATGCCGCTTATGTGCGCGACGCGGCGACGGCGCTTCGAGCGACGTGCACGGCGAAGGTGCTTCGAGCGACGTATCGGCCGGCTGCTAGTGACGGAACCGAGGCGTCGAGTGGCTGCGACGTGCTGCTTGCACGAGGCAGTACCAGCCGAGACGGCGCCAGCCAAGGCGGCGACGGCGGCCGTCGGTGACGCGTTGCGTGCGCGAAGACCGAGGCGACGTCGATTTCTTTCCCTTTTTTTCTTTGCAATGGAAGAACAGTAACTTCATGTACTGTTGAATTGTACCCTTGTAGCTTTATGCCACGTGACGAGGTACTGATGCGTAGGTTAGATGCATGCATAGAAACGACAAGCGTTTAGATTCAATCGCTGAAATCCCACCTTTCTCACCTTTTCAATTCTAATCTTCGTAGAGCTTCGTGCTGATAACGTGTTAAGGAACCTCGCTATCGAATAGTCCGGGGTTCCCGAACAGATCTGAATTGGAGAACAGAAAGAGAGAGTCACGTGTTTAGAGAGAGTAACAACGGAATACTTTTATTGCTAATGATTGCTTGTACATAGGGGGGACCCCCTCCTCCTTTTATAGCGCTCACCTAGGGTTTCGGCTAAGGGGTCATCGTGGGCTTTCCATGGGCCACGAGGGTAATTACATAATTACAGCTATCTCCATCCGACCAAATGACCAGAACAAGAGTAATTAACCCAATTGTACAGTCAAAACGAGTCAAAACTACAATATAGGAGTAGGGAATAATTCACAAACAGCTGCCAAAAGCCCATACTTAAGAAAAATACAACCAAGTATCCAATCAGTACAAAACCAACTATGTAGTATGACCTCTCCTCATGCATGAGAGGAGGGGCCAAAACCCACCGCGAACGGGCCGGGCGACCCAAAGTACGGCATGCTCGCCGGCGGCGCGGCGGACGATGAAGCCACCCCGGGGAACGCGGCCACGGCCGGCTGCGTCGAGGTCTGAAATTTCGGTTTTGGTTTACCTTCTCGAAAGGGGTGAAATTCGAAGTTTTGACAAAATCTGGTCAAAATTCAAAAAATAATTTTGAAATCCGGAATTTTTCAAACTGAATTTCGGCTAAAATTGCCAAAATCTTGGCGAAATTCAACCAAGCGAAAAAGGGTCGAAACAATGTTATTTTTTTTTAAATTTTTTGTGGAGGGTCCTGACACATCTCTAATGTTCCTATAAAAATTTCAGATTATGATCAAACCTGAAGAATTTTTGAAAATTCTGATAGTGCTGCTGTCCTGATAAAAGGCTGACCGATAAATTTCAACCGAATGAAAAATAGTGCAAATCACGTTAAATAAATTTTAAATTTGTTTTTATGGTCCTGACACATCAATAATGTTCCCGTAAAAATTTTACATAATGATAAAAGTCTGAGGAATTTTAAAAATTTTGGACAATGCTACTGAAGGCTAACGGGCAAAATTCAACCGATTGGACAATGGTTCAAACCACATAAGAAAATTTTCAAAAATTTTGTGAATGGTACTAATGAATCACTAATATTTTCATAAATTTTTAAGATGATGATTAATCTTGAGGAATTTTCAAAAATTATGATGGTGTTTGTTTTCCTGATAAAAGCCTTACAGTGCTACATGTATTACTTCCATAGATTTGATTGAGGAACAAAAACACATTTAAATTTTTTAAAACTTTTATAGAAGGATGTTGATCACAATCGAGTGAATTTATAAAATTGTGACATGGTTACTCTCTCTCAGTTATGTTCATTCTGTTTTTAAAATTTTAAATATAATGGATGAAGTTCAATTATTTTTTAAAAAAATTTGTAAAATCCTAGGCTACTAAATATGGTACCATAAATTTTTCAGAGCATTATTAAGCTTGTACAATTTTATAAAAATCTGACAGTGTTTCTATTATTTTTATAAAACATCTCAAAAATTCGTTTTTTCAACAAATTTTCATAGAAGATGACATTCTTAAGGGTTATTGACCCAAATCCGGTCCTCAAAAGTCAAAATCCTATAAAAAAAATCCCGAGATATAAGGGGAAATTTGCCGAATTTCCCAAAAATTGTATCATTTGAATTTTTTTTTTCAAATTTTTTTATCTGATCGGGATTTTGCACCTCGTATCCGGCCGAAATCCGAGATCTCGGCGAAAAAATCCGAAATTTCACCGTTTTTGTAACCTTGGGTGGCGGCGGTGGCCGGGAGCGGGTCGCCGTCCACGGGCTCAGCCTGGCAGTCGGGCCATCGGCAGGCCGGCTGGGCCCTCCGGGCTCCTCACGTGCGGTGGGCCAGCCCGAAACCCAGGATGAGGCCCACGACGAGGAGCACCGAATTTAGGCACTGGAAGAACTTGGTGGCTTTGCCTACAGTACAGCCTAGATAGCAACACATCGGAAGCTCTTCTTCTTCTGCTCCTCTTCTCCTCAGTCCTCACTGGCTGCACTGATCTTTCTCTCCAGTTACCACTATCTCACAAGAACATGCACAGGAAGGGACACTTTGGCCTCCTCAGTCCTCACTTTGTTTTTGGTGTTGGTGCTGGTTGTCAGTTTAGCTGCTAAAGCACTCGTGCATGGCTTCACGTGAAGGAGAGAGAGAGAGAGATTTTAGTACAGTAGTTAGAAACATACTATATTATTACTAAATATAACGAACAATCACTAGTGGTGAATACAGGTTTTAATCTTCATACAGAGCAGTGCAGTGCAGTATTCAGTGTGTTTACGCACAACAGAAACATATCAGTCTGCTATGTTCTATGTTGTTCTGTACAATAGTACACAGAGTCGGGAGATACAGCAAGACAGGGTCATTTCTTTAGTGTATTCTACATTACCACTATTTCTGCATTGACCTGACCAGTCCAGGTAAACACAAGAGTGCTATCGGTAAGCCAGTAATTACCAGGTGGCACAAGCGGTTCAACTCATGTGCTGTTGCTTGCTAGTGATGGGCTTACTCTGCCGATACAGGCACACAGTTAGTGATAAGTAATTGGGAGTCTAGGGCAAAGATGAAAATGAACTATGTAAGCGTGTTAGAGTATGAGATAATGGTGGTTTTGAGGAAGACATTGTGCACCACAGTCCATGGTGCTTCTCCAATAATGTTTTCCCTTTTCATCATCTTTTGCCTTTTTAGCCTTTTCTTCTCTGGTTTTTGGAAGATAGAATATTTGAGGCACAAAGCTGAAGCCAACCTGTGACAGGTCGATATTTGGTCACATGTTGCATTGGGCCACACCAGATTGCAGTTTTGTTCATTCCTAGGTGGTTAGGTATGGTGCTTTAGGTCCATATCTGTATGAAATTCTCCACTCGGATGCAAAAAAATTCGGTTATACTGATACTTTTTTATCGTTTTGTTATACTAATACTAATATGGGGTACCTAACAAGCTAAAGGTACAACCTACTAACATAATCTAGAAATTTTACAATGACTACATTAGCTGCCCGTGACATTGGTTACACATGGGGATTTGCATTATTGCAGTGTGTGCAGAGACCATGACAATTTTATAGTTCGTCGTCAGAGTGCATTTTGGAACTACTGTATATCGATCACTGCCATGTGATTCTGTGGATGGAAACAGGCAAGGTGAACCACATTTTCAACTCCAAAACACATGTAACATCCAGAAAGTAAAGTCGCGAAGGCAACCGAACTTATACTGTCATACACACTTGAGCACCAGACGCATTTTCAAGTGACCTGACCAAGCAGTACTCAAGAGTCACAGAGCAGTTTCAGAAGACAAGAAGGCAACTACTATTCGACGACTATACCAGGAGGAGCGTTAGTGGTAGAGCCAAGTGATTCAGCAGAAGCATCCACCATCTTCTTGACCTCATCTGGATTTGCCCCAACAATCTTCTTCACCACCTCCTTGTCCTTGATGAGAAAAAATGTGGGCATGGCCTTCACTCCAAGCTTGGATGAAACACTCTGCGTGTACAGTGCAGCATAATAGCTTAGCTTAATTAGGCTATCTTCAGAGCAGTATACTAACTTAACGGAGATATATGCAGAGCATTTTTCTGACAAATGATTATCCCTACAGGAAAAACAATAAAACGTAGCGTAAATATGAATGCATCAAGCCATCAAGGTCTAAAGAGATTCTCAAGATAAATCTCTGTCAAAGCATCAATTTGGGCTTTCCCTCACTTCCCCTTCTCTATTGAGATTTCAGTGTAAATAGAATCCTCAAAAGAGATGCGATCATAGGAGTTCTTCTGAAGTACATATATACAACACGCCATAAGACCAGGAGATTGAAGAATGATTACCTGGACATCATCAACATCCACATAGAGGAACAATATCTCAGGGTGGGTCTGAGCTAGCTCCTCAAACTTGTAGTTCATGGACAGGGATGTCACACACCATGATGCCCCAAAGTGAGCAACAACCTGCACAAAATGGAGGCATAATATGACCAAGTTTCTTTTTGGACTCGAACAGCTATCATCAGGGCGATCTATTTCCATTTCTTACTCATAAATCTCAATTATAATGAAAAGAAAAAAAAAACACGAACAGCAGAAAGGAAGAACAAAAACGAACTTGCTAAGGATTTCAGAAAGCAAGTTTCTTAAAGAGTGTTGAATCCCACAAAAGTGACGATGTTATTCTCTATATCTCGCGTTCTAACATATTCATAAAGAGCAATAACAAAAATTCTGGGCCAAGCGAACTATGATTTGAGAATCCACATCTTTTTTTAAACAAGGAGAATCCACAACATCAAAAGGAATTGTTAGAAAATTGAACAGAATCTCAACAAGAACAAAAGAATTAGGCCAAAGGAAGGAGTGGGGAAGAAAAAGGCAAGGAAGGGGAACCCACAGGACGGCCTTCATTGCTTGCTTGATTGGTGAACAGCTCCCATGCCTCCTCCTTCTCAACCTTCACAACTTTGGAATTGCCAACCCCCCGCTGCTGTTGGATCTCCATACGGCCTAAGAAGTAAGAACAGAACCCTCTCCCTTTCTTTTCTTGTTCTTGGTCGTCTCCTCCTTTGACCTTGGCCCCTTCCCACCAAAAAAATCACAGACTGTCTACAGGAAACAAAAGTGCCAATCCACTCCGCACATCAGATAAGCATGGGTTTGTATTATACAGCTGGTGGGTCCTGCCTTATTTTGGCTGGCTTGATTTTCTTCTGGAATCAGGATCCTATCCTATGCAGTACTTGAAAGGTAATAAGAACCAAACAAAAGATACGGTCAATGATCATAAAAACCGCGAGTCCGTGACGTAGGAAATTAGGAATGGTAACATGTTAACATAATGCTTATCTCCTCGCGAAAAAAGGAATGCTTATCAGGTGAAAACTAGCTTTAAATAAATAGTAACGTATGCTCGCGACTTGAGCTGGTCAATTAGCATGAGAACAAATTGTACTCGAGCTGGCCAATTAGCATGAGAACAAATCGTATGCCATGTCTGCGTCATAGGACATTGGTAAAGATAACTTCTAATGTGATGTTTGCATTGCTAGTTTGTTGTAATCAAACATTATGATAAGTCTCATCGCGTTGTAGAGCACTCTACCTTCTTCCTCGATTTTCTACAACTCTCATCACTTGACTGAATAATTTAGACAAGTTTGTATTCTCCTATTCTAAATTAACTTTTTATATCCCATTTGGTAATATGTGCAACTACTATAGAGAACCCTCATATAACAACCTCACAACAACATCCGATTTAAACTAACTAGCGTACTTATCCACGTAATTGTGCGTCTAGATATTATGATACAATCGTCTTTGATGTACAACTCTACTTCCAATGATTGAAAAACAATTGTATTTGTTATATATGATTAATCTGCACCGTTACAATCTGGCCTCACAAAAATAAGTGGTGAAGATCCTACAATTGTATTTATTATACAACTCTACTTTCAATGATTGAAAAATAATTGTATTTGTTATATATGATTAATCTGCACCGTTATAATCTGGCCACACCAAAATAAGTGGTGGAGATCCTTCTCTTTTTCTTTCGATTAATGTGAGAATTCCTAAAATTTATGATTATTGTGGGATTTTCTTTCTTACCCTTAAAATGAAGGAGATGAATATTACTAGTTGTTTATATATATATATATATAGATAAGTGAGTAGAGGTAGAAAATCCACATGAAGGAAAGGGGTGGGGGCAGCTTGTCTACCTAAGAAGGCATAGCACACAGCATCACCTGAAAAACATGGGCCTCACGTGGTTAGGATTTACTTCTATGTCATTTCGTGGAGACGTGGACCCTGCGAAGTAAGTAGTAACTGAAAAATGCCATTTTCGAATTTTTTTTAAATAATACATTTTTTAAAAGTAATTGCGACATTAATACGCGGATTAAAAAATTTGTAAAAATAATACGAAAATCAGGTTGTCGCCAGATAGTTCGACGAAAATGGTATTTTCGCCAAACGGTGTGACGAAAATAGGCTAATTGCACAATTAAGAACGTCTGACAGAGCAAACGACCGGAACACCCTATTTTCGCCTAATGGTATGGCGAAAATAGGGTTTTCGCCAAACGGTATGACGACAAACTATTTTCGCCATACCATTTGACGAAAATAGGTGGATTTTATTGACCCTATTTTTAACTACATGAATTATCATCAATAAATTTATTATTTGAAAATATTTCGTATTTATTTAAAAAAATCACCTATTTTCGTCAAATGGTATGGCAAAAATAGGTTGTCGCCATGCCGTTTGACGACAACCCTATTTTTGCCATACCATTTGGTGAAAATAGGGTGTCCCGGTCGTTTGCTCTGTCAGACGTTTTTAATTGTGCAATTAGCCTATTTTCGCCACACTGTTTGGCGAAAATACCATTTTCGCCACACCATCTGGCGACTACCTGATTTTCGTCAACCGGTACGATGACGTAGTATTTTTTTTGTAAATTTTTTAATCCGCGTATTAATGTCGCAATTACTTTTAAAAAATGTATTATTTTAAAAAAAAAATCCCATTTTCTGACCTAACTAAAAAGAAAGAGTTTTGGAAGTGCGATTCTGTTCGTAAATTTGATGGACCTAGCAGTAAATTCTTATCAAAACTCAAATTTATTCCATACATCATGCTACAATTTAGTTGAATTCAATCAAGTCATTAGCTTGTCATTTTGATACTGCATAGAACTCCAATGAAAAATTAATCTGGTATCTGGGAATTTTACCAAGTTCCATCCTATTATCTCAACAAGTTTTGGGCTTTTTAGTGCTCTTGCTTATGAGAAATATTCTTCTCGAGAGAGAAAACCAAATAAGGCATCTAGAACCTCCCTTGGTTCTTGCAGACAAACATATCCAGAATACTCCACACATTTTTCTTGTATTTTTCTGAACTTTTAGGTAATGCGACAATTCGATATGATGTGAGCAATAATAATTGAGGTAACAAGCTCCGCTCAACCGATCAATAAGTGCAGAACAATCCCCTCTAATGGTGGACCTGGTATGGTACGGTACAAAAGATTAGTTGGGGGCACCAGCATGTAGTTTCAAAATCGATCGTACAAGCGATTAGATCGCGCAAAAGGGAGAACCGGCATTCCAAATTTCCAATTTCCAAAAAACAACTTTGCGACTAGATAGCACGAAACCTCAAAATAAAAGCACCAGTAGGCGATTGCAACATTAACCTGGCATTGCCCATCCACACTAGTAAAAAAGATCACTGCTTTCTTCAAACAATTATCAAAAAATTGAAGCGCGCTTCGACTGTCTACCAACAACTGTACTAATGCAGCACACAATTACACTCAAAATTCATGCGACTGCATTGAATTGAGCCTGGCAAATAACGTGATTGGGGAGAGCCAGAAGCGTAGAAGAACCTACCACAAAACCCTAGCATTCATTTCCTCTGGCTACGGTTCGGGCCGCGCTCCGACGTTGGCTTGGCCGAGGTTCCGGAGGACGAGCACCGGAGATGAGAAGGCGAGGTGTTGAAGCCTCCGATCGTCAACTGCCTCCGAAGACGAGCTCTCAAGTCTCAACTGCCTTGTTTGCGTCGGCCGGCCGCGCCGTCGATTAGAATTTTCTCGCTTCCGGGCTTCCGGCGCTCCGTCTCGCCACGGCCGCGGTGCACCTGGGCCGAGCGGGTATGAACTGCTACTGGGCTCGGCCTGCCATATTTGTTACTTATGTTAGGAATTTTTTTCTTTAATATTTATTTTTATTCTTTTTTTCAAAACTATGCGTCCGAAAAAAAAATGACAAAAATGCCCCCCGTCGCCCGTGTATGGGGCGATCGCCCCATACACGAGCGATCGGTGCCCTCTGCCGTCAACGCCGTTCGGCGCCGTTGGTGGGCCCCCTGTCGCCCGAGACAGGGGCGACCGGGCGCAGGCCTTTTTTTTTAGTTTTGTTTTGTAATTACTATATGCTTTTTAATATAAACCCCGTAACTTTTGCTAGGAGTGTCCAAATTAAATGAAACTTGTTTCTAAATTTAAATTTTGGAATGAAGAATTAGAGTGTAAAATAAAAATCCATGTGTTGTTTGCAGAAATTTTTTTTTATTTGAGTTCGAATGCTAGGCTCTAACTGTGGATTGTGAAGGAATTATAATGTGTGTTGATCCATAATTCATGAAATAAATAGAATAAGTTACTACAACCTTATGCACTTCATTTTTGCAAAAATATCTAAATATGATTGCATTTTGAATAAAAGATGGCTAGTTTAAACCCTTTATAACATTCATTGTTCAAGCAGTTAGAATAATGTCTGAACGACCTCAAAACTTGACAGAACCAGTTTTGTTGCATTCTTGGGCTTGCATAGGTTACAATTATGTAAAAATATTTAGATGTCACTTTAGGTTGCACTATTTTATTGTTGTCTGAACATGCAATCGGTAAAACATGAAAATTGCCGTATCTTTCGCAAACGATGGTAAAACTCGATGAAATCAAATCTGACGAACTGAAAATGCTATAACCTATCTCGATGGAGAAAAATAACATCATTTGGGACAACTGGAGCAGTAGGACATATACGAGCCCTCCGGACAGTGAGCATACTCTTGAAGGTTGGGCGCACTGCTTATTACGACTTAAAACTAAAAGGAGTACCACGAACAAAGAAAACCAAAGTTAACACACAGACGTCTATTGAGTGCTTGAGGCCACTTCCCATTCGCCCATGCCTCCGGTGGGCTTCTCCGCACGCCGCGCCTCTCTCGCTTCCTCTCTCTCTCGGCCTCCTTCTCCTCCGCTTCCTTCCTACATGCCTCCTCGCGTGCGGCGTCGCGTTGTTCTTGAAACCGCGCGTGAACTCATCTGCCGGTTGGCTTGGTCAAGAAGCCGTTGGTCCTCGGGGTTGATCTCGTATCAAACCATCGCTCAAATTCACACGATGGCGGAGGTGACTGCATGAAACGTAAATTAGCAAAGTTTCATTCACAAATATTATGTAACCCGACGATTGTTACCATGCGGCGATCCTTGAGCTCTTCTCCGGCGGATCGAAGGCGTAGTTGCGGCACTTCCAATACCTCCTCTTCCAAGTTGAAATTTCCCAAGAGCGGACAAGCCTGCAAAGATCTCCGCACATACACATGGGTGCTCTGACTCCACGAGGTAGGAAGAGATCTTGGTACGCTAAATTCCGCGGGCATGCACTTGCTTCTTCCTTTGCCTTCCCCTTACCCTTTGCACTTGCACGCCTCGGCATTTTCGATTGATGCTCACCCCTCTATTCTTTCTCCCGCTATTCTTTGCGAGACCGCTTGTGAGAACGAATATTATAAAGGGCAGATATCGCCCAGGTATGGAGCGATCGCCTCATATTTGGGCGATCGCCCCATGTAAGGGCGATCGCCCCTACTAGAGGCGATAGGTGTACCGAAACGTTGGTGTGTTGTCACGTCGTGTGGCATAGGCAAGCAATGCATAAATGATTTGAACAATTTATAGTGATAATTTGTCATGTTACTAACTCGGGAGTTATACAATGTCTTCTTCGAACGTAAAGCCATTACAAAAATACATCCGCATAACAAGTCAATCACGCCACGCTTCCTAATCGGCCCGTGGGGTAGGTGAGTGGCGACGGCGGACGGACGTCCCTCCTAGGCCCGCCTGCGGCGCAGCGAGAAGTAGCGCGGCGGCGAGGCCAAGTCTGTGCGGCGCACCGAGAGCCGAGAGGGTCGAGGTAGTCGGTCGAAAGGTACTTCTCGTGTCGAACTCGTCGTCGAAGGCTCGTCGAAACCACCACAGGGTCTCCGCTGGGCGCGGACGACGAGGGAGCCTCGCAGCCCATCGCCCCACCGCTGCTGCGTGGGAGCGTAGCGAGGAACCGGCGTGGTAGGCGAGACGCGAAGGAGCCTCCCCACCATCGCCCCCTCGCTGCTGCGTGGGAGCGTAGCGAGGAACCGACGGGTAGGCGAGACGCGAAGGAGCCTCGTCACCACCGCCCCCTGCGGTGCGTGGGGCGTGACGGGCACCGGGGTAGGCGAGTCTTTGGGGCGAAGTGGCGTGGTGTCTTTGCGTCCGCCGACGTCTCGCGCCCTCGGCAGTGGCCAGCGAGCCAACCGCCTCACCGTAGCGAGGACCCGACCCCAGCGATCTCGGACTCGGACGGTGGTCACCAGATGCCCCTCTAGGCGCGTCAACATGGACACTGACCTCCACCTCAATCTCCGCCAAGAGCCGAGTCCGCATGTAACGCCGATTGGTATTACGTAAGTTACATGAAAAGACGTGCCCATGTAGGTTCGATTGCGACACTTACCGAGGCGTTGTCCTCCGGGACATCCGTGAAGGGCGTGTCCGCTACCGATGCATGCCGCGACGACGACGGTCTTGGTGTGTACCCCACCCCGAGGCGAGTGTGCGGGCGAACCACTCCATGTATCGATCGTACATGTCATGGTCGACGGCCGGGTCTCGGTGACCCTCTCGTCGAGCGCGGCGGCCCCACCGCAGGCCCATGGCGCATACGGCGCGAATCGAGAGCCCACCGCAAGCACCCATCCGGTCATCCCGCAATGCAAAAGCAGTAAGTACACACCACATTAATTTCGCAAAGATGCGGAGTAGTAGGATCGGGGCAAGTACACGTGAGCGCCACGTGCGACAACGTGTGGAGGCGGCAAAGGAAAGGATCGAACAGCCGAATCGCCGCAGAGACTCGGTCGCGGGAGTACTCCTCGACACAAAGGTCAAAGACGAGCACCTTACGGGTGAGCCAAAGGCCTCATCTCGCGTGCAAAGCACGGAGACCCGTGAGGTGCTCGGGCGTGACGTCGTCGCGGTGTATGGCGCCCACCGCACGTCCTCGTCGTGGAGGCGGTCGAACTCCGAATGAACTCTCGATAGGACCTCCTCACTGTCGGTGCGCGAACCTCCGCCGCGAGGAAATAAGAAATGGCGAAGGTTATTCAAGTGCGTTAGTGGGGAAAAAGATACGAGGGAGCATACCTGTCGTCGGACCCAGTAGTGGCCCATGGTGGGCCAGCCCACCGGGTCGTCTCCGTAAAGCTCCTCGGGGTACGGTGTCGTGTCAACAACAGGCCTGCCGACGGAGAAGCGCTCCCAAGACCATAACTGGAGGAGTAGGACGCAACCTGACATCGTCGCGTCGTGCTCCGGCCGAGAGACGGCGTCGCACAGACCTCTGTACGTCGCCGCAAGCACACCGAGGCCCACGACCACCGCATCACCGTTTACAAGGGGAGTTAGACGTGCTCACCGAGACGAGATTGAACCGAGTGTGTTACCTCATCCACCGGGTGTCGGCGATGTCTCGGGCGTACTCGATCGGTGACGGTCCACCGTGTTCTGTGGGAGGACGGAACATCACCCAACCGAACAACAACAGGAGGTATGCCTCCAAGTGGCGGGCCACGTCCGCCTCCTCCGCGTCTTGGTGGAGAAGCCGAGCTGCAGCGTTCGCAGAACAAACATTATCGACAACTTGGCGCTTCTATTTTAATTCTCAAAGAAAGAGGTACTCACCGTGAATCGAAGCGACCACGCCTTCGTCGGTCCGTGGCGCCGGCCTCCCTAAGGGGCCGGTAGGGTCGCCGGGTGCCGCGCACCTCGGCCAACGCGCGGACAACTCGGCGTGCCACGTGGATCGAGGCGTCGTGCGGCACGATCGCTGGACCCGCATGGGAGGCCTAAGAGGTATGACACGCCCTGCAGCGTCGGAGCCATCTCTCCGCACGGAAGGTGGAACGTGCGTCTCGGTCTCCACCGGTCCACGAGCGCGCCAGCGAGGACCGGTCGTGCATTCGAACCGCGGGACCTCCTTGCCCGCTAACGGGCGAACACCGCTCCACCATCCTACAAAGAGGAAGTAAGCTAGCCGTCAGAACTCGCATGTAGTGCAATGCGTCGTTAGAATTGCATTCACGGTAAGTACATGTACGTAAAGAGTGCAAGCGTTGGCGACTACCGTGGAACCCAGCGTGGGTCGATGCGGAGCGGCTCGTTGGGCACCCGAGGTCGGAGTGTCCCTAGCTCTCGGTTCTCCTCTGCTGAGTACCTAGACCGGTGGGTCGATCGACGGTCACGCCCAAAGACTCGAGGCAAGGTCGCGCCATCGTGGCTCGTTAGAAAGCAAATACAACAAATTTGTCAAGAATTACATGTGCACACAAAATGAAATGCGAAATAACTAATTGTACCATACTCATCAAATAATACAACCAAGTGCGAGAGCCAAAAACTCATATTACAAACATACGAAGACAACGACATGTTCGACGAGGCACACAACGTCGAGAATTACATTATCCTCATAGCTACTAACGGTACATCAAGAATTACATGATGCGAAAAATAACTTACAAGACATTGAAAATTACATCGATCATTACAACTTACATCACAACTTACCGGTCCATTGAAAAATACAAGATGGGAACAACATGGAAAATTACATTATCCGCGGTTGCGGCGCCTCGGACTCGTCCATATCGTTCGAATGCGCCTTGTCCTTCGACGTCGACCTTCACTTCAACATTCGGATGTCCGGCACCCATCGATGGTCCGGAGGGGTGTTGTGAACGATCCGTCCACTCGGTACCGTACACCTCGTGATGCCACGTGTTGAGAACGCTCGCTTGTAGTAGTACGGGAGACGAATGCACGACGGGATTGATGCGTCTCGGCGGCTGCGGCAATGGCGCGCGAGCACGGCAAGTGCAGCAGCGTGGTTTCGGCAGAGCACTCGCAATCACCGCCGGAGTATGCGATGGAAGTCCTCTCCGGTGGCACCCTGCGACCTCGGTCACCGCGATGCACGTGGTATCTCCGTTCCACGCCACTCTCGGTGTAACCCGATGTGTCTGCGCCTTTCTTGTTTTCTTGGACATGTAGGTAGACACAACAGATTGAGTAAGACAATCGATTGTCCGACATACATGCTTGTGGAGGTTTTGTATCGCTCAATGAAATATCTCTGTGTCCCTAATAAGACACCTCAACTATACCCACCGATGGAAGGCATCCGTGCCTTTCATTACCGATTGTAAATCTCCGCGAGTTCGTTGTCATGATCCCATAACGCGAGCCGCCTCGTCGTGCGTAAGGACCATTTATCCAAAGGCTCATGTCGTATCCAATCGGTGAAACTCTTTATGTCGTACCGGCCACGCCAGATGTTCGGGGAAGTGCATGCAGCCGCATATAAGGTCGTGGGGTCCTCTCCTTGCTCATGGTACACCATCGGGTTCCTTGATGAACTAGCGGTACCTCTCGGATCCATTGATTGCTTCTTCGTTAGTTCGCCCAACGCCTTCCAAAGCGCGTCGAACTTCCTCCGTTGGTTCTGTTTGCACAGCGCTTGAACATGTTCATAAGCTCCTTGTTCCCGAATCGACGGAAAAATTGGCACCCATGTGCCTCATGCACCACCTGCTCCTCGGATCCGCCACTTTGTTGCTCCCACGACGGCGGACCCTTGTTGCATATCCACGATCGCCCTTAGCAGACCCGCATATCGGTCATGGATGACACAAACATCGCCTGTCGAGAACAATCGCCGACTTCACTCTTTCAAGGAACCGCACCAGCTCTCCGTGTTTTCCCCTCCACGAATGCCAACGCAACCGGTAGAACACGGTTGTTGGCATCCACCGCGATCGCAGATTAGAATCGCCCTTGTACTTCCCGTGAGGAATGTGCCGCCCATGCAAAGGACCGGCGGCGATCGCGAACGCATTTATGCATGCGCCAGACGAAGAATGCACGCTGCAATACCCACTTCCGGTGCACGCACCACCCGCAGGAACTCCGCAAGGTCGATGGATGTACCGGGGTTCCTTTGTGCGATTGCCCCGAGCAAGTGGGAATATTCTCGCACGAAGCCTCGACGTCCCGAACCGTATTTCCAGAGTGTCCTTTTGCTCTCCATGCCTTTGCGTAGCTAATCTTGTATCAAACCTCTCTTCCACTACCGTGATAATAGATCGAGGCTGCAGATGGGGATTGTCCACGATCCGACCATAAACACATTTGCCACCCAAGTGGACGACAGATTGCGGTGTCCCGCCCGCTTCTTCCACTCGCAGATTATGCTCCATCACTATGGAGCATTTCCAGAGTCCGTCCACTTCCTCGGTATGCATGCACCGCCATGGGCACGAATCAACTACGCACTTCACGTCGTAGTCCTTCTTCTTGGACTTCACAACCACGAATTGCCGCGGAGAGACATTGTCCAAGATTTCACCGCATCCATCACAGCCTCCTTGTCTTTATATATGGCCCCTGCGCCACCTCGTTCTCACGATACTACCATGCATCAATGTTCCCTTCATTCGTCGTTAGGTCTTGAAATTGTAATTGGTCCACGCACGAGTGGATAGGCACCTCGGGCGTTGTCCTCCTCGTCGGAGTGCTCACCATCGAGGACTTCCTCATCCGCACGATCCTCCTCTTCCATCAGTCAACAATGTCCTCCACCTCCTCCCCTCGTCGGCCACCTCGCGCCTCCACCACTGTCTCCTCGCCCCGGTCCCTTCGCCACCGCTAGCCTCGTGCTCCTCGTCTCGGGCTCCTCGCCGCCTTCCTCTTCGCATCCTTCTACATTTGATGTCCCTCCGCCGTAATGTCCATCCCGACATCACGAACTTGCGACACCGATGGAGCTACCGGGTAGCATCAGACCAACAACATGAGCGCCAACCCCGCTCTACGGCAAAACCAACATAACTCCTCCATGTTGACGCCGAGTTAATAGGAATCAACTCTCCGTAAAAACGGTCTTGCGCTCGGCTCACTCTGCTCGACCAAGAATCGACGATCAGGCATCCAAACCGAACATCCGAGACATCCACTCCAACAAACCCTCAGATGTCCTATCGCTTGGCGTGCATATGCCCGACGACTCTTGAAAATGATGATAGATCCACCCCATCCGCCTGTGCTATCTCCCCATCTCCATAAAATATTTGGAAATACAATTTCTCCGACATGCCGCAACGTCCGACGGAAAAATATTACTCTAAAATACAATACAAATCTGAAATTTCTAAAACTAAATACTACATTAAAGTTCTAAATATGAATCATGACATTAAATTTCTAAACAACACTATCCGAGAAATTGTAAACGCTACACAATCCTAAATTTTCTAACACTACAATAAATTTGTAACGTATTTAATACTATCTGATCCTGAAAATTCTAAAACTAAATACTACATTAAAGTTCTAAATATGAATCATGACAAGAAATTTCTAAACAACACTATCCGAGAAATTGTAAACGCTACACAATCCTAAATTTTCTAAACACTACAATAAATTTCTAACACTACAATAAATTTGTAACGTACTTAATACTATACAGTCCTGAAATTTCTAAAAACTAAATAGTACATTAAAGTTCTAAATATGAACTGCGATAGTAAATTTCTAAACAACACTATCCGAGAAAATATAAACGCTACACAATCTTAAATTTTCTAAACACTGCAATAAATTTCTAATACTACACTAAATTTGTAACGTACTTAATACTATACAGTCCTCAAATTTTGAAAAACTAAATACTACATTAAAGTTCTAAACGCTACACAATCCTAAATTCGACTAAATATTACATGCTACATTAGAATTATAATAACAAACAGTCCTACAGAATTTTCTAAACACTACAAAATCGTAAAATTCCTAAATAATAGATTTATAAAATTTGTAAAAATACCTTCGCAAAACGCATTTAATCGACTTTTTTCCCTTTTCTTCTTCTTTCTCTTCTTTTTTCTTCTTCTTTTCTTCTTCTTTTTCTTCTTCTTTCTCTTCTTCTTCCTCCTTCTCTTTTCTCTTTTCTCTTCGCTTGCTTCGCCTCATTTGTTGCTCTTGCCGAGCGAGGGCGAACTTTCAAAGTCACTGTCGCCGGCTCGGCGATCGCCTGTCTCGAGCGACATGTGGGGCCCACAGTAACGGCTCACTTTTTACCGTTTGCTCTGTGACGGCGAGGCACATATCGCCTGTGTATGGGGCGCACCGCCCATACAGGCGACAGGCGTATAGTTTTGCAAAAATTTGATTCGGACGCATAGTTTTGAAAAAAAAGAATAAAAAAATATTAAAGAAAAAAAATTCCTTATGTTAGTACTACCCCTTCTCTCCTGAATAGATATTATTCTAACTAATTGTAATTTCACTCAGGCATATTTATATAATATTGTATTATAATTTTTATATATCTTTGGATAGTGTGTTTTATTTTAATATTTAGTAGTAAATGACATTTGAAATAGCCAAATAGAAAGGGTAAAAAAGAAAAATCATCTCACAATCTAGAATGACATGTATTCAGAAACAAAATTTAAAAAGTTTGAATTTGTATTCAGAACTAACTGTCCGACAGCTCCAAACAAGGATTTGGCTGGAACATCTGAATTTTCACTGTCCGACAGCTCCAAACAAGGATTTGAAATTTTTTGTAGAGGTTTCTGACACATCAGTGATATTCTTATAAAAATTTCAGATGATTATCACATTTGAGGAATTTTAAAAAATTCAAACATTGTTACTATCCTAATAAAACGCTGACCGGGACAGTAGCAATGTTTGAATTTTTAAAAATTCCTCAAATATGATAATCATCTGAATTTTTTATGGAAATATCATTGATGTGTCAGGAACCTCCACAAAAAAAATCAAAAAATTTCGTCATTGTTTGACCTACTTTCCAACCTTCACAAAAAAGCTAGTCTATTTTCGCCACACGGTATGGCGAAAACCCTATTTTCGTCATACCATGTGGCGAAAATAGGGTGTTCCGGCCAGTTGCTCAGTCAGGCGTTGCTAATGGTGCAATTAACCTATTTTCGCCATACCGTTTGGCAAAAATAGCATTTTCGCCAAACCATCTGCGACTACTCGATTTTCGCCAACCAGTTGGGCGATGTAGTATTATTTTTGCAAAAATTTTCACCCGCGTATTAATATCGCAATTACTTTTAAAAAATGTATTATTTAAAAAAAAAATCGAGCCGGGGATACCGCATGTACGGCTTTCAGGGTAGCAACGTTTCACGAGCGGATTCTCCGCGCCCGTGGAGTCATTTAGGGGTGGAATCGAGCTAAATTCTCATTTTTTTGAGTTTTTTTGAAATTGACACAATTTAATTTAATATCATTTTATTTATAGTTTGAAAGTATTTTTAGAATCTAGCCAACGAGCCGAGCCAGATCAAAATCTAATTTCATTCGATTTTAAAATAACTTATTTCAACATTTAATCAATGAACGAGTATAATTAAAACAAGAGAGGTGCTTCAATGCTTTTCTTTTTGACAGTTGCACAAATATTAAAGCATGAATGAATGATAGATGTTAATTACTTACCCCTTCGCTTGCTTCAAGATTTGTGCAACTTACATGGGAAGAGAAAGCATTGAAGCACTGCTCTTAAAGAGAGGTGCTTCAACAATTTTGAACCGAGCTAATGAGCCTCACCACCTAGCTTTTTTTTCCAGCCCTAGAGTCGTTGCAGAGGGAGCTGTTGAAGTGCTTTGTTATAGCCCACATAGGGCTACGAAGTTATTGTTGCTGTAATCAAAGGGGCAGTGCTCAAAATGCCTCTAGAAATATCAAACAGAAGTAAGACGAGCTTTAATTGACCCATCACTGAACAATCATAGGAATAGAAGAAATAGGTTCAGACCAAGTTAAAAGCAAAGGAAACACTCATTCAATATGATTCAACTTGCAAGCGCTATTGAAATACTTGTGCTGTCCAGTGGAATCACCATTGTAAAAAGAATAGTATTTTCAATACAGAAGTAAACGAAGACAAGTACAGATTTATAGACATATTTTGATGGTTGCACAATCAGGTGTAAGATTCCATCGCAAACATGAGATGGTAGTGACATGGTACCAACTGATTATTCAGCAGCATATATCACCATCACCACCATCATCATCATGTTGTGAAGCCAGCGGCGGAGTCCTGCCTGACAAAAAAATACACTAGTTGGGACTCACTGTTGCAATTCAAAGTCACTCCAGAGAATACAGTGGCAGTTAATATTACCCAAATCAGCTACAACAACAAAGAAAGCATTATAGCAAGATGTGAACCCTTCCGCCCTTCCCTCATACCGTATTCTGCTCACAACGCATTGCCACTCTCCCTGCTGTACAAGCTAGCTGCACATCAGCTTATGGCGAAATGAGCCAAAAAGCCAGTTGATTATATATCACATTATGATGGCCATAACAACTTCACCCATAACTCAGCCTGGAATCGAACGATCGGGCTTGTGTGTGCCGTCTTGGTATTCCAATCTCGCAGGCATTCACCCTGGAAGCAAACCTCAAAGAACATATCGTCTCCCCAACAGATGATGCCTCCGGTGCAATGTTGACAAACATGAGTGTTTTAGAGTCTCCACCAAGGCAAGGCTGCAATGTAAAGTTAATATAATAATTTATTTGACATGCACTATGGAAATTGCAAGTTTATACTGTTATCCCCTTTTGCTCGAGTCACTCACCTGCAAGAGGTATGTAAGTTTTGAGTTCCTGAAGGGTATATGGTCATCTCCTTTTGCAATTGCGAAGATAACATCGCTGAGAGCTGACAGGCTTTTATTGATTGCCTACAACATCAAGAAACATGACGAATAAATCCATGCCATAACCAAATACTGACAACAATGCAAATCTGTGACTGTGATGAGCAAAACACACTCACCTGAGTTTCCTTCAAGCGATCACCCGTGGAGCCACTTTTAGCAAGGCGTTCGCTCCCAGCTAAGTCGATCAAGTTAAGGACACCTTGGATCTGTTGGCCTGTGTTCTGCAAGATCAGAAGCAACACATGTTCTAAGTCGTTCACTTGGCACGCGAAAAAAAAATCAAAAAAAGAATGATCCGAGATTCTTTTGACAGACATGGCAAGCATAAGGTTTTTACAAGCATAAATGCCGGTACCGGCAGGTCTTGGCATGATAATTTTGTAAAGTTTTGCATTGTGCTTGATCACTCGAAGCTGAGAGAGGTGACCTACCTCATTTGATCCAGATATCTTCAGAGTGAACACAAAGTGGCTCCTAGAAGATTGTTCATTCATTTGGGTCCTACCCACAGACCTGATTAAATGCAGTGCACAACATCAGATCCAATAGAGATTTGTAGCCTAACAAAGGTGCTAGCTCATATAAGAGGTGAACCCATGTTTTTGCTTCCATAAAACACTAGAATCATATACGCAAGGATTCAGCTAACTATATTTAACGCATGGCCATTGCAAACAATAGACGTTGCGCTGATGGTCAGTTCCATTGGAGCAAACAAGTATGTTCAGCTAGGAATAAGGAAATACACATTATACCGTCAATATGAATCACCTGCTCTGGGATGCTTTCTCTAGAAGAGAGGTCACATCAGCAGTACTGAAAACATCAGTAACTGTAAGGTCGGAGACAGTAGTGTTCCCATGTGGATCATGCTTTATGGTGTATTGTTTACTGGCAGACATCTCAAAACTGCAGGAGCGGCCTGGTGCCAACAAATCACGAATTGTCTCATTATATATTTCCAGCATTGATGCCTGCATATAGAAACTAATGTTAGTAAATGTCTTAGTAACAATGCAAAAATACAATATTTCTGAATCTAGATTGCATCACAGAGACTAACTTGCATACAGTACTTCCATCCTTGAGATTCTAGGGATTGGCTGGTCTTAAAAATTTGCTCCAAAGAACGAGGTATGATCCCTTTCTGATCATGGCCTGGCTTGCCCATCATTGTATATGTTTTACCGGACCCTGTTTGACCATATGCAAATATGCATACCTGCATCATGCAAAGATAAATTCAGCATGACAGCTCTTCAAAACCGAAATGAATTAGCAACTGCAGTAAGACATACAAAGAAGAATTGATGATCTAAATGAGCTGAGAGCTCCATGACGATGATGATCTAGGTGTGTAGAATATGTATGAATTGGACCATCATTTTTGACAAATGACAAGCATAAAGCTCGTCACTTGTACATGATGTGCACAGTAATGCTACTTCACCATGTTTGTATGATATGTTGTGGTGGTGAATAGAGAAAATCCAGCAGATCAATTAAAATAGCATCTGTTTTGTCTTCAAAGAAAAAAAACACAATTGAAATATCCCAGTTAAAGATAGTAAATATATACAGATGCTATTACCCAGCTACTACATTGGAAACAAAGGACCCTTCCGAACAGACTATCCATCAATATTTCATTGTTGTAGTGAAAAATCATTACCTTGTATCCATCAAGCGCACTTTGAACAAGCTGTGACATTTCCACGAACACATCTTCTTGTGAAGCACCATGGTCAAAAACCTTGTCATATGAAAAGGAAAATTTCTGACCTACACAATACAAAACAATAAAGCGTAGTCTCTCATTAGCTTCAATCCCGAAAACAAATTGGGCGTAACCAAAAAAGAAACTGCGCAGAACACAATTCACCTTGGTTTATCAAATCAATACCACGTCCAGCAGATTCTACTGATGTTGGATAAGAAATAAGGGCTTCATCCAGATCACTAGAATCACCGTCAGACAGAAGCGGTCGAACCCTACAAAAAACTCTAATGTTTCCTTTCAATTCCTGCAAATAGGACAGCCAATCAATACCAGACAATAATATGTATCAGATTTCAATCCTTTATTCATTGTTTTCTTTTGTTACTATCTTGTAAGTATGCTACTATCTCGTAAGTATTACCAATATCGTATTATGCAGCTTCTTTCGTAACTTGTCAGCCTCAACAATTTGAAACTCCGCACATGCCAAACGCTCTTCCAGATCTTTTATTTTCTCCTTCTGTTCTTCATATCCTGTCATCACCTCAATTGTGGTCACATCAGCAAGCTGCAAAAGTAAATAACAAGATCAAATGACAGAGAATGGTACGTTGTATGTACTTAGTAAATTTTGCCCTGAAAAGATGTGTTTTCTAACCTTCAGCTTTTCAGTTGCAACTGCAAGCTGCTTCTGCAAAGTTCGAATCTGCTCTTGCTGCATATTACATGTTTCCTGAACACAAGCATAATGGTAAGCCGAATAGCCGTACGCACAAGAATTAACCAAGTGAACATGAAGCTGCAAACCTCAAAGGCTGACACTTGTACACTCAAGCTTTCACAGTCTTTTGAAGACTTTCCAGCTCGTTCCCTGTAATCAGCAAGTTCAATGCTCAAGCTATTCACTTGAGCAGCAGATTGATCACGGTCATCTCTAACTTGCTGCAGCTCAGTTCTGAGGCACTCCACTTCTTTTCTAAGTTCTTCCTTCACCCTAATAGCCTCTTGCTGAGAAGTCTGAGAGAATGTATAACAATTCTAAATAACGGAAACAGGAAACATATGTGAAATCTACATATGAATAAAGCTTAAAACAAGAAAACCTATTCCACAAATTCAATATACAATCTACAGTTTTCTGTTGAGAAACAAACGAAACTCACCCTGGAAGAATCCAACTGGTTCTTCAACGAGTTGTTAAGATCTTTAAGAGTAGCCATAGTTTCCATCATGGCACTCTTCTCCCTTTGCAGTTTCGAGATAGTCTCCCCATTCTTTGAGGCATCAGCTTGAAGGTTACTGTTGTATTGCTGCAGGCTGGTGCTGTACTCTTGCAGCCTTTTGTTCGTGTCTTGGACCATTTTTAGCTAGTTAACAATTTTACCCATCAACAAAAAGATCTCATGATACAAATTGATGTAATGACATCATAAAACATTTTGAACCTCTACCTGTTCGCTAAACCGTTTTGCCTCATGAGTGACCCTTTCCAAGTCCACCGTCAGCAAGTCCCGTGAAGTCTCAGCTGACTCCCTTTCCCGCATTTCCTTATCATAAGACTCCACAGCATGCTGCCAGTATGAGACTAAAGCTGTGATTGAAGCCCATCACTCAGCAATGACACATAATGATTACGTTATGACAGTTCTGACCAACTTGTCGGCCTTCTCCTTGTTCAAGCTCTCCTCCAGTAACTCACACCGTTTCGTCAAGTCCTGGTTTGCAGCTTTCAACTCTTCAAGAGCACTGCTGAGCTGTGCCTCTGCAAGGACAATGCAATGAAAACTAAGGACTGAGACAAAATCTATGCCCAGTTCAATACCACCAGATGCTAAGTTGATGGCCAAATAGCAGACATGCATGCTCAAAAATGACTATTTTTCCCTCTCGGCAAGATCAAACTGACACAAAAGGAGCCAAGAGCGTTAGAACCCATTACCCAAATCGGCATGACGGGTATTCTCTGCATCCATCGACCCCCGGAGCTTCTCCTGCTCGGCCAAGTAGCCGTCCTCCAGCTCCATGTACCACCGGATGCACCCTCTCAGCTTCCTGATGTACTCGCTCATCTGTTCAATCTTCCCCTGCACAAATCCAACCAATTCAGCAAAACCCTCCAAATTTTCAACAAAAGGACACCAAGAAACCCCAAAGGAACCCACCTTGAAGTCGTTCTTGCTCTTCCCCTTCATCTTCTCGGCAAGCAGCCGCTCCACATCTTCCCTCCCGCTGAACTCGACTTCTGGCGCGGCAGGCGCGGGCGCACCCCCACTACCGTCCACCTGCACCGAAGCGTCGTTCGCCTCGCCATTGTTGATAGCCGACAGCACGTTCCGGCGAGGCGCCGCCTTGAACCCCATCCCCCACCGCGCGTTCCCCAAGTTCTCCTTCTGCAACAACAACAACACGTTCCAAATCGCAAGAACCCAGCACCCCAGGAATTGGCCCAGTTAAGTGAGAAATGTTGCGGAAAAAACAAAGAAACTTACCGGGTAGGGGCTGCGAGGCGTGAGGGAAGAGGCCATGGACGGGGGTTACTGTCAGGATTAGGGGTTATAGCTAGGGTTCTCTCCACGGTAGTGGGGTGGGGGAAGGGGAGCTTTCTTGGGGCGGGGTGGAGTGAACTCGAAGGCAAAGAATCCCTCGTGGTTTGGAAGCGCCGACAGAGCGGCACTTCGGATCGGAGAAAACCTCAGGAAAAATTGCGGACTTGATGAGCTCGGAGAGATTTGAAGGCACCCGAGCTGGGGAAATTACTTTCCATTTTCTCGGGAATTTTTCTTCGCGCTCGGATCTGAGCGAGAAGTTTGGGGGAGCAGAGAGAGGAAGGAGAAGTCGACGAGGCGGCGGAGCAATTTCGAAATATTTTGAACGTTGAGAAGTACTGATGGTGATGGCCCATGGGTGCCCCCCCAAATCCGCCAGGATCGATTTATTACGAAACTACCACTGGGTGTAGCTTAAGCCGGCCAGTGCAAGTGCCACGCCGGCTTGTGCGATCCGTGGGTGGTGGCAGGGCGGCTTGGGTTGGTGGCAGTTCTGTAATTTACTTGATCTGAGAGCGGCATTTTAGGTAAGTTCGATGAGCGGTCAACTTCCATGTCGTGGCTCCGGTATGGGCCTTACCTGGGCCCCCGTATTGGCCGGGACGAATTTTTTGCGAGTTGCGGCGTTGCTCCGTGGCTTTTTTGTCTTGCATGGAGAGGTGCCATGTCTTGTTAAGCTTTTCTGGAACCCTGTAGGCTTCAGTCGCTTCACTGCAGGTCGACAACGATGCCATGCTGATTAGCAATCGCCTAATTTCTAATTGCTTCTGTCTTGTCGGATTACTACTTGTGCTAATGGTCCATGTTCTGTGCCCGTCTTTTCTCAGAGTGATTACTGTTGGGAATTAGAAAATGTGTGAGATGATACTTCCTGTCTGCAATCTGATTAGGGTCAGAAAAAAAAGCTCGCTAGGGTTTGAATCGGAAGCAGCTTCGATTAGAGTAGTTAATAGATTTAAAATTGAAATAAGTCTATTTCAAGTGAAAAAAAAGGATAACAATGCTTAGTTTGATGGTGGCTCGTTAGCTTGAATTTAAAATAACCACTTAAATGATAAGTAAAATAATTTGTTAAAATATAAGTAAATCGTCCGTCTTTCCTCGTAGCTTAAGCTTTTTGGTGAACTAACTAATACATGCAACTCAAGATGGTATCAAAATCAAGAGATCTAGAGCCAGAGGGGGCATATACATGAGGAAGAGTATTGAAGCATAAGTGAATTGATCGTCTTTCTTTATCACCTTAAACTTTTTGGGTAAACTAGTTGACGTATACAACTTAATATAATTTTATATTAAACTATATTAATTTTGAGAGAAGTTGGCTAATAACTCGTTGATCTCCGTAGACAACCTAAATCTGATGGCCATTTATTTCGCGTACTTTAGTTGGTGAGCGGCAGAGCTGTTTCCTTTTCAGTTCAGAAGTTCATGGCAGAGTTTTCTCCCAAGCACCTCGTTGCCAAACATGGCCGCACAATCTTCAGAGACGTTAGGAGTGTTCCCGAGATTTTCACATGTACATCTAGCCGAAAATACTAAAGTTAACTGTGGCGCATGGGACATTCCCGGCCGGAGACCCCTGGAACATCCCCGCTCCCGTTAATTCCCCTATCCCCGCTCCCGATTACATGAACAGAGCGTAACTTCCCACGTTCCCCAGCCCCGGTGGGAAATGGTGTACTCGATGGGCCCAGTTCACCTCTACCGACTAACCACGTAGATTGCACAAATAATCATTATCAACAGCAATACGAAGATTAGATTTGTAAACAATGCATAAATTTCTCACAAATTGTAAAGTAGAGATACAATACTGTCATATAGTGCTTAGATATAAAATTTATGACCATCTATATGGCACTTTCTTATCGGGTCCCCAACGTGGAACAAGTATGGGAATTGGAGGAACGTCTCCGTCTCCGCTACCTCTGTTGGGGATTGTTTTTGTCCAAATTATATCTCGTAGGAAAATATTTTCTTCATCTCCGTCCCCCTAAAAGAAGGATCCCATAGTGTTATCTGTAGGTCTTAACACTAAGGGTGCGTTTGGTTGGGTGAACGAGGAGGAACTTGTACGGGATGGTTCATGATAGATTTTGATACATGCGTTTGGTTGAGTATATGAAATCATCTCGTACGGGATAGAGTAGTACAGATTCTAGGAATATTCTTCAAATATGATGTACCATCTCGTACCTCCAAATTAGTTGAACCATCCTGTACCATCCCGTACCACTAGTGATGAAGTTTACCATACTAACCTCATCCATCCAACCAAACATCATCTCGTACCATCCTGTACCATTAATTCCATCCAAGCAACCAACAAACTCATGTATTATTTCATTCAGACAACCAAACATCCTCTCTGTACCATCTCATCTAGGATCATCCCATCCATCCTGTACGATCCTATTCCATTCAACCTCGTTCACCCAACGAAACGCACCCTAAAAACATAAATAGTCTCGTTCCATTTTTTTGGCTTAATCCATATTATTAGGGTAGCTGCGTGCCCACTTCCCCGCGCATGAAGCTACTATTACCCTATACTTTTACGTAGGATAACATGATGGTATGGCCCATACCATACAGATTACTGACTTTGTGGATTCTTGCAAGTTGCAACATGTAGTTTGGTGCCAACTCTATTTTCTCCAGGCTTTTTGCCTCTAAAAGCATTTGTTGCATCAGTACCGACTAATGTGAAGATGCTGCACCAAAAGCTGAGAAATGTTTCTGATCAGTAGATTCTCGGAGAAAGGTTCCTGACCGAACGAGCGACCGATTAACTTATCCCTGCAACGCAGCCTTTGCCGGTTGATGCATAATTCAGAGCGCCGATGAGTATGCACCACCTCACCATAAGACACGAAATCAGGAGAGGAGAACGGCGTGCGTTTGGTCGCGGAAAGCGGCGTGGAAACCATCGCGGCCGACACGGCGCGCGCGTACGCTGGGGTCAAGGTATCGGACGGTCGGTCACTCGGGCCTCAGGGTAAGGTAGCGCGACGCACGCATGTGATGTGAGCTCGCGAGTCGCTCGCTGGTGATCGCCGCAGGCGTCGCTGGCGACGTCGACGTCGCGAGTTCGCTTGGCACCGAGCTTGTCACGACCTAACCGCTGAAAGAACCATGCGACCGTGGGAATAGGTGGAGGCGGCATGCGAGCGAAAGCGCTTGGCCTGTTGGCTTGTTTGATTTTGCCCAGTTTCACGGAGAACTCGTTGTTTCAGACGAGGGGAGGCGGAGAAAGTTTACTTTTTAATAATACTAGTGAGGTATCAGTGCGTTACTATAGGTTCCAAAAGAGACAGATACATATCTTGAGAGTGCGCCGAGATGTACGTGCGGGAGTTGGGCCGAACAGCGTGGGTGTTGAGCCTAACAGCGTGAGCGCTGGGTTGAATGATCCACGCTAACTAGAGTATACTCTTTCTATTATTAGTTTACATATTTATTAAATAAAATTACGTGAAAAATAAGTTGAAAAATAATTACGTAAGTACTTGTCAATAAATGAATCAGTGACAAAACGCT
Source organism: Otatea glauca (assembly GCA_036346275.1). Lineage (NCBI taxonomy): Eukaryota > Viridiplantae > Streptophyta > Magnoliopsida > Poales > Poaceae > Otatea > Otatea glauca. The sequence continues at coordinate 6,087,117 of CM070718.1, read as the reverse complement.
GGCTAAATAAAACTCTGTCATCAATTCATTTGGCGACAGACTGATATAGCTTCTGTCGCTAAATTATTTGATGATAGATGTATATATATCTAATTTTTTTTTTCGACAAATTTTTTTAATAATTTTTTAAATATATTATTTAAAAAAAATTGGGACAGGGAGGGGTCACCTCTTCATCGGTTGGGGAGCCGGCCGGCTCAAGACGTGGGCACCGGCACGGCGCCCTTGAGGAATTTTTTTTTAATATTTTTTTCAAAACTAGGCGGGTAAAAAAATTACAGAATTGGGCGTCGGTCGCCCGTATATGGGGCGATCGCCCTATAATATACGGGCGATTAGTGCGCGCGATTTTTCCTCCATCAGCGGTTAATTTCTAAAAAAAATCATAACTTTTTTATATGATGTCGGATGGAGATGAACTTTATATGAAAATTGTAGCTCTCGACGGGATCTACAACTTTTGTATACAAACTTTTTCAATTTGAATCCATTTAGATGGTTAAAAATGAGATAGAATATTCAGATCTAAAAACAGATCTATTTTTAGATCTGAACATTCTATCCTGTTTTTGGCTATCTAATTGGATTCAAATGAAAAAATTTTGTATACAAAAGTTGTAGATCCCGTCGAGAGCTACAATTTTCATGTAAAGGTTATCTCCATCCGAAATCATATGAAAAAGTTATGATTTTTTTTAGGAATTGACCGTAGACAGAGGAAAAATCGCGCGTTGAAAGCCGCACTAATCGTCCGTATGTAGGGCGATCGCCCTATATACGGGCGACGGGCGCCTAATTCTGCAATTTTTTTACCTGACGCCTAGTTTTGAAAAAAAAATTAAAAAAAAATTAAAGAAAAAAAAATTCCCCCCTGAGACGTGAACATTCCTAGGCCAAACTGGTCCTTTCTTGCCGGGGGGTGCTGGGCTAGGCTCGCATCGATCCAAGCCTGCACGACAAGCCATGCTGCTAGTTAACGGACTGGGCCATGCTTGATTGCATGGTCGATGTATTTCAAGTTTTCAACGGTGGTGTTGTGTTGCAATCCTGTCAAGCCGATCCAAGGCAAAGCAAGTTTTTGGGCATTGCTCTCTGAGGGGGGAAAATTATGTCCATTGCATGGCACGCATCCATGCCGGGCCATGCTCTGAACGCTCGGACAGATAGGCCTTTCTTTGGTTTATGTTTAGCTGCGTAAGGTTCAGTGTTCGCCCTAGACGGCGGCAGGCCTCCGCCCCAATTTTGCACCAATCGGACGGCTAGGGGGGGGGGGGGGAGGGGAGCGCCCTAGCCAGGCAGCGCTAGGCACGACGGTTCCTTGATGGTTGATTTGGGTTCTTAAAAGGGGAAACGACCTTGATCTAAACCGCATTTCACCTAGGGTTCGTTTGAGGAAGCCGACGATAAATCCCTTTCTACCATGTGTCACCAGTGACCGCCGACGGTCGGATCAACATCAACACCGGCCGGATCCACCCTGTCGTAGCTACTACCTCTTCTTCCCAACTTGATTCAACCTCCTGCCGCTTCCGCCTCTGCTGCTCCGGCGCCGTTGCTCCAGCCCTCCGCTACTCTAGCCTCCGCTTCTACTCTGTACTATCAGGTGCCTATAGTGTTATGTGATCTGCTATGTGTTGTACTACTATGTGCTATGTGCTCTGTTATTGTGCTTGCTGCTGCTGCTGCCACTGCCTAGTGCTAATGCTGCTATCCCCTGCTGTTTCTATTCACCTACCTAAGCGCTAGGTGGCTTGCCATCACCTATCTAGCTCCTAACGTGTAGGCTAGCCCTGTTTCTATTCACATACTATGATAAGGTTTAGAGTTCGATAAGATATGGTTAGCGGTGGTCTAGCCGTCTCAGCTGACAGGGAAGGGGCAAAGCTACCCCATAGATAGATTAACACTTCGAATCAATTGTTTTTCTAATAAAAACTATTTACATGGATATACCCATTTATTATATCAGAGCTACAGGTTGAACAACAACTAGTTGATGTGTAAGCGTAATCGTTCGGTTGTACACAATAGTATTCATTGTACAACTCTATATTTTAAAGTAAGCTTGTATTGGCTATATGACTCTAGCATACTTAATTAAGAAAATACAACTGTATCTATTATACAATTCAAATATCTATCTATACTCAATTAATCTGCAAGATTGTAAGCCGACCCATCAAGAAATATGGATGCTCCTTTCAACACCGATTAAATTATATAGTAAATATTATGCTACTTCATCGATATTCCATCTCTTACGATTAAGATATCATGTTTGAATGCACCGATACTCAGTCAAGCCGTAAAGACCTATGTACAAACTTACAATGCAGATTGAATTGATCCAGAACTATTGAGTTGTCCAAAACATGCAGTTAAGATTACACTTGATCCTCTCTCTGTTTTGTTGTTTCCTTCCATTTTTTCCAACTGTTCAAATAACAATTGACACTAAAGGCGGGAGACCTGCTACGCCATCCCGACTTTAAGGCGGCATTTAGCGGCCCAAAGAAGGCCGAAGTATCGCGTGAACTAAAACTCGTCGGCCCACTATCCAACACCGCCAACTATCGGGTCTCCGATATATTTTAGAGAAAAATAAGGAGGAAGTCGCCTAGCCGCGCTGATGCCTCGTCAGCAAGTGCCAGTGTTCACGTCGGAGGCGGCCTGGTAATGAGGGTGATGGAACTCTTCAGATCACACAGTCTATCTCAAGCTCTACATCCTCGTCCACTTCGGACTCAAGCTCAAAACTCAGCCATTCTGTTGAGTCCTTTGTGCGCGAAGTGGAGGCGTAACTTGAGGAGGGAGAGCTAGGCTCCACTCCTAGGGTTGACTTGGAGAAGCCAGCTATTCAGTGCGGTGATGTCTTCGACTCCCTCTTTGCTGAGGAAGGTACATGAGTTTCCCTTCTCCGTTGTTACCTCATTACTTCTTCTCAACTTTTGCTCATTGGCACTTCTGTGTTACCAAAGGTTGCAGAGGTCGAGGTATGAGTTGATGATTTAGAGAAACAGATTCCTGAGAACTGGTCCTTGAAGAGTCAATGTGGCGTTCTTGACACTGGTCTCTAGGTAGTGGTAGATGGTGATGAGGCCATGGCTTGCTCCTCCAGTGATCTTCCATCCTATGCTATCCCATACATTGATGATGATGACACGGCGGCGCAGATTTGTCGTCTGACTGAGGAGCGCGTCAACAACTACATGGGTCGCTTCTGTGACACGTGGGACATTAGAGAGTTTGCTGAATTGCTCAGAGACTGACTAGGCACAGCCATCAACCTCTATTTCCAGGTAATTTCTAAGTCCTTCGTGCCCTATGAATAACCTTTCACCTTTTCTCTCGCCACCTCCATTTCTAATGTCATTAGGGATGAAGCCCCGAGGATGATCGAGGAGATGTTCAAAGAGGCAACAAAAGAGGCTTAGCAGAAGGTCTCATAATTGGATGATGAGAGGCTGAGAATTACCGAGGAGAAGTTGAAAGATGCTGAAGAGAAACTGCAATCTACTGAGGAGAGGCTCAGAGCCACAAAAGAAAAGTTGAAAGTTGCTAAGGAGAAAGTAGATGTCATCCGCCGAGTGAATGTGAGCTTGGAGGAGGATGTAACTAAGTCGTGGCAGTATTTGGGCAAGTTTTATGATCTTGAGAAGATTACCCTCACTGTTCAGACATCCTTGGAGCCAAGGTTTCTCCACTTCCCTTAGGACCGATCAGACCAGAGAGATGGATTCCCTTGTTGGAGGAGCGTGTTGACTCATTTGCTCGAGTTGCTGAGTGCAGGTGTCAGTCTTTTGCCACAGCCACCCTGACTACTAGGGCCCTAGCCATTTCCCATCTTAGTGACAGTTCAGGCTGATAGGCTGTGCGAGATAGTCACCACGGTCTTTTCACTTCAGAGGTGAAGAATGTTGCCCCTGGGGAGAGAGCTCTACTGAAGCCTTTAGCTGTTGAGTTCGTGAAGAGCGTGTCTTCCTCCTTAGCTCCGAGAGCTTCAGTGCCTCATCTACAAACAGTGGGTGTGGTGATCCCGCTAGTGTATGCCCTTTGAGATCATGTCTTGTTTAGCAGGGAGTGGTGACGTTGTTACGCAGATTTACACGATACATTCTTGTAGCCGTTGTTCACTTAGCACCCTCATCATGTAGCCTTCAATAAATGAGTATGTTTTATGTTTACTTCTTGTATGTTATGTGACTAATATGGGTCATTCATGCCGTATTAACTCGGCCCACGCACATCCGTGTTATGCTGTGCCTTAGGCTGTGTTGTGCCTGCCGAGTTACGTGTTAGCCCAAAATAGCCCAGCCCGATGCCTAGGTCAAGTGACCACCACATGATCTGAGTATCTTTGTTCATAGCAGTTTGGTACTATTGATGGTTGTCATTGTCCAATGTCATGTAGAACTCATCAGTGTACTGACATTGACCTACAGGTGAACCCAACCCCAACCATTCAGCAGGCAGCTACTACATCTTTTCCTTAATTAGATTTTACATATCATGGTCAATAAAAATCCTTTGTCTTTTCATAGCGTATTTAATTTTACCATCTACTCGCATGCTTAGTACTTGTCTGTATATAATGCAGGTTCCTGACAGCCAGAAGGCAGAAGCTCAGAACCACCACTCATTTACAGCCAGAATCTCAGAACCACCTCAACTACCAGTCCTCGTTTACAGCCACAAGTTCAGAACCACCACAACCAATACTCCTCATTGCCTAAATCCTGTTGTCTTGTCAGGAGCTAGAGGTAGTGACCGGCGATGTCGGCGGGTGAAAGCAAGACGGCGTGCGTCACCGGAGGGAATGGTGAGGGAATGGGTACATTGCTTCAACAGTCATCCAAGATTCAAATTTCGTTTTCGGATACAATCTCGCTGGGATTGAAATCCAAAATTTCACTGAAATCTCAGTATTTCGGACAAATCTCGGCCGAAATTCAAAAATCAAAATTTAAATCCGGTCCATTTGCAATTGAAAAAACCCGAATTTCGACCGGTTGACCCGAAATTTCGGGCGAAATAGCCAAAATTTCGCCGGATTTGCACCGGCCAAAAAGTGGGACCAACAATGACAAAAAAATTTGAAATTTATTCTGGAGAGTCCAGACATATCAGCGATGTTCCCATAAAAATTTCAGATGATGATCAAATCTGAGGAATTTTTAAAAATTCAAATATTGCTACTATCCTGATAAAACATTGACCGACAAGTTTGAACCGAATGAAAATTGGAACAAATGAGGTTATAAAATTTTGAATTTTTTTACGAATGGTCCTCACACATCCATAATATTCTCATAAAATTTTTAGATGATGATAAAAATTTGTGAATTTTTAAAAATTTGGAAAGTGCTACTAGCCTGTTAAAAGCCTTACCGGCAAAATTAAACAAAATAAAAAATGGTTCAAACCACATTAGAAAATTTTTTAAAAAAATTTATGGATGGCCTTGATGTATCATTAATATTTCAATAAATTGTTTAGATGATGATCAAGTTTCAAAAATGTTCAAAAATTCTGACAGTGCTACGTCGTGATAAAAGCCTGATGACCAATACATAAATTTGCTTTAGCAATAAAAAGAGTTTAGATTTTTTGAAAATTTTACAGAAGGGTTCTAAGGAAATTATTAATATCTCATAAAAATTTTGAATCATGGTCACACTCCAGTGAATTTATAAAATTCTTACAAAGCACTATACCATTTATGTTCTTCCTCTTTTTGATTTTTGAAATATAACAAATGAAGTTCAATGCTTACGTAGATTTGATTGAGCAAACAAAAAAGTTTAATTTTTTTAAATTTTATTGAATGGTACTGAAGCAATTATTAAGCTCTCATAAAAATTTTGGATCATGATCATACTCGAGAAAATTTATAAAATTCTGACAAGGTTACTGTCCCAATTATTTTCATTCTATTTTTGATTTTTTAAAGATAACAAAAGAAGTTAAATTATTTTTAATTTTTTTATGTATTATCATAAACTACTAAAGATAGTACCATAAATTTTTCAAATCATTATCAAGCTTGTAACATTTTATAAAAATCTGTCAGTATTTCTGTTGAAATTTTAAAATGTCTCAAAAATTCGGTTGGTCAACAAATTTTCACAGAAGATGACTTTTTTAGGGTTATTGGACCAAATCCGGCCATAAAATAGTACAATCCGGTTTTGGGCAAAATTTCGCCGAAAAAATGAAAATACTGTAGCAATTTAAATTCTTTTAATTCGGACAATAATTTGGATTTCTTTGTAGTCCGAAATCCGAGATTTCGGTGAAAATTCACCGGTTTTCGGTGAAATTTTGATCCTTGCACTCATCAAAATACTAATGAAGAAGGGGTACGCTGTAAGACCAGGGTTAACAAAATTGACGAAAATTGATTGTATCAAGCCGGTTCGAAACTCTAAACCGATCGGTAAAGTGGTCAAATTCAAAAAAAAATTGAAAAAATTTATGTCACATAAACCGGCTGAAAATTGGTGAAAATCGACAAAAATTGGCTACAAGAAAATTTCAATTCACCTATCGATTTTCGAGAAAACCGATCGATTTTTAATTTTTTTTTCTAACCGTTTGATTTTGAAACCCTTCGGTTTTTAGCAATTTTCGTTGGATTTTCGGGATAAATCAGTGCCACCAGTTCTTCGATTTCAATCTCGATTCGGTTTTATAAACCCTAATCAAGACGACAGTCAGAAACCCCGGTGTGATTCTTTTTTCTTTCCAGTTCAATGCTTCGTGCTTTTTCCTTCCATTGTGCCGGTCAAATCTTCAGTTTTGCAGAATGGACAGCTAAAAGATTTTTTTTTTAATTTTGACCAGAAGCTCTAACATTCAGTATAGAAGAAGAAACAACAGATGAGCTATATACGCACATACACACAAGCACCCACACTCGCACTTGCGCACGCCCACATCGAGCAACGTTTTAATAGGGGCAAGTTGAGCCCTCGATGAGTGAGAATTTTTTTAAATAATACATTTTTTATTTAAATTGCAAAAATATAACTTGATCTAAAAATATTACAAAAATATACCTATGTCGCCTTTTTAGAAAATGAGAGCGAAATATCGCCCATTCAAAGGGCGACAGAGGCATCTGTCGCCCTTTGGTATGGCGATAGGTCCCGTGTCCTGCAGTCAGTTTCTAAATAAAATCATAACTTTTTCATATGATCTCAGATGGAGATAAAATTTATATGAAAATTGTAGGTCTCGACGTGATCTACAACTTTGGTATACAATTGTTTTTATTTGAATCCATTTAGATAACCAAAAATAGGATAGAATGTTCAGATCTAAAAATCAGATCTGAACTTTCTACCTAGTTTTTGGCAATCTAAATGGATTCAAATAAAAAAATTATACCAAAGTTGTAGATCTCATCGAGAGCTATAATTTTTATATAAATTACATCTCCATCCGAGATCATATGAAAAAGTTACATTAGTGTGGCGGTCAGTCACCCGTTCAAGAGGCGACACGTAGTTCTGTCGCTCTTTGAATGGGCGATATTTCCTTCTCGCCTTTTCAAAAGGCGACAAATGTATATTTTTATAATTTTTTTAAAATCAAAGTATGTTTTTGTAATTTGAATAAAAAATATATTATTTAAAAAAAAATTCGACGAGCGATCGAGCTTGAGGCTCGCCCGCAAGATGTTTTCAGTTTATAATTTGTTCCTACTTTAGTAGAGTCGGCGGAACACACTTGTGAACAGCAGATCCTGCAAGAATCTGCTTAACCACAAGGAATGCTGAGTAATCTTAGTTTAGCTACATCAGGAAGCAAAGAAAGAATCTTAAATGTACCAATTTTAAGCTTATGGTTGGACGGACCTATGCTTCGGCTGTTGCGAGTTGTTATGATCCAAGAGAACGCATGCTAAGAACTTACAGGGATTGGTTTCACATCCGAAAGACTGAAACTGCTAGGCATTGTGATTTTGAGGATCTTGTCCACTCCGTATAGTGCTAGTGTGTAGTGACATGACCTACGGACTATAGATGAACCCAGCCCAACCGTGCATTCGTCGCCAATTTCTCACTGTTGAGCTCGTGGTGTGGCTAGTGGACACGAAACTGATCAACCACCAGCTACTACATCATTTTTTAAAGTAAATTCAGCGTATAATGCAGGTTACTCTCAGTTCTAACTGGATTGTCTTTTCCTAATAGCTGTTTTACAGTACGCTAAATTTAATATGGTCTGTTTATTCTTTTCGATCTAATAGATTAAATTAGTTAGTATTTATTTATACTTCTTTTGATAGTACCAACACGATAAAATTTGGCTTTCCTAAAGTAGTTTTGGTATGTCCATTTTGTCATCTCCTTGCCGGCCAACTTGTCAGCACTCCCTATATCATTCATGTTCTTTCCAGTGACAACCGCCAGACTAGAGGAACCTATACTTGTGGTTTGAAAAATCAACGAAAATCGCTCGAAAATCTTGATTTTCGACTGTATCAGGCTGGCTCGATATTTGGAACCGCGGTAAACCGGTCCAATTCAAATTCAAAAAATTCAAGAAATTTAGAAAAAAATTATCCAAAAGTTTTCTAAAATTAGTATTAATAGTGTTTTGACATCTGCCATGAGTTTTTTTTTGAAAAATCAAATTTGTGTGACGTTTTTGAGCAAAACCGAATCTTTTATATACTAATTGGAAGCCCTTCTAGAAGGCTTCACATTAATCGAAAATGCTAGAAATTCCCACGTTAATCTAAAAAAGAAAAATTACTAGAAAATCCCACATTAATCGAATCAAATAAAAAAATCTTCGTAGAGATACAGGCATCCTTTCCGTGCAATAAATGACACATCTGGACTCCTTGATCCCTAATTGTGACACATACGGACCCCTCTTTTCTGTCTTTTTTTAGTTTTTTTATTATTAACTACGGAGCCATAAGGGAGAAACAAACAATTAATTGGCTCAAAGGTAGATAGACATCCAATTATACACGTGCAAGGGTTTTCTAACATGGAGGCCCTCCTAGAAGGCTACGTTAATCGAAAAATACTAGAAATTCCCACGTTAATCTAAAAAAAATTGCTAGAAAATCCCACATTAATCGAATCAAATAAAAAAAATCTTCATAGAGATACAGGCATCCTTTCCGTGCAATAAATGACACATATGGACTCCTTGATTTCTAATTGTGACACATACAGACTCCTCTTTTTTTTTTGTCTTTTTTAGTTTTTTATTATTAACTACGGAGCCATATGGGAGAAACAAACAATTAATTAGCTCAAAGGTAGATAGACATCCAATTATACACGCACAAGGGTTTTCTAACTATGACAAGTGGACCATCATGGTGAGACGTGCTTACTGCGTACAAGTATAGATGTGTTCAGAACGAAACATGTTTCATGCAACTAAATCGTTTGCATGGTGGGACCTAGCTCGATTTGCATGCGTATTGAGTATTCCACCAAAGCAAACAGACTAATTAGGAAGTTATAATCCCTATGAGTCTGTTATTAAATCCTACATTAATATACGGTCTTTATTATTACCTAATCTTTACACCTACGGACTCTTTGATCCATAAACGTGACACAAACGGACAAGAACATACTATAATATAACTAGATTAGGAATCGTATTCGATTTCCTGACTGAGGGGAAACTTCACTATATATGTATAAATAGAGAGTCTTCATATACAGTACACATAAAAAATTAATTTCAATCTCCCTATTTTTTAAGTGCTAGGTTTCAACAAAGCAAAACTGTCACCACTAGCTCTTCCTGTTCGAGTGAAGGTTTCGCTAGAATAAATCTTGTGCCACTAGACACTTCCAGTTCTATCGGTGACCAAATTGATTGCCAATCCCAGGTTTGGATAAAAGTCCTTCGCTGAAAAAAAAGAATTATCAAACATGCGTATCTATATTAACATTTTTTTGTTTTCATGAATTCTTGGATTTTCAACATGCATGCATACCATTGCTATTGCACCAAATATTTGTACCCTCATGTGTTCTCCGTTATTTTAGCACACAAAAATTACAATGGCGTACAATACCTTGAGTGAGGTTTGTCTAGGAAAAGGATTATTGAAAATCAAGGCCTTATGTTAATCCAAGTCTGATTACACCTATTCCTAATCCTAAATAGTATGAGAAAAATGGCTATAAATTCCTACATTAAAGTAAAACTCAACGGTTTAGATTTTGTACTAAAAAAAGAATGTAAAATGCATGATGAGCTAAACATTAGTTAAAAGTCCTTTTCCTAGCCTAACACAAGGCCAATGTGCAAATCATACCAAGCTTAAGGTTTATGAAGCGGTCAAGGATTATTAAGGTAGCCAAAAATGTTCTCAGCTCTCCAAACGGAGATGTTAAAGACGTTGAAGCGAGCAGAAATATACTGCTGTAGCACATCGGCCAATGCCTGTTAATCAACACATCTATGAATTTCGAGAGAAAGGCTACCCGCTTCAATGAGAGGTAGAAAAAACTAAGTACTCTTTCATATTTCTAAGAAGAGTTAAATAACAGTTTAATTCTGAAAAAGAAGGCATTTTGAACATTATTTTTTAAGTCAATTTCGATTACATCTTTTACATTTCTAAAGTCATGAAAAAAATCTTGACCATGTTGTACCCAAATATAAACAAAAAAACTTGCAATCTAATTGAAATCGAACAAGAAAAAATTAACGCATGCTATAATTCAAAATCCAAATTACATGGGAATGAAATTACATAAAGGATTAAAAAATACTAATAAAAAATAAGTTAGTTTCGACAAACCTAATAATAAATTTGCAAAAGAAAAAGAAAATATGTAGTCTGTGCGATGCACGGGTTGATGACTAGTATATATATAAGAAAAAGAAAAAAAAGGGGCAAAGCAGTCAGCAATTCCTGATTTACTTAAGATATCAAATCGTGTTATAATTTTTTTTAAAATTTGTGTGAGGTTCTGAGGCAATGTTAATAATGATGCAATTTTTTCAGATGATGATTAGACCTATGGATTTTTTTTAATACTGACAGTACTATTGTCTTTGTATATGCTCTTCTGATTTTATTTTCTAGAGGAACTAAATGAAGTATAATCATTTCATTGAATATTTATATTCAGGTTCCTTCCGGTGACAACATACTTTCAGTGCTTGAATTCTGGTGAGTGAGCGAAAATCGGATTTGATGCGCACGAGCAATCAGATAGCAAATCAACAGCTCAGGGTTGCACAACACGGTAGCACATATGTACTGTAGCTGCAAATCTGGACGTTTTCTCTCAAAATGGAACATGTGTAGTTGCTTATTGTGTGCTTGCAATAGCAGCTGAACCTGATATTTGTCCTGGTTAACTATTCTCCTAGCGTGGTATGAGGATCTTGGAATTTTTTAAATAATACATTTTTTTATAATTTTATAAAAATAATACACTGAATTTTTTTAAAAAATATACCTCTATTGCTAAATGAATTAGCGACAAGTTTCTATTGCTATTTCATTTGGAGACAGAAACTCAGCCTTGCTGGCCAATTATTGGTGGCCAATTATTGGCGATAGAAACTCTTTCACCAAATAAAATGGCGATAGAGTTTCTGTGCCTATTTGAAATAACGACAGAGCTATATTTTTATAATTTTTTAGCATATTATTTTTATGAAATTATTTAAAAAATCAAAGGATCTGTCCACTCCATATAGCGGTAGTGTGCAGTGATAAGGCTAGTCCCAGTGGTAGTATCATACGCCATAAATGATCCGTCACATAGGATTTCTTGCTGACATGGTAATCGATTAATGAAGAAAGAGAAGATAGCAGTATCATGAGGATGATACTGCTTGGGCTCAATATCCAACGTCTTGGATTTCGTATGATACTACACTGGGAGCAAACCATATCATATTTATATGAAACATTTGATTACAGCACATACAACAATTAATGCACGCAAACTATCTTGGATATTGTAGTATGATACTATGCATTGAAGATGGTGTTTCTTCTCAACAGTATCACGCTCTCTATCCTACGTGACAGTCTTGGATTTTGGAATATGATACTATGCACTGAGATTAGCCTAATGACCTACGGGCTACAGGTCAACCCAGCCCAACCATTGCATTCGTCGCCAATTTCTCACGGTTGAGCACGTGGAGTGGCCGGTGGACACAACTACTACATCATTTTTGAAAGTAAATTCCGCGTATAATGAAGGTTACCTCCAGTCCTAAACAAATTCTCCTTTTCCTAAAGTAGTTTTGCTACGTCGATTTTTTATTTCTTGCCTGCCAACTTGTCTGCTATATATATTCAGGTTCCTTCCAGTGACAACATACTTTTAGTGCTTGGATTCTGGTGAGTGAGCGAAAATCATCATTTTTTTTGTCAAGAGGGGTAGAGACCGGCGATGTCGGCGGCTGAGAGAAAGACGGCGTGCGTCACCGGAGGGAACGGTTACATCGCTTCAGCACTCATCAAGATGTTGCTGGAGAAGGGGTATGCTGTCAAGACGACTGTCAGAAATCCCGGTTCGATTCTTCCTCCTCTCTAGTTCAATATTTTTTGCATTCTTCCTTTCGTCGAGCGGGTGAAATATGCGGTTCCGCTGGGACGCTAGAACATATGCTTTGTGTTTTCTATGGTAGGTTCAGCAAAGCATGCTTAATTAGCTACATCACATAGGGAAGAATGAATCCTAAAGTGATCCAATTTTGAGTTAAAAGCTGCTGCATGTCTGATGTTTCACTTATGATGGAATTGTTGCAAACTGTAATGATCCCAAGACGATGATAAGGATTTTCCGAGTTTGGTAATTTCGCTTCTTGAGATTCTAGATGACTGTAATTTGTATGTAGATGACATGGAGAAGAACTCCCACCTCAAGGACTTGCAAGCACTTGGCCCCTTGAAGGTCCTCCGCGCCGACTTGGACGAAGAAGGCAGCTTCGACGAAGCAGTTGCCGGCTGCGACTACGCCTTCCTCGTCGCCGCTCCGGTGAACCTCCAGTCGGAGAATCCTGAGGTTGATTTTAGCATCACTGTTGTGTTGTCAATTGTTGTTGGTCTGGTAGTTCGCATGCATTCTTCGAGCTGTCACTCTCGTTTTTTTGAAAATAATTTCACTCACCCTCTGAGGCCCCTGTTGGCAACTGCTTTTACTTCGTTTGGTGATGGCAGAAAGAAGTGATTGAGACTGCTGTCCGAGGAACTCTCAACGTGATGAGGTCGTGCGTGAAAGCGGGGACGGTGAAGCGCGTGATCGTGACATCGTCGGCCGCCGCAGTCACCAGCAGGCCGCTGCAAGGCGACGGCCATGTGCTGGACGAGGAGTCCTGGTCCGACGTCGAGTACATCAAAGCCGATAAGAAGTCACCAGCTTGGGTACATATGCATGTTCAGTCAGAGCCAGTCTCGTGCAATCATTTACCGTCTCAAAGGATGTGCCGGTGTTTCATTGCAGGCATACCCTGTCTCAAAGGTGCTTTTAGAGAAGGAAGCATGCAAGTTCTCGCAAGAGAACAACATCAGCCTGGTCACCGTGTGCCCAGTCATCACGGTGGGTGTGGCACCGGCTCCGAAGGTCAACACGAGCGTGCCCGCTAGCCTCTCCTTTCTATCCGGTGAGGAGCACAAGTGTTGGGCATGGTTTTCTTGAAGTTCAGTAACTTCAACTGAACTGCTGAAATATGCAGCAAAAATCTTCTGAATTTTCTCGTGTTCTCTTCATCTCTTGTCCGATGTTATACGGTGGTTAGTACGTCGTGTGTAATTTCAGGCGATGAGACGCTGATCGGCTTCCTGAAATGGTTCCAGATGTCCGAAGGTTCCATTTCGATGGTTCACGTCGACGATCTCTGCCGTGCGGAGATGTTCGTGGCCGAGGAGGAGTCGGCCTCAGGGAGGTACATCTGCTGCAGTCTGGACACTACCGTCGTGGAGGTCGCCCGTTTCCTGGCAGCAAAGTACCCACAGTACAACGTCAAAACCGATTGGTACGAATCGTCCTCAAAGCTCAAGTCCTCAACACGCATGTCCGTTGCGTTTTCTGATGCTCGTGCACTGATGACAAGGGAGTGTGTGTATCATTTTTGCAGCTTCGGTGACCTCCCTGAGAAGCCCACAGTCTGCCTTTCGTCCGAGAAGCTTGTCAGGGACGGTTTCGAGTTCAAGTACAAGACCCTGGATGAGATATACGACGACGTCGTCGAGTACGGCAAGGCCTTGGGAATTCTGCCGTACTGATGGTGCTCTGCCTGCGACTGGTGATCAGAACCAAACGACGTTAGCTCGTGCCAAACAAGTCTTAGCTACTACGTGAATAATACGTCGAACTGTAGTGGCTCAGTTAGACCAGTTTACATGGAAAGTGGTTCTGACACGTCTAAATGCTGTCGAAACAATGGTTGTTGTCTCTGCCGAGAATGAGAAACTTCGATCAAGATGTTTCGAATTGGAAGGTTGTCGCGTTAACATCTGGCCCAAACGCTAAGCTGAACAAAAAAGGCTGTGCTGGTCACAGAGCGTGTGCGCTCAAAAGCCCAAACATCGGCACGCCTCCGCCCACGCGGGCAACCTCAGCTTGCGGGCTACCCAGAAAGAAATGCAGCCTGGACACGGGAATTTTTTTTTCTTTAATATTTATTTTTATTCTTTTTTTCAAAACTATGCGTCCGAATTAGAATTTTGCAAAACTACACGCCCGTCGCCCGTGTATGGGGCGATCGCTATTTCTCTATTTTGTCGTTGATTGAATTAGCCGACAGATTGTTTCGTCGCGGATCCATTTGGCAATAGAAAGCTTATCACTAATTTCATTTGGTAACAGATTGTTTCATCGCTGATTGAATTAGCCAATAGATCGTTTCATCACGAATCCATTTAGCGATAGAAAGCATGTCGCTAATTTCATTTGGTAACAAATCTTTTATCGCCAATTCATTTGGTGACAGAGGTATATTTTCAAAAAAAAAATCAAGGTATGTTTTTACTAAATTATGTAAATATATATATATATATTTAAAAAAAATCTCATTTTACCTATCTCTCACACACTCTCTCGCACGCGCACACGATGTTGATGCACATAGACTTTCTATACATGTTCAAGAAAAAGATAAGCGATAACAGCTATGAGTCATGACACGAAAGGACCGAAATGTCGTGCGTTGAAAGCATGAATGATGTCTCGCTTCCAACTGAAAAGCAGGCAAATGGGCCCGGATCCTGTTTCCCGTCGGATGGTGATGCCGAAGCTAGGACGCCCGAAAGCAATGCCATACTCATCCCAGAAGCTCTTGATGGAAATCAAGTCGTCGCCTCTCGAAATGTAGGAATCCTCAATGCAGACATTACTGCTTCAATATGCAGGTGTTGAGTCAGTGAATTAGCTTCAGAGTCAGAAATACGAAAATTTTGAACAGATTGTCAAAGTAAAATCTCAGCAAAACCTGATGCTACGTCAGGGCGAGCTCCTGACAGGTGGGGAAGGAAATCTAAGCAAAACCTGATGCTCATGCCTTTCCGACTTATATGATGGAGGCTTTTAAATTGCCAGTTATACTTTCATGCAGTCTTTCGGCAATACTGATGGGCTGTAGAACCAGGAAGGAGGAACACCCAATGGTGCTCGTCGCAAAAATGCATTTGCCAGAAATTCAGGGAGTCTTTCAGCAGGATTACTAAATGCAAAGTTTCTTCCGTCGGGCTGCAGGAACGAAGCTACCTCACATAAAACAGGTACTATCCAAGAGACACTTCAGGTAGAAGCTAGGCACCTGAACTGTTTCCACTGCTGCAGTCTTCAATCTAGAAGAAGACCAGGGCAAAAGAATCGTAGGAGGTATCGAACATCAACATCAACATCCACATCCACATCCCACATCACCAGCTGGAGTTGGCGAAGCTTCAGATAGAGCCACTAGATCCGGAAGCACACGCTGGGACTTTTGTTAGGTACGAGTCGGGTCCAGCCACGAGGAGGCTCCTCACAAGACAAATACAACACTGACAAAACACTAATGAATGAAGGCTGCTATCTGCTAGTTACTTGTCATATTTTAAGCTATGTTAAGGCAGTGGTCTTCTCTATTTTCATACGGTAATATTTCCTTTAAATGGTTGACAGTGTCATTATCCAAAACTTCTGATGAACTATTTGCTCTCCTCCTTTAATAATGGCAGAGTTTCTGCAGTTTCTTTTTAAAAAAAAAGCATAAATGTTGAAAATCATTTTTTAAACAAACCCTGCCACAGCTACTACATCATTTTTTTTAAAGTAAATTCATTGTACAATGCAGGTTACCTCCGGTCCTAAACAAATCCTCCTCCTTTTCCTAAATTAGTTTTGGTGCGTCGATCTTTTTTCTCTTGCCTGCCAACTTGTCTGCATATAATATATATATTCAGGTTCCTTCCAGTGACAACATACTTTCAGTGCTTGAATTCTGGTGAGTGAGCGAAAATCATCATTTTTTTTCTCAGGAGGGGTAGCGACCGGCGATGTCGGCTGTTGAGAGGAAGACGGCATGCGTCACCGGAGGGAACGGTTACATCGCTTCAGCACTCATCAAGATGTTGCTGGAGAAGGGGTATGCTGTCAAGACGACTGTCAGAAACCCCGGTTCGATTCTTCCTTCTTTCTAGTTCAATATTTTTTGCAATCTTCCTTTCGTCGAGCGGGTAAAATATGCGGTTCCGCTGGGACAGACAACATATGCTTTGTGTTTTCTATGGTGAGTTCTGCAAAGTATGCTTAATTAGCTACATCACATAGGGAAGAATGAATCCTAAAATGATCCGATTTTGAGTTAAAATTGTACTCCTTCTGTTTTCTAAATACATGTTATTCTAACTTTCAAATTTTGTTCCTAAACACGTGTCATTCTACAATTTCGAGACAACTTTTAATTGTTTTTTCCTTTACATACCCTACAATCCATTATTCTCAATGATATTTATTACTATAGAATATAATAACACACTATCCAAGTGCAATAAATAAGCTAATGAATGTGGGCAATTTGATAATCTCTACACTTGCCTTAGTTGAAGTGTAAAATCCTAAAACGTTATCTATTCAGGAACGGAGAGAGTATCACTTGTGGTGGAATTGTTGCAAACTGTTATGATCCCATGACGATGATAAGGATTTTCTTAGTTTGGTAATTTCGCTTCTTGAGATTCTATATGAATGTAATTTTTATGTAGATGACATGGAGAAGAACTCCCACCTCAAGGACTTGCAAGCACTTGGCCCCTTGAAGGTCCTCCGCGCCGACTTGGATGAAGAAGGCAGCTTCGATGAACCAGTTGCTGGCTGCGATTACGTCTTCCTCGTCGCAGCTCCGGTGAACGTCATGTCAGAGAATCCTGAGGTGAACAACCATCGACAGCAAACTTCATCTCAACTTCACCGTTGTGGTGTGTCCTCTGACGGTGGTCTAGTAGTTTGGGACGCAGTTTTGAAGTAGCCCACTATTGACAACTCAATTATGTCAGTTTAGTTTCTCTGTAGCGATTACTTACCGTGTTTGTTTTCTATGGTGAATTGGTGATATTCCTGATGGCAGAAAGAAATGGTCGAAGCCGGTGTCCAAGGAACTCTCAATGTGATGAGGTCGTGCTTGAAAGCGGGGACGGTGAAGCGCGTGATCCTGACATCGTCGGTGGCCGCAGTCTCCAGCAGGCCACTGCAAGGCGACGACCATGTGCTGGACGAGGATTCCTGGTCTGACGTCGAGTACCTGACAACCGAGAAGCCACCAACTTGGGTAAATATGTGTGTGTGTGTTCAGAATTACCGCTGAAATATGGCGGCCTGACGCTAGTGTATATGGTGCCATGCTTGCATTGCAGGGATACGCGGTCTCAAAGGTCCTTTTAGAGAAGGCAGCATGCAAATTCGCGCAGGAGAATAACATCAGCCTGGTCACCGTGCTCCCAGTGTTCACCTTGGGTTCGGCACCGGCTCCGGTGGCCAGAACAAGCGTCCCCGTAATCCTCTCCTTGTTATCCGGTGAGAGAGGCACAAGAAAGATGCAGCAGTCAACTTCTGAATTTTCGTGTTGTTTCCATATCTCTTACGCGCGATATAACTTCTGAACTTTTGGGAAGTCTGATCGATGATATGTGCATGGTGATCATGTATATTTTCAGGCGACGAGGCGCAGCTCGAGATCCAGAAAGGGTTGCAGGCGGTCTTCGGTGCCGTTTCGATAGTTCACATCGACGACCTTTGCCGTGCCGAGATGTTCGTCGCCGAGAACGAGTCTGCGTCAGGGAGGTACATCTGCTGCAGTCACAACACCACCGTGGTGCAGCTTGCCCGTTTACTGGCAGAGAAGTACCCACAATACAACGTGAAAACCGATGGGTACGGATCGGCCACCTGAAATTGTTAGTCGCGAGTTTCTGACACTCGTGCATTGATTATCGGGTTCACGTATGTTTGCAGCTTTGGTGAGTTCCCTGAGAAGCCGAGACTCTGCGTTTCGTCTGAGAAGCTCGTGAGGGAAGGGTTCGAGTTCGAGTACAAGAACCTGGATGAGATATTCGACGACGTCGTCAAGTACGGCAAGGACTTGGGGATTCTGCCGTACTAATGTTCCTCTCCTACCGATCGGCGATCAGAACCACACAATGTGCTTGCAAATAAGTACGTGCTAGTAATATGACGAACTCTATGGTATTCTTCCAAAACTCACGAAAAAAAAAGTACAACACCCAAAGGCCCTAAACGTTCGCTAACCAAGTGGTTGTGTCTGCTGGGATCCTGAGATCAACAAGTTTGGAAAGACTTCATATATTGAATAATACATGTTGAATGATCTTATGATTGACTTACATGATTTTGTCATGTAGAGCTAAATTTTAGATAACAAATTAAATTGCAGCGGAACGACAACGTAGATAAACTCCTCAGTATACCACAAGTAACTAACAAAGCTCATACGCTAGACATTCGTCGCCTCCTCCTGGTACTCCTCATCGAGAGCTAATGTAAACTCCTTATTAACTGGTGATTTTGTTGTTGGTAAGGGTGAGTACTTAAAGCACTCAACCAGTTATGCACAGAATGCAATTCTAACGTAACGATATGCAAGGCTTGTTCCAATGGAATGGCTGATATGGCTATTTTGCAATAAACTATCACTTACAAATGAATACAATAAATAGATTGAAAAGACAGTAAAACAAATAATAATAAATATTAATTTTTGGCATTTCTCATATAAACATGGCATCCTGCCCTAGATCATATTCTAAACTTTCCAATGGCACCCTGAATTCCTATCCAAGTTTTCATTTTACAAAATCTAATCCTTGATTGCAATTCTCAAGCATTATCTATAACCGCGGACACTACTATTCGAATAGATTTAACACTCTGCAGATGTTATGCGCCTTACCCACACAACATAACATCTCTTATTGTCAAGCTATTAACACACTTATTTTGGTGCATCGGCAGAGCGCTCATGACAAAACCTTTCGGAAAAACTTTATCCCAACATTGATCCTCCCGTTAAGCCATACACTTTCCTTTCCCTCAGTGGATGTGAAGGCCAAGACCGGCATACCGTTGGCTTGATGTGGGACCGAAGTATATCACATCCTCCGCTATAACCACACTTACATATAACCACACTTCCATGTGATTATCCACCTGAAGTTTTACATGTTAAGATATCGATAATCCTACTTAGTTAGGTCCATCCCGTACTAGACATGTGGTTGCATGTTTGACTTAGTTCAAAGGTTTACAAGGTTAAGTTCTTAATTGATCGAGGCAAGACTTCCATAACCCAACCGTCACACTGACCCACTTTGTTAATCTGTCCCTTGCCACTTGTCTCAATCTAAATTATTTATCACCCCAGATGATTACCATGCACCACGTGCCATCAACAATTCAACATCATTTCGTAACACATGTCACTGCAATTCAACATCATTGTGCGACAACACTTAACACACCTTTCATAAATATGTTCCATATTCCATTAGTCAAGATTTACTTTTGATGTTCCAAAAGACATGAATTATATGTGGCATGGCTAAGCAAACTAAGCACGATTTAACCAACTCATGTTGATTTCTAATATTAACCAACTATTAATGAACCATCCTAGGGTGACAACTAATCATGGCATACAAATGCCAATGTAGGGTATAATTCAATTGGGTAGTTTACTAGATCTCAAACTAATTTGAAATCAATTGTACACATGAAATAACATGCAATAGTTTAAATCAATATAGCAATTTTGTAAAACTGAATTTAACATGGTCAAAAGCATAACTTACCTTGGAAAAGATCTTGCTCTTGCTATAGATCTTGGTCTTGGTACACACCAAGCACTTCAACGTTTACGCGTATCGAGAGAAAACATAAATTAAACATCAAAATATAGATCAAATAAATTTTAAAAATCAAATAAAATCCACTGTTAAATAGATCTCAATTTTATAAATTTTTAAAATTTGAATCACCTCAATCGAAAGTCGTGTGAAGAAGAACATCTCTCGAAAGATTTAAAATTTATAAAAATCAGAAAATTGAAAAATACCGAATTAATTGAATTACTTTTATACGAAAAATCCTTGATTATGACATCAGCTGACGTCAGCGTTTAATTAATAAATTTTAAAAATCTCTGTGACACGTGTCAATGGTCTATGGACTTAGTCCATGAGACCCCACCGGTCCATGGTGAACTCGGTGCATGACACACGTCTGGCTGACAGATGGGTCCAGCGAGGGCTGACTCAGCACATGGCGTAGCATCCAACCGAGTAACCACAGCAGCAGAACTCCTTCGTGGCACTGACGAAGCGATGAATCAGCAACTGACATGGACGCCACGTGTCAAGCACAGATCAATCTGTGTCAGCCACGGCGACGCGGGGTCCTACGGTCATCGCCGGTGACAGTGGATGGCACCTACGGCGAGCTCCCATCGTGATGAATCTGATGACGCGCTTAGTTTCTACTCTAGTTACCTGGAACGCGCGGCGACGACGTCCAAAAGTGGCGGTGGCTTCAGGTCCCAAGGCGCGACGATGTTCCGGCGAGATCCAATGACGACGATCCTGACGAACCCGGTCTTGAGCCTTGGGAGTCACAAATGACGGTGAATCGATGAAACTTTCATTACGGCGTTGCTTGCGAAATCCCTCAGATCCCGACGAAATGGTGGCGATTTCTGGCGATCCTACAGAGGGCTTTTACTTGCAACCTCAAGGCGAACCGGATGTACGATTTTATTGCCCGAAGAGTCCATGCGCTTGCCGACTCGGACCTCGAGTCCATAGTGACACGGCACTGAGTAGGAGTAGGACTCCTGATCGGGAACGACACGGAGAAGATGACCCTGCGGCTGAAACGCGGCGGAAACCAACGGTGCATGTGCAACCAACACGTCTTGATCTGTAGGCCCAGTCACTTCACCTGACGCCCAAGATTAATAGGCTCACAGTGACTGGGCCAAGCCGTAGGTTTCGGTCGAAGCACTATTAGAAGGTTTTAAAAGCTTTTCCTATTTTAAATATTTACAGAAAATTAAATAAGCCAAATAAAATAGAAAAAAAATATAGAAAAATTATGTAAAAATTC
This sequence comes from Otatea glauca, assembly GCA_036346275.1. Lineage (NCBI taxonomy): Eukaryota > Viridiplantae > Streptophyta > Magnoliopsida > Poales > Poaceae > Otatea > Otatea glauca. The sequence continues at coordinate 6,065,500 of CM070718.1, read as the reverse complement.
TAGAAAATATTTCGAAACATTTTAAACCCAAATAAAATATTTTTTACAATAGTTTATTTAAAATGTATCATTATTTAAATAATTTCCACAATAAGCCATATTCAATAGTAATAAATAAATCCAAATAAATTCCAAAAATTAAAAAAAAACATAAATTTCAGAAAATGCATAAATGACATTAAAATATTATTTTAGACTAAAAATTGGGATGTTACAGTAAATAGCCTCACATTCATGTAATAAAGATAAGGAAAAAATTTCATCAACAAACTCCCATTGCAGAGTCCTATAGATTCGGCTCCCTCTCGCACTCGAAGGACCTCGGGGTTACCCCCTTAGTGGGGGAAACGCAGAGGCCTTTTTTCCTTTCTACTGTTTGGTCTATAGGCACAACAGTTTGTGTGTCTTGGTAGCTCGATAGGTCGTGGGTAAGCTGCTAAGCTATAGGAGCTCGTCATGCCAGTGGGTCCATCACTACCGTGTTGCCGTAGCTCGACAGGAGCTACCATGGTACATAAGTACGGAAGGTGATACATGTTATCTGCCAGTGATTTTCTGGTTGGAAAGGGGGTTATTTTTGTAATTACGCTCACATAGGGCAAGATTTTAAAACAAGGCAAGAAAAGGATTGAGTTGCAAGGATGGTGACGCAAAACCTATCCTTTTCCGAATAGCTTAGCATGATTGGGACGTGTTGAATGAATATTTTTAATAATATATTTTTAAATAATTTAATAAAATAATAAACAAAAAATACAAAAATATCTCTCTATCACCAAATAAAATGCTGACAGAAGATCTGTCACTAATTCATTTGATGACAGAAGCTCTGTTGTCATTTCTTTGTTTTGTCGTTATTTGAATTGGCTGATAAATTATTTTATCGAAGATTCATTTGGTGATAGAATGCTCGTTGCTAATTCATTTGGTAACAGATCTTCTGTCCCCAATTTATTTGTCGACATAGGTATATTTTGAAAAATGAAACAATTTAGGGTATGTTTTTATAAAATTATTTAAAAATATATATTATTAAAAAAATCCTGCTAACATATCCGCTCTATCACACACACGCACATGATGTTGACGCACATTGACTTTCTATGCAGGCTCAAGAAAAAGATAAGCGATAACAGATATGACACAAAAGGACCGCAATGGCCTGCGGTGAAAGCATGAATCAGATTGAGAACTTCAATCTTAGCAGTTCAATTGGAAATCTGGTCAAACCGCGGAGCGAAATTCGAAAGAAAGGTTGAAAAGCAGCGAATTTTGAGCGGTTTTCGCGAAAATCGGCGACAGGTTAAAAAATTAGAAAAAGAAATTAGGACAAATTGCTAAAAATGTTGCAAAATTCCAAACTTCGTTTTTTCAAAAAATATTCACACAAGAGGTCATAAAGATATTAATGCTAATTTTAGAAAACTTTTGGGTAATTTTTCTAAATTTTTCCAAATTTTTTGAATTTGAATTTTAACTTGCTTTTCTGAACCGGAGTGTTAAGCGCGAATTTCAAGAGGTTTTGGATGAAAAGTGAAAGACTAGGTTTGAGGATCTTGTCTACTCCATATAGCCACAGCTCCAGCTTCACAGATATGGTGGAGCTAAGAATACCCAGCTCCACCAGATCTGGATTTGGTTGAGCTGGTCAACTTAGAGTTCCTGAAAGTTTCATTGGTTAATCTTTTTGTAGATTTTGATTAACGTCGAAATTAGGGTTAGGTCAATTCTCGTCAAAATCTGTTCCAGTAAGCTTTCGGGGCCTATAACTTTTGTTCCGTAGATCCAATCACGCTTATTCTTTTTTTGTTAGATTAGTATTGGAATCTAGTTTCTACTGTTCAAATTTTAGGTCAATCCATCGGTTAGATCTCCGGAGCTATACCAAACACAGTCTTCGTCGCGAATTTCTCACTGTTGAGCTCGTGGAGTGACCACAGGTCCACAGCTACTGCATCATTTTTTAAAGTAAATTCCACGTAAAATGCAGGTTACCTCCAGTCCTAAACAAATCCTCCTTTTTTTCTGAAGTAGTTTTGGTACGTCGATTTTGTGATCTTCTTTCCTGCCAACTTGTCTGCATCTCTATATATATTCACGTTCCTTCCAGTGACAACCACACCATACCACAGGAACCTATACCTGTCGGTATTGCTTTCAGTGCTTGAATTCTGGTGAGTGTTGGAAATCAAGCCTGGAACTGCAAGCCTAAGGATCACTCTGCCTGAATTTCTTACTGGTGGAAGAAAGGGAAGAACTTGAATCAGAGCATTTGGGGCACCTTAAGAGGAAAAACAAAGATGCATACGATTTGGGACAATTTTTTTGTTCTTCCTTTTGCAACTACTAGAAAAACTAGATACAATGCATGACTTAACTAAAACACTTCTGAACCAAAACAAACCCCGGGACTAACGAATCAGTCTTCCACCATTTTCGTGATCCATCATTGCCGGGCTCCACTATGCCAACTACAGGCACACCGCGCAAACTCTGAAAATGCATACATGCAACCCTTTCGGACTCTTATCAGTTTTACATCTAGTTAACCAAATCAGAATTACAACTAACAATCTCCCCCATAATCCTGATTCACTTTCAAGCGCTGGAAATTCACGACACCCAGTTGCTCCCGCATTTCAGCAAACTTAACCCTTGCCAAAGCTTTTGTTAGAATATCAGCACACTACTTTTCTCCACTGACATGCTCAACATTTACTTTCCCATTTTCAATACATTCTCTAATGAAATGAAATCGGGTGTCGATATGTTTACTCCTGCCATGGAACACCGGATTCTTCGTAAGCGCAATGGCTGACTTGTTGTCAACTCGCAGCTCAACTTGCTTCGGTGCTTGACCTGTCAATTCACTGAATAGATTTCTTAACCAGATCGCTTGACAAGCAACGGTTGTGGCTGCCATAAACTCTGATTCACAAGATGACAGAGCCACTGTCTTCTGCTTTTGTGAACTCCATGCAATAGGATTTCCTCCAAAATAGAACACCATCCCACTAGTGCTCTTCCGATCATCCAAGTCTCCTGCAAGACTGCTACCACAATAGCCTACCACCTCCTCTTTTCCACCCATGAGATAATTAAGTCCATACTCAATTGTCCCTTTGATATACCTCAAAATGTGTTTCACTGCCTGAAGGTGGCTTTGTCTTGGCATTTCCATATATCTACTCACAATTCCAACAGAATAGCATAAATCTGGCCGGGTGTGAGTTAGATACCTTAATGATCCAATAAGTTGTCTGTACTCGGTTGCATTCACAAGCTCTCCTTCCCCATTCTTAGTCAGCTACAGTTTTGCTTCCATAGGATATTGTGAAGGATTACACTCATCCACCCCGGCTAATTGCAGAATCTTTCTTGCATACCCAGTTTGCTTTAGGGCAATACCCATTCTGGTTTGTTGTACCTCTATACCCAGATAATATGAAAGGATGCCAAGGTCACTCATCTCAAACTCCTTTCTCATCTACTGTTTGAAGTCTTCAATTACATTTTCACTTGTGCCTGTGACTATCAAGTCATCAACATAAATGCCAATTATCAAATGCACTTCCCCGGAGTGTCTGGTATACACCACTTGTTCTTGAGAACATCTCCGAAAACCCAGTTCTTTCAAAGTGCTGTCAAGACGAGTATTCCACGCTCTTGGTGCTTGCCGCAGCCCATAAAGTGCCTTGTTTAGCTTGTACACCATATGTTCTTTGCCTTTGACCTGAAATCCTTTAGGTTGGCTCACATATACTTCCTCCTGAAGATGTCCATACAAAAATGCTGATTTCACATCAAGATGGTGTACCTGCCACCATTGTTGTGCTGCGTGAGCTAGGAGCATTCTTACTGTTTCTAGTCTAGCCACCGGTGCAAACACCTCTTCAAAGCCAATTCCCTTTTTCTGTACATAGCCCTTTGCTACTAGCCTGGCTTTGTGCTTCACAATGTTACCAGCTAGATCCTTCTTCAACTTATAAACCCACTTAAGACCGATGGGTTTGTGGCCTGGTGAGAGTTCATACAAACTCCATGTTTGGTTTTGTTCAATTGATTGAATTTCTTGCTTCATGGCTTCCTGCCAGCACACATCTCCTGCTGCTTCATAAAAATTTCGGGGCTCTTCTATTGCCAGCATTAGTTCCTCAGGTTCTAGCTCAGTGGGTTGAGTATTATCATATATATCTGTCAGGGATCTGCATCCTCGTACTGGCGTTTCATCATAGGTAGAAGAGTCTGGACTTCCACTGCTCACTGGGCTACTCTCGGTCTCATGTGGCAAGCTTGGTGAAGAAGTGGTATCTACCTGTGATGCTGGTTCGGCCATAGTTGGGGTTGCTGCCAACATTGTAGAAGTTGTCAAAGTGCCTAGTATTCCAGTGGGCATACCATCTCCAGTACCCATTGACCATAAGTTTGCACCACTGCCATCTGTTTGTTCCTCTTCGATAATTGCAGGTTCATCTACAGTGAAGTCAGTCCACTTCGGTCTGGAACTCTCACTACTGTCAACAAGCTCTCCCCAGTTCCACTTTCTCTTCTCTTCAAAAACAACATCTCGGCTCACCGTAATTTTCTATTGCTGTGGATCATAAAGATGATGCGCCTTCGATCCGGGCTCAACTCCCAAATACACCATTGCCTTGCTCCTATCACTTAGTTTGGACAATTGGGCATAGGGTACATTGACATGTGTTGTACACCCGAAAATCTTCAGATGCTCCAGGTTTGGCTTTCTGCCTTTCCGAGCTTCATACGGTGTGGCTGATTTTATTGCTTTGGTTGGAACTCTATTCAACAAATATACCTCATGTCTCACTGCTTCTCCCCAAAATGGTGCTGGTATTTTCATTGCCTTGAGTATGCTTCGTGTCATTGCTAATACAGTTCTGTTATGACGTTCAACCACGCCGTTCTGTTGTGGAGTATATGGCGCAGTGAGATGGCACTGCACTCCTTCCTCTTCACAAAAAGAAATGAAATGATTGGAAATGAACTCACCACCCCGGTCAGTTCTCAAAAGCTTCAGTTTGTGGGAGGTTTCCTTCTCAACTTGAGCCTTGAATCTTTTGAATGCAGCAAAAGCTTCATCTTTCGATTTAATCACATAAACCCACATAAACCTGTTGTAATCATCCGCAAGTAAGAAGAAATAACGATTACCGGCTAGAGTTTGTGGGGTTATGGGACCACACAAATCTGCATGAATCAGTTCTAGGGGATTGCTTGCACGGTATTGAGTTTGAATTGGAAATGGCACCCTGCTTTGCTTTGCTATCAAGCAGCCTTCACACAATTGTATAGGATGGTCAATTTCTGGTACTCCCCACACCATTTCCTTGGCCACCATGTCCTTCATTGCTTGAAAATTCAGGTGCCCCAACCAGGCATGCCAAAGCCATGCTGTTTCATCTAACTTGGCAGAGAAACAGACAGGTTTGGTTGTCTCTAGTGCCACCTTATACACTCTATTGTTTGTTCTCTGAACTTTCAAAAGCAATTTGTCACTTCTGTCATACATCCACAAGTATTCCCCATGCATCACAATCTTGCACCCATCTTCAGTTGCTTGGCCAAGACTCAAAATGTTGGTACACAGGCTGGGAATATAGTATACCTGAGTTATCAGTCGTTGTTCACCACTCTTGCAGTTCAGCAGTACAGATCCTTTCCCCATGATTTTTACCGTGGAAACATCTCCGAAGCGCACTCGGCCAACGATCTTCTCATCAAGTTCCGAAAAATGAGATCGCTTTCCTGTCATATGTTTACTAGCCCCAATTTCAAGATACCAAATTCCTTCATCATCTTTGTTTCCAGTAGCATACTGTTCTGGCATCAATTTGTCTTCGCTGAGGAGAACCATATTACGACTTTCTTCTGCACCCATTGACAACAACAGTGCAGGTTCATCTTCCTGGGTATGTATGAGGTTGGCCTCCTCTTCATTGCGCTTGGGATTATGACACTCCGAGGCATAATGTCCGAATTTTTCGCAATTGAAGCATTTAATGTGTGACTTGTCTCTGCCACTATGATTGCCTCTGCCATTATCATGCCGTGGAGTGCTGGGTCCTTGCGACCACCCTGGCTGCGCCAACTGCCCCTTGCACGCCCTCTGCCATGACCTCGCCCATCATGCGAAACAGAGCCTCGACCTCTTCCGCCTGATGACGAGTCTCCACTGGCTTGTTTCTGCTGCACCTGCCATTCTGCGTGGGATAGCAGTAGCTGACCGTTAGGGTTACCATTGCCATGGCGGAGCCGGATCCGCTCCTCATAAGTCTTCAACCTCCCGATCGCCTCTTCGAATGGCATTGTATCCAGATCCGAATACTGCTCGATTGAGGCGACCAGAGGGAAGAACTTGTCCAGCACAGAGTTGAGTAGTTTCCTGACGAGTGAGGCATCTTCCAAAGTAGCACCAAGACTGTTGTCCTTGGTGGCTATGACGCTCAATTTTCCAGCGAAATCATCAATAGAATCTCCATCTTTCATGCGCAAGACCTCAAACTCACTTTTCAGAGTCTGCAGACTTGCCCGATGTACTCGGTCAACACCAATATACCGGGTTTTCAAGGAATCCCAGACCTCCTTTGCCAATTTCTTCTTCGCAACTTGAAGCAACACGTCTTCTAGGGCTGCCTGAAAAATAAACGCCCGCGCCGTCTTATTCTTCCTCTCATCCATGGCCTCTCCGGCCACAGGTTCAACCACCTCCCAGATACCCTGGGCCTCCATGATTGTCTCCATTTTGATCGCCCAAGTCGTGTAATTGGACGACGTCAACATAGGGCATTGGAGCGATACTCCACCGCTCTCCTTTGCTGCCTTGTCAGGAACACTCTATAACGAAATTGATTTTGGGGAATTTTCGAGAGAGATTTCTGGAAGAAAGTTGGGAAAACAGATGAACTACAGATTACTTGCGCTACTCATCTACTCTATTGGAAAAGATAGTTGGTAGAACTGACTTGATTCCATTTCCTGGCATCGTTTGGCTTATATGCAGTCCGAATTCTGAGTAATATGAAGTTCACTTTACCGTAAATGTGATGTGAAAACAAATTACAAGACTTAGTAATTACTACTTATCCCTTTTCCTCTGTTTGCATCTCCACCATTGAAGCTGTTAAGTGAAGTCGCTCGTTTTTCCCACTTCACTGCCGACTTCTTCTCTACAGTCTTCTTCTTCCTCTGAATACCCTCAATCTGATTACGCTGAATACTTGCTCCTGACATCACCCCCCTGCTCACATGTTTCTTGTCCTCAAGGAACGAATTCTGGGAATGTTTGTTGTATGAATGTCACATCCTCCCAAGTCGCATCCTCAGGAGCTAAATTCAACCATTGCACTAGCCATTGAGCAGTAGGCACTCCTTTTCTCGGTATCAATCTTCAGTTTAGCACTACAATCGGTTCAGTCTTGATTTTCCCATTCTCAGCCACCAGTGGTACGCCTGCCAAGGGCACTGCTCGAGCTCCCAAATGCTTCTTCAATTGACTAACATGGAACACCGGGTGAATGTGTGCATCCTCAGGTAGCTGCAAGCGATAGGCTACTTTCCTGATCTTTTCCAGAACCTTGAACGGACCATAAAACTTAGATCGAAGTTTGAGTGAACCCCTTAAGCCGAAAGCATTTTGGCGGTAAGGCTAGATCTTCAAATACACCATATCACCTACTTCAAAAACCCTCTCGGACCTGTGCCTGTCTGCGAAGTACTTAATCCTTTCTTGCGACTGTTGCAGATTTTGTTTGAGTCCCTGAATCATTTCTTCTCTCTGCTTCAGAGTAATCTTGGCTTCTTCGGACATATTGCATGGAATTGCAAACTCTCTAACCTGAGGTGGCTGGTATCCGTAAAGAGCTTGGAAGGGGGTACACTTCAGGGATGTGTGATACGAGGTATTGTACCACCATTCAGCAAATGACAGCCAAGATTACCACTCTTTAGGGTTCTGGAAAGCCATACATCTCAAGTACGCTTCCAAACATTGGTTCACTCGCTCCGTTTGACCATCGCTTTGTGGATGATAAGCCGTACTCATTCGAAGTGAGATATTCATTGCCTTGATTATCTCAGAGAAGAACTTGCTGGTGAAAATCCAATCACAGTCAGTGACTATAACAATAAGAAACCCATGCAGCTTGAGAATGTTGTCCAAAAACACTTGGACTACCTGTTCCACAGTATAAGGATGGGCCAAGCCTACAAAATGTGCATACTTGGTTAGCCAGTCAACTACTACCAATACAACATCCTTGCCCTGCGACTTTGGCAAACCTTCCACAAAATCCATCGAAATATGTGTCCACTTGAAGGAACTAGTTGACTTAGAGGGGGGTGAATAGGCAACTTTTGCGGATTTTAACTTTTTAGAGACAATTTACTATTCTCTTTATGAGAGTAATACAGACAATATATGACAGAAGTAAATAGCAAAGACTGATAACAACGAAAGCAAAGAAATGAAATAAAGCACAAAGGAGACAGAGATTTATCCTGTGGTTCAGAGCCGCACTCCTACTCCACGTTGAAACACTTCTTCCGAAGTATTGCTTCTCCAAAGCTAGTCGCAGTAGCTCTGGTGATCACTCAGGCAGCTCTTTCACCACTCCAGTGAGGTGAGCTCCAAACCTTTCACAAACATAGTGGCCTTCCACAATCACTTTTGGACAGGTTGCACTTTTTCACTTCCTCCAAGCTGTCTAGGATCACTGAGATCCTAGAGTAATAAACTTTGCACAAGCTCTGTCTCTTGGTTCACTTGTAAATCACACAGCTAGACTTCAGCTTAGAGCTAAAACACTTAGAGATATTGAGGATTTTGAGTTTGAAAGTGAAGCACAGACTCCTTTTGAGAATGAGAGTTATTTTCAATGCTAAAAGGTCAAGGAGTTCATTCTATATATTGGTAGATGGCCCAGAAAATGCTTATATAGCCAATTGGAATGAATATAGCCGTTACACCTACCACTGTAGCCGTTGGACGTGTCAGAATATCAAAAAGTCTAAAATATACGTTCACAACGGACTGAACAACAGACCTTAGCGATACTGATCATGTGTATGACGGACCAATTTAGGACATTTACGACTGACCAAAAAAGTTGGTCCGTTGTACATAGGATTTTCAGAGAGTTTGGTCCGGCAAAGGAATGAGTGAGTCACATGTATACCGGACCAAATTATTTAGTCCGTCATACATGGGAATTTCAGAGATCAATAGCCAAGTACCTTATTTGACAAGGAAAAGTTTATCCAAGAGATTTGCTTTAGTGACGGACTAAAATTTAACACAAGAAGATTTGGTCCGTCAACAAAGGAAAAATCCTTCGAATAAGAAAGAATGTCTATCTATGGATTTAATAAATAGAATTCCAAGGTTTGGTCCGGCAAGAAGGCTTATAATCTGAAAGAGTGCCGAACTAAAAATATTCGGTCCGCTACAGATGGAAAAACTGAGAAGTTTTTAGTCTGTTGAAGAAGCATGATTTTATATGTATGCCGGACCAAATTATTTGATCCGTCATACATAAAAAAACACTTGGTTGCAAGATGTCTTCAAGGAATTTTCACCAAGGACTGAAGAATGTGAAAACAAGAAGTTTGGTCCGATGAGAGGATACCTGAATACGAATATGGACAAGGAAGATTTCAGTGCTGGACTTAAAAAAGCTTTTGACTGAGAAACGATTTTGGTCAAGTATGCAACAGACTTAAGAAATGGATAGCTGAATTTTAGTCCATCGCATATTTAGACTATCAAAAAGAAAGGAGAATTTTGACTCAAAGAGCAATGACTAAGAGTTTTTACTTCGAGCAATCTAATTTTGTCTTTACCTTATGATCCAATCCACTAACTTGTGCAAAGTCCCCCTTTAGATAGCCAAACTGAAAATAATCCTAGCTATTTGACTTGAATCAACTCCCAAGTCATAAACTAGTAACAGAACACCTTAATCTTGTTAGTCTATCTTGCTTCACCATTGATTTTAGCACCAGCTCTTCAAAGCTTAGGCATTATTAACTTAGTCATCAACACCAAAACTAAAATAAAGCTGATAATAAAAATTGAGGAGGCCTAGATGCTATCACCACACCATTTCCGGAATTTCCAATGGGTTCAACAATCTTGGAATGCGAACATGCTCTGGTTTCGTGATTTGGCAAACTGGACATTCAGCTATTACTTGCTCAATCTCATTTCTCATTCTGGGCAAATACAAGAGCTTTTTGATCCGGTGATATGTAACTCAAACTCCTGAGTGCCCTCCAAATTTTGACACATGGAAATCCATTACAATCTTTTGCCTTATTCCTCCTTTCTCCCCGACATATATCCTCCCTCTATATCTCAGTATTCCTGCTCTTACAGAGTAGTCTGCATTAGGATCTCTAGATGTTTGCAGTTCCCTTAATATCTTCTTGCTGAACTCATCATCAACATAACTGTTTTTGACATCCAGTATCCATTCGGGAGTGACTGTAGCTATAGCCTGACAAGATTCTTCGGGTGGATTTGAGGAACTGTCCCTTCTGGACAAAGCATCAGCGGCTACATTCTCTTTTCCTTTTTTATACTCAACCTGGTAATCAAACTCGAGAAGTTTTAGCAATAGTTTATGCTGAATTCCTTTGGTTAGCCTCTGAGTTGTAATATACTGCAAGCTTCTTTGATCAGTCTTGATGATTAATCTTCCTCCTAGAAAATAATGCCTCCACCTCTTAAGAGCTTCTAGGATAGCCAATGCTTCCTTATCATATATTGATTGTGCAGCTGACTTGGGCCCCAAAACTTTGCTGAAGTATGCAATTGGCTGACTGGACTGCATCAATACCCCTCCAATGCCTATGCCACACGCATCGGTTTCGATTACAAATGGCTTACTAAAATATGGGAGTCCAAGCACTGGACAGCTGGTCATTACCCTCTTAAGTTCTTCAAAAGATCTTGTCTGTGCTTCTCCCTAATTCCATGAGTCCTTCAACATGTCAAACAAGGGTCTACATATCAGTCCATATCCCTTCACAAATCGCCTATAATAGCCCGTAAGTCCAAGAAAACCTCTCAGCTGTGTGACGCTTCTAGGTTTAGGCCAGTTAAGCACATCCATGATTTTCTTGGGATTAGTAGCAACCCCTTGCCCACTAATGATATGCCCAAGATATTCAACCTGGGAGGTGGCGAAAATGCACTTACTGAGCTTTACTTTGAGGTTGTTCTCACATAATATCTCAAATACTTTCTTGAGCAGCTCCTTATGTTCATCCCTGCTCTTACTGTATATCGAAATATCATCAAAAAACACCAATATCCCTTTTCTCAAATACTCAGCAAAAATGGAGTTCATTAGAGCTTGCATAGTTGCCGGAGCATTTGATAAACCGAATGGCATTACCAAGTACTCATAATGTCCCAAATGAGTCTTGAATGCTGTTTTGTGAATATCTTCCTCCCTCATTCTGATTTGATGATATCCTGACCTCAAATCCAACTTTGTAAATATTTCGGCCCCATGAAGCTCATCCAACAGGTCCTCGATGATAGGCATGGGAAACTTATTTTTTATTGTCATTGAGTTCAATTGCCAATAATCCACGCATAGCCTCCACGACCCGTCTTTTTTTCTAACCATTACTACTGGCACTGTATACGGGCTAACACTCTGTCTAATCTCATCATTCTCCAATAATTGCTTGATAATACTCCCCATGGCTTCTTTCTGATGATGTGGTACTTTGTATGGCCTGAGATTCGGAGGTTCAGCCCCCATTTTCAAATGAATTGCATGATCACACTCCCTTTGCGGCGGCAGTCCTTTTGGCTCTTTTGTCACCTCGACAAACTGTTGCATAATTGCCTCAAAGTCAGCTGGGATGGCCCGATCAGTTCCTTCTGTAGCTTCAGACAGAAACTGCACTTGTATTACATACCCGAGTACCCCCTTTTGCACCATTTTCTCTAACTTAGCTGCCTTGATGTTGCAGTTCTCTGAGGGACTATTATAATCTTAGAAGTGGATAGCCTCATTTCCCTTACTGATCGAAAGTCTGTGCTGCCTCCGATCCAAACTAATAGGGTTGTGTTCAAAAATCCAGTCAGCCCCTAAAATGATATCATAGCTCTTTAGTGGCAACAAATTGAAAGAGTTTCTAAACTGAGTTCCTTGTATAGTATAGTCAGTCACCGATCATAGCATCACATTGTAGTTCACCTCCTCCATTCTGACCACTTTTTCTTGTCCCATATTTTAGAGGCCAATTAGCCTTCAAAGCCAGTTCATAGTCAATAAAGGAGTTGGTACTGCCACTGTCAACTAGAGCCACAGCTTCAACGCCCCCAATATTAGTAATCAAAGAAAATGTAGAGATTCCCACAATTCCCTTGGCTGCATGTCGAGATATTAGCATTAACTGTTCAGAACTTGTCTGCTGAATAATGTTCTCAGGGTTTCCAGGAGCTGTCACGAAACCACTGTCTACCCCTGGTTCCCTGTCCTCAGGTCCTTGAATTTCTTCTTCTTCATCTTCTCCTCTCATTAGCAATGCATGAAGTGCTTTTTTGACTTTACATTTGTGGGAAGGGCTCCATGGTTCCTTGCAGTACCAGCAAGGGTTTTTGTTCTTTTCAGAGTTAGATCCCTCAGTATTCTTTTGAGCAGAAGGTTTAATACCTGTCAGATTGAACTTGTTGTTGTTTCCCTTAAACTTGCTTGTATTGAAATTAGCAGTCTGTTGACTCCTTTTTGCCGCTGATGATTTCTCATAGACTCAAGCATACCAGTATCCTTCCATCAATCCTTGTGGCCTTTGTCCGCTCACATCATGTTTGATGTCGCCTTTAAGACCTCCAATGAAGCAACTCAGCAAGAAGTGTTCCTACAGGTATGAATGATCCCTCTTCACTAGTGCAACGCACTCTTCAAACTTGTCGATGTAGTCTGACACCGTAGTTTGTTGTCGGATGTTCTGTAATGCCTCAATTGCTTCATGTGCGGACATGTTGGAGAATCGGTCACTAACCATTGCACCAAATTGCAGCCATGTCAATGATCGACTAGGGATTCCAACTCCCTTGAACCATGTGGCAGATCGTCCCGTCAAATGTGCTGTTGCTAGATTGACCCACTGATACGTTGGCATGCCAGATATTTCAAAGAACTTCTCACACTGCTTCAGCCAATTCAGCACACCGTCACCTTCAAACAAGGGTATCTCCAGTCTCGGACCTTTGATAACGGCTTCCATATAATGATTTGTGTTATTTACCTCCCCCATAATCTGGTTGGTTTGGCCATCAATCCATTGAACACCAAGACGATGTGACTGTATCCCATAATTGTTCCATATATTTATCGGTGACCTTCTTGTTCCTTGCATGTCAAAGTTACTTGGTTGCTGTCCAGACTCATTTCCTCCCCAATTTGCCTAACTGAAATTCATATTCGCATGTCTGCTCCCATGGTTAACATCTGAACTAAGCTCTGGGGCGAAAGTGTTTTGTCCCATCATAAACTAGACCTCATGTACCCCTTTGTCTACCCTTCTTTCGTTTTGGGAAATTACTTGACCAAAAACGTTTTGATTCATTGCCTGAGCTCCCGCTGAAGATAGATCGGTAGCCACCACTCCCGCCTCCGCATCTTCCATCGCAGATGTATTAGCCCTAACCTGATTTTCTTCTACATTCGACCGTGGGCTTGACGGACCAGAATGACACATCTTCTTCAGGATTTCTTTCATTTCCTTGAACTCAGTCTTTAGTTCTGCTAAATCTTCCTTGATCACAGCAACCTCTGCTTTAACTTCTGTTAGTTCTTCTTTGCCAGCCATTGTATCTTGTGCTCGGGTTGTGACCACCATTAATATCCAACTTGCTCACTTTGATGGAAGATCAGAGGGAAAAACCTTCATTTCCGTCTCAGTGTTCGGATTTTACGGTGACGATTCAAAATCGCGACCAACCACCACCGAACGGACTTCAAATCCGAAGATCGGCACTGCTCTGATACCTTTGTCAGGAACACTCTATAACGAAATTGATTTGGGGAATTTTCGAGAGAGATTTCTGGAAGAAAGTTGGGAAAACAGATGAACTACAGATTACTTGCGCTACTCATCTACTCTATTGGAAAAGATAGTTGGTAGAACTGACTTGATTCCATTTCCTGGCATCGTTTGGCTTATATGCCAGAGTCTGAATTACAGCGAGTAATACTGAAGTTCACTTTTACCGTAAACAGTAAACGAAAACAAATTACAGCACTTAGTAATTACTACTTATCCCTTTTCCTCTGTTTACATCTTCACCATTGAAGCTGTTAAGTGAAGTCACTCGTTTTTCCCACTTCACTGCCGACTTCTTCTCTACAGTCTTCTTCTTCCTCTGAATACCCTCAATCTGATTACGCTGAATACTTGCTCCTGACATGCCTGTTGTGTGGTTAGCGCCTTTGGGTTGAACTTTGGATACTTAGGCATGCACCGAGCTCTGATACCAAGTGTTGAAAATCAAGCCTGGAACTGCAAGCCTAAGGATCACTCTACCTGAATTTCTTACTGGTGGAAGAAAGGGAAGAACTTGAACCTAGCATTTCAGGGCACCTTACGAAGGAAAAACAAAGACAGACACAGTTTGGGACAATTTTTTTATTCTTCCTTTTGCAACTACTAGAAAAACTAGATACAATGCATGACTCAACTAAAACACTTCTGAACCAAAACAAACCCCGGGAATAACGGATCAGTCTCCCACCATTTTCGTGATCCATCATTACCAGACTCCACTATGCCAACTACACGCACACCGCGCAAACTCTGAAAATGCATACATGCAACTCTTTCAGACTCTTATCAGTTTTACATCTAGTTAACCAAATCAGAATTACATCTAACAGTGAGAGAGCGAAAATCATCATTTTTTTCTCAAGAGGGGTAGTGACCGGCGATGTCGGCGGCTGAGAGGAAGACGGCGTGCGTCACCGGAGGGAACGGTTACATCGCTTCAGCAGTCATCAAGATGTTGCTGGAGAAGGGGTATGCTGTCAAGACTACTATCAGAAACCCCGGTTCGATTCTTCCTTCTTTCTAGTTCAACATTTTTTGCAATCTTCCTTTTGTCCAGCGGGTGAAATATGCCGTTCCGCTAGGTGGGAAAACATATGCTTTGTGTTTTCTATGGTAAGTTCTGCGAAGTATGCTTAATTAGCTACATCACATAGGGAAGAAAGAATCCTAAACTGATCCGATTCTGAGTTAAAATCTGTTGCATGTCTGATGTACTCTTAAGATGGAATTGTTGAAAACTGTTATGATCCCAAGACGGTGATAAGGATTTTCCAGTTTGGAAATTTCGCTTCTTGAGGTTCTATATGAATGTAATTTGTATGTAGATGACATGGAGAAGAACTCCCACCTCAAGGACATGCAAGCACTTGGCCCCTTGAAGGTCCTCCGCGCCGACTTGGACGAAGAAGGCAGCTTTGACGAACCAGCTGCTGGCTGCCATTACGCCTTCCTCGTCGCAGCTCCGGTGAACGTCATGTCAGAGAATCCTGAGGTTAACTACCATCTACAGCAAACATCATTTTAACATCACCGTTGATAGTATAAATAGCAATAAAAAACCAGAAAAAACTGAGCAGTTGAGTAGATCAACAAAAATCTTCGTGACTATTCCAACAATTTGTATCAGAGCTTCGAGTTCGAAACCTTAACCACAGCCTGAGAGGAGGAGACTCCCCGGGTGGCCAGTCGCGTGGCGCACGCTTCGTGAGTTCCCGGACGTGACGGAAATAGAAGCCAAACCTCCTGGCAGCGCATGAAAATAGAGAGAGAAGGAGCAACGTGCGAAGCGTCCCTAGCCGGCCTCGGCTTCGTGACGTGCGTGGCGTGCATGCAGCGGATGCACAAGATGGAAGCAATGCTGAGAAGAAAGAAATTAGCAGAACTTGATGCTGTGTTGGTTGAGTTGGGAATTGACGAGTCAAGCAATGCTACACGAGAAGATTAAAACGAAGTCACTTGTGCTAAGTTAAGTTCGTCGAAGTTGACTTCGGGACGTTGAAGAGATGTGTTCGTCGTACAAAGTCACGTCTGTTGAAGATTAGTTCGGAATGTTGAGGAGTTGTGATCGTCGTTCTAGCATGTGTGTGAAAGAGAGTTCTTATAGGTGCGTCCAAGTTCTCACGTAGATAAGCTCTAATACGAGTCTATGTCGCCGTTAAGTTGTGTTACCAATGAAAAAACAGTTGGAGCAGAAGCAAAAGGTCGTAATCGTCGGCGAGGTGCGTCATCGGTACTATGGCTAGCAAAAAGAAGGCGTAACTCCTTGAAGGTGCGTTCACCATCTTGTATCGGGTATGTGTTTGAAAAATCGTAGCTGAGGCCGATTGCCTTAATAAGTTAGAGTTGTGTTACAAGATTAAGGGGGGTGATTGATAGAATTAATCTTGTAATTAGAAAATTTTGTTTTAGAAAAGTTTGGATTGGAAAGTGTCGAGTCTGTTAAGATTAGAAGTTTGAATTGCTATTCAAGTTAGCATGTAATCTCTAGTATAAATAGCAATGAAAATTCAGAAAAAGCTGAACAGTTGAGTAGACCAATAAAAAATTTTACTGACTGTTCCAACAGCCGTTGTACCGTGTCCTGTGACGGTGGTCTAGTAGTTTGGGACGCAGTTTTCAAGTTGTCACTCTGACAATTAGCCCACTATCGACAACCCAATTATGTCAGTTTAATTTCTCTTTAGCGATTTCCTACCGTGTTTGTTTGCTATGGTGAATTGGTGATATGCCTGATGGCAGAAAGAACTGGTCGAAGCCGGTGTCCAAGGAACTCTCAACGTGATGAGGTCGTGCGTGAAAGCGGGGACCGTGAAGCGCGTGATCCTGACATCATCGAACGCCGCAATCTCCAGAAGGCCGCTGCAAGGCGACGGCCATGTGTTCAGAATTACCGTTGAAATATGGCGGCCTGACGCTAGTGTATATGGTGCCATGCTTGCATTGAAGGGATACGCGGTCTCAAAGGTTCTTTTAGAGAAGGCAGCATGCAAATTCGCGCAGGAGAATAACATCAGCCCGGTCACCGTGTTCCCGGTGTTCACCTTGGGTTCGGCACCGGCTCCAGTTGCCAGAACAAACGTCCCCGTAATCCTCTCCTTGTTATCCGGTGAGAGAGGCACAAGAAAGATGCAGCAGTCAACTTCTGAATTTTCGTGTTGTTTCCATATCTCTTACGCGCGATACAACTTCTGAACTTTTGGGAAGTCTGATCGATGATATGTGCATGGTGATCATGTATATTTTCAGGCGACGAGGCGCAGCTCGAGATCCAGAAAGGGTTGCAGGCAGTCTTCGGTGCCGTTTCGATAGTTCACATCGACGACCTTTGCCGTGCCGAGATGTTCGTCGCCGAGAACAAGTCTGCGTCAGGGAGGTACATCTGCTGCAGTCACAACACCACCGTCGTGCAGCTTGCCCGTTTACTGGCAGAGAAATATCCAGAATAAAACGTGAAAACCGATGGGTACGGATCGGCCACCTGAAATTGTTTGTCGCAAGTTCCTGACACTCGTGCATTGATGATCGAGTTCACGTATGTTTGCAGCTTTGGTGAGTACCCTGAGATGCCGAGAGTCTGCGTTTCGTCTGAGAAGCTCCTGAGGGTAGGGTTCGAGTTCGAGTACAAGAAACTGGATGAGATATTCGACGAGGTCGTCGAGTACGGCAAGTATTTGGGGATTCTGCCGTGCTAATATTCCTCTACTACCTGTGGCGACCTGCATAATAAACTCAGGGTAATAACAGTAATCCTACTATTAACTCTGAGGTAATTACGCTGATCTGATATATTAGTTAATAAAACATCGAGCGGACACAATATTTTATCTGTTAATACACCATATTCAGAGTGTTGCAGTACAAAAATAATTAGAGACTAGCAATAGAACTTTATTACAATCCATACCACGCAAGCTACAAATCTAAAGTTTATAAGTCTTTACATAACCTTTACAACAAAAGCTTACATATAACTTAGTAATATAATTATACCCCAGAGAACGATGATCCCTACCATAAGGACCACTACTCCACCTAGTCCTCTAAGTAGTCCTCCGCTATCTCGTCACCCTGATCATACGGGTAACTCTCCAACCACTTCTCCTCGATGAATCCATCAGGCTCAGCTTCTAAGCAAAGAGGGATTTATATAAAGGTGAGTACGATAGGTACTCTGCAAGCGTTAATAATAAAATGCATTATATAAATTTTTCCTTCTCAAAACCATTTCACAAATCCTTTCCTCAAATTCTTTTTTACCGAATATAGGTTTTATTAAAAGATCTGAGTTTTTGAATTTTATTTATTAAAATGCTACCAGCACTCGTATATGAGGCAGTCATAGCTTCCGTAGCCTCTAATCCAGGAGACAGGTATGAATTCATGATTTTTAATCTTGCGCAGGTTTTGTACCACTTTACCCATAGTGAATCTAATCTCAATTAGGAATACAGAATGTTTATCACTACTTAGGTATTAGATCTCTAGCTCTGACCACCTACCAGTTGTACTCCTTCACTGTACTATTACATGGGGTGGTCAGTTCGAACTCCTTGAAATCAAAGTTACTCATCTTATGGCGTTTAGATATAGCTCCCAAATGACCAACATTGGTTATTAACTGTGTCCCTCACTCGGCCTCCGGTATATCCCAATTTCACACCACACTTAGTTATCTACTCTTACCCAATGTAGAGATCAACACTTTCATATGACAACCTTCTCTTGTCGTTTTCACACACTATAGTTGATACTTTTTAATACGGCTCATTGCCCGAGTGTTGTTATTTTCTCCTTATATCATTACTTTTATAGAGGCTCCCTCCGGCAATACTCAAACATTGCACTCTCTACCCACCTCATATATATATATATATAAATATATATATATATACACACACACACCACACCGACTTCATCTGTCGGGTAAGCCAATTCAACATTTTCAAACTTCACATACTGCATCGGCAGTTCATCAATACTCATTTCTTCCAAACAATCCGATTTAGTTTTTTCCTTAAACAACATTTTTTCCATGCAATAGTGACATCACATATATTCCAAATAAATTTGCTGAAATTTAATTAAATATGATCAAGGAATGCTTGTCTGGATTCTAGTCAAAATAACCGTCTTCATCTGATTGGAGATCAGCTGACTGGTTAAATTTAATTTCTAAAATTACATAAATGGCATATTTTAATAGTCAATAAATTTTTACATATTTTAAGGTGTCCAACCCCTATTTTTTAATATTTTAAGATTTATAAAATATATGTTGCGGTTTTTAAGGCTTTATTTAATTTTATTTCGCCACGCTTTAATTAATGATTTGACTCACTAAAATTATAGATTTTAACTGATTCAACTTATTTCTAATTTTTCACAATTACAGATCAAATATTATTTTAGCTGATTTACTAACATACATATTTCTTTTTTTATCTTTTCTTTTCTCTTATTTTATTTTTCTGATAATTTTTTACTTGCAGCTATATTATGCGATTACTGACGTAAAGATTATGTTGTGATTATTTATTTGATTAATTAGTCATTTTTACACATTTTAGAAATTTCTTCATTTTGCTATTTTTCACTTTCTTTTCTTTTCCTTCCCTATACTTATCCGATTGGCTCCTTCACTGGCCTTATCCTTCCCGCTTCTTCCCTATTTCTCCTACTCCTTCTCTCCTCCTCCTGGCTTCCTGATCTAGCGTCGCCAGCCGGTCCTTGCCGCCTGCTGGTTCGGCCGCCGTTGTTGGCCCCTAGCTCCTACCTCTGTCGGACCTCTTCCTGTCCGCCTGGCGCCCGAGCGCCTGGCTCCCACGCGCATGCGCGCCCGACCACTCAACGTCGTCCTGGGCCGCCTCGCACCTGTGCGCCTGTGCTCCCGCGCGTTCGCCCCAGCCTCATCGCGCTCTAGGCCAAGCTATCCTTGCACACGCGAGCCACGGCCACAGCTCCCCCCTTGGTCGTCTCACTCTGGCTCTTAGGTCGACCGAGCTTAGCAGAAGCCCTCAGGCTGATGCCCCTCCCTCTTGCCGGCGCCTGGCCGCCTCGGCTTCCCGTTTCGCTCCCTTTCTTCCTAGGGTTTGGTACACCCTGGTTCATTACAATTTCTTACAGGTATTTACTTTATTGTGCTATGTGCTACGATGATGAATGGTAATATTGGTATGTGACGACCCTATGGTTGATGCTTGGGTTTGACGGTGCCGTGACGATACCCTTTAATCCACCATGCATCGGGGAGCATGAGTGATTCACTGGGCACGTACGACGCAACCCCCGCAACATCGACTAACCGAGACCACTAATCTATCTTTTGATTTTAGCTTCTACCTGATTTTGCTATTGATATACCTATATTGTTGCTACTGCTATGGATATTGGAGGTTTACCTTTGGTGTGATGAATGAAAAATGTGGTGCTGGTGGTGGTGATTGTGCTGATGATGGTGATGCAGAGGTGGCTGCCTCCTTGCTCCTTGGCTCCTCTTGTCCTTTGGGTTCCTTGGTGCTTGGGGCTTCCTACTCTTGGGTTGGTCCTCTTGTTCTTACCTTCGTAGAGACTTGCTCTCCCTTGCTTTGTGTTGGCTAGAATGGATGGTGTGTTCGAGAACCTTGTTCTTGTGGCTTGTTGTCTGTGAGTTGTGACTTGCTCTGGAGGCTTGCCTTGTTAGGCTTGACTGGGGAGAAGAATTGGTTGGGGCTCTGTATTTGGTCGTGCTGTCCTAAAGTACAGTGAACTCAAGTCTATCCTTTCTACTGTGAAGGGTTCTACTGCTTTACGGTGGAATTTATCTTTCTATCGCGCAATATGTTTACTAATCGCGCCTACGAACAATTACAGGTTTGTTAAATGTTGAGTAATGACCCCTATTTTCGTGAGAGGTGCCGATTTGACCCTGGATAAATCTGGTATCTCATGAGCGATACCCTCTCATACGGGTCTGACGGCAACTCTATATATTTTATTTAATTTTTCTTGCTATATTAATTCATTGCTTTTTTATGAATGAAATTTTACTAACAAGCAGAGCTACTGAAGATATCAGTACAAGAGTAGATTTTAGGAATCTTGTACATTTTTATTTTTGTGATGTAGTTAATTATTCATGTAATTTGTATTTAAAGTTGTAATTGAATTCTTGTGTAATGTAATTCATTCCATTGTACAATTTGTATTAATTAATTAATATATGCAATTAATCTTTGTTGCTTAATTCCATTTTGATTTTTGTCATATTATGCTAATTACTATATTTGAGTTAATAAAATCGCGGCTGTTTCATCCTACCCCCCTTAAAAAGATTTCGTCCCCGAAATCCAACTCACCTAAACAGATAGGGATAAGCTTCACGAAGACCATCCTCTTTTTCCCGCGTAGCTTCTATGAGAGAATAGTGCTTCCATTGGACTTTGCAGAACTGGATAGATCTCTTTCTAAGCTAGCGATCTTCTGTCGTTAAAATTTTGATTTGGTGCTCTTCATAGGTAAGATCAGGTTGAAGAAGAATATTGATATCTCCTATATGGTAAGAGGGTTCTCGGAGATAGGCTCTAAACTGAGAGATATGGAAAACAATATGGATTTTTGACAATTGTGAAGGTAATTCCAATTGATAAGTTGATGTTCCCTTCTGCTCTAGAATTCGGAATGGTCCAACATAACGGGGACTCAGTTTTTCTTTTACTCCAAATCTTTATATTCCCCTCATCGGTGGTACCCTCAGGTACACATAATTGCCTGGTTGAAATTTTAAATCTCTTCTATGCTTATCAGTGTAACTCTTTGTATACTCTGGACAATTTTCAACATTTCATGAATGAGTTTTATCTTTTCGTCATTTTGGTGAATTAACACAAGTCCCATTAAAGATTTCTCTCCAGTTTCATACCAATAGATTGGGGATCTACACTTTTTAACATATAATGCCTAATATGGTGCTATTTGTATACTAGATGTGTTATTATAAGCAAACTTGGCTAAGTTTAGATGTTTATCCCAAGTATCTTCAAAATTCAGTACACATGCCCTCAACATATCTTCTAAAATTTGGTTGACTATCTCAGTTTGTTCATCAATTTGAGGGTGGTATGCAGTACTGACATTGAGTTTGGTTCCCAAGGCTGTTTGTAGACTTCCCTAGAAGTTTTGAGGTAAATATAGATCCTCTATCAGATGTGATTGTCTTGGGTATTCCGTGAAGTGTGACTATTTTCTCTATATAAATTTCAACCAACTTGAGAGTAGAATATTTCTAATTTGTAGCAATGAAATGGGTAGATTTAGTAAATCTATCAATAATTACCCATATGACATCCTTTTTAGCCTTTGTCATTGGTAATCCTATAATGAAATCTATACAGACATCTTCCCATTTCCATTTAGGAATTTGAAGAGATTGAAGTAATCTTGCATGACATTGATGTTCCGCTTTGACTTTCTGACAATTGCCACACTTACTAATATATTTTGCTATTTCTCTTTGTTAGGGTGTCATCAAATTTTAAAATGAATGTTGACAAAACCTCCATAATGGTCGCGTAACATTCATTTGGAATTTGATGATATCCTAACAAGTGGTATTAGAGCCTTGTTAGGGACAGAAGCACGGCAAAGTAACAAAGACAAAAATTTAACATGAAAAAACCCTTGTGGGAAAAAACCATGAGAAATAATCCACTATAATGCTTCAAAGAATACAGGGGTTGGCTTATATAGTCAAAGAGCCCGAGTTGTAGAAGATTTGACTCCTAACAAACTATAGATAAAACTAAAAGATATGGTAGTTAGAGATATTTGAGTTATCTCCAACAAACCTTCCCCTAACTCAAAATCTATAACAAAATTGTTTTCGAAAACCCATGAAGGGTAATTAAGCACCATCAATACAAGTGCGTTAAAAGTCCAAATGACTAATGAACAACGAAGACTGGAACAGTCAATCCAAACACTTGTAATGTGAAAAACCACAATGTGTATAAAAGGCTAGAACAGTCTTATATAAACGCTTTTCATGAAGCAAGATTGAGCAAACCACCAGTTGGTCGAGAAAAGACTGGAACTATTAATCCAAACACACAGGTATCAACAAAGCAGAAGAAGAAACCTGGGTCTTCAATGATTCATAACCCCAGTAAAGTCTGAGTCTGTGCAACTGACCTTCTGAAACAAACACTCAATCATCAAACGGCAAAAGCCAAGACATCACCTGTGGTGCTGAATAGATAGCGAAGAACACATAACATGGATTTTTGACATGCTCCACCTGAAACATAAAATTCAGTAAACTGCCTACTGAAAATCTATAACATGGTTGAAACGGCTCCTCCAAAAATGTCAATATGAAGAATTTTTTTTGCCATCAATGGAGTATAAATTGCAGTAGACTTCTCATATCGAGCAAAGACAACAAAACAACATTGTAGTATCCACGCAGAAACAAACTCCTTCTTGCACTTTAAACATTCATCTCAAACTGACATTGGAGCAAAAACCATCATCTCAAACTGATATTGAAGCAAAACCTTCACTAGAAAAACTCTGAAGAGTATAATGCTACCATCAGGGTGTCATCGAATTCTAAATTGACGTTGCTAAAACTTCCATAATGGTCAACGTATCCAAATGGTGAATAAAACACCAAAATAATGGTGATAAAATACCAAATTCCAATTAACGGTGATGAAACATCAAATTCAGTTGTCTACTCAACTGATATTATTTTTTCTTTTTCAAATTAGACGATGAAACGTCGAATAAATTGTCAAGAATTCGCTAATAATAAATCTTACATGAATGCTGCTAATAATAAGCATAACAACCTGAATTACAAAAGAAATCCGCCAAGAATATGCATAATGGTCTGAACTATGCATAAATACCATCAATAATATGTATGACAGCTTGAGTTTACGATGAAAATATGCCAACAATAAGCATGAACTGTGCATGGAATACCGTCAATGATATGAGCACAAAATAATAAGCATAATGGCCTGAACTGAGCATAAATATCCGTCAATAATAAACATAACAATTTTAAATTGTACATAAAATCCCGTCAGTAATAGGCATGAAAGCGAGGACAAAGTTGCCGTGTACATCATCACGGAGCTCTGAGCAGGTGGATCCTTGAGGGGCGGCAAGGAACCAAAAAAGAAGGGCACACACTCGATTGCGATGTGAAACAATCCTTGGAGAGCCACTCTGGACTGGAGCCAAACCGGAAAATGAGCCGAAAGCCGAAGTTGATCGAACCTGAAAAACCGAAGCCAACGGATGGAGCCCAAGAAGCTAGAGCCACCGGACCCAAAAAAAAGGATTGAATGGAACATGGAGATCCCGTTTGGAGTATGGAAAATCAAAAACTCTCGGTTCAGTTGAGGAGCCCACGGGCGGCTCAAAGCTGAAGGAGCGCCGATCGGAGGGCTGGAGTCGGCGTCAATCGACTGGCTTAGCTGGGATGGCGGGAGGCCGATTGGCCAGAGGTGGGTGGCGCCGGTGGAGGCGACCGGCTCAGAGGCGGTTGCCGGAGGTCCAATCAAGGCGTGGTGGCCGCGAAGGCAGGCGGCCACGGAGTTGGCGGTGCAGAGCGTCAGATGCAGGAGTGGCCAGCAGTGGCGAAGGCTGAGGCCGGGCTAGCGTGGGCTGAAGGCGAAGGCCAAAGCCAGGCGTGTCGGTGTGGTGTAGCGGTGCAATGGCTACGAGAGTTGAAGGGCGGCAGCACGCGTGGCCGACGCTGGATGCGGGAAATCGTGTGAGCTGACGGCACTGTCGATCAGTGAGTCACGGAGATAGGCATGGCCGGCGGGTCGGGAGCTCAGAGGAGCGGACTGGCTGGAGCGGTGTTGTCAATGGCAGACTCGGTGGAGCTAAGGCGGCGCCGGTGTTGGGGAGCTCAGGTGGCCGATGAGCGCCGAGCCGGACGGCCGAGGGGCACCGGTGGCAAACGGGCGGGGGAGGTGCGCCAAGGACGGCAACAACGATTGAGATGATCGGACAACGCGAACGACGCGACACTAGATCAATCCTAAGTGTGTATGTTATGCTCTGATACCAGTTGTTAGGGATAGAAGCACGGCAACATAATAGAGACAAATATTTAACGTGAAAAAACTCTTGTGAGAAAAAAATCATGGAAAAAAATCCACTATAATGCTTTAAAGATTACAAGTACAGGGGTTGGCTTATATAGCTAAAGAGTTCGAGTTGTAAAATATTTAACTCATAACAAAGTAGGATAAAACCAAAAGATATAATAGTTAGAGATATTTAAGATATCTCCAACACTCTTTTCACACTCTTCCACCAAAAATGTTCCTTTAGAACTCTGTACATTTTGTACTACCCGGATGTATAGTGTATAGAGATTCACGTGCTTCTTCAAGAATTATCCTTTTTATTTATGAGTCATCTGGAACACATATACGACTTCGAAGCCTAAGATTTCCATTTTCATCCAACTCGAATCCTGAAGGTTGACCTGATTTAATTCTTTTGATTTCCTCAATGATGAAAGGATCTTTGGTCTACTTTTCTCGAATTTGATCTAGAAGAGTTGATTGAATAGACATGGTTGCCAAAAGGGCATTGGATGGAGAAAGATGGATTGAAAGAGCTTCTGTAGCCATTTGAAATGGTGACAGAGGTATATTTTTGTAATTTTTTGACGTATTATTTTTGTAAAATTATTTAAAAAATATATTATTAAGAAAAAATCAGAGGATCTTGTCCACTCCAGATAGCGGTAGTGTGCAGTGATAATGACCTACTGGCTACAGGTGAACCCAGCCCAACCAGGTAGGGGTGAAAACGGATCGGATACGGACGGATAATAGCTCTACCATATTTGTTTTCATATTTTTTCTCGGATGCGGATACGGATACGGATAGTCCGGATACGAATACGAATACGGATAATATCGAATATAGATACGGATCGAATACAAATCGAATCGGATACGGTTTCGAATATTTTATCAGAACATGATAACCCCTTAGATTGTATATAAAAAGTCAATGAAAACACATAACTAGTTGATTTGATGAAAATGTTATTGAAAATTGAACAAATATAAGCATTTTCATTCACTTAGACAATAAGTAGATACCATGTCGCAAATAAAATTATATAAGACTTAGTTTATCACACACATACAATTAGTTCATTATACACGTAGATCAAAACACAAAAATGAAGGTAATCTTTACTCAAAGATACAAATGGAGGCAAACACATAACACACTAAAAGTTTGATAATACTTAAATATCACGTCTCTAGAAAAAGTATATAACACTTATATGTAATGATCCAAGATTTATATTCTTTATTGAATTATGTTAAAAAAATAATAAATTATGTATTTATGAGTTTTTATGATTTTTAGCTACTTATTTAAATATTTTCCTATTAAGAATAGGAATATTTGAATTTTTGAGAAAATTTAAAATATGATAAAATCTTGAAAATAATTTTTAAAATTTTAGATTATTTCTGGAACTTTCTCAAAAAAAATTCGTAATTTTTGGAGTTGGTTTGCTAATTTTAATAATTGAAACTTACTTTATGGATTAATTAAATTATAAAACAATTCTGGAATTAAGAAACATTTTTGGGTCAGAAGAGTAGTTTTGGCCTAGCCCATATGTATATCCGGATATCCGATCCATCAATATCCGGATTATCCGAATTCGTATCCGTATCCGACGGATAGTGAGCTACCGAATCCGTATCCGTATCCGACAAAAAAAATCCGTATCCGTATCCGATCCGATACTATCCGACAAATATCCGATCCGACAGAATTCGTATCCGAAAATAACCGGATCGGTCGGAAACTATCCGATCCGTTTTTATCCCTACAACCAGGTCCAGGCATTTGTCGCCAATTTCTAACTGTTGAGGTCGTGGAGTGGCCACAGCAACTACATCATTTTTCAAAGTAAATTCAGCGTATAATGCAGGTTACCTCCAGTCCTAAACAAAACCTCCTTCTTTTCCTAAAGTAGTTTTGCTACGTCGATTTTTTATCTCTTGCCTGCCAACTTGTCTGCATATATATACTACTTTTATTATACCCCATAGAGTTACCAGCAAAAGAGCACCCCCAGGTGTTCTCTCTCTATAAAATCCATAAAAGCATCTCAAAAAATATGTAATTACGTTTAGGTTCTTTCACCGGTTGAGGTAATTTTTTTTCTGATTTAATTGAGCTATCAAACAATGTTAGAAATTTTTGAAACTTTTTGATAAGGGTCCTCAGAGCATGCCTAAGTTACCATAAACAATTCGAGTTATGATCAAACTTGTACAATTTTTCAAAATTCTGACAATGCTACTAATGCATTCATATCAAATCCACTGATTTAATTGAGATAATAAATCATGTTGCAAATTTTTGAAACTTTTTTATAATGGTCCTGAGACTATACATAAGCTACCATAAAAAAATTGGTCCATGATTAAACTTGTGCGATTTTTAGAAATTCTGAATCTATTTAAATTTTGCTATTTTTGGTTTTTCAGAGTCATCAAATGAATTTGATTTTTCAAACATTTTGAGAAGGGTCCGGCAAGCATGCCTAAGATACCATAAAATCCAGATTATGATCAAACTTGTGCAATTTTTTAAAAAATTGATAATGGTGCTAATGCATTTAAAGCAAATTCACTTATTTAATTGAGCTGTTAAAGCATGTTGGAAATTTTTGAAACTTTTTGAGGAAGGTCCTGAGAGCATGCCTAAACTACCATAAAAATTTCAAAGCATGATCAAACTTATGCAAATTTTAAGAATTCTGACAATACTACTGATGCGTTTAAATTTCACTGATTAGCTGAAAACTTAATCTCGCGCGACGTCGTGGTGCAAGTGCGTGGCGTGCCACCACGTGTATTCATCTAGTAATATATGAGCAGTGCTTCAATGCTTTCCCTCATAATATAAGTTGCACAAATCTTGAAGCAAGCGAAGGGGTAAGTAATCATCATCTATCATTCATTCATGCTTTAATATTTGTGTAACTGTGAAAATGAAAAGTATAGAAACACCTCTCGTAATATATATACACACACGTACCAGAGCGTGTGTTCAGAATTACCGTTGAAATATGGCGGCCTGACGCTAGTGTATATGGTGCCATGCTTGCATTGCAGGGATACGCGGTCTCAAAGGTTCTTTTAGAGAAGGCAGCATGCAAATTCGCGCAGGAGAATAACATCAACCCGGTCACCGTGTTCGTCTGAGATGCTCGTGAGGGAAGGGTTCGAGTTCGAGTACAAGAACCTGGATGAGATATTCGACGACGTCGTCAAGTACGGCAAGGACTTGGCCATTCCGCCGTACTAATGTTCCTCTGCTACCGATCGGCGATCAGAACCAAATAATGTGCTTGCAAATAAGTATGTGCTAGTAATATGACGAATTCTATGGTTTTCTTCCAAAACTCACGAAAAAAAAGTACAACACCTAAACAGGCCCTAAATGTTCTCTGACCAAGTGGTTGTGTGTGCTGACTTACTTAGATCAACAAGTTTGGAATGATGTCACGTTAATCTGTTCAAATTGCCAAACTCTACATGTCTGTAGAAGGAGAGAAGTTATTTGTGTCTAACTAAATAAAGTACTGCTCTTAAATGAACATTTCACTGAAATTGTTAGTTCTAAAAAATCACTGAAATTGTTGGGTTTCAGGCAAAGAAAGAAACAAAACTTTCTTTTGCTTAACATGGATTAAACAATACTCGCAAAAGAAATCATGGACTAAGCAAGGATGGTCACACAAAATCAGTAATCTTTTAAGACTCCTTTTCTGATCAGCTTAGTATGAGACGGGTTGTTCCATCTCAGACTGTGGTGCGCGCGCGCACAAATAATGTTGATGCACTTGAACTTTCTACGCAGGCTAACATCAAAAGAAAGCTTGAGAAATAATACAAATTAGAGTTACTGAGAGGACAGGGGAAATTATCAAGCGAGAGCAGCTGTGAGACAGAAAAAGGTTATCTGATAAAGTTCAGAAATAGACCGACCTTAAAACTATGAGAGTGGATACTTCAATCCTATCCGTCCAATTAGATTAGGTGCGCATGAGGCAATCAGATTAGTCGTTCTGAGTGATTTCATTACAGAGCTCTAGTTAACTGTTCTCAGAGCTTGACGTGAGGATCTTGTTTGTAGAGCCATAGTGGGTGCGGTGAGACTTTTTATTATCCATCAAATTATGCGTTAAGCTAGTACTAAGTGGTCCTGAAGGTATAAAGAGTAGAGGTACCCACAGGTATAAAAGTTTAATGCTAATTTGATGGTACCTTCTAACGATGGTAAAAACTCTTAGGGTATATTTTTAAAAAAAAATTATTTAAAAATATATATTATTTAAAAAATCTTGTTGACCTATCCGTTCTCTCTCACACACGCACACGATGTTGACGCACATAGACTTTATATGCAGGTTGAAGAAAAAGATAAGCGATAACAGTTATGACACAAATGGACCGAAATGGCCTGCGTTGAAAGCATGAATGAGATTGAGAACTTCAATCTTATCCGTCCAATTGGATTAGGTGCGCACGAGGCAATCAGACAGTGAATCAACCGTTCAGGTTTGCACGACACTGTAGCACATCTATACTGCAGTAATATAGTAGCTGCGAATGTGGACCTTTTTTTTTTTGGAAATGGACTGTGCAGACGTGTGCACTTGCTTATCATGTGGTTGCAATAGCAGGTGAACCTGATATCTGTCCTAGTTAGCTATTCTCCTAGTTCGATGTGAGGCAGGGTTAATAATACCGTTTCGACTTCGGATTCGATGAGCCGGCGGTACCCAAATTTGCGAAAAACCAAACGGTTTCAAAAGTCAAACGAATTTAAAATCTGATCAAACCGCGGTGAAATTCGAACGAAAAGGTCAAAAACCGCTCAAAAAGCGGCGAATTTCGAGTTGGTTTTCGTGAAAATCGGCATGAGGTTGAAAAATTGGGGAAAAAAACTGGAAAAATTGCAAAAAAATGTTGTAAAATTCCAAACTTCATTTTTTTCAAAAAAATATTCATACCAGAGGTCATAATGCTATTAATATTAATTTTAGAGAACTTTTGGATAAGATTTTAAAAATTTTGTAAATTTTTTGAATTTGAATTTGAACTTAAGCAATAAACTGAACAAAATCTTTTTCTGAACAAGAACAGTAGCGGTTTTTGACGAGAAGTGAAACCCTCGTGTGAGGATCTTGTCCACTCCATGTTGGCGGGTGTGTAGTGATAATGACCTACGGGCTACAGGTGAACCAGCCCAACCATTGCATTCGTCGCCAATTTCTCCCTGTTGAGTACGTGGAGACGGTGGAGTGGCCACAGCTACTACATCATTTTTGAAAGTAAATTCCGCGCATAGTGCAGGTTACCTCCAGTCCTAAACAAATCCTTCTTTTTTCCTGAATTAGTTTTGGTACGTCGATTTAGTGATCTTCTTGCCTGCCAACATGTGTGCATATAATATATATATTCACGTTGCTTCCAGTGACCACCACCATACCAGAGGAACCTATACTTGTCGGTATTACTTTCAGTGCTTGAATTCTGGTGAGTGAGCGAAAATCATCATATTTTTCTCAGGAGGGGTAGTGACCGGCGATGTCGGCGGCTGAGAGGAAGACGGCGTGCGTCACCGGAGGGAACGGTTACATCGCTTCAGCACTCATCAAGATGTTGCTGGAGAAGGGGTATACTGTCAAGACGACTGTCAGAAACCCCGGTTCGATTCTTCGTTCTTTCTAGTTCATATTTTTTGCAATCTTCCTTTCGTCGAGCGGGTGAAATATGCGGTTCTGCTGGGAGGGAAAGCATATGCTTTGCGTTTTCTATGGTAAGTTCTGCAAAGTATGCTTAATTAGCTACATCACATAGGGAAGAAAGAATCCAAAACTGATCCGATTTTGAATTAAAATCTGTTTCATGTCTGATGTACTCTTATGATGGAATTGTTGCAAACTGTTATGATCCTAAGACGGTGACAAGGATTTTCCGAGTTTGGTAATTTCGCATCTTGAGATTCTATATGAATGTAATTTGCATGTAGACGACACGGAGAAGAACTCCCACCTCAAGGATATGAAAGCACTTGGCCCCTTGAAGGTCCTCCGCGCCGACTTGGACGAAGAAGGCAGCTTTGACGAACCAGTTGCTGGCTGCGATTACGCCTTCCTCGTCGCGGCTCCGGTGAACGTCATGTCACAGAATCCTGAGGTGAACAGCCATCTACAGCAAACTTCGTTTTAACATCACCGTTGTGTTGTGTCCTCTGACGGTGGTCTAGTAGTTTGGGACTCAGATTTCTAGTTGTCACTCTGACAATTAGCCCACTATCGACAACCCAATTATGTCAGTTTAATTTCTCTTTGGCGATTTCCTACCATGTTTGTATGCTATGGTGAATTGGTGATATGCCTGATGGCAGAAAGAGCTGGTCGAAGCCGGTGTCCAAGGAACTCTCAACGTGATGAGGTCGTGCGTGAAAGCGGGGACCGTGAAGCGCGTGATCCTGACATCATCGGACGCCGCAATCTCCAGAAGGCCGCTGCAAGGCGACGGCCATGTGCTGGATGAGGATTCCTGGTCTGACGTCGAGTACCTGACAACCGAGAAGCCACCAACTTGGGTAAATGTTGTTAGGTTTTGGATGAACACACGAACAAATTAAACGGGAGACACATGGAACCCTTGTGGGAAAAATCCACAGGAGACGAAAATCCACTATTTTTTTCAATCTTTACATGTACATAGGGGATGGCTATATATAGCCAAAGAAAGAATCTGATTTAGAAAGATATGATTTGTTGGAAGAAATGGATGTTGAGGAATCCGGAAATATCTCTAACAAATATATATACACCTGTGTGTGTTCAGAATTACCGCTGAAATATGGTGGCCTGACGCTAGTGTATATGGTGCCATGCTTGCGTTGCAGGGATACGCGGTCTCAAAGGTGCTTTTAGAGAAGGCAGCATGCAAATTCGCGCAGGAGAATAACATCAGCCTGGTCACCGTGTTCCCAGTGTTCACCTTGGGTTCGGCACCGGCTCCGGTGGCCAGAACAAGCGTCCCCGTAACCCTCTCCTTGTTATCTGGTGAGAGAGGCGCAAGAAAGATGCAGCAGTGAACTTCTGAATTTTCGTCTTGTTCCCATATCTCTTACACGCGATACCACTTCTGAACTTTTGGGAAGTCTGATCGATGATATCGTGTATATTTTCAGGCGACGAGGCGCAGCTCGAGGTCCTGAAAGGGTTGCAGGCTGTCTCCGGTTCCGTTTCGATAGTTCACATCGACGACCTTTGCCGTGCCGAGATGTTCGTCGCCGAGAACGAGTCTGCGTCAGGGAGGTACATCTGCTGCAGTCACAACACCACCGTGGTGCAGCTTGCCCGTTTACTGGCAGAGAAGTACCCACAATACAACGTGAAAACCGATGGGTACGGATCGGCCACCTGAAATTGTTTGTCGCGAGTTTCTGACACTCGTGCATTGATTATCTAGTTCACGTATGTTTGCAGCTTTGGTGGGTTCCCTGAGAAGCCGAGAGTCCGCGTTTCGTCTGAGAAGCTCGTGAGGGAAGGGTTCGAGTTCGAGTACAAGAACCTGGATGAGATATTCGACGACGTCATCAAGTACGGCAAGGACTTGGGGATTCTGCCGTACTAATGTTCCTCTACTACCGATCGGCGATCAGAACCAAACAATGTGCTTGCAACTAAGTATGTGCTAGTAATATGACGAACTATATGGTATTCTTCCAAAACTCACGAAAAAAAAGTACAATACCCAAACAGGCCCTAAATGTTCTCTAACCAAGTGGTTGTGTCTGCTGAGATCCTGACATCAACAAGTTTGGAAAGTTGTCATGTTAATCTGTTCAAGTTGCCAAACTCTACATGTCTGTAGACGGAGAGAAGTTATTTGTGTCTTAACTAAATTGAGACTGCTCTTAAATGGACATTTCACGGAAATTGTTAGTTCTAAAAAAATCACTGAAATTGTTAGGTTTCAGGCAAAGAAAGAAACAAAGCTTTCTTTAGCTTAACATGGATTAAACAATCCTCGCAGAAGAAAACATGGATTAGTTGTTCTGTGCGATTAGATTAGGTGTGCATGAGGCAATCAGATTAGTCGTTCTGTGCGATTTCATCACAGAGCTCTAGTTAACTGTTCTCAGAGCTTGACGTGAGGATCTTGTTCATAGGAATTTTTATTTTAAATAATATAATTTTTTATTCAAATTGCAAAAATATACGTCCATCTCAAAAAATTACAAAAATATACTTTTGTCGCCCGTATATGGGGCGATCGCCCCATATACGGGCGATCGGTGCTGCTCTGAACGCGCGATATTTCCTCTGTCTGCGGTCAGTTCCTAAAAAAACATAAATTTTTCATATGACGTCGGATGAAGATGAACTTTATATGAAAATTGTAGCTCTCGACGGGATCTACAACTTTTGTATATAAACTTTTTCAATTTGAATCTATTTTGATGGTTAAAAATAGGATAGAATATTCAGATCTAAAAACAGATCTATCAATGAATTGAATCACAACAAATGAAAAATGCAAACCACAAGAAAATTGGAGACAAGAAATTTGACCCGTGGTCTCGGAGACTTGCCGGTCTCTCCTACTCTACGTTGAGGTGACTTGAACCACTTCAAGCCTGTTCCACTCGCTTGAGCCTTCCTCGATCACTAAGGTAGTTTTTCCCTGCTTCGGGTAGTCGAACTCTAGCCTTCACGACTTGCCGGGGCTTCTCACAATCTTCGTTGAGAAGCTCACCGTGCACAATCGCCACTACGTCGTCTAGGAGGCGGTAACCTCCAAGAGTAATAAACTTTGACGCTTGCTTGAGGTCAAATATCGGTGTCTAAAGATTCAAACACGAAATGCAACACTCAACCTTGCTTCTCACACTCACAAATGGAAATTGAATGCACAAAAGAGTAGAGAGCACTTGCTAGAGCTCAAATATCATCAATGAGAACCAAAGGTAGCTCTAGAATGCAGGTGGGGAGGTATTTATAGCCCCCACCAACTTTTCTAGCCGTTGGAGCTCGAAATGAGCAAAAATCTGTATTTTCGGTGCTACCGCCCATGTAGGACCGGTAGCACCGGGCTCTATTTCAACGGTTAGAACAGTGCTTTAAATGGACTTGCCAGAGATCGTTACACGGGGTCCGGTGCTACCGCCCAGCTAGGGCCGGTAGCACCGGGCCCCTTTCTATTTTGCTTCGTCAAATATTGATCTCTCTGGAATTTAAGCACCAGGCAGAGGACCGGTGCTACCGCTAGTCCAGTAGTACCGGGATACAATGGGCGGTAGCACCGGGTTACCAAAATGCCCAAAAACATACCCCTCTGTAATTTTTACACCAGGTTATATGTCCGGTGCTACCGCTGGATAGGTAGCACCGGGCTACCAAAATGCCTAAAAAATATACCCCTCTGTAATTTTTACACCGGGTTATGCGTCCGGTGCTACCACTGGTCCGGTAGCACCGGGCTACAACTGGTCCGGTAGCACCGGGCTACAATGGGCGATAGCACCGGGCTACCAAAATGCCTAAAAAGAGTCTCTCTAAAATTTTCACACCGCCCTACTGGGTTGGTGCTACCGCGCACCCGGTAGCACCGCGCTGCCATAGGCGGTAGCACCGGGTTTCCAGAGACTTGATATATTTTCAAATGGTTTTCTATTTTGGAACATATATATATCTTCAAGCATTTGTTTGAATGTATAATTTGAGCCTTTAAACCCTAAATGACATCAAGGTAAGCATAAAAGTCCCTCTTTATAGTACGGTCCTAATTTTAGCAAACCGATCTTTTCTCCAGACTCCAAGATCGACAAAGGGCTAGAAAAAGATCCTTATATTTATACCTTTTCACGATCTTGACGTATTGATTTTCCCTTTGTACCTTTCTTGGTATTTTCATGGTCACCAATCCTGGGATTAACCTACTTTCAATATTCTCAAGGAAAGTATTAGTTCATTTACCAAAGTTGTCATTAATTATCAAAACCAAAAGCAACATGGGTGCCTAGATACTTTCACTTGTACCATTTGATCATGGATCTATCATATTTGCTTCCTGCTTATGCACACTGGATCTGACGATTGTCATGGCAGTAACTGGCAAGCTGGACCACGTGCAGCGGATCAATCGACTGGTCAGAAAGAACTAAACAATTATACGCGACGTGCCACGCCGCGGGCGCCGCTCCTCATGCGAGCAAATCGAGAAAACGTGAGATTGCCGCTTCCTACGCGAGCAAATCAAGGAAACACGCGAAATGGTTGAAAGGATACAATCCGCGATTTCACTGGAACAGAAGGTCCACCTCGGGAAAAACGGAAAACGGAAAAAAGGACATAATTTTTTCTTTTCTGGAAAAGGACCTAAACAGAATTTTGTGTTTTCCGAAAAAAGGCTTAAACGTAATGCTAGAAAAATGCAAAAAGGATCTAAACGTATTTTTTTTGAAAAGGACCTAAACGTAATTTTGATTTTTCGTAAAAGGACCCGAGCGCAATGCTTAAAACGTATAAAGGCCCTAAATGTAATATATATTCTTTTTTCCAAAAAAAGACCTAATCGTATTTTTTTTTCCAAAAAGGACCTAATCGTATTTTTTTTCAAAAAAAAAGACCAAAATGTAATTTTTTTCGCGGCTCGGCTCGAGTCGCGAGCCGAGCCGGCTCAAAGCTTCCTGGGTGCGCAATTTCTTTCAACTTTAGTGTAGGTATGATTACTAGAATTGACTAGGTAAACATCGCGAACAACGATAGTGCAAAACTACAAATGGTTGCAAATGCCCGGCTTTTCGACATGGTGCACCACAATTCAATTCTTATCATTAGTCTTACCCAGGGTTCACAAATTTGGTTCATCAATTTTTGAACGAAAACTGATTTTCGATTATTGGCGAAAGCCACTCAAAAATAGGTAGAAACTGAACAAGTGTGAAGTCAATTTTTTTGAAATCGGCGGGCAAACATAATTAAAAAAATCGACCGATTTCATCGATTTTCGAGGAATATTCACCAATTCTCGACACACACATGGAACTTTTTTTAAAAAAAATCAAGAAATATTGGGAAAAAATTCAAAAAATCTGGATAAATCCCAACTACTCTATAAAATAACTCAATTGTTTTTACAAATTTCGAAATAATTTAGTGCTTTAGGAAAATAAAAAATAGAAATTAATGAAAAGGAAGAGACACTATCATATTTTTTAAAAAAAAGTTACAAGATTTATCATGCTCTGGAATTTTAATGACATCATAAATATTTCCCAAGGATGATATAGTAAAATTGTAAGAAATATTATACTTCATTTAGTGTCCCTAGAAAATCAAAACCAGAAGAACATATACAAAAACAGAAGCACTGTCAAAATTTTTAAAAACTTCATATGTCTAATCATCATTTGAAAATTCTACATAATCATTATAATTTCCTAAGGACCTCACACAAAAATGTTTATAAATATTAGACTTTATTTATTGCCCCTAGAAAATAAAAAACAGAAGAGCATATACAAAGACAGCAGCACTATCAAAAGTTTTTAAAAATACATAGGTCTGATAACGATCTAAAAATTTTACTGCATCATTATAATCGCCTCAGTACCTCACACAAATTTTTTTTAAAAAAAACACGTTTTGTGAAAATTTCAAAATTTTACAAATTTTATGAATTTGACCACTTTACCGTGGTTTTTCAAAAGTTCCCAATGGCCACGTGACGTTACCATCGTGCGGTATACCAAGCAGCTTTGTTCAAAGCCTGACAGATATCTATTCTCAAATCCGTCTTTTTGGATAGGCTTGTCTGACTCAGCTCCCTACCTTCAGTTAAGTTTCTTAATTATGTGTTGCTGTATAAACTAACAAAAAATCAGATAATGCAGGAGATCGATCTGAAACTTCCATTGAATGATATTATGGTAATCATATACAGTCAAACTGCATGCATCAGCACCATAAACTTAATTTCTCGACCAACAGCGAAATTAGCATTAGAAATGACAGCTAATCCCCGTTTCTACATGGACCGGTGCAGATAGTGATCAGCAAGTGGGAGCTTATGTTAATCATGCGATTGATGCAGAATTTTTTTTAAATAATACAATTTTTTAAAGCAATTGCGGCATTAATACGCGAGTTAAAAAATTTGCAAAAATAATACTTCGTCGCCGTACCGGTTGGCGAAATTAGTATTTTCGCCAAATGGTATGGCGAAATTAGTATTTTCGCCAAATAGTGTGGCGAAATTAGTGTAATTGCGCAATTAAGGTCGTCTGACGGAGCAACTGGCTGGGACCCCCTATTTTCGCCAAACCAGTTGGCGAAAATAGGGTCGTCGCCAAACCAGTTCGCGAAAACTGGTTTGGCGAAAATAGGGGGAATTTTCGGCCAGGGAGAAAAACAGAGAGGGGGAGGGAGAGAGAGAGAGAGAGGGGAGGGAGAGAGAGAGGAGGAGAGAAAGAGAGAGAATTCGTACGAAAATTTTGTAAATAATAAATCCAGTTAATGATAATTCGTGTAGCTAAAAGTAGGGTCAATAAATGGAAAAAAATTTATATTTGTCTGTGATAATTGAAGTATGTTTTTTGTTATGAATAACACAATTTTATATTTAAATTGGCGAAATGTATGTCGCGCCCCAAAAATTGCAAGAGTACACCTTATTCGCCGGCCGCCCGGGAATTTTTTTTTTGATCAAAACTGTTTGAAAGGAAATTTAATTTTTGAGAATCAGTCATTGTTATTTTGACGGGCGATAGAATTGTACAGTTCAAAGTGGATACAATTAATTCAGAAAAATTAATTGTATTTGTATTTCATTATTAACGTAGTGCTTTACAAAATTATTTGTCAGTTTATTATTTCTGGGAAAAAATGAAATTTCATTGTTCGTCTTTCGATGTGCGCCAAATTTGACGACAAATAAAACTCGACATTGATATTTGAAACTGCCTCATGACTCAACATTGATACAATATAGATACGTACCTTAGAATTCATAGAACTGAGGTACAACATAGGTCCATACATGCCTCAGAGAATTGATAAAACTGGGATACAACATAAGTGAGAATACGATACATTCTATGGCCATATTCATCGGTTGACAAAGATGAAAGTCATCTACTGGCGGTAGCGCTTGAGCGTCGAGGTGGAGGTGATATGAAATCGTCATCATCGTCATCTGTATGGTTGGGAGCTAGCC
Organism: Otatea glauca; assembly: GCA_036346275.1. Classification (NCBI taxonomy): domain Eukaryota; kingdom Viridiplantae; phylum Streptophyta; class Magnoliopsida; order Poales; family Poaceae; genus Otatea; species Otatea glauca. The sequence continues at coordinate 6,027,119 of CM070718.1, read as the reverse complement.
CGCCTCTAGTTCTGGTTGGACATCCTCCTCTATTGTTTCTTGAACGGCCAGCTGCGGAAGTGCTTGAACGTCGAGGTGGAGGTGACACGAAATCGTCATCATCTTCGTCATCGTCATCTGTATGGTTGGGAGCTAGCCCGCCTCTAGTGCTGGTTGAACGTCCTCTTCCATTGTTTCTTGAACGACCTGCTGTGCAAGTGCTTGAACGTCGAGGTGGAGGTGACACGAAATCTTCATCGTTATCATCTTTTGCATAGTTAGGAGTGAGCCTCCCTCCAGTGGTGGTTGAACGTCCTCTTGAAATTGCTGCTGCAGCAGTACTGTGTCGATCTCTACCCCTGCAGCTGGATCCGCTTCTGCCTCTTCTGCTCGAACCGGGCATCACGCCACGACCGAAGAGCATGTACATCGCTAAGAATTATGGGATATCTTTGTTCAGCAACTCTTCATCCTCAGGGAATAACTAGCACACGAGCATGCAAAGTAGTGAACTTATGTATAATGGTAAAAAGATTAGTACGGTGAGAAAATAAGGAATGACTAACCTTAATGTGCTCTGCATACCGATCGGGCAGCATCAGTATCCTATAATATCTTCTAGAGAAACATGTAGTAGTAAGATGGTCGGCTAGTTCGCACACCCTGAAATACCTTTGACGCCACTAGTGCAAGTGCGCCTTCAGGTCATCGGCGGTCGTAAGGTTCAGGCCAGAGGTTGTCATGCTATGCCTCTGTAATGTCGGGCGTCACTCTTGCAATTTGGACAGCACTTTACTCAGGTTCTCCTCCTTGAATGGATCATCCTTCCCACCACGCGTAACCTTCAACGTGCAATTAAGAGCTGCGTTGCTCATATCAGGTGTCCATGAAAATGCTCTGCTAGAGGATCCAGCCATGGTGAAGAAGTGCGAGTGGGCGCTGCGATTGTGTGCTTGCGGTTTGGCCTTTCATAGACTCGAAGCGGTGGTGTATGGACTAAGTGTTGGAATGTAGGATTGAAACATATAGAGGGATAGAAAAACGCTGGAGTGTGCTGTCTAGTCGGCTGAAAAGGTAGTCGTGCGTGCAGTGTTAGGACTAACAAAGCTGATGGTAGCGTGTTGTCAAATCGGTCTGGCAATAGTGATGGTCTCGTGTCGTAAAATCGGGGTGAAAAGGATTGAAGAGGGATGGAAAATGTGCGAAACGCCTTTTTCATACAACGTGGATGCAAGCAACCTATCATGGTTCGAAACGCCTGTTCGTAGAGCGATGAAATGGTTATATACTACGAAACAGATTACGATAAATGAAACAAAATGCGATCACAGCACACTAAATGGTGTGAAATAGTAAATCGTACGTTAGGTAAGGAAGCACGAGACGTGTATGTGATGACAACAAAATGAGGTACTACCCCTAACCACCCCCTAAGCACCCCTACCCCTGCCACGACCTCTCTTTGTCCTACGTGCTGAAGCCGGTGCATCGTCTAGAGGTCGTGTGTGAAGCTGCTGGGATGGTTGCGCTTGCCCATAATCTGAAGAGCTGAACCGCTGCACCGGGCGACTCTCGCGGGGAGGCAACGTGTACCCGGAGGAGATGCCGTAGTCCTGCTTCGTCATCTGCGTCGCTGGAGGAGGCTGCGTCGACTGCGTCGCCGGAGGGGGCTGCGTGAACTGCGTGCCGGTGAAGAACTGATCCGCCCAAAGTACTTGCTTTCGTGAAGTGACTGACGAGTGAGGCGACGAAGAGAACTGTACTCCAACCTGTGGGCAACCTGCAGTTAAGGTAGTAACATGTAATCATAATCAGGCACCTAAAAACAATTTCAAACTATCACTATGGTTGTCATCAATTACCAAAAAGGGGGAGATTGAAAGCATCTAGGCACCCGATATGTTTTGGTTTTGATAATTAATGACAACGTTGCTATATGATCTAATGCTTTTGTTGAGGATATTGAAAGTAGGTCGATTCCAAGATTAATGATCATGGAAATACCAAGGAAAGTTCAAGCCAATCAAGAATATGTCAAGATCATGCAAAGGTATTTTTATAAGGCTCTTTTTTTAGTCATTCTGACGATCTTGGAGTTTGGAAGAAAGATCGGTTTACTAGATTTAGGGCCGTACTATTTAGAGGGACCTTGATGCTTATCTTGATGTCATTTAGGGGTTTAAAGGCTCAATATGTATGTTCAAATTAGCTGCCAAAGTTTTAGACAAGTTCCATCTTTGAGAAATCCTGAATTATTTCAAGTCTCTGAAAATCCGGTGCTACCGCCTATGGCAGCGCGGTGCTACCGGGTGCGCGGTAGCACCGGCTCAACAGCCCGGTGTGAAAATTCCAGAGAAGGGCTTTTGGGCGATTTTGTAGCCCAGTGCTACCGCCCATGGCAGCCCGGTGCTACCGGGATCACGGTAGCACTGGACTTTAGCCCGGTGTGAAAATCACAGAGGGTGTATTTTTGGGTGTTTTGGTGGCCCGGTGCTACCGCCCATAGTGGCCCAGTGCTACCGAACTTTCGGTAGCACCGGACCTTAACCCGGTGTAAAAATTCCAGAGAAACACTTTTCTTAAGCCTTTTGGAAACCCGGTGCTACCGGACCTTCGGTAGCACCGGCTCAACAGCCCGGTGCTATATTTCCAGAGAAGTGTGTTTCTGAAGAAAGTAAAAGAAATGGAGCCCGGTGCTACCGGCCCAAGTTGGGTGGTAGCACCAAATTCTAGAACGGTCTCGCAAGTGCATTAAATGCACCGTTTCTAGCCGTTGAAATGGAGCCGGTGCTACCGGGTCCCACATGGCGTAGCATCTAAAAACAGATCTTTGCAGATTTCGAGCTCCAACGGCTAGAAAGTTTGGTGGAGGCTATAAATACCTCCCCACCTGCATTCTAGAACAACTCTTGGTCCTCATTGATGATATTTGAGCTCTAGCAAGTGTTCTCCACTCTTGTGTGCATTCAATTTCCATTTGTGAGTGTGAGAAGCAAAATTTGGTGTTGCATTTAGTGATTGAGCCTTTAGACACCGACATTCGGCTTCAAGCTAGCGTCAAGGTTTATTACTCTTGGAAGTTGCCTCTTCCTAGACGGCTTGGAGGCGATCGTGCTCGGTGAGCTTCTCAACGGAGTTTGTGAGAAGCCCCGGCAAGTTGTGAAGGCCGGAGTTCGCCTACCCGGAGCGGGGAAGAACTACCTTAGTGATCGAGGAAGGCTCAAGCGAGTGGAGCCGGCTTGACGAGAATCAAGTCACCTCAACGTGGAGTAGGGGAGACCGGCAAGTCTCCGAGACCACGGGTTAAATTCCTTGTCTCCTATTTATTTGTGCTTGACTTTCTTGTTTTGTTGAGAATTCATTTGATTAATACCATACTCTTCATAATTCTTGTGCTCATAAGTATATTTGCTTCTCTTGTATTGCCATAGCATCTTAAGCATTGCTAGAAACTTTAGTGTGTTCTTCATATTTGTATCTCAATTTCATAGCGTCATTTGTATTTTCTAATTTGTGTCAAAAAATTTAGAAACCTCCTATTCACCCCCCCTCTAGTCGGTTATCCTTGATCCTACAAGTGGTATCAGAGCTTGGACTCTCTTTTGGGGCTTCACCGCCTAGAGAGTGAGGATGGTTAGCGATGGGGTGTCGATAGGCAAGGCGCTATTTTTTGATGGTACAAATTATGCTTATTAGAAAATTCGTATGACCGTTTATCTTAAGGCCATGAGTCCAAGCATATGGAGAATTGTAGTTGAGGGTTTCACTTCGGGGGTTAATCCCACACTCACAAATGGTCAAGAGGAGCGAAACACTAATCTTAATGCTCAAGCTATGAATGCTCTCTTTGGAGCTTTGAACGCGGATGAGTTCAATCGAGTGAGCAATCTTGAAACCGCTCATGAGATTTGGACGACCCTCTCGGAAATTCATGAGGGGACATCCTCGGTCAAGGAAGCCAAATTGCATATGCTCAAGGGCCTCATGGAAATTTATGTTGCCTCATGGAAACATCAATGAGATGTATTCACGGTTGAACAACATAGTAAATGAGCTCAAGGGCCTTGGAGCATCACTAACCGATTTTGACATTGTTCGTAAGATGCTTAGGGCTCTTCCGAAAAAATATGAGACATTGGTGACATTGTTTCTCAACTCATCGGAGTTGCCAAGAATGACGCCAACGGGACTTCTTGGAAATCTCATAACCAACGAGCTTTACAAGAAGGACAAGGAAGAGCTTTTGGAGCAAAGCTCTTCGAAGAAGAAGAACATCGCCTTCAAGGTAAAGGCGGAGTCAAGTGATGAAACGCTTAATGACTCCGATGATGATGAAGACACCGAGGAGGAAATGGCCCTTCTTGTAAGAAGAATGAGAAAATTCATGAAGACCCAAGGATCATAATGTAATAGGCACAAAATGGGTATTCCGAAACAAACAAGATGAAAATGGTATTGTAGTAAGAAATAAGGCCCGTTTGGTAGCTCAAGGATTTACTCAAATTGAAGGTTTGGATTTTGGTGAAACCTTTGCTCCCGTGGCTAGATTAGAAGTGTCGGCGTTTCGGGCACCGGCAAGTAAATTTGTAAGTCTAAGGGGCCGCGCGTTCCACTCCCTGAATGGTTAGACTCAGAAGTCCAATATGTATACTGGTTCGGGCCGAAGATCCCTACTCCAGTTCGTGTGGTATCGTTGTATTCCCTTTAGTACAGATGACTGCACAAAGTTTACAAGCGAGAGTGCTAGTAGCTTAGAAAGATGAGTTCGATTGTGTTCCTTCTTTCCTACGGGGGTTCCTGCCTCCTTTTATACGAAAGGAAGGGGCAGGTTACATCGAGAATTGGGAGAGGACGAGATGACCTACACTAGGAGCTTCGGTCCTTCGCTCTGCTGACTTGTCATCGCCCGTCTTTGCCCATGCTGGGTCGGTAGCTTAGTTGGTCGGCGGTTAGGTATTTCCCGAAGCGGCGCACGCCTCCGCGAACCTTACGAGTGTTGACGTTCTTTGCGTCGACGTGGTGCCGCCGGGAGAGGCGTGTCTTCGCATCTTGTATGTGACCGATCGATGGGATCGGAGCATGACTTCGGTCAATCATTAAACCTTCTAGGGAAGGAGCCACCTGCCCTTGTATAGTCACTTTGATTGACCGCGTTCGTGGGGTACGTGGCTGTTGGCTGGTAGAGGCTTCGACACGCGGCCCTTGGCAGGGGTTTGTGATCGGAGTCAGGGGATCCCGACCCGCTGTGAGGGTCGGGAGCTCTGCTTCGTCGGAGCCGGGGGGTCCCATCTCGTGGCGGGGGTCGAAAGCCCCACTCGGTCGGAGACACTTCCCTCGGTCGGTCGGGAAGGGGTGTCTTGTGTGGCCTTGCGGTGTGCTTGATCCAGAGTGGGTCGAAGCGGCCTGTTGGGCTTGAGCTGTGCTTGAGGCTGCCGGCTCGTCGCTTTGGGCCGTTGGGGTATCCTTGTTATAAGTATTCGTCAGTAGCCCCCGAACCCTCGAGCGATTTCGGCAGATTCGGTTGAGGGTTGAGAATAGTGACTGGGCCCAAGCGGTCGGTCCGACCGATTAGGTCAAACGATTTCTGCCAGGTGTACCCCAACGCATCCACGGCTGCCCTGGAATTTTTCCTGGGTCATTCGAACCGCCGGGGGCTTTGAATCACCTCGTCGTGCACGCCGCAAGACGACTTAGTGCGCCTCCCGCCGCCTTCCGGATCGCCGGGTTCGTGAAGGGCGCCGTTTCCGACGCTTGCATTTATTCTGGAGACGTTCAATCTCCCTCCGTCCGGGTATATAAGGACGCTACGGCTTGCTTGAGTGATGAACCCTTAAACGAGAATCCTTTCTTCGCGCTTTAAAATGGCTTCGGGCACCTCTAGTCTTGGCCGTGATGATGTCATGGTAGAAGAAGAAGACCCTTTGGTCGAAGCTTTGGGCTGAGTACGACCAGGCGATGGCCGAACTCCGGGAGGAAGAAGCTGTAGCCCGCGATGCTGCTGCCGTCGACGCGCTGCTCGAGGTCGTCCCGAGGCTCGAGGTAGCAAGGGGGGCCCTTCTGGAGGCGATGGCGCGAGGGCGCCGATCAGAAGTTGGCGCGGTGCGTCGATGTCGCTGAACGGCAGAAGGCGCGTCGGCGTACGGTTCCGCAGCTGCGGCGGCTGTCCCGTCGATCAGGCAGGGGCCTACCAGCATGCCGTCGGTGCGACCGATACCGCACGGATGTTTTAAGAGGTCTAGACGCGGACAAAACCCTGTCGTAGCGTAGCGTAGCTATTCTTGTGTCCGTTTGGGTACTATATTGTAAAGTTGTGTAAAGTTTGAGCCTGTTGGCCTATAATGAAATCTCCTTTTTCTTTATGGATGTCTTCGTAATGAGTTTACTTCGTTTGAGTTGTCCGAGTTGCTCGTCTAATCGTCGTAGCTATACCGTGCCTTGGTCGGCAGGGACGACCGTGATGCCTCTGCGCGAGGTTCGGGTGTCCGAGTGCTCGTTTAACGTCGTAGCTAGACCGCGCCTTGGTCGGCAGGGACGACCGCGATGCCTCGCGCGAGGTTCGGTGTCCGAGTGCTCGCTTAACGTCGTAGCTAGACCGCGCTTGGTCGGTAGGGACGACCGCGATGCCTCTACGCGAGGTTCGGTGTCCGAGTGCTCGCTTAACGTCAGAGCTAGATCGCGCCTTGGTCGGCGGGGACGACCGCGATGCCTCCGCGCGAGGTTCGGTGTCCGAAAGTGCTCGCTTAACGTCGTAGCTAGACCGCGCCTTGGTCGGCGGGGACGACCGCGATGCCTCTCGCGCGAGGTTTGGGTGTCGCGATGCCTCGCGCGAGGTTTGGGTGTCCGAGTGCTCGCTTAACGTCGTAGCTAGACCGCGCCTTGGTCGGCGGGGGACGACCGCGATGCCTCCACGCGAGGTTCGGTGTCCGAGTGCTCGCTTAACGTCGTAGCTAGACCGCGCCTTGGTCGGCGGGGACGACCGCGATGCCTCCGCCGAGGTTCGGTGTCCGAGTGCTCGCTTAACGTCGAGCTAGACCGTGCCTTGGTCGGCAGGACGACCGCGATGCCTCTACGCGAGGTTCGGTGTCCGAGTGCTCGCTTAACGTCAGAGCTAGACCGCGCTTGGTCGGCAGGACGACCGCGATGCCTCTCGCGCGAGGTTCGTGTCCGAGTGCTCGCTTAACGTCGTAGCTAGATCGTGCCTTGGTCGGCAGGACGACCGCGATGCCTCGCGCGAGGTTCGTGTCCGAGTGCTCGCTTAACGTCGTAGCTAGATTGTGCCTTGGTCGGCAGGAACGACCGCGATGCCTCCGCGAGGTTCGGTGTCCGAGTGCTCGCTTTAACGTCGTAGCTAGACCGCGCCTTGGTCGGCAGGGACGACCGCGATGCCTCTCGCGCGAGGTTCGGTGTCCGAGTGCTCGCTTAACGTCGTAGCTAGATCGCGCCTTGGTCGGCGGGGACGACCGCGATGCTCTCGCGCGAGGTTGGTGTCCGAGTGCTCGCTTAACGTCGTAGCTAGATTGTGCCTTGGTCGGCGTGAACGACCGCGATGCCTCCGCGAGGTTCGGTGTCCGAGTGCTCGTTTAACGTCGAAGCTAGACCGCGCCTTGGTCGGCAGGACGACCACGATGCCTCGCGCGAGGTTCGGTGTCCGAGTGCTCGCTTAGCATCGTAGCTAGATCGCGCCTTGGTCGGCAGGGACGACCGCGATGCCTCCGCGCGAGGTTCGGTGTCCGAGTGCTCGCTTTAACGTCGTAGCTAGACCGCGCCTTGGTCGGCAGGACGACCGCGATGCCTCTCGCGCGAGGTTCGTGTCCGAAAGTGCTCGCTTAACATCGTAGCTAGATCGCGCCTTGGTCGGCAGGACGCACCGCGATGCCTCGCGCGAGGTTTGGGTGTCCGAGTGCTCGCTTAACGTCGTAGCCGGACGAGGCTCGCTTTACGCCGTAGCCGGACGAGGCTCGCTTTACGCCGTAGCCGGACGTAGGTGTCCATCCCGAGTCCTCGCCCGCGAGGGAGCCGCGAGAGGAGTGGCGCCGCCTATCCCACACGTATACCTCATCCGCGGTGTGGGACCCGAGGGATGAGCGACGCGTTTACCCGCTGGTTTGAACGCCGTGCTCGTGGAGCTTATAATGTAGTCCGAGTGGGTCCGGAGGTCCCACCAAGGGGACCCTTCCGAGCGGACGGTCCTGCAATAGGGTGTCCCGCCTGCGTGGGGCGACCCATGAGAAACCTTTCTACTCAATCCAGATGGGCCCCTGGTCGTCCCGCCACCTGAGCACACCGGCTCGTCGCCATCGATGAGCTCCCGGAGAGTGTGAAGTATGGTCTCGGACGTGAGTAGAGGTGATTGGGTCGTCACCGACCTAACCGAGGGCCCACCGTGGGGCTCACCTCATACTTGCCCCTTGCTCAAGTTTCATTGGGCGCCTTATGCCCATCCGTGGGGTAGGCCTTTTGAACCCGCAGACTTTAGCCGGGCCCGGCGCAAGCCACGAGCTTTGCCGCTTCGAGGCCGCAGCTGCCCATGGGCTCTCGCGCGTGCCCTGAGCAACCGCTCGGCCTCAAGGCGAGATCGAGAGGTTAGGACGCACTACCCGGGCGGCGGCTTTATATTGGCTCGCCGCTTTGTCGTGATTAAATGCGGAGTGGAATTGGAAACCGGAGTTACCAGTGGTGTGAGTGGATACGACGCGGCCGAGGGGCGCTGTTCGGTCGGCTACCGCCGTCTTCTATATATACGCTGTCGGGCGCTTTGAGTAGTTACGCTTGCTTGCTTTCTCGCCTCCCGTCCCTAAGATGTAAAAGGAACAACAAAGAGCCAAGGAAAAGAAAACTCACCTTCTCTTCTCCTTGCCTTCCGTCGCTTTTTCGCAAGGATGTCGTGGCCGAGTGTTCGCCTGAGCCCGCCAAGGCTTGGCTTGGTGAAGAAGGGCTTCCTCCTCGCAAGGTCTCTCCGGTTGAGGGTGCCGACGGAGCGCTGCCGCCTCGGCGGGGACGACGAGGTCGTGGTGCTTGCCTCTTTCTTTGAGCGCTGGCCGCTTGCCATTGCACTGCTCGTCCGGGGCCGCTCTTCCACTACAAGGCGAGGCGCACCATCTTAACTCCCAACGGGTCCTCCACATCGCTAAATTCATCACCCTCGTGAGGCTTTCTTGGGATTCGAGCAAGACTGGCGCTGTGGAGGTATTTCTTCCAAGCGAGGCTCGAAGGACAAGTCGACGGAGCATGGGCGCCATTGGTGGCCTCGCCTCCGGCTTGGTCCGCCGAGCACGGAGTACCTCGAGATCAAGCCGCCATCGCCCAACAAGGGTGGTGCTCGGTGGTTCTATGCTCGAACGCCGGAGACAGCGCCCGCCTTCACCGCAAATTTCCGTGGCGGGGGAGGAGGAATGGGCGCCGAGAAGGTGGAGAAGAACAAGGTGGCCCCGATCGTGGAGCAGTCGGGGCCCTAAGGAGGCAAGGGCTCACGGGGACGTGGTCGCGGCGCGCTTTCATGAGGATGCGCGTGCAACCTCTTGCGCACGCACCCGCCTGCTCCGGTGACGTGGGGCGTCCGACCGGATGAGGACGGCGAGCCCGAGCCGGCCGCGATGGAGGTCGGCCGGGTGGTGGCCGCCATGGGAGGAAGCGCCACGGAGGCGGCGGCGCCACCCGAGCCATTCTCGGCGCCCACCTCCAAATCGTAGGTCGGCGGACTTCTTCCCGTCCCTCTTTTCTTTGCGTTTAGCGCTGGTCCGACCAAAGGCTTTTTATCTTCTAGGGGCTCTTGGGCATGTCCTCCCGGCGCCGCCCCGGAGATAAGGAGGCGAGGGGCGGCCGAGCGAAGGTCATGAGCTCGACTCTCCCGCAAGAAGCGGAAGGAGGAGGAGGAAGAAGAAGAAGAGGCGCGGCGAGGGCCGCGCGAGGTGAGGACGACGGAGGTCGGGCGGGCAGAGAAGAAGAGAGCGAGTGGTGGGCGGAGTAAGAGAGCGAGTGGGTCGCTCTTCAGCAAGGCGTTCTAGACGCCAAAGCAGAGATGGAGCTGGTCCGAAAGGGTCTGACTCTTTGTCTAGAATCTTCCAGCCGAGCGTTGGACGCGATGGTCGGGGGAGTCCGACCGATCAGCTTGGTAAGTTGACGAAAGAACCCAACTTGTAAAATTCTAACGTATGCGCTGTGAGACTAACGGATAGTCCGCACCTTGCAAAGATCTCGCGAAGCTTGCTCGAGGGCGGCCGAGCTTCATGGCGCCAACACCCAATGGCGGCTGTGGAAGAGCGCGACCGGCTGCGCCTTGAGTTGCGCTTAGCTCAAGAGGCGCTGAGCGTGAGGCGGTCGGAGGCGGCGAAGGTCCGCCAGGAGTTTGAGGGGGCCGCTAAGGCTCTCTTCGATCGCCTGGGGGCCCAGTCCCTGAGGACGAAGATGGCGGAGCTCGAGTCCTCCCTGGCAGAGGCCACCAGCGCTAGGGACACCGCCACCACCGCTCAGGGGGCAGCGCAGGCGCAGGCGACCCGTCTGCGGACTGAGCGAGACCAGGCCCGGAAGGACGCCGACCAAGTCCGCTCCGAGCGGGAGGCCGCTCGAAAGGACTTGACCTCCTACGAGGCGGTCAAGCAAGAGGTCGGCAACCTGGCGAACTCCGCGGCCGGTAAGGGTCTCAACTTCTTATTTGATTCTGTGGCGCTTTTCATAAGTCGTGATCATCCGCGCCGCTGCTATATATGCAGGCGCAGAAGAACTTGGGCCTCGCGGTTGAGGAGCGGAAGGACGCCAGCAGGCCCGTGACGGCGATCACGGTGCGACGCGCTCGCGGCGCCAAGGTTGCTTGAAGAGGTCGGGCCGAAGCCGCTACGTAACCGAGGCCCTTCGTAAGGCCGACCAGACGTGCGCCCGGTCCTGGAGCGGGGCGGGCCCGAAGGCCTCTGGCGCCTCGCTAGCCCGAAAGGCCGGAGCGCGCCGAGAGGGCGGTGATCGCCGCCGGGCGCTTGATCTTCCTCGGCTACCGTTAACACCATCTCGCACTATGATGGAATTGACCTCGCGGTGGTGAGCAATGCGTCGGGCGGGAATCTGACCGACGAGAGATCGACAGTTCGAGCTCTTGGTCGAGCCGCATGCTCGGGAGATTGCCAGCCACGTCTCGCCGCAGGTCGCCCTTGATGAAGAACAAAGTAGTTAGATTTACCCTCCTTCTTAATTGTAAAGACTATTATGCTTGTAAACAATCTTTAAGGTTAACAAGTTCCAGTACGCCTCTTGCCCCTTTTGTGTTTCTGGTGAATGTTTGGCCGACCATAGCCTTAAGGACCGCAAGGATCACTTATGCGTAGGTCGGGTTGCTTCGAGAGGGACTAAGAGGATAGGAATCTTGGTTACTCAGCAGTTATGCGCACTTGTGAGGGATAGGAGTGTTCCCGACCGACAAAAGATCGCTCCACTTGGGCATTTCCTTCTTCCGCGAAGCGCCAGAACCATAGCCGCTGGGGCGTAGGCCATAGCACTCGGGTCGAGAGGATTACCGCTCGGGGAGGACCTTATGACCGGTCGGGTCACCGGCCCGCACGAGCGCGTGAGCTAGCTGAGTTTTGCGCAGAGGAGGAGCGTTCCCGACCGACTAAAAGGTCACTCCATTCGGGCACTTCCTTCTTCCACGAAGCGCTACTTAGCAACCATAGCCGCTGGGGCGTAGGCCGTAACGCTTGGGTCGAGAGGGTTACCGCTCGGGATAGACCTTGTGGTCGGTCGGGTCACCGACCCGCATGAGCGTGCGAGCTAGCCGAGTTTGCGCGGGGGAGAAGTGTTCCCGACTGACTAAAAGGTCACTCCACTCGGGCACTTCCTTCTTCCGCAAAACGCTACTTAGCAACCATAGCCGCGGGCGGGGTCGTAACGCTTGGGTCGAGAGGGTTACCGCCGATAGACTCGTGGTCGGTCGGTCACCGACCCGCACAAGCGCCACCGAAAACTGAACGGGGTGCCATAAGGCGACTCGAAGCCGCCGCAGGCGCACGTGTGCTCGGAAGGGTAAAGGTAAAGACCATGCCGGAAAAAGAAAAGAGTTTAGGATAGAATCGCCTTAACTTTTCAATGTTCCAAGCGCTCAAAGGATGCGACCGCCGGCGCCCTGAGTCGAAGGTGCTGTGCCCGAGAACCTCTACGACGGTGAAGGGCCTTCCTGTATGGCGATAGCTTGTGCTTGTCTTTGCCGGTTTGGACCCGCAGCAGACGTGTCGCCAATAATGAAAGATCACCCTTGAACCTGACGGCTGTGGTAGCGCCGCAGAGCTTATTGATATCTCGCCGATCGCAGGATGGCCACGTCAAGCGCCTCGTCGAGCTGGTCGATGGCGTCTTGTTGCAGGCGAGCCTCCGAGCCTCATCAAGGCTTGTAGTCTTGGGGCGCCATACCCGTGTCTGTTGGTAAGACGGCGGCGCCAACACCATGAAGAACGGTGTAAACCCGGCCGCCGGGTGGGCGTGGTCCGTAGGCTCCAGAGGATGAGGGTAGCTCGACCACCCATCGCCTGCGAAGTGCTTGAGCCGATTGAAGATCCGTGGCTTGAGTCCTTGAAGGATCATGCCGCTCGCGCGTTCGACCTGGCCGTTAGTCCGCGGATGGGCCACGGCTGCCCAATCGACACGGATGTTGAAGTCGTCGCAGAACTCGAGGAACTCCTTCCCGTGAACGCGCCCGTTGTCGGTGATGATGGAGTTTGGAACTCCGAACCAAAAACGATGTCGCGAAGAAGATGGCCGCTTGTACCGAAGTGACGCCACGACCGCTTGGCCTCTATCCACTTGGTGAATTTATCCACCGCGACTAGGAGATGAGTAAAGCCCCGGCGCTTTCTTGAAGGCCCGACCGGATCGAGTCCCCAAACCGCAAACGCCAAGTGGTGGGGATCGCCGCAAGGCCCGAGCCGCGGATGTGTCTGCCGGCAAAGAATTGGCACCCTTTGCGGTGCGCACGATCCGCTCGGCGCCGGACACGCGGCGGTCGGCCAATAAAACCTTGTCGAAGGCCTTTCCAACGAGGGATCGGGTGCGGCATGGTGGCCGCAGACCCGCCATGGATATCGAAAGCGGACCGCTTCCCTTGGTCGGCCGAACGCACCTGGAGGACCCCAGAGGGACTCCTCTTGTAAAGGTCTGGGCCGACCAGGACGAAAGATTTTGCCGCCGAGCGAGGCGCCGGGCCTCGGTCGGGTCTGGGGGGAGCGTCCCGTCCGTCAAACGGTTGATGAAGAGCTTCCTCCAGTCGGACTCGGCTGCTAGCACGCTGTGGTTCGACCCGACCAAGTCTACGGCTGACCGCGCGGCGATCGGGGTGGCCGTGCTAGGTGAATCGGGAGACCGCTCGGCCACCGAGTCCAGCTGGATGGAAGGTTGCAGGAGGTCGCAGACGAAGATCCCGGGTGGAACTGACCCTCTGCTGGAGGCAAGATTGGCTAGGCAATCGGCCTCACTGTTGTGGCGTCTGTAGCTGTGGTGGAGCACGAAACCCTTGAACCGCTCCTCGAGCTTGCGCACTTCCCGACAGTACGCAGCCATACGGGCGTCTCGGGGCTCCGAAACCTTCATGACCTGGTCGACGACAAGCTTGGAGTCCCCGCGGACGCAGAGTCGGCGAGCGCCGAGGTCGGCAGTGATCCGGAGACTGTTGACGAGAGTCTCGTACTCGCCGATGTTGTTGGTCGCACAAGAGCAACTCGATGGCGATTGAAGTTTGTTCTCGAGTGGGAAATGATGGCGACTCCGCGCTACCGCGCCGTTCTTGGTGTAGGACCCATCAAAGTACATTGTCCAAGACGGGGTCTTCGACACGGTGGCGCTGGCTTGGTCCACTCGGCGATGAAGTCGGCGGGGCTCGCGACTTGATCATTGTCCGAGGGACGATGTTATGCCGCGGTCGCCGAGCTCGAGCGCCCACTTGGCTAATCTCCCGAGGCATCGCGATTGTGGACGATCTCGCCGAAGCGGGACGCGGTCACCACGGTGATGGCGCGGTTGGTCGGGTAATGGACGAGCTTTCTCTTGGCGATGAGCACCGTAGAGCGGCTTACGCACCGCGGTATCGAGCCTTGACTCGGAAAGAACCTCACGATGAAATAGATTGGCCGTTGTACCTTGAGTTCACGGCCTTCCTCCGCTGCTCGCCACAAGGGCCGCGACCGACGACTTGAACAAAGGGGCGCGATGTAGAGGAGCGGCGGTTCGCTGTGCCGGGCGACCAGGATCGAAGGTGAAGATAGGAAGGCCTTCAGCGGGTGAGGGCTTCTCGAGCCTCCCGGGTCCAAACCAAGCGGTCGGATTTCTTGAGCAGCTCAGAGCGGCATTCGCGCCGCCAAGACGAGACACGAAACGGCTCAAGGCGCAAGGCACCTGTTAGCCTCTCGACCCCTTTGAGATTAGGAATCGGGCCCATCCTTGCGATCGCGAGATCTTCTCCTGATTGGCCTCGATACCTCGCTCGGAGACGATGAAGCCGAGCAGCTTCCCTTTGGGGACCCCGAAGACGCATTTCTCGGGGTTGAGCTTTATACGGAACCGTCGAAGATTCGCGAAGGTTTCTTCTAGGTCGACAATGAGGTCGTGTGTGTTCCTGGTTTTCACGACGATGTCGTCAACGTAGGCCTCAACGTTGCGGCCGATCTGGTTGTTGAAGCACGTTTGCATACATCGTTGGTATGTAGCGTCCGCGTTCTTTAGGCCGAACGGCATTGTAACGTAGCAAAATGAGCCGAACGGCGTGATGAAGGAAGTCGCGAGCTGGTCAGACTCCTTCAGCGCTATCTGGTGATAACCTGAGTAGGCATCCAGAAAGGAAAGAGACTCACACCCCGCGGTGGAGTCGATGACTTGGTCGATACGGGGCAAGGGGAACGAGTCTTTAGGGCACGCCTTGTTGAGACTCGTATAGTCACCACACATCCTCCATTGCCCATTTTTCTTTTTTACAAGTACAGGGTTGGCCAGCCACTCGGGGTGGCGGACCTCTTTTATAAACCCTGCAGCCAAAAGCTTGGCGATCTCCTCCCCTATGATCCTGCGCCTCTCCTCGTCGAAGCGGCGCAGACGTTGGGCGACCGGCTTTGAGCCTGGTCGGATGCTCAAGGAGTGCTCGGCGACTTCCCTTGGGATTCCTGGCATGTCGGAGGACCTCCATGCGAAGACATCTTTGTTGGCGCGGAGGAAGCCGACGAGCACGCTTTCCTATTTAGCGGGGAGCGTGGCTCCGACCCGCACGGTCTTGGTCGGATCGCAGGGATCAACCGCGACCTTCTTCGTGTCCTCGGCGGACTTGAAGGATCCCGCCCCCGACTTGCTGGACTCGGGGGCGGACTCGGAGGCTTCCCTCCTGAGGTTGTTGAGCTCGGCAGACGCGATGACTGCCGAGGCAAGCTCGCAACTGCTCCGCTCGCAGTTGTAGGCAAGCTGGAAAGATGATGCCACGGTGATGACTCCTCGTGGCCCGGGCATCTTCAGCTTGAGGTAGGCGTAGCTGGGGACTGCCATGAACTTGGCGTAGCATGGCCGCCCCAAGATAGCATGATAGGAGCCGGGGAAATCCACAACCTCAAAAGTGAGGGTCTCGGTGCGGAAATTCCCTGGTTCCCCAAAGGTGACGGGCAGGTCGACCTACCCGAGCGGATGGGCCTGCTGGCCAGGGATGACGCCGTGGAAAGGGGCCTTGCTCGGTCGGAGACTCGAGTGAGGAATCCCCATGGCGTCGAGCGTCTCCACGTAGAGGATGTTGAGGCTGCTGTCGCCATCCATGAGCACCTTGGTGAGGCGCTTCTTCCCTACGATGGGGTCGACTACCAGCGGGTATCTTCCCGGCTGGGGAATGTGGTCGGGGTGATCAGTCCGATCGAAGGTGACCGGGAATTCTGACCACCGGAGATATTGGGGGACGGCTAGTGAGGCGGTGTGGACCTCACGGTAGGTGAGTTTGAGCCGACGCTTGTCGGCGTAGCACGCCGGTCCGCCAAAGATCATGAGGCAGCCGTCGGGTTCGGGGAACTCGTCGTTCGCCTTCTTCTCCACGGCCCGTGGGGCCGGGGCTGGCTTCTTTCCTTTGCCTCGCGGCGTCGCGGGGGCGCAGGAAAGGAAGTGCCTCAGGACTTCGCAGTCCCGGTACTTATGCTTGAAGGGGAACCCGTGGTTCGGGCACGGGCTGTCCATCAATTTCTCGAAGTGGTCAGGCGCGACGGTCGGTCGCACCCGCCGCTGCTGGCGATGGCGGTCGGCGATGGCGACCACTTGAGACTCGCGGATCTGCTTCCCATGTCGCCCGCTTGCCGGAGCGGCCGGGCGGGACCCGATTTGGACGCCGGGCCCTTGCTGGGCCTTTCCTCCTTCGAAGATAGCCCCCACAGCCTCCTCGCCGGAGGCGTGGTTGGTGGCGATGTCGAGGAGCTCCTTGGTGGTCCTGGGCTTGAGACAGCCCAGCTTGTGCACCAGGGCCTTGCAGGAGGTGCCGTAGATGAATGCTCCCACGACATCGGCGTCGAAGATGTTGGGAAGCTCGTTGCATTGACGGGAAAACTGACGGATGTAATCCCGGAGGGTTTCACCTGGCTGCTGCTTGCAGCCCTTCAGGTCCCAGGAGTTGCCAGGGCGCTTGTAAGTGCCCTGGAAGTTGCCGACGAAGAGGGTCTTCAAGTCGGCCCAGTGCCTGATAGTTTTGGCGGGCAAGTACTCGAGCCAAACTCGGGCCGAGTCCGCAAGGTAGATGGGGAGGTACTGGATGATGAAGAGATCATCCGTCGCTCCCCCCGCCCGGCATGCGAGCCGGTAGTCTTCAAGCCAGACACCTGGGTTCGTGGCCCCCGTGTGCTTGGCGATGTTGGTGGCGCCGGACCGGGCGGGAAATTTGCTCGACGGATCCTCGGCGTAAAGCCCGTGGTCCGGGACCATCGGGGCTTGAGCTGCGGCGGTGGCGCCCGCCGTCCACAATACGTGAGTGGACGGCCTCCTCCGCCGCCTTTCTTCGTGCCTCGAGGGTGGCGCGAACGTCGTAGGCGTCACCGAGGCGCTGGCGCACCGGGGTGCGCGAGGCCTGGGGTGCTTCGTGGTGTGGCGCCGCCTTCACCGGACCCAGCCGGCTTCGAGCGACGGTGCGGGCCCGGTGGCCAGAGGTGGAGCCGGAGCGGTAGGAGCCGGAGGCCTGCATGTGCTACACGGCCGCATGCTCCACCAGCCCCCGGAGGTTCTGGTACGTAGCCTTGGCCTCTGGGTCGGCCGGCTCCGGAAGGCCTCGGCAAGATCGCACCGCGCCACGCTCGCTCGCATGGGGAAGAATCGAGGCCGTCGCGTCCGTGCGCGTCGCCGGGCACCTGCCGGGTCTCGGGCTCATCCTGCTCCAGGTTAGCCTGGAGCTGGTCGAGCTCAGCCCTGCGCTTATCCAGCTCTTCGCGCTGTCGCTGGAGTTCGGCGCGGCGAGCTTGAGCGCGTTCAGCACGCTCGCGCTGGTGTTCCTCCTCCTGCGCCTCAGCGCGCCCGATGGGGGCCCCCGTAACCGCGGGGGTTATGATTAAATCGACCGTGCCCACCATGTTGCTCTTGCGAGAGTGCCGCCCGCGGGCAGGGTACTCCGCGTCGGAGCTGGAGTCGTGGCTGGAAGAGTCTTCCAGCAGTTCGTGGATAGAGGCCGGCATGTAGCCAGCCATCGCCACAAGTCGTGAGCCTGTGGGAGGTGACATGGTCACTTGCCCGGGCCCACGGGAGCTTTCGCCAGACGTGGCGGAGCGCTCCCCAGGCTTCGACTTTGGGACTCGCAGGGGCGCCCCAAGCCGGAGCTTGGCGAAGTCGCCGGAGATGGCGCCCAGGCTTTCAGCGGGCGCCGGGCCTCCGGTGGCGGCGGGGATGAGCGTAAGCCCTCCCGCCGAGGTGACGGCAAAGTTGAGGGAGCCGAAGCGGATCGGCTCCCGCGCGATCATGCCGTCATGGTGGAAGATGCCATCGAGGAGGCAAGCGAATCCGGAGATGGTGATGAAGACGCGAAGGCCCCTATCTGGCGCGCCAACCGCAATCGGCCGCACCGACAAGTAAATTTGTAAGTCTAAGGGCGCGCGTTCCACTCCTGAATGGTTAGACTCGAAGTCAAGATGTATCTTGGTTCGGGCCAAGGTCCCTACTCGGTTCGTGTGGTATCGTTGTATTCCCTTTAGTACGTATGATCGCATAAAGTTTATGTTTAGAGTGCTAGTAGCTTAGCAAGATGAGTTCGATTGTGTTCCTTCTTTCCTACGGGGTTCTGCCTCCTTTTATACGAAAGGAAGGGGCAGTTACATCGAGAATTGGGAGAGGACGAGATGACCTACACTAGGAGCTTGGTCCTTCGCTCTGTGACTTCGTCATCGCCGTCTTTGCCCATCTTTGGTCGGTAGCTTAGTTGGTCGAGGCGGTTAGGTATTTCCGGAAGCGGCGTACTCGCCTCTGCGAACCTTACGAGTGTTGACGTTCTTTGCGTCGACGTGGGTCTTGCCTCGGAGAGGCGTGTCTTCGATCTTGTATGTGACCGATCGATGGGATCGGGAGCATAACCGGTCGATCATTAAACCTTCTAGGAAGGAGCCACCGCCTTGTATAGTCACTCGATTGACCCGTTAGTGGGGTGCGTGGTCATTGGTGGTAGAGGCTTCGACACGCTGCCCTTGGCGAGGGTTTGTGGTGAGTCGGGGATCCCACCCGCGAGGTCGGGAGCTCGCTGGTCGAGCCGGGGTCCCGTCTCGTGGCGGTCGGAAGCCCCACTCGGTCGGAGACACTTCCTCGATCGATCGGGAAGGGTGTCTTGTGTGGCCTTGCAGTGCTTGATCGGTGAGTGGGGGAAGCGGCCTGTTGGGCTTGAGCTGTGCTTGAGGCTGTCGGCTCGTCGCTTTGGGCCGTTGGGGTATCCTTGTTATAAGTATTCGTCAAGAAGCCATTAGAATTCTACTTGCTTTTGCATCTTGTTTTGATATTAAATTATTTCAAATGGATGTAATAAGTGCTTTTCTAAATGGAGAAATTTCCGAATTGGTTTTTGTTGAACAACCTCCCGGTTTTGAATGCCCTAAATATCCTAACCATGTTTACAAACTCTCTAAAGCGCTATATGGTCTCAAACAAGCTCCTAGAGCATGGTATGAGCGACTTAGAGATTTTCTACTTTCTAAAGGGTTTAAAATTGGGAAGGTTGATACAACACTTTTTACAAAAATCATTGATGAAGAATTCTTTGTATGCCAAATCTATGTTGATTATATTATATTTGGTTCTACTAACGAAGACTTTTGCAAAAAATTTGGTGACATGATGTCAAGGGAGTTTGAGATGTCAATGATCAGAGAACTAAGCTTCTTCCTTGGACTTCAAATCAAGCAACTCAAAAATGGAACCTTCATGAGTTAAACCAAATATGTAAAGGACTTGCTAAAAAGATTTGGCTTGGAAGACTCGAAGCCCATCAAGACTCCAATGGCTTCCAACGGGCATCTTGATCTAAATAAAAAAGGTAAACCGGTAGACTCAAAACTTTATCGCTCTATGATTGGTAGTCTACTTTATCTCACCGCATCTAGGCCTGATATTATGTTTAGTGTATGCATGTGTGCTCGCTTTCAAGCTTCCCCTAAAGAATGTCATTTAATAGCCGTTAAGAGAATTCTAAGATATTTAAAGCATTCCTCAAATATAGGGTTATGGTATCCTAAAGGTGCTAATTTTGATTTAATTGGATATTCGGACTCAGATTATACGGGTTGCAAAGTGGATAGAAAAAGCACCTCCAGAAATTGTCAATTCCTAGGTAGATCCCTTATTTCTTGGTTCTCAAAGAAACAAAATTTCGTAGCTCTATCCACCGCCGAAGCCGAATACATATCCGCCGGTAGTTGTTGTGCTCAATTATTATGGATGAGGCAAACTTTAATGGACTATGGAATAGATTTTAAAAATGTGCCTCTTTTATGTGATAACGAAAGTGCCGTTAAAATAGCCAACAACCCGGTCCAACACTCAAGAATTAAACATATAGAAATCCGTCATCATTTCTTGAGAGATCATGTTAGTAAAGGAGATATAGTGATTAGTCACATTAGAACCGAAGATCAATTAGCAGATATCCTAACCAAGCCTTTAGATGAAGCTCGTTTCTGTAAATTGAGGAATGAATTAAATGTCATAGACATCTCTAATGTGGTTTGAGTTTTTCCTAGAATCTTGCTTGAAGATTAATTGATTAATTCTTTTGTTGCCTTGTTGAAGATCTTTCAATTTCTTTTAATATAACACTTGTGGAGGGGGAGCTCTTTATATGATTCTCATACCTTATATATCAAATAATGTGTTTTGTCTCAAAAAAAAAGAAATAAGGATTAAATCTTAATTAAGCCATAAACCTTGAAAATTTATAAAAAAAAATTTGGATGCAGTTATATGTCTTATAAAAATACAAATTGAAGTTTTATTGAAATTGTTGATTTCTTTGAATTTTTTTATCTCTGCCTTGTCTGCTTTCCCGGTAGCACCGCTCATACAAGAGCGGTAGCACCGGAGACCGATGCAACCGGAAAAACCGCGGTAGCACCGGATTTATCGGGTTCTGGGGGTTAAGTCAGGTACGATGCAACCGCTGTCCTCCATATCTTTCGCACCGCACTCCTCTTCTCTCTCTCTCTCCCTCTCCCACTTGAAATTCCCCACAAAATCCTTCAATCTCATCCGAAGAAATCAAGTTTCCTCTCAACCATTTTGTTCTTCACTTGATCCTCTATCAAAGGTACCATCATTTGTTCAAAAATCATCAAGTTTTTCTTGCCCTAGCATCCTTTTCATACCTTCTTAGGGTTATGTGAGAAAATGGCAAAATGTGTAGGAGTTTGTTGAAATTTGTGGTTGAAACATGTTTGATGAAGGATATGTATCCTGTTACTCGACAGTTCTTGAATCAAACATGTCAAAATCATAATTTTGGACAAAATCTGCTCTAACTTTGCATCGGCCAGGTGCTACGGTCTCTGTATGTGATAGCACATGCACTGTCGGTGCTACGGATTTGCATAAGCGTAGTATGCCGGATTTTGAGACAAGCTGCTCACAATTTGTTGTTTCTTTACAAAACTTTAAGTTTCTAGGGCATAACCTTGACCTTAATCCTTGAAATTTCTCTTGTATTCAGTAATCATGCCTAAGACCCGAGGCTCCGGCTCTTACATTAAAGTAGCTGCAAATAGAAGACGTGCTCCTCCTCCTTCTCAAGACTCCGACAGTGAGGACAATATTCCAATAGCATCAAGAAGCCGTGAAGTCCGAAGGAAGGCTAGGCAAGAGAAAGAAAAAGGGAAGCAAATTGAATCTGAATCTAGCAGTGAGAAGACAAATGATGATGAGTATATGGAGGTGGATGTGGATGAGGATGCAGGATCAGGGGATCAACATGAAAGCTTTGAAAATTTCGATCCTTCGGTAAATTTGAAGACAATCAAAGGTGACACATATTTCTCTTTACGAACGGCAAATCAATACTTGTTGCTTAGGATTGCCACTGAGGATAAATTCAGAACCTTATTTCAGCAGAAAGTCTTTTATGAGATTTACAAAGAAAAGGAATTTGCTCATCACAAATGGATAAATTGGGAGCACATTAGAAAAATTCCTCTGTTTGTTGGAGTCCCTGAGCTGTTTCATGGTGCGGGACTGTCAGACTTAGTTAGTAAAAGATGTGATTATAATGAAGATCTAATAAGACAATTTTATGCTACATTGCATGTCTCTGAATCACATGAGAGCATAACATGGATGATAGACGCCGCAGTGCACACAGTCACCAAGAGTGAAATTGAGGAAGCTTGGGGCATTCATCATAGTGGGTATCCAAGAGTGCATAGTGATAGAGTCATTCCCCTTGCCAGAAAGTTTGAGTTCTATGAACCTTCAGCTTCAGTCAAGCATCCAGGTAAAATGGCGCATCTGCTTCCCTCTGCCAGTCTAATAAATAGAATTGTTAGAGTTACAATTCATCCCAAGAGCGGGAATTATGATGAAATCAGAGGATATGCCTGGAATATTATGAGCAAAATCATGAACAAGCATAAGTTTGATGTAGTGGATTTCATGATCAGAGAAATGGCTTCTTCTGCCTGTGACAAAGGAAAAAGAATCTACTTTGCTCCATTCATTATGATGATAATCAAGAGAGTGGTTGGATTTCGAGGATGTGGCGGTGTCCACAAGCCTTACAGACCTCGCGAGGCAGCTCCTCAGACAATCTCTCAGAGAGGTCAGTCATCATCCCAGCAGCCACAGCCACAGGAGATTCCAGTTGCCTCAGAGGTTCCTCCAGCTCAGCATGATCAGTCCTTTGACAGTTTTAGGAATGACCTCATGAGCAGCCTAGCTAGCATGAGAACTGATATGATGAGTGGGTTTGCTAGGATGGAGGAGGCTCAGGCTCAGACACGGCAGATGGTTGAGGAGGTTCGAGGACGGCTAGACTCAGTGGACACTTCGATCTCAGAGCTTCGCTCTTCTCTTCCTATTGTCTATCAGCGTTCCGGATCTCGTGCACCTCCATCTACTCCGCCTCCTCCTGCTCCTTCAGCCCCTTGAGCCTTCTGGCAATCCTTCTTTTGGTATTTGATGCCAAAGGGGGAGAAGTGAAAGTGAACAGAAGATAATCTAGATATTTATGTTTTAGATACTTATGGTTTGGTCGGTTGATACTTTTGTTGCTATGATATGTGATGTCTGCATGAATTTGTTGCTGTGGATATTTGTTCTGAACTTGTTGTGGTTAAATATCTGTAATTCTTATGGTTGCTTTAAAATATTCTCATGCTCGTGCATATTGCAATATCATATTGCTGTTTTAATATCCTCATTTGTTTATCCACGGGCTCATTTATTAAACAAAACTCTGTCAAATTTTTTTTTGTAAATGAGCAAGCCATCTACTTGCAATTAGCATGCACATCTCTAGGGGGAGTATTTCTTTAATAATATATCATTCTCTATATCCCCTTCCTGCTTCGAAAGGCAATTTGTTTCCTAATCACTTGAAGCAAAAATTTCTTTCTATTCACCTAAAAACAATTTCAAACTATCACTATGGTTGTCATCAATTACCAAAAAGGGGGAGATTGAAAGCATCTAGGCACCCGATATGTTTTGGTTTTGATAATTAATGACAACGTTGCTATATGATCTAATGCTTTTGTTGAGGATATTGGAAGTAGGTCGATTCCAAGATTAATGATCATGGAAATACCAAGGAAAGTTCAAGCCAATCAAGAATATGTCAAGATCATGCAAAGGTATTTTTATAAGGCTCTTTTTTTTAGTCATTCTGACGATCTTGGAGTTTGGAAGAAAGATCGGTTTACTAGATTTAGGGCCGTACTATTTAGAGGGATCTTGATGCTTATCTTGATGTCATTTAGGGGTTTAAAGGCTCAATATGTATGTTCAAATTAGCTGCCAAAGTTTTAGACAAGTTCCATCTTTGAAAAATCCTGAATTATTTCAAGTCTCTGAAAATCCGGTGCTACCGTCTATGGCAGCGCGGTGCTACCGGGTGCGCGGTAGCACCGGCTCAACAGCCCGGTGTGAAAATTCCAGAGAAGGGCTTTTGGGCGATTTTGTAGCCTAGTGCTACCGCCCATGACAGCCCGGTGCTACCGGGATCACGGTAGCACCGGACTTTAGCCCGGTGTGAAAATCACAGAGGGTGTGTTTTTGGGTGTTTTGGTGGCGGTGCTACGCCCATAGTGGCGGTGCTACTGGACTTTCGGTAGCACGGACCTTAACCCGTGTAAAAATTCGAGAAACACTTTTCTTAAGCCTTTTGAAACCGGTGCTACGCGCTTGGTGGCGGTGTTACGGACCTTGTAGCGGGCTCAACAACCCGGTGCTATATTTCCAGAGAAGTGTGTTTGAAGAAAGTAAAGAAATGGGCCGGTGCTACCGCCCTAGTTGGGCGGTAGCACCGAATTCCTAACGGTCTCGGCAAGTGCATTAAATGCCTTCGTTCTAGCTGTTGAAATGGAGCCGGTGCTACCGGTCCCACATGGCGTAGCACTGGAAAACAGATCTTTGCAGATTTCGAGCTCCAACGGCTAGAAAGTTTGGTGGAGGCTATAAATACCTCCCCACCTGCATTCTAGAGCAACTCTTGGTCCTCATTGATGATATTTGAGCTCTAGCAAGTGTTCTCCACTCTTGTGTGCATTCAATTTCCATTTGTGAGTGTGAGAAGCAAAATTTGGTGTTGCATTTAGTGATTGAGCCTTTAGACACCGACATTCGGCCTCAAGCTAGCGTCAAGGTTTATTACTCTTGGAAGTTGCCGCTTCCTAGACGGCTTGGAGGCGATCGTGCTCGGTGAGCTTCTCAACGGAGTTTGTGAGAAGCCCTGGCAAGTTGTGAAGGCCGGAGTTCGCCTACCCGGAGCGGGGAAGAACTACCTTAGTGATCGAGGAAGGCTCAAGCGAGTGGAGCCGGCTTGACGAGAATCAAGTCACCTCAACGTGGAGTAGGGGAGACCGGCAAGTCTCCGAGACCACGGGTTAAATTCCTTGTCTCCTATTTATTTGTGCTTGATTTTCTTGTTTTGTTGAGAATTCATTTGATTAATACCATACTCTTCATAATTCTTGTGCTTATAAGTATATTTGCTTCTCTTGTATTGCCATAGCATCTTAAGCATTGCTAGAAACTTTAGTGTGTTCATCATATTTGTATCTCAATTTCATAGCGTCATTTGTATTTTCTAATTTGTGTCAAAAAATTTAGAAACCTCCTATTCACCCCCCCCTCTAGTTGGTTATCCTTGATCCTACACAATGCCGTGCAACATGCCTTCCAGAATGGCCATAAGGGGTAGCGGACGGAGGCCTCTAATGACCCAGTTGTAAACCTCGGCTATATTCGTTGTCATGACTCCAAACCTGATCAACACATATCGGTTAGTACAACACCCCTATTGGTTCAACCATCATAAATATCACAATTTACTATACTAACCTGACGCCACCAGTGTCATGGAGCAATGCTCACTTCTCTAAAGGCTCCGCCTTTATCCAGTGCGAGAAACATTTTATGTTCTTTGATGATCGCCTCCTCACATTAGGAGGATCGAGCTCCCCGAGTGGTGTTAGCCTTTTGGGCGGGCAGTCGTTCGGCGTAGGTGGTTGCTTCTTCATCTCTTCGATATGTGCACTAGTGTGCTTATCCAACTCAACAAATAGCGCGTTGAACTTACGTGCCTGATTCTGCTTGCATAACCTCTTAAATAGGTTCATCAGTTTCTTACTCCTGAATTGCCTGAAGAAATTTGCTCCTAAATGTCTCATGCACCACATTACGCAAGTCACGCCATGGGAATGGCTCATTAGGATCCTCTGTAGAGACTTAATTGCCGAAAGAATACTTTTGTGACGATCATGAATGATGCACACGTTGGGCCGATTACCAACTACCCCGAAATTCAGATGTCTGAAAAACCACAGCCAGCTATCCCGGTCTCACCCTCAACAAAAGCAAAGGCCAATGGAAGTATGTGGTTGTTCGCATCAACAGCAATGGCCGTTAGAATCTGCCCCTTGTATTTTCCAGTAAAAAATGTACCATCAACACAAAGCAACGGACGACAGTACCTAAATGACGCAATGCAAGGACCCAATGAAAAGAACGCACAACGAAATATGCAGATCCCGTTAGCATCGGCTTCACTTTTGTTGAAAGCGGAGTATGTGCCGGGGTTCGTTTGCTTCAGGACATCAAGCACACGAGGTAGGTTGCAATACGAAGCCTCGTATGTACCAAACCTCTTCTCTAATGCTTTTTGCTTCGCACGTCAGGCCATCGAGTAACTTATCTGGTACTTAAAGGTTCTAAAGATTGCTTTCTGAATATACGAACACTCAATGTCCCGCTTCTCAATAATTTCATTGAACATCACACTAGCAATTACAGCTGCATTCAGGTTGCGGTGTTTCACCAGAACATTTTCTAGTGTGCATGTGTGCTCCTCTACTCGTGATACAGTCCAAAAAGTCTCACGTTTCGGCTTGTATGCATGTACTCGGAATTCACATCCATCAATTCTGCACTTCACTGTGTATCTATCTGGACTGGACAAGACAACCCGGAACTCTCTCTGCTGCGACAATGCCCAAAGTCTCACTGCCAACTTCAATTCAGAATTGTTCGAGAATATTTGATTTAGTCGAATGACATTCGCACCATATTCCCAACGCGACTCATGGCCCCACAAAACTTCCATACCAGATTTTTTTTTGCTTGTTCCATTCGTCAGGTATGGGTATGTCCGCTACCCCAGTACTACGAGGCATTTCATCATCATCCTCATCCTCCTCTTCGTCATTTTCGCTGATGTCATCATCACATTCCAACATTTCAGCTTCATCCTCTGCCGCCATACGGTCCACTAACTCCAACTGATCAACAAGTTGCTCGATCTCCTCCCCTTCATCGGCCCAACCTTCTGCGTTTGCTGCATCCCTATTATCTTCCCCCGCCGCTATCTCAACCGGCACCACTTCCTGAACTTGTTCAGATTTGAATGGTAACAGAGTACACACTTGGATCCAGGGAAAAATATTGGGTAAACCAAAATTTTATATCACGAATGCTAACACTTTCGGGGAACGAGTGCTCAATAATGGTGACTGAAAACTTGCTTAAATCAACACCATTTTGCGTACTTTTTATTTCACCATCGCCATAATACACTCTAAATTTTATTGGATCCGACATCACTGCGACCATATATACAAAATAAACTTTTAGATCACCACTAACATGTAATCTCACTGTCCTATATTAAAGAACGCTAACTAACTAGTTCGCTACAGATACTACAACATTAAAGTACACATCCAATATCGCTAACCTAAATTACATGCACAGATTAAATTAAATCTAACATTAAAGTACACATCTAATACCGCTAACCTAAAATAAATACACTGATTAATTTAAATCTAACATTACGTACAATATTTTTCTATGCTACTATAAAAAATAAATGTTATAAAAAACAATATTACCTTTTTTTTCCTCTTCTTCTTCTTTCTCCTCTTTCTCCCTCTCTCCCCCACTCTTCCTCCCGCGCGCAGCCTCCCCTCTACCTCCTCTCCCTCCTCTCTCTCTCTCTCTCTCCCTCCCTCCCTCCCCCCTCTCTCTTTCTCGTCGCCGACGTCGCCCCCGCTCGCCCTCTCTCTTTTTCCTCCGAAAAACAGACGAGCTTGCGTCGGCGCGGGCCAAAAGACCCCCCTATTTTCGCCAAACCGTATGGAGAAAATAGGTGCTTGCTAAACCGTGTGGCGACGACCCTATTTTCGCCATACGGTTTGGCGAAAATAGGGTGTCCCGGCGAAAATTTCGGTCAGACTTGCTAATCGCGCAATTACACTAATTCGCCACACCATTTGGCGAAAATACTAATTTCACCACACCATTTGGCGAAAATACTAATTTCGCCAACCGGTAAGGCGATGAAGTATTATTTTGCAAATTTTTTAACTCGCGTATTAATGCCGCCATTGCTTTTAAAATTTGTATTATTTTAAAAAAAATCATTGATGCAGCTTTCTGAGTGTGACATCTTCTACAGCAGCCAGTTCGCAAAGGCCATGCTGCTTCGATGTAGTACTCTCTATGCTTCTATAGCAGTTCCGAATTTGTGTGACGTTTTTAAGCGAAACTGAATATATATAATAGGAAAAAAAAGGGGCAAAGCAGTCATCAATTTCTGATTTAATTGAGCTGTAAAATCATGTTATAATTTTTTTAAAAAATTGTATGAGATTCTAAGGCAATGCTAATGATGATGCAAATTTTTAGATGATGATTAGGCCTATGGATTTTCAAAAATAATAATGACAGTGCCACTGTCTTTGTATATGCTCTTCTATTTTTTATTTTCTAAGGGCACTAAATGAAGTATAATATTTCTGATACCGTTAAAATTTTACTACATGATCCTTGGACATGTTTATGATACCGTTAAAATTTCAGAGCATGATCATGCTTGTAAATTTTTATAAAAATCTAAGAGTTTCTCTGTTTCTTTTTATTAATTGTTGTTTTTTATTTTCCAGAAGTATTAAATGATTTAAAAAATTGTTAAAATTTATCTAAGGTGTTTTATAGATTAATTGGGATTTATTCAAAATTTTCCAATCTTCTTTGAATTTTTCCAATTTTCCTTGAGTGTGCAGATTTTCGATGTAAACCGGTTGAAAATCAGACAAAATCAGTTGAAAATAAAAAAAAAAAGGGGTCAAAAATCAAAAACCAGGTCTTTGGGTGTGCCAATCTAGATAGAAAATTGAACAAAATCGGTTAAACCGGTTGGTTTTTGTTTTTTCGTTACTTTTTTTCCCCTACCGAATTCAAAAAGTTTGCCTTTGCAATTCGTTCGTTTTCTATCAATTTTCGACGAAAATCGATGCCGTGCTGATCTTGATTTTCCAAGTCTGTTCGGTAAGGTAAAGCCTGCTTGTCTGTATTATTTTCATTGCTTGAATTCTGGCGAGTGAATGAAAATAATCATTTCTTTGAATATATATATTCAGGTTCCTTCCAGTGACAACATACTCTCAGTGCTTGAATTCTGGTGAGTGAGCGAAAATCGGATTTGGTGCGCACGAGCAATCAGATAGCAAATCAACAGCTCTGTGTTGCACAACACGGTAGCACATCTGGACTGTAGCTGCAAGTCTGGACAGTTTTCTTTGAAAATAGAGGGTTCAGATCGTGTGTAGTTGCTTATTGAGTGGTTGCAATAGCAAGTCTGTGGATCTTGGAATTTTTTTAATAATATATATTTTTAATAATTTTACAAAAAAAAAATACACCGAAAAATTACAAAAATATACCTATGTCAATAAATGAATTGGCAACAAGGTTTTGTTGCTATTTTATTTGGCGACAGAAGCTCAGCCTTGTTGGCCAATTATTAGCGACAGAAGCTCTGTTGCTAAATAAAATAGTGACAGAGCTTCTGTAGCAATTTGAAGTGGTGATAGAGGTATATTTTTGTAATTTTTTTTGATGTATTATTTTTGTAAAATTATTTAAAAAATATATTATTAAAAAAACGTGAGATCTTGTCCAGTCCATATAGCGGTAGTGTGCAGTGATAATGACCTAGGGCTACAGGTGAACCCAGCCCAACCATGCATTTGTCGCCAATTTCTCGCTGTTGAGGTCGTGGAGTGGCCACAGCTACTACATCATTTTTTAAAGTAAATTCAGCGTATAATGCAGGTTACCTCCAGTGCTAAACAAATCCTCCTCCTTTTCCTAAAGTAGTTTTGGTACGTCGATTTTTTATCTCTTGCCTGCCAACTTGTCTGCATATAATATATATATTCAGGTTCCTTCCAGTGACAACATACTTTCAGTGGTTGAATTCTGGTGAGTGAGCGAAAATCATCATTTTTTTTTCTCAGGAGGGGTAGCGACCGGCGATGTCGGCTGTAGAGAGCAAGACGGCATGCGTCACCGGAGGGAACGGTTACATCGCTTCAGCACTCATCAAGATGTTGCTGGAGAAGGGGTATGCTGTCAAGACGACAGTCAGAAACCCGGGTTCGATTCTTCCTTCTTTCTAGTTCAATATTTTTTGCAATCTTCCTTTCGTCGAGCGGGTGAAATATGCGGTTCCGCTGGGTGGGAAAACATATGCTTTGTGTTTTCTATGGTAAGTTCTGCAAAGTATGCTTAATTAGCTACATCACATAGGGAAGAAAGAATCCTAAAATGATCCGATTTTGAGTTAAATTGTGTTGCATGTCTGATGTACTCTTATGATGGAATTGTTGCAAACTGTTATGATCCCAAGACGGTGATAAGGATTTTCCGAGTACGGTAATTTCGCTTCTTGAGATTCTATATGAATGTAACTTGTATGTAGATGACATGGAGAAGAACTCCCACCTCAAGGACATGCAAGCACTTGGCCCCTTGAAGGTCCTCCGCGCCGACTTGGACGAAGAAGGCAGCTTTGACGAACCAGTTGCTGGCTGCGATTACGCCTTCCTCGTCGCAGCTCCGGTGAACGTCATGTCACAGAATCCTGAGGTGAACAACCATCTACAACAAACTTCGTTTTAACATCACCGTTGTGTTGTGTCCTCTGACGGTGGTCTAGTAGTTTGTGACGTAGTTTTCAAGTTGTCACTCTAACAATTAGCCCACTATCGACAACCCAATTATGACAGTTCAATTTCTCTTTAGCGATTTCCTACCGTGTTTGTTTGCTACGGTGAATTGGTGACTTGCTTGATGGCAGAAAGAACTGGTCGAAGCCGGTGTCCATGGAACTCTCAACGTGATGAGGTCCTGCGTGAAAGCGGGGACCGTGAAGCGCGTGATCCTGACATCATCGAACGCCGCAATCTCCAGAAGGAAGCTGCAAGGCGACGGCCACGTGCTGGACGAGGATTCCTGGTCTGACGTCGAGTACCTGACAACCGAGAAGCCACCAACTTGGGTATATATATATATATATACACTTGTGTGTGTGTGTTCATAATTACCGCTGAAATATGGCGGCCTGACGCTAGTGTATTTGGTGCCATGCTTGCATTGCAGGGATACGCGGTCTCAAAGGTTCTTTTAGAGAAGGCAGCATGCAAATTCGCGCAGGAGAATAACATCAGCCTGGTCACCGTGTTCCCAGTGTTCACCTTGGGTTCGTCACCGGCTCCGGTGGCCAGAACAAGCGTCCCCGTAACCCTCTGCTTGTTATCCGGTGAGAGAGGCTCAAGAAAGACGCAGCAGTCAACTTCTGAATTTTCGTGTTGTTCCCATATCTCTTACACGCGATACAACATCTGAACTTTTGGGAAGTCTGATCGATGATATGGTGTATATTTTCAGGCGACGACGCGCAGCTCGAGGTACTGAAAGGGTTGCAGGCGGTCACCGGTTCTGTTTCGATAGTTCACATCGACGACCTTTGCCGTGCCGAGATGTTCATCGCCGAGAACGAGTCTGCGTCAGGGAGGTACATCTGCTGCAGTCACAACATCACCGTGGTGCAGCTTGCCCGTTTACTGGCAGAGAAGTACCCACAATACAACGTGAAAACCGATAGGTACGGCCCGGCCACCTGAAATTGTTAGTCGCGAGTTTCTGACACTCGTGCATTGATTATCGAGTTCACGTATGTTTGCAGCTTTGGTGAGTTCCCTGAGAAGCCGAGAGTCTGCGTTTCGTCGGAGAAGCTCGTGAGGGAAGGGTTCGAGTTCGAGTACAACAACCTGGATGAGATATTCGACGAAGTCGTCAAGTACGGCAAGGACTTGGGGATTCTACCGTACTAATGTTCCTCTGCAACCGATCGGCGATCAGAACCAAAACAATGTGCTTGCAAATAAGTATGTGCTTGTAATATGACGAACTGTATGGATTTCTTCCAAAACTCACGAAAAGAAAAGTACAACACCCAAACAGGCCCTAAATGTTCTCTAACCAAGTGGTTGTGTCTGCTGAGATCCCGAGATCAACAAGTTTGGAAAGATGTCACGTTAATCTGTTCAAGTTGCCAAACTCTACATGTCTGTAGAAGGAGAGAAGTTATTTGTGTCTAAAACTAAATTGAGTACTGCTCTTAAATGGACATTTCACTGAAATTGTTGGGTTTCAGGCAAAGAAAGAAACAAAGCTTTCTTTAGCTTAACATGGACTAAACAATCCTCGCAAAAGAAAACATGGACTAAGCAAGGATGGTCACACAAAATCAGTAACCTTCAAGACTCCTTTTCTGATCAGCTTAGTATGAAACGGGTTGATCCATCTCAGATTGAGGTGCGCGCGCGCACACACAATGTTGATGCAGATGAACTTTCTACGCAGGCTTACATCGAAAGAAAAGTCACGCAATAATACAAATTAGAGTTACTGAGAGGACAGAGGAAATTATCTAGCAAGAGCAGCTGTGAGATAGAAAAGGATAATCTTATAAAGTTCAGAAAAATACCGACCATAAAACTACGAGAATGGATACTTCAATACTATCCGTCCAATTAGATTAGGTGCGCAAGAGGCAATCAGATTAGTCGTTCTGAGTGATTTCATTACAGAGCTCTAGTTAACTGTTCTCAGAGCTTGACGTGAGGATCTTGTTCATAGAGAGCCATAGTGGGTGCAGTGATGTACTAATATTGGAGATTAGGTTCGGACCCAAACACTAGAGCATACGAGAGGACCTTCACAAAATACGAGAGGCCCAGCTGCCTACTCGCGGTTTCACGGCTACGCGGCATCCTCCCGCACGGCCCATCTCACCCCGCGCCGTCCGCAGCGCGGCTTCCCACGCGCGGCCCAGATCCGTGCGCGACGAGCCACGCCTGCCATCATCCAGTAGCGAAGTGCCCGCCACGCGGCGCGCAACGGAGTGCCACTTCGGCACCAACCAACCGCTGTCCCCGGCCCATCCCATTCCTACGATGCCCTTTCCGGTGGATAAGAGGGCCTGTAGAATCCGATTGGTTCCTTCCGAGCAGGCGGCCGCCGAACCGAGGCATCTTATCCCCGTGTCTGTCCCATGTACTACATTTGGACACTTCACGTAACCATGCCAAAACCTTGTGAGAGAACAGAACCGTAGTTATGGACACCGTACCGTTCAGTGTATTCGGTACATACTATTTTATCATCAAAACCAGTATAAAGTAAATATATATACCGTATCATCTTTGACACCGATTATTACCAGCTAAACCAACGCATAAAAGTTTGATATCAGTCAATAATGCCCTACTGGTTTTGATATCATACAATTATACCGGTTGAATTTATAATACTGTTTATTGAATTAGTATATGTTATATTTGATAGTACTACTATATATTTAGATTCATATTATAAGTGAAATTTGGTGTGTGTATATATATATATATATATATATATATATAAAATTACATTCGATCCGAAACGGCAAAGCCTTCAATACGGCATTGACAAACGTTACCATAACAAAGTTAGGCCTAAACATGGTTTGAGTATACGTTGGACTCGATGACAAAAGATGATACATGTGGCGGCCACAGACATGAGTATCGTCGTCTGATTCTGCTACTACTCGCTAGGCAGTTTCCGTGTGCCGCCTGATCATGGATCTGGCATATTTGCTTCCTGCCGTACGCGCGCTGGATCTGACGGCAATCATGGCAGCGACTGGCAGGCTGGACCGCGCGCAGCGGATCGATCGAATGATCAGAATGAATTACTAGAATTGACTCGGTAAAGTTCGCGAACAACGATAGTGAAAAACTGCAAATGGTTACAACTTACAAACGCCCTGCTTTTCCGGCGTGGTGCACCACAATTCATCTCGTCAGTAGTCTTACCTCGAGTTTCATATGAAAATTAGGAAAATACTTGTTAGAAATTCATGCTTAAAAATTTGTTACAGACACTTGTATATTAGAACACTTTGGTGTCTTTGTTTAAACTAGCAGGATGACCTGTGTATTTACATTATTTCAAAGTTTATAGTATCAAATAATATAATTTATATGTTTGAGTATATCTTTACGTATCCTGTAGACTATTTAGATTTAAAGCATCATAAACATTGAAAGTGACAATAAAAGCTTGCAGAGAAATACAACTTGAGGAACGTAATAGAAGTGTGAACTTTGATGAAAGATTGCTTCTATGCATCACCCTCCTAATATAAGTTGTATAAATATTGAAATAAACTAAAAGGTAAGTAATCACTATCCACCATTTATTCGTGCTTTAATATTTTTGCAACTTTCAAATAATGATGTATAGAAGCACCTCCCAAGACAAATACACATGCAAGCGTCACCGACCCATACCGGGGACACCCATCATGCTATCTATAGTTGCCCTGAGCCTATTCCCAACGGTAGAGTCATCTCTACTCTAAACTCTTTGCTCCTCTACGTCTATATACATGTATGATGTTATATGTTCTCCATGTCCTCTTCTCACATGTCAGTCACTTCTCTTCTCCAACATTGGCCAACTCAACGTTGTGGCTTCTTCACTAACCATGGCAACCTCGCATCTTCACTTATACTTGCATGTTTGATTTAGTCTTTGCCTAACTATAACTGATGTGCCCCTCACCAGCTACTCGATGGCTCCATATCGTCCACAGCTCACCTTCAATGCAAAGCTCAATCTCCTCTCTACTAGAGCTTCCATATCATCTAGCATTTCTAGCCATTGACTTATTCAACAGCGTCGATGTTCACCCCTCGTCATTTCTGTGTCTTGGCTCCTTCGACTCGGTTCTTTCTCTTCATCGACTCTGACGAGAAGCACAATATTGTCCTCATCGAACGGCTAAAGTGACCAGAACGACCTTGCTCACATCTCTGTTGTTGCCGCCTCGACTCTTTACTTCCCTATAGGTTAAGACCTTCTTGCTGGATAGATCGCCAATATTGCACCCTTTCGTAATCTCCTCCAACACCATTCGTACTATCCTCATTACAATTTTTATTTTTATTTAAAATTTCAGTTATTTTTTATTAGAGTTGTATACAAATAAACTACTCATTTTATTAGCCAAATCTTTTCTCTCTCGTCGTGGTTATTTTATCATTGTATAATATTTGTGTCATAAGGAATGTCACATGATAAATTATTGTTTGAGTTTGAAGCAAATGAAGGGTGTGTGCTTAATGGCGGTTGCAAAAGATGATTCGTACGTACTTTTCATTAGTCAATGAGGTACTTCTCATGAATGGATATTAGATTTAGGTTGTTGATTTCATATATGTTCAACAAGAGAGATATTTGATGAAAGATCTCTATGTTCGGTGTATGAAACTATTCACTTTGCTGATTGCAAGGGATATGCAATTATTGAAATGGAAACAATTACATTGGAGATGTATGATAAGTATATCACACATTGATGGGAGTTCGGTATATTACTGACTTAAAAAAGAATCTAATATCTATGAGGTCACTTGAACTCGAAGGTTGTGAGATATCACTTCAAGGTGGAGTCATGTGAATTAATTGCAAAGAGCATCTAATCATGAAAAGTATTTAGAGCAATAGAGGATATCGATTGATAGGTAAAACTAGCGGAAGTGCTATCAATGGGAGTTCTGAAAAAGTCCCTATCAGAAGAAAAAAAACCTTGTCATCGATTGTAGGTAATCAGATCTCAACTAGAGTTATATGCAAAACTGCAAAGATGGTAACAGAATCTAGTAGGCGCAAAGGTGAATGTGTGAGCTGTTAGAAGAAGGAAGACATGGCGAAACCAACAACATTGTACCAACGAGCAGGTGAAGCTCGAAGGCAGTACAAACCTATGGTATAGAGGGTTGTAGAAAGTAGGAGGTGTGGTTAATCAAAATATACAAAGAAAAAGCTCTCAAGTGGAGGGTTTGTACGGCTAAGCCTGAACACCAACACACATTGTGGTGATGTGCGTGAGCCTCTATCGTATAGTAGGGGCACACCTAATGGTGGGAGAGAAAAAATAATGTGAAGCCGACTTAGAGTGAGTTGTTGGAAAAGCATGACGACTTCAACAGATAAGAGTCAAGGTGAAGATTGTTGAGTATGGTAACTTATATCTAGTCTTTTAGTATTTGAAAAAACATGCTAGGTTATTCTTTATCATTAGACTCTTGTATAGGGTAAAGATCCAATGGTCTTAAATGGTTTGAGATGTCGTGAGAGAACAGCAATCCATCGTACTCTTTTGAGGTTATAATTAAAAAAATTACGGTCGGCTTCGTCAAATATTTTATCCCTCGTCGTGGTTGCTGCACCGCTGTTATATATATATTGATTCTCTCAATGAGATACATCAACATCGTTCTTGAGATCAGGCACACTCGTATCGTATCTCACAAAACTTTGATCCGATCCGAAACCGTTGCTTATAAGAAGGGAGTATCAGGGTGTGACATATGGTATGCTTGTGATTTGTAAACCAAACTTCAGTAATTACAGATAGGTCCCTGAATTTCACCTCGTATCTTAGGTCTGATAGAGTGCTCATCTTGATATACAGTCGTAGATAGGGTCGACGAGATTTTGTACTACAGTACTAACTGTCGCGACGTTTCTCAACTTTATCCTTAATCTAGTTTTCTTGTTCTAGACTCTTCACTTCACCCATGCATGTATGGCTAACAGAGAGCACAATAATTCTGTTCTTATCTTTAAGCAATTGATTAATGGCAATGCTACGATTAACTATGGGTGGTGGTGGTGGGAAGCGTGCGCTTAGCGACGTCACAGATCGGAGCCTTGGAGCTTTGTTTTCTTTCCCCTAACCTTTTCTGCTTGTTAAGCATATGCGAGGTAGTAGTTGGTGTTGCATGCAGGCCAGGTACATATATTAGCGTTGGGCAGCTTCCTAAGCAGTATCCCTTAGCTAACCGCCAACCTTAAATCTTGGACATGCAATGCAGGGCCGGTTGATGGATCATGCCTCCCACAAACCCTAATCTGGATTGAGTTACCTTAAAGCTAGGCTTCAAAAGCGAACTGTACTGTTGCTGCTGTCCTTTTTGCCTTGGAGGAAATCATAGCTGTACACACCAATAAAATGTTTTAACGTTCTGCAACTTGCATATGCAGAATTTACCAAAGCATTCATGTGCTCAAGGCATTACAGATTCCAAAATGCATCTCCTCTTCCATTGTACTGTCTTCCAAATAGATTAGATTCGAGTGGCTTCCAAGTTCCAATATGTTATCTAGGTCCGATGCTTATACAGAAAACTTCCTGAAACGTAGCACTGGGAGCATCAGGACGTGTCTGATTTCTCGAAATACAGCACGGCAACTATCACATCGCCTTCTTTTGACGTTACCAGACAGGGTGTTATGTGTCGCCCAGGCTGCACACGAAGTGGCACAGCCTTTTCTTTACTCCATCTCCACCCTTTGACGTGCTGAAAGTAAGAAAGCTTTAGCAGGCATCTGATTTTCCCTGTGAAGAGAGCCGACGAGGAGGAGCTCGTAAACATGCGAGGCACTGACGAAGTGACGAGTGTAGTGCCGCAAACAAAATATGATTATACTGCTACTTGCCTGTTTACTGTATTCTCTTTGTGAGTTGGAAATTCTGTGTAAACATCGTTCGATGCGGCTGAGCCAATCACTTCCGCAATCTGGCCATGCTGCCAAACCAATCCTCAAAGTACCTGCACAGCAGGGCGGGTTATTGTTTATTGATACACTGCCTTTTGCCTTCGATTTGATGGAATAAAATTTTAGAACTCCGCAACATTGTCTATTCATAAACCTCAAATTATACAGGTCACGAAGGCGAGAACACTGCATTCATTCAGCACGTTCTGAATCTTAATGACAGAATGAATGACCGAAATGGTGGTTGGAGGTGAATGGTCTCAAATAATTTTTCTTTCATTTATTGGACAAAAAGAGTCAATTAAAAAAAATAAAACTTTATCCTATGCTTACTCGTGAGGTTTTGATGATCAAGATAATTTTAAATGGTATGCTACATGTCACAGCAAGTATGAACAAAAGAAAAACAAATTTAGAAAATGATCTACTAAATCTTTCTTCTCAAGCAAAGAGAACAGTTTATTACAAAGATTGATGCAAAGTTTGCCTAGATGATTGGGATATGATCTAACAAAGATTCATCCATCAATCGTTCATTCTAAGCAAAAGATCCAAAAGCAATTAGAAGGAGGGGAGGCAAACTCAACTTGCAAGAATTTAAAGTACGGAAAGTAAATGCTAAATGTAAATTTCAGAATAGTAGAGAAAATAAAATTTACATTGTATAAATATGAAGGTTTACAAAGCCACACTACCAGGTAGGTATAGCTCATAAATGAGTACACAAGAAAACCCTAAAACCTTGCTACAAAACTTTAGGAAGAGGCATCCCTTTACCCCTCTATTTATAACATAAAAGCACACTAACTTGACAGCTACTCCATCTATGAATCTTAATTCAATGATTGAGTAGGGTTTAAGTTAGTATCTCAACCATGCACTTGTCCTAACGGATTTTATCTATTTATGCTAATTTGACCGCTACTCCAACCGTGGAACTTGATCTAACGATCTTTCTTCGCTTGAGTAGAGCTCAAGTTAGCGTCCCAACCATCCACTTGTCCTCCTGGTTCGCAACAACTCCTGACATCGGTCATCTTTAGTGTCGCATGACTGTCTCGACCTCAGCTCTCCTAACCTAGTTCTGATCTCTTCCGCCTCACTATGACCTAGCTCCAAGTCCTGCAACCATCATAAACAAGAGAAACCCATCACATAGCATTGCTCACAAGATATATAATTTATAATTAACACAGTATAAATTCTCAATTAAATGCATCGCTTAAGCTCGCTGGGAAGGCCTACCTGGGAAGGCCGACCGCAACTTAATTAAAATTGTAAATTTAGTTTTCTAAACTAAAACTAAATCACACAAATCGACAAAAACCTAACAAATGTCAGATACTTATTACACATCTATAGGTTGACCTTTACATGATCTCACCCAGAGTAAGTGTGGGTAGCTACAAATTAGACTCATAATGTTCAGCTAAAGCTGTGCATCATGCAAATTTCGATAGCACTGCCAAGAAATACTAGTAGTTCGAAAGTGCTACCACAAAAAAATGCACATGTTTTAATTTAGAGTTTGTAAGAAAATCAAATACCTAATTTTCTTTTATTTTTTATTCTGAATTTCTTTTAATTTTCATTGTCATTTTTATTTAATTTTGAATATCAATTTTTGGTTATAATTCATGTATAAATCCAGCTGTTAATCTTTATTTTGTATTTCAGCTATGCATGGGTTTTAATTTAGATTTAGTATGAAAAATAAATGTCTTGTTTCCATTTTTTATTCCGAATTTTGTTATTTTTATTGTAATTGGTATGAGCTCTTTCTTTTAATCTAAGCCGTTAATTTTATTATTATTTATTTAATTTTGAATGTTAGTTTTAGGTTAGAATTCATATACAAATCCAAATGCTAATTTTCATCTAATTTTTTTATTTTGAATTTTAGCTATGTACGGGTTCTAATTTGGTATTCTTATGGAAATCAAATGGTTATTTTTTTATTATGTTTACCATGAATTTCTGTTATTTTTATTGTACTTGGCATGGACTCTTTGTTTTAATATAAGCCGTTATAACTTAGGTCTGCTAGATAAACAGGTATATATTTTTCTTTAAATAATAACATCCAATGGCTACTATATTTCAACTTAATTAGGGTCCACGAATAAAGGGATAGATGTTTTGCTTTTTTATATGAATTTCTAGCATATTTCTCTTTTTCATAGTAACTCTAGAAGAATTGCCATGAGCTTCGAATATTAGTTTTAGGTTAGAAATCAAACTGCTTATTTTTATCTAAGTTTTGTTTCGAATTTTAGCTATGTACGGGTTTTAATTTGGAGTTCATATGGAAATCAAATGGCTAATTTTTTTTATTATTATGAATTTATGTTATTTTTATTATACTTGGTATGGACTATTTATTTTAATATAAGGCGTTATAACTCGGGTATGATAGGTAAACGATTAGATGTTTTTCTTTAAATAATAACATATAATGGCTACTATAGTTCAACTTTGTTAGAGTCTAATAGACTGAGGGTTAGATGTTTTGCTTTTTGTTAGAATTTTTAGTTTATTT
Source organism: Otatea glauca (assembly GCA_036346275.1). Lineage (NCBI taxonomy): Eukaryota > Viridiplantae > Streptophyta > Magnoliopsida > Poales > Poaceae > Otatea > Otatea glauca. Next base: position 5,987,497 of record CM070718.1, on the reverse strand, counting down.
CTTTTTTTTCTTAGCAACTCTAAAAGATCCGATGTGAGTTTTTAATATATAATATATATAATAGAGGACAAATATATAATATACATAATAGAGGACAGTGATATGAACTAATGTACTAGACCTCCCTTTCTCGCAGATCTGAGATGTGAAAAATACTAAATTAAAGAAACCAAGTCGATGACGAACGAAACCAAACAATTCGACAAGTTATCATGTAGTGACATATATAACTTATCGTGAACACATCCTATGTTAGCAACAACCTTGTTTTAATCTAAGAGTGAACCCTCTTCCTCGTGGATCGTCACATTGCCGTTTGCCAAAGCACTTTGGTCAAGCATCAGCTGATCAGATTAGGTTTCGAACCACCACTACAAGAATAAACAAACACATAAATGTGGACGTTTATATCATTGGCCATGCGCGACAACACGAGCTGCAACGATTGCATCCGATTCTTGACAGAGATAGCAAGCTTTATATACCCGAGCAGAAAGAGCGATCGCTACGGATCCGAAAGGAGAGGGAGCTGAAGCATATGCCTGAACGATTCTCGTAGAGAGTACTACTTGCCAATAAGTTGGTATTCCATCCGTCTCTTTCGTGTAACGATCACGGCCATGTTATGTTGCCTTGCCTTCCTTGGTATGTAGCACTTAATTGTGTAACAGAGCGGCATGGATCAACGGGTTGCACATAATGCCCGGGACACACACAAGAAATTTCTCTACGTACCTAGAGTCCTAGAGGCAAATCTTCATTGATTGTTTTGATTATTATACATGTCTTCCTTTTTTCTTTTTGAAGCGGGGATGTATTGTTACTTGCCCGCAGTGACCCGACCAAATTGTTCCGGCTGTTTCTCGTAGATCGACATTATTACTTGCATCAGAGTTTTTACCTGGGGAAGTAAGGTATCACCAACTTGCTATTAAACTCTCGTATCTTTTAGTACCTCTACCTATTAAATTTGAGGAATTTTACGGTGTATTATACAGGTAGTATACAGTGGGAAGTAAAAATCAGATCCAGACGTTGATTTGCTAAGAGTATTTATACTACTATACTAATAGAGGAAGTATTAATAAATTTTAGCTAATATGATATAATTGAAAACAATGAACAGTTCATATATTGAATTTGGTGTACCGTCAAAAGAGCTATTAAATTTTTAGTATATCTGAGTACTAACTTATATTTTAATACCTTTCAAAAATAATAAAAAGTGTTTACTTGCATAGCATTACAGATGCAGTACTATTACTAAAAATCCTGTGGTTGGGTGGAGACCAAGGTACAATAGAAGCAAAAGAGGACTACAAGAGGCATTTCATCATTTTGGTGTTAATTAAGTAGGCGTCAATGGGAGGCAAACATGACAAGTTTTTCCCAGAAGAGAACGTGAAGAGTGAAAAAGCACACAGTTATCTTGCCCAGCGCCCCAGCCCCTTCCATTTCCCACCAGTCTTCTGTGTTATCTCGCATTCTTGCCCAAATGCATTGTGATTTGTGAGACCAATTCGTCGAATTGCAGTGGTAGAGTGCTAAAAGTATCTCCCAGGACACACATTTTCTGTTTTTACCGGATCCTCTCAATTCACTTCCTCATTTTCGAGCGATGGTTTTTTAGTACGAGGTAACGTACACCACACTCATACACATACCCGCACACGCATACACATCCTTTACACATGCTAAGAAACCTATTTTTCGATGAACATGTATATGTGCGTGTAACGAACGAGTGCATGCGTTTGAGGTGGGCCGAGCGCTCACCTGGTGCTCTTGCCGAGCGAGCAACACTCGGTTCTCATTTTCGAGCGATGGTTAGGGTTAATAATACCGTTTCGACATCGGATTTCGACGAGCCGACGGTACCGAAATTCGCGAGAAACCGAATGGCTTTGAAAGTCAAACGAATTTGAAATCTGGTCAAACTGCGGAGCGAAATTCGAACGAAGGTAAAAAAACTGCTTGAAAAGCGGCGAATTTCGAGCGATTTTTGTGAAAATTAGCGTTAGGTTCAAAAAAAGATTCACACCAGAGGTCATAAAGCTATTAATACTAATTTTAGAGAACTTTTGGATATTTTTTTAAAATTTCATGAATTTTTTGAATTTGAATTTGAACTTGAGCGGTAAACCAAACAAAATTCTTTTTTGAACCGGACAGTGGTACGAGCGAATTTCGATGGTTTTTTATTAGAAGTGAAACCCTGGCGATGGTTGTGCACATTAGGTGCAACAGTGTATCAGACTATCGTGAGTCGTGGTGTTTGGTTCACTGTGCGACGTTCAGAATATTTTTTTTCTGAGAAACGAAGTTCAAAATCAATTTGTAGTTTCGAAGCCATTGGCGGTAGATGCAGTCCGTGGAAAGTACACAAGTTGAAAGAGCTCAGAACCAACAGCGTCCACATACGACGCACCAGAGTTGCACCCGCAGTCAATAATTCATGAAACAAATGGCCGTATATATAACAAGTTGGCAACTACAGCCAGTACGTAGTTTAAAAAGAGAGCTCTTTTATTGCATGAACTGTTTGTTGTTTTTGATTCGATGTATCATACTGGTTCGTATTTATTTATAATTTTTTTTGACAGTAAAAAAGTAAAAATGATTTTAATAAATTAATAACTATATTTAATTTATACTACTCACCGTGTGTGTTATCAGAATAATTCCAGATGCCGTAATAGACTAAGAAAACGTGGCATGAAATAGCCGCGAGCGCATGCACAGGCGCCTCGCTGCCCTGCCTACAAATACCAGTCGATTAAACGCATTGCCCAGTACACGCACAGGCACACCGCGAGAGGCGCACACGGCACTGGCACACACACCCCGCGCCACAAGCGCCAGGGAAACGGATTATTAGCGCACGCGCCCCGCGACGTGCGTGCGGCCGGCCATGTCGACGGAGGCGCTCCTCGCCGCCGGTGGAGGCGGCGGCGCGAGGCGAAGGAGCGTGAGCATCGACGACGCGCTGGCGTGGCACGCGGGCGAGTTCGGGCGGTGGCAGCTGCGGCACTTCGTGCTGGTCTCGGCGGCGTGGGCTCTAGAGGCGCTGCACACCATGGTCATCATCTTTGCCGACCGCGAACCGGCCATGGTGTGCCCCGCGGGGGACGGCCGGTGCGGCGACCCCTGCGCCGGAGCCGCGGCCGGGTGGGAGTGGGCCGGCGGCGGCGCCTCGTCGACGGTGGCCGAGTGGGGCCTCGTCTGCGGCGAGCGGTACAAGGTCGGCCTGGTCCAGGCCATCTTCTTCGCCGGATGCATGATCGGTCAGTGCTTTAATTCTTGTGCAGATCCTTCTTTTTCATATCTACCGGATCGTTTGATTTCTGTGACGTATTTTTGCCTTCTCTTCAAAAAATGTCCCCATGTCGATTGGGAAAACTGTGGAATGCAGCGTCGAATTTTTGTTAGATTAGGATTAAACATGTGCCTTAGCAGTGCATTTACTAAATTGTACAAATCTTTAAATAAACGAAAGAGATAATTATATAACTTTTAAATAGTGAAACACCTTCCGTACAATCCAGTGTGAGTTGGGCATCTACGTGGTCTGACATCACAACACCGGAAAAGTTTTAGCCTATTGGAATAGATAGAATTAGCAACTAGCAAGTGCTCCATAGCTATAACGAATGGCGGACTGCGACACGACAAGATTTCGTGGTGCCCTTTTGGCGCCAAGGTTCTGTGGTTCCTGCTTGTCTGGCTGCTTACGGCCGCATGTGATTCAATTCGTCTGTGACTCGTAAAATGTTCCCCATAATGGCCATATCATGCATCTTTGATGAGCGGGACGGATTAGATTACAGGTTGTTAATAAGGATATTGTTGCTATACATGGACGCACGCATGCATAATTCATTATTGGATAGCTTTAGGTAGTAAGTGCTTCGTCACGGCCCTGCTTGGATGTCGATTCGTTATCCGTTTTTCTGCAGGTTTGTACTGTTCTGTTCTGTTCTGTTCTGTTAGCATTTGTTTTCCATTCTGAGTTTCTCGAGTTATGCATGTTTCCTATGTTTGACGCTTGCCACTGTTCCTACCGGTTGTTTGCGCGCGTGTTATACGGAGTACAATTACTGTAGAAAAATATCTGGTTAATAATACGCGCGGTGGACATCTGCATACATGATTAGTACAGAAATCTCATGTCCTGCATCTATTCCACCACAATGACAGGACGACGATTAGTATGCATGGCTTGTCGCATCCTTTGCACTTTGTCCGTAGCAGCACCACTACAATTTCGCCGTCCTGATGGAACTAAAATACCTCTGATCTGTCTTATCATCTAGACGTTAGCATCACAAGCGCCGTATACATGCCTGTAGCTTTCGGCCTGTCGACTAATTTAGCTAGCTAGTAAAGTAGTTTAGTGCAGCCTTTGTTTGACTCTTTTTGTATCCCTTTGTACTAAATTGGAACTAGAGCAATCCAGCTACCTGCTAGTAGCTTGTGCGTTTTAAAAGTCTCGAAGCTCGATCGCATCCATGAATGCGGCGGGGTTCTTGTGTGGCTGATGGCTGAGCACATCATTACCGCCGATCTGTCAGCAGTCTTAATCAGTTGATATATCAGATAAAGCTTGATCAGCTTGTTTAATTAATTTATCTCACATTGCCCGATGAAGAGCTAGCCATCTGTTTGATTGATCTGATCTCAAAAGCACATGGCAAAAGCCAAAACTTCAATTGTTTGTCTAGATTGTTTAGCTAAGAAGAATTTTCCGTCCGTGATGCTTAAGTATTTAGTAGTGGTAATTAACCGCAGTCAACAGTCCATTGTTTGTACCTATGTTAACTTTTCTCCATCGACTTGAGAGTAAGTCCAAACCTCGGATAGACTAGTCTAACATATATGTCTCATTCTGCTGCGTATTTTTCCTAGCCTTTTTTTGGTCATTTTATGGAACAAGATATACTTGGGAATCTTTTGACTGGTACTTGTGGCTGTGGACTAGAATTGAGATCCTTTGAATTGGATAGTGACTACATGCACACACACTAATGCTCGTGGAAGCCTAATACCCCATCTGTTTCATCGTATTTGTTTACGGTTTCGGAAATATACGTTTTTAATAGTACATTGAGAAAATCTAAAATATAATTATTGTAACTTTTCACTCTCTACCTTTAATTAAATTCTTTGAAAGAGGTCAGTGAATATTATAATGAAACTGTGGGAGCAGTGACCACTGACCAGTAGCTTTTGAGTTGTTTGAAAGAGATGCTAAGCACAGTACGTATATCCTGCCGCAGTAGCTGTCATGTTGACTTCAGAACATCTTCGATGCAGTGTATCTATTATGGAAATTAACAAATTGGTGTTTAGATAACCAGTTAGTCATAATCTGCTTGTTAGTTTAACAGATGCATATATGTTGGTGAGATCTGAGGTGGGTGGCATGTATATTATCTTAGACGAAAAATAGGAAGGTTTCGCAGAAAGCTCGGAATTACTAGAATCAAGCATAGGCTTCTCCTGGCTTCTCAAAACCAGTGATGTCTGCAGCGCTTTCAACTGTTGATTGGTCCAGGAAGACGGCGTGGCGTGAAACGACACGTGCATACACGTGGAGTCGATTGACTTGCATAGCATGTCTACGTGGCCGTTCCGGCCGTGCCGGCTATATTGGGGAATGGGGACCTGGGATCAATCAATCGCTTGCCGGCGTCCGGATCCGGCAAGTGGTCGCAAAAGGAGAAATCTCATTTTTCTAGCTCCTAATAAACGTTTTATGAAAATTTGGTCTTTTTCTTACCATAATCATAAAAATAGAATCTTTCTTGACCGCAAAAGTGTCGTTACGTGACATGTGTTACCTACCGGTTTGATAGACTACGATAAGAGGTCTCATAGTTCGGTAAGTGCTCGGAACGCGGTACCTCCTTCTGCGGTATGAAAGTGCGGCACATGAGATATGTTGGCTACCGGCGCTTTTACTGTCGGAAAGAAATCTGCATTAAAAAAAGCTTATTGGAGTGTTAGGGAAGTGACTACTACTCGTACGGACAAGGCGCCGGCGTGCACGGGAGATGGGCGGCGAGTTTGAACCTTTTCTGTTTGAATAGTTGGGGGGGGGGGGTTGGGTTGGAATTCGGCCCAATAGCTGATACGGTCGATCCGTCGTTGGTGCGATTTTGTGATTTGTCAGGGCTGTTTTGACAGATTTTGTTGTGTTGGCAGGTGCTGGCGTGTTCGGACACCTTTCGGACTCGTTCCTCGGCCGGAAGGGCTCACTCCAGGTGGTCTGCGTCCTCAACGCCGTCTTCGGCCTCCTCACCGCGCTCTCCCCCAACTACTGGGTCTACGCCACGCTGCGCCTCCTCACCGGCTTCAGCACCGGCAGCGTCGGCCTCTGCTCCTTCGTCCTCGCCACCGAGCCCATCGGCCCCTCCCGCCGCGGAGCCGCAGGCATGTCCACATTCTACTACTTCTCCGGCGGCATTGCCGCCCTCGCCGGCGTTGCCGCGCTCTTCCCGTCGTCCTGGCGCCTGCTCTACGTCGTCACATCCGTCCCCTCACTCGTCTTCGTCGTCGCCGTCATGCCGTTCGTCTCCGAGTCCCCGCGGTGGTACCTCGTGCGCCGCCGGGTCGACGACGCCATGCGCGTCATGCGCGCCATCGCGTCTACTAACGGACGGCACATCCCGGACGACGTCACTCTCAAGCTCGACGACGAGGGTGACGACTGCAAGAACGTCGAGGAGTCGTCGTCGGGCTCCATCGTGGACGTGTTCCGGTCGCGCACGACGCGGGTTCGGCTCGTGCTCTCGGTGCTCATCAACCTCCTGGCCTCGGTGGTTTACTACGGACTGAGCCTTAACGTTGTCAACCTCAAGACCAACCTTTACGTCAGTGTCGTCGTCAACTCGCTCGCCGAGATGCCCGCCTACCTGCTCACCGCTCTGCTCCTCGACCGCTTCGGCCGGAAGCCGCTCGGCATTGGCACGATGCTGCTCAGTGGCATCTTCTGCACCGCGGGCAGTCTCATCGCCGGCGTTGGTGTCATGAGGTACTTAATTAAGAAAACCTTCATTCCTTTCTTGCGCTAGCATGTGACGTCAGGCCGATCCTTCTCGATCATATAAATGAGCTTGGGCACATCACTTGGACTGCAGGGTGGTGAGGATGGCGTGCGGGGTGGTGGGGATCTTCGGCATGGCAGCAACGTACAACCTGCTGTTCATATACACTGCGGAGCTGTTCCCGACGGTGGTGCGGAACGCCGCGCTGGGTTGCACGTCGCAGGCGGCGCAGATGGGGGCCATACTGGCGCCGCTTGTGGTTGTGCTCGGAGAAAGGGTGCCGTTCGCGGTGTTCGGAGCGTCGGGCATCGTAGGCGGGCTGCTGGTCTTCTACCTGCCGGAGACGATGCACAAGCCCATGTATGACACCATGGCCGGGCTGGAGGAAGGGGAGAAGAGCCTTCTGAAGTGAAAGGAGGCATATGCCCTTATTTGCTCTTCAAAAAGGAGGCAAGGGGTGGTGCAGTGAAAACTTATGATCTTTTTCTCTCGGGTTACTGATAGGCCCCATGTTGCAGAGTGAATCGCACAAGCTTGTGCAACGTGAATCTCAATAGCTATATTCGATTCACCTGTTCATAGATCAAAATTTTCGTGTAGCCTAAAATAAAAATGAAAATCCGATGTGTACATGTTCGTGAGTGCGATGTGCAACTTGTACAGGGTTTGGCCCGTTTAATGATCCTTACAACTTACAAGCACTTGGCTGGGCTCTATCGGCCCTGCTCCACCACCACAACAATGGCCGAACACATACAACCCCTGCGGTCCAAAGACAAGAGCCTGACGTGCATGAACGCAGGTCACCACCGCACCATCCCTGCAGAGAGAGGGACGTGACGGCACGAGCATCGGCCGGCTCCAACCCGTTCTTGCAGGAAGACCAAGTACCATTATTACTGCTCTCGTACGTACGGTCGGGCTACGCTGCACGAGCTGCCAGCGTCGCCTAGTAGTGTACTAGTATTTTCCCGCGAATCATATCTTACTGGAGTGGTTCTTACATGATGAGTTCAGGCGAACAAATGGATCTTATTTAGTTCACGCTGGAGACTGCAAAGGTAATCAAGGAAACTTGAATCGTCGTATGTTCACTAGCAGTAAAACAACTGCACCTGTTGTGTATGTGTTCCTCTTCTTTCTTACCCCTGAATCGAGCAGTCTCCATCTAAGAAAGGACGTCCGTGCCAGCTCCAGCCAAATTAATCGTTAATTGGGACACCAGCTGCACTGACTCTAGGACAGCCCAAACAAAGAGATAAGAACAGTACACAAGGGCAGTTGTGTGCGTGGTTGTTGGATTAAAAAGCAAACGTGTATAATGTGTATATCTTCTACGGATATCAAGTGATGCGGTAATACTATAGCATTACAATGTTAAAAGATTTAAACCGTTTGTTCATTCGATCGGAGGATTCTAACCTGCGAGGACCGCTGAACTGCACAGGAACCTGTCCAGCAGTAGCAGAGGCGCTCTTCTCCGCATCACCATAACGATCCATTGAAGCACACATCAGATTTTCAAGCTGCTATGAACATAAACTTGAACCGCAGCAGCAGTAGATTTATGTGACTCAGGGGAATCCAAAGATGTCTGAGCGAGTACAGGCAAATTATACCGGCACAGCTGGCCTAGTCGTCACTAGGCTGCAGGAGAAAAGTGCGTCTTGTACTGGTGATTCTCACCCACACGCCTCCCATGCCGATGCGATAGGCGTTGACAGGCAAGGCAAGCCAAGGATCAGAAATGGAAGTAGAAATGGTACTCGCAATTTCTTCCTTCCTGCCTTCATGAGCTGCTTCCTCCTCATCCTTCCATGCCTGATCAGTGATCACCCTCAATGTCCTCATTGCCACGGCCAATGCCATTGTTGCTATGGGAGTGAGTTGTACTCGACGCGACGTGACGCGAGGTGAGCAATTATTTCGCACGCCGGTCGAATGGCTTTGCTTGCCAGCTGCACAGCCTGACCCAGCGAGCATCATCACTCACACATCATCATATCATCGTCGTCATCATCATACACCTCGTAATGTCACTGCTGCTGGGAAACCGGCAAGGGCTAAATCCGTCCATTCTTTTCGTGCCCGTCACATGTTAACTCCACTAAACACTACTGCGATGTTTTAAACAAGGTTTAAGTTTTTTCAAAAACTTTATGTTACACTAAGTATCCTCTTACGTGTAGCCTCATATCAGATCAAGGTTTTATGTAATACGATATAAACATGTACGGTCTAAAAAATGAAGAAGTTGAATCATCTCGTGAACCAAAGTAACAGAGATGAAGCAATCAAGATATAAGCGAAAAGACTTGCGAAATTGACCGTAAATATTTTAAGCACAACCTCAAAAAAGTACAAGGTATTGTTGGCTTTTTTCAAACTCTCGAACCTTCTAGAATCCTTCGATCCTTATATTATACAAAAAATCTAGCGCTAAAAAATAATATAACCTATAATTCTCAACATCAAAATAGTACAGGGTATTGTTGTTCTCTATCAACCTCTCGAACCTCTTAGGACACTTTGATCTTTACCCAATACAAAATTCTAGTGCTAAAAATTAATATAAGAGCAGTGCTTCAATGCTTTCGTTCTCAATACAAGTTGCACAAATCTTAAAACAAGCGAAGGGGTAAGTAATCACCATCTACTCTTTATTCATGCATTAATATTTGTGCAACGGTAAAAAAAAAAGCATTGAAGCACCTTTCTTAATATAATCTCTAATTCTCTCATGTATCTCTTATTCTGAATGGGTTGATTTGTAGATTCTTTGTTACTTAGATTCTCTATTACTGTCCCACAAAATTATATAGTCTTCCTAGTCCACCACCAATCAGGAATGTACTCCAAAACTTTGTAAATCCTACAAAAAAAACTAGATACCAGTCACAGTAATTAACACTTTAAGCAGAGAAGTTGCCTATACTAATCATCAAATAAAGTTACTGGAGTGTTTTACCGCGGATGCACAGACAGGGATGCACGTACAGTGCGAAAATCCCCTCACAGGAGGAGTTAAAAGCATGCACGGACGACGACGACAGCCAAAAGTCGCCGTCGAGCGCGCGGTCCTGTACTGAAGCGAATGCATCACAAGCGCAAGGGGACAAGCTACTACTCCTGCATAGGGCTCGCTGTGAGGCGGAGAGGTTGAAATGAGGATTTTTACCGTGTGGAGAAGGTAAATTGGGTACGTAGAATGGGCTCTCTCAAAACGCTCGAGAACTGCACAATCCAGAGCTGGCGTTTGGGTCACGTCGATTGGACGACCCTTCGTGCACGTCCACACTCGATCGACAGTCGCAGAGCTGCATATTTTACAGCCGAGGAAATTGTCGTATGTGGAGTATACGACGGCGATCTTTACCGTATCCGTATGTACGAGTACGAAGGTACACACATTCGTCGGTTGTCACTTGTCGGGAAAATTTTAAATACAGTCGACTTTGTATATTATAATATCAGTTTCGAGCAACATTTTTTCGTATTTTCCGAAATAGCGTCAATAGCCGGCACGTGAGGATAACCGGCACCTGAGGCGTATGGGATGCGGCGGGGTTCTTGTGTGGCACCTGAGGCGTATGGGATGTCGGCTATGGCCTGCCGTCGCCTCACGTGCCGGCTATTAACGACATTTCGGAAAATACGAAAAAATATTGCTCGAAACTGATATTACAGGGTATAAAGTTGACTGTATTTGAAATTTTGCCTCTCTTGTCACACTAGTAGCATACTAATTCAGAATACTACCGGTAGGAGCGATACCTGAAGTATTCACGTTTGCTGGTCAATTTTTGACTTCGACTTTATCAAACTAACCATAATGTCAAAAAAAAAATCTAATCATGTTACATAAAAGTAGTACTATTAGATTTATAATAAAATTACACTACTAATATGCTATGTTTGAAGCAATTTACTTTTGTATTGCTTAGAAAATCAAAGTCGCAAATGCCAACGGAGCAAAGTTTAGCAGCAGTGTTCCTGTTCACGAGTACTCCATCCAATCGCTCTGTACAGGCGCGGCTAGCTGTACATCGACCGATATCAACGGCACGATTTTTAAATTTGAAAAGATATACACATCCTGACAGCAATTGAATGGTAGCCGGAGGAGTTGTTTTCGCTTCAAAAAGTTTTGGACCGAAAAGATGAGTCCAAACTCCAAAACCTTTTCCTTTTAACTTTTCCCGGGCTTGAGAAGCTTTTACTCCCTTGCAAGAAAAAGACCGAGGAAGCATTATAATTACAACAGTTCCGAGTGACGTCACTGTTCTCCACAGTAAAGGGTGGTGGCCTCACGTGTCAGTTACAAGAGTAGTCTTTTTTTTTCTTAAAATCTAGCTCAAGTGGTAAAAAAATACTCTCCCTAATCGCGAAAGAAATGCATACAGTGTCCGTTAACCGCGAAGACTAGCTGGCCTACTGTAGCTAGCCGACCGCTAAAGCAACAACGTCACCGTGGCAACAGCCCTGTTCCCGCCTGCTATCGAGCCACCCTATCTCAGCACATGCTACTACCGCGCTTAGGGTGCTCAGCACCTACCTGTCGAGCTAGGGGTAATACACGACGCACACCTATCGATATGTGTTTACGGAAGATATGGACCGTCTTTTGGGTCAATTTGACAATCGACACTTTGCATTGCTAAGTGACCGCCCAGTAGGGTTCCAAATCTCATCGAATTTTGGACCACCCCGAAATCTAAAGTACCGGTCGGGAATTTTTTTTAAAAAATTTGAAATTGCTACAGTAACCCGAAATATCGCCTGATTTCATGTTTTTGGCCAGTTTTGAAACTTTTAGGGGCGGATTTGGCCGGATTTGGTTCAATAACCCTTAGGAAAGTCATCTCCTATGAAAATTTGTTGAAAAACCGAATTTTTTGGACATTTTAAAATTTTGGCAGAAACATTGTCAGATTTTTATAAAATTGTACAAGCTTGATAATAAGCTTAAAATTTTGTGGTACTATCCTTAGTAGTTTAGGATCTACATAAAAAATTTCAAAATAATTTAACTTCATTTGTTATCTTTAAAAAATAAAAAAACATAATGAACATAATTGGGATAGTTACATTGTGAGAATTTTATAAATTTTCTTGAGTGTGATTATGATCTAATTTTTTTTTAGAGATTAATAATTGACTCAGTACTATTATATAATTTTTTCAAAAAATTTAAACTTTGTTTGTTTGGTCAATCAAATCTATGTAAGCATTGAACTTTGATTGTTATATTATATTTCAAAAATAAAAAGGAAAGAACATAAATGGTATTGTGCCTTGTAAGAATTTTATAAATTTACTTGAGTGTGATCATGATTCAAAAGTTTTATGAGATATTAAGAACTTCTTTATAACCATTCTGCAAAATTTTCAAAAAATTTAAACTTTTTTTTTATTTCTAAAGCAAATGTTTGTATTAATCATTAGACTTTTATTAGGACGTAGTACTGTCTGAATTTTTAAAAATAATTTGTGAATGATCAACATCTAAAACTTTTAAACAAACATTAATGTTACATCAGGACCATCCACAAAAATTTTCAAAAGTTTTTAACGTTGTTTAGATAATTTTTTATTTTGTTCAAGTTTGCTGCTAAGCCTTATAACACGACAGTTGTACTGTTTGAGTTTTTAAAAATTCATACAGTTTGATCATCATCTGACAATTTTCTGAGAGCATTAGAGATACATCATAACCATGCAAAAAAAATTCAAATGTTTATAACGTGGTTTGAACCATTTTGCATTCGGTTCAAAATTGCCGGTCAGCGTTTTATCACAACAGTAGCAATATTTTAATTTTTAAAAATTCCAGAGACTTCAGAATAATCTGAATCATCAATGTGTCAGGACTCTTCAAAAAAAAAATTCAAAATTTTTCGACATCGTTTGACCCACTTTTTCTCCGTTGCAAAAATACTGAAATTTCGGATATTTCGCCCGATATTTCGGTATTTTTCGGCGAATTTCATTTTTCCTCGGTACAAAACAAACTGGATTTATCCGAAATACCCGAATTTCGCCGAAATTTCGAAATCCGGTATGGGGCGGTATTTTATCCGAAAACGAAATTTGAATTTTGCTGCCGAGTACACACTACTAGGAGTATCTCTCGCTTTCCTCCGGCCTCTGAACCCATCTTCCTTTTGCTTTGAGATCTGGTTATAGTCCTTCAAATCGATCACTTCCCCGTTACGCTCTTGTTCTGGTTATCAACGAGAGCGTATATATTTTAAGTGTGATTGAGTTTGGTTTTCGAATTTTTATCACGTAAACTCTATAAACCAACATGTACAATTTTAAAAAAAATATAAAAAACTAATATCATACGTAAGAAAGATGAGCTTTTACACCCCTGTTGATTTGGAAAACCAAACTCAATCACACTTAAAATGTTTGAAACTAACAAGAAGCGGAAAAAACACTACTCAACAGTGAGAATCACTATTCACGCTGTATTTGTCTTTTTCATTTTTTTTGAGAGAATTCACAAGTTCGGTGGCATCGTGGAAGTACGGAACTTCATCTGTCAGTCACAATTGCTTTTGAATTCTGACCAGGGTATGTTGGTGCACCTTCATTTGTGAGTGCAACGCAAGGTTTGCATGATAGTGCGACGACAGTCGACACTCGACAGGTGCCCGTATGTTTGCAGTTCTGCGCGATGCCAGTGCCACGAACTACAACTACTAGCTTGTAGCACGGGACTAATCACATCAAAAGCGTACTAGATGCGACATTAGAGGGGCTAAATGAACCTTCAGCTTACGTTTATTTTCTCATGCTTCGGTAAAATGAATTCAAAGTAAGTACTTCCTCGGTCGAATTCTGTGTTAAGTATTTTTCAAATGTTTTTATCATAAATATAATACGTATTTAATATTGGATTTTGATAAACATCACCAGGATGTTTTCTTAACAAAAAAGCATCTAAATTTTAGAGTATTGGATCTGCGGTGAGACGTGATGTGAGGTGAGATTGTGTTTTGATAGATGATTTAATATTTTGATCTAAAGATCTAAAATTTGGTTGTGTGTAGGAAACAAAACTGACATTCTCTTTATACATACACTGCATATACAGTGCTTCAAGATAATAATTATAATTATTCTAATCATTTTTAATATTTATCCGGTCCGTAAAAAATAGGCCGTAAACTTGTCGTGTGTGCGGTATTGTATTGTGTGCAACTCGACAGATGCGAGTCGCCTCGGTCTTTGCGTCCCGAAAGCGAAAAGAAGAGAACCCGCGGGATGATGCATCATGAGTTTTGTTCATTCCAGTAAAAGACAGCGCATGTGTGTATGTGTACATGCCATCATCGTGCACTGCACCAAAAAAAATGTGAGCACCGATGGTTGTTTTTTTCCTTACATGGCGCTCCCTTTAAAAAAGGAGAGATGGCGTCTCACTCGTCCACAGCTGGAGCCTACACCCCGCTGCTCCCTCCTTGGGAACTGTTCCGAATGGAGTGGATTAGTGCAAGATTAGCACGATTTTTATATCACTCCGACCCCAATGGGGTACGTCACTGCTAAGAATACCATCGTACTCTTGGGACTGATAAAACAATTAGCGCGACACGAGCTAATGCGTTTGCTTAGTTTAAGACTATGATCAGAGGAGTATCCTTGCTTGCGCAAAAGGGCCATGCTACGCGAGCATTTCACGTATTTTTACGCAGAGATGAGATAGTTAGATTTGCGTGAGATTTTTTGATTGCTCCTGCCCGTCACGGTACAGCTAGTCTACGATGGAACGATCGATGAAGGGAGATGCACAGTGGCAATTACTGACCATCATTCATCGCTCACGAACAACTAGTATAATAATCTTCTCGCTACTCGCTAGCTTCTCCATCAAGCCGTGCTGTGCTAGCAAGAGAGGCCAGCCGCAGACTCGCAGCACGCAACACATTATGCACAGCTGCCGTACGCGTACTAGAAATGAGGTACTCCTACGCGCTGCTGTTTTTACTCTGGCTCACTTTTCCCTTTACCGTGTCACGTACGACCCCCGAGCGCGAGCCAGCTGTAAACAACTAGGGAACGTACTCATGCGGTGCGTACTATCGAGCCTGTCAGAAACAGAAGCTTTGCCTTTTTCTCTATCTCTTTCCAATCTTTTTAAGAGTTTGGATTTGTTTGAACAAAATTATAAATCCAATTTCTTCTTAACTACACTCTCCAACAGCAGATGAAAGGTCGAAGCCGCTAGTAAACATGGAAAAAATACGTAATGTGACTACGTTATTTGTTTTAGCTTTTGATTTTGAATTCTGTTCCCAAAAACAGGATCAAAAATAAATAGGCTGATTCTAAAATCTGATTATCACAATCCAGCCCACACATATACACTATAATCTACAATCTATTTCATATGTGCTTTTGATTATAGATTTTAGAGAATTAGCTTCTCTATAACCACAAATCAGAGTAGACTTTTAGAGAATTCAAGCTGAAACAAACAACCCAAATATGGCCAAGAATTGCAGAAACAATTGTTTTCGGCCGGAGAAAGGCGTGGCCAAAGCCGCAAAACGTTGCAGATAGCGTTGTGGCTGTCCAGACAGAGAGAGCGCTGGCAATAGGGCCCCAAGCTCCCCAGTGCCCAACGGCTACCTTGTCTTCCTACGTGGCGCTCCGTGTCACGTGCCAGCCTTCCACCGTAAGCCAACCTCTTACGCGGCTCTGCCTATATAACGCTCGGCAGGGTCCCGGGCAAGGCACACACACAGCGAGCTGAATCACCGCAGTGCAAGCGAGTGGCAGTGAGATTTGTGAGAAGCATCTGCGAGTCTGCAACGATGCTGTCTTGGAAAACTCGTTTTGGCACGGTGGCCGCGGCCGCGCTGCTCTGCGCCGGGGTGGCGGCTGCGGCGTCGGGGAAGTTCGACGACGTGGTGCAGCCGAGCTGGGCCAATGACCACGTTGTGTACGAGGGCGACCTCCTCAAGCTCCGCCTCGACACCTCCTCAGGTATGAGCGCTGGTTGCTTCAGTCATGTTCAGAGGCGCATCGCATTGGCTCAGTACTAGAGTTTTCTTGGCTGATGTGTTGTTCTTCCTGCATCTGGGAACCAAATGCATACAGGCGGGGGCTTCGCGTCCAAGAACAAGTTTCTGTACGGCAAGGCGAGCGCCGATCTGAAGCTCGTGCCGGGGGACTCTGCCGGAGTGGTCACTGCTTTTTATGTGAGTAGTGAGTGCATGCTTTCGGTTCACCAGTCGTAAAAAATTAAAGGTGCGTTCTTCAGTTGCGCACGAGATTGGACTGGAGAATGACTGCATTCATGCTGCATTAGGATAACAGAATAGTGAGGACTTTGTTCTTCGCCTCTGCGTGTGTGTTGCACTATGTTCCCATTTAGGATAAATATGAGTAAAATGGGGAAATCGGTCAGTGGCACGAGTAAATATGTAAACAGAGTGTTATCGAAAGCCAATGCTGGGGCCTGGGGACATGCCTGTCATGTCTGTCAGGGGAAGCAGCCAAGAACCAATTTACAAAGAACAGCAGCACGTGAACAACTGCAGCAACAGCACAGCTTAAAGAGGCCACGTTTTGCAAATCCCCACATCAAGAGATTAAATCCCCACAGCAACAGTACTTAGTATTTGCATCTTCAACCTCAAGTAAACTGAAATTAACTTTGCCTGGTATTGCTGCAGTTGTCGTCCGAGGGGGACAAGCACAACGAGTTCGACTACGAATTCCTGGGCAACGTCACCGGCGAGCCGTACCTTGTGCAGACCAACCTCTACATCGACGGCGTCGGCAACCGGGAACAGCGCATCGACCTGTGGTTCGACCCCACCGCCGACTTCCACACCTACGCCATCCTCTGGAACCCCAGCCAGGTGGTCTTCCTCGTCGACGACACGCCGATCCGAGTCTACGAGAACAAGAACGCCACCGCGGCCGCCACCAAGGGTCACCACCACCACCCCAACGGCACGAACACCACCACGGCCTCCGTACCGCCGTTCCCATCGCCGCAGCCGATGGCGGTGTACAGCTCCATCTGGAACGCGGACGACTGGGCGACGCAGGGCGGGCGCGTCAAGACAGACTGGTCGCACGCGCCGTTCGTGGTCACGTACCGGGACGTGCGGGTGGACGGGTGCGCGTGGGCGGCCAACGCCAGCTACTGGGACGCCGGGGAGGTGAGGCGGTGCAGCGAGAGCTCGTGGGGCAAGGAGGGGAGGTACTGGTGGAAGGAGAAGGACATGGAGGAGCTCACCGTGCACCAGAGCCACCAACTCTTCTGGGCCCGCGCGCACCACCTGGTCTACGACTACTGCGTCGACACCGACCGCTTCCCCGTCCAGCCGCCGGAGTGCGCCGGCCGGTGATCGATCGCAGTGCGGCTTTGGACGGATAGTCGGGTACTCGGGTTGATGGAACTGCTGGTTCTTGGTTGCAAGTAATGCTTTAGTCTGGTGAAGTTTGTGTAATCCTCTGGGTCTGTGGTGGTGTCTTTTGTAAAAATCGTTAATGGAAATGATGGTCCTATCTGTCCCGGAAATTTGGTTTCTTCTGTGGCATTGACTCGGTCTTTGGAGGACAATTAACCCTACCTGATTTTCGAGAGATGGTTTCATGCCCCCCATTGCATCGTTTCTCTTCTCCACTGGGAGAACTCACGGTGCTGTAACATGTCAGCTAGTAGGCCGTTTCGCTGGATCCGTAACTGCCCTTCAATCTTGAGAGCAACTGAGTGTTCGAACTTTTTTGTTTACAAATTTAACCCGAACGTGATTAAAAAACCTTAAGTCTTCTCTCCGACGGTAGAAAAACCGTCAGCCACGCTCGTATACCAGAAGGCTGAGGCCACGGTAAGAGATCGGTCGCGACTGCGCCGGCGGGATGGTGTTTCCGGACAAGTACAACTACTCTATGCTACCATCCTGATGAGCAAGGAAGGATTCAAATCTCATGAGATCTCGGTTTTCGGATATGGATGATTTTTGAAATGCTGATCGGAGTAAAAAAAATTAAATTTATACGATAATCTCGAAAATAGCCGAGATCCGAGATCTCGCCATTTTTGACCGGAAATTGATCGATAACCCTTAAGAAAGTCATCGTAGAAAATTTGTTGAAAAACCGATTTTCTGATATATTTTTTAAAAACTTCACTAATATTGTTATATTTTTATAAAATTGTACTTGCTTCATCTTGATGTGAAAATTTTATGGTATCATACTAAGATGTGTAGGATCATACAGAAAATTTTTCAAAATAATTGAACTTAATTTATTACGTTAAAAAAATAAAAAATAGAATAAATATAATTAGGACATTAATATTGTCAAAATTTTATAAATTCTCTCGAGTGTGATCATGATTCAAAATTTTTATGAGGGCTTAGTAATTGACTATGTATGTATTGAACTTCATTTGTTATATTTCAAAAATAAAAAACAGAAATGGTACACTCTACTTGTAAGAATTTTATGAATTCACTAGAGTGTGATCACAATTCAAAATTTTTACGAGATCTTAATAATTTCCTTATAACCTTTATGCAAAATTTTCAAAAAATTTAACCATTTTTTTTGTTCGTAAAGCAAATCTATGTATTCATCGTAAGACTTTTATGAGGACATAGTACTCTCAAAATTTTTAAAACTTTTTGAAGTTTGATCATCAGATGAAAAATTCATAGAAACATTGATGATAAATCAGGACCATCCACAAATATTTTATAAATTTTCTAACGTGATTTGTACTATTTTTCATTTGGTTGAAGTTTACTGGTAAAGCTTTTATCAGCACACTAACACTATGTGAATTTTCAAAAATTCATAAAGCTTGATAATTATCTGAAAATTTTATGGAAACAGTAATGTGATACATCACAACCATGCATAAAAAAATTAAAAATATTCTAACGTGGTTTGTTTCATTTTTTAATCGGTTCAAACTTATCGGTCATTGTTTTATCAGGACAGTAGCAATGTTTGAATTTTTAAAAATTTCAGGTCAGCGTTTAATGAGGACAGTAGCAATATTTGAATTTTTAAAAATTCCACAAACTTCCTAATTTTCTCAATTTTTTATGGCAGCATCATCAATGTGTCAGGAATCTCTAGAAAAAATTTCAAAATTTTTTGACTTCGTGTCGACTGGATTTCGGCAAAAACCGGCGAGATTTCATTTTTAAAATCAGGAATTCAAATTCTGATTTTGCAATTAGGCCGGAATTTGTTTCAAATGATGAGATATCGTCGAGATTTCGTTCTCCGGCCTCTGACGAAATTTAGAGCGAAAACGAGATTTGAATCTTTGTATAAGCCTACCTATCATGATGTAGAGACGTGATAGGTGATACATTCTAGTTCTAGTGATTGTGTGTGATCGGAGATAAAATTATTTTTACACTTGGTCCATTGGGCGAGTACACGAACTGTTCGAGAGCAGGAAGAGTCCGAAGGGATAAGGCATCGCTGCACTGCATCCCGTTCCCGTACTGATAAGGCTTTGAGCTCACAAGTCAATAGGATCAGACCGGACAATGGTTTGGACGCATCAGTTTGGGCTAAATCTGGTCACGAGCTCGACACCCTCCCTCTTTTACCTGCTTGCTTCGGTCAGAAGGGACCAGCGTTGTTTCGCTTTTGACTACTTTGCAGCGACTGCACTCTGCTTTAGTAGTGAGTGCATATTCCTTTCAGAGATCAGCTTCGACTTTGCCCATTAACGCCGGTGAAAGTTCGTTCTTCGCGGGCCTGTACTACGTACGTAGAGGACCGTGGAGGCCTGTACTACGTACGCTTTGTGAAGAAGAGTCGCATGTGTAACACTGAAAGAAACACCTACCTTACAACTTGCGAGGCCAACACTGTAGGCACTACCAGTACTACTATAGTACCGGTGCTAACGCTACGACGACAGTACACCCGCTTATCAATTAAATTAGAAGATAAGCATGAATATAACACTTAATAATAATTAATCACAGTGCCCGTATGTGAGTACAAAAATTAAGATATAACACTCAATAATATTTTTCGCTAAATATTTCTCGTAGACTCTTAAGACTTGTTCTTATGTCTTGAGAAATATTTTGTGCGCACTCATTCCAATTGTATTTCAGTATTTCAATTAAGAAACACTTCCTGAGGATAGGTGAATCCTGTAAATACATTGTAGAGCATCATCAATATAGCCAGTTGATTATTGCATAATGTGTATATATATAATGCAAAAATATCAAAACATACGCAGAACTGTAAATCTAGGTAGTGGCATATGGGATCCCTGAAATACATGGTTTCATCACTTGCGAGCACGCGCATCCCTGCATTAAAGCAATCAATGTCCATAGGTTTTCTGTCTTCAAGTATTTCTTGGAGTTTCTCGACTGTTATGCTTATAGGGTAAGGTTTGGAGTTTCGCATCAATTCTTTCTTGTAAAAGATGCTTTGTGTTAGATATTAATACTAATCAGCTTAACATGTACAAAAGAGTAGCTATGTGTATGAAGGCACGAAAAAATAGTAGAAATAATAAGAATCACATACCCCAAAGCATCTCCATTAGTTATAGACATGATATAGTCACAAATCGCATTGGCCGTCTCTTTAAAGTTAACACAATTCACTTGAGTGTTGATGATATCATAAAATATTTTTCAGAAAAGAATTTCATTTTTTCTGCTGACAAATTGGCCCCGGGGTGGGTGGACCGGGTTAGACAGTATGGCCTGGCCGAGCAAGCAGCGCTGGTGGTCTTGTGAGCCAAGCGACGGAGCGACGAGGCGAAGGCGGCGGCGGACGGAGGAGGTCGGACGGTGCGGCCAAAAAAAGGGCGGCACGCCCGGAGTTTTTACCTCGCAAAAAATGACGAAACTAAGACGAAACAACTTGGGAGAAGTGGCAAAATGGAACGAGGGATGAGTTGCGCACCCGGTGCTTCCATTTATAAAGCGGGAGGAGGACCGAGGAAAGCGCAATCGTGGAGAAAATGGTGGTGGCCGAAAATGGGGAAGGCGTGATTTTTGCTCGGACTTGGGGGGATTAAGGCCATGAATGGCAAGAGGATGGCGACAGATCCCGCTGCGAAAAATTGGAAAGTTTTTGGTGCACAAATCACGAAATTTTGAAGCTTCAAAAATCAGTTTTCATGGAGAAAAGAGGGAAGGTTTCCTTCTCTGGTTTGGTCTGAAGGTGGAAGAAAGGGCTGATTGGTGGCGTCCGGTCCCACTTGTCCATTGGACTTATATTTATTTATTTTTGAGCTGAGAACAAAGTGTGTTAGTAAAAATAGTAAAAAGGTTCTAAAAATCTTGAAAAATTGCTCAAAAATAATTTGGAATATTTGGTACCAAATAAAATTATTTTTGGAATTTTTAAAAGCAAAAATTTTCTGTAGAAATTCTTTTTATTAAAATTGAAAATGCGAAAAGGCCTTTACAAAATCCATAAAAATCAGCAAAATTACAAGAAAATTCTAAATAATAATTAAACTAAAAATATGCAACTTTCTAGGATGTTACAGAATTTCACGTGCCGCGCCACCAATCCGCGTAAAAGGCACAGACCTTTGCCGCGACACAGCACCGCAGCAAAACATTTGCTGCGTCAGGGGTGTATAGGAATATTCCTCATGCCATGAGACATTAAACATTTTCCCTTTATTTACTATATATCTAGCCAGCTTAATATATATGACTACATATACATGACACAAGAGATCTATGAAACATCTTCTTTAGTTTTCTTGCACGTCCCGACGGAGTTGCCCTGGCCGCCGCGTGCGTTATCCCGGTCGTTTCCTTTTCCCAGCACGAAATGTATGATAGTTTCTTTTTTCAGGACGTTTCGTTTTGCTTTCCCTTGATGATGCTGGAGGTGCGGGGAGATCTATTGTGGGCCACAGGGATGAGTTAGACACACTAAACAATGGCCATCGGATATGGGTGAGTAAAGCTGAGGAAAGATCTGAGAGGTTAATTTTGATGGAGACAAGTTTCTGGAGACGTTTTGCTGGGTGCATAAAGTTTAGGCCATCTCTAGTGGGGTGCATTATTTGGAGTAGACATAGAAAAGAATGCTTAGATGCATTATAAAGGGTATAGAAACAGAGGAGTTGCTGCTACTATTTTATCCGCGAGATGTTTTGCTCTGGAATCTTGTGTGCTCTTTGGCATGTCATAGACCGAAGATCTGATCATCTGATGCGATGCGAGCCAAGGAGTCAGGTGGAGCTAGCTTGCGCTAATGATACAGGTGTTCGGGCCTCTTTTAAGAAGAAAGGCCTGGCCCAATCACATTGGAGATGAAAAGCCAGTGCTTAGCGAAAATTGCCGCCTCGGACGTCTAGATAATGTAGAACCTGCGCGACTTTGCTTGAACGGCATCTGTTCTATAGGATCATACCGTTGCTTCCTTGACAAATAACTAAGGAGGCAAGCACTTAAGCTTGGCTCATGACAAATGATCTGCGCGCTAGAGCGTGATCAACGGCCCGGATCACGGAGGC
This sequence comes from Otatea glauca, assembly GCA_036346275.1. Lineage (NCBI taxonomy): Eukaryota > Viridiplantae > Streptophyta > Magnoliopsida > Poales > Poaceae > Otatea > Otatea glauca. The sequence continues at coordinate 5,964,943 of CM070718.1, read as the reverse complement.
AAGCACTTAAGCTTGGCTCATGACAAATGATCTGCACGCTAGAGCGTGATCAACGGCCCGGATCATGTACGCAAGCAGGGGCAGAGCTAGCTCAGACCTAAGCCGAAGACTCACACGGGACCACACTTTCATAAACTAATTTGTAATTTTATTATTTTTTAATATATTTGATATGGATTTTTCATATCAGACCTTAGACATGTCTCCGCCCCTGTACGCAAGCGGTGTGATCCACGGCCGTAGAGGAACGTTCCTGCTCCGACTCTGCCTGACCAGTGTGGGGTTTAAGGACAAGCTCAGTTATCTTTTCTTTACTCCTTTTAAAAAATAACACCGTTATTCACCTTTCCAATCTCTACTTATCTCGTCTCGAATCTCACATTCACCTTTCAAAAATCTCTAATAAAAAAATCTCGTAACAAACAAATTAACTATACTAAAAAATATAATATTTATCCCGATCAAGGATTCAAATTTTATTTTCGGATGAAATCTCGCTGGCGACCGAAATCCGAAATCTCTTCAAGATCTCAAAATTTTGAGTAAATCTCAGATTAAATTCAAAAACAAAAATTCAAATCCAGTTTTATTTCTACAGGGGAAAACGAAATTTCGGCCCAAATTTCCGAAATCTCGGGGAGATTTGGCTAGATTTATGTGAATTGGCATCGAGCGAAAAATAGCTCAAACGGCGTCGAAACATTTTGAGTTTTTTTTGTGTGGAGGTTCCTGACACATTAGTGATGTTCACATAAAAATTTCAGATGATTATAAAATCTAAGGAATTTAAAAATTCAAACATTGCTACTGTCATGATAAAACGCTTACAGGCAAGATTGAACCGAATTAAAAATGGAACAATCCAGGTTATAAATTTTTAAAAAAAATTGTGCAAGGTTACGATGTATCACTAATGTTCCCATAAAATCTACAGATGATAATCAAGTTTCATGAATTTTAAAAAATTCGGACAGTGCTACTGATAAAAGTCTTACCAGCAAATTTCAACTAAATGAAAAATGGTTCAAACCACATTAGAAAATTTTGAAATTTTTTGTGGATGGTCCTGATGTATAATTAATGTTTACATAAAATTTTCATATGATTATCAAGCTTCAAGAATTTTCAAAAATACTGACAGTGCTACGTCCTCGTAAAAGACTGATGATCAATACATATATTTGCTTTAGCAATCATAAAGGTTTAGAATTTTTGAAAATTTTACAGAAGTATTCTAAGGAAATTATTAATATCTCAGAAATTTTGTGAATCATGATCATACAACAGTGAATTTATAAAATTCTTACAAGGGCACTGTACCATTTATGTTCTTTTTGTTTTTGATTTTTGAAATATAACAAATGAAGTTCAATACATACATAGATTTGATTGAGCAAACAAAAAAAGTTTAAATTTTTTGAAAATTTTAGAGAATGGTAATGAGGCAATTATTAATCTCTCATAAATTTTTTTTTATCATGAACACACTCGAGCAAAGTTATAAAATTCTGACAAGTTTACTATCCCAACTATTCTCATTTTGTTTTTTATTTTTTAAAGATAACAATTGAAGTTCAATTATGTTTAATTTTTTTTTGTATGATCCTATACTACTAAAGACTGTACCATAAATATTTTAGATCATGATCAAGCTTTCAAAATTTTATAAAAATCTAACAGTGTTTGTACCGAAATTTTAAAACGTCTCCAAAATTCTAGTTTTCAAAAAATTGTCATGGAAGTTATTGGACCAAATCCGGCCATAAAAAGTCAGAAATGAGTAAAAAAACCGAGATTTTGATGAGATTTTTTTTGAGATTATTGTAGCAATTTATTTTTTTTGCCCGGCCAGGATTTTGAATCCCGTCCCCAGCCGAAATCCGAAATCTCGGCCGAGATTTCGGCGCCTTTTTGAACTATAATCCCGACAACCTCCCTTCTCTCCTTTGACAGACTGGATTAAGCATTGCGGCAGAGTCAAGAGCATAACACAAATTAAACCCAATGACAATAACTTAATTTACTAGATAACATTATTTTTATCCGTAGCAAAGTATGGATATTCGGCTAATTAATAAAAAAATTGGCTACTAGTTCGAGTTGTTTATTCTTTGACATATGGATATGCAAAACATATTATTTCTACTAATATATTCCTTAAGCCAGTAGTCCAGCAGGGAAATAACGACGGGACAAGTTGTACAGACTACTAGATGCGTTCGCCGAAAAATCAGGTGCCGAGTTTGAGACTGAAATGAAATAGAAGCAATGTACCTGACCACATGCATGCTCTCTAATTTTAGCGAAGTGCTATAAAATCTGGCTGGGAACTGACTTGATAATGGGTCTCAACTCTATACAGGGGGTGTTTGGATAGCTCCAGCTCCACCAAAATCCGTGGAGTTGGTGGAGCAGGGTATTCCTAGCTTCAGAAATTTATGGAGCTGGAACTGTGAGTATATTAAGAGTGTTTAGATGGGTCATAACCTTTGAGCAATATCTCCATACCAAAATCCAATTTATCAAAAAACTAACCTGCAAAAGAAAATGAACGCATCATCAAATTGTGCAACATGATTGCCTTACTTGTTCACGAATCTATATCAACTGGATTTAGTGCAAACTAACAATACTATCTCTTAACTATAGAAGGAACATATATATATATATGCTTCATATCAGTTTTTTCAAGAAAATAATTATATCAAACAATAGTTTTCATATTTCACCAATACAGCAAGTGTAGAAAGGGCTACATCAAATCTAGCTTCCCTATTATAGGCCTAGAATATCTGATAAGGCAGTATTCATTAGAATCTATACCCCTTTATAATGCACCTAAGCATTCTTTTCTACATCCACCCCAAATAATGCACCCACTAGAGATGATTCAACCTTCATGCACCCAGCGAAACGTTCCCAGAAACTTGCCTCCATCAAAATTAACCTCTCAGATCTTTCCTCAGCTTTACTCACCCACATCCGATGGCCATTGTTTAATGTGTCTAACTCATCCCTGTGGCCCACAACAGATCTCCCCCCATGACGAATACTTATAACAGGCCGTACCCCAACGGCCCAAAGCGACGAGCCGACGGCCTCAAGCACAGCTCAAGCACCGACAAAGCCACGCGAGACAGCCTTCCCGACCGACCGACCGAGGGAAACGTCTCCGACCAAGCGGGGCTCCCAACCCCCGCAGCGGGACGAGACCTATAGGCTCCGACCGAGCAGAGCTCCCGACCCCCGCAGCAGGTCGGGATCCCCCGTCTTCGATCGTGCCAAGACAACCCCTGCCAAGGGCCACGTGTCAAAACTTCCACCAACCAACAGCCACGTACCCCACGAACGGGGTCAATCGAAGCGACTATGCAAAGGCAGGTGGCTCCTTCCCAAGAAGGTTTAATGACTGACCGAAGTCATGCTCCCAGTCCCATCAGCCGGTCACGTACAGTACGAAGACGTGCCCTCTCCCGAGGCAACACCCACACCAGGCGCAGCAACGTCAACACTCGAAAGGTTCGCAGAGGGCAGGTACGCCATTTCCCGGGAAAATACCTAACCGCTCTGACCAGCTAAGCTACCGACCAAAGCATGGGCAAGGCAGGCGATGATCGATCAGAGAACCAAGGACCGAAGCTCCTAGTATAGGTCATCTCGTCCTCCCCCAATTCTCGATGTAACCTGCCCCTTCCTTTCGTATAAAAGGAGGCAGGAACCCCTGTAAGCGAGGGAGAAAAAGAGAGAGAAAAGGGAGAAGGGGCGAAGAGAGAGAGAGAGCGCTATCAGACCCATCACGCTGAACCATTGGCATTCTCGCTTGTAAAACTTTGTGCAGTCATCTATACCAAGAGTAATACAACACCACCACACGAATCGAGTAGGGACCTTTGGCGAACCGGTATACATCTTGGACTTCGAGTCTAACCATTCAGGAGTGGAACGCGCGACCCTTAGACTTACAAATTTACTTGCGGTGTTGAAACCCGGCGGTTGGCGCGCGCGGTAGGGTCTTGCGCGTCTTCATCACCATCTCCGGTTCCGCTCGCCTCCGATGGCATCTTTCATCCGCGACGGCATGACCACGCCGAGAGCGGATCCGCCGGCTCTCTCAACTTTGCCGCCACCACGGCGGAGGGCTTACGCTCATCCCGCCGCCATCTGGAGGCCGGCGCCCGTGAAGCCGGGCGCCATCTCGGCGACCGCCAAACTCCGGCTTGGAGCACCTGCGAGTCCCAAAGCGGGCCGAGAGCGCTCCGCCGCGTCGGCGAAGCTCCGTGGGCGGGCGGTGACCGTGTCACCTCCTGCGAGCTCACAACTTGTGGCGATGGTGGCTACATGCGGCCTCCATCCACGAGCTGGCTGGAAGACTCTTCCACCACGACTCCGGCTTCGACACGGAGTACCGCCATGGCGGCACTCGCGAGTGCAACATGGCGAACACGGCGATTTGATCATAACCCCACGGTTCTGGGGCCCCATCCCGCGACCGAGGCGCAGGAGGAGGAACACCGCCGCGAAGCGTCTTGAACACGCTCAAGCTCGCCGCCAACTCCAACTCGGGTGCAAGAGTGGATAAGCGCGGTGAGCTCGACCGGCTCGAGCTAAACTGGGCGGGGCGAGCCGAGGCCCGGCAGTGCCGGCGGCAGCGCGGCCTTGCGCGGCAGTATACCACAAGCGGGCGGAAGAATCAAGCGGCCCTCGGTTCTTCCCCATGCAAGCGAGCGTGGCTGCGGTGCGATCTTTGCCGAGGCCTCCCGGAGCCGGCTGACCGGAGGCCAAAGCCACGTACCAGAACCTCCGGGGGCTGGTGGAGCGTGCGGCCATGCAACACATGCAGGCCTCCGGCTCCTACCGCTCTGGCGCCACCTCGTCATCGGCCCCGTCTGCCCGCGTAAGTCGGCTGGGTCCGCCAAGACGGCGCCACACCACGAACCATCCCAGGCCTCACGCGCCCCGGTACGCCAGCGCCTCGGCGACGCCTACGACGTTCGCGCCACCCTCGGCGCGGAGAAAGCGGAGGAGGCCGCCCACTCACGTGTTGTGGGCGGCGCGGCGCCGCCGCCGAGCCAAGCCCCGATGGTCGGACCACGGGCTTTACGCCGAGGATCCGCCAGTGATTTCCTGCCAGTTCGGGCGTCGACCAACATCGCCAACTACAGGGGCCACGAACCCGGGGTTTGGCTCAAGACTACCGGCTCGCATGCGGGGGGGAACAACGGATGACCTCTTCATCATCCAATACCTCCCATCTACCTCGCAGACTCGGCGAGCTTGGCTCGAGTACCGCCCGCCGAACCATCGAGGCGGGGTGACTGAAGAATCTCTTCGTCGGCAACTTCGAGGCACCTACAAGCGCCTGGTAACTCACAGGACTGAAGGGCAGCAGCGGCTGTGGAAACTCTCCGGGACTACATCCGGCGGTTTTCTCGCCAATGCAATGAGCTCCCCGACATCTCCGACGCCGATGTCGTGGGAGCATTCATCTACGGCACCTCCTGCAAGGCCCTGGTGCACAAGCTGGGCTGTCTCAAGCCCAGGACCACCAAGGAGCTCCTCGACATCGCCACCAACCACGCCTCCGGCGAGGAGGCCGTGGGAGCTATCTTCGAGGAAGGAAAGGCCAAGCAAGGGCCCGGCGTCCGGTGGATCCTTCCGACCGCCCGGCAAGCGAGGCGGCATGGAAAGCAGATCCGCGAACCTCAAGTGGTCGCCACGATCGATCGTATACGCCTTAGCGATGAAGTGCGACCGGCCGTCGCGCCCGACCACTTTGAGAAATTGATGGGCGGCCGTGCGAACCACGGGTTCCTGTCAAGCACAAATATCGGCTGCGAAGTCCGAGGCGCTTCCTCTCGGCGCCCCCGCGCGCCGCGAGGCAAAGGAAAGAGCCGACACGCGGCCCCGGGCGCGGAGAAAAAAAAGCGACGACGAGTTCCCGAACTCGGCGGTACGCCTCATAATCTTTGGCGGCGGCGTGTTCTGCCGACAAGCGCCGGCTTAAACTTCGCCTACCGCGAGGTCCACCGTCGCGCCATCGTCCCCAATATCTCCGGTGGTCGGAGTTTCCGATCACCTTTGATCGGACCGATCACCCCGATCACGTCCCCCAGCCGGGAAGGTACCCGCTGGTAGTCGACCCCATCGTGGGGAAGAAGCGCCTCACCAAGGTGCTCATGGATGGTGGCAGCGGTCTCAACATCCTCTACGTGGAGACGCTCGACGCCATGGGGATTCCTCGCTCGAGTCTCCGACCGAGCAAGGCTCCTTTCCACGGTGTCATCCCGGCCAAAGAGCCCATCCGCTCGGCGGTCGACCGCCGTCACCTTTGGGGAACCAGGAAATTTCCGCACCGAAACCCTCACTTTCGAGGTTGTGGATTTCCCCGGCTCCTATCACGCTATCCTTGGGAGACCATGCTACGCCAAGTTCATGGCGGTCCCGGCTATGCTTACCTCAAGTGAAGATGCCGGACCTCGGGAGCCATAGCCGTGGCATCGTCTTTTCGGCTCGCTTACAATCATGAAGCGCAAAGTGATTGCGAGCTTGCCTCGGCGATCATCGCATCCGCCGAGCTTATCAATCTCGGGAGGAAGCCTCGAGTCCGCCCCGAATCCGGCAAGTCGGGGCGGGATCCTCAAGTCGCCGAGGACACAAAGAAGGTTGCGGTCGATCCTGCGATCCGACCAAGACCGTCTTGGTCGAGCCACGCTCCCGCCAAATAGGAAAGCGCGCTCGTCGACTTTCTCGCGCCAACAAAGACGTCTTCGCATGGAGGTCCGCCGACATGCCAGAATCCCAAGGAAGTCGCTGAGCACTCCTTAAGCATCAGGCCGGGCTCAAAGCGGCCGCCTAACGCTGCGTCGCTCGGCGAGGAGAGGCGCAAGATCATAGGGAGGAGATCGCCAAGCTTACGGCGCGGGGTTTGTAAAAGAGGTGCGCCACCCGAGTGGCTAGCCAACCCGTACTTGTAAAAAGAAAAATGGGCAATGGAGAATGTGTGTTGACTATACGGGTCTCAACAAAGCGTGTCCCAAAGACCGTTCCCCTTGCCCCGCATCGACCAAGTCATTGACTCCACCGTGGGTGTGAGTCTCTTTCCTTCTGGGCGCCTACTCGGGCTACCACGGATAGCGAAGGAGTCCGACCACTCGCGACTTCCTTCATCACGCCATTCGGCTCGTTACGCACGTTACAATGCCGTTCGGCCTAAAGAATGCGGGCGCTACATACGGTGATGTATGCAAGCGTGCTTCAACGACGGATCGGCGCAAGCGTTGAGGCGTCGTCGGCGACATAGTCGTGAAGACCAAGAATGCGCTCGACCTTATTGCAGATCTGGAAGAGACTTTCGCGAATCTTCGACGATTCCGTATAAAGCTCAACCAGAAATGCGTCTTTGGGGTTCCCAAAGGAAGCCGCTCGGCTTCATCATCTCCGGCGAGGCATCGAGGCCAATCGGAGAAAATCTCGCAATCGCAAGGATGGGCGGTGCCCTAACCTCGAGGAGTCGAGAGGCTAACAGGGTGTCTAGCAGCCTTGAGCCGTTCGTGTCTCGCCTTGGCGGCGTGGAATGCCGCTTTACGGGTTGCTCAAGAAATCCGACCGCTTTATTTGGACCCGGGAGGCTCGGGAGGCCCTCGCTCGCCTAAAGGCCTTCCTATCCTCACCTCGGTCTGGTCGCCCGGCACCAGCGAACCACTACTCTCTCTACGTCGCCGCCATCGCTCAAGTCGCGGTCGCGGCCCTTGTGGTGGAACAGCGGAGGAAGGCCGTGAACTCAAGGTGCAACGGCGGTCTACTTCGTCGCCGAGGTGCTTTCCGAGTCCAAAACTTCGGTATCCGCAGTGCGGCTACTCTCGCGGTACTCATCGCCAAGAGAAAGCTAGTCCATTACTTCGACCAGCACGCCATCACCGTGGTGACCGCGTCCCCACTCGGCGAGATCGTCCACAACAGCGACGCCTCGGTAAGGATAGCCAAGTGGGCGCTCGAGCTCAGCGGCCACAGCATAACATCGTCCCTCGGACGACGATCAAATCGAGCCTGGCGACCGTCGCCAAAGTGGACCGAAGCCCAGCGCCACCGGCGATAGAAGATCCGTCTTGGACAATGTACTTTGATGGGTCCTACACCAAGAACGACGCGGGCGCAGGAGTCGTCCTTATTTCCCCACTCGGGATCAGGCTTCAATACGCCATCAGGTTGCTCTTCGACGCGACCAACAACATCGCCGAATACGAAGCTCTCGTCAACGGTCTCCGGATCGCTGCCGACCTCGGTGCTTACCGACTCTACGTCCACGGGGACTCCAAGCTTGTTGTCGACCAGGTCATGAAGACCGCAGAACCACGGGACGCCCGCATGGCCGCGTACTATCAAGAAGTGCGCAGGCTCGAAGAACGGTTTAAGGGTTTCGAGCTCCACCATAGCTACAGACGCTACAATAGTGAAGCCGATCACCTAGCCAATCTTGCCTCCAGAGAGGGCCGCCCCTTTGGGATCTTCGTCTGCGACCTCCTGCGCCTTAGTCCAGCCCGGGCTCGATGGCGAGCGGCATCGACTCGCCCAAAGACGGTCACCCCGCCCGCCGCACGCCGGGCGTAGACTTCGACAGGTCAACCCGGCGTGTTAATGGCGAATCCATTGGAGGAAGCCCTTCACCGACCGTTTGACGAGCGGTCGCTCCTCTCGACCGACCGAGGGCGGCGCCTCGCTTCGGCGAGCAAAAACTTCGTTTTGGTCGGCCCGGACCTTTACAAGAGGAGTCCTCAGGGTCCTGCGAAATGCGTTCCGTGACCAAGGGAAGCAGCTACTGCTCGATATCCATGGCGGGGTCTGCGGTCACCATGCTGCGCCCCGATCCCTCGTAGGAAAGGCCTTTCGGCAAGGTTTTTATTGGCCGACCGCCGTGTCCGACGCCGGCGGTCGTGCGCTGCGAAGGTGCGGTTCTTTGCGGCAAATACATCTGCCGGCTCAAGCCTTACAGACGATCCCCATTACCTGGCCATTTGCAGTTTGGGGACTCGATCTGGTCGGGCCCTTCAAGAAAGCGCCCGGGGGCTTTACTCATCTTCTAGTCGCGGTGGATAAATTCACCAAGTGGATAGAGGCCAAGCTTGGTCGTGGCGCCACGTCGACACAGCGGCCATCTTCTTCCGCGACATCGTTTTTGATTCGAGTTCCAAACTCCATCATCACCGACAACAACGCGCGGTTCACGGGGAAGGAGTTCCTCGAGTTCTGCGACGACTTCAACATCCGTGTCGATTGGGCGGCCGTGGCCCATCCACGAACCAACGGCCAGGTCGAATGTGCCAACGGCATGATCCTTCAAGGACTCAAGCCACGAATCTTGATCGGCTCAAGCGCCGCCGGCCGTTGGCGGCGAGCTACCCTCCGTCCTCCGAGTCTGCGGACCACGCCCACCCGAGCGATCGGGTTTACGCCGTTCTTCATGGTGTTCGGCGCTGAAGCTGTCTTGCCAACAGACCTAGAGTATGGCGCCCCAAGACTACAAGCCTTCGATGAGGCTCGGGGGCTCGCCTCGCAACAAGACGCCATCGACCAGCTCGACGAGGCGCGTGATGTGGCCATCCTGCGATCGACGGATATCGGCAAGCTGCGGCGCTATCACGGCCGCCAGTTCGAGGGCGATCCTTGAAGCGGCGACCTAGTCTGCGTCGGGTCCAAACCCGGAAGGACAAGCACAAGCTATCGCCACCACAGGAAGGCCCCTTCACCGTCGTGGAGGTTCTCCGCACCGCACCTTTCGACTCAAGGACACCGAGCGGTGCGCATCACATGGCGCTTGGAACATAGAAAAGTTAAGGCGATTCTATCCTAATCTCTTTTCTTCTTTCCCGGCTTGATCTTTACTCTTACCCTTCCGAGCACACTGGTCGCCTGCGGCGCTCGGAGCTGCCTTATGGCGCCCTGCTCAGCCGCTCTGGTCGGCGTTTATGTGGGTCGGTGACCCGGTGACTCTGAGGTCTCTCGGCGGTAACCTCTCGACCGGCGTTACGGCCCTACGCCCCGGCTACGGTTGCTAAGTAGCGCTTCGCGGAAGAAGGAAATGCCCGAGTGGAGCGACCTCTTAGTCAGTCGTGAACACTCCTCCTTCGCGCTAACTCGGCTAACTCACGCGCTCGTGCGGGTCGGTGACGCACCGACCGCGGGGTCCATCGGCGATAACCCTCTCGACCAAGCGTTACGGCCTCGCCCCGGCCACGTTTGCTAAGTAGCGCTTTGTGGAAGAAGGAAGTGCCCAAGTGGAGCGATCCTCTGTCGGTCGGAAACACTCCTCTCCCTCACAAGTGCGCATAATCTTTGAGTAACCAAGATTCCTATCCTCTTAACCCTCCCGAAACAACCCGACCCACGCATAAGTGACCCTGCGGTCCTTAGGGCTATGGCGGTCGGCGTTCACCAAAAACACAAAAGGGGCAAGAGGCATACGGAACTTGTTAAACTTAAGATTGTCTATAAAACTTGACAGTCATTACAATCAATGAAAGGGATAAAATCTAACTACTTTTATTCTTCCTCGAGGGCGACCTGTGGCGAGATGTGGCTGGCGATCTCCCGGGCGTGCGGCTCAATCAAGAACTCGAACCTATCGATCTCGTCACTGCGAGGTCGATGCCGTCATAGTGCGAGATGGTATTGACCAATGCAGAGGAAGCCCCAAGCGCGGCGCCAACCGTCACCGCCCTCTCGATGCGTTCGGCACTTTCGGGCGGCAGCGGGCGAAGCGCTTGCTCGGGCATCGCTTGCCCGAAGCGGACGCGAACCTCCCGACCGGCCTCGCTAAGGGTTTGCGGCTCGGCGCCAATCGAGGCCCGGCCGCCTCGGCGACCTTGATCGCGCCGCGCCTGCGTCGGGCGCGATCGCCATGTCGCGGGCATCCGCCGCCTTCTGCGCCTCCACGGCGATGCTCGATTCCTCTGTGCCTCTGCGGTTTTCGCGTCTCGGATAAGCTCGCTCTATGGGTCGCGCCACGAGTTAATTGAAGAATCAAGACACTTACCGTGGCAGAGTTGGTCGATTGCGGCTTCTTCCTTCGCGCCTCGTAAGAAGTCCTCGGTGAAGCTAAGTCCTTCAGGCGGTCCCCGCTTCGGAGCGAACTTCGGTCGGCGTCCGCCCGAACTGGTCGCTCGATCCGCGGCGGGTCGCTGCGCTGCAGCGTTCCCCTCGCGTGACGGCGGCATCCTTGGCCTCGTTGGCCTCGCCGGAGGACTCGAGCTCGCCACCTTCGCCCTCGAAGATTTGGCCCCTGGCGTTCATCGAAGAGGACCGCCGTGGCCTCATCCACCCTTGGCGGCTCCGCCGCCTCCGACCGCCGCCGCGCGAGCCTCTTGGGTCGGCGTAGCTCAAGGCGGCCGATCCTCCTCCTCGGCGCGGCCGCTCACTGGCTATCCGAGGCTGCAGAGTTCGGCTCGCCTTCCGAAGCGGGCCGTAGATCTTTGCAAAAGAGCTATCCATTAGCGTCACCACGGGTGAGTCAGAATTTTACAAAACCAGGCCTTTCCACCAACTTACCAAGCGGATCGGTAGGACTCCCCCACCACGTCCAGCGCCTTCTTTGGAAGATTCGAAGCAGTCGGACCCTTCGGATCTGCTCTATCTCCGCTCGGCGTCGAGCGCCTTCTTGAAGGGCAACCCACTCGCCCTCCTCAGGTCGCTGCCGACTCAGGCCAAGGGCCACTCCGGCGGCGGGCCTCGGGCCTTTGCTCGGGCGGGCGCCTGCCGAGCACCATCGGCGTGACTGGCGGGCCCGATCGCCGGGATCCCGTGGCGACCTGCGCTGCGGGCCTCGGCCGCGCCTCCCCATGAGGCAAGGGGTGGGCGCCCGGTACTGCGGCGTCTCGGCCGCGCGATCGCCCGACCGAGTTGTCGCATCCCTCCGCGAGGGCGATCACACCGCCCGGCGGAAGCAAGGCCGAGGCGGCGGAGCCCTCGCCGACCTCGGCTTCGGCGAGGCCCCATCCCTCCATGACGGCAGCGGCCTCGGCCGCTAACGGTGCGACCGGCGCCATCCCGCGGGTCGGCGCAGGCGCACCACGGTCACACCCGTGTAGGCGCCTGACGTCACAAAACACACTTAGTGGCCGTTCGGGCTGCTGGCTGCTGAATGTTCGAACAAAACAAAAGAAAGGGTACTTATCGAGCCGAACGAGTGCAGCACGCGCGCCTCTTCGCGGTCCCCTCCAGGGGTAGGTCCGCCGCCGCTTCCCGGCCGCCTCCCTCGAAGCGCAACGGCGACGGCAACCACGCGGTCACCCCCTGCCCGAGGTCCCCCAGCCGCTGCGCTGGTGGTGTCGCCTTCCGGCAGGTCCACGCCCGGACCGCCGCCGATCCGCGGGTCGAAGGGGAATCCGCAGTATGCGCCTCCGAGAATGCTCCCGCTGCTACCGGTGGAGGTCGTCCCCGCAACAGTGGCCTCTGATATATCCTTACCACGCGCGGCCCTCGCTGCGCGCTCCTTCTCCTTCCCCTTCCTCCTCTCCTCCTTCCGCTTCTTGCGGGAGGAATCGAGTTGTGCGGCCTCCGCTCGGGCCGCCGCCTTTGCCTCCTTCTCTCCGGGAGCGCGCCGGAGATCGAACAAGAGCCCCTAGGAAGTGTGAGTCGTTGGTCGAACAAATACCAAAGGCAGGGGAAAGAAGCGAAGAAAATTCTATTAACCTACAGTTCGAAGTGCGCCACGAGAACGATTCCGGAGGCCACCGGCAACCTCCATGGCGCTTCCACAGAACGCGGCCACCCGGGCTTCAACTCGATTGAGGCGGCTCGCCCGCCATCCTCATGCGGTCGGACGCCTCGTAGCGAAATAGGGGCGAGGCACATGCATCGAGGTTGCACACGCATCCCCATGAAGGCACGCACGACCGCGCCCCCGGTGAGGCCTTGCCTCCTAAGGGCCCTGATTTGCTCCACAATCAGGGCCACCTTCTTCTTTTCCTTCTTCTCAGCGCCCCAGTTCCACTCCTCCCCCGCCACGAGGGTTCGCGGTGAAGGGCGGGGGGCTGGCTCCGACGTTCCGAGCGTAGAACCACTCGGAGCGCCACCCCTTGTTGGACGACGGCGGCTGACCTCAACATACTCGCGCTCGGCGGGACCGGGCTGGAAGGCCAGCCGCCGATGGGTGCTTCTTCTGCGTCATCGGGCTTGTCCTTCGAGCCTTGCTTGGAAGAGATGCCTCCACGGCGCCAGTCTGGCTCGATCCCAGAAAGCCTCGCATGCAGCGTGATGAAGATGGCAATGTGGAGGACCGTTGGGATTGAGGTGGTGCACCTCCGCCTTGTAGTAGAAGAGCATCCCCCGGACGAATGGATGCAGCGGCAAGCCAAAGCCACGCTCGAAAAACGAGGTGGGCACCACGACCTCATCGTCCCGCGGCGAGGGATTGGCGGCCCCCGTCGGCACCCTCCATCGGAGAGATCTGCGCGGAGGAAGCCCTTCTTCACAAGGCCGGCGGCTGGTGGCTGGCGGGCAGAGCACTCTGGCCACGACATTCTTGCGAGGAGGAGAAGAGAAGGCTAAGTTTTTCTTTCCTTGGCTCTTTGTTGTTCTTAGGAGCAGGGAGGCGAGGAGGCAAAAGCGTGGTCGCCACAAAGCGTTCGAGGCGTGTTTATAGAAGGCGAACAAGCACCGACCGACCAAGCAGCACCCCTCGGCGAAGCGCGTCGCGTTGCCCTCGTCATCACGCGCTGTAACTCCCATTCCCAATTCCACCCAAACATTTAATCTTTGTGGGACAAGTCGTAAAGACGCCGCCCGAGTGACGCGTCTGCGTCTTGGCGAGACAGTTGTTCGGCGCGCGAGAGGCCCATTGGGCAGCTGCGCCCCAAAATGGCAAAGCTTTGTGGTTTGCGCCGGGGCCCAACTAGAGTGTGGGATCAAAAGGCCTAACCCACTAGATGGGCTTAAGGCGCCCAGTGAACTTCGAGTTAGGGGCAAGTATGAGGTGAGCCCGCGGTGGGCCCTCGGTTAGGTCGGTGACGGCCTAATCACCTCTACCGCGTCCGAGACCATACTTCACACTCTCCCGGTGCTCATCGATGGCGGCGACCGGTGTGCCACTGGTCGGCGGGACGACCAGGATCCATACGGATTGAGTAAAGAAAGGTTTTATGGGTCGCCCACGCAGGCTGGGACACCTACTCAGGACCGTCCGCTCGGAAGGGTCCCCTTGGGCGGACCTCCGGGACCCACTCGGACTACCCGTTATAAGCTCCACGAGCACGGCGTTCAAACCAGCGCGGTAGCGCGCGTCGCTCACCCCTCCAGTCCCACACTGCGGATGGGGTATCGTGTGGGATAGGCGGCGGCACTCCTCTCGCGATTACCCTCGCGCGGGCGAGGACTCGGGACGGATGCCCCGCGTCCAGCTACGACGTAAAACGAGCCCGCGTCCCGCTACGACGTAAAACGAGCCCGCGTCTAGCTACGACGTAAAACGAGCCCGCGTCTAGCTACGACGTTAAACGAGCACCCGGACACTCGAACCTCCCGAAGAGGCATCGCGGTCGTCCTGCCGACCAAGGCGCGGTCTAGCTTCGACGTTAAGCGAGCACTCGGACACGAACCTCCGAAGAGGCATCGCGGTCGTCCCTGCCGACCAAGGCGCGGTCTAGCTACGACGTTAAGCGGGCGCTCGGACACCGAACCTCACGAAGAGGCATCGCGGTGCGTCCCTGCCGACCAAGGCGCGGTCTAGCTACGACGTTAAGCGGCGCTCGGACACGAACCTCACGAAGAGGCATCGCGGTCGTCCCTGCCGACCAAGGCGCGGTCGATCGTCCCTGCCGACCAAGGCGCGATCGATCGTCCATCGCGACCAAGGCGCGGTCTAGCTACGGCGTTAAGCGAGCACTCGGACACCGAACCTCCGAAGAGGCATCGCGGTCGTCCTGCCGACCAAGGCGCGGTCTAGCTACGACGTTAAGCGGCGCTCGGACACCGAACCTCACGAAGAGGCATCGCGGTCGTCCCTCGCCGACCAAGGCGCGATCGATCGTCCCTGCCGACCAAGGCGCGATCGGTCGTCCTGCCGACCAAGGCGCGGTCTAGCTACTGACGTTAAACAAGCACTCGACACCCAAACCTCACGAAGAGGCATCGCGGTGCGTCCATGCCGACCAAGGCACGGTCTAGCTACGACGTTAAGCGAGCTCGGACACCGAACCTCACGAAGAGGCATCGCGGTCGTCCCTGCCGACCAAAACGCGATCGGTCGTCCCTGCCGACCAAGGCACGGTCTAGCTACGACGTTAAACAAGCACTCAGACACCCTAACCTCCTGAAGAGGCATCGCGGTCGTCCATGCCGACCAAGGCACGGTCTAGCTACGACGTTAAACGAGCACTCGGACACCCGAACCTCACGAAGAGGCATCGCGTTCGTCCCTGCCGACCAAGGCACGGTCGGTCGTCCCTGCCGACCAAGGCACGGTCTAGCTACGACGTTAAACGAGCACTCAGACACCCGAACCTCCCGAAGAGGCACGGTCGGTCGTCCCTGCCGACCAAGGCACGGTCTAGCTACGACGTTAAACGAGCACTCGGACACCCGAACCTTACGAAGAGGCACGGTCGGTCGTCCCTGCCGACCAAGGCACGGTCGGTCGTCCCTGCCGACCAAGGCACGGTCTAGCTACGGCGTTAAGCGAGCACTCGGACACCGAACCTCACGAAGAGGCATCGCGTTCGTCCCTGCCGACCAAGGCACGGTCTAGCTCTGACGTTAAGCGCGCTCGGACACCGAACCTCACGAAGAGGCATCGCGGTCGTCCTTGCCGACCAAGGCACGCAGTCTAGCTTCTGACGTTAAGCGGCGCTCGGACACCCAAACCTCAAAGGCATCGCGATGCGCCCCTGCCGACCAAGGCTCAAAGCAAACTCATTACAAAGACATTCACGAACAAAAGAAGATTTTATTATAGACCAACGGGCTCAAGCTTTACGACTTTACATACGAGACTCGGCGGACACAAGAATAGCTACGCTACGCGCGGCGAGGGCCTTCTCGCGCCAAAGCCTTTCAACATCCGTGACGGCATCGGCGGCACCGGCGGCATCTTTGGTAGGCATCGGTGGCACCGACGACACTGGAAGGCCCTTGCACGGTCGACGGGTCATTGCCGCGATTGCGGAATCATGGCCGTGCGCTGCTGCCGTTCAGCGACATCGGCGTAGCGCGTCAACTACGATCGGCGCCTCGCTCCATCGCCTCGGAAGGGCCTCCTTGCTACCCCAAGCCTCGGGGCGACCCGAGCAAAGACGTCGACGATAGCGACATCACGAGCTGCGACTTCTTCCTCCGGAGTTCGCCATCGCCGATCATACTCGGCCGGCTCGGCCAAAAGGTCTTCTTCTTCTGCGCGACATCATCGCCAAAACCGAAAACCGGAGGGTGCCCCAAAGCCATCCCAAAGAGCAAAAGAAAGCTTTCTCGTTTAAAGCTTTATCACTCAAGCAGGCCGTGGTATCATTTTATACCCAAACGGATGGAGACTAAACGTCTCCAGAGTAAATGCCGGCGTCAGAAGCGGCGCCCTTCACGAGAACCCGGCGGTCGGAAGGCGAGCGGTAGTAGCGCCAAACCATCTGCGCGGCGCGCAACGAGGTGATTCAAAGCCCCGCGGTTGAATACCTCGGCGATTTCGGGCAACCGCCGGATCCGTTGGGGTACACCTGGCGGAAATCGTTTGACCTAATCGGTCAGACCAGCCGCTCGAGGCCCAGTCACTATTTTTCTTCCAAGCTCAACCCCCAAATGAATCTGCCGAAATCACTCGGGGTTCGGGGCTCTTGACGAATACTTATAACAGGCCGCACCCAACGGCCAAAGCGGCGAGCCGACGGCCTCAAGCACGCTCAAGCTGCAAACAAAGCCACGCGAGACACCTTCCCGACCGGCCGACCGAGAAGCGTCTCGACAAGCGGGGCTCCCGACCCCGCAGCGGGACGAGACCTATCGGCTCGGCCGAGCGGTGCTCCGACCCGCGCGGTCGGGATCCCCGACCGATCGTGCCAAGACAACCCCGCCAAAGGCCGCGTGTCAAAACTTCCACCAACCAACAGCCACGTACCCCACGAATGGGGTCAATCGAAGCGACTATGCAAAGGCGGTGGCTCCTTCCCAAGAAGGTTTAATGGTGACCAAGTCATGCTCCCGATCCCATCACCGGTCACGCGTCAAGATTTAAGACGTGCCCTCTCCCGAGGCAACACCCACGCCCGGTAGCGAACGCGTCAACACTCGAAGGTTCGCGAGAGGCGTGTACGCTATTTTAGGAAAATACCTAACCGCTCGACCAGCTAAGCTACCGACCCAGCATGGGCAAGGCAGGCGATGATCGGTCAGCGAGAACCAAGGACCAAGCTCCTAGTATAGGTCATCTCGTCCTCCCAATTCTCGATGTAACTGCCCCTTCCTTTCGTATAAAAGGAGGCGAGGAACCCTATGTGAGGAGAAAAGAGAGAAAAAGGGAGAAGGGGCGAAGAGAGAGAGAGAGCGCTATCAGACCCATCACGCTGAACCATTGGCATTCTCGCTTGTAAAACTTTGTGCAGTCATCTGTACCAAGAGTAATACACCACCACCACACGAACTGGAGTAGGGACCTTCGGCCCAAACCAGTATACATCTTGGACTTCCGAGTCTAACCATTCAGGGAGTGGAACGCGCGACCCCTTAGACTTACAAATTTACTTGCCGGTGTTCGAAACCCCGACACCCCACCTCTAGCATCATCTCAAGGAAAAGGAAACAAATATCCTGGAATTAAGGAAAAGGAAACAAACACTCTAGAAAAGGAAAAGACCATATATTACGTGCTGGGAAAAGGAAACCGGAAGACAGGGCACTATACTAGTATCAAGTAAGTCCAACAGCCTGGTTCACTAAGCTCAAAGCAACTGTAACAGTTGCATCAGTCCATAACAACAATATATCATGCAACTCTGAATTTATAATGACGTAGTAATAAATAATTAGGTAATCACCACTTCAAATACAAATAAAGTCATCTGTAATCACAAAAAAAACTCACCCAAAAGAGGTGCCTCTATTGCAGGCCTGGAAAAATGGATATACGAAGAGCTGTGAAATGTACCCGAAAATAAAGTAAAAGACAAAATATTAATCATTAAACAATGGCACAACAAAACTGTCGAAGTATAATTGCATTGTTCACTTTTCTTCATCAGCTTACGCTTTTGGTGAACTGGCTGGTGCATGCTACTCAATTTGTTATCAGAGTCAAGAGGTCTTGAGTTTAAGATCCGGTTGTCGCAATTAAAAAATAATAATTGTAGTCCACTTCTATTCTACGTCATAGGTCTAAAGGAGTCTACACATGAGAGGGAGTGTTGAAATATAAGTGAATTGCTCATCTTTCTTCATCAGCTTATGCAACTCAATAAAAACATATTATAAAGTAAGGATAATATATACTTATATGAGACGCCGTAAATAAGGAAGCGCTCACGCAATGCTATCAAGGCTAAAAGGGTTAATAAAACTATATAAAAAATTGCTATCCAACGTATGGTAGGGAGATCACACAGCACAATGAAATTTACATTTTCAAGCCATTTTTACTCAAAACTACTATTAATAAAATGTACAGCGCATGGCCGTGATGTTCACAGGAAGCGGAGTGCTATTAGAGGTCATCTTTTAGAACTAAATACAGGGAGGTCATATTGACAGTAGTGCTGGGCCTCTATCCCATTTTTAGCTTGAATAAATTCTTAGGCTTCAATTCGTAGACCTAATGTTAATTCCATTTGTGAAATATATATGTGTGATGATTAATTTGACAATAATATAATATATGTGTGATGATATATGTGACACCAATATTTGTTATGGAACAAGATACTGTGAAAGGTTGTTTTATTTGTGATAGGAGATGCAACGCAGGTAACAGGAAGTGCAACGCAGGGACGCGAGATGCACATTGCAGCGTAGGTGAACACAGATGGACGTACACTGCAAGTCGGAGAGAAATCGCGCAGGTGGCGCGTAGTCCGAGAGCCGCACATGCGAATGTCGCAGAGGTGCAGGCACAGCACGCAAGGTCGCAGAGGTGCAGGTGGCACGCGAGGTCATAGGTGCAGGAGGCACAGCACGCGAATGACGCATGTGCAGTGAGACGGGATGCGTAGAGGTCTACGTAGACGGATGACGCAGTGTAGCGGCCAGCGGGTCGTGCAGACGAACAAGTCATGCGAGAGCGGCAGGTGGACCGTACACATGCATGTGTAGATTTTGAGTATATGCATGTATTAGATCAAGTGTAATTGGACCAGGTGGAAATGCATGTATATAATTACTTAAAAGAGAAGAGTTTAGGGTTAGACTTGAGCATTAAAGGGAGAGGGAGAGACCTCCTATGATAGAGCCGTACAAAAGAAAAGACGTCGTGCGCCGAAAAGAAAAAAAAAAGAAACAGGCGGCGGCGCAGAAAAAAGGAAGGCGCGTGTGTGCTGGTTCACGGCGTTTCTGCGCTTGGACTTCATTGCGAACAACGTGCAGCACGGCGGCAGAGGAGAGGCTAACCCAAGCAAGTAGCAGTGTGTCGTAGCGACGTGCAGAGGGAAAGCTTCTTACGGCTACAGGTCACGTGAGTTCTCTTCAGCAGTGCACTGCGCAGGGACAGAAGCAATAGGAAAGAAATAAGAGAGAGATTAGAGAGATTTAGAAAGAGAAAGAAAAAGGTAATTAAGGTTTGTATGGAATTCATGTATTGATTTAATCAATGGATGCGGGTTCATGCTACATGTTTAATCTAGTTATTTTTTTTATGGTATTAGATTATTTATCCTAGATTGATTCTTCAAGTTTGATCATTATTTTAGTAATTTTTAAAATTATTAAAACAAAAAAAATTAGATTTAAGTGTTAGTTTGAACCAATTCACCTCCTCTTGGTGTGCCTCGATCCTACACCTTACATGATAGCACCCTGCAATATTTTGGGAATGGCTGGTTTTCATCAAAAGAGATATGTGCAAGTACATAGAAGAATTCTGAAGATCTCAACAATATCATGAATCGAAAGCCGTATTAACCAAACAACCTAACCCTCTATAATAGTTGAGCATGGCTTATGCCCTAGAGCATCCTACGTTTTCTTATATCGTGCTTTAGACCTCAAGTACGCCCTTCTTTATTTCATCTTTTGATGTAGGGCAACTTCTCTTCTCCACAGGAGCAACCGCACCATCTACCTACATTTCCATCTTTTCATCCTAATTGGAGCAGTGAAATCCAATATGGGAAAGCTATATAGAATTGGTCTCTGCTTCTGACCCCCTTAAACCTTCTCCCTTTCTCATCTTTCTGCATACCAAAACAATGCAAGCCAAGAATCTGTAAAGTGGATCTATGGATAATTTCCCCCGACCAAATAAGCTGAGAATAAAACTATTTTTATTATTATTTTGACTTCTGATAACTGCATTATATGATACATCCTGTAAGAACACAACCAAAAATAATAATTTCAAAGGAATGCTACTGTGAAACTGAGCAAAGAATGCTCTTGTTTGCAAATTTTATTATATCTCTTTCAAGACAAAAGTTACTGGCATCAAGAAAGCATATTTAGGTGAAAGGCAATGAACATACCACACCATGGATATACAATATTATAGTAGTTGTATCTACATGCCTTTTAGCAGCAGCTGAACATGCAGGAAATTTCTGACGGATGCTCTAACTCTTGTACATGGAACTTAATATAGTGTTCCACTGTTGTAATTTGCACAAGCTTATTGGGTTCAAAGCTTGATATAGACAGGCCTTCATTCCTTGTCAGCCCCATGATAACCATGTGGATAATACTGCAGCACCTCCTATAGCTCACAAAATTTAGAATCCTTGAGCTAGCAGAGGTAGACGCCATCAGTATGCATCAAGCAGCAAAATAAAATTATACGGAAGGCAATCTTTCAAATTCATATATTGCTTTTTGAATTACACTAAAACCTATATAGAATTCCATATAATCTTCAGTTTTTCAGATCAGCTCTAAGAGAAGGCAGTGTTCTTACCTCGGAAAGCTTGGGTGTCCCGAGCTCCTTCATGCACTGTAGCACGTCAGACCACATTTGGAAACTTCCTAGCTTTCAAAAATCTGCATGGCAGATAGATCAAAATAACAAATCACCAACAGGGGAAGCTGCCCCAGGCCCCAACCGTCTCAGGAACCACACAGAGGCAACGGCTAGATCTAATCATCGAAACCCGCGCGTGAACAACTTGGAAACAGGAAACCCCAAAGGCAGCCGATCCAGCCCCCAACCGTCTCAGGAATCATGCAGCGGCGGCAGCTAGATCCAATCATCCAAACCCGCGCGAGAACAACACGGAAACGGGAAACCCCAAAGATAGCCGATCAATGCCTTGCCACAGGAGAGGAGATCCGCCTACAGCCCGGAGTGCGCACGAGATCGATCCAGCTCGACACGATCCGACCCGGCTGGGATCGGAGCTCCCTCCTAGCAACAGCGGTCCGATTTGTCCCGGGGCACCCGCATGCGTCGAGCGAGGGAGTGGCGCCGCGCGACAGAGCGAGCGAGTGCAGCTCTCCGGAGCTCCGCCGCCCCCCGGCCGTCGGCGTCCATCTCCTTCGCGCACAAGTCCATGGTTGCTACAGCCTACATTTATCTGCTGCGTGAAAGCTCAAACTAGCGGCTAGTGGAGGCCACGATGGATGTAAGGAAAATATGGAATAATGCAAGGATCTCTCGGAAAATATGTACACATCGGCTGCTCTCCCGACCCAATCTAGGCCGCTCAAGTTCATCCAACGGTTAAAACAGATCCAGATTTAGATCCCGATTACGGAAAAACAATATGACAAAAACGTTAAAGGGTCTCTTTTGAAGAAATGCACCTTGCTGACACGTGGGCGCGCTATATAGGATCCACTGTCAGAGGTCCGGTCACAACAGTGTCTCTTCCCCGCCGCCGTTCGCCGGAGATCAGCCGCATCCCGACTGTCTACTGAATCCATTTCCTTCCTCCTGGAGGCTCAGCCACCTCGTGCATCAGCCCAAACAGATGGTTCTGGAAGCCCCTCGACCCCGCGGCGAGGAAAGTCCCTCTGTCTCGGCACCAATTGAAGTCCGATAAAACAAATCATTCAAAAGATCACCTTGAATTTCCCAACCTTTTGCTATCTGAGACTGAGGCACGGCTCGAACGAGAACGGATTCGGTGCCAATCTTTTCCAACTAATTGAACACCGATTCTGCCACGAACAAAACGGAAAACAGGAATGATGCATCATTTCACCTTTCAATCTCTGCTGTCGTTATAAATTTCTTCTTTTTTTAAGGGGTCTATAAATTCCTTCCGCTTTGTGGTTTGTAAATTACTAGCTCCGGTCACAAATAATTGTTTTTATATCAACTAGTATAGTGCCCGTACTAACGCTACGACGGTAGTACACCCGCTTATCAATTAAATGAGAAGATAAATATGAATATAACACTTAGTAATAAATAATCACAGTGTTCGTATGCGAGTACAAAAATGAAGATATAACACTCAATAATATTTTTCGCTAAACGTTTTCCGTATGTTCGTAAGACTAGTTCTTATGTCTTGAGGGATGTTTTCTGCGCATTCATTCCACTTGTATTTTAGTATTTCAATTAAGAAACACTTCATGAGGATAAGTGATCCCTGTAAGTACATTGTAGAGCATCATCAGTATAGACCTACTTTACAACCTTATAAACAGTGATTAATAAAATAGAGAGTATCGACCATGCAGATCCATGCATTAAACTGTTGACCATTCTAGATGTGCATGAAGTTCATGACCAAATAACTTGTCAAGTTCCTGCACAACATTTAATTGCTACATGTAAGCACACAAAAATTTAACTATTTACTACTAATGTGTAAATAACTTACCGGTCTATTGTTTTTTAACAGACTTTGGAACTACAATACGCCAATCATAGATATCGTCGTTCCACTTGTATTTTAGTATTTCAATTAATAAACACTTCCTTGGTCTCGTCACTCTAATGTAGGTGTAAACAAGAGTTCATTTTCAAAATAACCAAGGATTCTAGAGCAGATAACCACAAATAAGGTATTTAAAGTAAAGTACAAGGAAATGATTGTCCAAGTCAAAGCAGAAGCTTATTGACGAATACTAATAAAAGGATACCCCAACGGCCGGCGGCGAGGCGGTGACCTCAAGCATATCCCTCACCAACAGCCGGCGCCGCCCGCCGCCGACGAATCGCTGCAAGACACAAGAAGACATCCGCTCCCCGACCGCCAGGAAGCGAATCCGACCAGACGGCGCTCCAGGCCCCTCTTGGCGGGCGGGATCTCCGACTCAACCGAACCAAGGTGGCGGACACCGAGTGCCGCGTGTCGAGTCCTCATCGACCTACCGCCACGTACCCCGAATGAGGTCAATCGGGCGACTATACAAAGGCGGTGGCTCCTTCCCAAGAAGATCGGTGGCTGCAGAAGACAAAGCTTCGGCCCATCAACCGATCCACGTCTGATCTGGCGACGCGCTCCTCCCTCCGGCAAAGCACCAACGCCACGCACCTCGGCGTCGGATTCGCAAGGGTCACAGAGGGCAAGTCGCCATTTCGTGGAATACCTAACCTCCACGACCACTAAGGCTACCAACCCGGCATGGGCAAGGCGGGTGGCGACGATCCACGGGACGAAGGGCCGGAGCTCTAGCGTAGGTCACCTTGCTCTTCCTCCCAACTCTCGATGTAACCCGCCTTCATACAGTAAAAAGGCGGGGCTAAGCGATTCAGCGAGAAGAGCGAGAACGAGAGGAGAGGAGATATCGAACACGAGGAAACTAAGTCATTTAGGGGCCTCGTGCAGAAAAACATAGTGCAAAAAGCAATACAATACGCCATCCGAATCGGGTAGGGACTTTCGGCCAACCAAGATACATCTTGGACTCACGAGTCTAACCATTCGAGGAGTGGAACGCGTGACCCCTAGACTTACAAATTTACTTGCGCGCGCCAAAAACGCCGGCGGTTGGCGCGCCGGTGGGGGCTTGCGCGTCTTCATCACCATCTCCGATTCCGTTTATCTCCCGATGGCATCCACCCGCCGCGGCGGCATGATCGCACCGGGAACCGGATCCGCCGGCTCCTCGACCGCCGTCACCCCGACGGGAGGGCTCACGCTTCGTCCCGCCGCCTCCGGAGGACAGCGCCCCGAGAGCTTAGGCGTCTTCTCCGGCGACCGCTAAGCTCCGGCTTGGGCGCCTGCAGCCCCGGCCGAACCGAGGAGTGCTCCGCCACGGCCGGGCGAAAACTCCTGAGGCCCGGCGGTGACCATATCACCCCGTAGGCTCGCGGATCGTGGCGATGGTCGGCTACTGCCGGCCTCCATCCACGTTCTTTGGAAGACTCTTCGGACGTGACTCAGCTCGACACGGAGTACCACCTTGAAGGACTCTCGCGAGTGCAACATGGCGGCACCGTCCGGTTGCCCGTGGCCCTCGCGGCGCGGGCCTCTGTCCGGCGCACTCAGCGCAGGAGGAGGAGTGCCGGTAGCAGCGTCTTGAACGCTTCAGACCGCCGCGCCGAGCTCCAACAACAGCGCAAAGAGTTGGAGGAGCGAAGCCCGAAGCTCGGCCGGCTCGAGCCAACTGGAGCAGGAGGGCTTGAGGCCCGCATGTGCTGGCGGCAGCGCCTTGGCGTCGAGCACACCCAAAGCAGCGGAAGGGTCAAGCGGTCCTCACTTCTTCCCCACGCCCGGTCAAAAGCGTGGCGCGGCGCAATGCCGCCGAGGCCTCAAGGAGCCGACCGACCCGGAGGCCAAGGCCACCTACCAAAACCTCCGGGAAATTTGGTAGAGCACGCGCGGCCGCAAAGACATGCACGCCCCGGCTCCTATCGCTCGGAGCCACCTCGCCACCGGGCCCGTCTGCATTGTCTGGCCGGATGGGTCCGGCACAGGCGTCGCCGCATCGCGAGCCACACCAGGCCTCACGCGCCCCGGTGCGCCAACGCCTCGGTGATGCCAACGACATTCGCGCTACCCTTGAGGCGCGGAGAAAGATGGCGGAGGAGGCCACCCACTCACGGGTTGCGGGCGGCGGGCACCACCATCGCAGCCCGAGCCCCGACGGTCCTGGACGCGGCGTTCTGCCGGGGATCCGTCGGCGGACTTCTGCCCGATTCGAAGCGCCTACCAACATTGCCAAATACAGGGCCACAAACCCGGTGTCGGCTCAAGATTACCGGCTCGCATGCCGGCGGGAGCAACGGATGACATCTTCATCATCAATACCTTCCCATCTACCTCGCAGACTCGGCCCGAGCTGGCTCAGTACTGCCGCCAAAACCATCGGGGTGGACCGACTTGAAGGCCCTCTTCGTCGGCAACTTCGAGGCACCTACAAGCGCCACGAAATTCTGGGACTGAAGGGTGCGCAAGCAGCGACGGAAACCCTCGGGACTACATCCGGCGGTTTTCCGCTTGATTACAACAGCTCCCGACATCTCCGGCGCCGATGTCGTGGGAGCATTCATCTGACACCTCTGCAAGGCCTTGGTACACAAACTAGGTGTCTCAAGCCCGGAACTACCAAGGAGCTCCTCGATATCGCCACCAACCACGCCTCCCGAGGAGGGTGTGGGGGCCATCTTCGAGGAGGAAAGGCCCAGCGAACCCGGCGTCGCGCCGGGTTCCCGCCGACCGCTCCGACAAGCGGGCGGCGCGGAGCAGATCCGCGAGCCCCAAGTGGTCGCCGTCGCCATGCGCCCGCCAGCGGCGAGTGCGACCGGCCGTCGCGCCCGACCACGCCGAAATTGATGGGCGGCCCGTGCCCAAACCACGGGTTCTCCGTCAAACACAAAGTACGGATCTGCGAGGTCTGGCGTTACCTCTCGGCGTCTCGCATACGCCCGCGTGGCAAAGGGAAGAAGCTGCTGCGGCCCGCGGTCGCAGAGAAAAAGCGACGGCGAGTTCCCCGAACCCGACGGCTGCCTCATGATCTTTGGAGGACCGGCCTACTATGCCGGCAAGCGCCGGCTCAAGCTCGCTTATCGCGAGGTCCATACCGTCGCGCCATCGTCCCCAATACCTCCGGTGGTGGAGTTCTCGATCACCTTTGATCGGACCGACCACCCGACCACGTTCCACGGTAGGGAGATACCCCGGTGGTCGGCCCGTCGTGGGAAGAAGCGCCTTTCAAAGGTGCTCATGGGCGGAGCGCGGCCTCAACATCCTCTCGTCGAGGCGCTCGGCGCTATGGGGATCCGCGCTCAACCCTCCGACCCAGCCAAGGCACCCTTCCATGGCGTCATTCACGGCGGCGAGCCCATCCACTCGGGCGGTCGACCGCCGTTACCTTTGGGGAACTAGGAAACTTCCGCACCGAAACCCTCGCTTTTGAGGTTGTGGATTTCCCGGTTCTTACCATGCCATCTGGGGCGGCCATGTTACGCCAAGTTCATGGCGATCCCCCCACGCCTACCTCAAAATTTGAAGATGCGAGGCCACGGAGTCATCACCGTGGCATCGTCTTTCGACTTGCCTACAAGCCTGGCGCGCGGTTGTGAAACTTGCCTCGGCGATCATCGCGTCTGCCGAGCTCGACAACCTCGGGAGGAAGCCTCGAATCCGCCCTGAGTCCGGCAAGTCGAGGCGGGATCCTTCAAGTCCGCCGAGGACACGAAGGAGGTCGCGGTCGATCCACGTGATTCGACCAAGACCGTGCGGATCGAACCCGCGCCCCGCCAAATAGGAAGCGCTCGTCGACTCCTCGCACCAACAAAGGCGTCTTCGCATGGAGGTCCTCCGACATGCCAGAATCCCAAGGGAAGTCGCCGAGCACTCCTTGAGCATCCGACCGGGCTCAAAGCGGCCGCCCAGCGCCGCGCCGCTTCGGCGAGGAGAAGCGCAGGATCATAGGGGAGGAGATCGCCAAACTTCGGCTGCGGGGTTAAGTAAAGAGGTGCGCCACCCCGAGTGGCTAGCCAACCTGTACTTGTAAAAAGAAAAATGGGCAATGGAGGATGTGCGTTGACTATACGAGTCTCAACAAAGCATGTCCCAAAGATCCGTTCCTTTGCCCGCATCGACCAAGTCATCGACTCCACCGCGGTGCGAGTCCCTCTCTTTCTGGATGCCTACTCGGGCTACCACGGATTGCGCTAAGGAGTCCGACCATTTCGCGACTTCCTTCATCACCCGTTCGGCTCATTACGCGCACGTTACGATGCCGTTCGGCCTAAAACCTTGGCGCTACATACCGGCGATGTATGCAAAGCGTGCTTCAATAACGGATCGGTAGTAACGTTGAGGTGTACGTCGACGATATTGTCGTAAAAACCAAGAAGGCCGGCGACCTTGTCCCGACTGGAAGAGACCTTTGCGAACCTTCGGCGCTTCCGCATAAAGCTCAATCACGAAATGCGTTTCGGGGTCCCCAAAGGAAGCTCCTTGGCTTCATTGTCTCCGGCGAGGCATCGAGGCCAACCAGGAGAAGATATTAGCAATCGCAAGGATGGGCCCAATCAAGAACCCCAAGGGGGTCAGAGGTGACCGGATGCCTAGCGACTTTGAGCCGTTTCGTGTCTCGTCTCGGCGGCGCGAATGCCACTCTGAGCTACTCAAGAGATCCGACCGCGGTTGGACCCCGAAGCTCAGAGGCCCTCGCGCGCGGGATCTTCGTCTGCGACCTCCTGCGGCCTTCCATCCGGTGGCCCGGTGGCGAACGGTCCCCGACCTACCTACCGCAGTCGGCCGGCCGACCGCGCGCGATCGGCGTAGACTTGGCGGGTCGAGCCACGGCGTAGCAACCGAGTCCATTGGAAAGCCATTCATAGATCGTTTGTGAGCAGGTCGCTTCCTCCCGACCAGCCGAAGCCGGCGCCTCGCCCGGCGAGCAAAGTCTTCGTCTGGTCGGTCCGGACCTTTACAAAGAGCCCTCGGGGTCCTCCAAAAGTGCATTCTGGCCGACCAAGGAAAACAACTACTGGACGACATACACAGCGGAATTTGCGGTCACCACGCTGCGCCCCGATCTCTGGTGGGAAAGGCCTTTCGGCAAGGTTTCTATTGGCCGACCGCCGTGTCCAACGCAGAGCACATCGCACGCACTCTCGAAGATGCCAATTCTTTGCGGCGGACACATCCGCCACTCAGCCGAATATGCAGACAATCCCCATCACGTGGCCTTTTGCAATTTAGGGGCTCGATCTGGTCGGGCCTTTCAAGAAAGCGCACGGGGGCTTTACCCATTTGCTCGTCGCGGTGGACAAGTTCACCAAGTGGATAGAGGCCAAGCCGGTCGTAAGCGTCGCGTCGGCTGGCGGCCATCTTCTTCCGCGACATAGTCTTTCGATTCGAGTCCCAAACTCCATCATCACCGACAGCGAACGCAGTTCACGGGAAGGAATTCCTCGAGTTCTGCGATGACTTCAACATCCGCGTCGATTAGGCGGCCGTGGCCCATCCGCGGACCAACGGCTTGGTCGGCGCGCAAGCGGCATGATCCTTCAAGGGCTCAAGCCGCGGATCTTGATCGACTCAAGCGCCGGCGGGCGGCTGGCGGCCGAGCTACCCTCCGTCCTCTGGAGTCTACGGACCACGCCGACCGGCGGCCGGGTTCACCGTTTTTATGGTATACGGTCTTTGGCCGTCTTGCCGGCAGACACAGGTATGGCGCCCCAAGGCGCAAGCCGAGGAGGCTCGGGGCTCGCCGACAACAAGACTCCGTCGACCCGGATCGGCGAGGCGCATGGCGTGGCCGTCTGCGATCGGCGGATATCAACAAGCTCTGCGGCGTTACCACGGCCGCCCGAGTTCGGCGGTCTTCGATCTTGGCGACTGGTCTGCGTCGGGTCCGAACCGGCAAGGATAAGCACTGGTATCGCCCCACAGGAAGGCCCTTCACCGTCGTCGCAGATCCTCCGACTGGCACCTTCGGCTCAAGGACACCGACGGCGCATCCTTCAAATGCATGGAATATAGAAAAGTTAAAGCGATTCTATCCTAAACTCTTTTCCTCTTCCTAGCATGCTCTTTACTTTCTTCCTTCCGAGCACACAGTCGCCATGCGACGACTCGAGGCTCGCCTTCGGCGCCCGTTCATTGCTCCCGATCGGCGCTATGCGGGTTGATGACCCAACCGACCACAAGGTCCTTCGGCGGTAACCCTTTGACCCAAGTGCTACTGACCTCGCCCGGCTATGGTTGCTAACACTTCGCGGAAGAAGGAAGTACCCGAGTGGAGTGACCTTTGGGTCGGCAGGAACCTCCTCCCCGCACGAACTCGGCTATCCCACGCGCTTATGAGGGCACGTGACCCGACCGGTCATGAGGTCCATCCCGGCGGTAACCCTCTCAACCCAAGTGTTCACGACCTCGCCCGGTATATGGTTGCTAAGTAGCACTTCACGGAAGAAGGAAGTGCCAGTGGAAAGATCCTGGCGGTCTAGAACACTCCTATCCCTCACAAGTGCGCCTAACCATTGCATAGCCAAGTCTCCAATCCACCTCACTCCTCCCAAAATGACCCGACCTACGCATAAGTGACCCTGCGGTCCTTAAGGCTATGGTCGCCAAACGCTCATCCTAAATACGAAAAGGACGAGGGGCGATTAAGGACTTGATAAATTCAAGATTGTTTAAATAGCGGTCTTTACAATCTAAAAGGATAAAGCTAACTTTTCTATTCTTCTTGGCGGGCGGCCCGTGGCGAGGCGGAGAGTTGGTCGCCTCGGCTTCTGGAGGCGGCTGCGGCGGATCGGTGGCGATCTCCCGGGCGTCTTGGCTCGACCGGAGCTCGAACCGGTCGATCTCCTCGTCGATCCGGTTCCAGCTCGCGCGCCCCCACCACCGCGAGGTCGATGCGTCGTGAATGCGAGATGGTGTTGACGGCGCCGATGAAGCTCAAGCGCAGCCGGTGACCACCGCCTCTTCTCTGGTCGCTTTCGGGCGGTAGCGAGGGCAAGGGCACTCGGGCTGCCCGGCTCCAAGGATGCGATCGCGAACCTCCCGGCCGGCCTTGCGGAGGCCTCGATTCAGCGCTCATCTCGGCCGACCGTCCTCCGCAACCTTCAACGCCGCCGGGCCTCGTCCGAGCCACGATCGCCACGTCGCGGGCATCGAAGCCGTTCTCTGCGCCTCCGGCGACACTCGATTCTTCTGCGCCTCTGCGGTGCGGAGATTTTGGATAAGTTCGCCTGCGGGTCGCACCCCCAAACTTAAGCGAAGAATTGAGACACTTACGGCGCGAGTTGGTCGATTGCGACTTCGACTTGGCGCCTCGTATGAAGTCTTGACTCGGCGGCTCATACGGCGATCGCGCCGCTCGGGCGAACTTCGGCGATGTCCCCGAGCCTTGTTTCGCTCGGTCGCGGATGTGTTACTGCGTCTGCGCGATCCCTCCGCGGCAGCAGCGGCATCCTTGGCCTCGGTGACCTCCGTCGAGGACTCAGTTCCACCACTTCGCCCTCAAGGCCTCGGCTCCTAAGGCGCTCATCATGAAGGGCCTTTGAGGCCTCTTCAAATCCTTGGCGGATCACCCGCCTCCGGCCGCCTAATGCCCGGGGCCTCACAGGCTGGCGCAACTCAAGCGCAACCGCTGCACTCCTCGCTGCGGCCGCCACGATCGCTTGAGCGCTGCAGAGCTCAACTCGACGCCACGGCGAGCCCGCAAGTCTTTGCAAAAATGTGGACGCCGTTAGTCGCGCGGAAGAACCATAAAAATGTGCAGCGAATCGAACTTTTGGTGACCTACAGGCGTGTTTGGACTCCCGACCATCATATCCGGTATACGGTGGAAGACTTGAGCAAGGGCGGACCTTCACGGATCGCGCCTATCTCGCCGGCGTCGGTAGCGCCTTAGAAGGCGACCCACTCGCTCTCCTCCGCGACCCATGATGCCCGACCGGGAATTACACCGGGCGCCTTCGCTCGCCGTTCGGGCGGGCGTCGCCGTCAAAGCACCATGGGCAAGGGTGGCGAGGTCGACCCTTGAAACCCCTCGGCGACTTGCGCTGAGGAGCATCGGTCGGCACCTCCCACAGGATGAGGGTCGGGCACCTCCGTCGCCGGCTCGCCATACGGGCGCGATCACCGTGGCGCCATTGTCTCATCCTCGGCAGCGATCACGTCGTCCGGTGGAGTACCACGGGAGGCGCGGAAGTTCTTCTTGAACACGACCTCGGGTGGGGCCCGTCCCCTCGGCGATCGCGCCCTCGGGACGCCGACGCCGCGACCTTCGCCGACCCAACCGGGTCACGAAATCACCGGGCCGTTACTTGCGGAGCGATGTGGCACGCCCACGGTCACCCCAGTATAGCTGCTTGCGTTGCAAAGATTCAAGAGTCGCTCGGCGGCTTTGCCAAAAAGAAAATGCTCCAATAAAAGAATACACTTACAAGGCCGGCGGGTGCGTGGCACGCGCGCCCTCTTTGCCCCGCCATAAGTCAAGTCGGCCGTCGCTTCCACAAGCCACCTCGTAGAGACGCTGCGACGACCCATAGCGCAAGATCACCCCGCACTGGGATCCGTGGCCACGGGGCCGTGATGCCATCTCGGCCGAGTCCACACTCGGACGCCGCCCGATCGGCAGTGTCAGGAAAAACCCACTATAGGGGTGGCGAGGCACTCCGCCCATTGTCGATGGAGGTTGTCCCCACGGCGGTGGTCTCGACACATCCTCGCGCAGCGTTCCTTACTTTCTTCCTCCTCCTTTCCTCCTTCCGCTTCTTGCGGGAGAGTCGACCTCTGTCCTCGCCCGGGCGGCCGCCCGCGCTTCCTTATCCCGGGGCGGCGCTGGGAAGACATCCCATGAGCCCCGAGAAGATGCGGGAATGTCGGTCAAGTGCTAACGACAAAGAAAAGAGAAGCGAAAGGAATTTCACCGGCTTACGGTTGGCGGAAAAGCCGCGAGAATGGCTCGGGTGGCCATCCGCGCCACCGTGGCGCTCCGCCGTAACGGCCGCCACAGGCCTCCACCTCGGGCGCGGCCGGCTCGGGTTACGCCATCCTCGCCCGGTCGGACGGCCCGCATACGGAGCGAAGTGCGGCACGTGCACAAGTGGTTGCACGCGCATCCCCATAAAGGTGCGCACAACCACGTCCCGGTGAGCCCCGCCTCCTTTGAGCCACGATCGCTCCACGATCGGGGCGACTTGTTCTTCTCCTCTTTTGGCGCCCGGTTCCACCGCTCCTCCACCATGGGAAGCTCGCCGGTGAAAAGCGGCTTTGTCGCCGACGTTTGAGCGTAGAGCCATTGAGCGCCGACCCTTGTTGGGCGAGGCGGCTTTACCTCCGGTACTCCGTGCTCGGCCGGGCGAAGGCCGGAGGCGAGCCACCGAGCGCCACGGCGTCCGGCGGCTGTCCTTCGAGCCTTGCACGGAAGAAGTGCCTCCTAGCGCCCGATCGGCTCGATCCCCAAGAAGGCGCGCGGCGTGATGAAGATGGCGATGTGGAGGACCCCATTGGGGTTGAGATGGTGCACCTCCACCTTGTAATGAAACAACGGCCCCGGACGAGCGGGTGCGTGGCGAGCCAAAGCGGCTCGAAGAACGAGGCGGGCACCACGATCTCGTCGCCCAGCGTGCTGCGGGTGGCAGCCCCGGTCGGCACCCTCGGTAGGAAAGGTCTGCGGCATGAGGAAGCCCTTCTTCACCAAGCCGGCGCCTGGTTTGTCTTGGCGCGAACACTCCGCCACGACATCTTCACGGGGGAGGCAGCGGAAGGTGAGAAAGAAAGGTGGGGTTTTCTTTCCTTAGCTCTCTGGTGCTTTTCTTGTTTGAGGCGAGAGAGAAGGCAAGAAAGCGTGACCACTCGAAAGCACCCACCCAGGCGTATTTATAGAGGACGAGCGAGCGCCGGCCAGCGGCGCCCGTCAAGCGAGCGTCGCGACCACCCTCTTTGTCACGCCGACTGGTAACTCCGGTTTCAATACCACGCCGCCCGAACAACGTGTCCGTAACCTCTCGGTCTCGCCTTTAGGTAGGAGCAGTTGCTCGGCGCGCGAAGCCCACTGGGCTGCTGGCCCCAAGGCGGCAAAAGCTTTGTGGCTTGCGCGGGGGCCCAAATGAGGTGTGGGTTCAAAAGGCCTACCCGCGGATGGGTATAAGGCCGCCCGACAAAACAGAGCAAGGAGCGGTATGAGGTGAGCCCCACGGTGGGCCCTCGGTTAGGTCGGTGACGACCTAATCACCTCTACCCGCGTCGAGACCATACTTCACACTCTCCGGGAGCTCATCAATGGCGACGGCCGGTGTGCTCTGGGTCGGTGGACGACCTAGAGTCCATCTGAGATTGAGTAGAAAGGTTTTTATGGGTCGCCCCACAGCGGGGCAGGACACCCTACTGCGGGACCGTCCGCTCGGAAGGTCCCCCTTGGCGGGACCTCCCGGGACCCACTCGGACTACCGCTATTAGCTCCACGAGCACGGCGTTCAAACCAACACAGTGCGCGCGCTCATCCCCTCGGGTCCCACACTGCGGATGGGGTATACATGTGGGATAGACGGCGGCCATTCCTCGCTGACTACCCTCGCAAGCGAGGACTCGAGAAGGATGCCCCACGTCCGGCTACGACGATAAGCGAGCACTCACGTCCGGCTATGGCGGTGGCGAGCACTCGCGTCCGGCTACGACGTTAAAGCGAGCACTCGGACACCGAACCTCACAGAGGCATCCGGTCATCCTGCCAGACCAAGGCACTCGGACACCGAACCTCACAGAGGCATCCGGTCGTCCTGCCGACCAAGGCGCCGGACACCGAACCTCTCGAGGCATCCGGTCGTCACGCCAACCAAGGCACTCGGACACTGAACCTCACAGAGGCATCCGGTCGTCCACGCCGACCAAGGCTTTGTCTAGCTACGACGATAAGCGAGCACTCGGATACCCGAACCTCACGAGGCATCCGGTCGTCACGCCAACCAAGGCACTCGGACACCGAACCTCAGAGGCATCCGGTCGTCCTGCCGACCAAGGCACCGTCTAGCTCTGACGATAAGCGAGCACTCGGACACCGAACCTCACAGAGGCATCGGTCGTCACGCCAACCAAGGCACTCGGACACCCGAACCTCACAGAGGCATCCGGTCGTCCTCGCGACCAAGGCACCGTCTAGCTTCTGACGATAAATGAGCACTCGGACACCGAACCTCACAGAGGCATCCGATCGTCCACGCCAACCAAGGCACTCGGACACCGAACCTCACGAGGCATCCGGTCGTCCTGCGACCAAAGCGATCGGACACCGAACCTCACAGAGGCATCCGGTCGTCCCTGCCGACCAAGGCCTTTATCTAGCTCTGACGTTAAGCGAGCACTCGGACACCGAACCTCACAGAGGCATCCGGTCATCCTGCCGAGCCAAGGCACTCGGACACCGAACCTCACAGAGGCATCCGGCCGTCCCTCGCCGACCAAGGCTTTGTCTAGCTACGACGTTAAGCGAGCACTCGGACACCAGAACCTCACAGAGGCATCCGGTCCGTCCTGCCGACCAAGGCACTTGGACACCGAACCTCACAGAGGCATCCGGTCGTCCTGCCGACCAAGGCACTCGGACACCAGAACCTCACAGAGGCGTCCGGTCGTCCTGCCGACCAAGGCACTCGGACACCGAACCTCACAGAGGCATCCGGTCGTCCTGCCGACCAAGGCACCTTTGTCTAGCTCTGACGTTAAGCGAGCACTCGGACACCCGAACCTCACAGAGGCATCCGGTCGCCTGCCAGACCAAGGCGCCGTCCCACAACGATTAAAATTAAAGCAAACTCATCGCAAAGACATTTTCATAAAGAAAAGAAAATTTCATTATAGGCCATGAGCTCAAACTTTACGACTTTACACGATGCAAGCGGATACAAGAGTGGCCACGCTACACCAAGGCGAGGACTCTACCCACGCCTAGAACCTATCAAACATCCGTGCGGCATCGGTGGCACCGAGCGGCATCTTTGGTAGGCCCTTGAATCGGTCGACGGGACGGCCGTCGCGCCGCAAGTAACACGCCGATGCCTCCGCTGCCGTTCAGCGACATCGACGCGGCCGCGCTAACTCGATCGGCGCCCTTGCGCCATCGCCTCGAAGGGCCCCCTTACCACCTCGAGCCTCGGGCGGCCTCGGCGGTGGCGTCAACGAAGCGGCGTCACGGGTGCGGCTTCTTCCTCCCTAAGCTCGGCCATCGCTGGTCGAACTCACCAAAGCTTCGGCGGAGGATCTTCTTCTTCCACCGCAACACCATCGCGAAGCTAAAGACTAGAGGTGTCTGAAGCCATTTGAAAGAACAAAAGAAAGAGCTCTCATCCCCTTCAAGCAAGCTACGTAGCACATATATATATATATCCGGACGAAGGGAGGCTAAGCGTCTCGAGTAAATGCGGTCTTGGAAAGCGAAGCATCCTTCACGAAACCGAAGCGATCAAGAAGACGAGCGGTAGCGCGCATAAACTATACTCGGCATGCGCAACGAGGCGAGTAAAAGCACACCGACGGAATCGCTTAACGGATCGGTGGACCGACCGACCGAGCCCGCCACCACTTTCGTCCAAGTTCAACCCCAACCGAATCTGCACGAAATCGCTCGGGAGTTCGGGGCTCTTGACGAATACTAATAAAAGGATACCCCAACAGCCCGGCGGCGAGCGGTGCCTCAAGCATATCCCACCAACAAAGCGCGCGCCGACCGCCCGCCGACCGAATCGCTGCAAGACCGCGCAAGACATCCGCTCCCGACCGGCCAGGGAAGCGAATCCGACGAGACAGCGCTCCCGACCCCTCTTGGCGGGCGGGATCTCCGACTCAATCGAACCAAGGTGAGCGGACACCGAGTGCGCGTGTCAGTCCTCATCGACCTACCGCCACGTACCCCGAATGAGGTCAATCGGGCGACTATACAAAAGCGGTGGCTCCTTCCCAAGAAGATCGGTGACTGCAGAAGACAAAGCTTCCGGCCCCATCAACCGATCCGCGTCTGATCTGCGCACGCTCCTCCCTCGGCGGCACCAACGCCACGCACCTCGGCGTCGGCATTCGCAAGGGTCACAGAGGGCAAATACGCCATTTCGGGAATACCTAACCTCCACGACCACTAAGGCTACCAACCCGGCATGGGCAAGGCGGGTGGCGACCGGTCCACGTGACGAAGGGCCGGAGCTCCTAGCGTAGGTCACCTTGCTCTTCCTCCCAACTCTCGATGTAACCTGCCCCTTCCTTCTGTATAAAAGGAGGCAGGGCTAAACGATTCAGCGAGAAGAGCGAGAACGAGAGGGAGATATCAGAACACGAGGAGACTAAGTCATTTAGGGGCCTCGTCTGTAAAAATATAGTGCAAAAAGCAATACAATACGGCCATCTGAACTGGAGTAGGGACTTTCAGCCCGAACCAGTATACATCTTGGACACACGAGTCTAACCATTCAGGGAGTGGAACGCGCGACCCCCTAGACTTACAAATTTACTTGCCGGCGCCCGAAAACGCCGACACTTATGCAAATTTCTAACAACATGCTAAAAATTATGTGAAATAGTACTTACCAATTTCACCAATCCAGGACATCTTGATAGACAATATTCCTGGTGCTCTTTCCTGTAGGATCTAATTTTTTATTTGGCTTTACCAAAATTTTTGTTGTTTGCCGTCAGATACATTCCTCATAACATGTCCAGCCGGGAGGTCATGGTAGATATAGTCGTATGGATCATGTGCGACGGGCGCACCAAATACATGTTACTTGCATGCGGTACGACTCAAAGTCATCATCTGTAAGAAAAGTAGAGTCAGGCAATTCCAAAACATGATCTAATTTTGAACCGACCAACATTAATTGTATTAAGATTTACACTATCAGTCAATTCTGTTATTTTGAACTAATAAACAAAGGGTATATTTGAATATATACATAATTGTTACCTTCAACGAGACATTCCCAGTACTCCTCATCATCAGCTTCTACAATATCCCCATCATGGCATGTCTCACCCTCTACCATATTACCTTTAACAATAAATTTGTCAATTATAAAGGAA
This sequence comes from Otatea glauca, assembly GCA_036346275.1. Taxonomy (NCBI): domain Eukaryota; kingdom Viridiplantae; phylum Streptophyta; class Magnoliopsida; order Poales; family Poaceae; genus Otatea; species Otatea glauca. The sequence continues at coordinate 5,927,903 of CM070718.1, read as the reverse complement.
GATTCGTAAACAATACCTTATTGACAACACATGTATGTATATATATATATATATATATATATATATATATATATATATATATATATATATTCACCTAATTCGCCAACATGAAGTGTAGGCTCGAATAAACAGCTGTCGAACTCTAAATCATTTTTCTGTGTAACATCATTTGAGACCAGATCAGGAATTGAAGGTTCTTCATGGTTTGTAGTACGACATTCTTTCATTTTTTTTGTTGTATTCTCATTTTTGTTTCAATAATAATTCCTTATTGGCTCCATCCATATTATTGTATTTTTCTCTGGCTAACCTATTTTTGTCGTACCTCGATCTCATGCAACCTGGTCATCAAGGATATAGCAGAGCACGACTATATGGACCTCGATTATACGAGAAAAACTCCAAGATGAGATCACAAGCTCAACTTTTCACAATGGCATGATAAATACCCAATAGCTATACGAGAAAATACCTTCTTTCTTGTAGAGTAAGACCATTTTTCACATTATATTGGGTTTTGCAGTTAAACTCATTTATGCCATACTTCTGCAGAATTGAACCTTAATAGTGGAGGGTAGGTTTTCTTTCTAGTAAAATAAGATCGTTTAACAGTCAAAACTCACCAAATGCATCGCCTGGGTACTCCAGTCTATATCTACTATGTGAGGACAACAATAAACAATGAGGTGCCGATTCGGATCACATGGGGGCTCTTTTTTCTTCTCGGAGGTCTTGACAAGTCAAAACCTAGCATGCATGTTGCTTGTGATGCACAAGATTCCACACCATTCCACCACACCCACCATGTGAAAAACAGTCCTTTCTTTGTTGTACCAAATGTTGCTTTGCCCTTCCTGTTTGTTAGCCGAGCCCACCTAGTTTGTTTGAGATCCTAAAGACTATATACCGTGGATGTTTATTTGCTGCATGTTTGCTTTCTTCTAAGCAATGATTTCGGATAGCATGTGAATCATACAACACCACACCAGAAATTTGGTGGAAGATTCCAAAATGAAGTTTTTTTAAATTCATTTGGTCCATTCCTCTTTAGGATTTGCAACTTCTCAGGATTAGGTGCCATGAGGATGCTATGGTACCAAGTGTATAGCACCATACCTTCAAATTGCACACACCGGAGAGATTTCAAATGTCTATGCTATCTTATATTGGGAAATTGACTTGCCATGCTGACTATAAGACCCAGAAATTAGGAGAGTTTTGTTCCTCGTGGGTCATGAGCAAACCTAACAGCTGAGTTCCATTGCCCACATCTTGTGGTGGACAATGACGTTGTGCCATGCAGACTAACCAGAGGAAGATTGCTTCTCTAAAAAGCGATTTGGACTTATCAAACCACACTTTAATCAAGCCTAGGTAAGGTGTCCTATTGAACCGACAGTGGTCCACAAACATTCAAAACTGCAAGAAAATTGATACTAGGACCTAAAGGAACTTAATTGAAGCTTAAGGAGCCGCCATTACTTGCCCGAGAGAGAAATTAGGAATGCAACTTTGATTGAATCACCTGATGTGAAGAGGAGAAATTGTCATGAAGAGCGCCGACGTCCTCGCCGGATCGATGTTCTCATTCAGACAGTCCGACCACGTCTTGAGCACCCGGCCATACGCCTCAATCCTAGGCACCTCGTCGTGCTTTGACCAATACCTTGAATTAGGCCTCCTGTAAGAATCCAAGAAAAGGAGCCACATTTTAGCATACAATTGCAAATTTGCAATGGCTTATAAATAAGCTCGGGTAACGTCAATGCACGTGAACCGGCCGGACTTTCATGTCGGGGTGTTCATCCACCGGATGTAGGTGTTGAAGATGAGGTAGTCGACATCCCTCCAAGATTGCCAGCGTGGCCTCGATCCTCTCGGGCGGATGATCCGGTGCTCGATCTTGTGGATCTTGGGGTTGTCGGAGTTGGACTCGACGAGTGCGCCCGAGAGAACTCGGCGTGGCGCGGTACTCCTTGGCGTGGAAGATGGCGAGGAGCCCTCTTGACCACCTTCCTCCTGCCCTTGGATAAAATGGGCTGCACCAGCACACCAATGACTCCACTGGTTCGGTTGGTGAGTCCCCACGAACATGAGCCGCTTCCCGCATCCTCTCCATGAACCGCCGCGATCGAACCTTCAATCAATTGATTGGATCGCTAGATCAAGAAAGAAAGATGCAAACCTTAACAATTTCTTGCAGATCTAGCTACTTACGTGGGTAGCGAGCACTTCTTTGGTCGCCATTTCTGATCTTGCCATTTGTCGTCGGGCGGCGTTGGCGAGGCAAGTGACACCGCTTGGTGAGGAAGGTGCACTCTCTCTCTGTAGGCGGGGAGGAGGTGTTGTCGAAGACCCGATGGCCGCGGCGAGGTCGCGGTCGGCGAGGCGAGGCGATGGGGGTAGGCGGAGGCGTTGTAGAGTTCGGCGTCGGGATAGAGGTAGTCGTCGACGAGAGCTCGGCGATGGTGCGAACGTCCTCGCCGTACATGAGCAGGCGAGGAGGAAGAAGGCCGTGGCGGCGTGGTGGCCGGGAGGTCCATATCTGTTGGAGACCGGATCGGGCGGCTGGCGACGAAATGCCGCTGCACGGGGCTTGGATCGATGGAAATAGGTGCAATCGATGGAAGGGTGGGGCGTGGAGATGGAATCGATGGAAGGGTGGGGGAAGGAAACCAATTGGTTTCCATCCGGGCTGCGGGGAGAGGAGGCGTTTCGGTGTTCGGTGGACACACTGGATGGAAATCCGGGCTGCCGCGTTAATATGAATTAGTTTTCATTTGCACACAATATGGATTTAATTATGGACTTAATTTCCTTAATTCGATGAAGATTAGACACACTAAATAATGGCCATCGGATGTGGGTGAGTAAATCTGAGGGAAGATCCGAGATGTTCATTTTGATGAATGCGAGTTTCTGGGGACATTTTGTTGGGTGCACGAATGTTGGGCCATCTCTAGTGAGGTGCATTATTTAGGGTGGACATAGCAAAAATTGCTTACGTGCATTATAAAGGGGTATAGATACGGTCTTCAAAACATATATTTGGTCATAAATTTCTATTATATTAATTTATAAAACAATACAATTATAATAATTACGAAAGTTTTCTTAAGATAAAACTACATATATAATTTTCATGTATCAAATTTAAATATTTAAAAGATATTAATAATTAAAGTTTTAAAATTTTGATTGCACCTATGTAAAAAACGATAATTATTTGTGACTAGAGGGAGTAGTAAACGATGATGATGTTATGATGCCTAATTGTTTCTCCTGGTACTCCCCATCACCTACTGAGACGATGGAATCAACGTCGAGTGCAAATGTGCAATAGTCCCGCCAATTCATGATTTGGCGTAGATCAGATCAACCATATGCAGCAACTAGATGAGTTACATGCTACATAGGAGCCTGCCTCTGCATATAAAAGAATGGGCCGGCCCACTAACAACATGCGGATCACAAAGGAACATTAGTACCGCCTCGGTTGTTTACGTGAAGCGGGGCTGACTTAAAAGGGGAGCCCCGAAGCAAGTTAGCACGACCTTACTTGAACAGGATCTGTTCTATAGGATCGTACCGTTGCATCCTTGACTAATAAGGAGGCAAGCACTAAAGCTTGGTTGATGACAAATGACCTGTGGGCCAGAGCGTGATTGACGGCTCGGATCGCATCCTTGATGGGTGTGTCCTAGGCTGTAGAGGATCGTTCCTGCTCAGGCATCTGCCTGACCAGGGTGGCCCCCAGGTTGTCTGACAGGCTCATGATCTTTTTTTTTTGCCCCCCATCTTTTCCCATTTCATGCCATGGCGTTCTTTGCTAGAATAACTGCACACCATGCCACCATGGTGTTCGCCAGTTACGCTGTTCTTTTGACCACCTTATACAGCAAGTGCAATGATGCTGTGGTAACTACGTGACCATGCACAACATTCGCATTGCCTACAAGACAGCAGTCTTGAAATCCAAGTGCTGCCTTAACCAGAGGCTTCGTGCCTTCATCGAACACCAAGTCGGGCGCACACATGGCTTTATCCAGCTAGCCACGGATTCCTGAAAGGCTGAAGCCTTCTTGTGAGGAAATTAATCAATATACGTGATCCGCTGTGTGTCAGCGTTGCTGCTGCGGGGACAGAAGCTAATGGAGCTGATTGAGCCATATGTTTCGCTGCAAAGCCTTTTCCGGTGGTAGCCCAGCACAGTGCTCTCCCCCCGATCGAATCCTTATCGATCTGTTAAATTCTCAAAAGCTGTCGTGCACATGGCACAGTCTGGGCCAATTCGCCGTGTCTGGAGGATTCCTCTTTGAGTCACCGGCCATGCCTTGAGATTCCTTGCAACAGCACGGTCACTTCTTGAAACAAGACTTCTCGTACGATCTTTCCTCTCTTCTTCTTCGTTTTTTTTTGAGAAACAACTTCTCGTTGGATCTTATGTGCCCATTGACTATTTGAACCCATAATAATTCACATAAAGTGCAGCTAGTTCATAGTTTCATACATGCATGAGTCGCTGATGGCGTCCAATTGAGTGGTCGCCTGGTCGGTCCATACATGCACACCTCCTGAGACCCCTGTGCTCTTCTGACTTCTGTGTTTGTGTCACCGAAAATTTGCAGTACGGCGCTTGAGGTTAAGGAGCAATTGGCGGCTTGGCGCATCGTCTCTTCGTACCTTGGTTTTACAATTCAGACCTATCTAGTGCTAGCTGCTAGCCTGGAGCAGTACTGGTGCACAATGATGTGATGCAATGATTTGTTGTCAACATGTATTACCTTACGAGTCAACCAGCACTTCATGAAATGCGTTGATCAAATCAAGCAGATGATACCTTGCATCATTTCATGAGTGATTTCATGCCCAGGGCTAGCTCCAACAACTGCCCTATAAAAATGCACAGAAAACACCTATCTACCTCGTAGTGTAGCAACGCGCAAAAGACAGTGGTACAGGAACAATCGATGTGTCCATCCTGTTCATGCTGTTGGTAGTGCCTAATAAGCTACGAACCACACCATGGTTCAGGGCGTTTGGGACGGGTGATATGCATCAGGTAGGGACATCCGATTTGCATGGTGAGGCGGCCATCACGGCCGGGACGACCGGACGCCCTCACCGGCAATGCCGTCGTAGCCACTTTTGCGTCCAGTTTAGTCTGGACGAGACGACAAATGGTGCAACCTCGGACGCGAGAATGCACAGGACGTCTCACCCATCGATTAGTGTGTAAGCCGCCTTACATAATCTGAAAATAGCATTCTTCGTGTTGCGATCTACGTAGTGTTCCCGTCAGCAAAGGGGGAAGAATTAATGTACACAAGAACTGATGCAAGTGTGTTGGTCCAGAAGAAATATGACAAAATGATCCCTATTTATGTTTATGAATGACACTGTAATAGGTTTAGTTTATTTACCTTCTACTTTTGGACTATGTATTTGTTTAAGAATGAATCTTGCTCTAGCTAACTGACTTTATAAGACAGGGTGCAGTAGAGAGTTATGCTTCTACTTGTTTTTTCGTTTTTACTTTTTTGTAGTGGGCTTTTATGATTTCTGATAATAGAAATTGAGAGGGTTCGTTGCCCTTCTATTATTTAAAAAAGAACTGATGCAATCTGAAGGTGACTCGACAAGAATTTCGAGACAAGCTTCGCCCAATGAAAACAAAAGGAAGTCTGTTTATTGATAACTTGCCCAATTTTTTTTTCCAATCTCAGTTACTTTTTGAGCCATAGGATTTACATCCGCTGACTATTATGTTTTACCTACTCCTCACCTTTAAAAATAAAAAAACAAATACAAATACATACAAAAAATTCTAATTTAGACAAAAATAAAGTAAACGTAGGTGAACCTATAAAAAATATTAAAACAAAAAAATTCTAACCTAGACAAAACTAAAGTAAACTTAGATGAACCCTACAAATACAAAAACAAATAGAACTTAAAATTACAGTATAGTTGTACTAAAAGTGCACATTACCTAACTCTGCAATTTTAGACCACTAAAATATAAGGGCAACTGAGAATTAGTAAACCAGGAAAAATAAAGCTAGAGGCCGAAAAGGGTTTTGACCCGTCCACAAAGGCTGTGAATGCGATAGACACTGGTTCGACAGGCCCATCTGGCCCAGTACACCTAACACGTTCACGATGCGGTGGGCCCCATCGGTCAGTGAGGCACGGGGAATCTGTGGGCCTTTGGGCTTTCGTCAGATCCCACGTGAACTGTTCGCATGTGCAGTTTGGGGTCCATGAGTGTTGACTAAGGAGGGGAAAGGGCATCCAGACGGAGAGTTTTCCTCCGTTTCACACTTCCTACATCATTAAAGTAAGAGAATTCACAGTGCAGAGAAGCATTGTATTAGTCATTCATTCAGAAGAGATCTCCTGTTTGATTTCCGTTAATTAACGATGAGCAGCGTCCACTACTTGAATTTCTTTTCTTGTTATGGTTATCTGTTCTACGAGTGTGAATGACGTACGTACGCCGCAGACTACGTACACACAGTGGTTTTTAGGTAACTACTAGAAGCTGGTAGCCTCACCATCAAGACAAACCCAACAGGTAGTAGATTTACGAAATACCAAGTGTTCCCAAGTCTTATTAATCTTGTGAATAAGCACATGGGAATGAGGTTTGAAACTCTCTGGATAGTTGACCTTATGCTTGGAAGGATTAACTAACTAAGGATGACTGCCAAGTCCTAACTGCATGTGTTAGGCAGGCGCACACGCTATCTAGAGTTACATTGATCATTGTACAACTAGTAACTCTGAAATCAAGAGATCGACGCAACCAACGCTAGGCTCCAAACGAGTTATGCCCATCTCGGGAGAAACTGAGTAGACCCAGGGTCGATCGAAAGTCAGGCGACGCTTTGACCAATTGCGACCACGAAACAGCTGCAAAACCATTACCCGAGCCCCATAAAGATGCTCTACGCTGTAGCCCCCGTGCCGTACGTGTCAACGCCGAGCCTAACAGCGCAAAAGTCGCACCCCCCGCCGCGCATCGTCCCAGCACGTCGGACCCCCGCGCTTTTCCTGATGCGATGTCGCCGCTTCCTAACCCTCCGAAACCGACGCGCGGCCGGGTCAACGTCGTCGTCGGCGCACGCATGCGAGGGTGCGAGCACGTGTTACAGGACGGGAACTCTCGTGTAATCGTACGTGTACGCGCTGCCGTGCTGGTGCGCTACTCCTTGGTTACAGAAATCCCGTGAATCGTGAACCGATTTGTGAAATCTGAGCTGGTTTAAACTACGAGGCTCACATTTATAGTAAAATTTGAAAGAAAAAAATGGCAAATCATGAATATGAATCCTCTACCGTAACTCGGACGAATCTCGTACCGTGTGACTGGGATGAAATTGTGTTTCTAAGTAACTATAGCGCTCCTCATGCTACTACGCGATGTGCCGCGCGCACCAGCTAGCTAGCCTGTGCGGTGCCGCGCCGTGTTTCGCACACCACCAGCTGGCCGGATTCTCCGTCTCGCGGCAGGTCGGTCGGGCTGGGCTCAGTTGCCTGGGTCGCACGGCACGCAGGGCAGCTTGCCATCTACGACTCGACCTAGTCACGCATCCACCAACAAATTGAAGATTGAATGGAAGTGTATTAGTTCGTGGCTACCCGTGCACGATCGAGCAGCCTCTTTTGCGAGTAAAATTATGTATGTTTGTGGCCAATATGGATCGAGTGGAGAAAGTTCCTGCCAAGATAAACTTTCCTGCTCACGATTAGAGGAAATCGATCGATTGCACGCTGCTAACACAATAATCCAGCTGAATGGGCTAATCTACCATCCCACCAAGTGCTAATAACCAATCCTAAGCAAAAAAAAAAAGAACACCGGGGTCGAAGGCCATGATCCCCAGGTCTTGCAAATTGTTGGTGAAGGATCACTCAGGCCGCAGGGAAAGAGAACCAAACATATACTATTAAAAATTCATCTCTGAAACTGCCGCACTGGCTAGCTGGGGAATGGGGTGAATAAAAAGTTGACCTCCCCAACCCAATGATTTCTCGCTTCGGATCGGATGGACAAAGCTTTGTCGACACGTGGCATCGACTTGAGGAGGGTAGAGAGAGAGAGCTTACCTGAACGCTGTCCTCGCCCTGCCTTTTGACTCGTCGTCCGACTACTGGAGTGGAGTGGACACCGAGTGTGTGTATTTTTTTCTTTCTTTCTCTCTCTTACACGGAGGTGTGAGGTGCGCGCGCGGTAGAGTTTGGAAGAGCGAGTGTGGTGTGGTGTGGCCGTGGCTGGGCATGGTGTGTGTGTGTGGACGGGGTGAGTGGGCGGCTGGCTTTTTCCGGGCACGCGTGCGACCACCGCGGGGCCCCCGCTCTTGACGGGTTGCTCGCTCGCCCTCTTACTCTCGCCGTAGTCATAAGCATGACGTCAACGAGGGGGTCTTAATTCGCGCTAGCTCTGCCGCCGTGTTGGCTTAGGCCGGCCGCCGTCTTCGAGAGGAAATTACGGTACACCAAAGAGCTAGGATGGATATATGTAGGCTGCAAGATCTTGGCATCTAGTCATCTGCAGGATTCTGCTAGCACATACGTTCGTACCTTACTCGTGTATGCATGTGTTTGGTTTACAGCCAGAAGTTTCAACATGGCCAGCTGATCAACAATTAAAACATACTGCCTGCTTCACAAAAACTCTGCGCATACAGACAAACTTTTAAAACTTTAACTATTGATATCTTTTTAAATATTTAGACTAAATACATAAAAATTATTTGTGTACGTAGATTCGTCTCGAAATATACTTTTATAATATTATAATTTTATTGGATTTTTAAATTATGACAATAAAAATTAGTGATCAAAGTTAAGTTTTAGGGACCGTATCGATTTTCAAAAACTACTACTATTTGTGATCAGAGGGAGTAATTTATGTATAAATCAAAATTAATTTTTCGAAAAAACCTTGCAAAAAGAACCCACCGTAGACTAGAAAGTATTGATGACCTGTTTAGATGTGGCGAATTGGGCTAGAATTTTGGTTATTCCTTTATATAAGTTCTATGATAAGCAGGCTCGTCAGCATCAAGAGACCGTTCCATATTTTCACGGATATTGGCATATTGCCAATATTTCACTTAATTTAATTTGCAAATTAATTATGTATGAACTAGCTTATTTTCGCATTGAGTCTCTCTGCTTCCCGTGAATACGACGGTTTCCAGACCATAGGAAAAATAATCGTGTTGACCATGGTGCGCATGCATGCCGCATGCAGCTGTACACTTTGGCCATATTGCACTGTGCTGGCCATGCGAGAAGGGGAAAAATTTATAAGAATAAATAATACAGCACGCAGCGGCTGGTCTGAACTCTGCAGGGAATATAATTAAGTATACGGAGGAAAATCCAAAAAGGAACGGGAGAATCATAACGATCTTGACAAATCATGGGGATGCCTAACACGATATGGGGAGTTATTCTATCACATCAAATTTTCCAATTGAAACTGATGTGTATGTGAATTTTGAAGTTGCTTTCAATACAGGGTTCTGTTTATTCCAAAAAATATCAAAAATAAACTTGCTGGGTGTCTTTAAAATAAATATTCTCTTACGTATACAGATGAATGCTCTCTTAGTCTTATAATAAATCAAGCTTTCTATGCATTATTCTGCCACTCAAACACTATATGATTTAGCTATAACTAAACAACATACCACAATGATCGACAAACATGCTGTATATAAACTAAATACGATTTGTAGAGTTCAGGGGTATGCATGTAATTTGCATCAGAATGTGACTTTGAGTTTATCTTCTAGTGGTCGGACAAGTTGAACAATAAAATAATGCTGATGAGAAGATTAAAAATGATTACCTGTCAGAAAGTAATTCCCTAAAATTAGATTAGATCAATTAGAGACGACTATAGCACGCACAAACTAGACTTCTTGGTACAAGAATTAGGTGCAACAGTTCTACTACTAGGTCATTACCACTTTATGTTTAAGTGATATCATCAAACATTCCCTCTTGGTGGTGTAATTATTTGCTTATGTTGCTGTCATAAGACTTCCTTTCGAAGGTCAATGCCTTTGATTACTTTGAATTTATTCGATAGTCTTTTGCTCCTTTGTTTTATTTGTAAAAGGTAAGATATATTTATACACATTTTATCCTGATTCGAATGTGAGAAACATGGTGGCATACATCAATTATTGAAGTGCTGTCTGTATCCAATATTGAATGGACGAATCTCAAAATTGCTAACTCTATCTAGTTCTCTGCTTGGAACATGAGAAAAGAGAAGATGGGAGGATCAGAATTTCTAGAGAATATATAGCTATATGTGACTTGTTTGGAACAAAGAGAATATTTTTGTCTGATCTTCTTTTATTTGAAAATAATTTTGCATACATGCATGTATGCATCAATATATATTATTTCTTAGGGAACTGCTAATTAGCCTATCAGAATCTCAGATTGTACTCTAAACAAGATGGTGTACCTATAGTGAAAATACGTACAACAGTAAGGTTTTTTGGTAGTTTACAAGGGCATGCAAGCTTGCACGTCAAAACCCTAAGACCCTAAGAGGTTAAAAGACAAGATAGTACCACTGAAGAGAAGCTGCATATATATATACATATATACATTTATGCATGCATGCATGCAGAACCAGAGAGCTATGTAGTACTGATCTACTGATCTGCTGGGTTGTTGAACCACCGATGGATCATGATCAGTTGCGCCGGAATTACCTGACGCAACGCCGGAAGACCGCCGACGACTCGGCCGGTTAGCCTCCGGTCAGAAAGCCAAAATTCTCCTCTCCCTCCTTTCCTTCCTTCCAAACGGTTTATATATACACAGACCACGCAGCCCCATCTTTTCCACTACCACTCAGCTTCATCAGCCATCTCCCTTTCCCCTTCCTGCTTGCCCACCCAACAAGCACGCACGCACCAGGCACCACCCCCTCTCACCTCTCTCTACTCCTCTCGGACGCCAACCACGCAAAGAAACCAACCGAGAAGCGGAGGTATATAGATCAGTAGATCGATATGGGGGATCATGAGATGATGCATGCTGCTCCGGCCATGTACAACGGCGGCGGCGGCGGCGGCACTGCCTCTCATGGAATCTGGTGGAACACTGCGGTGCCCTCGGCGACGTGCTCGACGGAGCTCGTCGGGACGTTCGGCACCTGGTCATCCGCCATGGCTGCAAGCTATGACATGGCGGCCGACGGCGGCAAGGCGAAGAGCACTACCACGGCCTCCTCGGAATCGCCCGGAAACAACAGCTCGATAACCTTCCAAGAGCCAAACAGCATCCCCGGTCCGGCCGGCGTCTCCGCCATGCCGCAGTCGGGCCTGGCCGGTTTCACCGACTGGAGCCATCCTTTCATGTAAGTTCGATTCTCCTCGTCTCAATTTTCCGTGAACTCGTACTATCCTATGATGATATACATCAGTATCAGATGACGCTGAACTATATATGTGTGTGTTCTTACAGGAACAGTGGTGCTAGTTTGTATGGGTTTCTGCAAGATGGCCACCAGGACATGAGCTCAAGAACTGACCAGAGCCACGTCAACGCATCAAGCTTGATGAACCCCTCATCAAATAACCTAGCGCTGCACGGCCACCACGAGCAGGATCACCACCAGCTGCTGTCCAACCTCGGATCCGAGCTGCTCTTGTCGCCGACCTCAACGTACGGGTTCCAGTCGTCGCTGCTCCGAAGTCTCATGGAGCCGACGGCGAAGCCGGCTTTGCCGGGGTTTCAGCAGTATCATTACCAGCAGATGGGCCAGAGTACACCTGCAGCTGAGAGGTTTGCGCCGGCAGGAGTCAGGGAGCCACTGCAGTTCACCAACGATGCGCCATTCTGGAACCCTTCTGCCGGGTTCGGCATGTCAGCGGCGGTGCGTGACCAAGCTACCGTACGTGCTGCGAAACCGTCGCCGGCGCCGCGTGAGGCAAGCCTTGCATTAAAGGTCGGTATCTATAAGATACAAATCATTCACTGCAGCATGCATTGGATAACATATATGTATAGTTGGTTAGTTGTAATTAATTTCTTTTATCCATATATATGTGTATAGACTGCGTTAGAAGGAGTAGGAGACTCTAGCTCAATCATCACCAAGAAGGCGAACGGCGAGCCAGTGTTCAAGAAACCGAGACTCGAGACGCCTTCTCCATTGCCGACCTTCAAGGTAGACATATATATATATCACCTAGCTATTATCCTCGCCCAAATCAATCTGGTTTAGGTAAACTAGATATGCATTATTTGATTCTATCTAGATGAAAACTAGATGCATCTTTGTTGAAGGTGTGCATATGTGCAATATTATTTCAGGTTAGGAAGGAGAAGCTAGGGGACAGGATCACAGCACTCCAACAACTAGTCTCTCCTTTTGGAAAGGTGAGGGGAGGCTTTTGATGACTAATGTGCATTATATTACAAACTAGTGCTTGGAACTATATATCAACATCTTCTCTGCAAAAGACTTCTTCCTTTTCTCCTCCTTTAGAGATCTTACACATACAAACACAACCTTATTTCTCGGTATGCGCGCATGCAGACGGATACCGCATCGGTGCTCCATGAAACCATCGAGTACATCAAGTTCCTCCACGACCAAGTTGGTGTAAGTGTGCAAGTACCATTCATGATTCCCCACCTTTAATTATAGCATCTGAAGCACGAACTCCGTCGCACGTTTCTTCACACGAATCATCTGAAGACTCAGAGAGGCTGAACATTGTCTTGCTCTTGTTTCTGCAGGCCTTTAGTGCTCCATACTTGAAGAACGGCCATCAAGTGCCCCACTTGAAGGTATAGTCAGTTTGGATGCTGCATGCTTGCTCTCCTTTTCATTGTGATGGATCATGGTACATGATGTATCATCTCTGTTCAAGTGTGCTGATCGCTTTACATGCATGTGTGGATGCTTCATTTCAGAGCTCAAGTCCTGAAAAGTCCAAGGACGGCAAGCTATCACTGAAGGGCCGGGGGTTGTGCCTGGTCCCGATATCGAGCACGTTCGCGGTGGCCAGCGAGGTGCCCGTCGACTTCTGGACTCCATTTGGTGCCAACTTTAGGTAGAAGAAGACTGGAGCTCTGATGAGAAGCGTCGACAAACGAATAGCCAGAGCAGATCGATCTGATGTTTCTTGATCTTATCTAGTTGTGTGATCACAATTCGTAACCGTAGTACTGAGCTGTGGTAGTGAACTAGTGATGAGTGTAGCACTGAGCTAGCTAGATGAACCTTTGGAATGAGTGCTTGAAGACTTGGATTCATTCTTCAGGTTCATCAGAGAATAAGAGATCAGCTAGTTGAGAGGACAGAATTCTGTACTGATCGTCATCAGGTCCTTATCATTGGTTGTTAGGTTGCATCATTGTGTAGTTGTGGAAGAATTTGTTAAAGAATCAATGGTTTAATTAGTGATGGATCAAAGTATGTAGCAGGTTTCTCTATTGATTGTACCAAATAAAAGTGGCATGTCCTTGATTAATCAGCATTCACTTTTTGCTTGTTTCTCTTTTGGATCTAACCACATGTTTTCCTATTATATTAAGTAGGGCTAGCTTCAAGAATTTGTGCAGAAGTGTCTTTTGCTTAAATATTGCCAGAACTTTCAGGAAAAAATATTCCATTCTGTAGTGGATATCAGCGAATGCATAACTAATTTTATTATGTGGACACGTAGACGAAAGCAAATTGATATCAACGGGTGTAATCTGTATATATTTTGCATATATGGCGTTCCTGATTTCTACTACTTAATAAGCTACTACCAAAATCAATTAATTGATGAAGTGATATCAGTCGAAGTAGTAGTTTTGAGTATGATGAACTCTTTTTTGCGAAACATGAGCTCAAATATCATTAGTGTTGGTAGGGTTACAATTCTGGTGTGGTCTTCATAAAAAAATATGTAGAATTTAAACCGAAATAATAACATCTACGCCAGGGGCAGCGCCAGCCCAGGCACACCTTTTTAAGCTAATATGTAATTTTATTGATTTTTAACATATTTTATATGGACTTTTGCCTCGGGGCCTGCCTCCGCCCCAGTGACTACGCCCTTAGTCTTTTATTACGTACTACAAATTCCATGGGAGTTTTGAGACTGATGCCATGGAAACTCAACCACACTCCATGCGTTGTGCGGCACTGAAACCTGACTACTGACTGACAGTCTTACCCTAGCATCCCTTGCGTTGCTTGTGACTGACTGGTCTTAGCTTACGTTTTGGTACCATTGCAGCATATCCAGTACACCTTCAGGTCTTGTCGAGTCTATGTGCGTGGATGAGTGTTGAAATAACATGAGTGAAACCCCACTTTCTCATCGAACTTTTTACTAAGATAGTTGATATCATTCCTTGGAACAAAATGAGAACTCTTGCATGTATCTGTCATTGAATTTAAAACTGTTTTCACTTCTGTGAAAGCTACTACCAGGCAGTTCAACGCACTCTTCGTTAGTGAAATGGTAAAACCAAGTATGAAACTCATAAAGCAAGCATGCAAGAACAGTTTAACAAAAATTCAGCTCCTTTTTCTTGGCTCTTGGGCAGCACCATGGATATCTAGAAGACACGTCTACAGAAAAAAAATTCTAACCGTTTACCAGACGACCAAAATGAAGCACAACAATATTTACCGATACAGTTAGAAAATCGTGGCCGGGCAACATCTCTGCGCTGCATGCATCCACCAATGGCCTCTGAGAAACGCCTTGTATGGTCAGCTCAGGTGTGCCACATGGCTTCTCAAGCCTGCCTAGAACGTTTACAAGACTAGACATCGGATTGCGCAACGCGGCTGGCCGCCTCGCTCGTTGCGCCATCGGAGAGGATGAAGACAGCAAACACCTCTCAGCCACCTGCTAGCTGAACCTGATACACACAGAATCTGCTAGTCATAGCAACCCTGCTAGTAGTATGGGATTGTTGTTTTCCCATCACGAGTGAAAAGTGTACTTTCTGAATGAAGAAAGAGGTTGGGAAATGTAAAGAGTTAAATGTGATTACTGAAATTTCAGTGGATGTATGGCTTTGGCTGAGTTGGGCTGCAATGTTGAAATGTGATTTCTGAAAACAGGAGGGAGGGATTCTGCCTCGAGCAGGTCAAGGTCGATCACTTGAAAGGGCCTTTCTACCTTCCTGATACTGAGATGCGCAGAAGCCTCACTTTCTGACATTTTTCATTTAGGCTGAAAGGCAAATATGTACTTCCAATATAGTTTCTATACCTGAAGTTTGGGACACCCATCACAAAAACGACCGGTCCCAGGCTTGTAAACTGTTGGCACAGAAAACCAAAAACGTTAAAGAAGCACGAAAACTACTAATACTTTTATTAGCTCTTTGCTTGATTGCTTACAAAACTCACGATTACCTCTAAATTTACATCCAAACTACAGCTCTAAAAAAACGGAATAAGATTCAACAATTTAAATAGGAAAATGACTCTTTTTTTCCTTGTAGGATTCAGACATCCTAACCGGCTAGATTAGTCCGAACAATCTCCAGCTAATCTAGTCTTGGTTGTGCGAGATCTCTAACACTCAGTAGATCACACATCTCTTTAAACTTGACTTGTGCAAGTGCCTTTGTGAGAATATCCGCACGTTGTTCCTCTGTGCACACGTGCTTGATAATAATCAGTCCCTTCTCCACGCATTCTCTGATAAAATGAAACCGGGTGTCAATGTGTTTGCTTCTCCTATGAAACACCGAATTTTTCATCAAAGAGATGGCTGATTTGTTGTCAACATACAAGACGACTGGATTTGGGTTTTTTCCCATTATCTCATTTAGCACACTTCACAACCATATGCCTTGACATGCTACTGCTGTAGTAGCCATGAATTCAGCTTCACATAATGACAGAGCGACACTTTTATATTTCTGAGATGCCCAAGCGACTATATTCACGTTGAAGTAGAACGCCATGCTACTTGTGCTTTTTCTGTCATCTATATCGCCCGCCAAGTTGCTATCTGTGTAACCTTCAATATTTGTCTCACCTCCTCCTTTGGAATATATCAGACCAAAGTTGGTTGTCCCTTTCACATACTTGAGGATGTGTTTCACGACTTGCATGTGTAGCTAAGTAGGCTTTTCTATGTACCGGCTCACAATCCCAACTGAATACACGATGTTCGGTCGGGTATGAGGCAAATACCTTAGACTTCCGATAATGATTATATACTTGGTCGCATCAATGTGGACTCCGTCTTCATTCTTTCCAAGTTTAAGTTTCAATTCCATGGGATATCTTGTCGGATTGCATTCACTTATCCCAGCTTGCAACAGGATTTTCTTTGCATATGCCGACTTCTTGAGGGTGATGGAGCCTGTCTTCTGAGAGACCATGTGGTAGTCTACCCATATGTGTGATGAGTAATTGACTGTATTTGAGCCCGTGGTGCTCAGGTGTGAGTTTGATTTGAGTTTATTTTGAATTTGAAGTAATTTGAGGTTTTGTCAGGGAAATCGGCACTACTAGGGAGGTAATTTTTCGGGTCTCAGGGAAATCGGCACCACCGGTCTTGGGGGCGGCTAGTACCGATCGAGCGGCACTACCGACCATTAGTTGGCGCTAGTGCTATTTTTTCCAGGGAATTTCGGTTTGATTATTGGCTCAATTATGTAATATTTATTGCATATTATTGTGAACAGTAGTATGTAATGTGTTTCTTGTCTGTGATGGTTGCAGAACTAAGAAGCTAGGTGTCGGCGTTTCGAGCACCGGCAAGTAAATTTGTAAGTCTAAGGGGCCGCGCGTTCCCTCTCCCTGAATGGTTAGACTCAGAAGTCCAAGGTGTATACTGGTTCGGGCCGAAAGTCCCTACTCCAGTTCGTGCGGTGGTATTGTATTGCCTTTAGTGCGGATGGCTACACAATGTTTACAAGCGCGAGCTGAGAGCCTTAGCGCAAGAATGCTGATTGCCTGTGCGTGTGTGCGCCGTTCTCCTTCCCCGGGGGTTCCTGCCTCCCTTTATACAACTGGAAGGGGCAGGTTACATCGAGAGTTGGGGAAGGGCGAGGTGACCTATGCTAAGAGCTTCGGTCCTTCGTTCTGTCGACTGGTCACCGCTCGTCTTGCCCACGCTGGGTCGGTAGTCTTGTTGGGCAGAGCGGTTAGCTGCTTCGTTGGGAAATAGCGCACCTGCCTTCTGTGAGCCTGACGAGTGTTGACGTTGCTGTGTGTAACGTTGGTGCTGCCTCGGGAGGGAGCGTGCTTTCGTGTCGTACGTGATTGGTCGATGGGACTGGAAGCTTGACTTCAGCAGCCATTAAACCATCTTGGGAAGGGCCACTGCTCGTCTGATACTTCGATTGACCCCGTCCGTGGGGCACGTGGCTGTGGGCCGGTGGAGACTTCGACACGCGGCCCTTGGCGGAGGTTGCCTTGGTTCGATCGGAGTCGGGGGATCCGACCTGCTGCGGAGGTCGGGAGCCCTGCTTGGTCGGAGTCGGGGGATCCGACCCGCTGCGGAGGTCGGGAGCCCTGCTTGGTCGGAGTCAGGGGATCCCGTCCCGCTGCGGAGGTCGGGAGCCCTGCTTGGTCGGGGATGCCTACCCCGATCGGTCGGGAATGGGCGTCCTGTGTGGCCCCGCAGGTACTTTGATCGGTAGCGGGCCTAGTGCGGCCTTGTTAGGCTCGAGCTATGCTTGAGGCAGCCTGCTCGTCACTCCGGACCGTTGGGGTACCCCTGTTATAAGTATTCGTCACTAGGTTATGGTGAGACGGAGGAGACCAGGAGTAGGCTAGGAGAGCTAAGGTCCGGACTATCAGGGTAACACTGAAGATGACTGAGGCTAGGAAGTCGGTGCAAGCCGGGAAGATAAGGAGCAATTGTTGATGAACATGGCGCATAACGGCATGGACCGGGACTAGACTCAGGGAGGAGTCGAGTTCCAGAATGGTCAAAGAAGCTGAAGCTGTCATGGTAAAGCAGTCAAGGATATGTGGCGCGCCAAGTGACTTAGGCCTGTTTGCAAGCGAGGACGGTTCAGGGGAGTTCGGACGCATTAGAGGCTTGGCAGGAAGTCATCGGGGCTACATCGAAGGTGACAAAGCATGGGCGATGCTTCGAGGCGAAGTAAGATCGATCGTGGGTAAATTGGTAATTTGTCCAATACAGGTGGCTAAGATGGTTTGGAAAACCACGGTGGTGGCCCAAGTGGTTTAGGTCAAGACAAGGTGGTAAACGACGTAAATTCGGGCTTATGGAGCGAATTGGGGGTCATACAGAAGGCCACTTTGAAAAGCGTGCATGTGAGTGAGTAAAACCCATTATGTGTTAGGTTACTGGGTTATCCTTTAGTGGAGGGTATCCACTTGTGTAACTAGGTTAGGGTTGCTCCTCTATATAAGGAGAGTTGTAGAGGGAGGCAAACCCTAAGCCCATGGAAAGAACTTGAGAGAAAATTTAGGGTTTCTACAAGATTTTGGTTTTCTTGTGTGTGAGTGCTCTTTGAGAGCTTTGCTCTCAGGTAAGAGATTTTGTAATTAACCATCTTGATCTAAAATGAAATCAAAATTCATGCTCAAGACTTACCTCTTTTTTTTATCTTCCCTCTTCTTGATCTGGAGATCATATCCCAATCGTCTAGTTGCATGGATTTTTTATCTTTAATTCGTGCCGATTTCACTGTTTACCGGTAGTACCATTACTGCAGCACTGCAGTGCCGAGTTATTGTTATCTGATAGTACTAGGGTAGCACCAACCAGAGGTTTATTTTCTTTGAAAATTTATTCTTCGCTCCTCTTTGATAAAGTGAGGTTTTGGGTGGTTCTTTTAGGGGAAAATTACTTATTGTGGACCATTCACCCTCCTCTGATCTCCATTTTTGGTCCTTCACCTTCTGCTCTACCTCAATCCTGAGGTTGTATGTAAGTAGTCCAAGATTGCTTATCTCGAACTCCCTCTTCATCTGATGCTTGAATTGTTTGATTTCACGTACACATGTGCCATTGGCAATTAGATCATCCACATATACACCAATAATAAGTGTATATCCTTTATTGTACCTTTTGTAGACGGCTTGTTCTTATGCACACTTCATGAACCCTAGGTTCTTGAGACTCGTCTAGTTGGATGTTCCACGCCCTCAGGGCTTGACGCAACCCGTAAAGCGCCTTTGAGAGTTTATACACCTTGTGCCTCTCGCCCTCTTTGATGAATCCTTTCGGCTGAGCAACGTACATGTCTTCCTAGAGACCACCATTCAGAATGCTGGCTTGATGTCTAGGTGGTGGACTTCCCATCCACTTCACGCTGCAAGGGGAAGTAGAAATCTCACTGTCTCAAATCGTGTCACAGGAACGAACATCTCATCGAAGTCGATTCCGTGTCGCTGCACGTATCCCTTATCAACCAACCTTGCCTTTTACCTCATGATGTTGCCCTCCGAGTCTTTCGGCTTGTACACCCACTTGAGTCTAATGGGTTTATGCCTTGGTGGCAACTCGATGAGATTCCAAGTCTTGTTTTTCTTAATGGCATCAAGCTCGCTCTTCATCGCCTTCTACCATTGAAGTTCTTGTGCAGTTTCGCGATAACACGATGGCTCTTCTGCAGCTAGGAGGTACAACTCATACATGCCCTCGATCTCCTCGATCGCTATGTAGATGTCGAGATTTCTATATATGCGAGGCCCATTCTCGTCATCTGCTGATGCAGGTGAGATAGACTCTACGCCTGTTCCACCTCCTGTGGCTGTTGGAGTTCCCACGGGTTTCACAATACTCATGCTCTATGGTTCCTCCATGCTAGGGGTAGAGTTTGGTATTGCCACACGTGGCGAATCAACCACTGTTGCACTTGGTGACTTTGGTGCTATTGGTTCATGTGGGACGGCCTCCTGCTACCCTTCATATTGATTTGTCACGACAATACCTGTATGGTCAAAGACAGTAAACGTTGTCCAAGGAACATTAGTTGTATTGTTGGTGATGTCATTGTTCCATGACCATTCCTTTCCTTTCTCGAACACTACATCACGACTGATATGGAGCCTCTTTCTTTGATGATCATAAAGATGATAAGCCTTGCTACTATGATAGTGCTGCTGTCATCAATCTTCTTCGAGTGTAGCTTTACCACTTTGACGTGCGCGATGAACCCAACTACTCGCAAGTGCTCAATGCATGGCTTCTTTCTGGTCCAGGCTTCATATGGTGTGATCCCATCTAGAGCCTTTGTTGACACGCGGTTAAGAAGGTACACTGCATGTCGTACTGCCTCCCCCCACAACACTGCAGGTAAATGCTTACTTTTGAGCAAGCTCCTTGCCATGGATAATACGATACGATTCCAGCGTTCCATAACACCGTTCTGTTGCGGTGAGTATGGTGCCGTGAAGTTCAGTGCTATCCCTTTAGTATCGCAGAATGCATCGAATTGACGTGACAAAAACTCTCCGCCATGGTATGATCTAAGGACCTTCACCTTAAGCTCTCTCTCATACTCGATGAGTGCTTTGAACTTCGTGAATGCGCCAAGAGCCTCATCCTTAGATTTCAGCATTTGCACCCCACATGTATATGCTAAAATCATCACAAAGAGTACGAAGTATTTGTTACCTGCTTTCGTATGTGGTTATAGGTCCGCATAAATCCACATGCACAAGTTCCAGTGGTATCTATGCTTGATGGTACGCCTGTGAAGGGAACGTGTTTCTCGTTTGCTTCCCCACCAAGCAAGCTTCACATAGTTGCGTTGGGTGGTCAATCTTCGGTAACCCTAGCACCATCTCCTTCTCTGTCATTTGCTTTAGGGCTTCAAAATTCACATGCCCTAACCGCGCATACCACTACCATGCATGATCCTCCAAACTTGTCGTGAGACACACCGGGTTTCCTATCTCCAACTGAATCTTGTACAACCTATTTTTGGATCTTTTTACGTTCATGAGAAGTCTTCCGTTGCGCTCGTAGACCCACAACCGTGCATAGTATAATACCACCTTGCAACCATCTTTTGCAAGCTGCCCAAGGCTTACAATGTTATCACAAAAGCTCGGCATGAAGTATACCTCGAAGAGTACACGATGTTTTTCGTTTTTGCATTGGAGAAGGATTGAGCCCTTCCCCTTGATCTCCATTTTGGATCCATCACTAAATCGGACCTGTCCGTAGATGCTTTCATCTAGCTTGTTGAACATAGACCGCTGCCCTGTCATGTGGTTGCTAGCACCATTTGTTGGACACGTGATGCGCCTCGCTATTGATGCGAAGCCTTGGTGTCACCTTCTCCTCGTTCATCAGCACCATGTTATCACCTCCTGCGCATGCACAGAAAGGAGAAGGATAGGGTTGTTGTCTTGTTCTCGGGTGAGATTAGCCTCCTCATTTTGATCACGATTACGGTGAGGTTTACGACACTGATGCATAATAGTCATAAATATCATAGTTAAAGCACTTGATCTTGCTTTCATCCCTGTCACCTCTAGTGTTTCGATTGGCTTTGCCTGATGTTGAGGTGTCATCGTAACCACCCTTGCCATGCCCGCAGCCACGACCACGTCTTCCTTTGCGGCCACGGCTATTGCTATTGTTTCTGCCATGGACCCTTGAGATGAATATTTACCTCCCCATTCTTATTCATGCGGACCATCCACTCCGAGTGCGTGAATAGCAGGTGATGTTGCTCTTCTTTGTCATTGTAGCTTTGAATCCTCTCTTTGAAAGTTTTGAGATGGCCAACTAGCTCCTCAACACATATGGTCTTGAGGTCGCTAAATTGCTCGATTGATGTTACGATCGGTAAAAATTTGCTGGAACTGTTTTGAGGAATTTGTAGACGATGGTGGTCTCCTCTACTCATTTGCCTAGCACTCAGATGCTATTAGCGATCGTCATCAGCTTCATGGCGAAATCATCTAATGACTTGCTTTCCTTCATTCGAATCACTTCGAAGTCACTCCTCAAGGTTTTGATATTCACCTTCTTAACACGATCAGCTCCCATGTGCATCGTTCTGAGAATCTCCCACGCTTCCTTGGTAGAATCTTTCTCAGCCAATGTCAAGAGTACGTCCTCCGGTACGCTCTGATAGATGGCGGCGAGAGCCATACTATCCTTCCGGTCATCGAGATTGTCACTAGTCACAATGTCCCACATGCCTTGTGCCTATAGGTTGGCATGCATCTTCAACAACCACACGGCATAGTTGCTCCGTGTGAGCAACGGATACTGCAAATAGACATTGCTCTCTTTTCTCGTCGTCATCCCGTCGACGGCACCTCTGCTAAGGAATTGAGACGATGTAGATCCCGAGCCGTGAAGTTCAAAATTAGATTACATGCACCTTGGTGCTTTGGCATACTTCTGAAGCTCTGATACCACTTATTGGCACATAACACCAAGACCTAAATAAAAACATTGAAGAAGCACAAAAACAATTAATACTTTTATTAGCTCTTTGCTCGCTTGCTTGTTTCTTGCTTACAAAACTCAGAACTACCTCTGAATTTATACCCCAACTACAGCTCTAAGAAACAGAATAAGATTCAACTATCTAAATAGAAAAAGGACTCTTTTTTTCCTTGTAGGATTCGGACATCCTAACTGGCTAGATTAGTCCGAACATAAACTTACTTTCCGCTGTATAAAAAATGTGATTTCCACAAGTCATGTTACAAAAATTACCAATTCACACCATTGACTGACAAAGGAAGCCCAGAAGCAGAAAGGGAAAGCAATTACATAATTAGTGATCTACACATGATCAGGCAGCCTTCTTCCATTTGGCAAGGCTAAAACAATTGCACAAACTAGTGAAGTTCACAAAATATGGAAACAGATTTTATGAAACCAACCCACTTGTGGATTACAACGTATGGAATGTAACACTTTGTTCGTGTACAAACATGAATTGCTATTGTAATTGCTCAATGCACAAATTAGATAATCTTACAAAATAGGGAACAATGAAATTAATCATTTAACGACCCTCTAGTGTTGTGATACTTAGTTTGTTCAGAGATCTTCCCATGTATTCTCTTGAGTCTTCAGTTTCATAATTCCTTAGTGTGAAATATACAGGTTGCTTTGGGGTAGGAAGTGGGGCTGTTAGGTTCTCTAACATAGACACAATGGATGACATGAGTGGCCTGGCATTTGGGTGGTCTTGAACACACAAGAGTCCTATGTGAGCACATCTTAGAACTTCATGCAGTAGACAACTCTCCACAACCGATGAGTCCACCAATTCCATTGCATTTCCATCTTTCCATAGGCTCCACGCCTGAACCAATAGAAGAACGTTCTGATCAAGTTATTATGGAGTGTTTTGAGTTGTTAAAATGTTGAGCATTACACTGTACTTACATAAGCTATAAGGTTTGGGAACTCCATTATGAGATGGGGTGAACTGATCTTTAAGCCGCTTACAATCTCCAAAAGTAGGACACCAAAACTATAGATGTCAGACTTGACAGAAAAGGAGCCTTCCAAAGCATATTCAGGAGACATGTAACCACTGTTCGAAACATTCCAAAAACAATGTAATATATAGTTCGAATTAGTTAAGCTGTAAAATTTGACCACGTTAACCACTAGCTGGTGCATGCATTACTTACTATGTCCCAACAACCCGGATAGTGTTTGCTTGTTGCTCGTTTCCTCCAAAGATCCTTGCCATACCAAAATCTGATATTTTGGGACTCATTTCTGTGTCCAATAAGATGTTGCTTGCTTTGAGATCTCTATGGATTATTGTTAATCTTGAATCTTGGTGGAGATAAAGAAGCCCTCTCGCTACCCCTTTAATTATCTTGAACCGTATGGGCCAATCAAGTACATATTTTCTTGCAGCATCTTCCAAGGTCAGTGATGAAATGAAGTGTATTGTCAGTCATCATGGATAACCCTTCAGTTAATCTAAGAATATTTTATCATAATTCAGAACATACCAAAAAGGAAGGCATCCAAGCTTTTGTTAGGCAAGTATTCGTAGATGAGTAATTTCTCATCTTCATAGATGCAATAACCAAGAAGCTGAACTAAGTTTCTATGCTGCAGTTTGGCAATCAGAACCACTTCATTTCTGAACTCCTCGACACCTTGCCCAGAACCCTTGCTAAGCCTTTTGACAGCAACTTCCTTGCCGTCCTCGAACAATCCCTATATGAGCACATCATTCTTCAATAGAACAACAGCAAAAAATATTTCTTCTTCTGAAATTATCCAGATAAAACCTTTTGTTACCTTGTAAACTTTCCCAAAACCACCTTTCCCAAGCATGTTGCAATCAGAGAAATTGTTTGTTGCAGTCACAATGTCTTCGAAGCAAATAGATGCAAGATCTAGATTTTCATTCTCGAATTCGTTGGAATCGTTCGAGTGTCGTAGTATATGTTTCTTCAGAATTTCCTTGCTTCGGGGTTTGCCTGACAGGAACCATCATATCAATATTATTTCTTACGAATGCCTCACGAAAACTGCATCCTGAAAAGTGGAGTAAGTCTTGTCCTACCTCTTGACTTGCATATCCAGACGAGGCATATGCATGTCAGTATCAGCAGACTAGCCATAACTGCGGGTACAATTTTCAGTACATCACTCTTCTTCTTGTTAACTGCAGAAATATAGTCCACCAAGAGAAAAGTGCTTAAAGAATTCAACATTCTTACAAGTGTTGTATTTAACACCATGTCATTTTAACCACATCTATCATTACTGTCAACTCCGGGTAAATTATGATTGCCATATACTCGTATGAAATTACTAGAAGATTTGGTGCTTCTGCTGGCACCAAACAAACTAGCATATAGGCACACAAACTCCGATGAATTAGATGCTGAATGACAGGGTTCTTGAAAAGCAGAATTATAAAACAGGACTTCTTTGACATGGTAGATGGGGAGAGCGCAGCTAGTAATACAGGACAGGTCAGGAATAAGACTGATAATGTGTGCGATAGAAAAATACACTAGTCTAAGTTCTGTGACCATTATTCATTAGTGTATTATCTTATAAAACTTGCCACTGTGACAGGAGATGACAATAGGGCTGAAACTAATCCGGCAGTATGCATGTCGGCGTCCCCACTGGGGATGCCAGTACTGGTCCAACTCAGGGAGCAAGCATCAATCAGAAGTACAAGTGTTATTTGTTATGTGCTTTAATGTGCTAGCATGTCTGGCAAACTGTAAGTCAATTCAGATTTCACATCAAGGGCATTGATCACACTATAGAATCAATAAGTGTGCAAGGATAGGTAAATACCTTGTGAGCTGGGAACACGGAGGTACAGGTTCTCACCATCACCATCACCGAACTTCGCCGCGTCAACAAGCTCCCCTATCCAAACCAAGCACCTGGACCGGTCTGCCATCGTGTCAACATTATTCAGGTTAGCATATGAGTACGCAGTGCACGAGCAGTTGCGGCTGCACTCTTCTGCGCATTGGTTGAAGCTTCTGTTCTTGATGTACAAGAACTTGTCGGGTGTCTTCATGCCAGGCAAGGTCAGGAAGCTATCTGCGTTGCCACACTTCAGTTCCTCCTTTCTCTTGCATCCTCTAGAAAAGTCAAGACCGTCGGGCTCAAACCCATCGAGGCACTTGCAGGTCGGAACCGCCTGAGTGCCATCGCAGTAGCCAAACGGGCCGCATGAAGCGTACTGGTCACAGGGAGGGATGGGGTGCTCCAAGAAGACCGTCCATGACGACATGTTGCTGTTCCATCTCCGAAACCTCACCATGCCCGTGTAGTCTAGCGTCAATCGCATGCTCGGCGAGCCATCGGAGACGGTGAATGTCGCATAGTATCCAGCGCTTGTGTCGATGATCCTCTCGTATATCACGGCGCTGGTGTTGCTCTGGAACAAGCCAATGATCAAAGCACCACCCCACGCAGCTCTTCGCCAGTATGGTTTCGTCCCATTCCAGATGACGGCCTGGAGGTCCGAACTGGGATCAACGCCCATGGAGAAGTCGCTGGTGGACGGGTCGTCAGGGCCCTTCCAAGCAACGAGGCGCTCGGCGACGTTGGCCTTGTAGCTCAGCGAGAAATTCATGCCGGGGAGGATGGTGTCAGTTGGGTGGTCAAAGCTCTGCCATATGTCCGTGCCGTTCGGCAACCGAACGACCAAGTTCCCGGAGTCGAGCAGTATAGCAGCCGCTCTGGCGCCTACGGTGGCGATGTTGTTCGTCGTCGTCCAACGAGTGCGGCCTTTGGCGTCTGACAAGACAAGGTCAGAGCTGTTGGTGACAACCAGCTTCCCGGATGAATTGGTGGTGATAGGGTCGTCGCGGTTGGCGACCCACACATATGTTCGCTCAGGGATGTTGTGGTACCATATGCCAACATACAAGCTCGCAGTTGAGTTTGCCGGGGAGAAGAAGCCGAGAGCAAACACAGCACCATTCGAGATGAGCACGTCGCCAGGGGAGAGTGGCTTTGCAGGTGTTAGCTGGTCATCAGATCTGCAGAAACGAATCAAGAACAGGAAGATGAAAACGGGGAGCCAAGTCAAATCCATTAGGCCAAGAACACAGCAAGGCGGTGGAAAATGGAAGCACTCCTCGAACTTCTCTGTCCCTCGAATTGAAATGAGGCGCTTGTCACATTTGCATGGGAGGAAATAGGAATCCAGCTCGCCGGGCATAGTCATCATCTCATCTCATCATCATCATTGTGTTAAACTTGGGGGATTTCCGGCCACGTCTCTCCGGCTCCCCCTCGCGAGCAAGCCGAGTAGAGGCGTGGACGATCAGCCTACTCGCTTCGTCGCTCGGTCCCTTGGCCGATCGCGTAGGCGCGTGTTTGCGGGCCCCTCGGCTTGCTCGCTTCGTTGCGCGTCACCCCGGATCCGGATCCGGATTGCAACTTAAGCGCTCTCTGCGAGACCGTCCGATTAAAAATAGACGTTCCGAATCGGCTAAAAGCACCGTATAAGTTTTGGTATTGTCTGCAATACCGTTAATTGTATTGTAGTAAAAAAACTGTTCGTCTCATTTTTAGTTGATCCGGGCCATCCGATGCTTCGATCGGACGACTATGACTGGGAGGACTTGTGGGGACTGCATCGGATCCTAGTTCGTCACCGTGTGGGTACGTGCGTACGGCTGGCAGGCGGGGCAGCAAGGGCACACGTGTCGATGGGGGCAGCAGCTTTCGTGGCGTGTCATGCCACACTCCCGTGTCTAGTAACCAGTAGATTTATCCGTGCAACTTTACGTCTAAATATTTAAATATAATTGTCTTTGATATATCTGAGAGTTGAAGGATAGCTGTCTTCAGTTCTCGTTTACAGGGACAATGACTAGCAAATTGTCCGGTTACTGGAATTTTCCAAGGAGCAGGGAATCGTGGCGTATGAACTTACCACTCCCTACTCCCTAGTCGCTAGGCACAGGGGATTAAATTTCCGGGAACTCGCACAGCGGCAGATGACACATTGACAGCTGCACAGTCAGAGAGGAGCGATATTTTTTTGTGTTCGTTTTTTGTGCGATTTTTGTCTATTTGCATCGAAAATCGCTCGATTTTCATATATTTTTTGATCGGTTTATGCGACATATTTTTTTTAAATTTGACCAGTTTATCAATTGGTTTAGGGTTTTAAACCGGCTCGATACAGTCGGTTTTCATAATTTTCGAGTCGGTTTTCGCGATAAAGTGATCCCCGGTGTCAAAGTGTGAACTATGGAAAAAAAAGACGTCTACAGACAGAGCGCTGCTATGTGTATGAATGAATTTTGTTCATACCAACGCGGTTGAGTTCAAAGGAATATGAATGCATTTTTACTTATATTCTTTTCACTAAAGATGTACATGAAAAGGATAAGAAAAGCGAATAGCCTTTTTGC
The DNA here is from genome assembly GCA_036346275.1 of Otatea glauca. Classification (NCBI taxonomy): domain Eukaryota; kingdom Viridiplantae; phylum Streptophyta; class Magnoliopsida; order Poales; family Poaceae; genus Otatea; species Otatea glauca. The sequence continues at coordinate 5,900,053 of CM070718.1, read as the reverse complement.
TTCTTTTTCAGGGAAGGAACCAGAGTTGGTACCGAGAAGAAGATCCTTTTGACTCTATACGAGGAATAGCATGTACACAGAATGTTACAAAACGCATGGTAAAAAATATATGGTCAAAGTAATCGGAGATAGAAATTTTATGTGAAAAATCCTCATAGAAAAAAAATATGAACGCACGAAAGCAATTTTACTATATGAGGAGATATTACAATAGAGTTCTTTCTCTTGCCCTAGGTTATAGGGTTATATTTATAATAACACATACCACACTCCATGTAAGAGAAGACTTGAGACTGAGTAGGAAACAAATTCGTATCACCCTTAATTTCAACAATCTCTACCGACAACTAAATTTGGTGTTCAATTACCGTTTGGATACGTTGCAAATTTTGGATCGCTTGTGGAACCATTATGAGGCTTTGGCAACATAAATTCTCAGAATTTGATGACACCCTGATGGTAGTTAGCATCATACTCTCCGGAGTTATATTGTTTAAAAGTGAAGGTTTTGCTCTATATTAGTTTGAGATAAAGGATTGAAGTGCAAACGGTGATTGAACACAAAATTTAGTTCTCTCCTCAACTAACGTTAATTTTTTAAAGTCTCCTCAATATGGCGTAGGCCAAATTAACTTATTGTGTTTAAAATTAACTGTAACTCCATCTTAGACTAATTAACTGTAACACCATCTTAGACTCTATATGTGCGGATCTTACCGTAATTACCTGTTGTAGATGATGAATCGTCGAAAAAATTATCAATGATTAATCCCATCTCAATGCTGACAATAATAGACACATTGGGCTGAACTGGATTGGCGCCTAGGCATGGCGCCGGATGGCAAGAGTGATAGTGTTGGCGAGCTTTTATTATAGTGCATAAACAATCGCCGAGGTTGAGCACAGATCAGCGCTTAATATGAAGTCGAGACATGAATCGGAGTTAGGCGAATTGAAATCGCTGAGTTGCGGAAATCGATTGATGCACAAATCTCTATTACACTTCATGTGTACATGAATTGAAATTCCTAGAATTTGCTGGTAAATTTTCGCGGTACGCTTTACCAGAATATCAGGTCGTGTGCATGTACTGTCGTGGTCTTCTGTACTTTTTGTCTGTATGTGGCTTTTATTGCTTTAAACTGAACGCTTATGTCTTGACATGAATTTTGGTTGCGTGTCTGCTGTTTATTTTTATTAATTTTTTCTCCACTTTTTTTTCTTTACTTCCTCCCTCTGTTTTCTTGCGCGCAGGGAAGTCCCGTCCAAGGTTTGAAAATTCTGTTTCGAAATAAATTTCGTCTCTGACAGCATCGCGAGATTTCGGCGAAATTTTGAAATTTCAGAAAAATTTCGGACGAAATTTGAATTTGAAAATTCAAATCTGGTCCATATAGTAACGAAAAAACCCGAAATTTCGGGCGAAATACCCGAAATTTCTGTTTCTTTGCAACGGAAAAAAATTAGGTCAAACGATGTAGAAAAATTTTGGAATTTTTTTTAGAGAGTCCTGACATATTTATAATATTTTCATAAAAATTCAGATTATTCTGAAGTCTGTGAAATTTTTAAAAATTTAAACATTGTTACTGTCCTGATAAAACGCTGACCGACAATTTTGAACCGAATGCAAAATGGTTCAAACCACGTTATAAACATTTGAATTTTTTTTTGCATGATTATGATGTATCTCTAATACTCTCATAAAATTTTCAGATGATGATCAAACTGTATGAATTTTTAAAAATTCGAACAGTACTATTGCCCTGTTAAAAGGCTTACCGGCAAACTTGAATAAAATAAAAAATTATTTAAACCACGTTAAAAACTTTTGAATTTTTTTTGGATGGTCCTGATGTAACATAAATTTTTATTTAAAATTTTTAGATGATGATTATTCTCAAATAATGTTTAAAAATTCAGACAGTGCTACATCATGATAAAAGTCTGATGATCAATACATAGATTTGCTTTAGCAATAAAACAAAGTTTAAAATTTTTGAAAATTTTACAGAATTGTGATAAGGAATTTCTTAATATCTCATAAAATTTTCGAATCATGATCACACTCCAGTGAATTTATAAAATTCTTACAATGCACAGTACCATTTATGTTCTTTTCTTTTTGTTTTTTGAAATATAATATAACAAACGAAGTTCAATGCTTACATAGATTTGATTGACCAAACAAAAAAGTTAATTTTTTTTAAGTTGATATAATGTTAATGATGAAATTATTAATCTCTCACAAAAATTTTAGATCATAATCACTCAAGAAAATTTATAAAATTCTGACAATTAACTGTCCCAATTATGTTCATTCTGTTTTTGATTTTTTAAAGATAGCAAATGAATTTAAATTATTTTGAAATTTTTTGTGTATGATCCTAAACTAATAAATATAGTACCATAAATTTTTCAACTCATTATCAAGCTTGTATAATTTTATAAAAATCTGAGAGTGTTTCTACCAAAATTTTAAAATATCTAAAATATTCGATTTTTCAACAAATTTTCATATGAGATGACTTTCCTAAGGGTTATTGGACCAAATCCGGCCTTAAAAGTGCCAAAACCGGCCAAAAAATGCGATTTTTTTGGGTTACTGTAGTAATTTCAATTTTTTTAATTTTTTTCGACCGATACTTTAGATTTCGGGGTGGTCCGAAATCCAAAATTTTGCCGTAATTCGACGTGATTTGGTACCCTGGTCGCGTCGCTTCTTGCTACAGGACCGAGAGTACTGTTGCTACAGGTCAAAGATTGTTGTTGGCTGCAGGACGGAGTACTGTGTCGCACGGAGGAATCTCTGGTCATTCCTTGCTGTATCCCTTGGAGAATATATGATCTACTTCAATGCACTTTTTAGCGTCTTTGAGACCTTCAGGCAACAGGCATGGCTCCCAGCTTGTCGCAGTGCTGCTCATTGTGCTTGGCCTTCTGTTCCCCCCTCGTCCATGGCAGCGGCGGCTGCTGATGATGAGGAGGAGCGGGAGGACCTGTGGTCGAGCCAGGCGATGATGTCGCGGAAGACGGCGTCGATGTTGTCGGACGACTCGCCGGAGGTGAGGGCGTGCCACATGCACAGGTAGAGCTTGAGCTTATTGTCCTGGCTCAACGCCGACCGGTACAAGCAGCTCGCTCACCGATGGGTCCGTGATCTTGTCCCCGTCGTGCACGATCAGAAACAGCAACGAAACCTGGGCTAGGACGTTGGCGTCGAGGTGGAGACTGACCCTGAGCAGCTCGTAGGCGGTCTTCTTTTCTGTTGCTGTGCCCTTTTCTTCTCGTGTCACACCGCCAGCCATACGGAGAAAACCCGGCCGGCGTACGTGTCGCCGTCCCGCTGGAATCTTCCTCTCTTTGCAGCGCGTTGCATGATTTGCTGGTTTTCTGTGCGATGTGCGTGCAGGGTTAATAAAACCGAATTTCGAAATTCGCGGTACAAAAACCGCCCAAAAACTATAAAAAATCGAAGGGTTAGTAAATCAATTTTTTCTAAAAAATTCCAAAAAAATAAATAAAAAAACCGGGGTTTTTCGCGAAAAACCGCTCGGTTTTTGCGAAAAACCGCTGCCAACCGGATGTTCGTCGCAAAACGGTTTTTGTGAGCGGTTTTTGACGAAAACCGCGGTTTTGGGCGAAAAACCGAGCGCATAAATTTTTTCAAAATTTTTAAATTTTTTTTTGAATGGACCGGTTTACCGAACGATTTTTGATTTATAACCTCAGCGGTACGCTCGAAAACCGCGGTTTTCGAACGATTTTCGTCGGTTTTGTGAACCTGGCGTGACGTCGCCCGCTTCTTTTCAGCGAACGGAAGCTCTCCTTTTTTCACGAAGTTTCCCCACTTCGTGTTGCCGAGATCAATTTGGTTTCGGACTCAAGTACGAAGCGAATCAAGTCGCCGAGACTCTTTCCTTCGATCGCTGTTCTTGCCGTATCGCTAGGCGCAAACGCTCTAACTGCACTGCTTTGCGCGCCGCCTGATTTCTTGCGTCACGCGTGACGTCGCCCACGGAAACCGCTTCTTCTGCCTCTTGTCGGTTGGTTCTCCTGGCGACGTTTTTTTACCGCCGATGTTGCGTCGCCTCGTGAGTCGACTAGATACGTGCGATAGCCGTCCTTTGATTATCTTGATGGCGTCGCGCGGTCGTTCGCCCCGGGAGTCTCTTCTCTCGAGGTAGTATCTAGCGTTTTTTTTGAACTCGGAAATCTGATACTACTTTTTATAAAATATATGATAAAAAAAATAGGAGATTGAAATTTTACGTGAAAAATCTTTGCGGAAAAAAATCATTGGCGCATGAAGCAATTTCATTATATGATGAGATGATTACAATATGGCTCTTTCTCTTACCTTAGACTACAAGGATATATTTATAGTGATATATAGTAGACTTCATGTATAAGAATACTTGAGACGAAGTAGGAAACAAATTTATATCACCCTTAATTTCAATATATAGCATAAAAACTAATTCTACTGATTTTTCCGGGTGGTAGTTATCTCCTTGAAGAAAAGTAAGCAGAAACTTTATCAAAGGAGAGATGGAAGGGGAAAACACCAACCAGGCAACCATGGTTGTTGAAAATCTTGACTCTCAGTAGATAACAACCATGTATGCCTCGCACTTTGAGCCTGTTGAAACTTCTTGGATGAGCACACCCTTTTGATCCTAAAACTGCTTGTATGAACTCACTTCTATTCTGAAGAGACAGCCAGGCCACTTGCTGTGAAGAAACCTTCATTGATGCAGTAAAGGGCTTGCTATAATGGCATGAAAAACAATGACCAAAAGTATTTTCCAGGGACGCAGATCATCTGCAGTCGTTAACAATTGATCTTAATACGCAGAAGATAAAATCTTTCATTATCTAAAAAGCAAATGATCTTAACAGCTCAAAGGTTTAAAACAACATCTCGATTTGAGCTTGAACTGAAAATTTTTACATGTATTCCTCGTAAATAGCATTATAATTCTCCACAAAAAAAGACACCAAATCCGGTCCAAAAAATGAATTTCAGTCAAAATACCCAAAATGTCTGAAATCACTGTAGCAATTTGATATTTTTTTATTCCGTCAGGATTTTAAATCTCGTCCTTGGCCGAAATTCTAGATTTCGCGAAATTTTGAACCTACTCCTTCTATGTTTTCCCTCCCAACTTAAGTTATATAAATATTGAGACAAATGAATGGGTAAATAATCAACTTTTTATTCAGGTTTTAACATTTATGTAACTTTCGAAAAGAAAAACATAAAAACACCTCTCGTGTGTAAAACTTAGCATGTCGATATAGATGTGAATATCTTTTTTCCTGATACACTAGGCTATACTATGTGAGCATGACATCATAGCAACGAGTAGCAAGTAAACAGCGCCGGACATCCGCGCGGCAGCAACTTCCGCCGTGCCGCGTGAGGCCTACAAGCTGCCCCATTTCACTTTCTTAGCCAGGCCTACAAAGTATGTGCGTAAACGGAGCGGATAGCCATCGAAAGTCAGTCCCACCGAAAACATTCGGATAAAATTCGGAGCGAAAAAATGGATACCAAGTTAGTTTCATGGGTTTCGGATTCGAAACTGGATAATTTTTCTCGGATATGAGATCGGGTTTGAAATAAAAATATACGTTGAATTCGAAGCTATCCGATACATTTATCCTAGATATCTATAAACTCTAGGCCTGTGAGTAATACCTTATCAGATTAGCTCAATAGGCAAGCCCATGAGACCATAAGTCTATGAGTAATGACTAGCTTCTCACTTGCCAAGAGTGGGCCAGAGAGAAATTTTGGCCCACGAGGTTTTTCCAGTATTTAAATTAGATTTTTTAAGAAAATACAACGAATTCAAATAAACCAAGAAAATAGCAAATGAATTCAAAAAAATTCCAAAAATGTAGGCAAATATGTTTGAACTTAAGTAACTTAAATAAAATACTTTTGAATTTACTTGATGTAGTCAAATTTGCTTGTTGAACTCTACATGTAGTTGCATTTTGGACATGTAGTATGGTTGATCGATCCTTTTACGTGCGGCATATATGGGTTCTATGTTTGCACTATATCCGACTAAATATTCGAGACAGAGACTATCTGTGTTTAGCTCGACATGTATTTGCTCTATATTTGCGATCAAGACAATCTATATTCTTATCCGTATCCGGCATTGTCCATGTATGACTCTGATTCCGTGAAAAAAAATGAAATATGATATGAATGTTATCCGTCCATATCTGCCCGATTAAACTCTGATATGTGCTGAACTCATGTTACTCACCAATATTCGTCGGGCTTTATCTGGTCTTAATAAATGAAACCGAAGAGGCCGACACTTATTTATTTTAAAAAAAAACATATTGAATGCATCTCATTTACATAACTTGGATCTACAACGTCAGCAATATAGCCTTCTTCCATTTAGCAAGGGAGCCATTCAGCGAGACAAGATGAAAACAACCACATATTGAATGCATTATTTTGAATGGAACCATTTCGTCTACAAACATGCGTTCTTAATGTATCGTACAGCTGCACAAAGTACCGAAATTTACGAAACATGAAGAAAAATGAAGCTGGACATCTAACGCCCCTCGAGTGTTGTGATACTCATGTAATTCAGAGATCTTCCCATGTTTTCTCTCGAGTCTTCAGTTTCATAATTCCTTAGCGTAAAATATACAGGCTGCTTTGGGGTAGGAAGTGGGGTTGTTTCGTTCTCTAACATGAACACAATGGATGACAAGAGCGGCCTAGCACTTGGATGGTCTTGAACACACAAGAGCCCTAAATGAATACATCGTACAACTTCTTGAAGTGGACAACTCTCCACAATGGATAAGTCCACCAATTCGCTTGCATTTCCATCTTTCCATAAGCTCCATGCCTGAAACAGTTAAACTAAGTACCGATTAGGTACTTGTCAAGTGCTTGAGTTGTTGAAAATTTGAGCATTCAACTATACTTACATAAGCTATAAGGTTTGGAAAGTCCATTATAAGCTGGGGTGAGCTGATCTTTAAACCGCTTACAATCTCCAACAGTAGAACACCGAAGCTATAGGTGTCGGACTTGACAGAAAAGGAGCCTTCCATTGCATATTCAGGAGACATGTAACCACTGTTGAATCATTCCAAAAACAATGAAATGTACAGTTCGAATTAGTTAAGCTGTAAAATTTACCATGTTAACCACTATCACGTGCATGAATTACTTACTATGTTCCAACAACCCTGGTAGTGTTTGCTTGTTGCTCGTTTCCTCCGAAGATCCTTGCCATACCGAAATCTGATATTTTCGGACTCATTTCTGTGTCCAATAAGATGTTGCTTGCTTTGAGATCTCTATGAACTATTGTTAATCTTGAATCTTGGTGGAGATAAAGAAGCCCTCTTGCTATTCCTTTAATTATTTTGAATCGTGTTGGCCAATCAAGCACATATTTTCTTGTAGCATCTTCCAAGATCAGTGTGAAATGAAGTGCATGTCAGTCATCATGAATATCCCTTCAGTTAACCTAAGAATATTTTAGGATATTTGATCATAAGTCAGAACATACCAAAAAGGAAGGCATCCAAGCTTTTGTTAGGCAAGTATTCGTAGACTAGTAACTTCTCATCTTCATGAATGCAATAACCAAGAAGTTGAACTAAGTTTCTATGCTGCAGTTTGGCAATCAAAACTACTTCATTTCTGAACTCCTCGACACCTTGCCCAGAACCCTTACTAAGCCTTTTGACAGCAACTTCCTTGCCACCCTCCAATAATCCCTGCATGAGTGCACCATTCTTTATTTGAACAACACAAAAGCTATAATATTTTTTCTACTGAAATCTTTATTTGAACAAGACAAAAGCTACAATATTTTTTCTACTGAAATGATGAAGCTAAAACTTTTTTACCTTGTAAACTTTTCCGAAACCACCTTTTCCAAGCATGTTGTAATTGGAGAAATTGTTCGTTGCAGTGAGAATGTCTTCGAAGCCAACAGGTGGAAGTTCTATATTTTCATTCCCAATTTCATTGGAAGCATTTAAGTGTTGTGGTGTACGTTTGTTCCGAATTTTCCTGCTTCGGCGTTTGCCTGATAGTAACACCTTCATTTCAATATTGTTTCCAACGAATACCTCATTAACGTTGCATTCTGAAAAGTGAAGTCTTGTTCTACCTTTTGACTTGCATATCCAGACAAGGCATATGCATGTGAGTATCAGCAGACTAGCCATAGCCGGGAGTATAATCTTCAGTACAACAGTCTTCTTTTTGTTAACTGCAGATTTTTTTTGAATTGAAACGGCAGGAGCTCTGCCTTGTATTAAGGTAGGAAAACAGATAGTACAGGTCATACAGATAGGCTGGTTAGAAGCAACCCACAACGTTTGGAAGAAAAGAAGGGGGCAACACAAGGTCAGTAGACAGAGTTAACTGCAGATTTATAGTCCACCAAGAGAGTAATGCTATCATAATCTAATGTAATGCATTTCTTGCAAATGTCATATTTACTGTGAATAATATGTTATTCTAACCACATCTAGCATTCCACAGCAAGAGCATTGATCACACTGTACAATCAATAAGTGTGCAAGGAAAGGTAAATACCGGATGAGCTGTGATGACGGAGGTACAGGTTCTCACCACCACCACCAGCATCGAACTTCTCTGTGTCGACAAGCTCCCCCAACCAAATCAAGCACCTTGTCCAATCTGCCGTCGTGCTGAACTTCGGGTTAGCATAAGCGTACGCAGTGCATGAGCAATTACTGCTGCACTCTGATGCACATTGGTCAAAGCTTCTATTCCTGACGTACAAGAACTTGTCGGGTATCTTCATTCTGGGCAAAGTCAAGAAACTATCTCCACATTTCAGCTCCTCCTTTCTTCGACACCCTCTGGAGAAGTCAAGACCATTGGGTTCATACCCATCAAGGCACTTGCACGTCTGAACCGCCCCAGTGTCATCGCAGTAGCCAAACGGGCCGCACGAGGAGTAGCGGTCACAGCTAGCCCTGGGGCGCTCCAAGGAAACTGCCCAAGACGACGAGCTGTTGTCCCATGTCAGGAACTGCGCCATGCCCGTGTAGTGCAGCGTCATGCGCATGATTGCTGAGCCATCAGAGACTGTGTATGTCACGTAGAGCTCGCCTCCTCTGTTGGCAATTGTTTGGTACAGGACGGAGCCGGTGTTGCTCTGATACAGAGCAGAGACCAACTGACCATCCCACACAGGTCTGCGCCAGTACAGTCTCGTTCCATTCCAGGTGGCTATCTGGAGATACGAGCTGGAGTCACCACCAATGGAGTAGTCACCGGTGGATGGGTCATCAGGGCCCCTCCAAGCAAAGAGGCGCTTGGAGGGGTCGGCGTTTTTGCTCAACGGTAAAGACATGCCGGGGAGGATGGTGTCGGTTGCGTGTCGGAAGCTCTGCCATATCTCAGTGCCGTTCGGCAACCGGACGACCAAGTTCCCGGAGTCAAGCAGAATAGCAGCAGTTCCGGCGTCTCCGGTGGTGATGTTGTTCGTGGTTGTCCAAAGAGTGCGGCCTTCAGAGTCTGACAAGACAAGGTCAGAACTGTTGGTCACAACCAGCTTCCCGGACGAATTGGTGGTGATTGGGTTGTCGCGGTTGGCGACCCACACGTATGTGGGCACAGGGATGTTGTTGTACCATATGCCGAGGTATGGTTTTGCAGTTGAGTTTGTTGGTGAGAAGAAACCAAGAGCAAAGATGTTACCATTCGAGATGAGCTTGTCGCTGGGGGAGAGTGGCTTTGCAGGTGTTAGGCGGAGGCGGTCATCGGATTTGCATAAACAAATTATGAGCAGGAGGGTGAAAACAGGGATGGAAGTCACGCCCATTAGGCCTTCTCTGGCATGTGCTTGTGAAGAGCACAGGAAGGAGATAGTACTATGAAGTAATGAAGATGGTTAGGATTGTTTGCTTGGACAATTTGAACCCACGAGGTAGAACCTAGAATGTGGAAATGAACAGTATTCGGACTTTTCTATGCCTCTCGTCTTGAAATGTGGCTCGTCAGTAAGTGCAAATTTAAGGTGTGTGGATGAGCCGATGCTGACACTCGCCACTCGCTGGAAGCACACATATGCACACACAGCAGCAAGTTGATTATTCAGCATTGCTACTGGCCTCTGATGCGAATTGCAGATAAAAAAACTGCACCGAGAAACTGACCTGGCGCCACTCGCCACCATCAGTCGACCCCGCATCGGCCAAGAAGGCACCCGGCGGCAGTCACAGCCGTCACGGCAACAAATGCGCGATGGTGAATCGGGAACTTCGAACTTGCACGTCAACAAGACAAATGACACAGGACTGCAAGAAAAATCCAGATTTCAGCATCGCTGCTGGTCTATGAAAGGAAGCGTGGGTTTGGAATTTCCTTTAGGAGAGAATACAGGGTTGACAACCTGCCACGGTAGGAGAATCTATCGGTTGTTTTCCCGGACGGGAACGAAGTTAGATTTGTAATTTCCATTAGGAGAATCACAAAAATGAAAAGAAAAAAACCCGACAAAGGGCTTGATCATCTTCTGCCGTCGAAGCATCACCGTACGACCGCGGCCTGTTGGCTCGCGTTGCCAGTTGCCTACGTCCGATCCCGTGCCTGTCGCCGTGCGGCGCACCGGACGTCACATGATCGCAACCGCCGCCGTTCCGCGTGACGCGGTGGAGTTTGGGGCCTGCCCCGCTTCGCTTCCCTTTCTTAGCCGGCCTTCACAACCAACGGTGGGCTGACACCGGTTTGGGATCTTCGTGCTGCGCATTGTCCTTCCTCGGCTGCACGGCCCGAGCCATTTGAATCATGTTGGTGCTGCCAATGTCGTTCTGCCGATGCGTCATTTCATGGCGGGCCAGGTGAATGAATGTTCGACCTTCTGTTGCGCAAGGAGCCGCGTGTACCATGAACAAGCTCAGCCTTCACTGACACGACTCACGACTCACGAGAGAGAGAGAGAGAGCGCGCGCGCGCAAATGAACTAGGGCTTTAACATCTTCAGCTTTCGAAGAGAAGTCGATAAGTTTCTCCAAACAAATTAGTTTTTAAATAACTTTTAACATAAGCTAGAAACTATATATAACTAATAAAAATCAAAAGCTAAAAGTAAGATGAGACGTGCTTTTCTATTTTATTGTGAACAGAAATTAGTTGTTTGCCAAATGATCTCTTATAAAAAGCAACAACTGTTTTTTAATCTTGAAAAACTAAAATGCAATTTTTTTAAAAGCTACCGCTCCCTTAAATAGACCTTAGTTCAGCTTCGTCTCAGGGAACAAGTTTGCGCTCTGAAGGATAATAAGGAGCCACAACAAGATCCGGCAGCCTTCTTGCATTTGGCATTGGAGCCACCGAAGATCAAAAGCTCGAGAGCCAAATGAATTAATGCATATCTACAACTACAATCTAGTTCCAAGTGTATTATACAACAGCATGCAACTGCTGAAATTTGCACACAGTATATAAGCTGAAATAGCTGATGCTACAATCGGTGATGTGCAACTTTATTGATTAAAATCGGATTACAAGAGAGATTCTAAATTACAGAGCTACTCTTAGTTGACAGGAAAGTAAAAAAAATAAATGCGAGTTGTTTGATTGATTGTGGTTATTCCTTTTGCTCGCCCTTAACCCTCTTTTCTAGTGCATTGGCCGATCATATATTTCTCCGATGCATTGTTTGACCATGATCCATTTCGGCCTTCATATAAATAAAATTCTATCTTTAAATCAATATCGGTTATAATCCTACTTTTAACTCAACTTTCCTTTTCTTAACCGATATTGGCCAAAAATATCCCTTTTAATCCTTACTCTAACAAATTGGTTAAACCTTGCCAAATTATGGTGCTAACACTTGTACAATGATTTCGTACAATCATAAATCCAACATATATATTTGAAATTTGCTAAAAGTACAATACATATAGTTCTAAGGTCTTAAAATTCCCAAACCATCAAAATCGAAATTAATTTAATTAAAAAATTATTCCATTGAAGAGGTGAAATTTTTGCATTTCTCAATTTTTTAAGGGTGCCGAGATTTCCTTCCTACGAAATATACATGTTGCTTTGGTGCAGGGAGCGCCATGGCCTCGTTGTCCAACATAGACACAACTAGTGACATGAGTGGTCTGTCAATCGGGCTGTCCTGAACACACAAGCAGGGATTCAAATTTCTCTAAAACCATTCCGATCTCACGAATTTCGTTCGTACCATACCGATTCGGAAAAGCATATAATTCGGTTTACCGCTCAAATTTAAAATTAAATTTAAAAAATTAGGAAATTTCAAAAAAATTATCCAAGAGTTCCCTAAAATTAGTATTAATAGCTTTATGACATCTCGTGTGATTTTTTGAAAAACGAAGTTTGAAGAAAAGTTCCCTGAAAGAAATATTTTTTACATTTTCCCCAATTTTTCAACCTGTCGCCGATTTTCGAGAAAACCGCTCGAAATTCACTGCTTTTCGGGCGATTTTCCAACTCTTCGTTTGAATTTCGCTCCGCTGTTTGACCAGATTTCAAATTCATTTGACTTTCAAAAACATTCATTTTTTTGCGAATTTTGTTTCGTTTTTGTGAATTTTGGTACCACTGGCTTATTGAAAACCGAGGTCGAAACGGTATTGTTAACCCTGCACACAAGAATCCATTATGGATGCATAACGACACTTCATGCAGTGAGTAGCTCTTCAAAAGCACGGTGTCAAGGACATCCCTTATTTTTCCTTCTTTAGCCTGAAACATGAGAACAAAGTTCCAATTTAATAGCTATATTTTGTTCGAGCTGTTAACATAGTAGGCATTTGATACCACTTACATGAGATATAAGATTTGGAAAATCCATTTCAAGATTAGGCGAGCCGATCTTCAATCCACTTACAATCTCCAACTGTAATATACCAAAACTATAGGTGTCAGACTTAACTGAAATGATACCTTCCATGGCATATTCGGGAGACATGTAACCAATGTCTGAATCATTTCAAAAGCAAGTATGCAATATTGAATGAGTTCAAGCATGTACATAATATTTTAAGCATATAAGTCCAATGCAGGAGTTATCATGCTTGTCGGCGTTTCGAGCGTCGGCAAGTAAATTTGTAAGTCTAAGGGGCCGCGCGTTCCACTCCCTGAATGGTTAGACTCAGAAGTCCAAGATGTATACTGGTTCGGGCGAAGGTCCTACTCGATTCGTGTGGTGGCGTTGTATTCCCTTGATGATGAGATGATTGCACAAAGTTTACAAGCGAGAGTGCTAATGGCTTAGTGAGATGGGTTCGATCCCCTCCTACGGGGTTCCCGCCTCCTTTATACGGAAGGAAGGGCGGGTTACATCGAGAGTTGGGAGAGGACGAGGTGACCTACACTAGGAGCTTCGGTCCTTCGTTCTGCTGACTGATCACCGCCCGTCTTGCCCATGTTGGGTCGGTAGTCTAGTTGGCCAGGGCGGTTAGGTATTTCCTCGGGAAACGGCGTACCTGCCCTCTGCGAACCTTACGAGTGTTGGCGTTCTTTGCGCGCATGGCGTGGGTGTTGCCTCGAGAGAGCGTGTCTTCGTCTTGTATGTGACCGGTGATGGGGTGGGAGCACCGGCGATCATTAAACCCTCTTGGGAAGGGGCCACCTGCCCTTGTATAGTCATTTCGATTGACCCCGTCCGTGGGTACGTGGTTGTAGGCTGGTGGGGGCTTCGACACGCGCCCTTGGCGGATGTTACCTTGGTTTGATCGGTCGGGGATCCGCCCCGCCAAGGGTCGGGAGCCCTGCTTGGTCGAGCCGGGGTCCCTCTCGCGGCGGGGTCGAGAGCCTGCTGGTCGGAGACACTTCCCTCGTCGGTTGGGAAGGGATGTCTTGTGTGGCCTTGCAGGTGCTTCGGTCGGTAGCGGGCTGGGAGCGGCCTGTTGGGCTTGAGCTGTGCTTGAGGCCGCCGGCTCGTCACTTCGGGCCGTTGGGGCACCCCTATTATAAGTATTCGTCAATGCTTTTGCCAAAGAAAAAAGATGCAAGGCAAATACAACATTACTGATCAATTTGTCTTCTGAATGTCAGCTTTAAATTTTTTATTAAAATTGTCACTAGCAAGATCACAAGTGTTGCTGAAAATATTGTACGTCCTACAGATGGTTTTTATGCTAAGTAGGAATATTATAGACGGCGTGATTGTTCTTCATGAAATAATTCACGAGATGCACAACAAAAAATTGGATGGAGTAATTTTTAAGGTAGATTTTAAAAAGACCTATGATAACGTCAAATGGCCATTTCTTCAACAAACTCTAAGAATGAAAGGCTTCTCCCCACAATGGTGCTCGTGGGTTGAGAGCTTTGTTACCAGGTGAAGTGTTGGCATCAAGGTCAATGATGACATTAACCCGTACTTTCAGACCCGAGAAGGACTCCACTAAGATGATCAATTATCCCTTATATTATTTAACATCGTTGTGGATATGTTAGCTGCTATCTTAGAACATGCCAAAAATAGCGGGATGTTAAGTGGAGTGGTACCTCATCTGGTCGATAATGGGTTATCTATCCTACAGTATGCAGATGATACCATCTTATTTATGGAACATGATTTCGAATAGGCCAAAAATATGAAGTTAATGCTATGTGCATTTGAACAACTTTTTGGTCTCAAAATCAATTTTCAAAGAAGTGATTTTTTTTTTTGGTGTTGCTAAGAATTTCGAGGTTCAATATACCCAACTATTTGGTTGTGATTTAGACAATTTTCCTTTTAGATATCTTGTCATACCAATTCATTATAGGAAGCTGAGGATTAGTGAGTGAAAGGGAGTAGAAGAAAGATTTGAAAAGCGCTTGAGCAGTTGGAACGACAAGCATTTATTCGCTGGAGGTCGATTAGTACTCCTAAATTCCGTGTTTAGCAGCTTACCCATATTTATGCTATTCGTTTTTGAGATACCACGTGGGGTGCTTAAACGGTTGGACTATTACAGATCTAGATTTTTCTGGCAAAGTGACAATCATAAAAAAATATAGGTAGCTAAGTGGAATATATTATGTCGACCCAAGAATCAAGAAGGCATGTACATTCAAGATCTTGGTGTGAAAAATATATGTTTTCTTAGCAAATGGCTTTTCAAGCTCCTAAATGATGAGGGTGTTTGGCAAACTCTTCTCAGAAGAAAATATCTGGGAATTAAGACCCTTTATCATACAGAAAGAAAGCTAGGGGACTCATTTCTGGGCTGGCGTATTTCTTTAGATTTGGGCCTTTTCATATTTGTGATGGATCTCAAATACGTTTTTGGTAGGATGTATGGATTGCAAACAAGCCCCTTAGTGCTCAATACCCTCAACTTTTTAACATTGTCCGAAAAACAGGCCACAATAACAGAAGTAATATGTTTTGTCCCACTACATGTGTCTTTTCGTAGGGCAATTACAGGACATAATTTAATAGCCTGGCATGAGCTTGTTGTAAAGATTGCTGGGTAAAGTTGTCACCAGAGCAGGATACTTTTTGATGGAATCTCTATCAAAATGGACAGTTTTCTGTTCAGTTGATGCATACAGCCTTAATGCATTAAAATGTTCCAGTTACAAATCGACAATTGTGGAAGCTTAAAGTGCCTTTAAAAATAAAAATTTTCCTCTAGTACTTGTGTCGGGGGTGATTTTGACAAAAGATAAACTCAACAAAAGAAATTGGAATGGTAGCAAAATATGTTATTTTTGTAACAATGAGGAAACTATTCAACACCCCTTTTTACTGCCAGTTTGCTCGTTTCGCATGGCGTGTCATACAAACGGCATCCAATCTGCAACCTCCTAGGAGCATGACCAATTTGTTTGGGAGCTGGTTAATGGGATTGGTAAAGGATTTAAGGGCCCACATTTTGGTCGGGTTGCCGCCTTATGTTGGTCTATTTGACTATATCGAAATGATGTGGTTTTTGATAAGAAAAAATTCTCTAATCCGATGCAGGTTATATACATTTGCACCAAATGGTTGTGCTCGAGGTCTATGCTACAGCGTCAGGAGGTGATGTTATCGGTATGCAGATCACTGGAGATTGTGCTAAGAGATCTCTAAAGCAGGCACGGGTGGAGATTCAGTAACAGGGTGTATTCGGCTTGAGACTTTATATATCTTGTTATTTATAGCTTGTTGCAAATTTTTGCAGTATTTGTTCATCTTCTTTTTGACAGCATTTTTTGCTATAACATTGTAATAAACGGTTGGTTGTGTGCATCTCGTGATGCAGAAGCCAGGAGATAAACTTTTATTATCTAAAAAAAAGTCCAATGCAGGAGTTACTCACTATGTCGCAACAACATGTCTAGTATTTGCCTATTGTTGGTTATCAAACTTAATGACTTCAAGCATATACATTGCATTTTAAGCATATAAAGTCCAATGCAGGAGTTACTCACTATGTCCCAACAACATGTCAGTATTTGCCTGTTGCTGGTTGTCACCAAAGATCCTTTACCATACCAAAATCTGATATTTTTGGTCTCATCTCCAAATCCAACAATATGTTGCTTGCTTTGAGATCTCTATGAATTATTGTCATTCTTGAATCTTGGTGGAGGTATAGAAGTCCTCTAGCTACCCTTTTGATTATACTAAACCTTGTTGGACAATAAAGTATAGACTTTTTAGCATCATTTGCATGCCAAGAATAGTGTGTGAAGCTATGTTAGTGTTTCGATTAAGCACGTTCCTTTGGTCAACGAAAGAATCATTATATGTGATTAGAACATACCAAATAGGAGGATTTTTTTTCAAATAATGCATTTTTAAAACAATTTTAGAAAATAATTACAAAAATATACCTCTAACGTTGATTGAATTGGTTGATAGATTATTTTGTCGTGGATTCATTTGGTCGACAAGGCTGAAGCTTCTGAATTGACGACAAAGCTTCTATCGCCAATTCATTTGGCGATAGGGGTGTATTTTTGTAATTTTTTTAGGGTATTTTTGTAAAATTATTTAAAAATGTATTATTTTTCAAAAAAAAATCCCAAATAGGAAGTAGTCTAAGCTTTTGTTGGGTAAGTATTCGTAAATAAGCAGGTTCCCATCTCTAGAAATGCAGTAACCAAGAAGTCTAACTAAGTTTCTGTGTTGTAATCATAGTTTAAAATCCTGGAAAAATTTCAAAAAATTTGTCCGACATTTCAGATTTTGGCTGGGATGAGAATCAAAATCCTGGCCGAATTAAAAATTTTGAAAAAAAATTAAATTGCTACAGTATTTTAGAAATTTCGGCGAGATTTCGACAAATATCAGGTTATGACCGAATTTTGACTTTTTTGATCAGATTTCACTGGATTTGGGTCAATAACCCTTGAGAAAGTCATCTTCTATGAAAATTTGTTGAAAAACCGAATTTTTGCGACGCTTTATAAAATAGCAAAACACTATCAAATTTTTATAAAATTGTACAAGCTTTATAATGCTTTGAGAAATTTATGATAACATATTTAGAAATATAGGATCATACATAAAAATATAAAAAATAATTTAGCTTTATTTGTTATTTTTAAAAATTCAAAATAGAATGAATATAATTGAGATAGTATCCATGTCAGAATTTTATAAATTCATTCGATTGTGATCATGATCCAAAATTTTTAGGGGAGCTTAATAATTTCCTCAGAACCCTTTTCAAAAAGTTTCAAAAATTCTAAATCTTTTTTGTTTGCTCAATTAAATCTATATATTGATTATCAGGCTTTTATCAGAATAGTAGCACAATCACAATTTTTTAAAATTCCTCAGGATTGATAATCATGTGAAATTTTATGAGAACATTAGTGATACTTCAGGATTATCCACAAAAATTTTCAAAATTTTCTAACGTGATTTGAACCATTTTTCATTCGGTTGAAATTTGTGAGTCAGCCTTCAGTAGCACTATCCTAATTTTTGAAAACTCCCCGCGCTTGATCATTATCTGAAAAATTTATGGGAATCCTCCCTCTATTATACTAATCCATAGAATCCCTGCCCTCACGTTGCTTTGAGCTGGCTCGAGCCGAGCCGCGGAAAAAAATTACGCTTGGGTGCTTTTTTGAAAAAAATTACGTTTAGGTTCTTTTTTGAAAAATTACAATTAGGTCTTTTTTGAAAAAGAATATATATTACGTTTAGGTCCTTTATGCATTTTTAGGCATTGCGCTGGGGTCCTTTTTCGTAAAAAAATACGTTTAGGTACATTTTTGAAAAAAAAATACATTCAGGTTTTTTTATGAAAAAAATATACATTGCATTTAGGTCCTTTTTCTATTTTTTAAGCATTACGTTTAAGCCCTTTTTCAGAAAAACAAAATTCTGTTTAGGTCTTTTTCCGGGAAAAAAAGTTTAGGTCCTTTTTTCCGTTTTTTCCGAGACGGACCTTCTGTTCCAGCGAAATCACAGGTTGTATCCTCTCAACCATTTCTCGTGTTTCCTCGATTTGCTCCCGTAGGGAGTAGAAGTCGCACGTTTTCTCGATTTGCTCGCGTGGGGAACGGCGGTCGCGGCGTGGCACGCCGCGCTCGATTGTCTAGTATTATTGATACGTCAGGACAATCCAGTTTTAAAATTTTTCTAACATGGTTGCATCATTTTTCATTCAGTTGAAATTTGCCGGTCGGCCTTTTATCAGGATAGTAGCACTGTTAGAATTTTTAAAATTTCTCAGACTTGATCATCATCTGTAATTTTTATAGGAATATTAATGATGTGTCATGACCATCCACAAAAAAATTTAAAATTTTTTAACATAGTTTCAACCATTTTTCACTCGGTTGAATTTCACGGAGATTTCAGCAATTTCGGCTGAATTTTGGTTCAAAAATTCCGGATTTCAAATTTGCCTTTTGAACTTTGACCGGATTTCATATGAAATTATGAGATTTGCCAAAATTTCTTATTTCGCCCGCCTATGAGATATGAACTAAAATAAAATTTAAAACCCTGTGCAATTTGGCGATGAGAACTACTCCTACTTCATTTCTAAAATGCTCTATTCCTTGGTCAGAACACTCAGTAAGCCTTTTGGCAGCAACTTCCTTGCCACCTTCCAGTGTTCCCTACGTGGTTGCATCGTTCAAATTAAAATATGATTGCACCACTCCCAAGGATTGTAAAATCGTCGGCCGACCGATGGTTTTCGGTAGCCGTACCCCCCTTCACCCCTGTAACAACTTATTTCAAACCATCTTCTACACCCAAAATACTCGGATACCATTAGTTGCTTCTAGTCAATGGTGAAACCAGGATCGAAATAGAAGGTGTGCTCAAAAAACTAAACTAAATTGAAATAAATATACCAAATATAATCTTGTGTAATTCAAATTCATATAAATTAAAGATAAATATAACAAGAAAGCAAAATACAATAAAAGAAGGTACCTGGCTAATAGAAATGCATCTAAAAATACATGAATATGCCTCCAAAGCAACTTGTATATCAAAATTTATGAAATTAGTGATACAATCGTAAACTCTAAATGATTATGAATATTCAAAATAAAAAACATACCACTAAGACGCTACCTTCAATCATAAGGCAAATTGCTTGTGAAATAATTACGCAAAGTTTATTTCTCCATTATTGCAAATCTTCAAACAAATAATACAACTATATTACTACTATAGAACTTAAATAGTATAGACCTACAAAAGTATTCATTGTTGAGTATTAACTATTGAGATGAGCACTTAACAAACTACCTTTGTCACCACTCGGTAACATCACCAGATCACTAGCCACCACTACCAGCACAATAGAGTCTCTCTCGATCTCGGCAGTCTGGCATTTGTATGCAATGATGCAAGCACAGTACTTCCTTCGTTACAACCTTACTCGGTTAATTCTCCACTACTTTAGTGTTCAGTCGCTACTGCCTACTAATACTCGGTGTCGATGGTTCACTCCCAGATCAAACGACCTTACAGCTCACTTACTCCCAGTCTCCCAGATCGCCCTCCTTAATCCTCTCCTCCAGGCACCCCTCCCCTCTAGGCTCAAGACTCCCGATCTCCCTCCTTGTCCTCCCTTCTAGGTGCCCCTCCCCTCCACGGCTCCATGGCACCCCTCCCCTAATCGGCTGATCCCCTCCACGACACGGCGCCCCTCCCCTCGTCTCCTCACCTCGCGACGGTGCCTCTCCCCTCCAACCCTCCACAGTGCGCCCCAGGTAAGCTCTATTTAGTTGTCGATTTAGGGATTTGGGGATAGTTGATTATAGATTAAATTAGGACTATCATCTTTATGAATGTTAAATGGTAGTGCACGCTTGGGACTTGTGGGTTTCTTAGAATCTTCTTTCTGATCATCATGGCAACAGTAACCGGCCATCAGTGGGGGCTTGGGGGGTGGGGGGTTCCATCGCCGACATGGAGGGTAGGCTACAGCCTAATAGAGCCTCTTGTTGAATTCACCCCTACTTCTAGTATATAGTTATATATCCTAAAAATATATAAATACAAATTGGTTGTAGTTATCCGTCCTCTCTCTCTAAGAAAAGTAGTGCGTCAACATATGGGCCACAAGATAAAAAGGAAACCAACCGCCCGCATCTCTCATTTCACCTACACCCACTCCTCCTGGCGGGGCCATTACCCACTTCTCCCTTCCCGTGTTTACTCAAAAGTGTAATTTTATTTTTTGTAAACACGTGGCATAATTTGATTATTTGGTTTAAAAATATGTTTCGTTGCAACACACAGTCACTTAACTAGTACTCGCTCCGTTTATTTTGCGTGGTTTAACTTGGTGCAGTCTTCAAAGTTGAACTATGACCGTTAATTTATAAATTATAACCATAGGAAAGTGCTTTCAAATACAAATCTAACAGTATCATTTTTATATCATATAATCTATATATTGTTGGACTAATTGTGGTCAAAATTTACAAACTTAGAATCTCGAAATACGTTGATGCCTTATAAAAATCAACAGGGTATATCCTATACTTCTGAAAAAGAAACAGCCGGTTTTGACTGTTTTTACCAAGAAACCGGAACCGAGGATTCCAGGTTTTTTATATTGCAAAAAACAGTTTTGTGAACCCTGCGATGGCCTATCAGCCGTTATGGCAAAGATTACCCGGATGCAAAACAGATCTCAAGTGAAGCATCTTGTGTCACTATGGCAGCAAAGGTAACCTTTGTAATACTACTTCAACAAGAACAGTAGCCGTTTTCTAATAATGTAAAATCTTAATGGATTACAGGACTGCCAAAAAGGAAATGATTTACATATAGAAAATATGTAACCTAAACATCTGATCTACCGTCCCTCTAGCACTGTCAGACTCATGTTATTTGTAGAGCTGCTAGTATTTTCTCCTGTTTCTTTGGCTTCAGAGTTCCTTTGTGCAAAATATACAGGTTGTTTGGGGGTTGAAAGTGCTGTGGTTTCGTTCTCCAACATGAACACGACGGTTGACATGAGTGGCCTATTATTTGGATTGTCTTGCACACACAAGAGTCCTATATGGATACATCGTAGAACTTCCATTGGTGAGCAACTCTTATCCATGGATGAGTCCACCAAATCCATTGCCTTACCATCTTTCCATAAGCTCCATGTCTGGAATCAAGTAGAAAATTAGCACGTTTCGTTTGAATTGTGAGAACAAAAATGAGCATTCCACCATACTTACATAAGCTAGCAGGTTGGGAAAGTCTGTGAGGCGAGGTAAGCTAATCTTCAAGCCACTTATGATCTCCAAGAGTATAACACCAAAGCTATACGTATCGGATTTGACAGAAAAGGCGCCATCCATTGCATATTCAGGAGACATGTAACCGCTGCATAAACAAATTTAGCAATAAGTAACACACAATGTCTCAACAGATAAAATATCATTTAAATATCAATGCATGCATAATTACTCACTACGTCCCAACAACTCGGTTAGTATTTGCTTCTTGCTGGTTGCCACCAAAGATTCTTGCCATACCAAAATCCGATATCTTAGGGCTCATATCCACATCCAACAAAATGTTGCTTGATTTGAGATCTCTATGAATTATAGTCAACCTTGAGTCTTGGTGGAGATAAAGAAGTCCTCTAGCAACTCCTTTGACTATCCTGAACCTTGTTGGCCAATCAAGAATATATTTACTTGCAGCATCTATCAAGAACAATACGGGATGTTGTCATAAGTATGCAGCCAAGTTCATTTGGACAAGTTTGCAAGTTTTTCAATATGTAAATCTGAAAATACCAAAAATGAAGGCATCCAAGCTTTTGTTTGGTAAGTATTCGTAAATCAGCATCTTCTCATCTCCATGAATGCAACAACCAAGGAGCCTAACGAGGTTCCTATGCTGCAATTTGGCAATTAGAACAACTTCATTTCTGAATTCTTCTACTCCTTGTCCAGAACCCTTACTGAGCCTTTTGATTGCAACTTCTTTGTCATCCTCCAGCATTCCCTGAATGAGGTTATCATTCTTTAATTGAACAAGAGAGTAGTGTCACAATTTTTGTACTACTATTCTTTTTATGGGGATTGCTAAATGGCACTCGAGTGTTTTTGGTTTATCAGCACTCTATTTTTTTGTCTATTAGATATTATTTTGTGGTCCATGTTGTGCTTTATTATTTCGACTTTGTGATCCACGTTTTTGTTTTGTTGTGTTTCTTATAGTTTGTTTTATTCCTCTTTTTGTTTTTATAAATTGTCGCATTATTTTTACATAATTTAATTTGTGAAAAACAAGTATATAATTGATGTAAAAAAAGGCCATGCAAAAAAAATAATGTTCTTTTTTTTTACAAATTGTCACATCATTTTTACATAAGTTAATGTGTGTAAAACTAGTGTATAATTGATGTAAAAAGGATATGCAAAAAAGAATAATGTTCATCATCCAATACTAAAAAATTGAGTATTCGTTAATAAATAGTACTCAAATGGAAGGAGAAGAGGCAAATTGATTTCATTTAGATCTAGATCCGAAGGCTCAGATTTTGAGTGCTATTTAGCAAGAAAACATCTAGATTCTCGCTGGACATCCCCTTCTTTTAAAGGTAAATGTTTTTGTTACCTTATAAACCTTCCCGAAGCCTCCTTGTCCGAGCATGTTGTCTTCGGAGAAATTGTTCGTTGCAGCAACAATGTCTCCAAAGCTAACAAATGGAAGTTCTATATTTTCATCACCAAGTTCATTTGATGCGCTCAAGTATTCTAGCATCACTTTTTTCTGGATATCCTTCTTTCGACGTTTGCCTAACAGGAATATCAGTATTATTTATTAATTAGTACTTAGTAATACTACAAGAAGATTGCATGGATTCTGAGTAGTGGTGGTGGCTCTGTATCTACCTCTGAACCTGCATACCCAAACTAGGAATATGCAAGTGAATACAAGCAGACATGCCGTAACTGGGAGCAAAATCTTTGCCATATTCCTCCTCTTCTTATTAACTGCATAAGCATATTTCACGAAGATAATAAACCGTTAGGACCGTAAAGCGCCAAGTATTAACCGTAGCCAAACCCCTTAGATAAGATGAAGAAACTTTCTTACAAACGATCCATGCAAATTGGGATAGTTTTGCGTACCTAATTCAGACTTTGCCAGCCTCACGTAGAGATCCTGCCCTTTGTCTACATACCGAACATCAACAATGCCACCTATCCACATGACACAACCAGTACCATCACCACCTCCTCGGATATCCGCAGCGGCGTAGGCCACGCACGAACAGTTGGCGAAGCAACTCGCCCTGCACTCCTCCAGTGTAGTGCTCATGTCCACCGACGCGTTGTCCGTGTCGGGGAGCTTCACGCCCCGCACCACCATGAACCCGTCCGTGGTGCTCCCGTTGCCGCACTCCAACGGCACGTTCCTCCGGCATCCAGCCGAGGCCTCCCTCATGGACCACTGAGAGAGAGACGCGGGGCTGAACCCCTTGACGCAGCTGCAGAACAGCGTCGAGGCGGTGTTCACGTTGCATAGGCCGAACGCGCCACACTTGCCGTAGTCGTCGCAGACGTCCCTCGGCGCCTGCGCGAAGACGTTCCACACCCGGCTGTTCGGGTCCCACACTAGGCGCTGGATCACGCCGACCTCGTTCAGCACGAGGCGGGAGAAGGGAGCGTCGGCCGTGGCGTTGAAAACGTAGGCGACCTCGTCGGGCCGGACTACCACTTGGTTCGTGAACATGTCGGAGTAGGACGCCATCTCCGGGACGCCGCTGAACCACAGCCCGTTCCACGGCCCCGTGCGGTACTTCTTGGTGCTGCCATGCCACGAGACGCAGTCCGGTAGCCCCTTCGTGTCCATCGCGCGGCGGTAGTCCCCCGTCGTCGGGTCACTGGGCGAGCGCCACGATGTCAGGGGCCACTCGGCGCCGGTCTGTGGGTTCTTGCCAAGCCTCATGCCGGCGAGCAAGGTGTTCGACGGGTGATCGAACGACTGCCAAATGATGGCGCCGCTGATCCGCTCGCGCACGACAAGGTTGCCGGACTCGAGCAGTTGCGCCACTGCAGATGCACCAGTCGTGTTTGAAGACCAAGCGGTCTGGCCGGAGCCGTCGAGCAAGAGAAGGCTGTCCTTGCCGTTGATCACCAGGACACCGGTGGTGTCGTTGAATGGGCTGTCACGGTTGGCCACCCAGACAGCGTCAGCGGACGCGGAGAACCATATCCCAAGGTATCTCCTGCTTGGCGCGCCGGGTGAGAAGAACCCCAGGGTGAAGGACCCACCGGCCGAGACGAGCGTATTGCCGTCGGTGATGTTGCGGCCATCGTTTAGAGTGTCAGATGCAATAGCGGCGGCGGCCGAGATTCTTAGAGAAAGGTGGAGCACGGAGAAGAGGATGGCGGGAAGTTTGAGAAGCATGGCGCGCTGTTGCTGCTTCCGTAAGTGTAATGGATTATGGGTGTTTCTTGGCCCTTGAACAGAAAGGTCCAGTGATATAAATGAGATCGTGGGTGCTGTCCACTGGTTGCAACTATGAAGTCACGATCACGTCTACTGTTCATGGATTCACTTCTTATTTTTGTATAAAAAAATAGGATAGCTGATATATATTATATCGAAGGAGGAGAAATAGGTTGTTCATGGCATCGCATCACGAAAATTCCTTGGCCAAACCAATACGTCGTCGCATGTTTAGATCGCAGTACAAAAATTTTCAAGATCGATCACAGAGATCGTATCTTCTGCTGACGATGCCGTATACTAAGTTTGCACTTAATTCGCATAGTCATACCATACTTAGTCGTTTTTGCATAACACTAATTAGTATGCCAATTAGTATGTGACTGTAGATCGACCTACGTACTGTAGGGAGCTAATGCGCACAATTTACACGATCATCTACGAGAGAGTTAGTCCATGGACTATATGACGGTGCAAACTGCAAATTAAGAACTCATGGATGTTACGTGACTGCTTAGTAGTATGTCAAGGGAAGTCACATGACTCTCATCCAGACCATAAGCCTTTTTTTTCTCATGCTAGCAAATTAAGAGCAACTGCATAGCAATGATATAATGAGAAAATTGAGGCCATTGCCTTGACCCCAAGAAATGGAAATTATACAGGACTTCTGCATCACTGTCTGTCGTCTCAACATGACAGGAAGTGCAGTTCAAAGTACTTGGCCTCGATCTTCATTTGCTTTGATCTCTGACGCTCCAAAAGCTTAGCCTGTGGACCATAACATTACCCTCACCAATATGCAAGACAAGAGAAAGTACTTGCCAGTTGCCACACATGATTTACCCTCACGACAATACAACAGAAGAAAATTCCGTTGAAATCGAAGAAATACGTTTTTTTTGTCAATGGTTGAATTCTGACTACGTTCATACAAACATCCACATCACCTTTTTTTTTTACAAAGTACGAGCACTCTATTAAACTTTGATAACGTTTCGTCTAAAATTGAGTGATTCGGAAGTAGTCCAGGCAGAAAGTCATGTACATCAATAACGATCAATGAATGAAGAAAACTATACTCCATCTTTCTTTCTAAAATTGAGTGATTCGGAAGTAGTCCAGTCCAGGTCATGGTACAGCGGCAGTTAGAAAAAGACACGTAGAGCAGAAAGTCAGGAACATCCATGAACGATCCATGAATGAAGAAAACTATACTCCATCTTTCAAAAAGAGATCTCAACTTGGTGTGGATCATGGTAAGGGCATCCGTATCATCAATTAATTATCTAACACGGCGGCAGCAGCCAGCCGGCATTGACCGGCCGAAAGCAATGGCCGCAAGGCCATCGCCACCGGACACCGGAATTCTGGGATAATCAGCAGTGAACTTGTGTTGGTTCACAGTTAGGCCGGTGGAAACAGCAAATGGGCTCCATTTATTGTGGCCACTCCAGCGTCCAGCCCTCTTGTGCCGGAACTGTCGGCCCAATTATTGGCAGGGCGCAAGATTCTTGATTTTAGTTTTTTTCTAAAAAAAATTGACCAGGAACTCTTGCATTCGCCGTAAAAGAAGAACAATAGCCAAGCTACGACATATACACACACTTCACACGTACATGCATACATGCCAAGCTACAAATACATACATGCATTGTGCCCATTCTGACATAGTGGATTCCTATCTAAATGTTGTGCCCAGTTCGATGGGCTGCATGATACTATCTTCGTCCATGTTTACAGTGCGCACATTTTTTTAATAGTCTTGTTTATAAATATAATATGTATTTTTGTTCCAATATAAAAAATTAGCGTGGTTGTTCTATTTATACCCCTAATAAATATCTAGATTTACTTGATATTCTCTATATGCATGTAATGAATATAATGTTTAGAGATAATAATTAGAGGTAGCCTAATCATTTTCAATATCTCTTGATCTATTTATCAAAAGAAAGTACGTCCTATAGACTTAAATGGATGGAGCCCTATAAACTTAAAGGGATGGAGTGACTTGATTTTATTCAGTTTGTCCTTACAATTTATGAAAGGTAACACACAAGCACTCCCCACATTGCTGAGCAAAGTTGCATATCTTCCTACACGCCGTCTGCTTCTCTCTAAGGAGAGGAAGAGAAACCGGGCAGCTGACGTCGCAAAAGTCTCTGTTGATTCACATAAGAGACTTTTTAACTTTCGGTATTAAACTTTACATTAAGCTAATACCAACATGTAACAAAAGTTTAGAGAATGAATGTGAGGTACAAGATTTTAATGTCAATTTAGCGGTATCGCTTGATACCTTCCAAGGACGGTAACAACTCTATTCACATTGTTGGAGGAGATCCCCTTCTACCCTGTCAGGACTCTAGAGAGGGTACATGACGTAGGGTGCCATAGGAGATCCCCTCATACCCCGCCAAGCCTCAAGAGAGGGTATATGGCACGAGGTGCCATAGGAGATCCCCTCATATCCCGCCGCAGGGTGTCATAGGAGATCCCCTCATACCCTAGCACGGGGTGTCACGGGAGATCTACTCATACCCATCGGGTCTCTAGAGAGGTTACATGGGCAGGGTGCTACGAGAGATCCCTTCATACTCCGTCGGGCCTCTTGAGAGGCTACATGGGGTAGGGTGCCACGGGAGATCCTCTCATACCCTGCCGGACCTCTAGAGAGGGTACATGACGCAGGGTGCCATAGGATCGAGATCCTTCATATCCCGACATGAGGTGCCATGGAAGATCCCCTCATACCTCACTGGACCTCTAAAAAGGCTACGTGGCGCAGGGTATCACGAGGGATCCCTCATACCCCGTCGGGCATCTAGAGAGGGTACATTGCGAGGAGTGCCATGGGAGATCCCCTTCATACCCCGATGCGAGGTGCCACAAGAGATCCCCTCATACCCCGCCGGGCCTCTAGAGAGGTTGTGTGGTGCGGGGTGTCATGTGAGATCCCCTTATACCTTGTCAGGTCTATCCCGAGCCTCTAGAAAGGGTTTGTGGAGTAGTGCCTAATTCTCTTAGGTGCTTTGCCTGTTCCCGTCCATAGGGCATGGGACTCTACTTCTGGTCCATGAGAGCATCCTCGTAAGCATCCATTGAGACATCGAGGCCCTCTTGCCTCGCTTGGCATTGACTGGCAAGTGGGGTTACTAAGTCCTGTGGTCCCCACAAGGTTGGCCCTAGAAGAAGGGCCCAAGCCTCGAGACTCCACGTGGGCCCCCGGGTTCAGAGGCCTACACCTAGAAAACTATAACGTGGGATGCACTACCAACTCCCTAGAGTGACAAGGATGCTTATGCTTGAGCCACTCTTCTAGGAGTAGGATAGTATTTGTGTAACAGACTAAGCACATATAATAGCTTATTGTAACCACAACTTGTAACTTAGACTATAATGAAATATAAAACATACATAAACTGGTGTGCCCTCAGGATCACTCCCGGATAAGGAGGCACCCCCTCTACCCCTGAGTCTGAGGGCACATTGATAGGAGTAAAGCATCTACATTAGCTTCTGAACCTATATAAATGACTGTGTCTCCAATACTCTCGCGGATGCCAGCCCGTCAGACACCCGATGTCCGTCTCTCTCTTATATCTTGTTTTCTAACATACTACACATAACTACTACTCTCGTAACAGAATAACAGTATACTAACTGAGATGTACAAATTCACATAACTACTCTCGTAACAAAAATTCATTAGTTCTGTCGTAATTTGACAAGCACCCATTGCAAATTGGGCAGGCTAAAAACAAAGGAAGGAAAGGAACACGAAGGCGACATACAAGACAGAAAAAGAAGGTGCAGACGGAAGCTATTCCACATTGACTTCAGACAGCAAGTTCTGGACTAGTAGTAAATTTTAAGCTTACTTCGCTTGCAGCGTCACTGCGACACCCTGGTAAACTGAAAGAGACAATTCCTTGTATACTACTTCCTCCGTTAATTTCTATAAGACGTCCAGGTATTTTGAGATTCTAAATTTGTAAACTTTGACCAATAATTAATGTGATAAAAATATAGATTATATAACACAAAAGCGAAATCATTAAATTCGTATGTGAAAGCATTTTCCTATAGTTATGAATTTGTAGCTACGAACAAAATATTATAAAAAAATTAATAGCCAAAGTTTAATTTTAAAGACCGCATCAAGTCAAACCGCGCCTTATAAAAATAAATAGAGGGAGTACTAAGTAACTTTATGTGTTCTCTATATGTCATCGGTGTCTTGTTGGCATATGAATCCAAGATCTACATATCCTCGTATAATGAGTGGCATATAAGAAATTATTCAGTGACTTGTAGCGAATTTTGTGAAAACTGAAATCAACGTAACGAAGGAACTGAAGTACTCAAATGGAAAGGATCCATCCCCAAAATGAGAAAACTGTCCGCTGTATCGTTCGTTGCGATTTCACGGGGCATGCCAAACGAGAGACGCGTGGTCAGGTCTGGCTCGGTCCGGCTCCACCGTTGACCGTGGGATTCTTGGGCATGGCGAGCTGTGAGCTGCTGTTTGATAGCATCGCGACGACTTCAGGCATGGCGGGCCTGTCCTCTGGCGAAAGCTGCACGCAGAGAAGCCCAATCTGGATGCACCTCTCTAGTCCAAGTAAGAGCTCAGGCTCGGGTTGTTCCACTTCCGAATCAAGAAGGTCCTCGATCTCATGTTGCAGCCACGATTTCCAGGCCTGCAAATATGCTCACTTACAATATGCCCGTTTCAACGGGATAAAAGGACGCGTACAAGAATCTTTGGTCATGGGTATACTTACATCAGGTAGGAGCGTTGGCACGGTGCATCTCTTTTTGCCGCGGACTATCTCTAGCAAGACCACTCCAAAGCTATACACATCACACTTGAGCGTCAGGTGCCTTTGCTCCACATACTCTGGAGCTGTGTAGCCCCTTCATTCAACACAAATATGTCAGCCAACTGAGGTCTCTTAGATGTAGAAAAATAGTCATATACGGTCCATTTCAAGTCTAGCTGCACTTGAATTTGGGAAATTGTACGAGCATTTTAAGTTTAAATCGTACGGTGACAGTACTAATGTAGGGTTCGTCTGATCATCGATGAAGAGTTTCGCAGTGCCAAAGTCTGCTATCTTAGGCTTCCAAGTGTCATCCAGGAGAATATTTGGCGGTTTTAAATCCCTGTGAATGACTTGCTTGTCGTGAAGGTAAGCAACACCTACAGCGATCCCACGAATTATTTCCAGTCTTTGCTCCCAGTTCAGGGATGAACGGAGTCTGGTATCTTCTCCTATCAGTTCCAAATAGGTGCATGAGGCAGACAGCAGACAAGAACTTTGTAGGGAGAGCAAGTAATGCATCACATTTCTAAATATATAGATTAACACGACGTGTAACACAGTGAGTACCAAATATGTAGAGATCCAAACTCTTGTTCTGCAAGTACTCGTAGACTAGTATCCACTCGTCTCCTTCCTGGCAATGGCAAAGGAACTCAACAAGAGCGGGATGCTTGAGCTTTGACATCACTTGCACTTCTCTTGCGAAATCCTCCTTGCCTTTATTGGTAAGACAAGACTGTTTGAGCCTTTTTACAGCAACCTTTCTACCATCAGGTAGCTGCCCCTGGTGCTTGTACAATTAGATGTTATGATGCAGATTCAGCATATTAATGAAGTCGAACTACCGAAGTATCTGGTTGGAAAGTCAGAATTTGAGGATTTGCTACTACAAAGATCCTCACTTAAGGATTTATCACTCGATGTCACGCTAACACGTGGGTCTGGTGGCACACTGAGTGGCAAATCTTCAAATGCTGCTCTTTGTAGTGGTAAATCATCAATAATTCCTATTAATAAAAGGGAAATAACAGAGACCTGATAAACATCGCCAAATCCACCTCGTCCAATGATATTGCTTTCGGAGAAATTTTCTGTGGCCGCCTGTATTGTAGGTAGATCAACCGCAGGGACGGATGTAGGAGGATTGGGACGACTCTCAGGATCATCTATAATTAGCCTTATCAGATTGTTTCCACCCTTCTTTGTAATCTGTCTTAAAGCAGCGCAGAAAGGAATAAGGAAGCAATTAGTAGCACTTTTACCTGGTATTTGAGGTACCGGTCGTCGTTTCCTAATCACAATTACGGCCAAACAAACAACGACGAGAACCACAACGGCGGAAGCTGCACCAATAACCGGCGCAGTAGGAAATGGCCGGTGCGGCGCTTCATCACATAAGGTATAAATCAAGGGAAATTTGCAAAAGGAAAAGGTTAATGTCATTACAAGTTTGCAAAACAAAACACCTATGCAACTTCTCGTGTCATTTATACCCCACATATCACCTCCGTTTATGAAATCCCCCTTCTCGTTACTTTATTCACTAGTTTTAATGGGGAAACTTAAAAAAAAAGTTAATAAATAGTCATTAACAAATGTTGGTTGGCATGTTAATTAGCAAGTATGGTTTTAAATAAAATTTATGTTCTTCCACTTACCTTCTCTCTCTCTGGTCTTACTTCCGTCTTCCTATAATATGCTAAACACTGTTACTTCACAGTTTTTAAATGTGTTAAAGCAATATTATATATATATATATATATATATATATATATATATATATATATATATATATATATATATATATATATATATATATATATATATATATAGTTTTTCAGTACTCCCAGTGTACATACTCCCACCTCTAATATACCATTTAAGCGAATATGTTATACTTCTTTATCACTTTCATTATACTTCAATCATAATTATAAGATACTCCAATGCAATATAGTTGGAAAAATTTCATGAAGCCCTTTATTTTGCTATATACACTATTCCATATGTAAAAGGAGTGCATACACAAATTATACTATAAAGGTGGAGTTTGATGAAATTTTTCATAGAACTCACTTAGGAGTATCTTATAATCAGTATTAGAGTATGTTCAAAAGGATAAAGAGGTATAACAACATCATTTAAGTGGTATACTTAGAGTAGGAGTACATACACCCAGGAGTATGGAACCATTTCCCTATATATATATATATACACGTGTATATATATATACGTATATACATATATATATACGTATATATATATACACATACACATACATACATATGTAAAAGGAGTACGTACACAAATTATGTTATAATGGGTGGACCATAACGAAATTTTTCATGCAACTCGCTTTAAAGTATCTTATAATCAGTATTAGAGTATGCTTAAAACAATGAAGAAGTATAATAACATCATTTAAACGGTATACTTAAGAGTAGGAGTGACAAATACTAATAACAGGGGTACCCCAACAGCCCGAAGCGACGAGCCAGCGGCCTCAAGCATATCTCCATTAACAGCGCGCGCCGCGCCGCCACCGACCGAATCGCTGCGAACGCACAAGACATCCGCTCCCGCCGGCCGGGAAGCGAATCCGCCGGACAGCGCCCCGACCCCTCTTGGCGGGCGGGATCCCCGACTCCGGCCGGACGGCGCTCCGACCCTCTTGGCGGGCGGGATCTCCGACTCCGGCCGGACGGCGCTCCCGACCCTCTTGGCGGGCGGGATCTCCGACTCCAACCGAACCAAGGTGACGGACGCCGAGGGCAGCGTGTCGAGTCCTCATCGGCCTACCGCCACGTACCCCGAATGAGGTCAATCGGAGTGACTATACAAGGCGGTGGCTCCTTCCCAAGAAGATCGGTGGCTGCAGAAGACAAAGCTTCCGGCCCATCAACCGATCCACGTCTGATCAAGATTTGACGCACGCTCCTCTCGGCGGCACCAGCGTCACGCACCGCGGCGTCGGCGTCGCAAGGATCACAGAGGGCAAGTACGCTATTTCCGGGAATACCTAACCTCCACGACCACCAAGGCTACCAACCCGGCATGGGCAAGGCGGGTGGCGACCGATCCACGGGACGAAGGACCGGAGCTCCTAACATAGGTCACCTCGCTCTTCCCCAACTCTCGATGTAACTCGCCTTCCTTACGTATAAAGGAGGCGGGACTAAGCGATTCAAAGGGGACACATAAGAACACGAGGAGACTAAGTCATTTAGGGGCACGATGCGTAAAACATAGTGCAAAAGCAATACAATCGCCATCCGAATCGGGTAGGGACTTTCGGCCCGAACGGTATACATCTTGGACTCACGAGTCTAACCATTCAGGAGTGGAACGCGCGACCCCTTAGACTTACAAATTTACTTGCGGTGCTCAAAGCGCCGGCGGTTAGCGCGCGGTAGGGGCTTGCGCGTCTTCGTCACCATCTCCGGATTCCGTTTATCTCCCGATGGCATCCACCTTTGCAGCGGCATGATCGCACCGGAGAACCGGATCCGCCGGCTCCTCGACCGCCGTCACCCGACGGGAGGGCTCACGCTTCGTCCCGCCGCCTCCGGAGGACAGCGCCCCGAGAGCTTAGGCGTCCTCTCCGGCGACCGCTAAGCTCCGGCAGGCGCCTGCAGCCCCGGCCGGAACCCGAGGAGTGCTCCGCCACGGTCGTGAAAACTCCGTAGGCGGGCGGTGACCATGTCACCCCGTAGGCTCGCGGCCCGGTGGCGATGGTGGCTACTGCCGGCCTCCATCCTGGCTCTTTGGAAGACTCTTCCGGCCATGACTCGGCTCCGACACGGAGTACCCCGCCGCAGCGGCACTCGCGAGTGCAACATGGCGGCACCGTCGATTGCCCATGGCCCTCGCGATGCGGGGCCTCTGTCCGGCGCACTCAGAGCAGGAGGAGGAGTACCAGCAGCGTCTTGAGCAGCGCTTCGGGACGCCGCGCACGAGCTCCAACAACAGCGCAAAGAGTTGGAGGAGCGAAGAATCGAAGCTCGGCCGGCTCGAGCCAACTGGAGCGGGAGGGCTCGAGGCCCGCATGTGCTGGCGGCAGCGCGCGCGCGGCGTCGAGCACACCCCAGCAGCGGAAGGTCCGACGGTCCTCACTTCTTCCCCACGCCCGATCAAAGCGTGGCGCGGCCGCAATGCGCCGAGGCCTCCGGGCCGACCGACCGGAGGCCAAGGCCACTTACCAAAACCTCCGGGTGGTAGAGCACGCGGCCGTGCAAAGACATGCACGCCTCGGCTCCTATCACTCGGAGCCACCTCGCCACCGGGCCCGTACCGCCGTCTGGCCGGTTGGGTCCGCCACAGCGTCGCCGCGCGCGAGCCACACCGAGCCTCGCGCGCCCCGGTGCGCCAACGCCTCGGTGATGCCTACGACATTCGCGCTACCCTTGAGGCGCGAAGAAAGATGGTGGAGGAGGCCGCCCACTCGCGGGTTGCGGGCGGCGGGCACCACCACCGCGCCCGAGCCCCAGCGGTCTGGATCGCGAGTGTTACGCGGGGATCCGCCAGCGGACTTCTGCCGATTCCGGCGCCTACCAACATTGCCAAATACGGGGCCACAAACCCGGTGTCGGCTCAAGATTACCGGCTCGCATGCCGGGCGGGAGGAACAACGGATGACCTCTTCATCATCCAATACCTTCCCATCTACCTCGC
Organism: Otatea glauca; assembly: GCA_036346275.1. Classification (NCBI taxonomy): domain Eukaryota; kingdom Viridiplantae; phylum Streptophyta; class Magnoliopsida; order Poales; family Poaceae; genus Otatea; species Otatea glauca. The sequence continues at coordinate 5,865,654 of CM070718.1, read as the reverse complement.
AGACTCGGCCCGAGCTGGCTCGAGTACTTGCCGCCAAAACCATCGAGGCTGGACCGACTTGAAGGCCCTCTTCGTCGGCAACTTCGTGGCACTTACAAGCGCGCCGAAACTCCTGGACTGAAGGGCGCAAGCAGCGGCCAGGAAACCCTCGGGACTACATCCGGCGGTTTTCCGCGGTAACGAGCTCCCGACATCTCCGACGCCGATGTCGTGGGAGCATTCATCTGACACCTCTGCAAGGCCTTGGTACACAAACTAGGTGTCTCAAGCCCGAACTACCAAGGAGCTCCTCGATATCGCCACCAACCACGCCTCGGCGAGGAGGGTGTGGGGCCATCTTCGAGGAAGGAAAGGCCCAGCCGAACCGGCGTCGCGCCGGGTCCCCTTCGACCGCTCCAACAAGCGGGCGACACGGAAGCGGATCCGCGAGACCCAAGTGGTCGCCACCGTCGACCGCCACCGCCAGCGGCGAGTGCGACCGACCATCGCGCCCGACCACTTCGAGAAGTTGATGGACGAACCGTGCCCAAACCACGGGTTCTCCGTCAAGCACAAATACCGGGCTGCGAGGTCACGGCGTTACCTCTCGGCGTCCCGCAGCGCCGCGTGGCAAGGGAAGAAGCTGCTGCGGCCCCGGTCGCGAGAGAGAAAAGGCGACGACGAGTTCCACTGAACCCGACGGGCGCCTCATGATCTTTGGAGGACCGGCTGCTATGCCGGCAAGCGCGGCTCAAGCTCGCTTATCGCGAGGTCCATACCGTCGCGCCATCGTCCCCAATACCTCCGGTGGTCGGAGTTCCGATCACCTTTGATCGGACCGACCACCCGACCACGTTCCACGGTAGGGAGATACCCCGGTGGTCGGCCCGTCGTGGGGAAGAAGCGCCTTTCAAAGGTGCTTATGGACGGAGGCAGCGGCCTCAACATCTTCTACGTCGAGACGCTCGACGCTATAGGAATCCCGTGCTCAACCCTCCGACCCAGCAAGGCGCCCTTCCATGGCGTCATTCCTGGCCAGCAGGCCCATCCACTCGGGCAGATCGACCTGCCCGTTACCTTTGGGGAACCGGGAAACTTCCGCACCGAAACCCTCGCTTTTGAGGTCGTGGATTTCCCCGGTTCTTACCATGCCATCCTGGGAAGGCCATGTTACGCCAAGTTCATGGCGGTCCCACCACGCCTACCTCAAGCCGAAGATACCGGGGCCACGGAGTCATCACCGTGGCATCGTCTTTCGGCTTGCCTACAAGCTAGCGGCAGCGGCGGTTGTGAGCTTGCCTCGGCAGTCATCGCGTCTGCCGAGCTCGACAACCTCAGGAGGGAAGCCTCCGAATCCGCCCCTGAGTCCAGCAAGTCGGGGGCGGGATCCTTCAAGTCCGCCGAGGACACGAAGGAGGTCGCGGTCGATCCCTGTGATCCGACCAAGACCGTGCGGATCGGAGCCACGCTCCCCGCCAAATAGGAAAGCGCGCTCGTCGACTCCCTCCGCACCAACAAAGACGTCTTCGCATGGAGGTCCTCCAACATGCCGGAATCCCAAGGAAGTCGCCGAGCACTCCTTGAGCATCAGACCGGGCTCAAAGCGGTCGCCCAGCGCCGCGCCGCTTCGGCGAGGAGAAGCGCAGGATCATAGGGGAGAGATCGCCAAACTTCCGGCTGCGGGGTTAAGTAAAGAGGTGCGCCACCCGAGTGGCTAGCCAATCTGTACTTGTAAAAAGAAAAATGGGCAATGGAGGATGTGCGTTGACTATACGAGTCTCAACAAAGCATGTCCCAAGGATCCGTTCCTTTGCCCGCATCGACCAAGTCATCGACTCTACCGCGGTGCGAGTCCCTCTCTTTTCGGATGCCTACTCGGGCTACCACCGATTGCGCTAAGGAGTCCGACCATTTCGCGACTTCCTTCATCACCCGTTCGGCTCATTCGCGTTCGGCCTAAAACGCGGCGCTACATACCGGCGATGTATGCAAGCGTGCTTCAATAACGGATCGGCCGTAACGTTGAGGTGTGCGTCGGCGATATTGTCGTAAAAACCAAGAAGGCCGACGACCTTGTCCCCGACCTGGAAGAGACCTTTGCGAACCTTCAATGATTCCGCATAAAGCTCAATCCTGATAAATGCGTTTTCGGGGTCCCCAAAGGGAAGCTCCTTGGCTTCATTGTCTCCGAGCGAGGCATCGAGGCCAACCAGGAGAAGATATTAGCAATCGCAAGGATGGGCCCAATCAGCAACCTCAAGGGGGTCCAGAGGCTAACCGGATGCCTAGCAGCTTTGAGCCGTTTCGTGTCTCGCCTCGGCGAGCGCGAAATGCCACTCTACAGGCTACTCAAGAGATCCGACCGCTTTAGTTGGACCCCAGAAGCTCAGGAGGCCCTCACCCGCCTAAAGGCCTTCCTGTCCTCGCCTCCAGTCCTGGTCGCCCGGCACCGGGAGCATTGTTCCTCTCGTCGCCGCCACTACCCAAGTCGTCCGCGGCCCTCGTGGTGGAAGCGGCGGAAGAAGGCCGCGAACTTAAGGTATAACGGCGGTTTACTTCATTAGCGAGGTCCTTTCCGAGTTCAAGACTCGGTACCACAGTGCGAAGCTACTCTCACGCGGTGCTCATTGCGAAGAAAGCTCGTCCACTACTTCGATCGGCACAACATCACCGTGGTGACCACGTCCCGTTAGGCGAGATCGTCGCCCGCGGCGCCTCGGGAAGGATAGCCAAGTGGGCGCTCGAGCTCGTGCCGCCACGACATCACATCGTCCCTCGGACGGCGATCAAGTCGCGAGCCCTAGCCGACCGTCGTTGAGTGGACGAAACCGTGCACCACCGGTGATCGAAGACCCGTCTTGGACAATGTACTTCGATGGGTCTTACAACAAGAATGGCGCGGCGCTGGAGTTATCATCATCTCCCACTTGGGAACAAGCTCGATCGCCATCGGGCTACTTTTCGGCGCCACCAACAACGTTCTTTGATCACGAGCCCTCGTCAGCGGTCTCGGATCGCTGCCGACCTCGGTGCTCGCCGACTCTCGTCCACGGGGACTCCAAGCTTGTCGTCGACCAAGTCATGAAGGCGCGGGCCAGAGACGCCCGTATGGCGCGTCTTGTCGAGAAGTGCGCGGGCTCGAAATCTTGATTCAAGGGCTTGAGCTTCACCATAGCTACCGACGCTACAATAGCGACGCCACGACTACTGCCAATCGGCCTCCAGCAGAGCCGGTCCCGCCGGGATCTTCGTCTGCGACCTCCTGCGACCTTCCATCCGGTGGGCCCGGTGGCGAGCGGTCCCCGACCTACCTAGCACGGTCGCCCCGACCGCCGCGTGGTCGAGCGTGAACTTGGCCGGGTCGAGCCGCGGCGTGCTAGCAAACGAGTCCGACTGGAGAAAGCCATTCATAGATCGTTTGACGGACGGGTCGCTTCCTCCCGACCCGACCGAGGCCCGGCGCCTCGCCCGGCGAGCAAAGTCTTTCGTCCTGGTCGGTCCAGACCTTTACAAAAGGAGCCCCTCCGGGGTCCTCCAAAAGTGCATTCTGGCCGACCAAGGAAAACAACTGCTGGACGACATACACAGCGGAATTTGCGGTCACCACGCTGCGCCCCGATCTCTGGTGGGAAAGGCCTTTCAACAAGGTTTCTATTGGTCGACCGCCGTGTCCGACGCAGAGCACATCGCACGCACCTGCGAAGGATGCCAATTCTTTGCCAGGCAGACACATCTGCCAGCTCAGGCCTTGCAGACAATCCCCATCACGTGGCCTTTTGCAGTTTGGGGGCTCGACCTGGTCGGGCCTTTCAAGAAAGCGCCCGGGGGCTTTGCCCATTTGCTCGTCGCGGTGGACAAGTTCACCAAGTGGATAGAGGCCAAGCCGATCGTGAGCGTCACGTCGGCACAAGCGGCCATCTTCTTCCGCGACATAATCTTTCGATTCGGAGTCCCAAACTCCATCATCACCGACAACGGGACGCAGTTCACGGGGAAGGAATTCCTCGAGTTCTGCGATGACTTCAACATCCGCGTCGATTGGGCAGCCGTGGCCCATCCGCGGACCAACGGCCAGTCGGCGCGCAAGCGGCATGATCCTTCAAGGGCTCAAGCCGCGGATCTTGATCGGCTCAAGCACTTGGCGGTATTGGGTGACCGAGCTATCCTCCGTCCTCTGGAGTCACGGACCACGCCGACTCGGGCGGCCGGGTTCACACCGTTCTTCATGGTATACGGTCTTTGAAGCCGTCTTGCCGACTGAGCACGGAGTATAGCGCCCCAAGGCGCAAGCCGAGGAGGCTCGGGGCTCGCCGCACAACAAGACTCCGTCGACGGATCGACGAGGTGCATGGCGTGGCCGTCTGCGATCGGCGGTATCAACAAGCTCTGCGGCGTTATCACGGCCGCCCGAGTTCGAGGCGGTCTTCGATCTTGGCGACACGGTCGCGTCGGGTCGGACCGGCAAGGATAAGCACAAGTATCGCCCCACAGGAAGGCCCTTCACCGTCGTGCAGATCCTCGGCTGGCACCTTTCGACTCAAGGGCGCCGACGGCGCATCCTTCCAAATGCATGGAATATAGAAAAGTTAAGGCGATTCTATCCTAAACTCTTTTCCTCTTCCTAGCATGCTCTTTACTTTCTTCCTTCCGAGCACACGGTCGCCATGCGACGACTCGGGGCTGCCCTTCAGCGCCCCGTTCAAGCTGCTCGGTCGGCGCTATGCTGGTTGATGACCCAACCGACCACAAGGTCCTTCCCGGCGGTAACCCTTCGACCCAAGTGCTACGACTTACGCCCGGCTATGGTTGCTAACACTTTGCGGAAGAATGAAGTACCGAGTGGAGTGACCTTTGGTCGGCAGGAACACTCCTCCCCGCACGAACTCGGTGTCCCACGCGCTTATGAGGGTGCGTGACCCGGACCGGTCATGATGTCTATCCCGGCGGTAACCCTCTCAACCCAAGTGTTACGACCTACGCCCGGCTATGGTTGCTAAGTAGCACCAGCGGAAGAAGGAAGTGCCCGATTGGAAAGATCCTGGCGGTCTAGAACACTCCTATCCCTCACAAGTCGCCTAACATTGCATAGCCAAGTCTCCAATCCACCGCTCCTCCCAAACGACCGACCTACGCATAAGTGACCCTGTGGTCCTTAAGGCTATGGTCGGTCAAGCGCTCATCCTAAATACGAAAAAGGACGAGGGCGATTACGGAACTTGATAAATTCAAGATTGTTTAAGTAACGGTCTTTACAATCTAAAAGGATAAAGCTAACTATATTTTTATTCTTCTTGGCGGGCGGCGGTGGCGAGGCGGAGAGTTGGCGCCTCGGCTTCGGAGGCGGCTGCGGCGGGATGCGGCTGGCGATCTCCCGGGCGTGCGGCTCGACCAGGAGCTCGAACCGGTCGATCTCCTCGTCGATCCGGTTCCCAGCTACGCCGCTGCCCACCACCGCGAGGTCGATGCCGTCGTGAATACGAGATGGTGTTGACCGGCGCCGACAAGCTCAAGCGCGGCGCGGTGACCACCGCCTCTTCTACGGTCGCACGGGCGGCCAAGACGGGGCAAGGGCACTCGGGCTGCCGGCTCCAGGATGCGATCGCGAACTTCCCGACCGGCCTTGCGGAGGGCCTCCAGTTCGGCGCTCATCTCGGCCCGACCGTCCTCCGCAACCTTCAACGCCGCCCGGGCCTCGTCCCGGGCCACGATCGCCACGTCGCAAGCATCCGAAGCCGTTCTCTGCGCCTCCACGGCGACACTCAGATTCTTCTGCGCCTCTGCAGATTGCGGAGATTTTAGATAAGTTCGCCACGTGGGTCGCACCCCAAACTTAATTAAAGAATTGAGACACTTACCGCCGCGCGAGTTGGTCGATTGCGACTTCCGACTTGGCGCCTCGTATGAAGTCTTGACTCGACCGATTCATACGGCGATCGCGCGCTCGGAGCGAACTCTGCAAGCGTCCCCCGAGCCTTGTTTAGCTCGGTTCGCGGGCGTGTTACTGCGTCTCACGTGATCCCCTCCGCGGCAGCGGCGGCATCCTTGGCCTCGGTGACCTCCATCGTGAGGACTCGGTTACGCCACTTTCGCCCTCAAGGCCTTGGCTCCTGGCGCTCATCATAAAGGGCCTTTGTGGCCTCTTCAAATCCTGGCGGATCTCCACCGCCTCCGACCGCCTAATGTCCGGGGCCTCTGGGCTAGGCGCGACTCAAGCGCTGATCGCACTCCTCCACTGCGGCCGCCGATCGGCCGCCGGGCTGCGCAGAGCTCAACTGGCGCCGCGGCGAGCCCGCAAGTCTTTGCAAAAGCGTGGACACTCCGTTAGTCGCGCGGAAGAACTATCAAAATGTGCAACAAGTCGAACTTTTGGTGACCTACAGGCGATCGGGTGAACTCCCGACCATCGTATCCGGTATACGGTGGAAGACTTGAGCAAGAGCCGGACCTTCACGGATCGCCTATCTCGGCCGGCGTCGGTAGCGCCTTGCGAAGGCGGCCCACTCGCTCTCCTCCGCCGACCCATGACGCCCGACCGGGATTACACCGGACGCCCTCGCTCGCCGTTCGGGCGGGGCGTCGCCGTCAAAGCACCATGGGCAAGGGTGACGAGGTCAACCTTCGAAACCCCTCGGCGACTGCGCTGAGAGCACCGGTCGGCACCTCCCCTGGGACGAGGGTCGAGCACCTCCGTCGCCGGCTCGCCACGGTCGGGCGCGATCACCGGCGGCGCCATCGTCTCATCCTCCGAAACGACGATCACGTCGTCCGGTGGGGTCCCCGCCGGAGGCGGCGGAAGTTCTTCTTCGGCCACGACCTCCGGGTGAGGCCCCGTCCCCTCGAAGGCGACCGCGCCCTCGGACGCCGACGCCGCGACCTCCACCGACCCGATCGGGGTCACCGAAATCACCGGCGCCGTTACTTGCGGAGCCGATGCGGCACGCCCCACGGTCACCCGTATAGGCGCTGCACGTTGCAAAGATTCAAGAGTCGCTCGGGCGGCTTTACCAAAAAGAAGAATGCTCCAATAAAAAGAAACACTTACAAGGCCGAGCGGGTGCGTGGCACGCGCGCCCTCTTTGCCGGCCCCCCGCCAAGGGGCAAGTCGGCTGGTCGCTTCCCCGAAGCCACCTCCAGCCGAGACGCTGCGACGACCGCGAGCGCAAGATCACCCCTCGCCTGGGGATCCGTGGCCACGGGGCCCGTGATGCCGCCCTCGGCCGAGTCCACGCTCGGGCCGCCGCCAGTCGGCAGGTCAGGGAAAAACCCACCATAGGGGTGGCCGGAGGCGCTCCCGCCGCTGTCAGTGGAGGTTGTCCCCACGGCGGTGGTCTCCGACACATCCTCGCCGCGCGCGCGCTTCGCCGCACGTTCCTTATGCTTCTTCCTCCTCCTTTCCTCCTTCCGCTTCTTGCGGGAGAGTCGACCTCTTCGTCTTCGCCGGCGGCCGCGCTTCCCTATCCCCGGAGCGGCGCGGAAGACATCCCCATGAGCCCTAAGAGGATGCGGGAATGTCGGTCAAGTGCTAAGGACAAAGAAAAGAGAAGCGAAAGGAATTTCACCGGCTTACGATTTGGCGGAAAAGCGCGAGAATGGCTCGGGTGGCCATCCGCGCCACCGTGGCGCTCCGCCCGTAACGGCCGCCACGGGCCTCCACCTCGACGCGCCGGCTCGGGTTACGCCATCCTCGCCCGGTCGGACGGCCCGCGTCAGACGGAGCAGAGTGCGGCACGTGCACAAGGGGTTGCACGCGCATCCCCATAAAGCGCGCACAACCACGTCCCGGTGAGCCCCGCCTCCTTTGAGCCCCGATCGCTCCACGATCGGGACCGGCTTGTTCTTCTCCCTCTTCTCGGCGCCCAGTTCCACCGCTCCTCCACCATGGGAAGCTTCGCCGGTGAAAGCGAGGCGCCGCCGCCGACGTTTGAGCGTAGAGCCATTGAACGCCACCCTTGTTGGACGAGGGCGTTTACCTCCAGTACTCCGTGCTCCGACCGGGCGAAGGCTGGAGGCGAGCCACCAGGCGCCACGGCGACCGGCGGCTGTCTTTCGAGCTTTGCACGGAAGAAGTGCCTCCACAACGCCCGGTCGCGGCTTGATCCCCGGGAAGGCCTCGCGCGGCGTGATGAAGATGGCGATGTGGAGGACCCCATTGGGGTTGAGATGGTGCACCTCCACCTTGTAGTGAGACAAAGAGCCCGGACGAGCGGGTGCGGCGGCGAGCCAAAGCGCGCTCGAAGAACGAGGCGGGCACCACGATCTCGTCGCCCCGCGGCGCGGGGGTCGCGGCCCCGGTCGGCACCCTCCAGCCAGAAAGGTCCTGCGGCATGAGGAAGCCCTTCTTCACCAAACCGCGCGCACACGGTGTCTTGCGCGAGCACTCCGCCACGACATCTTCACAGGGGAGACGACTGGAAGGTGAGAAAGAAAGGCTGGGGTTTTCAGTCCTTAGCTCTCTGGTGCTTTTCTTGTTTCAGAGGCAGAGACAGAGAAGGCAAGAAAGCGTGACTACCCGAAGCACCCAACGGGCGTATTTATAGAGGACAAGCGAACGCCGGCCAAGCAGGCACCCCGTCAAGCGAAGCGTCGCGTTCACCCTCACCCATTGCGCCAGCCTGGTAACTCCCAGTTTCCAATACCACTCCGCTTTTAATCCCTGTCATGTCAGGCGACAAGGGCCATAAAGACGCCGCCCCCGAACAATGTGTCCCGTAACCTCTTGGTCTCCGCCTTTAGGCGGAGCAGTTGCTCGGGGCGCGAGAAGCCCATGGGCGGCTGCGGCCCCAAGGCGACAAAGCTTTGTGGCTTGCGCGGGGCCCAATGAGGAGTGGGTTCAAAAGGCCTACCCACGGATGGGTATAAGGCCGCCCCAGCAAAACTTGAGCAAGGGGCAGGTATGAGGTGAGCCCCACGGTGGGCCCTCGGTTAGGTCGGCTGACGGCCTAATCACCTCTACTCGCGTCCGAGACCATACTTCACACTCTCCCGGGAGCTCATCAATGAGCGGCGACCGGTGTGCTCGGGTCGGCGGACGACCCGAGTCCATCTGGATTGAGTAGAAAGGTTTTTATGGGTCGCCCCACAGCAGGGCCAGGACACCCTACTCTGGGACCGTCCGCTCGGAAGGGTCCCCCTTGGGCGGGACCTCCCAGGACCCACTCGGACTACCCGCTATTAGCTCCACGAGCACGGCGTTCAAACCAACGCAGGTAAACGCGCGTCGCTCATCCCCTCCAGGTCCCACACCTGCGGATGGGGTATACATGTGGGATAGACGGTGGCCATTCCTCTCGCAGCTACCCTCGCCCGACGAGGACTCGGGAAGGATGCCCCACGTCCAGCTATGACGGTAAACGAGCACTCACGTCCAGCTACGACGGTAAACGAGCACTCACGTCCAGCTACGACGGTAAACGAGCACTCACGTCCAGCTACGACGTTAAACGAGCACTCGGACACCCGAACCTCACAGAGGCATCCGGTCGTCCCTGCCGACCAAGGCACTCGGACACCCGAAACTCTCAGAGGCATCCGGTCGTCCTGCCGACCAAGGCAGTCGGACACCGGAACCTCACAGAGGCATCCGGTCGTCCCGCCGACCAAGGCACTCGGGCACCCGAACCTCTCAGAGGCATCCGCCGCGTCCTGCCGATCAAGACACTCGGACACCGAACCTCACAGAGGCATCCGGTCGTCTCCGCCGACCGAGGCGATCGGACACCGAACCTCACAGAGGCATCCGGTCGTCCGCCGACCAAGCGATCGGACACGAGAACCTCACAGAGGCATCCGATCGTCCCGCCGACCAAGGCACTCGGGCACCGAACCTCTCGAGGCATCCGATCGTCCTCGCCGACCAAGGCACTCGGACACCGAACCTCACAGAGGCATCCGATCGTCCGCCCGACCAAGCGATCGGACACGAGCCTCACAGAGGCATCCGGTCGTCCCGCCGACCAAGGCACTCGGGCACCCGAACCTCTCAGAGGCATCCGGTCGTCCCTGCCGACCAAGGCACTCGGACACTCGAACCTCACAGAGGCATCCGGTCGTCCTGCCGACCAAGGCACTCGGACACCCGAACCTCACAGAGGCATCCGGTCGTCCCTGCCGACCAAGGCACTGTCTAGCTACGACGTTAAACGAGCACTCGGACACCCGAACCTCTCAGAGGCATACGGTCGTCCCTGCCGACCGAGGCAGTCGGCCACCCAAACCTCACAGAGGCATCCGGTCGTCCTGCCGACCAAGGCACTCGGAGACCAGAACCTCACAGAGGCATCCGGTCGTCTCTGCCGACCAAGGCACTGTCTAGCTACGACGTTAAACGAGCACTCGGACACCCGAACCTCACAGAGGCATACGATCGTACCTGCCGACCGAGGCAGTCGGCCACCCGAACCTCACAGAGGCATCCGGTCGTCCCTGCCGACCAAGGCACTGTCTAGCTACGACGTTAAACGAGCACTCGGACACCCGAACCTCTCAGAGGCATCCGGTCGTCCCTGCCGACCAAGGCACTGTCTAGCTACGACGTTAAACGAGCACTCGGACACCCGAACCTCTCAGAGGCATCCGGTCGTCCCTGCCGACCAAGGCACTGTCTAGCTACGACGTTAAACGAGCACTCAGACACCCGAACCTCACAGAGACATCCGGTCGCCCTGCCGACCAAGGCGCGAATCCACAGCGATTAAAATTAAAGCAAACTCATCGCGAAGACATTTTCATAAAGAAAAAGAAAATTTCATTATAGGCCAACAAGCTCAGACTTTACACGACTTTACACACGTTGCACCACGGCAGGACTCTACCCACGCCTAGAACCTATCAAACATCCGTGCGGCATCGGTGGCACCGAGCGGCATCTTTGGTAGGCCCTTGCACGGTCGACGGACAGCCACCGCGCCGCATGGTACCACGCCGATGCCTCTGCTGCCGTTCAGCGACATCGGCGCGGCCGCACGCTTCACGGTCGGCGCCCTTGCGCCATCGCCTCGAAGGGCCCCCTTACCACCTCGAGCCTCGGGCGGCCTCGGCGTGGCGTCAACGAAGCGACATCACGGGCTGCGGCTTCTTCCTCCTAAGCTCGGCCATCGCTGGTCGAACTCAGCCCAAAGCTTCGGCGGAGGATCTTCTTCTTCCACCGCGACGCCATCGCGAAGCTAAAGACTAGAGGGTGTCTCGAAGCCATTTGAAAGAACGTAAGAAAGAGCTCTCATCTCCTTCAAGCAAGCTACAACGCACATATATATACCGGACGAAGGAGGCTAGCGTCTCGAGTAAATGCGGTGCCGGAAAGCGGCGTCCTTCACGAACCCGGCGATCAAGAAGACTAGCGGCGGCGCGCCAAACTATACTCGGCATGCGCAACGAGGCGAGTAAAGCCTCGGCGGTTCAAATGCCCCGGCCAAACTCGTGGCAGCCGTCGGATCCAACGAGGCACACCTGACGGAAATCGCTTAACCGGATCGGCCGGACCGACCGACCAGGCCCGGCCACCACTTTCGTCCAAGTTCAACCCCCAACCGAATCTGCCGAAATCGCTCGGGAGTTCGGGGGCTACTGACGAATACTAATAACAGGGGTACCCCAACAGCCCGAAGCGACGAGCCAGCGGCCTCAAGCATATCTCCAGCCCAACAGGCCGCGCCCGGCCCGCCACCGACCGATCGCTGCGAGACCGCAAGACAAGACATCCGCTCCCGACCGCCGGGAAGCGAATCCGACCGACAGCGCCCGACCCCTCTTGGCGGGGCGGGATCCCCCGACTCCGACCGGACAGCGCTCCCGACCCTCTTGGCGGGGCGGGATCTCCCGACTCCGACCGGACAGCGCTCCCGACCCTCTTGGCGGGGCGGGATCTCCCGACTCCAACCGAACCAAGGTGACGGACGCCGAGGGCCGCGTGTCAGGTCCTTATCGGCCTACCGCCACGTACCCCCCGAATGAGGTCAATCGGAGTGACTATACAAGGGCAGGTGGCTCCTTCCCAAGAAGATCTGGTGACTGCAGAAGACAAAGCTTCTTCCCCATCAACCGATCCACGTCAAGATCTGACGCACGCGCTCCTCGAGGCGGCACCAACGCCACGCACGCGGCGTCGGCGATTCGCAAGGATCACAGAGGGCAAGTACGCTATTTCCCGGGGAATACCTAACCTCCCTGACCACCAAGGCTACCAACCCAGCATGGGCAAAACGGGTGGCGACCAGTCCACAGGACGAAGGACCGGAGCTCCTAACATAGGTCACCTCGCTCTTCCCCCCAACTCTCGATGTAACCTGCCCCTTCCTTCTGTATAAAAGGAGGCAGGACTAAACGATTCAAAGGGGGACACATAAGAACACGAGGAGACTAAGTCATTTAGGGGCCTGGTCTGTAAAACATAGTGCAAAAGCAATACAATACTGCTATCTGAACTGGAGTAGAGACTTTCAGCCCGAACCAGTATACATCTTGGACTCACGAGTCTAACCATTCAGGGAGTGGAACGCGCGACCCCTTAGACTTACAAATTTACTTGCCGGTGCTCGAAAACGCCGACAAGGAGTATGCAACCATTTTCATATATATATATATGCACACTAATTTTCTTTCCGGACAAAAAATACAGTCAGTTCATGGCAACTGGTATATATATATATAGAGAGAGTATAATTACCTGGGACACCATGGTGCCCGGGCTCCATAATCCAAAATGGGTATTTTCCCTATGTATTTTTATGCGATACTTTTTGAAATTTCTATGATGCTGAGTTTAACCAGTTTACTAACTAGTTCAAACAAGTTTGAACTGAAATTCAAACTAGAGTTTCCCTTTTTGATGATAGTTTGGTTGTAGGTATTTGCTGATTTTATATATAAATCATCAAAGCATGTGATCCAAACTTGTTCAAAATCTTTGAATTCGAGTATGCTTTTTCAAAGGGATGTGTTTATTTGAATTGTTATAGATGGGTATATGCTCTAAAACTGAAATTTTTGAAAAATATACTCGAATATGGCTTGAATTCACGCATTTGAAATCATGGTGCCCGAGCACCATAGTGCCCTATTTCAGCTTCCTATATATATATATATATATATACATATATACTCATTTTCTTTGCGGACAAAAAATACAGTCAGTTCATGGCAACTGGCAAGAGTACGTGGATGGAAAATCTGTACATACCAAATTCAGATTTTGACAACCTCAGGTAGAGATCCTGCCCGCTGTCGACAAAACGGAGATCAACGATGGCATCCGTCCAAATGACGCAGCCGGTACCTCCCTGTCGGATATCCGCGGCGGCATAGGCCAAGCACGAACAGTTGGAGAAGCACCTCGCCTTGCACTCCTCCAGATTGACGTCCATGTCCACCGACGCGTTGTGCGTGTCGGGGAGCTTCACTTCTCGCACAACCGCGAACCCGTCCGTCCTCATCCCATTGCCACAGTCCAGCGCCACGTTCCGTCGGCATCCGCCTGCGTACTTCTTATTGGACCAATCCAACGGTGATGCAGGACTGAACCCCTCCACGCACTTGCAAAGCGACGTCGATGGGGTGTCGGCGTTGCAGAGACCAAATGCCCGCACATGGCGTAGGTGTCGCAGGTGTCCTCGGCCCCTTGAAGAAGGAATTCCATGCCCGGCTGCTTGCGTCCACACCAGGCGCTCGACCGTTCCAGAGTAATTCACCACGACACGAGTCAAGGGCGCTGGGGGCTTGGCAGTGTAGCCATAGGTTATCTCCCATGAACTGGTCGTCACTCGCAACGGGAACTCGGACCTGTACGAGGAAGACTCCGGGACGCCGTTGAAGAACAGGCCGTTCCACGGCCCCGTGCGGTAGATCTTGTCCTTGCCTTGCCACAAGACGACCTCCGGTAGTCCATTGGTGTCCAAGGCGCGGCGGTAGACCCCCGGAGACGGGTCATCGGCCGAACTCCACGATGTGATGGACCACTCGACCCCCGTCCATAGGCTCTTGCCCAACTTCATGCCGGGCAGCAAGGTGTCCGACGGGTAATCGAACGATTGCCATAGGAAGGCGTTGCTGCTGCCATTACGCACTACTAGGTTGCCAGACTCGAGAAGTTGAACCGCCGGGGAAGAAGCGTTGACGCAGCTTGATGACCACGCTATCTGGCGAGAGCCATCGAGCAAGACAAGGCTCCCCACGTCGTTGAACACCAACACGCCCGAGGTGTCACCGAGAGGTTGGTTACGGTTGGCTACCCAACAGACGGTGCTGTTGGACACGGAGAACCATATGCCGAGGTACCTCTTGGTGGACACCCCGGGAGAGAAGAATCCCAGAGTGAATGAGCCGTTGGCTGAGACGAGCGTCTCGCCGTCGGTGAGGTTCTGACCCTTCGCGAGCTTGTCTGCAACACCTGCTGCGGATGTATGCATAGGAAGGAGGAAGAAAGAGATCAAGAGGAGGTCCACCAGTTGACTGGTTGCCCCCATGACGGATGCTTCTTTTACTGTTCTTGCACAACAAAGCTCATGCAGATGCACCGCGGGGACAATAGAATGAGGCGTTCTTTTGAAGGGTTAGTCATGGACTGAACTTAATTTGTAACTGTATCACAGCTTGGGCCGGGGAGATAAAATATTTTACTTCGACGTCCGCTTTCATCTATTGGATACTCTCACTGACCAAGTTTAGTGTGTTAGGATTAACAGCACGGCAAAATAACTGGAGACAAGATTTAACGTGGAAAAATCTCTACGAGAAAAAATCACAGGAAACAATCTAGTATAATGTTTCATGATTACAAATACATGGGGTTAGCTTATATAGAAAAAGAGTCATAATTGTAGAAGATTTGGACTAAAAATCTATTTGGATAAAACCAAAAAGATATGATAGTTAGAGATATTGAATTATCTCCAACAAACCTCGCCTTAATTCAAAATCTATAACGAAATTGTTTTTAGAAAACCCCGAAAGTAATAAAGCACTGTGAATGCAAGTGTGTTAAAAGTCTAAAAGACTAATGAACAAAAAAGACTAGAACAGTCAATCTAAACACTTGTAGTGCGAAAATCCACAAAGAGTATAAAAGACTGGAATAGTCTTATCCAAATGCTTCTCATGAAGTAAAATTGAGCAAACCACCAGTAGTTCGAGAGAAAGATTAGAACAGTCAATCCAAAATACACAACTATAACAAAGCCGACGAAGAAATCGGGATCTTCAATGATTCATAACCCCAATAAAATCTGAGTCTGTGCAACTGACCTCCTGAAACAAATACTCAATCATCAAACGGCATAAGCTAAGACATCACTTATGGTACTAGGTAGATAACAAATAACACATAACATGAATTTTTGACATGCTCCACATGTAACATAAAATTTGGCAAATTGCCTACTAAAAATCCATGACATGGTTGAAACTTCTCAAACAATGTCCATATGAAGAAAAAATTCGCGTGCTGTCAATGGAGTATAAATTACAGTAGACCCCTTATCGAGTAAAGACAACAAAACAACGTTGTAGTATCCACGCAAAAATAAACTCCTTCTTACACTTCAAACCTTCATCTCAAAATGACATTGGAGCAAAACCTTCACTAGAAAAACTCTGAAGAGTATAAAGCTACCAACAGGGTGTCATCAAATTCCAAATTAATGTTGCCAAAACCTCTATAATTGTCAACGTATCCAAACGGTGAATAAAACACCAAAATAATAGTGATAAAACATCAAAATCCAATTAACAGTGATGAAACACCAAATTCAATTATCTTCTCAACGGACATAATTTTTTTCTTTTCCTTATGTATCTCACTACTAGATGTAACCCGTAGATGCTACCCGGTTGATGCTTTCCGTGAATCAATCTGCCTGCTAGCGATTTCCTTTTCCTTAAAGACTCCAACTTCAATGTTAGTCGATCTAGTAGGTATCCAGAGACTTTGGCTCCGGGAGTGTGAAGCCTTCTGCTGGTTGCCCCCGGGAACCGACGCCAGGAGGGAGTCCCCTGCAGTACTTCGCTGCTGCCTCGCGTCGGGAGATCAATTGTCGCGCCGCCGCACGGAGCGTCTTCGCCTGCAGCCGCACCTTTTTTTTTCCTGATCTTGCGTCGTCGACTGCACCGTGTCGTGCCTGGCGTGAGTGTCGCGCAGAGAGATCAGATCTGCTGTGCTTCCTACCTAGAATTTCTTCGATCGGATCTCCTGTACTTTGATACCACTTGTTGGGTTATGTTGATATAAAAAACTTGAAGTGCGGTTTATCAGCAACAACACATCAGACAAAAGCCGGATTCTGTGGTTCAAGATGTGCCAACTGATTTGATCCTGCAATCAGTAAGGAAAATGTAAAATACACTCAGAGCCGATCTCGCAAAACAATCGGCTTAGATCTAATCAGCTAAAAGCCGATCAAATCAAGGGTAATTATAAATCTAATTAGCCGATTAAAGCTAATAAGAAGATAAAGGTGGATCTTTTTCGAAAAAGATGATGTGCAACAAGATCGAAGAAAATCAAACCTAATTGACATAATAAAAGATGATCAACAATTGGCTATGTGCAACTTTATTGATCAAATTGAGTTAAAAAATAAATTACAGAAGCTACTCTTAGTCGACAGAAAAATAAAAGTCATATGTTTGTTGATTGGATTGTGTGTTCATGCCTGCCCACGAACATCTTTTATACCTATCGGCCGATCGTATCCTTTTCCAATACGCCACAAAAACATGATCCGTATCGGTTTTAATCTGGACGGCTTGTCCTAAAATATTAACCATAATCAAAGATTTCGGCTATCTTTCCATATCAGACGTCGGTTATGATACGTCAACTTTATTCTGACAATTTTGACCACATCTGTCAAATCTTGGTGCAAACAGGTTAGCAGTACGGTAAAATAACTGAAGACAAGATTTAACGTGAAAAAACTATTGTGAGAAAAAACCACGAGAAATAATCTGCTATAATGTTCTATGATTAAGCCAAAGAGTCCTAGTTATATAAGATTTAGGCTAACAATCTATTTAGATAAAATCAAAAAGATATGGTAGTTAGAGATACTTAATAGAGATCTCCGAAACAAAAAAATAAAAAAATTCATGTACAACAACAGCTAAATTTCCGTGTTCATTAAAAAATAATAGCTATATATCCAAATGGATTTCAAATGTAGAGGTGACGAAAGGAGGAGAGCAATGCATGTACTTAATAAAGGAGCTTAAACAAGTGGTTCTCTAGATTGGACCAAGAGATCACGTTCACCGCAGAGCCCTAGAGCAGGTCATCGCTGCTACAGGGTTGTTGTTGTCATCTACAAGCCTAGGACGTCGTAATAACTGAGCACGTCAAACGTGCAACCAAGCTTATATTGCTTAGTCTAAAAGGAACAGTGACTCTCAATACAACACTTTACTAATTTGGCCACTTATTTTTATAATAACTAGCAGATTTATCTGTGTAAATGCGCGGCTACATATTATGATATAATTATCTTTAATATACAATTCTACTTCCAATAATTGAAATGCAATTGTATTTATTATATAACTCTAATATCTATATTTGATTAATCTATACCATTATAATCTAGCTCCACCAAAATAATTAGTGAAGATCCTTTTCCTTTTCTTTCAATTAACATGAGAATTTCTAGAATTTTTTCGTTTCTAGGATTATCGTGGGATTTTCTTGCCCTTAAAATAAAGAAGATGCCTTGAATATCACCTCTTGTTTTTATTTATATAGATACTTTGTTACAAATCGCAAAATAATAAGCCGGTAGATTTTTGAGAGATAAACTGGTTAGCTGGTACAATTTTTTTTAATCTAAAAAAGTAGGGTACAATATTTTTCTTTTTGCAATCATAAGCTAGGTGCAGTTGGTTTGACTGATAGGTTTAGGCGTGTTACGTGAGGTCGATTGTACTGGACCTTAGAGCAAGTATAATAATAAAGTTCGCTACTTACTTCATCTCTCATTTATATCCTGTTGAGTAAGTAATAAAACCAATTTGTGTAATAACTATCTCTAAAGGTTATCTCTAGAAATACACTAAATCATTTAATTTAGACATTCAACACTACATTCATCTTTGTAGCTATTGGCAAAACACTAACTTCAACACTAGCAGGCACTTGCGCCGGTTCCAACACTGGCTTTTAGCCAGCGGTAGCACCTATTTTTTCATACGATGTTGGCTACTAAATAAGAGCCGGTTCTCCTATCTTTCATCTTTTCTCACTCTTTCATAGAATAAAGTTGATATGTATATATTAATAGTAAGCTAAGGTGATTGTATTATACATACTTGTGAACCATCTCACGAAAGAAGGTATGCTCTGTTGTCGAGCATTGGCCTCTCAGCCGATAAATCTGAGAGGTTCTGCCTGTCAGCATGGCGTCAATGGCAGACATGGTCGGTCTGTCGTCGGGCGTTTCCTGGACACAGAGAAGCCCAACCTCCTGGATGCGTCGTTCTAGTTCAGACACAAGAGCTCAGACTCAAGAGACAAGCAGCGCCACTGTTGAGTCGAGAAGTTCCATGATCCTGTTCTGTTCCCACAATCCCCTGGCTTGCAAAAAGAGTTGCCAACTTAGTAGAGCTTTACATCAACTGTTAAGATCTGTTTGCCAATAGTCACTCGGGTTTGCCTTTAGAGGGTCTCAAGACTCTCAACTCTCAAGTTTCCCTTCTCTTTTCGAGAATCTTGAGAATGTGATGTTACTTGCAGTGAAACCACAATTGTCCTCCCTGACTGATCAGAGACGGACAACTTGGCAGTGCTGAAGTCTGCTGTCTTCGGGCTTCCGTTCGTCATCTAGAAGGATGTTGCCCGGTTTGAAATCTACGTGGATAACTCTCGCACGATCCGACATGAAGATATGCAACGCCGAATGCGATCCCGTAAATAATTTCCAGTCTTCGTGTCCAGCTCAGTAAAGCACGAAGGCCATTGAAGATGAGAAATTTTACGGTGTATTATACTAATAATATATAATAGTAGTTGAAATGAGATCTAACTATTGATTTGTTAAGAATATTTCTACTACTCTACTACACGAAGAAGTATAAATAAATACTTATTAGTCCGATCTTTTAGATAAAAGAGCTCGCATATCAATGCGAGACAGGTGCATGTAGCACATAGCAGGTTAAAACAACCTTTTTCAAGTTATATGCTAAAAAAACTAGCAACATAGCCCACGCAATTGCGTGGTTAAACATACACAGCAGAAACATAATAAAAAATATCATATATTAAATATTAACCCGTTAACTGACTTTATAGTCAAACTTGCATGATTATGCCTCGCAAGGCTAACAAATTAAACTGCAGCGGAATAAAAACGTAGATAAACCCTTCCATATACCACAGGTAACTGACAAGGCTTGCCCCTAAATATTCGTCTCCTCCTGGAACACCTCCTCCAAAGCTGGTGTAGACTCCTCACTGGTGATATTGTTGTTGGCAAGGGTCAGTACTTAAAACATTCAACAAGTTGCGCACAGAATGCAATTCTAACATAACTATATGCAAGGCTTATTCCAAAGAATGGCTAACATGGCTATTTTGCAATAAAGCAGTTTTTATGAATAAGTACAATAAGTAGATTGTAAAGACAGTAAAACAAATAACAGTAAATAATAATTTCAGTATTTCAGGTAAACCAAGTTATTCAATTTAAGTCAAGTTTCAACTTTCAATAACAGTATCCAGCATTCCCATCCAGGTTTTCATTTAATAAAATCTAACCCTTAACTGTAATCCCAAGCATTGCTCAGTACCATGAGCACGACTATCCGAATAGATTTGACACTCTGCAGAGGTTATACACTTTATCCACACAACATGATCGTCTCTTGTTGCCATGCAATTAACACACTTTCTTTGGTGTGTCGACAGAGCAATCATGACAAAACCTTTTGGAAAACCTATATCCCCACATTGACCCCTCCCGGTAAGATGTACACTAACCCTTCCCTCGTCAGAGGTGAAGGTTAGGACCGACATACCGTTAGATTGATGTGTGACGTCACATCCTCTACTATAACCACACTTCCATGTATGCACGCTTCTATGTGATCATCCACCCGAGGAATCATATGTCAGGACATCGGTAATCCTACTTAGTTAGGTTTATCCTATTCCAAATCATGGGGTTGCATGATTGACTCAGTTCAAAGGCTCGCAAGGTTAAGTTCTTAAGATGACTAGGGCAAGACTTCCACAAACCCTCTGCCATTTCTGACCCACCTTGGCACACTATCGCTCGCCACTTGCCCCAATCTAAACTATTTACTACCCCAGTTGATTATCATGCACCACGTGCCATCAACAAGTCAATATCGTTTCGTGACATACGTCACTACAACTCAATATCATTATGTGACAGCACCCGACACACCTTTCATAAACATGTTTCACATTCCATTAGTCAAGATTCACTTTTGATATTACAAAAGACATGTGGTATACGTGGCATGGATAAACATACTAAACATGGTCTAACTAACCCATGTTGATTGCTAATATTAACCAACTAATAACGAACCAACATAGGGTGACAATTAATCATTACATACAAATGACAAGGTGTAGGGTATAATTCAATTGGATTGATTAATTAAATCCCAATCTATTTTGAAACAGTTGTGCACATAAAATAGTATGCAATAATGTAAATCAATATAGCAGTTTTCGTAAATTATGTTCAACATGATCAAAGCACAACTTGCCTCTAGAAAAGCCCATATTCTTGCTCCGGACCTTGGTCTTGGTTCAACGATTCCTCTTCGGACGCTTCGCACAATTCAACATCTACGCGAAACAAGAGAGAAAGTCAAATAAACACCAAAATAGAGAGCAAAAAATCTCCAAAAATAAATAAAATTCACCATTAAATAGATATCAATTTTGAAATTTTTAAAATTTGAATCACCTCAATCGGAGCTCGTATGAGGGAGAATGACTCTCAAAAGATTCAAAAATCACAAAAACCTGAAAGTTGGAAAAATACCGAATTATTTTTATACTGGAAAATACTAATTATTGCGCAATCGCTGACGTTAGCACAGAACCCGACCAATCCCAGATCAACACGTGGCACCACTGTTCTGTGAACTTGGTTCATGGCCAAACACGGTCCATCATGAACCCAGCTCACGCAACAGTGCCAACACGTAGCCTATGACGACGTCACCTACAGCGCGAGGTCCTAGGCTCATCGCCTACCTAGATACCTACGAAAGATTTCGACAAGATGAAACTGGTGACGCGCACGTTTTCTTCTATGATGAACTGGAATGGCAACAGCGACGATCTCTTCATGGCGACGATGATCTCCACGGCGATCCACAACTCCGACGACGCTCCAGCTTGTCTAGCGCGCGCACCAAGTGCTCCTTGCGACGGCGAACCCGTAGACACTCTTGATGGCTCGTATGGGCCTTCACCTGCGACGAATCGATGACAAGCTTCCCTCGGCGGCACATGATCTAATCCTCAAAATATGGCGAAACGACTCCGCACTCGGGCTAAGGAACATAGGGATTTTGCTTACAGGGTCATGGCGCATACTATGCGTGCCTTAAATACCCGGACAAGTCCCAAATTTGGATGGCAAACCTTGGAGTCTACGCTCCAAACGGCGGCGACGTGAGGCAGGATTGTAATCGGAGACGATGGCCAAGCAAAAGACGCGTGGCGATCCAACGGCCGAACGGCACAGGCTCGGACTAATCTTCAACCGTTCGATTTACCTCAATCCAACGACCACTAACGCTCTAGGGTTATGCAGCCGCACGGGCCGGGCTGCTGCGCAAATGGGCCACATAGCCTAATAGGCTGGGCTCTCATGAGCTTTGGCCCAAAACTATTCGAGATATATTATAAAGCTTTTTCATTTATTTTAATTCTGGAAAAGAAAATAAGCCCAATAAAATAATGAAGATATCAGAAAAATTCTAGAAAATACTTTAAGACATTTGGAACTCAACTAAAATTTTTTTTGACAAAACTTTATTTAAGTTTTTTCACAGAATAAAATAATATGCAAAAAGGAATAATTCAAAATGCATATTAAATTCCAAATAAATTCCATAAAATCTCAAAAATTTAGAGAATTCACAAAATGCATAAAGAACATTATTATATTATTTCAAGCCAAATTTTGGGACGTTACATCGAGCACCGGGTGTGGCCGTCCCTGGTGTGTCGCCACAAGCCAAGCAAGCAATTGACTCGATTGACTATTCATGTTGTGTGTTTTACATGTGAGATACACCTAGTACCCTTGCTTGGACAGAGTTCGTATCAAATTGTCTATATATGTAGGGAATCTGGTACAGACTACGAAACACAAAGAAAATTCAAATGAGCAAACAAATAAGCCTGAAATGTTAATAATTATATTTACAACGTAACTTTTTTATTGTACTTGGTATGGATTCTTTCTTATAATCTAAACCGTTAATTTTATTGTTATTTTTTATTTAATTTCAAATATTCTTATAATCTTGTCCGTTAATTTTATTGTTAGTTTTTTTATTTAATTTCAAATATTACTTTTAGGATAGCTTTGATATATAAATTGAACTACTAATTTTTATGTAATTTTATTCCAAATTTTAGCTATGTCTGGGTTTTAATTTGGAGTTCGTACGAAAATCAAATTTTACTGTTATTTTTTATTTAATTTCGAATATTAGTTTTAGGTTAAATTTGATATACAAATGCAACTACTAATTTTTATCTAATTTTATTCTAAATTTTAGCTATGTTCGGGTTTTGATTTAGAGTTGATATGAAAATCAAATCGCTAATTTATTTTTATTTTTATTCTAAATTTCTGTTATTTTTTACTGTAGTAGGCATGGACTCTTTCTTTTAATCTAAACCATTATAACTCGGATCTGTTATATAGACGGTTAGATATTTTTCTTTAAATTATAGCATCTAATGGCTTCTATAATTTAAGTTAGTTAGGGTCCAATCGACAGGGATTTCTAGGTATAGTACTCAAAAGAATCACCACAATACACACAAATAATTAGAAGTAAAAAAGTTTTGTCGTTATTGTCGCAAGCATACAACTTATTGCGTAATAAAAAAATAGGAGCATCATGTGTTCGATCTTTCCAAAGAACATATTTAATATAACTAGTAGTTGGGCCGGCTTAGTTAATTGCCTGCTCCTTAACGTTTTATATTGATTTGGTTGTTTGTCCTTGAAAGATCCGGATCTTTGAAATGACTGTGCTGCTGCTTGAAAAACAATGATCACGGCTAAAATATTGTAAAAACCAAGTGGGATCCTCCCCTAGTTACTACCTATGGTATATTCTTCCTCTTTCTTTTTTCTTCTTTTGGTTTGTTTCGAACATATTTCTCTTTTTTTCCTTAAGGGTTACAATGCATTTTATTTTCTATAGGCTGTGTGAATAAGTAATATTGCACTTAATTGGAATTAAGCAGCTATCAATGTCATACTTGTGGAATTAGCCTGCAATCATCGTGTATGCAACCCTCGTAACATCCATGCACATAGCTCAATTTCTATCCTAAAGTACGCAATTCTTCGTATACAATTCTATTTATATATGATTAATCTACACCGTTATAATCTGGCTTAACCAAAATAAGTGGTAGGGATCCTTTTTTTTATACAGCTATACTTCCAATTATTGAAATACAATTGTATTTATTATATATGATTAATCTGCATTGTTATAATCTGCCATACCAAAATAAGTGGTGGAGATCCTTCTCTTTTTTCTTCCGATTAATATGAGAATTTTTAGAATTTAGGGTTATTACGGGATTTTCTTGCTCTTAAGACGAAGATGGTGCCTTGAATATCACCGATTATTATTGGATTTTTTATTTGAAAGTATTTATTTTTACTATCATGATATTTAGTGATCAACAATATATTGTGAAATGCATTCACAATGAAAGTTCAATTTTGAAGATTGCAACGAGTCAAACCGCGCATTTAAAAACAAGCAGAGTGAATATCCAATATAGACGTCCAAGCTCTTGTTCTGCATGTATTCGTAAACTAGGATCCTCTCCTTGCCTTGGTTGCAGTAAGCAAGGAGGCGGACAAGACTGCCATGCCGGAGCCCGGCCATCACTTCCACTTCTCTTGCGAAATCGTTCATGCCTTTCTTGGTGACAGCTAACTGTTTAAGCCTCCTCACAGCAATCATTCTACCTCCAGGCAGCTGCCCCTGATGATTTGCAAAATTAGATGTTAGGATGAAGACTTTTCCAATGGGTTGTTCTCTATATGTCAGTGTCACCACCCGTGCTTTTCCTTGTTTATACTGCAAGTGTAGATGAAAAAATTCCCGTGAAGGAAAAGGCCACGCCAGCCGTTGTGGTGCTGTGGCAATCTTTCACGCTACATGTTCTTGGTTTAATCGACATTTCGACGTTAATCACGCTACATGTGTTTGGTTTAATCCACATTTCTCTCTTCTGTAGAAAATGACGCCCATTGCCCAGGTCAGGCGAATGCTTCTTCGCTCTGGCAAAAAGGAAGCTCATGCACCACAGCTGCACTCGAGCGTGCTTTTGAAGGTTGTCTCTATCTTTTTAAGAAATATTACGGCCATTAATTAACAAAGGGCAATTTTGACCTTTTGCTTTAACCCTATATCTTTCTACAACAAACAACGACTGAAATTTCGGGGGAATCAATCGAAAGGATCAATCTATTCCTATTCCGTTGCTAGCTTCTTCGTTCTTCCCTACGAATCCGTGACACCAACCACCATGGCATGACGTCGCTACCCAACACCTTGGCACATATCAGTGAGCGGATGATTAAAAAACAAGATAGAACTAAATCTTTGATCGAATAGTTCTTATCAAGTACAACCAGGATAATTTTGCGTATAACTACATCATGTATGATTGATCTTCATGGCTGCCTTTTGCAAAGGCCTAAAAACTATATCAATTTACTTGTGAATTAGTTGCTCCCATATAGGATGAGTTCTCCTTAATTTTTTATACTCATGCATGCAATGATTTTCACCGATGACTTCTTTTCTTGTGATTGCCCGAGATCAGCCGATTGCTGGCTGCAGACTTGCAAGTCGAGGTCAAACAGATTGAATGATGGGGTTGCGACGTCAAGATCGGCTTTTATTTTTAACTAAATCGGCTCTTTAAATGAAAGCAATTCGATTACAATTTTATCCTTTTGGGAACGTTAGTACTCATACTTTAGTAAAGTCAAATTCTAACTAATGTAATTCATTAGATTAAAAAGAATGATGGTTTAAAATAGTTATTGTGTACCGTAAAAGATTTTTTTTAATCTTCCGAAGGTCGGCCTGGTCGTCGTCTATTGCAATTATTTATCTTTCATAGATTGGGTGGATCGAGATTGTCAAAGATTTCACCTCGCCAGCTACTACGTAATCTACAAAATCGCAATCAAGTTGTCAGTATGTCATGGATTCATGGTACATGTCAACTGTATCTAAATGTCTGTCACATCAACTACATGGTATCGACTATCGAGCCAATTAAGCTGTATCTCGTCAAGATACAGTTTCTTCCAAAAAAAAGGGCACAAATGCAGCTTGAATCATCGGTCGAGCGAATGCCACGTCTAGTGGACGTGTTCTACGGCTCCATGGTTCAAAGATTCATGACGCTCGTAAAAAAGCTTGTGGGCCCCCAAACCTAATATACAGTCCATCGGAGCACTATCGTAAAAAGAGAAATCTATACCCCTTTATAACGCACCTAAGCATTAATTTCTACGTTCACTCCAAATAATGCAGCTCACTAGAGATGGCTCAACCTTTATGCACCCAGCGAAATGTCCCTAGAAACTTGCCTCCATCAAAATTAACCTCTCAGATCTTTCCTCAGCTTTACTCACCCACATCCGATGGCCATTGTTTAATATATCTAACTCATCTCTGTGGCCCACAACAGATCTCCCCCCACCTCCAGCATCATCTCAAGGAAAAGGAAACAAATATCCTGGAATTAAGGAAAAGGAAACAAACGTTCTAGAAAAGGAAAAGACCATATATTACGTGCTGGGAAAAGGAAACCAGAAGACAGGGCACTATACTAGTAGACTAGAAATTTCCACAAAAAAGTAAAATATCTAGTCTTTAATTTTATGGGCCTTATTTACAATTGTTATTGGATCTTTGAGAAATAGACTAGAAATAAAGCCCATGAGAATTAGACTAGAAATTCCCACAAAAAAGCAAAATATCTAGCACTTAATCTGGTGGGCTTTATTTACAACTATCATTGGATCTTTGAGAAATAGATTAGAAATTCTCATAAAAAAGCAAAATATCTAGCCTTTAATCTGGTGAACCCTAATTAAAAATGCATCATATTGACTATTAGATGCTACTAAGTAAATATAAATATATATATATATATATATATATATATATTACTTTGTAGTATAAAATCAAAAATAAAAGACAAAACTTATATGGTAGGGGCGGATCGATACATCTGGATCTCATGTGTGATTAAGCCTAATTATAATTTTGATTAGTAAATCATAACCAACAAATCAGCACATGAACTCTGACATTACATTTGACGCACCTTGGTCTTATACAGACAATACACACCGATGTGACTCAATGCATGAAATTAAAGAAAATACAAATGACCTCATGTTGGCTCAGCCATAACATAAAAGTCACGCAACCCAAAACTAATTTGTATTTGATTTGGTTTTTCTAAGAACTCCCTAAAAGTAGATCGGTTTTATCGAGAAACAAATAAATCAAGATATTTACTATATATAGACTTATCTCCTGGACGCTATGGTGTCTGCTGGTGCTCCCCGTCCAAGTGCTCCCGAGAAAAGAAAAGAACGGGAAAATAATAACATTGCATGAGCTCGATCGCCCTTCGAATCCTTTTACTTGCGTAGCCAAAAAAAAACAAAAATCGCTGCTTCTTTCTTGACGTGGAAGAGTGTGCCTCCTGATCTCCCAATCTAACTCCCACAAAATCAGGATTCCTTAGATTTATTCTTTTTTATCTCTTGGTTCGTCTATGATAGAATCAACACTAAGTATGGCACTGACCTAATTAAAGGAAACAAATTGATGTGGTAATAGTGTTCTGGGCTTCATCAGAAGGTATTACGCCCATCCTATACTGGGTCACAGGGTCAAGACCGGTCCTACGACGCTTCAATAGCATATCATGTAGAGTTGTTAAGAAAATAAAATGCTAGAAATTCTCATAAAAAAGCAAAACATATAACCCTTAATTTAGTGAACCTTAACTAAGTTGAACTATAATAGCCATTAGATTTGATGTTACTATTTCAAAAAAACGTCTAACCGTCTATATAGCGGATCCGAATTATAACGGCTTAGATTAAAAGAAAGAGTCTATGTGAAGTACAAAAAAAATTAACAATAAAAAATAAAAACAAATTAGACATTTGATTTTCAAATGAACTCTAAATTAAAACACGTACATTACTAAAATTCAGAATATAAATTAGGTAAAAATTAGCAATTGGATTTGTATTATCAATTGTAATCCAAAACTAATATTCAAAACAAATAAAAATAAAATCAATGACTTAGATTAAAAGAAAGAGCCCATACTAAGAACAATAAAAATAACAGAAATTCAGAATAATAAATAATGAAAATCAACCATTTAACTTTCATATGAAGTCCAAATTAAACATGTACATTGCTAAAATACAGAATATAAACTATATAAAAAATAGTAGTTGGATTTGTATACGATTTCTACAGTACAACCGATATGCAAAATTAAATAAAAATTAACATAAATTCGGAATAAAAAACAAAATGAAATTAGTCATTTGATTTTCATACAAATTCTAAATCAAAACTTGAAATTCGAAATTAAATATAAATAACATAAGAATAAAAATAAAAGAAATTTAGGGATTATTTTTTAATTCCATACTAAGTGAAAAATATAATTTTTCATTTTATTCAGAATTAAAATTTTAGAAATATGCTAATTTAAGGGGGGAAATAAAATAAGGTAAGTAATTTGGTTTGTATAAATATATATATATATATATATATATATATATATATTATTAACTATTATGTAATAAAAGTCGATTACACGTTTTTATAGTCGCTAAAATAATATAGAATATACTAAAAATTCTTCAAAAAAAATTCTAACTCTTTATTTGGTGGATCTCCCCGGAACGAAGAGATTAAGAGGGTGATACATCGACAGTTATTCACTCAGTTATAACGATATGAGCAATATGATGTGCAATAAAAGAAGTACCGAAAGAAAGAGATAACCATTGTAATAATGAAATTAAGAGATGCTGATATAAATAGAAAATATTATGTTATGCTATGTTTACTATTTTTCTATGTAAGTATTCGTAGAAGAAAGTTTCGGTCACATGTGATAAGTACTGAGAAACGGAGTAAATATATTCTCTCTTATAATATACAATATCAAAATACCACAAATTGTGTTTTGTATTGATCTATTTTTGAAAAAAAATCGCATATATATTATCAATTCATTTAAACATACTTTAAAAATGATGCACACGCAAATGCGCGGGCCATCTTGCTAGTTTTATTAAGAGAGATCTTGGCTAGTAGTTTGATATTGACCAAGTATCATGGCTCAAATCATGCTCACTTAAGTCATAAATCCATTTCATTAAGTCATATTTAAAAATTTAGAGAATTTTTCAGCATGGCCGGTGCTACCGCTGGGTCGATAGCACAGGGCTTGTAGCCGGCATATATTTTACAGAGAGACCGCTTTTTTGGTTTCAGGCTTTTTCGGTCATACCACCCATGTGGGAACAGTATTGCCGCCCATACGGTAGTACCGAGCCCAGGAGCGGTACATTTTTTACAGAAAAGGGTGGCCAGTGCTACCGGCCATGTGGGAGCGGTGCTACCGCCCCAGCGGTAGTACCGGCCCCAAAGGCTGGTGTGAAATTTTCAGAGAAGGTCTATCTTTGGCCGAGCTAAAAAATGGTGGCCGGTGCTACCGGTCCTAATTAGGCGGTAGCACCGGTCCTCAGTAGTAACGGCTACTATCAGTGCATTTAATGCACTGTTTCGACCGTTGGATTGGGGTCTGATGCTACCAAGTCTATATGGGCGGTAGCACTGGGTTTGCTAAATTGTTTATGTATTTTGCCCCCAATGGGTGGAAATGTTGGTGGGGCTATAAATACCCTCTACATCCGCATACTAGAGTACATTTGGACACTCATTGAATACATTTGAGCTCTAACAAGTCTCTTTCTTATTCTTGTGCATTAAATTCTTATTTTGAGGGAGATATGAGCATTCAAGTGTTGCATTTAGAATTTGAGCCATTAGACACTTGATCGACCTCAAGCAAACGTCAAGGTTTATTACTCTTGAAGGTTGCCGCCTTCTAGATAGCTTAGAGGCGAAAGAACCAGTGACTTTTTCAAAGGAACTTGTAAGAAAGCTCGGTGAGTTGTGAAGGTCGGAGCTCGTCTACCCGGAGTGGGGAAGAGCTACCATAGTGATTGAGGCTCATTTGCTACCTTAACTTGGATTAGGGGAGATCAGTAAGTCTCCGAGATCACGGGATAAAAATCGTGTTGATCTCTTCTTGTGGTTTGATCACTTCTATTTAATTTGTGCAATTTATATTCCTAACTTGCTTGTTATATTGATCTTGTGCTTAGGATTGTCTAGTTGCTTAGCTTGTTGGTGCACATAGCACAACTTAGGCGATTTAGATTTTAAGTGTCAAAATCATAATTCTAGCTTTGCTTGATTATTTAGTGCAATTAGAGTTGAAGAATTTTAAAACCTCCTATTCACCTCTTGTAGTCGGTTATTCTTGATCCTACATAATAAAATACAAAATATACACAGACTAGTATGCTCTCAGAGTCACATCCGGATAAGGAGGCACCCCCTCTACCCCGAGCCCGGGAGCATATCGACAGTAGTAGAGTATCTACATTAACTTCTAAACCTGTATAAATGATCGTGTCTCCAATGCTCTTACAGACGCCGGCCTATCGAACGGCCAATGTTCGCCTCTCTCTCTCTTCGTAACAGTATCATAACTACTCTTTCTCTTAGATTTTTTTTAAAAAATAATATATTTTTTATTCAAATTGCAAAAATATACCACGATCTCAAACAATTGCAAAAATATACCTTTGTCGCCCTTTGAACGGGCGACAGAGGCAACTGAGGCCTCTATCGCCCTCTGATTCCTGTAGTCAGTTTCTAAAGAAAATCATAACTTTTTCATATGATCTCGGATGGAGATAAACTTTATATGAAAATTGTAGCTCTCGACGAGATATACAACTTTGGTATATAATTTTTTTTTCATTTGAATCCATTTGGACTACCAAAAACGAGATAGAAGTTTCAAATCTAGTGTAGATCTGATTTTTAGATCTGAACTTCCCATCCCATTTTTGGCCATCTAATTGGATTCAAATGAAAAAAAAATTGTATACAAAAGTTGTAGATCTCGTCGAGAGCTAAAATTTTCATATAAGGTTCATCTCCATACAAGATCATATGAAAAATTATGATTTTCTTTAGAAACTGGCTACAGGCCAGAAAGGGGACATGTCGCCCATTCAGAGAGCGACAAGTGCCAAAATCGCCCATTCAGAGGGCGACAGAGGCCTCTGTTGCCTCTGTCGCTCGTTCAAAGGGCGACAGAGGTATATTTATGCATTTTTTTGAGATCATGATATATTTTTGCAATTTAAATAAAAAATGTATTAGTTTTAAAAAAATCCTTTCTCTTATATCTTGTTTTCCAACATACAACACACATAACTACTACTGTCGTAACAGATTAATAGTATACTAACTGAGATGTACAAATTCACATAACTACTCTCGTAACAAAAGCTCATTAGTTCTGTCGTAATTTGACAAGCATCCATTGCAAATTGGGACACGAAGGCGACATACAAGACAGAAAAAGTAGGTGCAGAAGGAAGCTACTCCACATTGACTTCAGAGTTCAGATTGCAAGTTCTGGACTGATAGTAAATTTTAAGCTTAATTCCCTTGCAGTGTCACTGCGACACCCTGTAAACTGAAAGAGACAATTCCTTATATATTACTTCCTCCTCTGATTTTTATAAGATATCTACGCATTTCGAGATTTTAAATTTGTAAACTTTGATCAACAATTAATCTAACAAAATATAGATTATACGATACAAAAGTGAAATGTACCGTTAGATTTATATGTGAAAGCACTCTCCTATGGTTAAGAATTTGTAGGTACGAACAAAGTATTATAAAAAAATTAATGATCATAATTTAATTTTAAAGACTGCACCAAGTCAAACCTTACCTTGTAAAAATAAACCGAGGGAGTACTAAATAACTTTATATGTTCTCTATATGTCATGATATCTTACTGACATGTGGATCCAATGTCTATATATCATCCCACAAGGAGTAGCATAGAAGAAATCATTCATGACATGTAGTGAATTTTGTGAGAACTGAAATCAACATGACGAAGGAACTGAGGTACTCAAATGGAAAGGATCCAGCCCCAAAATGAGAAAACTGTCCGCCGTATCGTTCGTTGCGATTTCACGGGGCATGCCAAACGAGAGACGCGTGGTCAGGTCTGGCTCAGTCCGGCTCCACCGTTGACCGTGGGATTCTTGGGCATGGCGAGCTGTGAGCTTCTGTTTGATAGCATCGCGACGACTTCAGGCATGGCGGGCCTGTCCTCTGGCGAAAGCTGCACGCAGAGAAGCCCAATCTGGATGCACCTCTCTAGTCCAAGTAAGAGCTCAGGCTCGGGTTGTTCCACTTCCGAATCAAGAAGGTCCTCGATCTCATGTTGCTTCCACAGCTCCCAGGCCTGAGAAGATGCTCACTTACAAATTGCCCGTTTCAATGGGGAAAAAATGGACGCGTACAAGAATTTTTGGTCATGGGTATACTTACGTCAGGAAGGAACGTTGGCACGGTGCATTTCCTTTTTCCGGTGACTATCTCCAGCAAGACGACTCCAAAGCTATACACATCACACTTGAGCGTCAGGTGCCCTTGCGCCGCATACTCTGGAGCTATGTAGCCCCTTCATTGAACACAAATATGTCAGCCAACTGAGGTCTCTTAGATGTAGAAAAATAGTCATATTCGATCCATTTCATGTCTAGCTGCACTTGAATTTGGGAAATTGTATGAGGATTTTAAGTTTAAATCATACGGTGACAGTACTATTGTAGGATTCGTCTGATCATCGATGAACAGTTTTGCAGTGTCAAAGTCAGCGATCTTAGGCTTCCAAGCGTCATCGAGAAGTATATTTGACGGTTTTAGATCCCTGTGAATGACTTGCATGCCGTGAAGGTATTCAAAACCTACAGCGATCCCACAAATTATTTCCCGTCTTTGCGCCCACTTCAGCGATGAACGGAGTCTGGTATCTTCTCCTATCAGTTCCAAATAGGTGCATGAGGCAGACAGCAGATAAGAACTTTGTAGGGATAGCAAGTAATGCATCACATTTCTAAATATATAGATTAACACGCCGTGCAACACAGTGAGTACCAAATATGTAGATATTCAAACTCTTGTTCTGCATGTACTCGTAGACTAGTATCCACTCGTCTCCTTCTTGGCAATGGCAAAGGAGCTCAACAAGAGCGGGATGCCTGAGATTTGACATCACTTGCAGTCCTTCTGCGAAAGCCTCCTTGCCTTTATTGGTAAGACGAGACTGTATGAGCCTTTTTACAGCAACCTTTCTACCATCAGGTAGTTGCCCCTGGTGATTGTACAATTAGATGTTATGATGCAGATTCAGAATATATATGTGGTAATGAAGTCAAACTACCGAAGTATGCTGTTGGGAAGTCAGAATTTGAGGATTTGCTACTACAAAGATCTTCACTTAAAGATTTGTCACTTGATGTCACACTGATATATATGGCCAAATATCAGTGACACACTAAGTGATAAATCTTCAAATGCAGCTCTTTATAGTGGTAAATCATCATTAATTCCTAGTAATAAAAAGGAAATAACGGACCTTGTAGACGGAGCCAAATCCTCCTCGGCCAATGATGTTGCTTTCGGAGAAATTTCCTGTGGCCGTTTGTATGGTACACAGATCAACCGCAGGGACGGACCGGGCGGTAACAACCCTCTGGCCATCGTCTACTGGATATAAATAGCCTTGTCAGATTGTTTCCATCCTTCTCTGTAAGCTTTATGTGTCTTAAAGCAGAACAAAGAAAGGTAGTATAAGAAAGCAATCAGTGTATAGTAGCGTTTTTACCTGATATTCTCGGTCCCCGTCGTCGCCTCCTAATCACAAATACGACCCTCAAAACGAGGAGAACCGCACCAAGGAAAGCTATGGGCGCACCAATAACCAGCGCGGTAGGAAACGGCTGGTGCCGGCGGTGCGGCGGCGGCGCTTCACCTGTTGCAGTTCGCATTATGTTGCTCATGCATGGTTAGCGTAAGGTTCAGCAGATGGCAAAACGCAGCAGAAATGCAGAATCGTGCACGGTATAGCTGTCACCTGTAAACCTACTTCTACGGGGACAATCATTACGACATTACGTCAGGACTCAGGACTAGTCTTCTGGCAACCAATTTATTTTCTTTCCGTACTTGCATGGCTAATCAAGTATTAATTACATACATCGGCCAAAGACAACATGTACTTCAATTTATATACACTTACTAACCTATCACAAATGTTTATTATAACACACAGCTTAAGTTTATTTCACCATTTAATTTGCATTTACGGTGATATCCTATAAGGTACATCAAGGGAAATTTGCAAAAAAATA
The DNA here is from genome assembly GCA_036346275.1 of Otatea glauca. NCBI lineage: Eukaryota > Viridiplantae > Streptophyta > Magnoliopsida > Poales > Poaceae > Otatea > Otatea glauca. The sequence goes on along the minus strand of CM070718.1, from coordinate 5,831,857 downwards.
AATTTTTTTTGTCATTCCTAGTTTGAAAAGAAAAACTCCGCAACCTATTTTGTATCATTTACACCCCCGTGGCCCCGTTCCCCAAATATCTTCTTAGTTTGTAAAATCTCTCCTGTTATTACTTTATTCACTAATTTTAATGGGAAAACTTAAGTAATTAATACACATTAATATATGTTGGTGACACGTTAGTGAATAGTTTTAAATAAATTTACTTACATCTTCTTATCTTCTATCTCCTCTCATTTCGTCTCTTCTATGTACAATCTCAAGTATGGTATAGCGCCAGAAACATGCTAACCATTGTTAATTATTTGCAATAACCTATAGCCCAAAATTCGCTAATAGCCTAGCTCACCCACGGTGCAGGCACGCATGTGTAGCACTAACTTAGGTTTTCATCCTTGCTTGCTACGATTTGAGTCAACATACATTATTTGTTAGAGAAACACAAAATAAATTAACAATGTGGCATACGCTACAGAGCCACAAGCACACACACCTCGTGTAGCTATGATTGATGCTTTGATCATTTGTAATGCGACCCAAAATTCACAGTTTAGTCCACCACGTATGGAGCGGGCACGCATGCCAACAAGCAATAATAGGTACATATGCTAACCATGCTTTTGTCCTTGCATGCTATGATTTCGGCCAATGGGCAATGATAGATACATATACTAACCATTGTTAATCACTTGGGTATTCGTCCTCGCTTTATCCAAAAAGATCAACCCGAAAATACTACGATTTAGACTAACATACATTATATACTAGTAGAACTCAATATACACAGGTAATGTGATACTAAAGGGCAGGGTGTGATACTGTTCTTCAACATGTTAAAGCAAAATTAACCCTATATATGCACGATTCGAAACAGTCCAGCTATTTTCCATGAAAAAAGTTCTTACTGTACGTCGTGGCACCAGTGCAAAACGCATTGGGGAAACTGGGATTTTTAAATTATTACTGTACGTACCTAATTCAGACTTTGCAGATCGTAGATAAAGATCCTGCCCTTTGTCTACGTTCCGAAGATCAACAATGTTATCTGTCCAAATGACGCATCCGCTACCTTCACCTCCTCCTCGGATGTCCAAAGCGGCATAGGCCACGCACGAGCAGTTGGCCAGGCACCTCGCGCTACACTCCGCCAGCGTGATGCTCGCGTCCACCGACGCGTTGTGCGTGTCGGGAAGCTTCATTCCCTGCAACGCCACGAAACCGTCCGTGGTTGTCAGCACAGTCCAGCGCCACGTTTCGCCGGCATCCGCCCGAGTAGTCCCTCATCTTCCACTCCGAGGGAGACGCGGGGCTGAACCCCTTCATGCAGCTACAGAACGATGTCGACGGCGCATCGGCTTTGCACAGACCGAACGCCCCGCACTTGCCGTAGTTGTCGCAGACGTCCCTCGGCCCTTGGAAGAAGTTCTTCCATGCCCGACTGCTCGGGTCCCACACCAGGCGCTGTACGACTCCGTCGTTGGTCAGAACTATTCGTGAGAAGGGCGTCCCAGCCTTGGCAACATAACCGTAGGTTATCTCGCTTGGACTGCTCGTCAACCGGTAGGTGAACATATCGGCATACGTCCTCATCTCCGGGACGCCGCTGAAGTACATGCCGTTCCACGGCCCCGTGCGGTATATCGCTTTGTCGCCATCCAAGAGAACGTCTTGCGGTACGCCCTTCGTGTCGGTAATGTAGCGAAAGTTCCCCGTGGATGGGTCGTTGGCCGAACGCCACGACGAGAGGTACCACTCGGCCCCGGTCCATAGGTTCTTGCCAATCTTCATGCCGGGAAGCAAGGTGTTCGAGGGATGGTCGAACGACTGCCACAGGACGGCACCACGGTTGCTCGGGTCACTCACGGCTAGATTTCCGGACTCGAGCAGCTGTGCCATTGTGGAGGCAGTGCCAGTCGTGTTTGAAGACCACACGACTTGGCCGGAGCCATCGAGCAAGAGAAGGCTCCCCGTGCCACTGATCACCAACGCCCCAGAAACGTCGGTGAGAGGGCGGTCACGGTTGGCTACCCAACAGACGACGTCCGCGGATACGGAGAACCATATTCCGAGGTATCTCTGGGTACGCACCCCGGGAGAGAAGAACCCAGGGTGAATGAACCGCCAGCCGAGACGAGGGTCTCGCCGTCGGTGATGTTGCGTCCCTTGTTAAGGATGTCAGGCGCAAGGTTGGAGGCAAAGGCTCCTAGAGTAACGAGCAACAGAGAGAGGTGGACGGCGTTGAGAAGGTGACTGGTTATTGAGCTCATGACTGATATTTCTTCTTCTTGCACAAGCTAGGTAGGTAACCACTGGTATACATGGTATATGTGCATGCACGCTGGTTTAAGTAGGGATGTACACGGTTTTATTGGGAAAAAAACGACGCCAAAAAAACAAACCGAAGCGGTCAACTCGGTTTGATCGGTCTACGATACTCAATACGGTATGACAAAAATCTGATTTTTGAAATACGGTTTTTGGGTAAAAATCATGAGCAAACCGAAATAAACTGAATAAAAAAAATACATGTATAAAATTACATAAAGTAATGGTCAAATATGTATAAAGTATGATTTTACATGAAAATAATATCATTAGATATGTTAAAATAATGGTCCAATCCAACAGTGTCGTTTTGGACGTGCGCAAGTGCAAAAGTGCTTTTGCTTTCGGTGCATCACTTTCTTGAGGCTTTTTAGGCACCATTTGCTCCTTGTAAACCCCCTGTCAGTCTAATGACCTTGTGTTTTCTCCCCGCCGTTTTTTCCATTGCTTCTGCTAGCTTCTAAATGGTTACCACTCTTCATGTCCTCAACACTCTGTATTATTTGCTTTCCTCTCTAAATGCATAGCAGAGCTCTTGCTGTTTCACTTCAAAAAAAAGTAATGGTCAAAGTTGTGTGATAATTTTTAATGTTTAGAGTTTACTAATGTATAACATACCAACAACTAGTAAAAAAGAACAATTAGCATTAGTTTGGTACATATTGTATTTACCGATGATGAACCGAAATATTATGGTATTCATCATACCGAACTAAAGTTCTATTTAGTATCACATTTCAACTGTCGTATTAAAAAACTATATTTACCAAATTATATTTGTCTGGATCGATAGCTTCGGTACACGAAATCCCCCCCCCCCAAACTCGTGGCTGTGCCCCACGAGTTCGAGGGCAGACCCGAACGAGCTCGAGCGTGCGCTCCCCGAACTCGGGTTCTTGTCCAGCGAGCTCGGGCTCGGGCAGGAGGTTGGGGACCCAGCTCGAGCTAAATAAGGAGGCCACATTCTCAGGGCGATACCACCAACGTCACCACCCTCCAGGCCTGAGCCTGAGGCCACGGCTTTTGTACCCTCCGAACCATTCTGTTTCACTGTAACGGTCCAATTTAGAGACGTAGAAACCTTCCCCTGCGTGGGAATCAGAACCAAACCTACCCCTGCGCGGGAACTAAAGCCAACAACTCTCAACGACTCCCGTCAACTCACCACGACTGCCTGACGTTGGCCTCGGGACCAAGCGGCGACAGCGCCCGGAGGGCTCTCAGAAAAGGCCTCCAAGAACACAGGAAAAAGGAGGACCCTCATTCAGACAAAGAGGGGATGCCCTACTCTCAAGTACAACGTTCTCATCCTCGCATACTGGCACTAGAGCAGAGCTACGCTCGAGCTCCCATTGTACTCTCCAGCAGAGCATTACATCCATTTTCGCCCAAATGCGGTTCTCGAGTGTGAGGGCTCCACCTCTATGTTCTCGCCTTCGCTGCCGCCTTGCGAACGTCTTGCCTTTATGGCTGGCAGCCACGAGACGAGCGCGGGGGCGGATGATCGCGACCCGTAAACCCGGCGGAGGCGTTGGTTGGCCCGAGCCGCCATCGACTGAGCCCTCACCACCTCCGACGGAGGAGCGCAGGAGGCCCGCGACTCTGTCCGGAGGCGAGCCCGCTCGCATGGACAATCTCACAAGCCGGGAACGCATGCGAGCCATCGCCCGGGTTATGGCTGATCCCGCCCGGGCAGGGTTGGCTCTCTTTCGACGGTCCCTCGCTGAGGAGTTCAACAGGGCGCCCGACGGAGTCATACCTCCGCAGCAAGAGCTGGGCAGGCGCCCTGGCTCCTGCTCTCAGGCAAGCGATGGCAACTCCTCGCGCGGGCGTCAACGTTCTCCGCGGTCTCCTCTGCACCGATGGGCCCAGAGTCCGTCGCCATCGCCCTCGCGTCGCCAGGATCCGGACGTGGCTCGCAAGCGCACTCATCGCCAGCGGAGCGGCAGCAATACCTGCTCAAGCAACGGCACATTCAAGGTCTTTCCCGAACGTTCCGCCTAGCATCGGAGAGTTCATGACCGCTTGCGCGACCGCTCTGATGACGTTCGTGCCAACTGTCAAAGTCGGCATGGGGTGCGCCATTGACTTGAGTACGGTTACCACCATGACCGCGACTCCGATTCTAGCGGCAGTGGCTATGTTGCTCCGGCCTACGGTTGTCCGTCGTTTTTTGCCCCCGCTTCGTCGGGTGCGCTGGCCAGCCCGGTTCAAGCCCACTGTGATGGAGCGATTCGACGGGTTTCTCTCGATTTACTCCACTGCGATTCTGGCGGTTGGCGGGGATGAGGCCGTGATGGCCAACTACCTCCCCACCATCCTGGACGGCACCGCGCACAGCTGGCTTTTCGACCAAGCGCCGGGTGTTTTTCGGTCATGGCGCCAGTTGTGGAGCACTCTTCGTTCGAACTTCTAGAGCTACTACGATCGTCCTGGACGGGAGAAGGACCTGGATCGTATCATCGAGGGCAAGGGCGAACCCCTCCACGACTTCGTGTGCTGGTTCATCCGCATGAGGAACTCAATTCCGAGCGTCTTCGATGAGGCTGTTGTCAAGGCCTTCAAGTTCGGCGTCCGCGACAAGCGCCTCACTAAGGACCTGGAGATCACGACAAAGCTCGACGTCAACAAGTTATTCCGGATGGCCGAGCGGTATGCGAACGTGGATGATGCCGTCCGCTGGAAGCGTGACTACGACCAGGGCAAACTTGGCCTCATTTTCGGTGAGGCCGGATCATCCAACGCCAAGGCCGACGGCTCGGGCCTGCGTGACAAGAGACGGAAGAGAGACCGCGACGGTGGCGGCGACCGATTGCGTGTGGTCACCGCGATGAATAGCGGGCGCGAAGTGATAGGTATGGCAACCCGACCGTGAGGAGCCACACCCCCGACGAGGTCTTCCGCAACCTCAGCAGGCACAACACCAACCCTAGCAAGGATAAAGACCGGCCGATCCCGGCCACGGCGACGCCGACCATGTGGCGATGAGGTGCGACCAAGTATAACTCGACAAGTTACGCTGTTCCACAAGGCCTACGCCACAACTCGCGGAATTGCGGACGTGGCGTAACAAATTGACGCCTTCTATGACGGGCGTGGAGAGATGCCCACGCCCCGAAGGAAGGTGAGTTGCCGACAGGTCGGTCTTTGGCGGGGACCCGCACGGCCTCAACTCGAATTCCAGCAGGCGACCGCGTGTTGATGTGATTTTCGACGGTTCGTCGGCATATCGGTTCCGGACGTGAGCTTAAGGACACGACACACATCGTATCAAGCCTCTGTCGGAAGCCCGCCGACCACCCCGCAATGGGGCCGCACGCCGATTACCTTCTCCGGGATGATGCTCCCGAGCATGTCCAAGGACCTTAAGACCGCTTGGTCGTGGCCCCACCATGAGCAATACCGTGGTCGGGCGGGTCATGGTTGATGGGGCAGCTCCTCAACTCGCTTTTAGCAAGCACGCTTGACCGGATGCGATTCCCGGGCCAAGATCGTGAATATAGCGGTTCCTTCTTCGGCGTCGTCGGGAGCTCCACCACTCCGCTCGGGCAAGTGGTCCTGCCCGTTACTTTCGGCGATTCCACGAATTTCCGCACTGAGTTGGTCGCCTTCGAGGTGGTCGATGGCGACCTCCCTTACAACGCCATCCTCGGGCGACCGACGTTGATCAAGTTCATGGCAGCAAACCACTACGGCCACCGCTACATGAAGCTCCCGGGGCCCGACGACATCATAACCGTCCGTGGCGAGCTCAAGGTGGCACATGGCTGCGAAGAAAAAGCTTTGGCGCTCGCTGGCATGCTGCCCCAGCGGGTGGCCGAAGTGACCCCAAAGAATACCCGACGAAAGGCGGTGATCCAGCCCAGCGGCCCGGCGAAGGCCGTGCAGCTCGAAGGGGGCGACTCGAGCAAGTGTGTTCACGTCGCCGCCGAGCTCGACCCAAAATAGGAACTCGAGCTCGTCACTTTCCTCTGCGACAACAAGAGCATATTCGCTTGGGAGCCCGCAGACATGCCGGGCGTCCCGAGGGAGATGATCGAGCACAAACTACAAATAAACCCGGTGCAGGCCGTGCGCGTAAGCTGCGCGCTTCTCCCTCGAGAAGATGGCAATAATAAGGATCACCTTGACAAGCTTCAAGGTCGACTTCATCCGCGAGATCGATCACTCCGAGTGGCTAGCCAACCCGGTGATTGTGCAGAAGAAAGGCGGGAGATGGAGGATGTGCATCGACAACACGGGTTTGAATTTGACGTGCCCGAAGGATAACTTCCCCCTTCCGCGTATAGACCTTATTGTGGACTCCACCGCCAACGCCAAGATGCTGAGCTTCCTCGATGCCTACTCTGGCTACCATCAGATCAAGCTTGCAGCCGATGATGAGGACAAGACAGCCTTTATCACGTCGTTCGGGACATTCTGCTACACGACCATGTCGTTCGGCCTCCACAACACGGGCGCGACGTTCCAGCGGCTGATGTTCAACACCTTCGACCCTCAGATTGGCCAGAACTTCGAGGTCTATGTCGACGACATCAACGTCAAGAGCTCCTCCGAGGACGACCACATCAACGACCTCGCGGAGACCTTCGTCAACTTGAACAAGCATGGGATCAAGCTTAATCCCGAGAAGTGCATCTTCGGCACGACCTTCGGCAAGGTTTTCGGCTATATGATTGGGTGCTCGAGAGTAGGCCTTAACCCAGAGAAGATCGAGGCGATCGAAAAGATGGCCGCCTCGACGTTGCCAAAACAGGTCCAATGCCTCACCGACCGCGTGGTCGCCTCACCGGTTCATCTCAAGGCTCGGTGGCAGGGCTACCGTTCTTCAAGACCTCGCACAAGCATGGGGCTTTGAGTGGACGCCCAAATCTCGGCGATCCTTCAACGAGTGAAGGCGTACCTCTCAAACCGCCTCTCGCTCACAACCCGCAACAAGGCGAACGTCGCGCTCTATCTCGTGGCCCACGACCCGTGCCATCGATCTTTGTCCACGGTGGCGAGTGGAACGATTGGCGAGAACCGATCTACTACGTCCGAAGTACTCCATGGACCAAAGGAGCACTACCCTCAGGTCAAGAAGCTGCTCTATGCCCTCTTCATGGCTTCGCGCAAACTTCGACATTACTTCCAAGCGCACGTAGTGGTCGTCCCGAGCGGATTTTCGCTCGGCGAAATCCTAAAGAATCCGGAGGCCGAGGTCGACGCCAAGTGGGCCATGGAGTGGCGGAATTCGACATCGTTCGTGGCACGCACCGCCATCAAGTCCCAAGCACTCGCCGACTTCGTGGTCGAGCGGATGAGCGGAACCGGCCTCGAGCCCGGGCCGAGGAAGAAGACACGGACCATGTACTTCGATAGGTCGAGGTCGCTCGAGCACTCGGTGCGAGTATTATCATCATCACCCCCGTGGAGATCGTCCGAGGTATGTGATTCGCTTCAACTTCCGCAACTAACAATGTGGTAGAATACGAGGCCCTCTTGGCTGACCTTCGGGCATGCAAGTCGCTGGGCGTGCGCCGGTTGGTCGTGAAGGGAGACTCCCAACTCATCATCAACCAGTACAACAAAGACTACCGGTCCTCGAGCTCTTGATGGCCAAGTATCTTCTTTGAGGTGCGCAGAATGGAGAGGTGGTTCTGGAACCTGGAAATCGGGTACGTGCCCAAGACAACTCTGGCACCGACCTGCTGGCCAGGCTCGGGTCATCCGATGGCGAGGTTCCGTCGGATGCCATCCTTGAGACCTTGGCTGCACCATCCATTGCCGACCAGGATGACCCGATGGCCCTCCTCGAGAGCGTTTCCTCATGGATGGACCCCATAGTCAAGTTCCTTTATTCACTAATTTTAATGGGAAAACTTAAGTAATTAATACACATTAATATATGTTGGTGACACGTTAGTGAATAGTTTTAAATAAATTTACTTACATCTTCTTATCTTCTATCTCCTCTCATTTCGTCTCTTCTATGTACAATCTCAAGTATGGTATAGCGCCAGAAACATGCTAACCATTGTTAATTATTTGCAATAACCTATAGCCCAAAATTCGCTAATAGCCTAGCTCACCCACGGTGCAGGCACGCATGTGTAGCACTAACTTAGGTTTTCATCCTTGCTTGCTACGATTTGAGTCAACATACATTATTTGTTAGAGAAACACAAAATAAATTAACAATGTGGCATACGCTACAGAGCCACAAGCACACACACCTCGTGTAGCTATGATTGATGCTTTGATCATTTGTAATGCGACCCAAAATTCACAGTTTAGTCCACCACGTATGGAGCGGCACGCATGCCAACAAGCAATAATAGGTACATATGCTAACCATGCTTTTGTCCTTGCATGCTATGATTTCGGCCAATGGGCAATGATAGATACATATACTAACCATTGTTAATCACTTGGGTATTCGTCCTCGCTTTATCCAAAAAGATCAACCCGAAAATACTACGATTTAGACTAACATACATTATATACTAGTAGAACTCAATATACACAGGTAATGTGATACTAAAGGGCAGGGTGTGATACTGTTCTTCAACATGTTAAAGCAAAATTAACCCTATATATGCACGATTCGAAACAGTCCAGCTATTTTCCATGAAAAAAGTTCTTACTGTACGTCGTGGCACCAGTGCAAAACGCATTGGGGAAACTGGGATTTTTAAATTATTACTGTACGTACCTAATTCAGACTTTGCAGATCGTAGATAAAGATCCTGCCCTTTGTCTACGTTCCGAAGATCAACAATGTTATCTGTCCAAATGACGCATCCGCTACCTTCACCTCCTCCTCGGATGTCCAAAGCGGCATAGGCCACGCACGAGCAGTTGGCCAGGCACCTCGCGCTACACTCCGCCAGCGTGATGCTCGCGTCCACCGACGCGTTGTGCGTGTCGGGAAGCTTCATTCCCTGCAACGCCACGAAACCGTCCGTGGTTGTCAGCACAGTCCAGCGCCACGTTTCGCCGGCATCCGCCCGAGTAGTCCCTCATCTTCCACTCCGAGGGAGACGCGGGGCTGAACCCCTTCATGCAGCTACAGAACGATGTCGACGGCGCATCGGCTTTGCACAGACCGAACGCCCCGCACTTGCCGTAGTTGTCGCAGACGTCCCTCGGCCCTTGGAAGAAGTTCTTCCATGCCCGACTGCTCGGGTCCCACACCAGGCGCTGTACGACTCCGTCGTTGGTCAGAACTATTCGTGAGAAGGGCGTCCCAGCCTTGGCAACATAACCGTAGGTTATCTCGCTTGACTGCTCGTCAACCGGTAGGTGAACATATCGGCATACGTCCTCATCTCCGGGACGCCGCTGAAGTACATGCCGTTCCACGGCCCCGTGCGGTATATCGCTTTGTCGCCATCCAAGAGAACGTCTTGCGGTACGCCCTTCGTGTCGGTAATGTAGCGAAAGTTCCCGTGGATGGGTCGTTGGCCGAACGCCACGACGAGAGGTACCACTCGGCCCCGGTCCATAGGTTCTTGCCAATCTTCATGCCGGGAAGCAAGGTGTTCGAGGGATGGTCGAACGACTGCCACAGGACGGCACCACGGTTGCTCGGGTCACTCACGGCTAGATTTCCGGACTCGAGCAGCTGTGCCATTGTGGAGGCAGTGCCAGTCGTGTTTGAAGACCACACGACTTGGCCGGAGCCATCGAGCAAGAGAAGGCTCCCCGTGCCACTGATCACCAACGCCCCAGAAACGTCGGTGAGAGGGCGGTCACGGTTGGCTACCCAACAGACGACGTCCGCGGATACGGAGAACCATATTCCGAGGTATCTCTGGGTACGCACCCCGGGAGAGAAGAACCCCAGGGTGAATGAACCGCCAGCCGAGACGAGGGTCTCGCCGTCGGTGATGTTGCGTCCCTTGTTAAGGATGTCAGGCGCAAGGTTGGAGGCAAAGGCTCCTAGAGTAACGAGCAACAGAGAGAGGTGGACGGCGTTGAGAAGGTGACTGGTTATTGAGCTCATGACTGATATTTCTTCTTCTTGCACAAGCTAGGTAGGTAACCACTGGTATACATGGTATATGTGCATGCACGCTGGTTTAAGTAGGGATGTACACGGTTTTATTGGGAAAAAAACGACGCCAAAAAAACAAACCGAAGCGGTCAACTCGGTTTGATCGGTCTACGATACTCAATACGGTATGACAAAATCTGATTTTGAAATACGGTTTTGGGTAAAAATCATGAGCAAACCGAAATAAACTGAATAAAAAAAATACATGTATAAAATTACATAAAGTAATGGTCAAATATGTATAAAGTATGATTTTACATGAAAATAATATCATTAGATATGTTAAAATAATGGTCCAATCCAACAGTGTCGTTTTGGACGTGCGCAAGTGCAAAAGTGCTTTTGCTTTCGGTGCATCACTTTCTTGAGGCTTTTTAGGCACCATTTGCTCCTTGTAAACCCCCTGTCAGTCTAATGACCTTGTGTTTTCTCCCCGCCGTTTTTTCCATTGCTTCTGCTAGCTTCTAAATGGTTACCACTCTTCATGTCCTCAACACTCTGTATTATTTGCTTTCCTCTCTAAATGCATAGCAGAGCTCTTGCTGTTTCACTTCAAAAAAAAGTAATGGTCAAAGTTGTGTGATAATTTTTAATGTTTAGAGTTTACTAATGTATAACATACCAACAACTAGTAAAAAAGAACAATTAGCATTAGTTTGGTACATATTGTATTTACCGATGATGAACCGAAATATTATGGTATTCATCATACCGAACTAAAGTTCTATTTAGTATCACATTTCAACTGTCGTATTAAAAAACTATATTTACCAAATTATATTTGTCTGGATCGATAGCTTCGGGACACGAACCCCCCAAACTCGTGGCTGTGCCCCACGAGTTCGAGGGCAGACCCGAACGAGCTCGAGCGTGCGCTCCCCGAACTCGGGTTCTTGTCCAGCGAGCTCGGGCTCGGGCAGGAGGTTGGGGACCCAGCTCGAGCTAAATAAGGAGGCCACATTCTCAGGGCGATACCACCAACGTCACCACCCTCCAGGCCTGAGCCTGAGGCCACGGCTTTTGTACCCTCCGAACCATTCTGTTTCACTGTAACGGTCCAATTTAGAGACGTAGAAACCTTCCCCTGCGTGGGAATCAGAACCAAACCTACCCCTTCGCGGGAACTAAAGCCAACAACTCTCAACGACTCCCGTCAACTCACCACGGCGCCACCGACGTTGGCCTCGGGACCAAGCGGCGCGCGACGGAGGGCTCTCATAAAAGGCCTCCAAGAACACAGGAAAAAGGAGGACCCTCATTCAGACAAAGAGGGGATGCCCTACTCTCAAGTACAACGTTCTCATCCTCGCATACTGGCACTAGAGCAGAGCTACGCTCGAGCTCCCATTGTACTCTCCAGCAGAGCATTACATCCATTTTCGCCCAAATGCGGTTCTCGAGTGTGAGGGCTCCACCTCTATGTTCTCGCCTTCGCTGCCGCCTTGCGAACGTCTTGCCTTTATGGCTGGCAGCCACGAGACGAGCGCGGGGGCGGATGATCGCGACCCAGAAACCCCGGCGGAGGCGCGTTGGTTGGCCCGAGCCGCCATCGACCAGGCCCTCACCACCCTCCGACGGGAGGAGCGCAGGGAGGCCCGCACTCTGTCCGGGAGGCGTAGCCCTGCCTGCATGGACAATCTCACAAGCCGGGAACGCATGCGAGCCATCGCCCGGGTTATGGCTGATCCCGCCCGGGCAGGGTTGGCTCTCTTTCGACGGTCCCTCGCTGAGGAGTTCAATAGGGCGCCCGACGGAGTCATACCTCCGCAGCAAGAGCTGGGCAGGCGCCCTGGCTCCTGCTCTCAGGCAAGCGATGGCAACTCCTCGCGCGGGCGTCAACGTTCTCCGCGGTCTCCTCTGCACCGATGGGCCCAGAGTCCGTCGCCATCGCCCTCGCGTCGCCAGGATCCGGACGTGGCTCGCAAGCGCACTCATCGCCAGCGGAGCGGCAGCAATACCTGCTCAAGCAACGGCACATTCGAAGGTCTTTCCCCGAACGTTCCGCCCTAGCATCGGAGAGTTCATGACCGCTTGCGCGACCGCTCTGATGACGTTCGTGCCAACTGTCAAAGTCGGCATGGGGTGCGCCATTGACTTGAGTACGGTTACCACCATGACCGCGACTCCGATTCTAGCGGCAGTGGCTATGTTGCTCCGGCCTACGGTTGTCCGTCGTTTTTTGCCCCCGCTTCGTCGGGTGCGCTGGCCAGCCCGGTTCAAGCCCACTGTGATGGAGCGATTCGACGGGTTTCTCTCGATTTACTCCACTGCGATTCTGGCGGTTGGCGGGGATGAGGCCGTGATGGCCAACTACCTCCCCACCATCACGACGGCACCGCGCACACCGCTTTTCACCAGCGCCGTGTTTTTCGGTCATGGCGCCGATTGTGGAGCACTCTTCGCTCGAACTTCTAGAGCTACTACGAGCGCCCCGGACGGAGAAGGACCCGGATCGTATTATCGAGGCAAGGGCGAACCCTCCACGACTTCGTGTCTTGGTTCATCCGCATGAGGAACTCAACCCGGCGTCTTCGATGAGGCATTGTCAAGGCCTTCAAGTTCGGCGTCGCGACAAGCGCCTCACTAAGGACACCGAGATCACGACAAAGCTCGACGTCAACAAGTTATTCCGGATGGCCGAGCGGTATGCGAACGTGGATGATGCCGTCCGCTGGAAGCGTGACTACGACCAGGGCAAACTTGGCCTCATTTTCGGTGAGGCCGGATCATCCAACGCCAAGGCCGACGGCTCGGGCCTGCGTGACAAGAGACGGAAGAGAGACCGCGACGGTGGCGGCGACCGATTGCGTGTGGTCACCGCGATGAATAGCGGGCGCGAAGTGATAGGTATGGCAACCCGACCGTGAGGAGCCACACCCCCGACGAGGTCTTCCGCAACCTCAGCAGGCACAACACCAACCCTAGCAAGGACAGCACCGGGCTGGATCCCAGCGCGGCGACGCTCGACCACAGGGCGATGAGGTGCGACCCAAGTATAACTCTGACAAGTTCTGCCTGTTCCACAAGGCCTACGGCCACAACCTGCGGAATTGCAGGACGTGGCAGAACAAATTGGACGCCTTCTATGACGGGCGTGGAGAGATGCCCACGCTCCCGAAGGAAGGTGAGTTGCCCGACAGGGTCAGTGCTGGCGGGGACCCAGACGGCCTCAACCTGGAATTCCAGCAGGGCGACCGCCGTGTTGATGTGATTTTCGACGGTTCGTCGGCATATCGGTTCCGACGTGAGCTTAAGGACACGACACACATCGTGTATCAAGCCTCTGTCGGAAGCCCGCCGACCAGCCCTGCAATGGGGCTGGCACGCCGATTACCTTCTCCGGGGATGATGCTCCCCCGAGCATGTCCAAGGACCTTAAGACCGCCTTGGTCGTGGCCCCGACCATGAGCAATACCGTGGTCGGGCGGGTCATGGTTGATGGGGGCAGCTCCCTCAACCTGCTTTTAGCAAGCACGCTTGACCGGATGCAGATTCCCCGGTCGAAGATCAGGAATATAGCGGTTCCCTTCTTCGGCGTCGTGCCGGGGAGCTCCACCACTCCGCTCGGGCAAGTGGTCCTGCCCGTTACTTTCGGCGATTCCACGAATTTCCGCACTGAGTTGGTCGCCTTCGAGGTGGTCGATGGCGACCTCCCTTACAACGCCATCCTCGGGCGACCGACGTTGATCAAGTTCATGGCAGCAAACCACTACGGCCACCGCTACATGAAGCTCCCGGGGCCCGACGACATCATAACCGTCCGTGGCGAGCTCAAGGTGGCACATGGCTGCGAAGAAAAAGCTTTGGCGCTCGCTGGCATGCTGCCCCAGCGGGTGGCCGAAGTGACCCCAAAGAATACCCGACGAAAGGCGGTGATCCAGCCCAGCGGCCCGGCGAAGGCCGTGCAGCTCGAAGGGGGCGACTCGAGCAAGTGTGTTCACGTCGCCGCCGAGCTCGACCCAAAATAGGAACTCGAGCTCGTCACTTTCCTCTGCGACAACAAGAGCATATTCGCTTGGGAGCCCGCAGACATGCCGGGCGTCCCGAGGGAGATGATCGAGCACAAACTACAAATAAACCCCGGCTGCAGGCCCGTGCGCCAGAAGCTGCGGCGCTTCTCCCTCGAGAAGATGGCAATAATAAGGGATCACCTTGACAAGCTTCTGAAGGCTGACTTCATCCGCGAGATCGATTACTCCGAGTGGCTAGCCAACCCGGTGATTGTGCAGAAGAAAGGCGGGAGATGGAGGATGTGCATCGACAACACGGGTTTGAATTTGACGTGCCCGAAGGATAACTTCCCCCTTCCGCGTATAGACCTTATTGTGGACTCCACCGCCAACGCCAAGATGCTGAGCTTCCTCGATGCCTACTCTGGCTACCATCAGATCAAGCTTGCAGCCGATGATGAGGACAAGACAGCCTTTATCACGTCGTTCGGGACATTCTGCTACACGACCATGTCGTTCGGCCTCCACAACACGGGCGCGACGTTCCAGCGGCTGATGTTCAACACCTTCGACCCTCAGATTGGCCAGAACTTCGAGGTCTATGTCGACGACATCAACGTCAAGAGCTCCTCCGAGGACGACCACATCAACGACCTCGCGGAGACCTTCGTCAACTTGAACAAGCATGGGATCAAGCTTAATCCCGAGAAGTGCATCTTCGGCACGACCTTCGGCAAGGTTTTCGGCTATATGATTGGGTGCTCGAGAGTAGGCCTTAACCCAGAGAAGATCGAGGCGATCGAAAAGATGGCCGCCTCGACGTTGCCAAAACAGGTCCAATGCCTCACCGACCGCGTGGTCGCTCTCAGCCGGTTCATCTCAAGGCTCGGTGAGCAGGGGCTACCGTTCTTCAAGACCCTGCACAAGCATGGGGGCTTTGAGTGGACGTCCAAATCTCAGCGATCCTTCAACGAGCTGAAGGCGTACCTCTCAAACCCGCCTCTGCTCACAACCCCGCAACAAGGCGAAACGCTGCTGCTCTATCTCGTGGCCACGACCCAGGCCATCAGTGCTGTCCTGGTGGCCGAGTGGAACGGTTGGCAGCAACCGATCTACTACGTCAGCGAAGTACTCCATGGACCAAAGGAGCACTACCCTCAGGTCAAGAAGCTGCTCTATGCCCTCTTCATGGCTTCGCGCAAACTTCGACATTACTTCCAAGCGCACGTAGTGGTCGTCCCGAGCGGATTTTCGCTCAGCGAAATCCTAAAGAATCCGGAGGCCGGAGGTCGCATCGCCAAGTGGGCCATGGAGCTGGCGGAATTCGACATCAGGTTCGTGGCACGCACCGCCATCAAGTCCCAAGCACTCGCCGACTTCGTGGTCGAGCAGATGACGGAACCAGTCTCCGAGCCCGGGGCCGAGGAAGAAGACACCTGGACCATGTACTTCGATAGGTCGAGGTCGTTCGAGCACTCGGGTGCGAGTATTATCATCATCACCCCCCAGGGAGATCGTCTGAGGTATGTGATTCGCTTCAACTTCCCGCAACTAACAATGTGGTAGAATACGAGGCCCTCTTGGCTGACCTTCGGGCATGCAAGTCGCTGGGCGTGCGCCGGTTGGTCGTGAAGGGAGACTCCCAGCTCATCATCAACCAGTACAACAAAGACTACCGGTCCTCAGAGCTCTTGATGGCCAAGTATCTTGCTGAGGTGCGCAGAATGGAGAGGTGGTTCTAGAACCTGGAAATCGGGTACGTGCCCAAGACAACTCTGGCACCGACCTGCTGGCCAGGCTCGGGTCATCCGATGGCGAGGTTCCGTCGGATGCCATCCTTGAGACCTTGGCTGCACCATCCATTGCCGACCAGGATGACCCGATGGCCCTCCTCGAGAGCGTTTCCTCATGGATGGACCCCATAGTCAAGTTCCTTGACCATGGCGAACTCCTAGCTGACGCAGTCGAGAGCAGCAGAGTCAGGCGCCGGGCGAGTTCGTACAAGCTCGTCAACGAACAGCTTTATCGTCGAGGCGCCTTAGGCGTACAGACGAAATGCGTTCCCCCGGAGGAAGGTAAACACCTGCTCAATGATATCCACTCGGGCCTTTGCGGTGCTCATTCTTCTTTCAGGACTATGGTCGGGAAGGCGTTCCGGATGGGGTTCTATTAGCCGACGGCACTTCAGGATGCTCGGGACATTGTCCGCTCCTGTCGAGCTAGCCAGTTCCATGCCCAGAAGACGCACCAGCCGGCTTATGCCCTTCAGACCATTCCCCTCGCTTGGCCGTTCTCGACTTGGAGCCTCAACATCCTCGGCCCTTTCCTGCAGGTGGTCGGGAGGAGAAGTTCTTATTTGTCACCATCGACACCTTCATAAAATGGGTCAAAGCCGAACTAGTCTCACCTATCACAGCTCGAGCCGCGGTAAGGTTTTTTCATTCGTTTGTAGTCACAAGATACGGAGTCCCTTGCAGGATCATCACCGATAATGGGACACAGTTCACCAGCGAGTTGTTCCAAGAATACTGCGAAGACATGGGCACTAAGGTTTGTTACGCCTCGGTAAGTCACCCTCAGAGCAACGAAGCGATCGAGCGCGCTAACGGACAAATCGTCCAAGGCGTGAAGAAGCGAGTCTTCGACGAGCTCTAACGAAGAGGCCGAGCCTGGGTGGATGAGCTTCCCACCGTTCTTTGGTCCATTCGCACCACGACTAGTCGAGCAACAGGGGCACCCCCTTCCAGCTCGTTCTCGGTGCTGAGGCCGTCCTGCCTTCGGAGGTCACGCTGGGCTCCACCAGGGTCAGCTCAGTCGACCAGGCCAACCTCGAGCAAGAATGATCTCTTGACCTCGCCCTCACGGAAGAAGTAAGGTGCCGTGCGCTGCTACGATCGGCGCATTACCTGTGAACACTTCACAGATATGCGTCTCGATCGGTACGACACAGGGAGCTCCTTGTTGGGAATTAGGTCCTAAGACGAATTCAGGGCCAGTCCAACACCAACAAGTTGTCCCCACAGTGGGAGAGCCCCTTTAGCGTCATTTCAGTAGATCACACGGGTGCTTATCGGTTGGCAATGCCCGACGGCAGAGAGCTCATGAACTCGTGGAACATAGACCAGCTCCAAAATTTTATGTCTAACGTTCTTTCTTTGATTTACGATAAAAGGCTCTGCTCTATCGTCTATGTTCATGGCTCTCTTTATGTCTCTTTGCATCTCGGGCAACGCGACTTCGGGTTGTGATCTCAGGGTTCACCTCCAGGGGGTCAAGTCAGCAGTAAGCCGATTCTCATCTCATCACGACTTCCCCCTGTAGCAGGGCTCGACCTGGAGATCACGCCCAAGAGTTCCCCGACCTCTAGATGCTCAGGTCTCTGCCCATGCGCCTCTTACTCAAGACCGACCTAAGTGTTGCGGTCTCAAAGTTCACCTCCGGGGGTCACGTCCACAGTAAGCCGATTCTCATTGCAGTAAGCCGACTATTCCCCTGTAGCAGGACTTGAACCGGAGAACGCCCTAGGAGAGTGCTTCGAGCTCGAGGCTCAACCTAGTATTAATTTGCAATGAAAAGTTTTTCTTCATTGTCTATACTTACGTCTCTCTACATGTTTCTTCGCATCTCGAATGCCTTGGCCTCGGGTCGTGGTCTCAAAGTTCGCCTCCAGGGGTCACTTCCGCAGTAAGCCGACTATCCCCTTGTGACAGGACTCGAACCAGAGGCCACACTGTCGTGGTGTTCCCAACCTCGAGATGCCTAGGTCCTTTTCGTGCCTTGACCTGAGTGTTGCGGTCTCAAAGTTCACCTCCGGGGGTCACGTCCGCTGTAAACCGATTCTCATCGTAGTAAGCCGACTATTCCCCTGTAGCAGGACTTGAACAGGAGACCGCCCTCGAAGAGTGCCTCGAGCTCGAGGCTCAACCTAGTATTAATTTGCAATGAAAAGTTTTTCTTCATTGTCTATACTTGAGTCTCTCTACATGTTTCTTTGTATCTCGAGTGCCTTGGCCTCGGGTCGTGGTCTCAAAGTTCACCTCCAGGGGTCACGTCCGCAGTAAGACGATTCTCATCGCAGTAAGCCGACTATCCCCCTATGATAGGACTCGAACCAGAGGCCACGCCATGGAGTTCCCAACCTCAAGATGCCTAGGTCCTTTTCCACCTCGACCTGAGTGTTGTGGTCTCAAAGTTCACCTCCAGGGATCACGCACGCAGTAAGCTGATTCTCATCGCAGTAAGTCGACTATTCCCCGGTAGTAGAGCTTGAACCAGAGACCGCCTTCATGGGGTGTCTTCTCCTCGAGGCCCGACCTAGTATTAAGGTTGAATTCATCCTCGCTCGAAGACATATCCATTAATGTAACTTCGTCTTAAGTTTTTTTTCAGGACTAAAGATTGTAAGGCACATCGCCGCCACCCAAGACTCCTTCGAGGCTTCGGAGAAGAAAAAAAAGGGAGAAACCGTTAGAAGGAAGCTCAGCCGAGTTCGAAGAGGGTCGGGGTCGGAGAGGACTTACCATTGGGGCTTTCGCGGGTAAGGTCGTCCCTTCCTCGGATTTCGAAGAACGGGTGCACCCTCTTCCGCAGGTAGTCGTTGATGACTGCTTGCCGGTGAGGCCGCGCGACGCGCAAATATGGATGGCGGTGAGGGCCTCCTAGTCGATCGTCGAGTCTTCGGGCTCGGGGGTCTGGCGCTTGCTGTCGACGGGGACACCGTTGTACGCGAGCACGCCTCCTTCGCCCTTCTTTAGGTAGAACCACCTATCCATCCATGGACCGAGGGAGTCTTGGGTTTGAATTTGGGGAAAAGAACAAGGAAGCCCTGTCCGCAACCGGAAGTACAGACACCTGACCACGGGGTCCTTCGCGGTGCGGAACAGGGAGTAGAAATGGAAAAAGAGAGAAGGGGTGGGAGGATCCCCAAGACCCCCTCGCAAAGATGAGAAAAGATGGAGAGGAGGAGAATGGAGTTAGGTACCAGGTTGACAAGCTCGATCTCGCATTGCGCGAGAATGGCCGCCAGGAAGTCGCTCTCCGGGATCCGCAGCCTGAAGAGAATGTACTGCTCGGTGCTGACAAGTTCGTCCTCCTGGCTCTTCGGCTCGGTCTCCCCGCCCGGAAGCCGCCAGGTCACTGGGTCCAGCATTCCCAGCTCCTCGAGATCCTTCATCCTCTCCGCGGTCAGGGTACTCTTCCCAAACTTGGCCATGGCTTTGGGAGGAGGAATCTGCTCGGAGAAGGATAGATAGCGGGTGGAGGTCAAGGAAGCAAGAAAACAAGGTAGTCAGGGGCTCGGAGCGGAGAAGTGGGGAATTTCTAAAGTGGGCGATGATTCCGGATTTAAAAGGAGCCCGATTGCCAACAACTGGCAACGATTGCACCTCAAAAGGTACGCCGGGACATTCGGGCAAGGAACGCGAAGCGTCGCGAAATGCGCCCCTCAGCTTCCCTGTTCGAACGTGAAGCGTCACGGGTCGCGTCCTCTTGACTCCTCCATTCAAAGACGAAGCGACTAAGCCTGAGCTTTTTCGGGCAGGCTCTCTGTTCAAAGGCGAAGCAATGAAGCTCGAGCGTTTCCAGGCACACCCACACCAAAGACCGCCGGGCAACCCCGTACCTGAGTTCAAGCTCGAGAGTTTTCAAGCTCGACCGGGAAGCTAGACCCTCCTCAAGGTAATCAGACTCAAGAACATCCCGAGCTTTAGAATCGTTCATTGAGCCTCGGGGGCTAGCTGTCGGGGATCGATAGCTTCGATACACGAAAGCCCCCCGAACTCGTGGTTGTGCGCACGAGTTCGAGGGCGTGTCTCCGAGCTCGAGCTCGGACCCGAACGAGCTCGAGCGTGCGCTCCCCGAGCTCGGGTTCTTGTCCAGCAAGCTCGGGCTCGGGCAGGAGGTTGGGGACCCAGCTCGAGCTAAACAAGGAGGCCACATTTTCAGGGCGATACCACCAACGTCACCACGCTCCAGGCCTGAGCCTGAGGCCACGGCTTTTGTACCCTCTGGACCATTCTGTTTCACTGTAACGATCCAATTTAGAGACGTAGAAACCTTCCCCTGTGTGGGAATCAGGACCAAACCTACCCCTGCGCGGGAACTAGAGCCAACAACTCTCAACAACTCCCGTCAACTCACCACGACTGCCTGACGTTGGCCTCGGGATCAAGCGGCGACAGCGCCCAGAGGGCTCTCAGAAAAGGCCTCCAAGAACACAGGAAAAAGGAGGACCCTCATTCAGACAAAGAGGGGACGCCCCACTCTCAAGTACAACGTTCTCATCCTCGCATACTGGCACTAGAGCAGAGCTACGCTCGAGCTCCCATTGTACTCTCCGGCAGAGCATTACATCCATTTCGCCCCAGGGCAAGACTGGAGTAGAGCTATTACCCGGACTTGGGGGCTCGAACCAGTATAATCCTCGTGACCACTGCTCCCTGTCTCTCCTCCCGGTTCTCCCCCGACATACCCCGCGCGACGCAATAGCCTTTCTCCGAACGAGCACGACCTCGGGCTCCGCCCCTCACACGATCCTTCCCATCCTACTCGCGGTTGGCGGCTCCGGTCGCCGATAGTATTTATCAAATATACCAATCCACAACAGCAATATTCGACGTCATTTTATACCTGTGGGCCTGTGGCCACTGCCTAAGTTAAACCAACCAACCTTCCTCTTCCCAGCTAATTGCAGGTAGCCTGCAATTTTTTGTACCCCTGAACTTTTTGTCGTTTGCGCGCCGTTGTACCCAAATTTGGCGCTTGGATCGTGCGGAAGGGCAGTGGCAGAATTATACACTTGCCTTGATGAAGAAAATATTCATTGGATACATGAAGTCTTCGATTGTCGGCAGTGAGGTAGGCAACGCCTTGTCATTTGAGCATCTTGAATTCTTGACTTGACATCAACTTGTAAACTTGAATGGAATTCTGCATAAGTTAAACATACAGTGCCTTGAGCTAATTCGCTGGATGCACAATAGAAGGAGGAGAAGATAAGCAGTTTATTGAATCAGAAAAAGGGAAGTACTAAATTGTAGGAGGAACTTCCAAGATCTCTCTCAATCCCGGTTTGGTTCATTGATTCAGAGAAGCTATAAACACGGACAGAATAGGACTGCTCATCTGGAAATTAGCATATCATATTTGCTTGAGAAGAAGACTTTTGCAGTCATCCACCGAGTAAACTGGGCTGGACACACGTTAACAGATTCTTCATAGAGTTGTTCTACTCTACATAGAGTGTTTTATGTTTGTTTTGATCTTTCCTCTTCTTGAGTTTTTTTATCTTTCTTGGTGATTTTTCTTCTCTTGATCTTGTGTTGCTTAGGATGAATGATTGATGGATGTATCCTCTATAGATCATATCCTAATTATCTAGGCAAACTCTCGCATGATCATCAAGAGATTTCGCAAGAAACTAGTTTTTTGGCTTGAGAATGAAAGATTTGAGATAGATCTTAATCTTGCAAGTTGGACAATTTCTTTGAAGTTCTAGCTTACTATGATATGTGGAACTTTGACGTCAATCCTTACGATTGAAGGCTGGAATAGGTTCCTGACATCCATAAGAATGTACATATAAAGTTTCATAGGGTTTGAATCAGCCGATTAAAAGATACACTGATTTTGGTTTTTGAAATCGTGTTGATTTTATTGTCCATCCCTTGATTTTACTGTTCATCTAGTAGTATCGGGTTTTGCATTGTGGTAGTGCCGGGTTTATTATTCATTCTGGTAATACTGGTCATTTGCAATAGTGCCGCCCAGAGGTGAAATTCTTTGAAAATTCGTTTTTTCGCACTTCTTTGATATAAATCAGTTTTTATTGGTTTCTTCAGGGAAAAAATTAGTTGTTGATCATTTAGTCCTCTCTGATCGCTATTTTCGGTCTTTCAATTGTAAATATCTTCTTATATAGTGATGTTGCTTTGTGCATCCGTAGTTTTTTCTAAAAGAATTTTTGCATAAAATTCATGTCTTACATTTATTTTTCTATGCATTATTTACAGCTCGACTACCATAATACGGTGTTGATACTTTTGTCGCGTACAACTAGGTAACTGGACTCCAGAAGCTGCGCCTGCACTGAGGAGGTGTTGGGGGGAGTTCGACGATCACACCATCTGGCCAGAGTCATCGAGCAGGAGGAGGCTTTCTGTGTCGCTGATCATCAGAACACCGGAGGTGTCGCTGAGAGGGCGGTCACGGTTGGCCACCCGGCAAACGGCGTCAGTGGATACTGAAAACCATATCCCGAGGTATCTCTTGGTAGACGCCCCGGGAGAGAAGAATCCCATAGTAAATGTGCCACCGTACCGGCCAGGACGAGTGTCTCACCATAAGTGATGTTATGGCCCTTCCCGAACGAGTCGGTAACGCCGACGGCGAAGGCTGTTTACTAAACTTGTTGTGTTAGAGTTGGAGTCAGTTTTTTTTTTTTTTGAATCTTCATTAGTTTTTTTGTTCAGTCGTCAGGTGTAAGGAGTCTTCAGTTTTTCGTTTTTGGTATTGTTGGACGACAAACAGTTCATATCTGACCCGGGTTGTTTGTTTTTGGTTTAGAGTAGATTTGGTAGTTATGATTGCTATCCATATACAGATGTAATCTTCGGTTTATATAAGTAAAGGAGAAAAACCCAAAAAGTTGCACAGGATTGGCAGCACAATCGTTTTGATCTGTTCTCTGTTTTTTCATCTCATTTTCTGAAGAACACCGAAGAGATTTGGTGAACTTCTGAGTTCTGTGTTTCAGAGTTCCAACATTTGGTATCAGAGCAGGGGATTCTGGAGATCATGTCTAGCGCAACCTCGCCGAAGGAGTCGTTGCCAACAACGGTGCAATCAACCGGCACCGTTGAATCATCTGGGAGAATGCCAGCAAGGACAAGTGTGCAAATTCAATAACTGATGCTGAGTGGCATGAATTACGGCTTATGGGCCGTAAAGATGAAGATCATACTAAGATCGCTTGGAGTGTGGGCAGCAATTGAGAGCGACGCTGCGGTCGATGAAGAGAAGGACCAAGGTGTTTTAGCCGCAATATCCCAATCGGTTCTGGATGATGTGATGATGGCAATATCACAGAAGGAATCGGCCAAGGAAGCGTGGGACACACTCAGGGAAATGCGAATAGGGGAGGATGAGTCAAGAAGGCGCGAGTGTAAATGCTCAAGAGACAATTCAACAGGATGAACATAGAGGAGAACGAATCAATCAATACGTTCTCACTTCATCTCACCACATTGGTGAGTGAGATCCGATCTCTCGGTACAGAGATGTCGGAGAGCACTGTTGTTGAGAAGTTTTTCAGCGTCATCCCTGACAAATTCTTGTCGATTGTCAGAACCATTAAGCAGTGGGAAGATGTGTTGGCTATGTCAGTGTTGGAGGCAATCGGGCGGTTGCGGGCGTTTGAGGAAAGCCTGAAGAGACGCGTCAACAGAAGGAAGATGGTGAACACTTGATGCTGGTTTCACATGCAAAGTGGGAAGCTTTGACCATGAAAGACAAGAAAGTTAATGAGGGATCAAGCAGCAGCGTCAAGAGAGGTGGCTGGCGTGTGCGTGGCCACAGTAGACACATCGATGATACTAAAAAGAAACCTCACCGTAAGTTTGACAAATCTAAATTAAGTGCTTTAATTGTGAGGAGTTTGGACATTTTGCATCAGTATGTCGGCAGCCAAAGAAAGAGAGAGCATATTATGCAGTAAAGGAAGACAATGAGCCTGCGCTCTTGCTAATGGAGTGCTGCGAGCTGGTACAAGTTGAAATACCGATAACAGAAGCTGTGATGCTCAATGAAGAGAAAGTGAATCCTCTACTTGGAGTAGGAGAGAAGTGTGATGGCAGCATGTGGTATCTTGACACAGGAGTAAGCAACACCATGACGTGGCTTTATGAAATTTGGCGACGGGTCAAATGTGGAGATCTGTGGCCGAGGCATTGTCTTATTCCAAGGCATGTCTGATGGGCTTCGAGTACTAACCGATGTATATTACATCCCTCTTCTTCGCAACAACATTATGAGCTTGGGCCAACTAGATTAACATGGGTGCAAGACTGTGATAGAAGGAGGGATCTTGCGCGTCTTTGATACCGAGGGGCAGCCAAGGTAACAAGGTCGCGCAACCGGCTGCATGGACTCAAGTTAACTAGTGCTCAGCCGATGTGTCCTCTAGCAATGCACTGGACTAAGGAATGGCTTTGGCATACGCGTTATGGACATATCAATTTTCGAGCGCTGCATGACATGTCATATTTGGAGATGGTTGAGGGCATGCCACGCATTGATCATGTTGAGCAAGCCTGAAAGGCATGCCTAGCCAAGAAACAACATCGTCTTCCATTTCTGAAGAGCATAACCTATCGAGCAACAGAACCACTTGAACTAGTGCATGCAGATTTGTGTGGACCAATCTCTCCAGTGACTCTAGGAGGAAAGAAGTATTTATTCCTGATGGTTGACTACTTCTCACGCTTCATGTGGGCGTAACTGATTAGCACGAAGGATGAAGCATTCAAGGCTTTCAAGCTTGTTAAGGCACATGCTGAAGTGGAGTGCAAACACAAGCTGGTTAGACTCCAGACAGATCGGGGAGGTGAGTTTGGCTCGGAAGAGTTCAACCAGTATCGTGAAGAGTAGGGAGTTAAGCACTATTTAACTGCACCGTACTCACCGCAGCAAAACAGAGTTGCTGAGCAAAGAAATCAGACTATAGTGTCAATGGCAAGAAGTCTGCTCAAGAACAAGAAGGTGCCATGAAGGTTTTGGAGACAAGCCGTGGAAACGGTAGTGTGTATCTTCTAAATCGTGCGGCGACTAGAAGTGTTGTAGGAAAGACGTTGTATGAAGCTTGGTTTCGCAGGAAGCCAAAGGTACATCACCTACGCACATTCGGGTGGATTGTACATGTTAAAACAGTAAAGCCTCATCTCAGAAAATTGGAGGATCGGAGTACCCCCATGGTTTTATATTATATGAATCAGGGTCCAAGGCCTACAGAGCATATGACCCAGTCAATAAGAAAGTTCATGTATCAAGAGATGTGGTGTTTCAAGACGAGTGGCAGTGGGAGAACTCTGCAGCAAAGGAAGCAGCTGCACACACAAATAGAGATGTGTTCACTGTGACATTTGGCTCCACAACTACTGCAGATGTTCCTCTAGTAGAGTCGACTCTAGTTGTCACTTAGGAGATGCCAACATCAACAGTAGAGGCTGAATCAGTAATGCAGTAATCAGAAATGTTGTCCATGCCAGTGGCAGCAAGTCCGACGGTGTTGGGGAGCCAGTAACACTGTACTCATCTCACACGCCAGTCATAAGCATTCCAACAAGTGCGGATGCTGCAGAGAGTGGAACGATGATTTCCTCATGTCCATCAACTCCTTTACGTGAGAGACTGATCAAGGATTTGTATGTCACAACATCTGCTATGGAGTAGGAGTATTTTGGCCCTTGTCTCATGGCAGCAGAAGAACCCTCGAATGTAGAAAAAGTCATGAAAGAAGAGTGCTGGAAATGAGCAATGGAAGAGGAGATGAAGTCCATTCTAGGCAATGACACATGCGAACTAGCAAAACTTCCTACAGGTCCGAAACCTATCGGTTTGAAATGGATGTTCAAAGCAAAGAAAGACTTAGAAGGTAATATTGTTAGATAAGGTTGGAAGGATGGAAACCGGGAGAATGCTTATTGCTTTGGCAGCTCAAGGAGGTTGGGAGGTTCACTACATGGATGTAAAATCGGCTTTCTTAAATAGAGAACTCACCGAGGAGGTATATATACATCAACCTCCTGGTTTTATTGATGGCGGTAATATAGATATGTTCTTGAAGCTAAGGAAGGCACTCTATGGGCTACATCAGGCACCTAGGGCGTGAAATGTCAAGCTTGACAGTACAGTTGCATCTCTAGATTTTGAACGAAGCCCTATGGAGCATGCAGTATACAGAAGATAAAAGGGAGGCTCAGTGCTGCTGGTTGGTGTACATGTCGACGATCTGATTATTACTGGATCCAGTGTGGATGATATAAATGAATTCAAAGATCAGATGAAGAGTTTATTCAGCATAAGTGATCTTGGTTTGCTTAGCTACTATCTTGGAATAAAAGTAAAGCAATCCATTGATGGCATGTCTTTATGTCAGGCTGGATATACAGCAAACATCCTAAAGATGTCAGGAACAGAAGACTGCAATTCATGTCTAACTCCTATGGAAAATCGTCTAAAGTTGAGTAAGAAGCGTTTTGATCCTGCGGTTGATGCAACAGCGTATCGGAGTATAGTTGGAAGCCTAAGGTATTTGGTGAATACAAGACCCGATATAACTTACGCTGTGGGTATTGTCAGTCGGTTTATAGAGGCACCAACAACTCAACACATGGCTGCAGTAAAACGTATATTAAGGTACCTGCGTGGTACAATTGGTTTTACGTGCAGTTATGAGAAGAACAACAAATTGGAGTCTAAGTTGGTGGGATACAGGGATTGTGATCTTGCCGGTGATTTGGATGATCGTAAGAGCACTATTAGGATGGTATTCTTTCTTGGTTTAAGTCTGATTACATGGGGATCACAGAAGCAAAAGATAGTGACACTCTCGTCTTGTGAAGCTGAATACATTGCAGCAACGACAGCAGCTTGTCAAGGGATTTGGTTGAGTCGATTGTTGGTAGATTTGAAAAGAGAGGAGCCCGAGAAAATAAAGCTATTAATAGACAATAAGTCTGCTATAGCATTGTGCAAAAATCCTATCTATCATGACTGAAGTACACATATTGACACAAGATATCATTTCATATGCAATTGTGTTGAAGAAGGAAAGTGGACATGGAATATGTGAGTACAGAAGACTAGTTAGCTGATATCCTGACTAAATCACTTGGGAATGTGAAGTTTTTGAAGATGCGCCAGAAGCTAGGAGTAAAAGCAGTAAAAGATGCACATCAAGTATAGGGAGGTGAAGTTAACTAAACTTGTTGTGTTAGAATTGGAGTCAGTTGTTTTTTTTTTGTTTTGAATCTTCAGGAGTTTTTTTGTTTAATCGTCAAGTGTAAGGAGTCTTAGTTTTTCGTTTTTGGTATTGTCGGACGACAAACAGTTCATATCTGACCTGGGTTGTTTGTTTGGTTTAGAGTAGATTTGGTAGTTGTGATTACTATCCATATACAGCTGTAATGTTTGGTTTATATAACTAAAGGAGAAAAACCCGAAAAGCTACATAGGATTGGCAGCACAATCGTTTTGATCTGTTCTCTGTTTTTTTCATCTCGTTTTCTGAAGAACACCGAAGACAAGAAACAGCTATTGATTCTGTTCTGCCAATTTGCTGAACTTCTGAGTTCTGTGTTTCAGAGATCCAACAAAGGCTCTCGGAGAAAGGAGTAAGAACGAGGAGAGAAGGTTAAGAAGGTGCTGCAGGTCACTGCCATCATTAGGGACGCTACTTCTTCCTAGACAAGAAAGAATAGTTATGGGTGCATGCACCACACGCTGTGAACCACCCTACTTGTCAAAGCCGATCGAATACAGGAGTTATTGCAAGGTAGAACTGACAGGTACTACTAAAGCCAAATGTTTGATCCTGTCCTCTTCTAATTCCTCGATTAGAGGGAACAACATTTAGTTATTTACATATGACAATTCATTTTCGGGGACATATCCCGTGTAAACGTTCGTATCGTGTAAACCCTGTAAAAATTATATGTGCTCTCTTTGTTTAGAAATATTAAACGTATTTTGACTTTGCATAAATATTAAAATTAGGATAAAATTGAGAAAGGTATGAGTGAAAATGACTTAGATGGCCTCGCTTAATTGTCTTGGAAGATGAGAGGTAATATTTTGTGTGTGGTGGTAATGAATAAATGCATGTAGTTGAGAGAGAATAAATAGGGGTATGGTAGAAAAAATATCGTTAAATCTACGTACAAGTCTTATATTTCTGAACAAGATCATTCAAACTATATACCATATATTTCTGAACAGAGGGAGTACAAGTTTTAAATAATTCTCAAAAAATTACCATATGTAGGGGAGGTAAGCTTATACAATCTTGTAAAATTTCAAGATTAAACTCAATCATATTTGAAAGATATGAAATTGACATGAAGCGATATAAATAGTGCTAAACAGTGAAAATCAATATATTAGGCTGAATTTTTTCAAATGCGATTAAGTTTGGTCTTCAAATTTTACAGGGTGTAGAAACTCACCTCCCCTACTTATGGTAATTTTTTAAGAATTTTTTAAAACTTGTACATGTGGTTTTCATAGAGTTTACACAATGTACATGCTTTTCTTTTACATTGCACAAATTTCATGAATGAAGAGTTTACTTACCCTTCGCTTGCTTTAAAATTTGTGCAACTTGTATTAGAAGGGAAAGCATTGAAGCACTGCTCTAAAAATAATTTACACCGGATATCAACCCTTCATCTTCAGAGAAGTTGCAAGTCAACGGCGCTGCTGCAGTCTTTGCCTATTTGCTTGCCAGTTAAGGAACATGCTCAATCTAGTATTCTTTGCATGGAGATTTGTTTGCTGCATTTCCCTCTGACCCTTCAGATAAAATACCACAGGTGAATGATTAAAGTAAGATCAATCAATAAATGGAGGTCAACACGTACGTTTGGCTTGGTTTCTCATTTTACCAAGTCAGCCGTAAGAATGGAGTGAAGAAATACCGAGATGAAAGTGTCAAACTTTCTTATCACGAAATGCTACGTTACTGGATGATCGTAGTTCGTTTTTAACGACAGATCATTGAACGAAGACGTAAGATCTAAAGAAGGCTTGCAGGTTGTAACTTGTGTAAGTACGTAACTAACCGAAGTGAACGATGGGCCGGACCGAACTGACTTCAACTAGGCTTTAGATGAACAGCGGCCGGTCAGAATCTTTAATCAGCGATGGGCCTGGCCTAATCACGGAGTCGCGTGCCTTACGGCACGTGAGGTTGACTACAGTAGACGGTTCTTGTGATATGGTTCCGTTCGCTGCACCAGGAGAGGACCTCGCGCCAAACTGTGGCGGCGCAGGGCTCTTGGGCTGGTCTAGCTGCGAGTTCTTGCTTGTTAGCATGGTGAGAACAACCGGCATGGTATGGTAGGCCTATCACCGAACGATTGCTGCAGGCAGAGGAGGCCAATCCGGATGCACCTGCGCAGTTCAGACGAGAGCTCGGGATCAGGAGGAGACCGCGCCGGAGGCACCGCCGTGTCCAGAAGGTCTATGATCCTGTGCTCTCCCCATAGTTTCCAGGCCTTCGAAATCACCTCAACCCAATGGCAAATGGTTAACCATTGTCAGAATCTTGGAGCAAATGCAATTCCTATCTGAACAATTTCATATCCTAGACGTCCACCGGCACCGGTGTACTCGTGAAACGAGGCTCGGTGCAGCACTGTTTCTGTTGTCGATGATTATCTCCAGCGAGGCAATTCCGAAGCTGAATACGTCGCAATTCAGTGTCATGTCCCCGTCCTTTGCGTACTCTGGCGATGCGTACCCCCTACATATACCTCAGTCATGTCAGTATGTGATTTAAGTATATTTGTTCGGATATCAAGAACAGGAGAAAGTCATAATATGTTGCTGCCGTATTAAGAATCGAACTAGACTGAGTGTGTCAGGTTTCTCACGGTGAAACTAATATTGCTTATGTTCCTGTCTGATCAGCAAGGAACAGCTTTGCGGTGCGGAAGTCTGTGATCTTTGGCTTCCATTTGTCATCCAAGAGCACATTGGATGGCTTCAGATCTCTATGAATTACATTCTCCATACCCGTCGTGAAGGTACCAGATTTTGAAACCACCGATCAATCTTTGCTTCTTGTTCTTTGTTCTGTCGAGGTACAGAAACTTCCGAAGTCTGAACTCTGTCAATGTAGAGTTCAGAAGCAACAACAGAACTGCAAAAACAGAGAAGAACAGAGAAAATATATGGCAAAGATCTAGATCGGTTTTGGTGCTGCAAAATCACCGCAGCTTTTCTGATTTTCTCTTCAATATATATAGCAAAACTTTACAGATGAAAACTGGTTAACAAAACTGCATCCAAACTAACAATATCCTAACTGACCTGAATACTGACTTATCTCTTATCCTTACGTTTACTGTTGCGTTTCCGGCAATTACGCATTTTGCCTAACAAACACATCAGCATACAAACTCTGAAACTCTGAAGAAACTTAACCAAACAGCTAAAACACAAACTCTGAGAAGACATAAGATAATTCACAGCAAGTTTAGTTCAACATTACACCTCCCTAAACTTGATGTGCAGCCTTTACATCAACTATCCCCAACCTCTGTCGCAGCTCAGAAAACCGCACCCTTCCAAGAGGCTTCGTGAACATATTTGCAAGCTGATCTTCAGTTTTAACATGATCAACTTCAACCTTCCCATCTTCAATGCATTTCCTTATAAAATGATACCTTGTATCGATATGTTTACTTCTCTCGTGATATACCGGATTTTTGCATAATGATATTGCAGCCTTATTGTCGATTCTCAGTTCAAACTTCTCATTTTCCTGATCCACCAGACTTTCCAGCAAGCAGCCGTGCCAACCAAATTCCTTGGCACGCAGCCATGGTTGCAGCGACATACTCAGCTTCGCATGATGACAATGTCACAATTCTTTGCTTCTGTGACTGCCAAGTGATTATACTTTCTCCCAAGAAAAATGCAATCCCTGTAGTGCTTTTCCGGTCATTTATATCACCGGTAAAGTCACCATCACAATACCCAACCAGCTCGAGCTCTTCATTGCTGTTCTTGCCATAGAAACACCCAATATCCAGAGTTCCATTTACATACCTTAATATGTGTTTGACGGCACCCCAATGCTGATTTGTAGGGTTTTCCATGAATCTGCTTACATACCCAACAGCAAAAGCAATGTCAGGGCGAGTGTTTACCAAGTATCGCAGACTTCCAACGACACTCCTGTACATGGTTGCATCCACAACCGGCTCATCACTCTGCTTGCTGAGTTTTAGGCGATTTTCCATGGGTGTATGACATGGAATGCAGCCCTTTAACCCGGCTTGCTCAATTATTCTTGCTGTATAACCTCCTTGACACAAAGAAATACCCCGAGCTGTTTGTTTTACATCAATACCCAGATAATAGCTCAATAGACCGAGGTTACTCATGCTGAATAGCTTCTTCATCTGACTCTTGAATTCATCAATCACAGCAAGAGATGATGAAGTTATCATTAAGTCATCCACATATACACCTACAAGTATTACATTCTCTGCAATGTTTTTCTTGTAGACTGCATGTTCATATGGACACCTTTTGAAACCCAGGGACTCCAGACTTTTGTCAAGCTTGAAATTCCAAGCCCTTGGAGCTTGCCGAAGCCCATACAAAGCCTTTTTCAGTTTTAAGACTGATTGAGGTTTGTGTCGATCAACAAACCCTGGAGGTTGCGACACATACACATCTTCCTTCAATTCTCCATTCAAAAAGGCAGTTTTCACATCCATATGATGTATCTCCCAATTTCTATGTGCCGCAATTGCAATAAGTAGTCGTATTGTTTCAAGATGAGCTATCGGAGCAAAAATTTCTTCAAAATCAACTCCTTGCTTCTGCGCATAGCCTTTTGCTACAAGTCGCGCTTTATACTTCAAGATCCTTCCTGTTGAATCTTTCTTTACTTTGTAGACCCATTTTAAGCCTATTGCTCTCTGTCCCTCGCGCAATGACATTAGTTCCCAGGTTTTATTATCCTGGATTGAGGTCATTTCTTCCTGCATAGCCTTCTTCCAGCAGTCTTCCTTCATTGCATCCTGGAAGCTTGCTGGTTCTTCAGAGATCAGCAACATCAGATCATAATCGTATGAAGCGAGCTCGGTTGTGTCATTATATATATCTTCAAGTGATCTGAAACGCAGATTCTCTTCTGAAGAAGATGAAGATGTTGGTGTTACCGGGTTTGATGCTGGTGATTGTTGGGATTGGTCTCCTGTATCAGCCATTGGAGATCCACTTTCTGCAGAGGATTCATTAGCTTCACCTTCATCAATTTGGTTACCCAGGTCGTCATGGGAAGATGTTGGGTGATTACCAGGTTCTTCTTGACTCTGCAGTTCTGGATCTACCACCAACTTCTCACTTATATCGATTTCAAAGATATCTTTTGTCGCTTCAGAATCAGTCCTTGTTTCTTTAGACCAATTCCAAGATTCCTTTTCATCAAAGATCACATCCCGGCTTACTAACAATCTGCCAGTTATTGGGTTATAGCATCTGTATGCTTTCGAACCTCTTTCATAGCCAACAAATACCCCTTTTATGCTTCTGTCATCAAGCTTCTTGATATTTGGTGTTGTCACCTTAATATATGCGACACATCCGAAAACACGAAGATGATCAACTCTTGGTTTTCGTTTGTGCCACAACTCATAGGGTGTTTTATTTTTGCACTCCGAGTTGGAGACCGGTTCAAAAGATACACTGCCGTGGCTATAGCTTCACCCCAGAAGTAGCCAGACATACTTTTATTCTTCAGAAGACATCGAGCTGTGTTGACAATGGTCTGATTCCGGCGTTCGGCCACTCCATTGTGCTGCGGCGAGTATGGTGCAGTAAGGAGTCTCCTTACCCCTTGTTGTGCACTGAAATCATCAAATTCTTGTGAGACAAACTCACCTCCGCGATCAGTACAAAGTGCCTTGAGTTTTTGTCAACTTCAACTTCAGCTCGTGCCTTGATCTTCTTGAAACCAGCTAGTGCTTCATTCTTTGTTCTTATCAAGACAACCCACATCAATCTTGAATAATCATCAACCATTAACAGAAAGTACCTATTCCCAGCTGGTGTTTGAGGAGAAATTGGACCACATAGGTCTGCATGAACAAGTTCCAGAGGTTGTTGTGCTCGATATAAAGATTTCTGTGGAAATGGCTGACGTCTCTGCTTTCCTACCAAGCACGCCTCACAAAGCTGCTCTCTGTGTTCTATATGAGGCATTCCCTCCACCATGGATT
Source organism: Otatea glauca (assembly GCA_036346275.1). NCBI lineage: Eukaryota > Viridiplantae > Streptophyta > Magnoliopsida > Poales > Poaceae > Otatea > Otatea glauca. The sequence goes on along the minus strand of CM070718.1, from coordinate 5,798,525 downwards.
GGTGAGACAAGTTCTTCAAAGCTCGAAAGTTAATGTGCCCGAATCTGGCATGCCATAACCACTCCTTCTGCTCATATCTTGTCAAGAGACACACTGGTTCAGTTCTGTTCAGCCGGTATGAATAAAGCTGATTCCAGGTCTTCTTTGTCTTGATCAATAGGCTTCCTTCCTGATCATATATCTTCATCATCCCACCTTCAATCACAACTTTGCAGCCAATTGCATCAAGCTGACCCACACTAATCACATTGGTTCTCAAACGAGGGATGTAATATACCCCTGTAAGCATTTTATGCTCACCATGTGATCCTGTAAGCAATACTGACCCTTTGCCTTGAATATTCACCATTGATCCATCTCCGAACTTAACCGAACCAACATCGAGGTATCCAAATTTTGCAAAATTTGTTTTATGACCGACATATGGTTACTAGCTCCTGTGTCTAGATACCATACTTCTCTGGATTCTTCGCCTTTGACTCCAAGCATCAACTCTGGTTCAACTTCTTCTTCATTAAGCATGACAACTTCTCCACCTGAATCTGTCATGTTTGGAATCTCACAAGCTTCAAGCATTAACAGAGATGGATCATCTTCTTTAATTTTCTCCACGAAGTGTACTCTTTATTTCTTTGGTTTGGTGCATTCTGAAGCAAAATGACCCATCTCGGAGCAGTTATAACACTTGATTTTCATCTTGTCAAATTTTCGATATGGTTTTCTTTCTGTGTCTACTCCTCGACCAGCCGTGTAACCACGTCCACGTCCTCTGAAATTGCTGCGGCCACCTCCTCTCTTGTAGCCTGTGCTGGGAGTATCTCTCCCTTTCTTTTCTCTCGCGGATGAAGCTTCCGATTGAGCATGAGAAAACATCAACTGTTCTCCATCCTCTCTTCGATTGCGTCGCCCTTTTATGGTTTCTTCATACACACGTAGCCTGCCAATTGCTTCAGTCAATGTCATACTAGACAAATCCCCCCATTGCTCAATCGTGCCGACAATAGGTAGGAATTTATCTGGTACAGCACTGAATAGTTTTTCAATCACTGCGCCATCCTTCACCTCCATGCCCAAGGCACGTATTTCACCCACCAAACCAGTGAGCTTCTGCGAAAAATCTGCAATGCTCTCAGTGTCTTGCATGATCATTCGATCTAACTGCCTCTTGAGTGCCAGCCCTCTTGCTTTCTTGACGCGATCCTCACCAACGCGCATCTCTTGGATGGCTTCCCAAGCCTCCTTAGCCGTCTCCTTTTCTGCAATTGCCATCATTACAGATCGGGTATAGCTTGCGCAATTGCAGCCAGAGCACCCGATCCTTTTCTTCTTCAACAGGATGAACTCCTTCTATTGCTGCCCATACGCCGAGAGACCGCAACATTATCTTCATCTTCACAGCCCATAGGCTGTAGTTGGTGTCATTGAGAATCGGATATTGTATCGGCACTCCACCAGCTTTCGTCAGCGCTCGTCTCGAGGATGACGTTTCTGCGTCGGTCCCAGATGAATCGCTGCTTCTCCTTGTGGTTGGCGGATCCATGGCACCTGAGCAGGCTCTGATACCAAATGTTGAAACCACCGACCAATCTTTGCTTCTTGTTCTTTGTTACGCCGAGGTACGAAACTTCCAAGTCCGAACTCACAATGTAGAGTTCGAAGCAACAAATGAACTGCAAAAACAGAGAAGAACAGAGGAAATATATGGCAAAGATCTAGATCGGTTTTGGTGCTGCAAAATCATCGCAGCTTTTCTGATTTTCTCTTCAATATATATAGCAAAACTTTACAGATGAAAACTGGTTAACAAAACTGCATCCAAACTAACAATATCCTAACTGACCTGAATACTGACTTATCTCTTATCCTTACGTTTACTGTTGCGTTTCCGGCAATTACGCATTTTGCCTAACAAACACATCAGCATACAAACTCTGAAACTCTGAAGAAACTTAACCAAACAGCTAAAACACAAACTCTGAGAAGACATAAGATAATTCACAGCAAGTTTAGTTCAACACCAGACGCCTTGAGCAATTCCACGAATAATCTCCAATCTCTTCGCCCAATTCAGTGGAGCACGGGTGTTGGGTTTCCTGTACATCATGTATACAGTACAGGTACCAAATATGTATAGATTAAGACTTGTTACTCATATACCGTAATACTAGTATTCGTTCGTTGCCGTCGTTCAGGACTGTTGGGTAGAGACGACACATATGGCTGCGATAACTATCTCACTAGTCTTCCTGGTCCTGGCATCTTCTGTAAATGATACTCCAAAATTGAAGTTTACTCTGCACCTATTTGGGGGTGAAACCAAAAAAAAGGGGGGCAAAAATCGAAAGATACTTGGGGTGAAATCGAGTGTAGTTTACTCTGCACGTACTTCAGATTTTGCTAGCCTAAGGTAGAGATCTTGCCCTTCGTCCATCTACGGGAGATCAACAATGCCATCTGACCGAATGATGCATCCACTCGCCGCCGCCACCACCTCCTCTGATATCCGCGGCGGCGCAGGCCACGCACGAAAAGTTTGGCAAGGCACCTCTCCCTGCACTCCTCCACCTCACGCTGCGTAAATGTCGCCATGGTCCAGCGCCACATTCCGCCAGCATCCGCCCGAGGTCTCCCTCGTGTACCACGCCGACGGTGCTGCGGGGCTGAAACTCTTCACACAGCTGCAGAACGACGTCGACATTGCACAGACCGAAACGCCCTGCACCTGGCGTACGCGTCGCACACGTCCCTCGGCGCACTGTAGAAGGTCTTCCACTTCCGGCTGCTGGTGTCCCAGACCAGGCGTTGGATCGCGCCGGCCTCGGTCACCGCGATGCGCGAGAAGGGCGCCCCCGCCTTGGCGTGGTAGCCACAGGTTGTCTCGCCGGAACTCTGGTACGTGAACATGTGCGCGTACGGCGCCATCTCGGGTACGCCGTTGAACCAGAGAGGCCGTTCCACGGCCCCGTGTGGTACATCTTGACGTTGACCGCCCACGAGACGTTCTACGGTGTAACACCTGACTCAAAATTCACTCAAAAGCTTCGGCGAAGACGGATCTAGGAATTTTTAGATAGGTGTACGGAGTTAACAAAATATCATACAATATAAAAAGTTTAAGGTTCACAGTAACAAAATTAAAATACAAATTATTCATATTAGAGCAAATATGTCACAATAAATTAGAAAATTTCATAATAATTAAGAAAAAAAATACAAATTAACTCGTGAGACTCCATAACTTGGAAGTGAGATATTATGGCTTCATCACTAACTTGTAGAAAAAATATCGATCATCCATTATACTTAGTTGGTTCTTTCACAAAATTAAATATCGAAAACAAATTTACTTTCTATAGGTATTGGTTTTGATGTGGAGGTAGTATTTGTAGTTGCCTTCTATGTCTTTCTGGATCAATCCCACAAAGCTTTCCGATCTATAAAATACCTCTTGATTTTATTAAGTTCTCTGTCAAAAAATCAACTAATTAATCCCACTAATTCACCTTTTATCAACATTTCAAATTCTCAACATTCAACAAGACAACATGTGAAAACCTATATGATATGGTCGATAACCCTAACTGACTGCTGCATCGGTGTAGCTCGCAGTGTTGTGGCTACTAGTTGGTCGACAGCTTGGCTGTCGTTTCAGCTCCCATCCTTCCACCGCCGCCTGTTTGTCGAACTGTATCACCGGCCGACGCCATGAGGCCAAGTGAAAGAGAGCATGAAAGACATTTTTTCTTGCTAGGGTTGGTTATGTTTTGCAATGTGCTTTGCTCGGTTGAGAAATGAAAGGTGTGGACTTTTCGCCAACGAGCTACAATGGCTGGTTCAGGAGGAGAGTTACGGAAGAATAGAAATGTGCTAAAAATAGTTAATAAGTGAATATATATACTGATTTGATCTTATTTTTAATATATATAGTTAATATACATATTATATAATTATTTTTTGAGCAGTGCTTCAATGCATTCCCTTCTAATACAAATTGCACAAATCTTAAAGCAAACGAAGGGGTAAGTAATAATAATCTACCATTCATTTATGCTTTAATATTTGTGCAACTGTCAAAAGAAAAAGCATGGAAGCACCTCTCTTATTTTTTTGTAAAAAAATTTGGGTGTACAGTTGTACACCCATGTTCCTTCATTGGATACGCCTTAGTTCACCATAGGGCAGACCTACATATGCATATATAGTACCTCGCTAAGGGCTGATGTTGTCGGCAACACACTATATATACGGCAGATGCTTCGAATCACTCATCGATACATGTGCATATATCCAGTGCCAACACATATGCTATACCGTGATATCATATGTAATACCTTGATCCAAAATCCGCTCAAAGCTTAACCTATCATAGAGCAGATCCATACGTGCATAGCACCCCGCTTACACTTTCATTCTCACTTTATATAAAATGATTAGGCCGAATGTGTTATGTTTGATCTTAACATATATTATATACAACTACAACTCTCATTAGTCAATTAATATGGAATTAATCCCAATATCGCCCTATATAGACCCATGCACTTTTACATTGCCGTATCTGGAAATTACATACGGGTTGTTGGCCGGATGCCACGCAGCGATGTGCCACTCGGCTCCCATTCATAGGTTCTTACCCGTCTTCATGCGGGGCAGCAATGTATTCGACGAGTGATCGAACGACTGCCATAGGAGGTACTGCTAGCTCCGTCGCGCTCGAGCAGTTGAGCCACTGCGGAAGCGGTGTCTGTCAAGTTTGATGGCCACACGACCTCACCGGAGCCATCGAGCAGGAGGAGCCTCCGGGCGTCGCCGAGCGCTAGCACGCCAAAGGTGCCATTGAGAGGGTGGTCGCGGTTGGCCACCCAGCACATGCCACATGGTGTCCTCCGAGGCTCCGACACTGTGAACCATATCCCGAGGTACCTCATTGGCATACGGAGGGAGACAAAGCCCAGGTGAACGATCCATCGGCAGAGACTAGCATCTCGCCGTCGGAAATGTTGCGGCCGTTGTCCAACATGTCTGCAACAATGGTGGCTGGTGTCCCGAAACTTAATATACATAAAATTTTGAAACAATTTTATATGGATAAAGCACATCCATTGAGAACCCCAATGGATGTAGGAGTGTAGGACTGCTATATGTAGCTAAAGATTCTTTTCGACCCCTATAGAGAATGGTAATGAAACTCTTGGTCTTGGAGTGCCATATTTAAGTATCACAGGAGCGAGACCAAGCCATAGCTCGGATCTCAAGGCTAGCCGTGGTGCAGCTTGCCTGTCCGGATTTGAACCTTGAGTTCAGCTCAGGTGCTCATCGGAGCCAAGTGCGTGAGTGCGTACATGTGTATGGGTATGAGTGTGCGTTTGTAGCTCTGCTGTTATTTTCCTCCTTTAATGAAACTAGCAAGGTGATCCGCGCATTTACACGGGCATTATCTTTAAAGCATGCTTAAATAACTTTGTAATATACATATGATTTTGTATTTTGAAAAATAGATCGGTGCAAAACTCTATTTATAATATTTTAATATTATATATTATAAGAGAAAAAATAATCACTTTGTTTCCTTATACTTACCACCTGTGATCAAATTTTCTTCTTCAAATACTTGAATAACATAACAATAAGCATAGTATAACATAATATTTACATTTATATCGGTGTCATCTCGTTCTTTCATTATTGTATTTTTTTATCTATACTACATGCTAATAATATGCATCACATAGCTTATACAAGTATAGTCGAATGAATACTCGGCAATGAATCACCCTCTCAATCCATCCATCTCATAGAGGCCCACCAAAAAAAGGATCATAATGTTTTGTTTTTGTTGAGAGTTTTTAGCATATTCTCTTTTTACATAGTGACTGTAAACCACATGTCATAGACTTACAACAAAATCCGTTATTTTATTTTATTTTTTTCTCTCAATTAGCATATTTATGAAGTTTTAGTTATGAATAAAAAAAAATTACTTTTCACTTAGTATGATATTTCAAACAATCACTAATTTCTTTTAGATTTTTATTCTGAATTTGCATATCTTTTTTGAGTTTTAGTTCGGAATGCACACATAAATCCGCATGCTAATTTTTATTTCGAATATATGTTATTTTTATTGTACCTCACATAGACTCTTTTTTTAATCTAAAATGTATTCCTATTTAATTTTTGAATATATGCTATTTTTTTGTACTGGACTCTTTCTTTCATTCTAAATTTTATTTTTATTTTATTTTAAATATTTGTTATTTCTTATTGTACTTGGTATGGACTATTTATTTTAATCTATTTTATTTATTTTTGAATTTAAGTTTTAGTTTAGGATTCGTATGCAAATCCGACTTCTAATTTTTTTGTAATTTTTTTTCTGAATTTAACCTATATAGGGGTTTTAATTTAGAGTTTCTATGAAAATCAAATTTCTATTTTCCTTTTATTTTTCATTCCTGATTTCTATTATTTCTGTTGTTATTCATTATTTAATTTCAAATATCAATTTTAGGTTAGAATTCATATACAAATCCAATTGCTAATTTCATCTAATTCCTATTTTTTATTCTAAATTTATATTAATTTTTATTGTTATATTTTATTGACTTTTAAAAATTAATTTTAGGTTAGAATTCACATAGAAATCCAACTACTAATTTTAATCTAATTTTTATTTCAAATTTCAGCTATGTATGGGCTATTAATTTGATCAATCTGCACTATTATAATCTAGACCTATGAAATAAATGACTTAGTACTTTCTCTTTTTATTTAGATTAATGTGGTAATTTTTAGCCCTTTAGAGTAGACGTGGTGACCAACTACTCAAACTTAATAAAGATTAGAAAACATGATTGTTCTTCACTATTATAATCTGGATTAGCCACCATGATGCTTACAACTTCTATTTCTATCTTTCTATTGATTAATTAATATAGAAATTTCTAGCTTCATGGAGGTGCATATAATTGTATATTTGTTCAAGAAAATAGATTGTATATAAAAGGAGACGGAGTGAGATATATATCGCCAAAAAAATTCTTCACTCATGATCTTCAAAAAGATGGTGTCCTAAGAGTAACAAATTCGCTCAAGTGAGAATATCGCAGATTTATTAACCAAGGCTCTTCCTACTACAACATTCATGCAAGAAATTGACCATGCATGGTTGGACTACAGAGACTAGAGATCTTAAGTGAGGAGGGGGGAGGGGGGTGTTGATATGTTGCGCACTCTTTTTTCCTTAATTGTGGTTTTTCTCCATGGATTTTTTCTTTGATAAGGTTTTTAACGAGGTATACATATTCATAGATAATGGACATCTAATGGGGACTGTTACGGATAAGTTCGTTTACGTGGATGTCCTTAACCCTTCAAAGTCATAACTCTACAAGGCTAAAACCTCTATGCAATGAAAGCTGAAACTCTTACCTTCACACCTTATAACTCTTTGATTTAATTCTTTGTGTTCTCTTACGACTATAAATATGGGCTTTGTAAACACTGGAATGATACAAGGAGAATAAGAATTATCCTTTTCATTTTCTCTACATTACTTCTCTCTATTATTTTGTCGTCGATTATTAGTTATTATTTAACACTTTCCATACACAATCGTACACTAGAAAGTCTTTTTTTTAAGAGAAAGAGAGAGAGAGAGATAGAGTGAGAGTGAGGCCATGGAACAGAGACATTTCCTAACTGCAACTTCGCGGGATCACCAGGCAACAGCAGTTGGTCTGATTCAATCGGTGTAGGGCTGTTATGTGAGATCGATTGTACTGGGCCTCAGGAGATCGCTCTCACGGAACGAAGGCGTGGCTCTGCTGTCTAGCATTGGTCTTTTCGGCCGATCAATATGCGAGGTTCTGCTTGTCAGCATGGCGACAATGGCAGACATGGTAGGCCTGTCGTCGGGCGTTTCCTGGACACACAGAAGCCCAATCTGGATGCACCGTTCTAGTTCAGACAAGAGCTCAGGCTCAGACTCATGGAGTGGCGGCGCCATTGTTGAGTCAAGAAGTTCCATGATCCTGTTCTGTTCCCACAATCCCCAGGCCTGCATAAAGATCTCTCACTTTCAGAAGAGAGGTTTACATGCCAAAGGATATCCACACGAACTCAAGACGAACAAGATTAATTGCAGATATTTGGACTTATTAGTATGCACTTACATGCAGAAGGAGTCTCTGCATGCCACCGTTCCTTTCGCCGCTAAGTGTTTCCAGGAGGATAACTCCAAAGCTATAGACGTCACACTTTAGTGTCATCTCTCCTTGCCATGCATACTCAGGAGATGCATATCCCCTTCATGTATGATGTAACTCAATAATGTCAGTGCCAGTTATATACCTAGTCCACTCGAATCTAGAGCAACAGTACTAATAGGATGAATTTGTTTAGGGTTTGAAGTTCTTTTTTTTAGAAATATTGAGAATGTGAAGTTACTTACGGCGAGACCACAATTGTCTGCCCTGACTGATCGGCGACAAACAACTTGGCAGTGCCGAAGTCTGCTATCTTCGGCTTCCATTCGTCATCCAGAAGAATGTTGCCCGGTTTGAGGTCCCTGTGGACGACTCTCTCGCCCGATCCGTCATGAAGGTACGCAACACCGTGGGCGACCCCGTGAATAATTTCCAGCCTTCGTGTCCAGCTCAGTGAAGCACGAAGGCTAGAGGTGCCTATCAATGCCAGACAGGTGCATGTAGCACATAGCAGGTTAGAACCACGAAGAAGTAACATGTATACTAGTACAGTTGGATTCGTATTTGAAAGCGCTTTTTAATTATTATGATTTTTATAGTGATCAACAATATATTATAAAAAAATAAATTAACGGACAAAGTTCAAGTTTAAAAGAATACGCCAAATCTGTTTTCAAAAAAAAAGAATACGCCAAATCAAAGCATGTCTTACCAAATATGTAGACGTCCAAGCTCTTGTTCTTCATGTATTCGTAAACTAGGATCCTCTCCTTGCCTTGGTTGCAGTAAGCAAGGAGTCGGACAAGACTGCCATGCCGGAGCCCGGCCATCACTTCCACTTCTCTTGCGAAATCGTTTTTGCCTTTCTTGGTGACAGCTGACCGTTTAAGCCTCTTCACAGCAATCATTCTGCCTTCAGGCAGCTGCCCCTGGTGATTGGCAGGACCATACGTTAGTACGAAGACTTTTCCAATGGGTGGTTCTCTAAATGTCAGTCAGAACCAGTGTTTTCTTGTGTTTTGACTGCAACTTTTCTAACGTTATAGATGAAAAAAATTCCCGTGAAGGATACGTGTTTCGTTTAATCCACACCAACCAGTCAAAAAGACTCTTCAACCAATTGATCAACTGATCCCTTGATATTTATCTCCTTAGGAAAAGACGCACCTTATAAACTATGCTAAATCCACCTTGACCAATCATATTGCTTTCAGAGAAATTTCCAGTGACATCCTTTATAGTAGCTAGATTAACTGAACGAATGGCCGTAGCAGGATTTTGAGGAATAGCATCTGCAATATAGGCATAATAATTATTAGTTCGGAACTGTCTTATACTTGTACAATAGCAAAATATATATAGAACACAATTGCTCGAGTACATACTAAAATACATATGTTTACTTTTGAAAATAGAGTTGTATTTTTTATGCAACCCTTACTTATGATTGATAATACAATTGCATTTCTTATACAACTTAATAGCTTTGATATTTATCTAATTAATCCATATTGTTATGATCTAGATCCACCAATTAAAATAAGCAGTTTAGATCCTGATTTCCCTGCGATTAATGTGAGAATTTATAGCATCTCAGAGCAAAACATTGTTTTAATAATATATATCTAGCTGAATTTCCCGCGCATCTGCGTGGTTATATACTACAATATGTTTATATTTGAAAGTAGAGTTGCATTTGTTATACAACTTTAAAACTTATTATTGAAAATATAGTTGTGTTCCTATACAACTGTAACAACTCCAAAATACAAATGACTAATCTAAACCATTATTATTTGAACCTACCAATATAAGCGGTGTATCTCTACTACTTCTAATTAGGAGTTGGTGACGGTCGTCTGTTCTCTATCAAAGTATCTGATCTGTTGGATCTGACGTGCATGACTGAGATGGAAGGGGATTTAATAAAGTGAGGGCCTTCAGATTGTGAAATTAAAGATAATTCTAAGCTCGAGCTTGTAAACAGGTAATTGGAATTTGTATGCTTCGATGAATTGATTTAAACATTCAACCATTGCACATTCAAAGTGAACAGTATCATTCAGACAAGGTTAGTACTCTTTGCAAATAAATTTTTTTGTAGCAAATTGAGTTTCCGTTGCAATGCATGGGCACATGACTAGCATATTTGTATTTTTTTTCTCCGATTAATGTTGGAATTTATAGCCTCTCTAAGCGGACGTGGAAGCTACTTCTAATATTGTTTTAAATGATTTTATAGATAGATAGATTTCTGGCTTACCTAGATGTGTGGACTTTTATGGGGTCACATTTAGCATGCATGCATGCATCTTTTCCCGTCTCATGGACTGGCGTTAACGCGAAGGAATAGAGAAAAGAAAAGCAAAAATGAGTCATCGGAGTAGCATTTACCTAAGACTCTGCGTTTCCTTCTCCACCACATCACACAGACGAACAGAAGAACAGTAACAGCAGAAGCTAAAGATGAGACAAGTACAGTAGGAAACCTTTTTTTCTCACCTGTTATGGAGGCAAACAAAAATTCAATGTGGAATTAGTATTTATTCGGGCTCAGAATTATTCAATATTTTGAAAGAACATAACTTCAATTCAAAATTCTATTACTGGAAGTTTATTTATAAAAATGAGTTTTTAAAAATGATATATATATATATTACTCCCTATCTTGGGAAACGAAAGGTATGTACGTGTTGGTTTATCCTTTTTCTGAGCTGGTATGTGTATTTTTTAGGTATACTCTTTTTTTTGTGTATAAAGGTATTTGTGAAATAGACTAAAATTATAGACTCCTTTACAATTTTTTCATATAGCTCAAATTGACGTATCTTATAATTAATGTATGAGTGTATCTAAAGTGATAAAGGAGTATTTCAAGTTTATTTAGATAATATATCAGGTGTGTGGGAGTAACTACACCCGGAAGTAGCTAGAAGGTATTTTTCCTATAACTCATTTTCTTTACAGACAAAGAATACAGTCAGTTCATGGCAAGAGTACGTGGATGGAAAAATCTGTACATACCAAATTCAGATTTTGACAACCTCAGGTAGAGATCCTGCCCGCTGTCGACAAAACGGAGATCAACGATGGCATCCGTCCAAATGACGCAGCCGGTACCTCCCTGTCGGATATCCGCGGCGGCATAGGCCAAGCACGAACAGTTGGAGAAGCACCTCGCCTTGCACTCCTCCAGGTTGACGTCCATGTCCACCGACGCGTTGTGCGTGTCGGGGAGCTTCACTTCTCGCACAACCGCGAACCCGTCCGTCCTCATCCCATTGCCACAGTCCAGCGCCACGTTCCGTCGGCATCCGCCTGCGTACTTCTTATTGGACCAATCCAACGGTGATGCAGGACTGAACCCCTCCACGCACTTGCAAAGCGACGTCGATGGGGTGTCGGCGTTGCAGAGACCAAATGCCCCGCACATGGCGTAGGTGTCGCAGGTGTCCCTCGGCCCCTTGAAGAAGGAATTCCATGCCCGGCTGCTTGCGTCCCACACCAGGCGCTCGACCGTTCCAGAGTAATTCACCACGACACGAGTCAAGGGCGCTGGGGGCTTGGCAGTGTAGCCATAGGTTATCTCCCATGAACTGGTCGTCACTCGCAACGGGAACTCGGACCTGTACGAGGAAGCCTCCGGGACGCCGTTGAAGAACAGGCCGTTCCACGGCCCCGTGCGGTAGATCTTGTCCTTGCCTTGCCACAAGACGACCTCCGGTAGTCCATTGGTGTCCAAGGCGCGGCGGTAGACCCCCGGAGACGGGTCATCGGCCGAACTCCACGATGTGATGGACCACTCGACCCCCGTCCATAGGCTCTTGCCCAACTTCATGCCGGGCAGCAAGGTGTCCGACGGGTAATCGAACGATTGCCATAGGAAGGCGTTGCTGCTGCCATTGCGCACTACTAGGTTGCCAGACTCGAGAAGTTGAACCGCCGGGGAAGAAGCTTTGACGCAGCTTGATGACCACGCTGTCTGGCGAGAGCCATCGAGCAAGACAAGGCTCCCCACGTCGTTGAACACCAACATGCCCGAGGTGTCACCGAGAGGTTGGTTACGGTTGGCTACCCAACAGACGGTGCTGTTGGACACGGAGAACCATATGCCGAGGAACCTCTTGGTGGACACCCCGGGAGAGAAGAATCCCAGAGTGAATGAGCCGTTGGCTGAGACGAGCGTCTCGCCGTCGGTGAGGTTCTGGCCCTTCGCGAGCTTGTCTGCAACACCTGCGGCGGATGTATGCATAGAAAGGAGGAAGAAACAGATCAAGATGAGGTCCACCAGTTGGCTGGTCGCCCCCATGACGGATGATTCTTGTACTGTTCTTGCACAACAAAGTTCATGCAGATGCACCGCGGGGACAATATAGAATGAGGCGTTCTTTTGAACGGTTAGTCATGGACTGAACTTTGTAACTTGTATCACAGCTTGGACCGGGGAGATAAAATATTTTACTTCGACGTCCTCTTCCATCTATAAATCTACTGGCTACTCTCACTGTCCAAGTTCAGTGGGTTAGACCAAGATGATATTGAAAATAACTATACTATCACTATTATTATTTTTAAACACTATATTTAATACATGTATGTAGAGTATCAAGTAAATCTGGATATTTATTAGGGATATAAAGGGAACATAACGCTAATTTTTTATTGAAATATAAAATAAGTTCTATATTTATGAATAAAACTATTTAAAAATACATCTAATAAACTTGAATAAAGTGAGTACTTGAAAGAGATCTCCAAAACAAATAAAAAAAAATCATGTACAACAACAGCTACATTTCCGTGTTCTTTCAAAAATAATAGCTATGTTTCCAAGAAGTTGCATTACATCCGGAAAGACTTGTGCCAAAATGGATTTCAAATCACTACTACACAAAGCCTTATATTAGACGCCTCATCATAGACGGTTTCGATAAACGAACTATGACGAGGAACATCACTAACGGTTCTATAGTGCAACTGTCAGTAACAACATCACAGACAGTACTCTTCATAAACCATCAGTGATATATAACAATATCTGTGATGACTCCTGTAGATATCACAGACGGTTTGAAACTAAAACCGTCTGTGATGTCTGATTATTATGGACGGTTTTAGCTACACACTGTTTGTGATACAAATGAGACCTATATATACCGAGGTTCATCGCGCAGACCTTAGTACTTAGCGCGTTTCGCCTCTCTCAAACCCTAGACCCCCGTCGTCTTCCTCCTTGGTGACCTCCTCTCGGCGATCTCCTCGATGACCTCCCCCCAGCGACCTCCTCCCCGACGTTCTCCCCCTCGGCGACCTCCTCCTCCTCCCACGAGCCCGTGCTCCGTGCTTCCTCACCCGGCTCCCCAGCTTCACGAGCAGCAAGGTGCATGCATCCTTTCTCTTTTTATTGGATCCCCAACATGGTTGCTAGGGCAACAGCCGATGGCGGGGAGGGAGATCTATTCTGCTCTATAGATGATTGAGGTGATCCCCTGAACTTGATCTAGTTGTTTAAGGCTAATTTAGGTTATGGCAAAATGATATAACATTCTCGACTAGCTACTTCAAGTAGGTTGTGATCATCATGATCAGATCAACTAATCCAGATGTTCTGCTATGTTATTTTGATAGATGCTTAAGGTGTTTAATATTGCAAATAGGGCATTCAAATAATATTAAGAATCATCTGTCGACCGATGTTTGATACGCTCAAGAAAGCATAAATATTAGTTGTTTGTTTGCATAACTGTTTTCTATCAAGAGATCATTACATAATATGCAAGTATATAGACTTTTTGTCTTTTGAGATCATCACCTTATATACCTGTTTGCGTAACAAGGCATGAAGAGAACAAAAGTTTATCATATCACTGGAATGATTGCTAGATCCCCAGCATGGTTGCTAGATCCCCAATATAGTAGTACCCCTGCATGCATGCATATGTGGAGGAAGTAGAGGGATCATAAGTCTTAATTTGTTCTCCATAAGAAATGGTTTATACTTGTTTTAAATATTGAGGGCCTATGTGTCGCATGTTAGAATAGGTATCTTAATAATCTACATTGTAAAAATAGACGATATGAAAAAGCTTTTAGAAGCTAAATAAAAACTTAAGATGAAGATTGAACAACTGAAGGGCAAGTCTAAAATAATAGAAAAGATTTATGAGATTAATCTTTAAGCAGCCCAACACTTGAGGGCATGACTCTCTTCTATCTTTCTTACCTAATCCAATTCTCTAGTACGCTACCGTCTATGATCCTCCTTTTTTCCCTAAACCCCTCAGCAGAACTTCTATCGTTAGTATCTTGATTCGAAATTTTCATCGCTTAGATATTTCTATAACGACATTTATAAGGCACAATCAGTTATAGATTTAGTAATTGAATATCTAAACATCCTAGATGCATCGAGGCAACTGCTTGTCTGATCAGGATCGTCTTAAAATATAAAGTTTTGTAGTACTTTCATCTCCTTTCTTATGATAATATTGATGGATTCTAAGGTAAAATTTATTTCATTCCACAGTTCATTCTGAAAGGTGTCATGCGCTGATTTATCGTTATCATTTTATCCTTATCTCTAAATGAGAATACCATAGGCAGCCTTGCTTTTTGAATTATAGAGTTTATTAAGTCATCATATGGAGTTGATTAAATTATCATATAGAGTTGATTAATTCATAAATAGACTCTATACGATGACTTAATGAACTCTATAATTCAAGAAGCTAGGCTCCCTATGGTATTCTCATTCGAGGATGAGGATGAAGTGGAATCGATAAATCGAGCATGATAGCGTTCATGACGAATCGTGAAATGAAATGAATTTTGCCTTAGAATCCATCAATATTATAATAAGAAAGAAGATGAAAGTGCTACAAAACTTTATATTTTAAGACGATCCTGATCAGATAAGCTGTTGCCTTGATGCATCTAGAATGTTTAGATATTCAATTACTAAACCTATAATTGGTTGTGCCTTATAAATATCATTGCAGAAATATCAAAGTTGAAGAAAATTTGAACAACAATTACTAATGCTTTGAAAGTTTCACTGGGAGTTCTATTTAGAAACCGTATGTAATATTATAGTATCACAGACGGTTCTAGTATAAAACCCTCTGTGATATTATAGTATCACAGACTAGAACCGTCTGTGATGTTGATATCACAAATGATTTGGATACCGTTTGTGATATGTTGTTATATTATTGACATATGATCACAGACGGTTTTTTGTCGTCTGTCTGTGATGGTATAATTTGTAGCAGTGAATGTAAAGGTGACGAAAGGGGGAGAGCAATACATATAATTAATAAAGGAGCTTAAACAAGTGGTTCTCTAGGTTGGACCAAGAGATCACCGCAGTGCCCTAGAGCAGGTCATCGCTGCTACATGATTGTTGTTGTCATCTACAAGCCTACGACGTCGTAATAACTGAGCATATCAAACGTACAACCAAGCTCATATTGCTTAGTCTAAAAGGAATAGTGACTCTCAATACAACACTTTACTAATTTGACCACTTATTTTTATAATAATGAGTAGATTTACCAGTACAATTTCGTGGCTACATATTATGATACAATTATCTTTAATATACAACTCTACTTCCTATAATTGAAATGCAATTGTATTTATTATATAACTCTAATATCTATATTTGATTAATCTGTACCATTATAATCTAACTCCACCAAAATAAGTAATGGAGATCCTTTACTTTTTCTTTCAATTAAAACGAGAATTTCTAGAATTTTTTCGTTTTGTGATTATTGTGGGATTTTCTTGCTCGTAAAAAGAATGAGATGCCTTGAATATCACCTATTGTTTCTATTTATATAGATAGTTGTTACAAATCGTAAAATAATAAGCCGGTAGAGTTTTGAGAGATAAACTAGTTAGCTAGGTACAATTTTTTTTATCTAAAAAGGTAGGGTACAATATTTTCCTTTTTGAAATCATAAGCTACGTACAGTTGGTGTGACTGATAGGTTTAGGCCGGTTACGTGAGATCGATTGTACTGGGTCTTAGAGCGAGTACAATAATAAAATCTACTACTGTTTGCTTTATCTCTCTTCCATGTTATTTAAAGTAAACAATAAAGTTAGTTTGTGCAATAATTATCCCTAAAGGTTGTCTCCAGAGAAACACTAAAGCATTTAATTAATTTGAGCATTCAACACTAACTTTATCTTTGTAGCTATTGGCAAACACTAACATCAATACTAGCAATCGCTTGCGCTGGCTCTAATACTGGCTTTTAGCCAACGATAGCACATATTTTTTCATACGATGTTGTCTACTAAATAAAAGCCGATTATCTTTTCTCTCCTTTTTTCTCATTCTTTCACATAGGAAACGAAGGCATGCTTTGTCATCGAGCATTGGCCTTTCAGCCGATCAATCTGAGAGGTTCTGCCTGCAGTCAGCATGGCGTCAATGGCAGACAAGGTCCGTTTGTCATCGGGCGTTTCCTGGACACACAGAAGCCCGACCTCCTGGATGCACCGTTCTAGTTCAGACACAAGAGCTCAGACTCAGAGACAAGCAGCGCCACTGTTGAGTCGAGAAGTTCCATGATCTTGTTCTGTTCCCACACAATCCCCAGGCTTGCAAAAAGAGTTACCAACTTAGTAGAGCTTTACATCAACTGTTAGAGCTGTTTGCCAATAGTCACGCGGGTTTGCCTTCAGAGGGTCTCAACTCCCAAGTTCTCCTTCTCTTTCGATAATCTTGAGAACTGTCAAAGAGAAATTTCCTTTAATTCCAAAGCATGCATGGTTTAGTATCATATTGCCTAGCCAAGTGGAGGAAAAACAATTTAAAGGTGGAGTCCTTGCCACCTCTTGATTAATTACATTTGGCATGAGAATGGCATAGGGTGGACAGTGGCTAAACACAAACGCACTCACACGCATTCGCGTATTTTCTAGTAACTGCCGCATTTAACTGACATCATGAGGTCAGTTTCTTGTGCGAGTGTATATAAACTCCTGGACCTCCTCCATTATTGCTCGCTTCTTCCACGATCAAGGTCTCTACGTCTGGCTGCTTCCTTTTCTTTAGCAAGCCCAACTGTAAGTAGTTCGTATGATAGACCAACTACGTTAATATACTATTCTTGAGCTTTTTCTGGAGTACAATGTGTTACCTGTTGTTTTATGCATCTCTAGTCTTGTGTTATTTTTGCCTCAATATAAAATCTGGAATAAAAACATTGCACCAATTTCCAGCTTCCAGAAACCTTATTGCGAATATTTTTGTGATTCAGCGATGGCTGGTGCTTCGGATGCAATGAAACCTGAGAGATTTTCTGGTGTGAATTTCCGTAGATGGCAGACAAGGGCCAAGTTTTGGCTCATGTCATTGGGGCTGTGGTGGGTAATCCACCCACAATATCCATTTACGGTTGACCAGAACATGCAGTTTGATAGTGCGAACAACACTGCACTAGGCTGCCTTCTCACTATTTTAGCAGATCAGCTCTATGATGTGTATATGAACTACACATCTGCCACTGAGTTGTGGGATGCACTTGACCAAAAGTATGCCGAAGCCGAAGTTGGTCGCTGGTTGTACGTGTGTGAGCAATTTTTTGATTTTAGCATGGTTGATGCTAAGTCCATTGTTGCACAAGCACACGACCTCCAGCTACTAGTTGGCGAGATTGCGCATTTGGGTTGTGCATTGCCTCCTAAGTTTGTGGCTGCGGGCATTGTTGCCAAACTTCCCTCATCTTGGCGGGATTTTGCCACTAGCTTAAAACACAAGAGGGAAGAGATTTCTATTGAGGATCTCATTGCAGCCCTTGATGTGGAAGAAAAGGCAAGAGCAAAAGATGCACCAAGCACCTCTAATCAGAACAATGCCAATGTCGTTGAGAAGAAATCATATGGCAAGAACTTCAAAGGCCATAAACCAAACAAGACAACTAGCTTTAAAAAGAAAAAATTGAGAAAAGGGACATTAAGAACATCACCTGTTTTGTGTGTGGAAAGGACGGTCATATGGCAAAAGACTGTCGCTATCGCAAAAACAGGACAAATGAATCGGGCAAGAAAAATGCCAACGTGACCATATGCGAGGCTTCGGGAGGGTATGGTAATTCTCCGTTGTCTTTTCACATGTCAATCCACCGATTGGTGGGTTGATATCTTGGTGCTAATGTTCACGTGTGTTATGATGTTTCCTTATTTTCTTCTTACCAGGCAGCCGGGGCTTCCTCCGTCCTAATGGGGAACGGGTCGCATGCTTCTATTCTTGGTGTTGGCACGGTGGATCTAAGGCTTACTTCAGGGAAGATTGTCCACTTGAAGAACGTGCAGCATGCGCCAACAATAAAAAAGAACCTCGTTAGTGGTTCTCTCCTATGCAGGGATGGTTATAAGCTAGTATTTGAGTCAAATAAAGTTGTAGTATCAAAGTGTGGGAACTTTGTTGGTAAAGGCTATGAGAGTGGAGGCTTGTTCCGCCTCAATACTCTAGAATCTTGTTATAATATGAATATTGCAACTGGTTTGAATAAATGTGAGGCCAATATTTGGCATTCTCGTTTTTGTCATATTGGTTTTGATAGCATTGCTCGAATGTCCAGATTACAATTAATTTCAAAATGTGATATTGTCAAAGGATCAAAGTACCATTCTTGTGTGCAAGCAAAGCAACCTAGAAAACCCTTTAAGGGATTAGAGGAAGAAAAGAACTTGGCACTACTAGATCTTGTCCATTCTGATCTATGTGAGATGAATGGATTGTTGACAAAAGGAGGAAAAAGATATTTTCTAACTTTTATAGATGATGCAACACATTTTTGTTATGTGTATTTGCTGAAAACAAAGGATGAAGTTTTAAACTACTTCAAAATTTATAAGGTCGAGGTTAAGAACTAACTAGAAAAGAAAATTAAAAGACTAAGGTCTAATCGTGGAGTAGAGTATATCTCTCATGAATTCTCTCAGTTCTGTTCTGAACATGGTATAATCCATGAAGTTACACCACCATATTCTCCCCAATCAAATGGGGTAGCTGAGAGGAAAAACCGAACACTAACGGACTTGGTGAATACCATGTTGGAGAGTGCCGGTATGCCTAAAATGTGGTGGGGGAAGCTATATTAACAGCAAATTTTGTCCTAAACAGAGTAATCACTAAAAAGTGTGAGATTACTCCGTATGAGGGATAGAAGGGGAGAAAGCCCAATGTTAATTTCCTGCGAACTTGAGGGTGTTGGCAGAAGCCAATATACCATTGCAGAAAAAGAGAAAGTTTGGACCTAAAACAGTCGATTGTATTTTTCTAGGATATGCACATAATAGCGCGGCCTATAGATTTTTAGTAGTAAAATCAGAAACTCCTGAGATTATTGCTAACACAATAATGGAATCCAGAGATGCTTTATTTTTTGAGGATATTTATCCTATGAGACCAGCAGGTAGTACTTCACAAACTGAGAATAATCAAACTGATAATAATAATAATAATAATGTTGAACCTACCACTATTTCTGAACTAATAAGTGATACACTACCAGTAGAAGATATTTCTGAGGAGGATAACAATTCAGTCGCAGAGGCTCCTCGTAGGAGCAAGAGACAAAGGGTTGAGAAAACCTTTTGCGACGACTTTATTGTATACCTCGTGGATAATGTGCCAAAATCTCTTTCAGAGGCTTATGTACTTCCTGATGCTGAGTATTGGAAAGAGGCGGTCCGTAGCGAGATGGATTCCATCATGGCTAACGGGACTTGGAAGATCACTGATCTTCCTAGTGGGTGCAAACCTGTTGGATGCAAGTAGATCTTCAAAAAGAAGATGAGGCCTGATGGTACTGTTGATAAGTACAAGGCAAGACTTGTGGCCAAGGGTTATACCCAGAAAAAAAGAGAGGATTATTTTGGTACTTATTCTCCTGTTGCCAGATTAACCACCATTAGAGTGCTCATTGCATTAGCTGCTTCCCATGGTCTACACGTCCATCAAATGGATGTAAAGACCGCTTTACTTAATGGAGAGTTGGAGGAAGAAATCTATATGGAGCAACCAGATGATTATGTGATTACTGGACAGGAAAATAAAGTGTGCAAATTATTAAAATCCTTGTATGGCCTAAAGCAGGCACCTAAGAAATGGCACAAAAAGTTTGATAAAACTTTGACATCTGTTGGTTTTGCTGTTAATGAGGTAGATAAGTGTGTATACTATCGTTATGGTGGGGGTCAATGTGTTATTTTGTGTTTGTATGTTGATGACATACTTATATTTGGGACAAACACTGCTTGTAATTGTGAGGTCAAAACTTTCTTATCTCGATGCTTTGATATGAAAGACTTGGGAGAGGCAGATGTTATTCTGAATATTAAATTGATCAAGAATGAGGATGGGATCATTTTGCACCAATCCCATTATGCTGAGAAAATTTTGAGTCAATTTGGGTTTGAGAATTGCAAAATCTCCCCAACACCTTATGATCCAAGTGTTAAGCTTCGGAAAAATCAAGGGTTAGGAAAAGATCAATTGAGATATTCACAAATTATTGGGTCCCTTATGTATCTAGTCTGGTGCCACAAGACCTGATATCTCATTTGCTGTGAGCAAATTAAGCCGGTTTACATCTAACCTGTGAGATGATCATTGGGAGGCACTTGAAAGGGTGTTGCGCTATTTGAGAGGCACAACATCTTATGGAATACACTATCTTGGGTATCCATCTGTTTTAGAAGGATATAGTGATTCCAATTGGATCTCGATGTGGATGAGATCAAAGCTACAAGTGGCTATATTTTTACTTTAGTGGTGTCATAGTTTCATGGAGGTCTTGCAAGCAGACCATATTGAAGAGGTCAACCATGGAAGTGAACTCGTAGCACTAGACACACCCTTTGTTGAGACCGAATGGCTTAGAGAGCTAATGTTGGACTTGCCATTGGTTGAGAAACCAATACCGCCAATCCTAATGTATCGCGATAACCAAACAATGTTGACTAAGGTTATGAGTACTAAGGATAACATGAAGTACTCCAGACATGTGAAGCGTAGGCTCAAAAATGTCAGAAAATTGAGAAACTCCGGGTTATTGCTGTGAATTATATTCGTACTGAGAAAAATCTGGCAGATCCTTTTACAAAAGGACTTGCAAGGAAGGCGTATGGACAGGGTATGAGGCCCACTTGAGTTACACCACAATGGTAACCCATATCTTCTTGATCGGAGATCCTGTGAATTAGATAATGGGAAAAACAAGTTGATGTTGTAACAAGAGAGTACATATTATTAAATTTGTACATGTGTCCTAATAGACAAAGTACTCTCGACTATATGGAAGGTTGGCTTAAAGCCTTAATGTATTCTAGTGTCAAAGAAAAAAGGTATTGGTCTACAGGATACCTATAATGAATACACCTACTTGAGCCTAACTGTGAGGTCGCAGTTCACGAGAATGAGGCATTCTCTAGAAAGCTCATGAGTAGATAAGGGAGCATGACAATATAATGCTCCGTTTAGGCGTGATTTATTGGCAGCCTAGTATCAGTTGAGATTTTCAAGTGAAGTCTGATCACGAAAAGCTATGAATTCAAGGCATAGTCCTTTCATCAGCTGTGAGAGGATGAATCTTGCTAATCTAGGTGCAAGTTCAACCCGTACGGGACTTACACCAAAAAGACTGGTATATTAACAACACATCAAGACAAAGTGTTTTTTGCTATCTTTTTCATTGCTTGCTTTGGAATCGGTGGGGATTGTTAGAAATTGGCCCATTGGGTGGCCCATTTCCTTTAATTCCAAAGCTCGCATGGTTTAGTACCATATTGCCTAGCCAAGTGGAGGAAAAGCAATTTAAAAGGTGAAGTCCTTGCCACCTCTTGATTAATTACACTTGGTATGAGAATGGCATAGGGTGGATAAGTGGCTAAACACACGCGCACGCCGCACGCATTCACGTATTTTCGCGTGAAAATTCGCGTGACTTGTGACTTGCATCGCTATGGCGTCGTAATGTGTATCTTGACACTTTGAATTCACCTTTTTGTTTTGTTGAACCCTGCATTTATCTCTCCATTCAATCTGTTTAAATGCGATTTAAACATATATTTGAATTCTGTGTCATTATGCAGTCAGTTATTAGTGAGTTAATTGACATTATATTGTCGCATTAGTAATCGCCGCATTTAATCGACATCATGAGGTCAGTTTCTTGTGCGAGTGTATATAAACTCCTGGAGACGTCCAGGACAGAAACACAGTATTCCTCCTCTATTCTTCCTCCTCAACTTGTGTTGTGCTATTGAACCGCGCCGGCCTTCTTCCTCGACGTGCACCGTGAAGGAGGGTGAGCGGTATCTCCGAACCATTACCGCAGAGTTCTCCTGCACGGGGCTGCAATAAGGTTTCTGGGCAGCGCATCAGCGCGACCGCTCTGCTTCTTCCTCGACATCGACTACTTCCATGACTACGTCTACGCTGCGCTGCTTCCTTTTCTTCAGCAAGTCCAACTGTAAGTAGTTCGTGTGATAGACCAACTACGTTAATATACTATTCTTGAGCTTTTTCTGGAGTACAATGTGTTACCTGTTGTTTTATGCATATCTAGTCTTGTGTTATTTTTGCCTCAATATAAAATCTGAAATAAAAACATTGCATCAATTTTCAACAGTTATTATGGTAAATAACATTATCATGGAATGTCCCTTTAGAATACTACAGGGTTAAAATTATACACCAACCCAAGCAAAGGTGTAAAATATACTTTTATTGGTACCACAAAGCGGGAACCACACCTTCAGTGATATTACAAGCATATTAATTGTGTTCTCCAAGGTCTAACATTCACTAGGTCGTATTTAATAAATAGAAAAAAAAATTACTTCGGTTACATCGCAAAAATGTGAAACCAAAGAAATAGTATCACGACATGACTAATCATTCACATCACAATCACCCTGTATTATGGAAAGTAACACTATCATGAAATATCCCTTCAGTTTTTCTAAAAAAAAGTTATGACACAAATAGTTTAGGGCTACATGTATGTATACATATATACATTTATATACATATACACATTTATATTACATGTATATATATGCACACACATATGGAAAATAGTTTCATACTCCTAGAATTACGTACTCCTACCTTGCATATACCGTTTAAACAAAACAGTTATATCTCGTTATCCTTTTGAACATACTCTAATAATGATTATAAGATACTCCAAAGTGAGTTGTATGAAAATTTTCATCAAAGTCCACTTTTCAGTAGCATAATTTGTGTATATACTCAGTTTATGTATGAAAAAAAGATATATAGCAAAAGTAAAGGGGTCCAATGCAAATTTTTCAACCATATCGCATTAGAGTATTTTAGAATTAGTTTTTAAATATATTAAAAGTGTTAAAGTATAACATGTTGGTTTAAGTAGTATATTCGAAGTGGGAGTATGTACTCCCAAAAATACGAAAAGATTTCCCATACATATACACACATGTACATACGTATATGTATGTATCTACGTGTATATGTATGTATGTATGTATATATATACGTATATGTATGTATTATATATACACACCGTATGTATGTATGTATGTATGTCAATCGAATTACGCATAGTCCAAAATTAAAAATCAACGAGGGGCAAACACCCAAGCCAGATGGAAGGCTGTAAGTCGTTTACTCTTCCTGTCTCGTACGTCCTTGTCTGTAAATGGAAAGGGAGAGAGAATTGTGCGATGGAACAGAAGCACCGATTTGTGAGGAAGAAGATGTAATCTCAGTCGTCCATTGAACGGGAACACGGAAGCTGCATCCAAGCTTTGGGGTCACGTTAATCCCGTGTTACGTCTAGGAATCGCAATGGAGCATTATCTACCTACTATTTATCTATTATATTATACTCCACTTGTTATAAATACATATCATTTTGCATATCAACATTGTCTTTTAAACACCCCTTTAACTACTAATTTCTATTACAATATATTTATAAAACCTAATAAAAATTATAATACTAGAAAAGTACTTTTTAAGACGAATCTATATATATGATTTTCATAAATCTAATAATATAAATATTTAAAAAGACATCGGTGGCTGAAGTTTTGAAAGTTTAACTATACTTATCCCAAAACGATACATATATTTGCAACAATTATGTTATTAAAATAAAAGTAAAAGAAGCCATCACATTCACTCTCAAAAGTTAGAAATTCCCACGTTAATCGGATAAAAAGTGAAAGATCTACACCGTCGACCCTAGTATGTCTAAATTATATCGGGGCAGATTAATCACATGTTTAAGAAAGTTGTTACAATTGTAGGCTCATTTCGTTCTTTTTTACTTGATAATATTTTTTATTTTTTATGGCCTTTGAGACGTGACTTTGACGGTTACATTTTGTAACTTTACATTAAGATGTACTAATAAAATTATAAAAGTATTTTTGATAGCTAATCTAATGATATAATTTTACATAGTCAATCTAGATAATTTTAAATCTATCGGCGGTGAAACTTTAAAAAGTTTAATGGCACGGATTCTTATACATCATGTCAAAAAAGAAGTAAGAAATAGAACTCTCTTTTAATTACTCCTTTCGATCACAAATAGTTGCCAATTTGGACATAGGTGCAGCCAATATCTTTTTAAATATTTGAATTGGATATATGAAAACCATATGTGTAGATTTTTCTCAAAAAGTACTTTCATAATATTATAATTTCATTGGGTTTTATAAGTATATTATAATATAAAATAGTGGTCAAAGCTACGTTTTAAAGACTGTTGATATCCAAATGACAGCTATTTGTGACCAAAGTGAGTATAAGTATTTGAGTTAGTATTTAACAAGTATAAGCTTACTTTCAAATAAAATTGTACCTATGATAGTATCTAGTAGTACGATTATGAGGAAAGACTCGCAATTATTATTACTAGATGCATAACAGGCCCACACGTTACTACGAGTGGAAGGAATTTCGAGACAGTAGAGATTCTAACATAGAAAGGAATTCTTTTTCGGAATACCTCCAAAAAGGGAACTAAATTGTCGAGTTTTTAAAAATCACAAAAGTATGATCATGAACCGAATTTTTATAGTATCTTAGGCATGCTCTGAGGACCATTCTCACAAATTTTTAAAATTCACAAATTTAGTAGCTCAATTAAATCAATAAAGTTGCTCTAAATGCATTAGTAGCATTGTCGAATTTTAAAAATCACAAAAATTGATCATGATCTGAAATTTATACTGTAGTGTAGGCATACTCTCAAGACCCTTCTCAAAAATTTCAAGAATTTGCAAATTTAGTACCTTAATTAAATGAGCGAAGTTGCTTTAAATGCATTAGCAATATTGTCGAATTTTTAAAATTGTACAAGTTTGATTACAATCTGAATTTTTGTGGTAGGTTAGGCATATAAAAATTTACAATATGATCTAATAACTCAATTAAATAAATGAAGTGGACTCAAAAAAAAATCGGAAGGAAATGGTGCGCGGCTAAGCCAGCCGTATCTCTTCGAGAATAATGAATATAAAAGATGTGATGTTAGTTACAGTGAAACCACAATTGCCTTCCCTGACTGATCAGAGACGAACAACTTGGCAGTGCTGAAGTCTGCTGTCTTCGGCTTCCATTCGTCATCTAGAAGGATGTTGCCCGGTTTGAGATCTATGTCGATAACTCTCGCACGATCCGACATGAAGATATGCAACGCCGAGTGCGATCCCATGAATAATTTCCAGTCTCCGTGTTCAGCTCATTAAAGCACAAAGGCTACAAAGAGAAATTTTGTAATGTATTATACTGATATTATATAGTAATAATAGAAATCAGATCTAGCTATTGATCTGCAAAATTCTACCTCTAGGCAGCTGCCCCTGATGATTTGCAAAATTAGATGTTAGAATGAAGACTTTTCCAATGGGTGGTTCTCTCTATGTCAGTGTCACCACCCGTGTTTTTCCCTTGTTTATACTGCAACTTTTCTAATGGTATATGCAGACGAAAAATTTCTCGTGAAGGATATGGCCACGCCTGGCGCTGTGGTGCGGTGGCTATCTTTCACGCTACATGTGCTTAATTGGTTTAATCCACATTACGACATTAATCAGTCGAAAAAGCCTGCAAGACTGCTTAACTAATTGATCAACTGGTCCCTTGATATTTCTCTCTTCTCTAGAAAATGACGCCCATTGCCCAGATCAGACGGATGCTTCTTTGCTCTGGCAGAAAGGAAGCTTATGCACCCCGGCTGCACTCGAGCGTGCTTTTGAAGGTCGTCTCTTTTTTTTTGTAACTCTTCTGAAGGTCGGCTTGGTTGTCGTCTATTGCAATTATTGAAGCCTCAACTCTTTTTTTTAAAAAAACTAGCTTTTGTATGATTTTTTTGGGTAAATATAGCCCTTAACCTGTAAATCCCACGCATGGGGAGTACGAAAAATACAAATTTCATGCATAGGGAGTGTAGAAATAACCACAGAGCAACACGTGACGAAAAACCGAATGTCGCACAACCGCAGAGCAAAATTAATGAATTTCCATGCCTCCATCCAGCGGCAATCCAATATTTTTTTTAAAAAAAGTCATGGTATAGTACCATGTTTTTTTAAACTTTGGATTGCCGCTGAGTGGAGACGCGGCATTAGCTAATTTCGCTTTGCGGTTGCGTGGTATTCAGTTTTTCGACGAATGTCACCTCGTGGTTATTGTTGTGCTCCCCATACGCGAGATTTGCAGGCTAGATATTATATTTGAAAAAAAACGTATGAGAGCTAGTTCTAAAAAAATAATTTTTTAGAGCTATGATAGTGAAGAGTTCACAATTATTTCTTTTTCATAGATTGGGCGGAGATTGTCAAAGATTTCGCCTCGTCAGCTACTACGTAATCCACAAAATCGCAATCAAGTTGTCATTATGTCATGGACTCATGGTACATGCCAACTGTATCGAAATGTTTGTCACATCAACTACATGGCATCGAGCCAATTAAGCTGTATCTCGTCAAGATACAGTTTCTTCCAAAAAAAAAAAGGCACAAATACAGCTTGAATCAGCGTTAGAGGCGAGCGAATGCCACATCTAATAAACGTGTTCTGCGGCTCCATGGTTCAAAGATTCATGACGCTAGTAAAAAGCTTGGGCCCCCAAACCAAATATACAGTCCATCGGAGCACACTCTCTCATCTGCACCGTAGATGAGAGGGAATTAACAAATTTCTATTGTACTTGCATATAATCCACGAATTAGACTCCATCCTTTCCTTGTAGAAAAGCTGAGGGAAAAGGTCTGAAATTAAGCAGCAATGTATCCCTTTCCTTGTAGAAAAGCTGAGGAAAAAGGTCTGAAATTAAGCAGCAATGTTTGATACGAGATACTCCATATGTTATGATATATGGTATAGGGAGTAACTACTCGTGAATGTAGAAAACACGCTTCATATATATAGAGAGAGAGGTCGTTTTCTCTCTCAAATCTCAATTAATGATATCTAGGAATTAATCTTTTTTTGATTTAAGAATTGATGTAAGAGCTCCTAACCCTCAAAATGAAGTAGATCCCTCTGATACCCACAAATTGATGATCAAAATATGCTTTGGAGACAGTGTTGATGTCGAACCTTATCACAAGACTTCTGCAGTCTAGAGTCTATTTTCTACAAAGTACGTCAAATCTAGGTGAAAGATAAGCTATTGTCTATACTAGTCAAGTGATCAAAGCACAACTAGTCTTTAACAAGGACATAATGCCCAGGAATGAATAGAAGAAGAATCTTCAATAAGGCCTTTTTTAGTTTTGTAGAAAAGCTGAGGAAAAGGTCTAAAATTAAGTAGCAATATTTGATTCGAGATACTTCATATGTTATGAGAAACGGCACAGTGAGTAAATAATCCTGAAAGTAGAAAATAGGCATCATATATATGGGGGAGAGAGAGAAAGAGAGAGGTCATTTCTCTCTCAAATCTCAATTAATGATATCTAGGAATTAATCTTTTCTGATTTTAGAATTTATGTAAGAGCTCCTAACCCTCAAAATGAAGTAGATCCTCTGATATCCATAAATTGACGATCAAAATATACTTTGGAGACAGTGTTGATGTCGAACCTTACCACAAGACTTCTGCAGTCTACAGTCTATTTTCTACAAAGAAGGCCCAATCTAGGTGAAAGATAAGCTATTGTCTATACTAGTCAAGTGATCAAATCAAAGAATCTTCAATAAGGCCTAAGAATTGGAACCAACGAATCAGAGTTGATCCACAAAAACAGGAGGATTAATTAAAACGACAATAATTTTCTATGTTTCAAAGCATAAGCACATGTATATGTACAATCAGAGTTCCCGAATACGCATACAGTTCACAATTCACAAGTACATCTATACCGACAATAGCAGCTCTAGTACTGAGTTTTCTGTACTACTTCAAAATAGGAAGGAAAAATATAAGAGAGGTGCTTCCATGCTTTTCTTTCTAACAGTTGCACAAATATTAAAACATGAATGAATGGTAGATGGTGATTACTTATCCTTTCGCTTGCTTCAAGATTTGTGCAACTTGTATTGGGAGGGAAAGTATTGAAGCACTGCTCAAAATATAATAGTGACACAACAGCTTTGGCAATCCATTATAAGGGCTTGTACAATACAGTGTGAAACTTCAGCAGGCTGAAACCATGAGACTACCTACCCTGCAGATCAGTAAACGTGAGCTGATTCTCTGATCCGGTATCCCTGTCATCTGCAGGAGCCCTTCCAACAAAAAACGCAGCTTGCTTTGGAGCAGGAGGTGTAACATCACCAATGAGCATCCTGAGCACTAGAGACATGGTTGGCCTATCATCTGGTAACTCTTGCACGCACAGGAGACCCACCTGAATGCATCTGCAGACTTCATCGTAGGAGTAGGCAGTGCCCATCAGTGGATCGATGAGCTCTGAGACACTGCCTTCCTTCCACAGGGTCCAGGCCTGAAATGGACGTTGTAAGTTGGAGTCTTGGAGATGGCAAGCATGAAATGCACGATTTTTTTTTTAGCAGTGCTTCAATGCTTTCCCTTTCAATACAGGTTGTACAAATCTTGAAACAAGCGAAGGGGTAAGTAATCATCATCTACCATTCATTCATGTTTTAATATTTGTGCAACTGTCAAAAGAAAGTGTTGCTTCTTGCTTGACAGGAAAAATGGAAAGTTGGAGTCCATGGTGCCATCTTACATAGCCCAAGAGGTTCATCGACCATTCATGGTAAACGAAGGAGCTGTTCCTCCGACCGCACACAATCTCTAGGATCAACACACCGAAGCTGAAGACATCGGATTTCTCCGAGAATTTACTTTCCATTGCGTACTCTGGGGATATGTATCCACTGCACTCCACAGATTTTAAAACATTAGCTTGATGATGCCTAGGACATTATGTAATGTCAACTAGTAAGGGGATTAATTTTGCCTGTGATCTGAACGAAATAGCAAGACGGGTAGCTCATTAATGATGCAAGATGTACCACCGACTTTTGTAGAATTAGAATAGTACTGATTTAGTTATATCATAGAAATCCCTGTTCAATGATATTGTCATGAACATAAGAAAATTAGCCTTACAAGGTTCCAACAATTCGGTAAGTAAGGGCTTGAAGTTGGTGTTCACCAAAAATTCTAGCCGTGCCGAAATCACATATCTTGGGGTTGAAGTTGTCATCTAGCAAAACATTGCTGGCTTTCAGATCCCTATGAATAATTTTCAGCCTGGAATCCTGATGAAGATACAGTAACCCTTTTCCAATTCCGAGGATAGTATTGTATCGCAAGTTCCAGCCCAACACTTTTCTCTTTCTTTCATCTGACAAATTTATCATCAAAATGTTAACAGAAAAGTTCAGGTACTGCTCAACAAATGATACCATCGAAATTGCAACACTCAGGCTGAACTTACTAAAAATAAATGAGTCAAGGCTGTTGTTAGGCATGTACTCATACAGTAACATCTTCTCTTCTCCATGAACACAACAACCGAGAAGCCCAACCAAGTTCCGGTGTTGCAGTTTGGATAACAGCATCACCTCGTTCTTGAACTCTTCTAGTCCCTGACGGGAGCTTTTGGACAGCCTCTTAATAGCAATCTCTTGGCCATCTAGTACCCCCTGAAGATATTTCAGCTATGTTGATCCAACTATTGACCTCATTGCATTGCCAAGCTTGCATTTAACATTTAACATATACTGCTAGGATTGGATGAAATGTTTCGAGTGAACCTACCTTGTAAACTGGACCAAATCCACCTTCGCCAAGCTTGTCGCTGAAGTTGTTTGTTGCTGAATAAACTGTGCTGAACTCAACTAACGGTGAGCTTAGAACTGCTCCTTTCCCGGAATCGCTTCCAAATATATTTTCATCAGCAGGTGGTACAGCTTCTCTGGTGATGTATCCTAGTCCTAGCGTTCTCCGTGTGCCTGCACTTTGGCACAAAGATTGACAAAAGCCTACTTAATAGCTATTCATGCGAATTGAACTATGTCAAATCTCTCTGACTCAACGTGGGATATTCATAATCTGAACTACATCACTCGTTACGGAATAACAACATGCTATGGAATAACGTGTAAATCTGTATTATGTCTTTCTTTCAAAGAAAAAATATGTTTTGTATCATACAATGCCATGCGAGCAGATGGAAACAACATGGATGGGCTCTTTCATGTTTAGTTTTGGAATTAACAGAAGATCACATGAAGATAAAACCAAGTAAACAAAATGAACTTAAATACATGCAAGAAAGAAATCAGAGACCATCGAATCACCTCTTCTATTTATGATGAACTTCTTCACGAATCCAAATATGCAGAAGCTGATGAGCATGATGCCAATGAGGAAGCTAAAATTGGCACTCTCTAAACCAATATGGCCTCTTTGCTGTGCTCAAAGTAGTGCAAATCAAGGAGGAATTTGCGTGCTTTCGCAAGCCAAGACATTGTCAATGCACCATTCTTCAACATGGGTATTTGGTCAACTAAGATAAGGTAACATGGTGATTAAAAATCCTTAGTTTTGCATGATGATGGAGCATGATGCTATTTGAATAGTGTTTTTTGGTTTGACATCTTCATGTTCTTGAAGAGGTCAGTCAGTAATCGTCTAAGACTTAACAATTTGACAATCGTAGGATGCCACTATCTCTGAATGTGTAACACCACAATTCCGGAAATCTAGAGAGAATTAAAGATGCATAGAAGCGCCTCCCTGCCAATAATTATCCCAACAATTTCGGATCTAGCTTCGCCTATTTATAGCCTACCAGACTAGAAATCTGAAACCCCACTTTTTCCACGAGTTTTCCAAAGGTAAAGAAAATACATCTCCTTTTTCTCTCCTTCCTGAACCCTATATGGGTTTTGGAGGCTGCCGCCGTTGCCGAGTCATGCATCCTCATCGCTCGTGCACAGCATGGGCAGCCACACGCATGCAGCCGGCCGAGCCACTCAATGGCCAAGTGCCGAATGGATGTCTCCTGTGCTTGCTTCTATTGTTTGCCTTAATCAGGTTGCCCTGTCTGTCTGTTTGCACGTGGTGATAAAGGAGCTTGGGACGCCTTCGCATTTCAGATCCTTCGTGCAGCCAGACTGCCAAACGCTTGGCAGACAAGTATCAAACAGCAATCCCTGCAGCGTATATTTCATAGCAATTAATCATCTACATTTGCATTGTCATTTAGTAACTAGCCCTAATATTCTGTAAGTGATTAAAGATATGGTACCTGCGGTTCATTGGCACAGATTGTGATGGTTATTGACAATTAACTGATGGTTATTCATGGGAGTTAATCTGAAGTCATAGTTATGAGCCACTTGGGGTGTTGGTTAACAATGCTAAATTTAATAATTAGACGAGTCTGGATTAGTGGCTGCCTAGCATATGGTTCACGTATTGCCATGTGGTGAGACAGATGTTTAACTTGGAACTAGCAGATTGGCTTATTTTTCGAAGTCAATGATGTGATCGCCGGGTTATTTGTCACTAATTGCAGTAGCAAGCTTAATGGTTCTTGGGTTGATAATTTTGTACTGTTGTGTCTTAGTTAGCTTGTATACTATTTTATAAATGTCCAATTTCGATCTCTCTGTTACATATCAGCCACTATCCCTATCACCTAATGACATGTCGTGCTAATCAATCTCAAATCTCAACCTCTGTATCATGGCAACCTTTTCTCAATGATCAATTTGCAGTCACTCTCTCTACATATCTATACCCCTTTATAATGCACTTAAGCAATTTTTCCTATGTCCACCCTAAATAATGCACCTCATTAGAGATAGCCCAATGTTCGTGCACCCAGCAAAACGTCCCCAGAAACTTGCATTCATCAAAATGAACGTCTCAGATCTTTCCTTAGTTTTACTCACCCACATCTGATGGCCATTATTTAGTGTGTCTAATCATCCCTGTGGCCCACAACAGACCTCCCCCACCTACATATTTGGAAGGAGAGCGAATCAAACAAGGAAATAAATAAGGAGAATCCGCATGCAAGGAAACCAGACTTGAATTTTTTATTGGCCAAAATTGTACGTACTACATATTTGGAAGGAGGGTGAATCAAACAAGGAAATAAACAGGGAGGATCCGTATGCAAGGAAACAAGACTTGAATTTTTTTTATTGTCCTGGTATTGTGATCGTATTTTTTTCCGAATATGACACTTCTTGAGACTTTTTTATGAATCTAGCCCAATAGAGCCTAATTTCGGCGCAAGAAGAGCGCTAAATTTTTGTTTTTATTTTTTATCTAAGGAACCAACAGTCTGTGAGTGCTGCTTAATTTTTTTCAATTTTTTCTCGGAACCAATGGTGAAAGCCTTATTTAATTTTATCTTTTTCCCTTGCAGATCCGGTGGTGGCGAGCGCAGTTTTATTTTTCCATATTTTTTGAAATCATCCCTGTGGCCCACAACAGACCTTCCCTCACCTCCAGATCAACAAGGAAAAGGAAACAAACGTCTTGGAATCAAGGAAAAGGAAACAAACGTCCTGGAAAAGGAAAGGACCATACATTACGTCTTTGGGAAAAGGAAACCAGAGATGGGGAAGCACGGTACGGAGAACACAGTGCGCAATGGCTCTACTGGTCGCCATCGGTGACTTTGCCGACGCGGCGAGGTTCTTTGGTCACGACCTCGCGCCACCGTGTCTCGGCAAATTTATAATTTAATTTTTGAAAATAATTTTATTAAGTACAAAATAATTGAAAGTTTTTTGAGATTTTTCTAGAATTTTTAACCTAATGTGCTATCTTTTCAAAAATCCTTCTATATTTAAAAAATGAAGGCAACTCACATGTAGCTTCTTCTAGTCTGCACCAGCACTGCAGAAGCTTCTTCTCTTCCCTCCTCCATTAAAGCAAGAAAGAAGCTCCAAAGCTCCATCAATCCCGCACCAAATCTCCTCTTTCCATCTATGGTGTTAATGCCCTAAATTTCGTGCTCTATTGCCAAAAATTTCCTCTCAATCTGATTTGATCCCAAATTATGGTTTCCATAAATATGCTTGTTTCGGGTCTATAAAAGCCGGCGAGCTCTCCTCCACCCCTATCGCATTGCGTAAATCCCCAAGTGATCCCTCTTGTAAAGATCACCGGATTTTGAAGGTAACCCAAGCCATCACCGTCATCTTTCGCTGAAATTCACCGCAACCGTGACTCCTCCTCAGGCGCCGGTGCGGCGATCTCGCCGCACCAGGTGCCGACCATCATCGCAACCGCCGCCACCCCGCCTTCCTTCCCCTTGCTGCTGGCCAAGCCAGAGAGCACTGTGCTCTCTGTGAAAGCTGCAAAAAAATAATCTAAAATCGAAAGTTCTTTTTCTTTCTCTTTCTTGATTTAAAATCTTTTGTGAGCCCGTTTCGCCCATTCGACCTCCATTTAGTTCCGTTTTCTTTCTAAATTCATTTAAAATTCTAAATTTCTCTTTTATTATTAAGTGTTGTATTCATACTTATCTTCTCATTTAATTGATAAGCGGGTGTCTTTGCCGTCGTAGCGTTAGCAGTGCACTATACTAGTTTTAATAGGGGTAATAACAGTATCGAAGTAATAACAGTACCAACCCAACAACATATGGTTGGGCCATACAGTCTCGTTGTTGGAAAAATAACACCCCGTCGAAGGGTATACAGGCGAGGTGTGTGCTTAACTATTCTTGTATAACTTGGTATGTGATTTACTGAAATCGGCACCATAATTACCTTCTCAAAATGATTGCATGATTATTATCTATCGCCACATCTCCTTATTACTTTTGGATTTTCATTGTGACACTTATCACATGTCCTTGTATGCCATAGCTACTCTTTGTCTCATCTTAGTCGCACTTGGTGTGCTGCTACCTGGAATTCCTTGTAACCTTAACAATGTTCTTTACATTCAATATTTCACTTATCGTTGTTGGATTACTTGCTGTGATTTTCCAATCTCACGCTTGTTCTTTCCATTCTAAGTAAAAAGTCAGTGGAGTAGATTACCATACGAGCATGGGCATGAATGGCGCATGATTTACCAGCACCGTGGCATGCCATATTTACTTCAATCACAGTTCCTTTTAAATTAGCTTTGCACCACTCCAGTGCGCGCGTCAAACTATTTATTTCCACTTGCTTCCATTGGTGTCATTGTTGCTATTCAATTATTTATTTGTGAACCCTTTTAGATATGTTAAAATTTTAAATTCCCTTGGATTTTATATCTTGTGCCTTTATGTTTCTCTTGCGACGACGTACGTAGGGTGCTACAGAATTGCTTGCTTATGAGAGAAGGAAAGACGGGACACATATATTCTTCTGAACGATGTTATTTGTTATTTACAACAAATTTTGACATGCCATACAGAGCAAAATTACACCAAAGAACTAATCTGGGTTTACTTCTGTCTGGACCAATGTTGAAAACTAAAACACGGAACATGTATATCTTGCAGTCTTAGGAATTGTCCATGTCTTATCATCTTTTGCTGCGAAGGAACTAGTAGTTCGCAATTATTCGACTCCCATGTTTGACAATTATTCGATTCCCATGTTTGACGCGAAAAGAAATCCCCTCTAGGATTTCTATGCGTGGCAGCATGGTGCACTGAAGGTGATGGAGTGGCTGTGGCGGCGCTCGTTGCCGTGGGAAGCAGGGAGGTAGAAGGAAATATACAGCTGCTTATCGCGCGTGCACGAGGGGTCAAAATCTTGGTAAACCATGGAGTCGTCTAGGTTCTCTGCGACAAGCTCCTCACTATCAACTACACGGTGAACTCGTCGTCTCGCCGAGGAGGGACAGGGATTCAGTGAAGTTTGAATGGAGATTGTAAAACTTGCAGTCCCTATTCGGCTGAGCCATTCGATCCGGCGAATCAACGGCTCAAATCGTTTAGAAACGTGTGAGACAGCAACTTGCTACAGATAAAAAAAAAGGTGAACAGTATTTTACTACGGTCATTCAACTTCACTGGATCCCTGTGGCTTTCCTTCCCTGCTTAGTACACTATGTTGCTCCTAATCATAGATTAGCTTGGCTATCTTATTTTAATCCCTTGTCTCAATTGGCAATTGGTGACACTTTGCAAGCGGTTGTTGTTCACGGTATTATGCTGTCGTTTGGTTGAATTTATACTATATGATCACATTTAGCTTTGCCCCTCTGAAACCGCAGCTGCAAAGGATTACTTAAAGCTTTTGCCTTTTACAAAGAAGCAGACTGAAACTCTGCATAGAGAATGCTACTTCAGTCTGCCCCTCCCCCTCTCAATAAACCGCTACTAAAAACCAAATAAAACAACCGGTGGTTAACGATCCTACTGATTCTCAACAAACTCAATCTCCTTGTAATCTCTTGTCCATGCTACTTTGGCAACAGCCTAAATTTATCTCCACTCGTGCTTTTCTCTTGAAACTAAATATAACAATACAACAACATGCTCCTCTTTTTCTGTATTTGATAAACACGCATGCACCTTCATTGGTGGTATATATCCTCTTATTCCTTTTAATCAACGTGTGATGAGACCAAAAGCCCAGGAGGCGCAGGAGACCAAAAGACCAAAAGCCCAGGAGGCTCTCTTATTTGATAATTTTTTCTTTTATTACTTTTCACTTTGTTTTTTTACAAACAAGTCTACCCCTATATTTATACTCAAAAACTACAATCCTATTTAACAGAATAGGATTCTACTTCCTTATCCTAATCGGACTCCTCATCCTAAACTTTCTTAACACAAACTTTCCAAACTATAACTTTTTTATTACAAGGTTATTTCTATCAATCACCCCCTTAATATTGTAATGTAACTCTAACTTGTTGAGGCAATCGGTCTCAACTACGATTTGCTCAAACACATACTCAACATAGGATGGAGAACACATCTCCTCAACATCCCGGACTCATCTTCGACGGACTTGATTTTGGACGGCGAACGCATCTTCTCAACGACACATCTAAAACTCTTGCTTCTTTCTCTATTTTCTTGCACAGTACTGTCGCCAAGAGAGACATCTCTGCTGCTATCAGGAGCAGCTTGCTGGAAGCCCGAACTCCTTCGTGCCCTACCTCTGCTGCATGGCATACGAGTCCTGCTTTGCCGCCATACGTCACCTCCATAGCTAGTCATGATGGCGTTTGCAGTGTTGCTTCTCACGCCAATCTCTCTGAAGCTTCTTGTTTTTTTCGTACAAAGGCAGTACGTCGTTTCTTTTGCTCATGTGCCGCACGGAGGGAATCGTTCTGTGCCGCCGTACTTCCTCTTCGGAGTAGCATGTCCCCGCGTACGCATCTCCTCTTTGCAGTCGACTCGAACAGCGCTTTGTCTGACGCCTTAATTGGATTCGACGCTTCGGCTTTTCTGCTTCTGTTGCACCTTGTGTCACGAAACCGCACCAGGGCTTCTGCTGCGCAGCCGCAAATCCTCGGAATAGATTCCTAGCCGCGCGTTGTTTTTATGCTGCAGTATGGACGTGTGATGCACCTGTCCTTTTGATTTCTTTTTCCTTGACGTGAGATTAGATGCTACTTTCGGCACCTCTTCTTCACCGTCATGCATGCAGCACTTGGCTCGATGGAGTCTACGCCGTAGCCTCGGTCGTGACCAACTCACGCTAGAAGCTCTGCCGCACGGCTCTCGTTATGGAGGTCGGCTTCGCTACCGTCGTTGGCGCCTCGCTGCTGGATGCCACGCCTCCTGCGCCCACGACCCGTGTTGCGTCACGCAGTTGGCGCTGGAGTCTCCTCCTCCGGGAGGCAGCTAGGGTTCGAACCCGAGCTCGATACCAATTGTTGGAACAGAACGCCAAAAAACTTTAGGATAATTTTCTCTTTTATTACTTTTCGCTCTGCTCTCTTATAAAACTCAAGTCTACCCCAATATTTATACTCAAAAACTACAGCCCTATTTAACGGAATAAGATTCTACTTTCTTGTTCTAATAGGATTCCTCATCCTAAACTTTCTTAATACAAATTTTTTAAACTATAACTTTCCTATCATAAGATTATTTGTATCAGGGAGTAGGGTGGCGGCTGCAAGGAGCCAACGACACGCGGATGACGTTCCGGGTGCCGCACAGGCCGAGTATGGCGACAGAGGTCCGATGCAGATCACAGCGGACCTTGGTCGGCGTCGCAGCGGAACTGAACACGTAACGCAAACTGAGCTCAACGATGATGGCTTAACATGTTGGGACGCTATCTTTTTATATGAAGCAACGCACGGATATTCGATATTTAGCTAGTAAGAAAAAGAATGGGGACTTCAGTCTTCAGCCCATGACCTCAACCACACCGTAACTTTACTCTCGACCACTAGCCTACATAGATCGATGTCCCTCGAGCACAGTATGATAAGATAGGCTGATATTTGGAGCGGAGAAGTGATGGCTCTTCCGGTTGGCGGATTCTTCCTCCTGACCTCCTCCATCGATGCCTAGATACTGGCTAGCAAGCTGAGTGAGGTTTTGGCCACATGCAACTCTACTTGGCTGGAGCTCACTACTCATAATCCTCTCTAAAAAAAGCTCAGTGCCCAAAAGATGATCTTTATGTGTACTAGTTTCAACTTGTTAAAAGCACATGAATACATCGAGTGAAAAAGTCCTAAAGTCTTCAGCGAATCGAAGTTAATCCCACAATACCTCGGGCATCCGATTTATATTCCTTTCGCACCATTGTGTTCTATATAATAAACTTAACAAAGTGAGGTCATATTGTATATGTTTTGGAGACATTTTGATATAATATCTAGTAACTCAACATTGCCACACATCAACTCTGTCATTTCAAAGCAATTGCCAATAAATTGTGCTGACAATTAACTACCAGTGGTACTAGGAGTGCGGCGAGCAAGACGTGGAGGTGAAGAGCGAGGGTGGCGCTGCTGTGGCCGCGTCTTTGTTGCCAGGGCGGGTACTATTGGAGCGGCTGGTCATCAAGGTGGAGTCATGGCATGGCGGTCGGGACTGGGTAGTGCTTGGTGGATGTCTATGTCGACGCACCCTGGCGGTTCCAGATGATCTGGACACCGGCAACGACCTCTACTGGCTGCAGTGTGTCCAAGGGTAGCAGGCGGCGTTTCTTCCCTCGGCGGGTTGGGGGGCGGTGAGCAACACGAAGATCTCAGTGATGGGAAGGCGGCGAGAAGAAGGAAGACAGCGGCAAGAAGAAGGAAGACGAAGGGTGGTTAGGGGCCGAAGCATGCACGGCGCGGGCGCGAGCGCCGCCTGGCGTTGCCAGCAGGACCTGGACGCAGACCTGGGCGTCGACGGTGAGTTTCCCTTCGTGTGGAGGTGAGTTCACCGTGTGGTTGCGTGAGGAAGTCCAGCAGGTGGCAGGCGATGGCGTGGGGGCGGCAGCGGGAAGATCGACGAAGGCAAGCACACGAGGACGACCAGTTGCACAGCTCCATTTCCTCCACCATCTCGAGGATTGGGTTCAGGGCAGCCAGGAGAAGGTGGACGACGAGGATGGTGCATCGTTGTTGGTGTCGTGCGTTCGCGGTTGGCTCCGCTGAACCCTTTGATTCGGGTCAGGGCGGTTTCTGTAGCAGTGGTCTGCTTGTGGTCTCGATAGTGCGATGGCTTGGTCGCTTCGGTAGAAGGTCGTCTCGAGAGGGTCGTCCACGACTATATTTTGGTGGTCTTTGCGGTGTGTTTCGTGTGTACCGAGGGAGCTTTCAGGTTTAGAGCTCTCTATCCGTTGTTGGTGTTCTCCTTGTTGGAGATGGTTGTAGGTCCTTTCTTTGTATTTCCTCTCCGAAGTTTTCTGTTACGGTTTCTCTCCTTCTGAAATGAATGGCAAAGCTTCTGCCCTTAATTTAAAAAAAAAACTACCAGTGGTACATCTGCATTACTTGATAATATCTCTACACATTATTTGTTAGCAAATCCGTGTGTTACTATCTAGCAATTATACATATTACCCACTAGCAACTCTCTATCTCTATGTAGCAATTGTCCATTACTTGATGGCAACAACCAATGATATTTTTACATTACTTAGTATCTACTCTCTATTTGTACCTAGCAACTGCCCATTATCTATTGAGAGGTGCTTCTACGCTTTTCCCTTTGACAGTTGCATGAATATTAAAGCATGAATGAATAGTAGATGATGATTACTTACCTCTTCGCTTGCTTCAAGATTTGTGCAACTTATATTGAGAGGGAAAGTATTGAAGCACTGCTCGATCTGATATCAAGTACCAGTGGTACCTTTACATTACTTGCTATTAACTTGACAAATTACTTGTTAGTAGCTTCATATGTATTATCTAGCAACTCTATATGTTACTTACTAGCAACTGGTATATCTTTATTACATGATAGCAAGTTGGCAACTGGTAGTGATTTGTGTAGGCATCTACCATATATTTATGTAGGCAACTGTTAGTTTGAGCTCTATATACATCACTTGGTAGATACTCTACATGTATTGTATAGCAAATCTACGTGTTATTCGCTAGCACTATGATTACTTGATGGCCACTATCAACAATTTGTTTAAGAATAAACTATTATTAGCTAGGGGTGACAACTATGTGTTTAGAAATTCAACATGTTATTAATTATATATGTCCCCAAAACATATACAACATGTGTCTTGTTTTGTTAAGCTGATCGTAACAGTCCAAACAGAAAGCAAATAGGATACTTGGTTAAGTAAATAAGATAGTTCAAACGTAACAAAACAAACAAGTACAACAACTTAAACTCCACTTCAGCTGAAACACTTCTTGCCTTGTCATTACGTGGTTTAAAAAGTTGTTAATCGAATGGCTCCACTCTCTCCTGTAGATCATACGACGCACACGCGTGGTAGCGCGCAAAGACAAACGTGCTTCCAAGTGACATAAAGCATTGTCGTTTCGAAAGACAGAATATCCAGTGTTCCAAAGCGTTCGCACATGTATATACAATCAGCATTCCCAAATAAGCGTACAGTTCATAAACTACAAGTAAATACATACCTTAAAATTCCCTGTAGTACTAGGTAACAGGAAGGGAAAAATAGTGACACGCTAAATTTGGCAAATCCAATGTAAGTGCTTGTGTAATACTCCATATCTGAAACTTTGGCAGGCCGAAACGGAGGCACTACCTGGCCGGCTACCTGCCTTCCAATTCAGTATTCGTCAACTGATTCCCTGATCCAGTATCCTCGTCATCCACAGGAGCTCTTCCAACGAAAAACGCAGCTTGCTTCGGAGAAGGAAGTGTGACATCACCACCCAGCATCCTGAGCACCGGAGACATGGTTGGCCTATCAGCTGGTAGCTCTTGCACGCACAGGAGACCCACCTGAATGCATCTGCAGATTTCATCGTAGGAGTAGGCGGTGCCCATCAGTGGATCGATCAGCTCTGAGACACTGCCTTCTTTCCATAGGGTCCATGCCTGAAATGGATGTTGTGAAGTGGAGGTGGCAAGCATGAAATGAGTGATTATTAATGTGGTGATTTACAGGAAATGGCAAGGTGGAGAAGATGGTGCCATGCATCTTACATAGCCCAAGAGGTTAATTGACCATTCGTGGTCAACGAAGGAGTTGTTCCTCCGGCCGCTAACAATCTCTAGGATCAACACACCGAAGCTGAAGACGTCGGATTTCTCCGAGAATTTACCTTCCATTGCGTACTCTGGGGATATGTAGCCACTGGATTACAAAGATTTTGGCACATTAGCTTGCTGCCTAGGACATCACAGAATGTCAACAGGTGAGGGATCATTAATTTTATATATGATCTGAATGAAGTAGCAAAATTTGTAGTTCAGTATTGATGTGAGAAGTAAGCAGTACTGGACTAACTTTTTTAGTGTTCCCCTTCAAATTATATTGTAGTGAACATAAAAAGAAAAGGAGCCATACTAAGTTCCAACAATTCGGTGAGTAAGGGCTTGAAGTTGATATTCACCGAAAATTCTAGCCATGCCGAAGTCAGATATCTTGGGGTTGAAATTGTCATCAAGCAGAACATTGCTCGCTTTGAGATCCCTGTGAATTATTTTCAGCCTGGAATCCTGATGAAGGTACAGCAACCCTCTTGCAATTCCCAGAATAATCTTGAATCGCAGTTCCCAACCCAATACTTCTCTCTTACTTTCATCTTTAGAAAATCACACAACATCAAGACTAGCAGAAAAGTTCAATTGTTGCTAAAAACTGATATTCGCAGAACTTAGAAATGTAAGACAAACTAAAACTAACCAAAAATAAACGAGTCAAGGCTCTTGTTAGGCATGTACTCGTAGAGCAACATCTTCTCTTCTCCATGAACACAACAACCGAAAAGCCTAACCAGGTTTCGGTGCTGCAATTTGGATAGAACCATCACCTCATTCTTGAACTCTTCCAATCCCTGACTTGAGTTTTTTGACAGCACCTTAATGGCAATCTCTTGGCCATCTGGTAATATCCCCTGTAGGTAGTATCAAGTATCAACTATGATGATCCAGCTATTCACTTCACCGCATTACTAGGATTTAATTAAACATTCAACCATATTACCACAGTTGGATAAAATATTTGAATGAATTTAGTACTCTACCTTGTAAACTGGACCAAAACCACCTTCTCCAAGCTTGTCACTGAAACTGTTTGTTGCTGAAAAAACTATGCTGAACTCAACTAATGGTAAGCTCAGATCCGCTCCTTCCACCGAATCACTTTCAAATACGTTCTCATCTGTGGGCGATCTGCTCCTCCTTAGGCCTGCAGTTTGGTGAAAATTTCAACAAAAACTTCCTTAATAGCTATTCATGCAAATCGATTTTTTTTTTGAGGAAAATGGGAGGGGAGGTCCCTACCAATATGCAATAAAACAAGGGCAACAAGTTTACGGAGGCAGTCCAAACTACGTTACAACTAGCAAGCAGGCTCATCCTTTATCTAAGTTAGTACGTCCCTTCTACATATTGCCGTAACAACTGCCTCAATACATCATTTTTTACAGGTTCAAACTTCAAAGCAATTTCTCCAACACGGTTATCACCTTCATCTCTGCAAGCACAGCGACGATGCAACAAGCTCGTGTTTATGTCTCTGGTACGCTGCCGGATCTGTTCTAACTCGTCTCGACAGTCTTCCGCAATCTTGTTCTTTATGTCTCTTGTACGCTGCCGGATCTGTTCTAACTCGTCTCGACAGTCTTCCGCAATCTTGTTCTTTATGTCTCTTGTACGCTGCCGGATCTGCTCTAACTCGTCTCGACAGTCTTTCGCAATCTTGTTCTTTATGTCTCTTGTACGCAGCCGGATCCGTTCTAACTCGTCTCGACAGTTTTCCATACCATTGTTCACTGGTAGTACTATGCCATCGAATACTTCTCTAATCCACAACCTTGCACAACCTTGCAAATCGAACTATGTCAGCTATCTCCAAAAGTTACCGTCATGGAAATTATGCTGATGCACAAAAGGATATATCAAATCTCAACTTGGTACTCTCAAAATAATATAAAAAAACAGCATTCTTATGGAAGAAAAATCAATGGTTTAGTAATGTACACTTGCTGGGGCTTATGGGAGTAGAGAAATAGGAGGGTATTCCAAAGACAATCCCTAAGTTCGCAAGAAGTTTCTTACAAAATCCGAGAAGATATAGAACAACGTCAAAAGGTGATCCAAAGTTCCAAAAAAAGAGACATGCTTTGGAAAATCTGAACAACAACATGATTTGTGATACTTGCGTATTGTACCATGCAAGCAGATGACAGAGATAAACGTAGATGAGGTTGCTCATTTTGATTTTTGAAATGAACAAAAGATTAGATGGAAATAAAACAGGTTAAGAAGTAAAGGAATTCAGATACATGTATGAATGAAGCAGAAAACCACCGAATCACCTGTTTGTTTTATGATCCACTTCTTCACGCATCCAAATTCGCAGAAATGCATGGTACCAATTAATAAGTTAATGTCACTACTCGAAATCAATCTGGTTTTTTATGCTTCGCACACAGGGATAGCGTCAAAGCAGAATGCGATTTTTTTTTTGCCAGCCAATGCAGTGTTTTTCAACAATAGCATTTGGTCAACTAGATATGGTAGCATGATGATTAAAAATCGTTATTTTTATATGATGATGGAACGTAATGCTACTAGAATAGCCTTTTTCTTGTTTGGCACCTCATTTAGTCAAAGTTCTCGAATAATTCAATACTTTGTTCGTAAGTCTACAGTTTGACTATTGCAGGATGTCACCTTGTGCCGTCAGTCCATCTCACATTGTCACTCACGTTGACAATGTCGTCCATATCGCGATTATCGGCCGTATCAAACCGCTCGGTATTTGAAATCAGTCAGTAAACCGATCTAATTCAAAATTTTGAAAAAATTTATGCGACATAAATCGATCAATAATCGGTGAAAATCAAGCGAAATTCGCTCAAAAAATCGGCTCTAAGAAACATTCAATTAGCCGGTCGATTTCCGGCTAATATCCATCGGTTTTTGATCAAAATCGTTCGATTATCGATGAAATCCGGTAAATTTTTATTTTAAAAAAATCTAAAAAAAATTATTTCTTAACTATTCGGTTTGTGGCGATTTTTGACCGATTTTTGTCAATAATCGAAAAACAAAAATCATTCGAAAATCACGATTTTAATATTGTGAACCCTATTGTCACCGATATGTCTAGCTTATGAGACGAGAGAAAGAAGGGGAAACTCTTGTTCGCCCCTATGTGCATACGTGCCTAGGGCATCCACTCTTCATCTAAGGGTGAAGATCCGTGGAGACCATATACTTTATTTGTATTCTCGATGTATTTCTTCGATTGTAGATGTTTGTATGATTATTTTAAATTATATAAATTAAGGATAGACATGATCCGGCGGCCGGTAGCTCGCCCGGTGTCCCCGGATCCGGTGCCACACAGCTAGCCGGTGGTAGGCTCGCACAAGATCGGGGCGAGGCGGTCTAGCTCGTCAGTGCAGAGGGGCGGAGCGGATTTCGGACGGCGGCGGCGCGCCGGAAACGCCGAGGTTTCTGACGTCAGACGACGGTGGCGGTGGTGGCGCTAGAACCCCGAGGTTTATGGTGGCAAGGCATTGCGGGGGGTTTCTGGCCACAAGGTAGAGCTTCGACGGCAGCGGCGTCACCAGAAACCCCAAGGTTTCCGGCGGCAAGGCGGTGGCCGGGGGTTTCCTGCAGCAAGACAGAGCTCTGACAT
This sequence comes from Otatea glauca, assembly GCA_036346275.1. Taxonomy (NCBI): domain Eukaryota; kingdom Viridiplantae; phylum Streptophyta; class Magnoliopsida; order Poales; family Poaceae; genus Otatea; species Otatea glauca. The sequence goes on along the minus strand of CM070718.1, from coordinate 5,753,627 downwards.
TGGCGGCGGCGCCGGACCTCAAGATTTCCGGAGGTCTCGTGGCGACGGGGGATTTCCGTCGTCCAAAGCTCGAGGTTTCTGGGGGCGGCTGGCGGGATCTCCAGCGACGGCGGCTCGGACGGCGGCAGCTAGCGGGGTTTCCGACGAGGTTTTCTAACTGGCGCGGGATTTCCGGCGAGGTCCCGGCTGGCGACGAGGTATGCATATGGTTGTATACGTAATACGGTTGGTATTGATTTATATTGCTAAATACGGGTGCAGCTCTAAAAGCACCATAGACGGTGGATACCGTAGGTGCATGTGAAATCCGTCTCCGAGAAAAAAGGCCATATAATTTTGGGTTTTTGATAAACATCACCCGATGTTTTCTTAACTAAAAAAATCTAAATTTTAGAGCATTAGATCTGCGGTGAGATTTGTAAGACATGAAAGGAGGTGGGATTGTGTTTTGATAGATGATTTAATACTTTATGTCTGTAAGAAACAAAACATACGGATGAATGCTAGACACTCTCTGTAATTTTTGTAAGCAATGTTAGCTGTTGGTTACAAGAAGGGTTGACATCGACGTACATAAGCAACTAACAGTAAAGAACTAAGCTGAGATAAATCTACTCTGGATTAACCAATGGCATTCTATATATGCATGTCTACAGGAGAAAACTGCGGAAATTTCTTAGGTGAATTTTGGTAGTCACCCATGTCGTGTTTTCCTTCTATGTCAGTGGTGTCGTCATTCTTCAGCAAATCTAGATCTCCGTAGATAAGATGGATGGATCTCTTAAGGATTTGAGTGGCTAAAGTGATCGCGCTTGCGTCCGTGCCTTCCTCCACCACCTCCATCGTGCCTGGGCACGGACGGCTTAGTAGTCGCCCGTGCCACCTCTACTAACAACAGTGAATGTTTCCCAACCAGTGGTGCAGCATTCTTTAGAAAATCCAGATCATCGTAGACAAATAATAATAAGAACAGGAGGAACCGGGTATCTTTAATTTTAAGAAAGATAATGGGGACTTTATCCCATTATCTCAATCACACCACAACCTTGTGTTGGTTTACACGGGTCATAGGTGTCCCTAGATGATAGTAGATAAGATGAATAAATCTTTAGAGTTACGAATTGAGTGGCCAAGTGGTAGCTCGTGCGGTCTGTGGGTTCCTCCTCCCACCTCGGTGTCCACAACTTCAGATACTAGCTGACAGACTCTGGGTGGTTTTGGCTACATGCAACTACTCCTTACAGAAAACATGTCACACAATGTCTTGTCTGAAAGAGTTTTAGCTTCGATTTCAACTTTCAAGCCTCTGGAAAGCTTGAAGAACTTGAATATAACTATAGCGATTAGTATATATAGTATACTCCTTTGCTACACGGCAAATTGTTACTAACATTTTAAATTATATAGAAAAATGGTGTGTATGGACTAACACTTAAATTTCGGGCATTCTAGTCTCCATCCAATGGATCTCTCCATCTTCCCTTCCATAAACTCACCTCCCGCCCCATTAAATCTTAGACGCCACGTACTCTCATCCTAGCCGACACCACCACAAGGGTCGCCATTGTTGATCACTGCCCCTAAAAACCTAATCTGATATCCTAGCCTAACCCAAAACCCTAAACCTGTCTCATCGGAGCTTTCCCAAACAACTATCAAATCTGCCACCACCAACAACAACAATCAAGCTTTTTGTCCCAAACAAGTTAAGGTAAGTTAGGAATAAAACCCAATCAAAGTCAATAAAACATCTAAACCTTCGATTTTATATCGTGGTTTCGATACATGGATTGCTAATTTCCATGCACTCCTATTCAACACCAACTTTTTAGTTACATTCCAATCTCTGAAGTCTCTTTTAACTGCTTCTTCCCACGTTAGTCTCGGTCAACTTCTACCTCTTCTTATGTTTTCGAGACGACTTAAAATTTTACTATACACCGGTGCATCATGAAGCTTCCGTTGGAGATGTTCAAACCATTTCAAACGATGTTGAACAAGCTTTTCTTTAATTGATGCTACCCCAACCCTACCACGTATATCATCATTGCAAATTTGATCCCGTCTTGTATGACCATAGATTCACCACAGTATACGCATCTCTGCTACGCTTATCTTCTGCACATGTTGTTTTTTGTCGCCAAACATTCGCTCCGTACAACATCACCAACATTCAGAAAATTTAATTAATCAGGAGAACAAAACTCCACAAACGAAGTGAAAAGTTTCAGTAGTGATTGCTATACTGACACCTGAGAAACCGAAATTTCTCAAAGGACTTCTAGCTGCAGTCTACACACCAGACCCTAGCTAAGTGGAAAGAAAAGCTATTGTTTGTACTGTACTCAGTTGGACTCGCTACATATAAGGTAATCTCAAACACACTGGTCCCTGGGCTAGGGTTACTAGTTTCAGGTTTCAACTTGTTAAAAGCCCAGGAATACACAGTGTGAAAAAGTCCACGAGTTAGTAGCTCGTAGTTGATCCCACAATAACAAGACATAAAAGCGACGAGAATCTCATATGCTCCAAAACGTTCACACGTGTATAACTGTATATACAATCAGCATTCCCAAATACGTGTCTAGTTCACAAATTACAAGCAAATCTATACCAACAATAGCAGCTATAGTATTAAGTTTTCTGTAGTACTAGGCAACAGGAAGAGGAAAGTAGCCAAACACTAACTATGGTAATCCAATACAAGGGCTTGTATAATACTCCATGATCTTAAACTTCGGCAGACTGAAACAGCGGCACTACCTGGCTACCTGCCTTCCAATTCAGTATATGTCAACCGATTCCCTGATTCAGTATCCTTGTCATCCACAGGAGCTCTTCCAACGAAAAACGCAGCTTGCTTCGGAGCAGGAAGTGTGACATCACCACTCAGCATCCTGAGCACCAGAGACATGGTTGGCCTATCAGCTGGTAACTCTTGCACGCACAGGAGACCCAGCTGAATGCATCTGCAGACATCATTGTAAGAGTAAGTGGTTCCCATCAGTGGATCGATCAGCTCTGAGACACTGCCTTCCTTCCATAGAGTCCATGCCTGAAATGGATGTTTTGAATTGGAGGCAAGCATGAAATGCACGATTATTATTAGTGTGTTGTTACTTGTTAGACAGGAAAATGGTAAAATGGAGAAGACAGAGCCGTCTTAGTATCTTACGTAGCCCAAGAGGTTCATTGACCCTTCGTGATCAATGAAGGAGCTGTTCCTCCGGCCACTCACAATCTCTAGGATCAACACACCAAAACTGAAGACGTCAGATTTCTCAGAGAATTTACCCTCCATTGCATACTCCGGGGAGATGTAGCCACTGCATTCCACAGATTTTAGCACATTATCTTGCTGCCTAGGAATTTCATGTAATGTCAGCTAGCAAGGGGAAAATGTTTGCCTATGAGCTGAATGAGTTGCAAGATGTTTAGGTCGTTGATGCTGCAATAAGTGAGCAGTAGCTGCAGTACTGAACCAACCTTGTAGACGCAGGTCAGTACAGTTTGACTTATATCATAGAATTCCCTGTGTCAATTATACTGTAGTACACAAAAGAGTAAAGGAGCCTTACTAGGTTCCAACAATTCAGTTAGTAAGATCTTGAAGTTGGTATTCACTGAAAATTCTTGCCATGCCGAAGTCGGATATCTTGGGATTGAAATCGTCATCAAGCAGAACATTGCTCGCTTTGAGATCCCTATGAATAATTTTGAGCCTGGAATCCTGATGAAGGTACAGTAACCCTCTCCCAATTCCCTGAATAATCTTGTATCGCAACTTCCAACCCAATACAAGTCTCTTACTTTGATCTGATAAATTTCTCATGGAAGCATCAAGATGTTAGCAGACAATTTCAGTTACTGGCTTACTGCTAAAAAGAATCACACCATCAGAATTGCAATAACCAAACTGAAACTTACCAAAAATAAAGGAGTCAAGGCTCTTGTTAGGCATGTATTCATACAGCAACATCTTCTCTTCTCCATGAACACAACAACCGAAAAGCCGAACCAGGTTTCGGTGTTGCAGTTTGGATAGAACAGTCACCTCGTTCTTGAACTCTTCCAATCCCTGACTGGAGCATTTCGACAGCTTCTTAATAGCAATCTCTTGGCCATCTGGTAGTCGCCCCTGGAAGTAGTATCAACTATGTCGGTCCAAGTATTCATCTCAATACACAACCAAGATTGAATTCAAGGTTCAATCATATTCCCAAGACAGGATAAAATGTTTGAATGACCCTACCTTGTAAACTGGACCAAATCCACCTCTGCCAAGCTCGTCGCCGAAATTGTTCGTTGCTGAAAGAACCGTGCTAAACTCAACAAATGGTGAGGTCAGAACTGCTCCTTTTACCAAATTACTTTCAAATATGCTTTCTTCTCCAGGTGGTCTAGCTTTTTCAATGATAGGTCTTGGTCCTTGTATTCTCCTTATGCCTGCAGTTTGGTGAAAAGTTCGACAAAAAAAAAACTTAATAGCTATTCATGCAAAAAGAACATTCAGTTGTCTATCAGAAGCTACTGCCATGGAAATTGCACTGATACACAAAAGGGTTCGTGAAATCTCAATCTGAGATTATCATAATCTGAACAATAGCATGCATACTTGCTTAGGATAATCTGATCTGAACAACAGTGTTGTGGAATAACTTATAGTTGAGGTTGTTCATTTTGAATTTCAGAATGAACAAAGATTACATGACAAGAAAATCAGGTACAGAAAAGGAATTCAGATACATGCAAGAATGAAGTTAGAACCCATGGAATCACCTATTTGCTTTATGATGAACTTCTTCAGGCACCCAAATACGCAGAAATGCATGATGCCAATTGGGAAGTTAGTATCACTAAACTCTAAATGAAGCTGTCCTTTTATTCTTTGCACAGTGGAATGCAAGTCAGAGAGGAAATTGCGCGTTTTTGCAAGCCAAGGCAGTGCTAATGCACCATTTTTCAACAGAAGCATTTGGTCAACTAGATATGGTAGCGTGACGATCTAAAAAAATATAACATAGAGGGTGATGATTAAAAATCGTCAACTTGATATGATGATGAACCATGATGCTATTAGAATAGCAATTTTCCTGTTTGCATCTTCATTTAGTCCAAGTCGTTGAAGAGCCCAGCACTAATTTATGAGATTACAAATTTGACTAGTGCAAGATGTCACTGTCTGTCCACGCCACCTGTGGGTGCCTATATTCTGGGAGATGGACCCAAAAAGGCCATATATTATTGTGGAAATGTCATTAATTAGTTAGAAGACGATTTGGGATCAGTCTAGTACTAGTTTGGATGGACCAATGCTGAAACTTCAAACGCGGAATGCGAAGATCCTGCAGTCTTACGGGCGTACCATACCATCCGAGTTGGTCACACTTCGCTGCGAAGAATCTCGCAGCTACAACTGTCCCAATCCTAACACCTGAATATATTACCTGCATACCAGTAGGATGGAACTGGGACAAAAAATTTGACAAACTATCCCTACATTGCCTTCACTCTTCATACAGATAAGATGATATTGTATGCATTCAATTTCTAGAAGAGAAAAAATTGCGCAAACTGTGTGGTGACTTAGTAGGTAGCTGCTGTCTTGCCAATCTAATGGGCCAGGTATAAGCCTCGAGGGCAACCGACCTGGATCGTAATTGGCCTCGTCCAGTTGCCACATAAAAACGCGTTGTGGACATCCACCATCCGGTAAACGCCGTGGACGGCCTGGGAGGGAGGGACAACCGCTTGGAAATTTTGCGCTTGCATCGGTCGCGGTTCCACGCGAACACGTACGCATGCTGCTGATTCGTCTCGTTTCCTCGTCTCGTCTGCGTCCGGATCCAAGCGGACGCGCGCCACCGACCGTCCGCTTGCTTCCCTTCCGGCGCCGTTGGCCATATTAGGCCGTACAACACGAGCCGAGCGTACGTTCAGCGATGCGCGCGTCTTCTTCTGAGCACAGCGTTTGACGATGCTCGCTTAGGGTGGTGGTCCTAGCCAACGATATACTAGCTACGTACCTCGTCTACTTCCATGGCGGCTCGTGGAGATATGATTTGGTCGTTGCGTCTGCATGCCCGAGCTTAATCTATTTTCCTTGCGGTTCTGGACGGCTGGTAACTCTGACGCTAATTGGGCTTGGATTTGTGTGGCCTACTTGTGGATTTTAACATGTGTAAGCCGTCCTTGTAGCATGTATAGCATAGTTAGTTAAGTAGGACTAGGAGTAGTTGGTCTTCTTTACGGGAATGAAACAAACAGGGAAATATATAATAAAACATAATAAATTTAATCATTTGCACGTCTGCCTTCAAGGAACAAATTGTACGGCTAAAAGTCCAAAAATAGGGAAAGATTAATTATGCCACGCAAATCATACTTTGTATTGGATATTGTTTACTAACTAACTAGTTCAAACAAACAAGTTTGAATTGAAATTCACACTAGAGTTTCTTTTTTTTTATGATAATTTGATCGTAGGTATATGCTGATTATATATATAAATCAACAAAACATGCGGTGTAAATTCGTTCAAAATCTTTAAATTCAAGCATATAGCACTTGCTGTGATGTTAATATTACATAATTTTGACTGCATCTGAGCTACAGTCTAACCTCATGGAGAGTTAAAACAATTTGGGTTAAAGAAAGTGCGGTCTTTATTTATAAAATGCCTTAAATATGATCATTTGTCAAATAGGTTGGGTTAATGTTTTTGATATGATTTTTGTAGAGCAACTTTAATAAGGTTTAAGCAGCACAAAAGGAAAAAGGAAAAAATGAAAGGTCAAAAGGTTAACCGGTCATGCTGCCATCATGGATGCCAGCCAAATGGATGGTGCAGAGTTGGATGCCCAACTCCATGAAACGCAGGCAACTCGAATGGGATCGCTTTCTCTGCTCCTTCCTCGTCGTCCTCGCCACCGTCTCCCTATTGATAATCCTCCGATCCAAACCTAGAGCCATCCAAATTCTAGTCCTCGGGGCGGGCAGTCGAATCCACACAGAAAAGACGCACGGGGCGCCCCAAATATCGAGAGCAGGTAAGATCCATGTCACCGAGCTGCTCAAGTCTCTCGTTAGGGTATGTTGTCTGGAGATTTCTTGCATCCTGATCGCTGCATTTGAGCTATAATCTCCTTGCTGTTGATCGAAATTCGATCCTGGTAGCCACTGCAAGGTCCTGCATCGATTCATGCCTGCGGCCGGTGGTGGATTTTCTCTCACTAGATCCGCGTGCCGTGGTTACATGGGTGGGTGATAATTCCAAGAAGCGTGGTTCCTGTCTATGGAGTATGGATTGGGGATCTTCGTTTGTTTCTTTGCACAATTTCAGTCTACGGCTGTCAGTTTTGTTCTCCATGGGGGCATGTTATGACGCATTCTGCAGCTAGCATTAACCATTCATGCAAATTCTGAAGCTTGTGGCATTGTTTTTTGATACCAAGAGAAACTGGTGGCATTGTGATATTTTTGGGGACAAGCGTCCTTTGTCGTTGTTTGTACGTTCTTTATTCGCTAAAGGCTATGATTTTTGTGCGCATTGTCATATTTTATTCTGCTTTTTTGTTTCTTGGTACTCCATGATACTAACATACATTAAAATGCCAATTGCTAAAGATGCTGAACTGTAAGAGAGCAATGGCAATGGAAATTTCGCAGTGGAAGGATGCAACGAGGATATCATATATTTTTTACGTCCACTCTTTGTGGTGTTGATAATGAGATATACTGTTTTGCTCTTTTTCCAATCTAGTATTAATTCATGTCGGCCAATACTATATTCTCTATTATAATTATTCATATTGCACTAGGAATCTTATAAACTGCTGATAGAACTTATTTTCTTTTGAGAATGACTGAGATACTGTAAGTAATGGGGAATTGGGGATGGCTATGGTACAATCACTTGTTTCTAAAAACCTTCAACCTCCCTCCACTTCATAAAATTTTCTACTTCCTCCACTCCCACTTGTAGGATGAGGTGTGGTAGGTGGAAAAAATGTTTGTAAAGTGCATAAACAAAGCATGTCTACCATTCTGCACTCATAAAAATTCTTTTGCAGCATGGATGGACATACAAATGGCACTAATGGTTCCTGCTCCAAGTCATGTGGGCCACTAACGGACTACTACATTCCGGATTACATACTGAAGCCGGACTCCCAACAAGTCATTGTTGATCATGAACCATGTTGCCCTGTGGTAGTCTTCATCAACTCTAGAAGTGGTGGCCAACTTGGAAGCAGTTTGATCAAAACATATCGTGAACTTCTCAATGAAGCGCAGGTACCTAGCCTAGCAGTTTGGGAAAGACAGAATACTGAAAATGTGCTTTCACTTGAGCCACAGTGGCACTTTTAAATCATGCCCTCATTGTTGGAGATGCTCAATTTTGACAGGTTTTGATCTCTCAGAAGAGGCTCCTGATAAGGTGCTGCACAGGTTGTATGTCAACTTTGAGAAGCTCAAGTCTAACAGTGATGTTCTTGCTATTCAAATTCAAAGGAGCCTAAGACTAGTTGTGAGTAACCTAGATTTAGGATTAGATATACAAAAAAATATCCTTTCTGCCTGGCAATTTTGTTGTCTTAACTAAGAGCTTTGAAATAGGTCGCTGGTGGTGATGGTACAGCAAGCTGGCTGCTTGGAGTAGTTAGTGACCTTAAGCTTTCTCAACCACCTCCTGTTGCTACCGTGCCTCTGGGAACTGGAAACAACCTTCCCTTCTCATTTGGATGGGTAGGTTAACCTTTTTTAAAAAAAAATAAATAGATTGTCTTCATGCGTGAGCACCTCTTTATGTACTTGATGCTTGGTATGCTTGAAAATTTATGTGTTTTGTACAAAGGAAGGAATATACAAGTTATTTTCCTTTCCGACTGTACTAATAAATAGTGATCAGAACATGCCCTACATTGTAATGCCTAGTTTTCTTTTTGTGTGTGTACGTACATACTGTGAGCCTATGAAGGAATAAATTTTGCATTATAGCGACTTTTCCTAAGCTGCACTGAATGAGTAAGTATTTTTGTTTTACAGTTTATGTAGTAAAGGAACATAACTTTTTATTTTGGTTTAGAAGTTCTTGGAATTTGGAAATAACTTGGTATTACGATGTTTTGTTTATATGTAATTTAACCGGTTCCTTGGCCACGTTCTTTTTAGCTGTTCTGCATACTGTGCAAGACATGATTTTGTGTACCTTGCTTCTCAATTTACCATGGAATTAGGTTTTAATAACAATTTCAACTTGACTGAAGGGAAAGAAGAATCCTTGTACTGACCAAGAGGCAGTGAAATCATTTCTTGGGCAAGTTAAAAGAGCAAGAGAAATGAACATTGATAGGTACTGTCTCACATAGAAAGATAATGTTAGCTTTGTCTTTGTCTATATCATGCCTTTGAAAGGAAAAAAAAGTTATATCCGTCTTTATTTTTATTAAAGTGTGCAATTCAGCACAGTACTTCGGTCATATATCTCATTTCAATGGATTATTGTCTGGTCTTTTCCAATTGTTGTTCCACTCAGTTTAAAGCATGACTAAAATGTATCCTCCCCTCTGCATATGAAAAAACACTCAATTCGGATGGATTTTTCTGTTTCAGTTGGCATATCATCATGAGAATGCGAGCTCCACAGGAAGGTCCATGTGATCCTATTGCTCCCTTGGAGCTGCCTCATTCATTGCATGCTTTCCACCGTGTATCAAGTTGTGACTCCCTCAATGTGGTAAGACATCTTTCTGTTGCTACTGTTTGTAACCAATTATTTTTATTACTAAAGTAAAAGTTTCCATGGATCATCACTTTGGAGTGACATGTAGAGACTGAAATCTGAATATGTTGTGAGTTTTAATCTTTTTTTATGTTTGTTCAGGAGGGTTACCACACATTCCGAGGAGGATTTTGGAATTACTTTAGTATGGGTAAGGGTTGCTCTGTTCACCCCTTGTTTATTTTAGAGAAGGCCTACCTACCATATTACACCATAACCATTTTCATCACTATATTTGATGGTGCATGCTTGTTCTTGCTATCACACATACAAACTTTCACCATTGCTTGTCAGGAACATTTTGTTAGAACTTATTGTCATTAATGTCATAGGCAATTGTCATGTCCCGTTGTCCAAAATCATGGGATTCTTTCTAGTTAATCCTTAAACATTTCTTTTGGAAACACAATCCTAAGCATATCCTGATTTGAATAATGCAAAAAGTTAAGAACATGATTATCATGACTTTACACATTGCAGGGATGGATGCACAAGTTTCTTACGAATTTCACTCTGAAAGGAAGAGAAATCCAGAGAAGTTCAAAAACCAGCTGACAAATCAGGTTTGTTTGCTATGTTTATTTTAAGACAATTCCTTCTATACATTTTTATCGGCTATCCAGAGTTGGGGCCTTACCTGTGTGATGCATGATGACTGATGAGTCTTGCAATGCACATATTTGATGCAGGGCACATATGCTAAGCTTGGACTTAAGCAAGGATGGTTTGCTGCTTCTCTAACACATCCATCTTCAAGGTAGTTTGTCACCAATGCAACCAAGATGCTTCTTATCTTGATCATATTTTCTTCATTTTCACTATCAAGACGTGTGGTGTTACACTATCAAAGTATCAACAAAATTAGATATATAGGTAGAACTATCAGAATTGCGCCAGCAGATTCGAGATTAGAGTTCTTGTATTTCTTGACCTCAGTCCTTGGGTGTGTGTATGACATGTAGAGCTTCCATTTTCAGGAACATTGCGCAACTTGCAAAGGTGAAGATCATGAAAGGAGGTGGACAGTGGGAAGAGCTCAAGATTCCTCGCAGGTAAATGAATCTTTACTGCCGTTGTAGTATTGGCAATATTCCTATACAGACAACAGTTTTCATTTTGCACATGTGAAATGCTTGCTTCTTCCAATCCATTTGCCACCTCCCAATTTCTTCTAATTGAGGTGGTATGTGCTTGGATTCTGATTATCAATAGAGAATGGAATACATTCCATGATGAAAATCAACAAACATTCTCCTTCTTGCTTCAGCATTTGATCAATTGTTTGTGTCAACTTGTTCTCCCTCTTGTTTCAGCATTCGATCAATTGTCTGTCTTAACTTGCCAAGTTTTTCGGGAGGATTGAATCCTTGGGGAACACCTGGCACAAGGAAAGAACAAGACGTAAGTTTTCCTTATTGAAATCGGTTGCAAAGTTGCCTTGTCTGTTGTTGTGCTGATTGCTTGCTATGGGCAGAGATTCATAAGTTTTCATGGCAATATGCAGAGAGACCTGACTGCACCTTATGTTGATGATGGCCTTATCGAGGTTGTCGGCTTCGAGATGCCTGGCACGGGCTCGTCTTGCTGGCCCCTAATGGACATGGGACACGTCTGGCGCAGGTGAAGTATTTCTGCTCTTTCGCCATTCAGTACACTGTACAATTCAGGATTGCTGATAGCATTTTATTGTCAGGCCCACAGAATCCGTTTTGAGTTCCACAAAGGAGCAGCCGAGCACACATTCATGAGGATTGATGGGGAGCCATGGAAGCAGCCTCTTCCCAAGGACGACGACACCGTCGTTGTAGAATTTCCACCTCCGTCAGGTCACCATGCTGGCCAATGACCCGTGTAAATCGAAGAGCATCAACGACCCTCGTCCCCTCATGTCACAGCCACGAGGACGACGACCGCAACAGCTTGGAGGACGAGGATGAATGGGAGGAGGGAGGAAGAAGTTCAGTGCAGCGGCTACCTTTAAAATCCCTGACGAGATCGATATTGCTTGTCTTAGCTGAGTTAGTCCAGCTTCTGCACTCTTGCGACTTTTTGATGTGGTTCAGACTTCAGAGTCAGAGATTCCAGAATCTTCATTGCTACTGTTAGTGATACTGCCCAATTTTTTTTCTTTTTCTTTTCCCGTTTTGATGCTGTAATCTTGAAGTTTAGCAGCCATGTGTAGACCGGCTACATTTACTAACTGCAAATTTCTATCAGTATTTTGTCCAATGAAATTGTCCTCTCTTCCCTGAAGCACATTTACCACTGCTTTCTTGTCCTGAACCATCTATTCTCGATAAAATGTTGGGTACGGTGTACTACTGCAAATTAGTCCACTAATTACGAATTGATTATTACTTCTAATTCAGAACTACTCCACCAGTGAAGCAATTCCCATCCTATAACGGAATAGCACGAATCTTGATTCTCGAGGATTGATTTGAAACTCGGAAATGTCGTGAAACTCTTAAAAGATTTCACAAACGATAGTACAATCTTTGTTTTGTTTTTTGGTTTTTTGCTAGGAGAAATGGTATAATTCGTATATAAATTCCGGAATTCCTTGAGTTGATCTGTGGATTGCTTTCTGTGCGACTGTGCCCAATCAGAAATATCTTCTCGCTGATATTTTTCAAAGCAACAATTATTATTACAAACTAATCCGTTCAAGCCGTGACAGGCAGAGCGCGACCCAGATGTGACATCCATCACATGAGAGGATAACGATCGGTGAAGGTGCACTACACTTAGAAGATTAGTAGTTGATGCATGGTTACTATGTGGTGTGAAGGTGCCATGCATGGTTACTTCTTGCGCAAATTTATCTACGAGGGGTGAAAGAAGATGTAAATATGTGAATCATCTATGGATACATCGATACTGCTGGTTCTTGGAACGAGGTTGTGTTGATCTACTGATTTGTTCCTGTATGCATATACTATTTGCAGCGATTTTCTGTGAGATGTTATGTCTTCAATTTGTCCGACTCCTGAATCTATTTGCGGAGTTAGTTGCGCATAGTCTTGTCGTTCATGTCAAAACTGTACACTTTTGTGTTCATGGTATGATCTAAACAGAGCGGAGTGTCACCAAATTCGACAAAAGAATGGTCTTGTAATAAATGGCCAATTGCCCAATTGAACATCTTAGCCCTGAAGTGCAAAGATCATTTTACCCATGTATGACGTATTTCTACTATGAAGTTCAGCAAAAGAACAAATTTTGAGCATATGTTCTTTTAAAAAAATCGAGAATTGTACAATCCAATAGTGTGACAATTTTACATCTTCTCTCCGCTTACATGGTAAATTTAACAACGTACTACAATAATCTTTACTAATATATAAATATGAGCTAGTGGTGATCGTCTGTCTTCCTCTCTACCTCTCTAAGAAAAGCAACGCGTCGATATATGAACCGCGGGATAAAAAGAAAATCAATCACATCTTTCTCATTTTGTCCACGTTTGTTCCTCTGATCCGCTATTGCCAACTCTCTCTATGATAATTTAATGGTACAATTTTGTTTTTATAAATATACGATATAATTTAATTATTTAGTTAAAAATATATTTTTTCCGTTGCAACGCAGTAGACTTCTGGTACTGACTTGCCTCAAGACTCAACTAACGCCAAAGCACACCAAATAGTACGGCTAATTGGGTCCCCAGCACACGAGGTGCATCACGTTCTCGGATTTCTCTGCTCTCCTCTTCATCCTCTCCACCGGGACTGCCTTCTCCGTCGACTCGGTTAGGCTACCGGAGAACTGCCTGGCCTGCGGCCGATAAGCCGCTCCTGACGTCGACGGCTTTACAGCGACAGACATCGGCTTGGACACCGCCGGCTGCCTGGCCCTCATGCCCTGCGCCGCCGCTCTCAGTAACACCCTAGTCGCGTACCTCAGACTCATTGATGCTGATGACTGAAACCCAACCTCTGCCTGCAATTCAGGGAAGATTTGATTGCCACTTCTGATTTTTCTTGCTGAAGGAAGGTGGTAGACTGGTGGTATGTGTATAAATATGCAAGGAGTGGAGAGCATGGTGCTGTGCAGCTCAGTTCCAAAACCACCAAATTCAGCCTGGATTGGTTCTGCAGCTGCTTCGATCAGCCCATGTTTTTCTTTTCCGGTGTGCGCAAATATGTGGGATGTGTTGTTGGTTGTTATGATAGAGGGGCATTGATGTGGACACTTCAGTGTTATCGTGTGTTTTTTGGACGTACTGAAGTAAAGTGTGATCTATGCTACCTCTTTTCTTCTGCCACTTTAGGCTGCAGCACACAGGTAATGGAGAACTCGTCAATGGAATCTGGTGGGTGGGATAGATAGGGACATTCAGGTTATCTTGGTAGCATCGGTTCCGTATTGTGTGAGATAAATTGAAAGAGTGGATGTAACTAGAGCTGGATTAGAACAAAGTTACGCAGTGTGTTAATGAGCAGTACAAGGATACCCAAGCAAAGACATGGATCCATCAGGAGATGCCATTTTCCCTGCAGAATGGATATTTTTCCTTCATCATATTCGGCTAACAGGGATGAAATCATCTGAAGGCCTTACACTGATGCTGCGAATCCTTTACTCTGTTACTGATTGGACGCCTGGAGGCTGGAAGGAAGGAAATCCGTTTCTGTTTCTGAATTCCTTCCAGATGTATCAAGGCAACTTATGTCTCGTCTGAAAGTTCGAACACTGAGGACGCGGGGATAGAATTGTGCGAAAGCAAAGCTCTTAGTTGCTGTACCATATCTCTGTATATCTTACACAAGCAGTCGAATTCATCGGCCCACACAAACGCGTGCAACAAGACCAACCTAAAGCATCTAATCTAAGTCATCTCAGCTAGTTGTTGGGGCCCCAGTTGCTGAGGTACATCACTGTCCGGAGCTCTTCCTCCTGCTGCTTCGCCTTCCTCCTCGCCGCCGCCGCGGCGCCACCGGAGGAAGGCAGCGCATGCGCACCGCTCTTACCGCGGCTGGCGCCGTCCCCGGCGGCCGCCCTGCCGGTGCCCTGCTGGACTGACCGGAACGCGTGGTTGCAGCGGCACAGGCCGGCCTGGCCCTTGAGCGCCTCCACAGTGCCCACGTTCATCGCCGCCGCCCACGACGACGCCTTCGCCTTCCCGCTACCGCTCGCCATCGGAATGTGATTCGTGCCGTACGTAGTCTCGCTGATACGGTGTGCTCGACCTCTGCGGTTCGATCGGTGAAGTGTCAGGGTGCTGGGAGGTGGTTGTGTGCGCGTGGTGGTTTTTGTAGGGAGAGCCGGCGGGCACGCCCTGATTGGAGTAGTGCGCCGTCGCTGCCGTGTGC
Source organism: Otatea glauca (assembly GCA_036346275.1). Taxonomy (NCBI): domain Eukaryota; kingdom Viridiplantae; phylum Streptophyta; class Magnoliopsida; order Poales; family Poaceae; genus Otatea; species Otatea glauca. The sequence continues at coordinate 5,738,528 of CM070718.1, read as the reverse complement.
GTACGCGCGGTTTTGGACTGGTATGCGTGGGAAACTGGGAATCAGTGGGGGGCTCCCAAAAACCGGGTGCAGATTGCGGGGCTGAGGTTGGCCGCGGAGGACGAGGTTTAGCCGTTTCTCCGGCTGCTGCGAAATGCGGCGTCCTGCTCGTGTCATTGTCGGTCACTTGCCGTCCGTTTACTTGGGTTTTCGTGCCGTGTCTGATTCTGGCAGCGAGACCTCGGCTTGTGCCGTGGTTACGTAACGTTGCAGTCGTGGATAGTACCAGGAGCAGGGTTAACTGATTTGGAGTGGAAAACCGGTGAGGGCTCGGGCACAGATTTTTATCGAAAATTGTTAAAAATCGAACTGCTTGTAAAGTTAAAGAAATTTGAAATCTACGATCAAATCAAGGCTAAAAAAACTCAATAACCGATCGATTCGGTCGAAAATCGACTGGTTTCAGCCTATTATCGAATGGTTTTCACGGAAAATCAGCAACTCAATGGAAAATGCAAAAAATAAGGAAAATTAGGAAGAAATACAGAAAATGTGAAAAATTAGTAAAAATCAAATAAAAGCCCAAAACAAATCAGGAAAATGTTAGAAATGTATATAAGAATATAAAAAAATACGATAAAATTCGGGCATAACCTTTCCTACATTTTAAGATAATGTCAAGTTGTAAAGTACATTTTGCAATACTAGCACAACTATAAAAAAATATGAAAAATATGGAAAAATTTCGGCATGACCTTTGCTACATTTTAGACAATCTAAAATTGTGAAGTAGGCATTTAGCAATAATCTCAACAAATAATATTTTATTTCAATACGATTCGCAAATCAATCCAACAAGTCCACATTTCAATAACATTTATTTCAATAGCATTGCATACGACATTTGAATTCAACATTTCTCACCCAAAATAAATATTTGCACTTGGCATAGCTTCGTTGTCCTTCCATTGTCACTCATATGCCATGTAGACCTATATGAATACTAGTCCTTCCATTGCCACTCATACGCCATGTTGGACCTATATGAATGCCATATTAATAAAAAAATTGATTTGCAATAAAATGAAACATACAAATGAAATATTACCTT